>OY997274.1:6138899-7375149 GCA_963921465.1 Triticum timopheevii | reverse complement strand
AACGAGCTTTGCTCCTGATGCACCACTGGTGCTTGTGTAGGGGAGAGAACACTTCGGTACCCCCAAGGATTTGCTTGTATTTTCAGTTTCTGCAAGGATATTGTTGTAAAGGTTTGTGCTACTTAATATATGGTCTTTGGCCTTTCGACAAAAAAAGACTGTAAATGTAGGTGATCCATGTTTAGGATCTTCAATGATAATTAAGTTAATTCATTATGCCAAATTATCTTATTTTCTACCAAAATGCACTTTATTAGCTAGAAAATATAATTAAATATGTGTTATATTTTTTCTATCTTTGAGTTGTAGGGAAGCTGTACTATTAGGAGGGCTGCAAGAGGAACCAAGTGTAAGATTTATGGTATATACAAATCCTAGAAACACCCATTAACCCGGAATATTTCATGAATGAAACTTCGATCTTTGGGTTCTCAAAAATACAGGTTGGTTCAGGTTTTCCATGATACACAAAATTTCATGGTAACATTGAGACTTTGGGAGCTCATATGAGCTCCCCACTTCTTTTCTAATTGTAGACTCAACCAGATCTTGAAAGAACTAACGAGTGAAGGGATACACAATAGTCAGCGGCCCCGCATTACCATTACCGCTGAGTTACCAATCTTCTTCACGAACCATTGCCCTCATTGTTCTTTGGTTTGAAATGTGTGGGTGGTTGCGGGCCACATAGGAGAAGTGGCAGAAACATATTCTATCATGCAAGATTGGAATTGAGCACACGGGTGAGCAAAGTAATTATATATATTGCACTCTGAGCCGTAAGAGGAAGACTGGAGCCCCCTAGACGGATGCCCTACGGAGTCGGACATGATGAAACCGAAGCCCTCGAGCCGGTCACAGAGAGGTCGGTCTTGTCATGCGGAGCTGGCATGAGGGCGGCAAGCTCCATAGCTATGGACCGACGAGGCCATCTTGGCAAACCAACGACGCCTCTGGTACAAGGTTGACTTATTTGTGTACATGAGGTAGTACAAGGAGGCGATGACCGTGCCATACACTGGAGTGGCTTCTCCAAGGAAAACTGAACGAAGCCCAGCGGTAAGCCCCTCAGGCCCACCAAGAAGACAAGGGCAGGAGGAGGGCCTAGAGCAACCTATAGGGGGTTATGGGACCTTTAAAGGGTGGTTGGATAGATTGCATCTCTCTTACTTAAACCCTAGCTCCCACCATGTATATAAGGGGGAGCTAGAGGCCGTTTAAACGCATCTACTCTCCCATAAAAACGGGTCTCGGTAGCAATCTCATCTACACCATTGTAATCCCTCGCACGAGGTATCCCCATCATGCATAGCAACAACGAGCAGGACGTATGGTTTACTCTCTCGAGGCCCTGAACCTGAGTAACTTGTCCGTGTGGGCTCCGTCCTGGTACTTCCAACCTCGCTAGGCACCCTACCGAGGGTACTGATGATTTTCCCCTCTCTGAGTTGGTGCGCTAGGTACGGGCTACAGTGGTCGGAGAGCTAATCCGGAGCAGAGATCCAAACGAGCCCGACTCTTCGATGTTATGCCTCTGCCCTACAGCTATCATATGCGCTTCCGACGATGGAATTTTTTTCGACTAGCACAGGGAGACAACGGTGTGCCATGCGCTCATGCCAACCCAACCCACGTGGCGAGAAAATATGTGTGCACCGCCGCCCGCCATAGAAAAGCTAAATCTTCTTCAACCCACCAGCCCTCCCAATCATCCACTATCAACATGATCTAGCCGGTGGTGGAAACACACCGGCATCAGAAGCTCACACTATGCGCGATCTATGGAACGGAGCCGGCCTCAAGCAAACACCTCGCATGTCCAACACTATGGTCACCTTCAACACCAATGACCACCCAACACATATCCCTCACCCTGGCAAGTACGCCCTGGTGGTGGATCCAATTGTCAGGGGTTGCCGCGTCCCACGCGTCCTAATAGACGTTGGCAGCGGCCTCAATATCGTCTTCCCCGATACCCTGGCAAATTGATCGATGCTATCTTCTAAGTACATTTGGAGTGACACACAGTTGTATTTTGTAAACTTTAGACTGTATTAAGCAGAGCAGCCATTCTTTCTTTATCGATACTAGCCCAATTTTTTAGAGACTGATGTCTTTTCGCAAGATACTGCACCGGTCACTTGTCCAAGCCAATCCCCTAAACTATTCCCAACACTTTGGCGAACTAAAACATGCAAACTAATGCATGCGTGAGAGCGTCGAGAGATAGCCGCACGGTAAAGCCACAATGCAGCACAACATTGACTGAAATGTGATCTTAATGCTAATGCATTTTCTCCTCACTTTTTTCCAAGGTGGAGTACTCGGAATCTCGGATGATCGAGACGGGAAACAAATGTCTAAGATGGTCTTTCTGGTTGACTGTGCCTGCTACCAAGGCGCTTGCTATTCTTAAAGTGACCCATCTTTCTGGTTGACTGTGCCTGCTACCAAGGCGCTTGCTATTCTTAAAGTGACCCACCCAATCTACAAGTATATATAGTAATCATCCTGCTCTGTTTATCTCTCAAGTCAGGGTTACGTGTTCATAATCTCATCTCATAACTGAGTATATCTGGATCTCAAATCAGTCCTGGCTTTCTAGATGTGTAATCCACACGAGGAGGGGATGGAGAGTCAGATATGATGAGTTTGATGAAATATATGATAAAGAAATAAAATTATTTTGGTACGCGCATTGTCACCCAACAACAAACATATAACTTGATAATGAAATAACATTACCATGTTCTCCACAATATACCACCATAGTCCATATGCCGACCGAAGACGCATGATTTTGTCGAGATACACTGCCACTGAATTTCTACGAGCTAGAAACTGACTAGAACCACGACACCAGATTAACCACCGATAATCGGCAAAATGATCGCGGATGATTGTTATTTGACCACCAATAATTCAGAACTAAACTACGGACAGTACCACAGAAATCGACACCAGATGAGCAGCTTGTCGCTTGACAGAACTATAGACCCCACAGAAGCAAACAACTCCAAGCCATATATGCTAACTTGAGCATGTTGTACGACTTGAAACACAATATGCAATCAGAACATGCAGCTCCTGCTTTATTGCTCCGGTCTACACTTTAGGACATGCTGCTGCAGCTGTATTTGAAAATAAGATAACACGTTAGTTTCGTAAACCACGATCTTACTCAGAAGGAGGACCCAAAGAGTTAAACACAAAATAATTGTAAGGATTATGTCCATCATCCAGACAAGAAAGCAAAACACGAAGTCCATTAAATATCAATGTTGTGACCTGTGATAAGTTTTGAGGCGACAGGTGTCTATTTCGAGGTAATGAGGTAAGATTCAGATGTCATATATACCCAAAACAGTTATCTGTGAACGAAGATTTTCAACTGAGATTTCTGGTAGTGCTAGACACCAAGTAGTACCTCTAGGTACAGACTTGCCACAGAAAAAAAACTGTCCATGCTTGTTTGTTTTCCACAATTAGCACAAGTAATTTAATGTCTGACATGCAAACTAGTCGCATTCATTTCATTAACATGTCTTTCATCTGTTGTAATGCAGTACACTAACTGAATCCATAGCCTCATATCTACTGTTTAGTTCTACGTTTTGCATTTCAAGCAAACTTTAGACTAAAAAGAAAATTGTTTGGAGATTGCTATTCTATTTTACTGTAATGCTACTTAGATTTCACTCACACAAAAAAACGCTACTTAGATTTCAAGACGAGACAAAGAAATAAATACCTGAAGCCTATGGTATGAACATGCTGCACAGATCATAGAAATCATTTCTCAAAGAATCCAGTGTCTTCAGACACCTGACAAGTAAAAAAATCAGTAAGTTGTGAAGCTCGTCTCGAAATGCTCATGGCCATGTTATTAATTAATAACTACTACAAATGCTAATGGCCATTACAATTTACATCAATAAGAACAAAACTCTAAGTTATATTCCTAACCCAAGAAACTCAGTGGAGTTAGCCAGATATGTCTATCCATAATGGCTGAATACATTCAGCCGATTACAAAAGCGATGAACATGCAATTCCATGAATATATACTCTGATAACACTAATAGTAAGAAAATATGTTCCAGTAGATGACTAGAGCACACTAGGAAATCATATTCAGTGCGAAGATTTCAATAGCAAAATGATTGAAAAAACAATAGTGTGTGACATGATGGCACAAGTTACTAACCCAACTTTGCTCTTCTCCTGACAACACTCATGGAACTGAATACAAGTGTTCTTCACTCTCTGAGCACCAACACTGCGACATGCAATAGCATACAATGAGGAAAGACCCATAAAATCGCTTTAATGAAAGAAAATTAGCATGGTAGTGCTTTCCCTTCACTTCCACCTCCTAAGCAAATAGATGTACCACCGAGTTATGAAATCAACTAAATACAACTATGAAAGCCCAGTGTAAAGCAAAGT
This sequence comes from Triticum timopheevii, assembly GCA_963921465.1. NCBI lineage: Eukaryota > Viridiplantae > Streptophyta > Magnoliopsida > Poales > Poaceae > Triticum > Triticum timopheevii. The sequence continues at coordinate 7,370,700 of OY997274.1, read as the reverse complement.
GATACATTGATCCACTAGGAGTTAACATTTTCAGTAATGAAAGTGCTACTTCGTAATAAATGACATATAAGTTAGAAATGTGACATCTACATAGAGTAGTTGTGACTCATTGGTTGCAAACTGTGATTCCAAAAAAAACGTATATACGAAAAACATACCTAAAACAAGATTCCTGAGGCAAGGGATCTATGTCATGCAAAGTTGTGATTGTAAAGGAGAGGGTGACGATCCTCCCCAAATTAATTGTACGAGCCCCACTTCAGAAAGGAAAATGTGAAGTGCTTCTCTTTGAGCCGTCTAATTTGTGAAGGACAAATGTTATTTTTTGGATTTTAATCATTATGCACTACGACAGAATTGGTGTCAACCTCCAAAACAACACTTGGAAGAACCACTTTTTTTTGCGATTGGAAGAACCACTTAACAAGGTGGGTATGGAGTACTATGGAGCTATATGATTTATGGGAAGTGATTGATATTTGTCAGATCTAATTCATAGAACGGTACAACAGCCAAGGTTTCTTGGATCCAAACCATAAAGTACTACAATGGCCAAATTGTCTACATCATAGAACAGTACAATGGTCAAACGGTTTGTCAGATCTTAATCATAAAACCGTACTACGCCCGTGCAGTTTGTCAGATGTAAATTATAAAACAGTAAAACAGCCAAAGGGGTCTTCGTATAGAAATAATACAACAATATAACAGAAAAATCGATTGTCGGATCTAAATCATATAATAGTAAAAGGACCAAACGGATGTCAACCACTCCCAAAATTAATTGGAAGATGCCACGTGCTACATTTTGAGCTAGCTGAGATGTATGGAATGGATTAATTTTTTCGGATCTAGATGATAAATCACTACAACTGGCCAAACTGATATCAGCCCTCCCCGTATTTATCTCAATCTATCCATACTTGTTGAGCCGCCTGATCAATTCAGGAAATTGACCACGCTTGCCATAAAACACTATAATGATGAAAATGGACGATAATTCTCCCCCAACATGATAGGATGCCTTATGATGTATCTAGCTGGGATCTAAATACCTAGTTTTCATTCCAAGACACAGAAAACAAAAATAGTCCTGATACATACTACTGCACAAACACATACAAAGAGGAGGTGAAAGAAGAAGAAAAGAGGCCTTACTATAAACTGCTTCCCCAGAGCTGATCCACAAATGTGTCCACCTTGTCATAGTCCACACATGGTTGGTCCCTACACAGACATGAACCGAATGCCCAAGTAAGAAGTCAAATCAAACCACCCTACACAAATGATCAGATCACCTGACATGGCAACGTACAATTGCTTGGCGAGCTCGCCAATGATACGCTCACCCTCCTCGCAGAATAGCATGACAACCTTGGCAACGAAGTCTGGGTTGCCCTCATCTTGGAGCATCTCAAGCTGCCGGAACTGATCGTCCAGCAAACCCTAACCCACCAAAAAACACAAAAGGAAAAAACATCATTTTTTTAGAAAAGGAGGATGACCCCTGGCCTCTGCATCTGGGAGATGCATGCGGCCATTTTATTGATTATTCTCGAGAACCTTACAAAGTAGCACAATAATATGCCTGAATCCGCCATCTTGGCAACATCTGCCGCCACTCCAATCCACATGATGAAGGGGTGCAAGATGGGCCAAATACCCAGACCTCTCACCTAAGCCTAACATCTAAAGCCGGAGGCCCCGACGGAGCCATGTACCGGGTCCGGGGCACAAACCGGTCCAACACACTCACATGTGTCGTTGCCGCCATCTTCCACTGGTCCATCTTCAGAGCATATTGAGGTGCCAACCTTGGTAGGTGCCTCCGCCATCGACGCCACCATGGCACCAAACGACGACCTCTACCTACGCGAGTCCATCTCCAAGCAACGGACGCAGATCCATGCTAGGATAGGGCCGCACCACCGCCATCGCCCACCACCCACAAGCGCCACCCAGCCCCAAGGTTCCCAAAGCGGCGCCTTCAAGAAGGGAACGGCCACCATGGCCGACCAGGGATTTCGCCTGAACTAGATCCCCGCCACTAGCAGCGCCTCCTGTACAGAACCGCAACCCAAGGAAGTGCAGCCCGACCAGGCTGGCCCGCACGCCGAACAGGGGAGGATGGGAGGCTCTAGATCGTGCGCACCGGCCACCGCAGAAGCTGCCGCCGTCCGCCAACGACCACCGGATCCCGCCGCCCGCGCGGCCGGGACGCCAGATCCACCGCCCTCACGGCTGCTAGTCGGCCATGCCTTGCCAATGGAACTGTCCCTCTAGATCTGGGGTTCCCGACACAGAGGCATGGCAATCGAGGCCCCGCCACCACTATCCTTGGCGCCTCGGGCTTGCCCGGCGGCTTCCTCAGGCGGCGGCAAGGAAGGGAAGAGGGGGAGGGGTCAGGAGGTGGGGCGGGGCGGCTAGGGTTGGGAGGGAGGAGGGAGGAGGAGGAGCAAAGGAAAAACAAATGGCATCAAAATTGTAAATAGCTCACCGCAGCGAACATGTTGGGCACAAGGGTGCTGAGTTGGTTCGACTTCGCCGCCGCCATAGCTACCCACGGCAAGGATTTAAGCTAGCAGGGAGGAGAAAAGCTAAGTGAGGAGAGGAAAAATGAGGGTGGTGTGGTAATGGATGGAGATTGGGGTTGAGTTGGTGCGGTATATATAAGAGATTTTTTTTGCGGGGATATATAAGAAAATTTGATTACCAAGTCATTGGCCGTAGCTAGAAATGGAGGGCTGCCATTCTTATTTTTATTGCCCTCATTTATTTTGTCTTTTGCCCTTTCATCAGCTGTAGCTGGAAATGGACGACTACCCTTCCTTCTCTTTATTACTCTCATGTATTTCCTTTTCTTACCTTCACCTTTTGATTATTTTTAGTTAATATTTTATATCAGTTAAATGCCTTACTTGATTTTACTGGTTAGATCCGGGCATTGTTTCATTGGATGCCTTTCATTTGCCTCTCACTTCCCAGGATGTTGAATATTAAATTGTTTCGATTATTGTGAGATTGTTAAGTTTTACGTAATATTATTGATGGGATGGAGGAATAGTTTCATTGGACACCTTTTATTTCCTTGTCTCATTTGGAGTAAGTCATTAATTTGACTAGCTGGATCCATTGCTATTTTCGCTGGATACCATTTACGTTCCAGCTTTTACTTAACTGTTTACAACTCATCCTCATTAACATAGGGGGTGTCTGGTTCCAAGGACTTTTTTGTGTTGGGACTAGAAAAAGTCCCTAGCAAACCAAACAGGGTGAGACTTTTTTGAAACTTTTTACTAAAAGTCCTGAGAAGCACCTCCTTAAAAGTCTTTTTCAAAAAGTCCCAGGGACTAGAAAAAGTCCTAGGACTAGAGAACCAAACACCACCATAATCATATAATTATATATACTACCTTGTAGCTCCCTTGTAGTAGTAGTAGTTAATGTGGATTACGATGATATAGGGATAATGGTGGGCAACGCTATGAATTAAATAATTGTGGGTTGTGTACTCCCTTGTAGCTCCCTTAAGAAATCAAAGTTTGTGTAGATGACAAGCGTAGATAATATTTATGTCGAAGCGACAACAACATCTATCTAAACTAGTTATGTATCTCCTAATGTTTTCTAAACTGTTGTAACTAGCCATCTATGGCATAACATGGGAGGGACGACCAATGTTCGGTTACAAAGGTAGCTAGATCACGACAACTTGATGATATCGGTTTACTATATCAAGACGACAATAGACGTAAAATGTAAGTGGTAAGTTGAAGCGACTGTACAATATCTACCATATCCAACATAACTTTTCTTTATTCATACTGTTTAAATTAAATTCAAAAATATATCATGTGCCATTATGAATCACTATGCATCAAAAGTTTTCTTCATGATGAAAGTACCTTTTAGTGTCATGGTCCATTTATCATTATGGTCGATATCATGGTGACCAAACAAGAGTTTATCTTGATGCACGCAACACATTGCAAGCTGTCTATGTGTAATTATATATTAATTACAGTACTAGCTAGAACCAAAAAATGACAGCAGTACTCGACAGAGGTCAGCTTGGCAAACGCAGGCAGATAGCTAATACGTACGAAACTTTTATTATTATACATTTAATATTTTTCTAATACTCACGAAACATTTTTAAAAGAACAAACTAACCTAATACGCACAAACAATTTTATCAAATTCTTGGATTTATTCCAAAATTTGCGTCTTCTGAAATTGCAAACAATTTTTGAATTCACAAATATTTTTAAAATGTACACACTTTTTAAAATTCAAAAACAGTGTTATGAAATTATTTTGAATTTTATTAAATTTAAAGTGAAAGCACTCGAAATAAAAAACAAAGAAAAAAAGTCGAAAGAAGAAAAAAGTAACAAACTTATCATGCGCTCGCACATGCGTGTTGTTACACGTTGGGCGAGGTCCTATTTCTTGCCTAGATCGGAGAATAGCCTAGTAATGTGTACCAGCCGTCGCAGCGTGCTGGTTAAATTTAGCCGGCCAATTCCTGGTTTTTCCACCATACAGGTCGATTCTCTCTTTTTTTTTCTGGTTTTCTTTCTTTTATATTTTCCGTTTTTCCCTTTTCATCTTTTTCTTTTTCTATGTGTTTTTTCCTTTCTATAAATATACAATTTTCGTTTCCTTTTTTTATTTTATCTAAAAATGAAGAATAATTTTTGAAACTTGCAAGTATTTTTTGAGTGCGGCAAAATTTAAAAGTCATGAATACTTTTTTTATTCATTCGTCTGTTTTGATAGAATTGATTTTAAGTTAGTGAACTTTTTCAAAATTTGTGATTTTTTCAAAATTTGAGAACTTTTCTCGAATCAAAAAAAAATTTGAAATTTGGGAACAAATTTGAAATTAGCGGATATTTTTTAATCCATGGATATCACTTGAATTGGCAAACAACTGTAAATTAGTGAATATTTTTTCTAATCTGGTAGCTTCATTTGAAATTCACAAAAAAACTGAAAAACAATACAATTTTTCAAATTCAACATACCACTTTTGAACTTAGAATTTTTTTAATTCAAACGTTTTTCTATAAATTCTTGAACATTGTTTTGTATTCATAAGCAATTTATTAATCCTGAATATTTCTAAAATTCATGAACATTTTTTAAAATTTGGTATTTTTTGTATTCATAAGCAATTTATTAATCCCCAATATTTGTAGAATTCATCAACATTTTTTAATATTGGGGATAATGTTTCAAATTCATTAATATTTTTTTATTAAGAATATTTTTAGAAAATTCTGAAAACTTTTTTTAATTGAGATTTGTGAACAGTTTTTGAAGTAAACAAAGCAAGAAGAAACAAAGAAGAAAAATGAAAATAAAAAACAGGAGCACCTTGCCGGCAAATAGATTGTCCATAGCCTACTAGAGTTCAAATCCTGGTGCTCGCATTTATTTCTAAATTTATTTCAGGATTTTTGGCGATGTGCATTCAGTGGGAGGAGACGTTCCCATCGATGACGAGATGGTTACGGTGACTTCGTAAATTTCAAGATGATATGCTGGCTCAGTCATTCGGAGGTGCTCATAGGGGTAGGGCGTGCGTGTGTGCGTTCATAGAGGTGAGTGTATGCGCGTGTATATGAGCGCTTGTGTCTGTACTGTGTTAGAAAAAAGTGCCTGAGTTCACTTTGTAGCGCGTGTGTCATGAAATGGAAGGACTCACAAGGCCATAACCCACTAAGGAAGCTGGCCCTCAAATATGTCCTATCTCTAAGAAGAATGGCGCTCAAGTGCAAGCTAGATAAGATAGGCCATAACCCACGAGGCCACATGACCTTTAATTTTTTTTACCGCAGACCATTCTTAATTAACCTTTGGCTTTGACCGTTGACCTTTGAATATTGACAGTTGGAAAAGTTCTTCAATTTGAAAAAGTTAGCGAAAGTCTAAAACGTTCACTAATATAAAAAAAAAGTCCATAAATTTTTTAATTTTTTTCTTGATTTCAAAATAGTACTAAAATTTGAGAAACTTTTCTAAATTTGATAGAAGTTCATGAATTTGAAAACAATTCAGCAATTTGAGAAAAAAATAACCTGTTTAAAAATAATATAAATTTTGAAAAGTTAACGAATTGGAGAAAAATTCACGCACTCGAAAAAAATGTAAAAGAAAAGTAAAAATAAAGGAGAAAGTAAAAGGAAAACAAAAATACTGAGCTAAACTAAATAAATCACATAAAACCACCCCAGAAAAAACCAGAGGAATCGGTGCAAAAGAAAAAACAATATTGGTCGGCCCACTACGGAAGGGGTCATAGAAGCTCTCTACAGGTGCTAGAGGCTCCGAACAGGATTCAGGCAAGGAAATAGCGTAGCCTAAATGTGTGTTTGGTGGGAGGTAATTAGAGCTAGGGAATCGGAATTGAAACAGTATGAGGTTTCAAAGCTATTCTTTGGTCACGGGATTGGGAATTCATGAGGAAATATGCATGGAACTTAAGACTCTAACTTGCAGGGGAGGGGTGAGAGTTGGAAGGAAATTTTTTTAGTGAGTCAATTTTAAATCCTCATCATAACTTACCTTAACTTCTCTTTTCTAGTCTCTCAACAATTCCCATAAACTAACAACAGAATACAGCTTCTCTTCAAATTCTTACACAAAATTCCAATCATGCGCCAAATAGAGGATTGTGAACAAAATGACTCATCTCATGTCTAATCTTAATATAACACTACTAGGGAAAAGGCTATAGATAGATGCTTAGCAGTAGTGTGGACTAAGTGGCTCGCGCCGCTGATACTTTGCAGTGGCGCGTTGCGGGAAGCCATGCTACAGGTAAACCATAGCAGCAGAGCGGATTAAACAAACAAATGCTACCTCTAATTGGGGCCCACAGTGCCCCGAGGCTAGCAATAGTAGTAGCGTGTGATGCTGGGCACCCGCTACTACTAACGTGGTATCAGCAGCGCGCAGGTGTGTGGCCCGCGCTGCTACTATGGCTAGCTCCTGGGCACCGTGGGCCTAACTTAGTAGTAGCGCCTGGTGCCTTGCCCGTGCTACATCTAACGAGCTTAGGAGTAGCGTCGCCCCTGGCCCCTCGCAACTTCTAGCCAGCCTTATCCTCCCGCGGATCGTCCACCTCACTCTCCCTATGCTCACTCCCTCTCGTCCTCGTTCTTCCTCCCGCTGTCGCCGCGTGTCGTTGTCCCCAGCCTCAGTAAGGCGTCCTCCTCCTCCCTCTTCCGTCCTCCTCCTCCCTCCTAGTTCATCCCCCTCCCTCCTCCAGTCACCAGCCCTCCTCCTTCCTCCCTCATTTAACTAAATTAGTTTATAGTTTGTAGTTTACTAAACTAGTTAATTTTTTGTGACACTGTACATTGATGTTGTGTCAATGCACTAATTTTCTTCTGGATTTTTTCGAACATTTTTGAATGTGCAGCGGCCGACCGGTGCACCGGTAGCACAAATTGCCCCGGTGCACCAGATACATCCCCGTTGCACATGAGCTCTGGCGAGAGCTGCAGCGTGCTCTACTGCAACACCAGCGGTGCTTCGGTGGTCTAGTGATGCTGCATTGTAGCTAGGGCCTAATTGCAGCACCAATTACGCTTCCGGCGTTCCCGGTGATGCTCCATTGCAGCACCGCTTACGTTGCATGGAATCAACCCGCCGCTGGCTAGATTCTGGTTGCAGCAGCAAGCCCGCTGCATTGAAGCTCTGCCAGCCACAAGATCCGCAGATTGTAGCATCGTGCACGTTGCATGGACGCAACCCGCCACTGGCAAGATCCACGCTTGAAAGCGGTTGGCGCCTGTTGGATGCTGCGTTGGTGGTGTTCTTGCATCTAGAGAGGAGAGAAGCAAGGTGGAGGAGAGACAAAGGTGCTTGCAGCAGTAGCGGCGGCGGCGGCGGTGGCATGCTTGAAGCAGCTGTTGGCTGCCTGCAGCAGAGCATGGCAAGTCGCAGCCGGCGGAGGGAGGGGAAGAGAGAGGGAGGGGGGAGGGAGGGGAGGGAGGGAGAGAGAGAGGGAGGAGAGAAAGAGAGAGAGCCCCCACATGGGACACGTGTCTGGCAGAGGGAGCAGCTTACAGTGCGGAAAGATCAACCGCTTAATTTAAGTGTTTTCCTTTTTGTAATCTAACTTTTAAACCATTAGTATGGGGATATATTCGTTTTGAAAGGAAGGAAACATGTTCTATTCCTGCAGAATGGACTAATCGCTGCCGTCCATACGCACACGAACGGCCGTGGATTGATTCTGTTAACCTCTCATGATCCGGTCCACGCACGCACACGCCACCTACCTCTGAAGAGACCCATCCCCTCTCCCATCTGCCCTCTCATCGGCTCCCTCGGCTCCGGCGACCGCGACCTCGACCGGCGACCGGCGACCGGCCGCGGGCGTCTCTCCCAGGTGATAGATGAGATCCATCCCCCTCCCGCCTTTGCCCGTGGTCCCTTCTCGCCTGCTGCGTTTAGATCTGTTCGCGTCCTCGGGTTGGTAGGTTGGTAGTCGGATCGAGATTGATTCCTCGCCGCCCCACGATAATCGCTAGCGATTCTCCTTCATCCCGGAGCCCAGTAAAACTAGACCCCCCTTGTGTTCGGGTCAACAGGGGAGTAGGAGCAGCCCTCGCTAGCGGTGTTCACGCTGTTCGGATCGATGGATTCCTCGCCGGCCCGCGCGCTCCCTCGCTAGCGACACTCGATGCCCCGGTGTGTTTGGAGTAGGAGCTCGATACCCTAGCAGAACCAGGGCTCCTGCACCCGTGGGTTTGGAGTAGGAGCAGGAGCAGAGCAGCAACTGTTTGGGCCGGCCAAGTTTGTGTTACAGTGTAGTACTATGGCTGAAAGCAGGTTGACTATCTCAGAGATTGATGTACTTGATGTGTCCAGTATCCATTGTTGGGGATTGTATGTTTCTCGGGTCGCTGCACGCGGTACCTATGACTTTTCTGCAATGTATATATTGGTGCCAAGCCACCAATGGTTTCGTACCACCGATGATGTCCAAATTTGCTTCCTGGCATATTGTATTCTAGCCGAGTTTTATTATTTTTATGCACGGCCTGCAGGTGCTTTATAAATGAATTTCTGATATCTTTCTTATGCTGGACTTGACTTACAGGCGTGCTTTCCTGTTTTCTGCTTGTAGGTGTACAGGAAAGAGTAAATAGGCAGGGTCGTACGAAAGGAGAAGGAAGTGCGCGTCCATTTGATTTAATGGCTTCAAAGATTCAAGCCTTCTTGAACCATCCCGCTGGCCCCAAAACCAGTTAGTCACAGTCCTACCCGCATACATACTCTGATTATATTAATTATTGTGCAAGCTATCAACACTGACTAGGAGAAAAGTATAAAACAGTTTGCCAGTTTTAGGTTCTCAAGTGGTTGCTGTAAGAAGGTCAACATTGGCTTTGTTCCCCTGTTGGTGGATTATACATGTTTTCTTTGTGTGTCTTTTTAGCTTCGGACTCTGTTGTTGTGTTAGGATTGCCAGGTTGTTGGCATGTTTAAAATGTGAAAATGCTGTGTGCTTACTCTGTTTTTTGGTTTCAGTATATGAGACCAGGTGGCCATTGTTTGTGAAAAAATAAATAACACGGAGAAAACATTACCGCCATGGAGAATCAAAATAGCAGTAGTCAAACTGAAGTTATCATAAAATAGAACCGGAAACCAACAGAACCTAGAGCCAACAACTATTCAATCCCCTCCTACAAACAACTACTATGCTCTACTCTTAAGTTGTCTTTGATCCATTTGATTCTGATAGTTGCAGGATCTACTCTCTCCTCCCTTTCGAGGAGTAGTCACCTTCGCATTGCCATTCCTGCCGTGACTCTAAAATTTTGCAGTGTGTTAATTGGGTCAGCCAAGAGCATTTCCAATATGTTCCTTATTATCCACAGTGGCCAGTGGACAACCTGCTGGCCAGGTATCTTTAGCAACTTTATGGTTGGGTTTACAAAATCCCTTATATAATTTTGCTCCTCACAAAGTGCAATTGTGAGAGGGGAACTTGCTGCCGTACCAGGGCATCTCTCATATAGGTCCAAACAAACATAGTTACAGGGGACATATAAATCTCCAGCTCCAAAGAGATTACATCTTCTCCCTTTCAAGTTGTCTTGTGTGATCCATTTGATTCCGGATTTCTGGTAGTTGCAGGTTCCAATTTCTGCCCCCATTCGAAGAGTAGCCACCTTTGGACTGCTGTGACACTAAAACTTTACCATGTGTTAGTTGGGTCAGCGAATACCATTTTTCATCGTGTTCCTGATTATCTACAGTGACCAGGACACGGCCTGCTGGCCACGCATCTGCATCTTTAGCAAGTTTGACATTTGGCCTTCCAAAATCCTTTACCCTTTGTTTGGTTGAGGTGGATTAAGTCTCCTCCAATCCCCTTGGCAGGAGGATTAACCGAACAAGGCCTTACATAATTCCCCCCCCCCCCCCCCCCCCCCCCCCCACACACACACACACAAACCTAGTTACAGGGCACGAAAGAGTCTAGCAGTCTCTACTCTCTAGTTCACCATAGAGCTGAATGTTCATTCCCCTTCGCCACCCATGTCTGCATTTTTTCCTGGTAAGCTTGTCAAAGGAAAATATTTACTTCCTTAAGCAAGATTAGAGTCCTTAAGATATGACATTTTGCAATGAAGTGATTTACTTGTAAACGCTGCAATTTTTCCAAGACCCAAAGAGACAACGTCTTTCTCCCTCGAAAAGTTATACATCTTCAGCCTTCGCCAACTCTGCGCTTATTCTTGACATTACAGAGCTGCATTTTTTGGTATGAAAAAGAGGCTGAGACAATAATCTGACCTTCCATGCAGTTCACCATAAATTCTAATGGCCTATCATGACAGTTTTTTGCACTAAATTGTGATGCATATCTATTAGATAAAATGTACAGTGCATATCACTTCAGAGGCTGAGACGGTAATCTGACTTTGGTTGCAGTTCATTTTTGGGCTCCAACATTTAAATGGGGTATCAGCATTGCAAACATTGCTGACTTTGCTAAGCCTCCAGAAAAGATATCCTATCCTCAGCAAATCGGTATGTTTCAACGAGCATTTCACGGTGGCATGCCAATAGTTTACCGTTTTACTTATTCTTGTGTCCTGCTCACATGCTTATTCTGTAATATCGGGTGCAGCGGTTGCCTGCACTGGAGTCGTCTGGTCACGATACAGCATGGTTATCACACCGGTAAGCCGTCAATACTAATACTATCCTTTTTCATTATTATTATGTGCACTAAATCTTGTAAGGTGACGCCAAATTTGGTGACGGGATTATCTATATATCTTAACTGAAGTACACATTTTAAGCATTGCCATCTCTTGCTGCTATGATAACGTTTTGCATCGATCGTCTCATATTGTACTGTTTTAATGGTTCCCTGGACTGGGCTGTTGATGTTCAGTTGTTTCAAATGTATGATTGATATTCTCTCATTCCACCTGCTGTCATGTGTTGTTTCTAGTTTTAACTGTTGCTCGTCTCATTGCTTTGTTACGCTATGACCTTTTTTCTTCAGAAAAACTGGAACCTTTTCAGCGTTAACGTTGCAATGGCCGGCACAGGCCTGTACCAGCTTTCCCGTAAAATAAGGTTCGTTCCGAAGCTGCTAATCTGCCATGTTATCACATTTGCTGTTGCTCGATGATGTCTTGGAAGCGAAACAGGATGACACTGTTTGCCTTGGCTGATCGACTGCTAAACTTTTGTTTGCATCGCAGGCAAGACTACTTCTCTGATGGTGAGAAGGAGGTGGCTGCTGCATCACTGGAAGGGTAGCGAGGACCGACTGAATTAATAATCGACTGCATAGCCTGCCTGCGGACCGGCTCAATTTCCGTGTCTTTCATTCTTTCCCATGTCGAAATTTCTTTGTCAATCACGCCCTTGAACAAAGCAGAGCAGTATGAAAATCTCCGTGCAGATTAATAATCTTTGTGCATTTTGTGCAAAAAGGTGTACAGATTGAATACATACATGCGGCCTTGCGTCGAAGAAAGTTATTCCATCCTTTTCAAGATAATTGACCTATTCTTGGTTGATACTTGCATACTGGCTGTTGCCACTGCTGTTGTACTTATGTCCATCATTCGTTCGTCCATTCATATGATGGCACATCTTTCTTTCTATGTGATCGGAGTTGAGGCGTCTGTATCGAGCGCTCTCCTTCGGCGCAAGGAAAGACTTGTGCGACCCCTTCCTCTCTGGATTGCCTTTATTCCTCCGTCCCATATTGATTGTTGCTTGGGGAAGGAATGTGGGCAACAAGTGCCCTATCGCTGCTGTGAGCGAGCTGGAGATTCAGAAGCAGCTGCTCTTGGGCACTGAACTGAACCTTCTGCTTTGATGTGGCGCAAGATTTCAGACCTTTGAGCACGGATGAGGCGCGCCTCTACTCCCGCTCGGAAAATCCCGGCACAATTCAAAGTAAAACAGTCTATTTTAGCGGATGCGACTGTTCTGATCCCTGAGCTCACGTGAGCTTTGGTGAACAGTAAAATAAAATAAAATCTGATTTTTTTGTCACCACATGACATTCGTGAAAAATGTGGCAACAAAAAAAAAATTGATTCTCCAAAATGTTATTTTGAAACGCATTTTGGAGCATCTATTTTGTCTTTTTTTTTTTTGCTACGTTTTTCACGAATGTCGTTTCATGATGAAATTTTGTAAGTTATCAAAAAATTTGTCAATGTTTCACACATGAGCTCGTGATTAGAACAACACTTTCATATTTTAGCTATTAAATATTCACTAGAACGCACAACTACAACATATTCAGTAAAAACCACTTGGAATGAGTTGTTAGTTATCACAAAAATCAAACAACATATTCAATAAAAAGTAATTTGTACTTTATGGCATTTCGTCGTACAAGTTGGGAGCACTAGCCAATGGAGTTAATTCAAGACAGGAGACAAGCTGGACAACAAGGGATGGTGGTGGGAGGGAGGACGAGGCGGTGGTTAGTTCCAACAGTAGGACACCCCCTGCACGTCGAGAGCTCGACTCGGGTAACTGTGGTGCACCGATCATTGCCATGCCCACACACGTTCGGGGTTCGGGGTGTTCGACGGAGTGGCGGTGGGATGGGGTATCGTGTGGTAAGCTCAATGAGCTTCGAGGTGGACGCAGTGGGCAGTGCTGAGGGGCGGGATGAGGCGGTAGGGTTCAGGGTGTCCGACGGAGTGGCAGCGGGATGGCGCATCGGCGTGGCGAGCTCATTGATTGTCGGGGCGGCCGTGGCGGACGACACTAAGGGGGCGGATAGGGCGGCAGAGATAGCTAGGGCGTGCATGCAGTTATGGACGGGGAAGCCCCCAGCCATCATGCACGGTGTGCGGGGAGCGCACCTCGCATCGGCCTAGGTAGTAGTGGTGCACCCTAGTCGTCGATGTTGTAATTCCCGAGGAGAGGTCGATGCAAGGGGGCAGCAGCATGAAGATGGCCATGGAAGCAGGGCCGCTTGACGTCGGCGGTGTCGGGGTTTGGCTGGAGCTAGAGGATGGCGAGGGGATTGGGGCGGCCGGAGGGGAGCAGGCTCTGGGCGGGGAGGTGGCCGCGCTCCCCTTATCCTTGTGCATGGGCGAAACCGAGGCCTTCTAACAAATAGATGCGATGGACAGTTGGGGCCGTGGCAGAGCGGCGAGAGGCGGCCGAGCGGCTGAAGTCTTCGTGATAGAAGGGGAGAAGTCCCGAGCCAACATTCAATTATAAAAAGGAAAAATAAATAAAAGCATTTCCACCACGGGCTGCTTGCATTGCATCATACATTTTGCGGAGGGGATACATCATACATTTTGTGTACACACACGTGTGTTTATATACAGAAGTGCACCCGACAGTTTGTGATGATGACATGTGTCTTCCCTTCATGCATGATTGTCCCTGTCGGCATGACTCGACAAATGAAAGCAAGGATGTGAGTCCGACACTGTTGCTGCCACGTATGCATTGGAAGGACATGGTGGCTAGCACATGCATGAGCACCCCACGTCCCCACAAGCAATTACGGAGTATAATAATACAAAGCAAGGTCTTGGCATCCTATGCAATAGCGTGGGCTCCTAAACAAGGAGGATGCCTCTATATATATACTACGTAAACAAGCAATAGACATTCTTATTTCGGGCAGTGCGAATGCTGCCTCTTTTCTCCCTTGCAAGCTGGAGCATCAGCCCATCAGTTTGCAACAGATATTCAAACCAAAGAAAATCACAATTTTTGCCGACAACCGCATGAATGCTTGCCCTATCAGCAACTTCCAAGAATCCAATCATCGGTCCTAGTAATGCTACTCCCTCCGTCCGAAAATTTTTGCCCTCAAATGGATGTATCAAGCACTTGGAGTAGCGTTTTGTTTTTCCATTTGATGCCGGGGTTTTGTCCACTTGTTTTTGTTCTTTTCCCATAGCAAGGTTCACCCCACTTGCTTTTATTCCATTTTGTTTTGGTGAGTTTGTTTGTGCCCACACATTCTCCATTTCTGGCTTGGCTAGTACTTAGTCCGTTCCAAAATAAGTGTTGTGATCTTAGTTCAAGGAAGTACAATTTCACTTTTTTTTTTGAGACGGAGGCAAAAGTTCTGCCTCACCGATTAATTAAGAAGAAGACAATTGCCCAGTTAATTTACGGAAAATCGGACGAAAACCAATACAAACGAAGCACATACTACTAACTACTCACACGACAAGAAACCCCACAACCGCAAGGTGACCCCGCCAGTCTCTTCGAAAACTCAACACCCACAGAACCCGACATTGCTACTACACCAAGAGACCGCCGACAAGAACGCCTAGACACAAGGCATCTGACACCTCTCGAGAACGGGCCGACAGATCGAAGGTCATCCATCAAGCAGTCAGAGACGCCTTGCCTGTGGCGCCACTCTTTCTTTTGCCCACCTTCTTTTGCTTGCCCCTTATTGGTGTCCCAGTCAAGAGAGGCAAGCAATCAACCTACCCAAACCAGGTCTAGCAGTCTCCACACTGACGAGCAAGTCACAAAGTTCCTTTGCGAAAAGAGCATCTGGGTTTGGAGTAGGTGGCAACACACTTGGCTCAGTGGTCGTGTCACTCACAGGCATCACCTGCTCGATGGTCGCAGACGAGGGAAGGGCAGCAACATCTGAAACACCACGCTCCATGACACCGAGAGGTAGGCTGCCTGACGCCTGACACCCAATGGACTTAGGCGAGCAAGAGACAACAACATGGTACAGTCCATGACATGGTACAACATGGTACAATTTCACTTATGTGGAAAATGCATATGGTACAATCCACCAACCCCATGAACAGTGAAAAAGGGCTCTCTAAGTGAACTTGTACTTGCAACGACGACGATAATTTAAGCTCGCATGCACATGCATGCACTGCTATCCATTTTTTAATGAACCAAAGGACCAACACTTGTTCTAATCGCTCCCGTCAACTAGGAGTAGTTTGCACTTGCACGCCCTTAATTAATTACTAATGTTCTGTATACCTACGGACCAAAGTCCCGTCAACTTAGGCTGGTCGTAATGGTAGTATCATAACTAGTATCATGCATGCCAACTAGGCAATTTTGATGAGGTGTCATAGCATTAAATGTAGAAAGAGATGGTGTAGTATCATATCATGATACCGTATCATATTAAATGCTATGCTACTTTGTGTCATGCATGACAATAAATAGAGTACAACATGATACTAATATATGATACTATGCATTAGGGAGGTAGTATCATACACTAGTATCATATTCATGATATTAGTATATGATACTCCCCATTACAACCAGCCTTAAACAAAACGAGTATTATTATATTATAATTTAAGTACGTGCCTACTCCAATTAAAAAATGGTAATCGTGCGTCTCCTATGCTGACAGGCCAAAACATGCAAAAAAAAAGTCAAAGACAAAGATTTTAATCTTGCACATCCGGAAGCATCACACGCACGCACGCACACACTGGTTATTCCACATTTCTGAACTACACACATCGTCTGAGTTCATTTCATACGTACGCACAAATTGTCCTATGAAGAAGGAGCAATGTTCTTTGCATACTTAGTAAAACACACCTCGTTTTTTTATCAGCTGATCTCATTGTCATGTCTTGGATCCCTTTCCAAGCTTTTGTTCTGACATGCCATCAAAACGGACTAGTCAGACATACCTTTTGCTCTTGGATCCTTTACAAGCTTTTGTTCTTGGATCCCTTTTAGGTTTCATGTTGTATGGTTGTTAATTGAGATTTTTTTTTGAGAAAATTCGACCATTAAATGCAAAACTCTAATAAATGGCTTACCTGTTGGAATAGTCTTAGGGGCAGGGCGTCCCATCATACGCAAAAAGTTAGCGAACCTAAGAAAGGGTGGTATGTCTCCCGACGGCCAGGCACCATTGTTAGCTACCTCTTATTCCGACATGGCAGCTTGCAAAACAAAACCCACAAAATCCCTATATCTCAAGGGACTAACCTGCTGATCATGCGTTTCTACCTCTGTTTGGAGATGCTCTAGTAGCATGCTTTGACACGATGCCTCAGATACCACCAAAGAAGATATATATACATGACATTCGTGGAAAATATGGCAAAAGAAATTGATGCTCCAAAGTTACTTTGAAACGCATTTTGAAGCATCTATTTCGTTTTTTTGCTACGTTTTCCACGAATGTCGTTTCATGATGAAATTTTGTAAGTTATCAGAATATTTGTCAATATTTCACACAATTGTTTTTTATTTTTTGTTATTTTACTGTTCACCCGAGCTCACATGAGCTCATATTTTAGCTATTAAATATTCCCTACAACGCACAACTACAACATATTCAGTAAAAACCACTTGGAATGAGTTGTTAGCTATCACAAAAATCAAACAACATATTCAATAAAAAATAATTTTTACTTTGTGGCATTCCGTCGTACAATTTGGGTGCACTAGCCAATGGATTTAATTCAAGACAGGAGATAAGCTGGACAACAAGGGATGGTGGTGGGAGGGAGGACGAGGCGTTAGTTCCAACAGCAGGACACCCCCTGCACGCCGAGAGCTCGACTCGGGTAACGGTGGTGCGCCGATCATTGCCATGCCCACACACGTTCGGGGTTCGGGGTGTCCGACGGAGTGGGGTGGGATGGCGTATCGTGTGGTGAGCTCAATGAGCGTCGGGGTGGGCGTAGCAGACAGAGTTGAGGGGCGGGACAAGGCGGCAGGGTTCAGGGTGTCCGACGGAGTGGCGGCGGGATGGCGCATCGGCGTGGCGAGCTCAACGATTGTCGGGGCGGCCGTGGAGGACGACACTAAGGGGGTGGATAGGGCGGCAGGGATTGAGGTGGCCGACGAAGTGGCGGTGGCGGCCGGATCGGCAAGTGTGAAAGTGGGGTGGGGTGGTAATAGGCTTGGCCGCATAAGCTTATGTCAATTTTTTGTGATGACCAAGAAATTGTGGACTTCAATATAAATTTGATGTCAGATTTTTTTGGGCTAGAAATCTGACGGCCTCAAATATATACGCAGTATTTGATTGAACACATTCAATTAATCACTGCAGCATGACAAATTTTCGTTGATTTTTTACACTACATGACAATTTTCACTACAGGGCATGGCAAATCCTATACACGAAGCATGATAGTTTTATCTGTTACGCATGGCCAAATCTGATCATCAGATTTTTAACGTCAGATATTTAAACTTGTGAAAATTATTGGTCATACCCATACCGCCATGTTGGGCCATGTAGAAGGGCAGTGATACCCATACCACCATGGATCCGCTTTGGTTTCTTTCCATGATGTTTCTGTCAATAGCGAGGAGTTTGTGTTAACTTCGTCAATTTTAAAATATGCCGGCTCATTTTCTGGGACGTGTTTATAGGGATAGAGTGTAAATGTGTTTATAGGAATGAGTGTACGTACATGTTTATAAGCGTCCAGATGAATATATTGTGTTTCAGAAGAAAAAAATAGCTTTCTGATCATGCGTTTCTACCTCTGTTTGGAGATGCTCTAGTAGCGTGCTTCGACTCGATGCCTCAGATACCACCAAAGAAGATACATGTTGCATACACACGTGTGTTGTGTGCTCATTCATATACAGAAGTGCACCCGACAGTTTGTGAAGACGACGTGTGCCTTCCATCGATGCATGGATGCATGCATGCGTGATTGTCCTTGTCGGCATGACTCGACAAATGAAAGCAAGGATGTGGGCCGGCACTGTTGCTGCCATCTATGCAATGCAAGACTCGGTGGCTGGCCACCGATCATGCACATGCATGAGCACCCCACAAGCAAATTACTCCCTCGGTTTCTAAATACTCCCTCTGTTCGAAATTACTTGTCACAAAAATGAATGTATGTATAACTAAAATACATCTAGATACATTCATTTCTTGGACGAGTAATTTCAAATGGAGGGAGTATAAGTCTTTTCAGATATTTCAATAAGACTATATACAGATGTATGTAAACATATTTTAGAGTGTAGATTTGCTCATTTTGCTCCGTATCTAGTCCATATTGAAATTTCTAAAAAGATTTATATTTTGAAATGAAGGAAGTATATAATAATAATAATAATAATAATAATAATAATAATAATAATAATAATACAAAGCCAGGACTTGGCATCCAATGGAAATGCATGCCTCAAAGCAAAGAAAATCACCAATTTCACCAACAACCTCATGCATGCTTGCCCATGCAGCAGCTTCCAAGAATCCAATCATCGGTCCTAGTAATGCTAGCATTTTTGTTTTTCCATTTAATGGTGGGGTTTTGTCCACGTCTTTTTGTTCTTCCGCCATAGCAAGCCAAGGTTTACCCCACTTGCTTTTATTTCATTTGGTTTTGGTTGGGTTGTGTGTGCCCACATATTCTCCCTTGCTGGCTATTACCATTTTTAAAACTTCCGTGGAAAATGCAAATGGTAGAATTCCACCAACCACACGAACATGAAACATGGCTCTAAAAACTTGTAGTTGCAATGACGACGATAATTTACTTGGAATCTTATTTTCCTGCCACCATATAGTAGGTACGTATAGTGAAACTGTAGCTCAAAAACTTGGATGCACAACTAAACATACAGTGCTTAGCATGTGCAATGGATAGCAACAAGGAAGAATTTGAGACCAACATCTAGAACATGCATTACTAACTCCCTAGCTAGGATCAGTGACGGAGCTTTGGGCCACATATCTGCTCAACTTACGTCTGCCGCAATGGCGGGTCAGCTCGTCGGCAAACTTGTCGAAGCTCCTACGCTTCTAGCCAACCGTCATCAAAATGGAACCCGTGCGTAAATTTTTTGTAAAACGAGTACTTCCTCCGTCCGAAAATATTTGTCATCGAAATAAATAAAAGGGGATGTATCTAGATGTATTTTAGTTCTAGATACATTCCTTTTTGTCCATTTTGATGATAAGTTTTTTCTGACGGAGGGAGTACGTACAATAGCATTGCTCACTTGTGTTGGTGTGATTGTGCCCACATCTTTTCCCTTTTGTTTTCATCTGCTCGTTAAGTCGCTAGTGCCATTATTAAAACTTTCATGGAAATGCATATGGTACACTCCAACAACCATGAACAATGAAACTTGTACTCAACAACGACGATGACAATTTACTTGAAACGTCGTTTATAGCAGGTATAGTGGATGGAGGACATGTTCTATGGTAAAAAGAGCAACATCTCCATAACACGCAAGATCATTACTAATACTTACTCCCTAGGATAGGATACAATGCATTGAATGGTTGAGATGCAGGCCGCGGATGGGATCGGATCACGTTTAGGTCATCAATGTACGTCCGCGGCCGCCGCAACGGTGGGTGAGCTCGTCGACGAAGTCATCGAAGCTCCTCTGCGACGACCCGCCGGGCGCTGCGGCGGCCTTGAGCTTGGCCGTCACCTTCTTGAGCGCCTGGCGGAGCTGCTCGCCCTCTTGGCCGGATATGACGCCCTGGATCCTGGCGCTCACCTCGTCGGGGAACACCTTGCCGCGGTCGCCGATGGGCACGCCGACGCGCCACTCGCGCACGACGAGCCGCCGGTTGGTGAACTGGTCGGTGAGCAGCGGGAAGCAGAGCATGGGCACGCCGGCCCACACGCTCTCCAGGACGGAGTTCCAGCCGCAGTGCGTGAGGAAGCCGCCCAGCGCGGCGTGGGCGAGCACCTCCACCTGGCAGCACCAGGGCACGACGAGGCCGCGGCCGGCGGAGGCCGCCGCGAAGCCCTCGGGCAGCGGGTCCGGGTCGTCGGAGCTGACGATGTCCGGGCGCATGGCCCAGAGGAACCTGGCGCCGCTGGCGAGGACTCCGGCGGCGATGTCGTGCAGCTCCTGCCTGGTGACGTGCGCGTAGCTGCCGAAGGAGACGTAGAGCACGGAGCCCGGCGGCTGCGCGTCCAGCCACTGGGAGCAGTCGGACTCGGCCCACATGGAGGTGGCGACGCCGCCGCCGCCGGAGCTGCCGCGGGGGAAGCCGATGGGGCCGACGGCGTAGAAGGGCTTCTCGGCGCGCAGCGCGGCGACGGTGGACGGCTCCAGCTCCTCGACGGTGTTGCAGAGCACGTAGTCGGCGCGCCGGGCCTCGTCGAAGGCCTTGAAGATGATGCGGTGCACGACGGTGGTGGCGTCCGTGTCCTGCAGGTAGGACATGAGCTCGTGCGACTCGATCGCCGGCACGCCGGGGACGTAGGTGATGGTGTCCTTCCGCGGCGGGCCCTTGGCGGAGTTGAAGTGGCCGTGCTCGGCGAGCAGATCCATGTGGTAGTAGAGGTTGAAGATGAGGGCCGGCTCGGTCCAGAAGGACACGTAGGGCACGCCGAACTTCCTGGCCAGAGTCGCCGGCCAGACGAAGAAGGTGTCAGCGACGAGGCAGGTGGAGGCCGGGTCGACGACGACGCGGCGGAGCAGGTCCTCGACGTGCGCGGCGAGCACGTGCAGCTCGCCCTCCTTGAACTGGTCGTGGTTGAGCGACCGGTCGAAGCCGAGCGGGAAGCCGTCGCTGAGCAGCTCGTACCGCAGGTCCAGCGGCTCCTCCTTGTGGCCCGAGGAGGCGCGCGCGCCGGCGAAGATGTCGTAGCGGTGGCGGTCGACGCCGAGGGCGCGCGCGGTCTGCTCGTGCACGGACTCGGTGTTGACGAAGGTGACGGCGAAGCCGCGCGCGGCGAGGCGCAGCGCGAGGTGCGCCGCGGGGATGATGTGGCCCTGGTACGGGTACGCGATCACCACGGCGTGCGGCTTGGTCGTCGTCCTGCGGCCGCCGCCGTTGCCGTTGCCGTTGGACGCCACCATCTCGTGCCCCATGCGTCTGCCTAGATTTTGGACTCCTGGTGCGCGTGATGGGTGGTACTGGTAGGTAGGGAGGAGAGCACGATGGCGTCACGTAAATATGCAGAAGAGAAGAGACGCTCGTCTCGTCTCCATGGCCGCGGCCCGACAGCAAGTGATGAGACAAAATGCAGGGCGGGCTCACACACCATGTGACATTGTGACCACTTTGTTGGCCTTATCCCATGAAACAAGATCTGCTCTAGCCCCTCAATGCCATTCAAGTTCATCAAAAGATTTTATTTTTGGAGGTTCAACATTTGTCGAAGCTTAAATTTATGAAATTTCGAATTCTCCCTAAAGCTGTTTTTTGAAAGTTCCATTTTCAAAATCTATGGCGTTTCTCAAAAAGGAAAATCACGAGAACAACCATCGGATCATTTTAGAGAGTTGAGGTGTGCTGCATTGTTTTAGAGAGAGCCGAAAGATGATCGGAGAAGAAGACAAGACTAGTTGTTCAAACGTGTTTTAAATTTTGAGAAAGTTAATCGAGAAATTACGGATTTTTTGTTACAGATCTGAACGATCTGGGAGCCATTCGATCACAATCGCCCGGCTATGATCTGCAGGAGTAATTGTGTGGACAATTGGTGCTTTAACTGGATTGTGATTTTCCTGGGATTGGCGCTTTTAATGGCGATCACAGGTGGGCGTTCTCATGTTATTTATAGTTTAATTGGATCGATATTTTTGTGGGATTGGCGCTTTTAATGGCGATTAAGGTGGGATTTCTTTCCATCGCACAGTAAAGGTTTCATACGCAATGTGGGCCCAGTCGATCGCAATTTTTTTTAACATAAAACTACTTTATTTCTCATATGATAGACATATCGTTTACAATTTGAGGGAGGATAAAGTCTGGGATAGTAGAATCCCAAAAATCTGATAAGCTAGACCTAAAAGAATGTTTAGCTAAAAAGTCGATAACCTGATTGGCTTCTCTGCAGCAATAACAATAGATAACATTTGCGAAATGTGTAGCAAGGACGATACATTCTGCTAGTACCGCCACATCCGGGCCCAAATAAACATCTGAGTGTGTAAATGCTTCCACTGCCAGCATACTGTCAGATTTAATGATCACATTATTGCATCCAATATTTCCTGTCAAGAACAGACCGTTCGGGATTGCACTCATTTCAGCAGATTGTGCATAACTAACATGTGGCAAGACCCAGTAGATCGCAATTTGCGTGCCCAACATGGGCAAGTGGACATTGATCCAATTTTTTTCCTCACGGTGCAGTTTCCATACGCGATGGTGGGTCCAGAGTATGCCATTTAGTTTTGTAGGCCAAAAACTCGTGTCAAAGCCAGAAGTTAAAGTAAAGACTACAACCTTACTTTCATCCATTTACCAACTACTCCTTACTTGGTTCTTGTCAAGTTAAAGAAAGTAGCAGTATTTGATCATTTTATCTCTTCTTAGTAGTTCATCAATACAAGTTACAGCCTGGAGGTGGTTCAAGTGCTTTGCACATCCCCGAAGGTAACGTGTTAGTTGTGTGCATGAGCCATGAAAAGCATACACATGCATTACCATAACCATGCTTTTGACCCCTGTAAATAGAATGGTAATTCATGCACCGTAGACCTGATAGCTTATTTACGAACACCATGGTAACTTTTGACTCGGGGATTGTTTTGATTGAAACATACCCAGATAACTTCTGTGTACATAATATGGTACTTTACACATCACAAACATGATAGCTAACATACAAACACCATGGTAAGTTCGACCAGGGAGGAAAAGTTGTTGAAACATACCCTCAGTAACTTTTGTGTAAATAATATGATAATTTATGCACCACAGACTTGATAAATTAAGCACAAACACCGCAGTAAGTTTGACACGGGGGGGGGGGGGGGGGGGGGGGAGGGAGGTTGTTGAAACATAATTTGATAATTTATACACCGCATACATGATAAAATATGTGCAACACCATGTAACTTTGACTCGGGAACAAAGTTGGTGAAACATACCCCTATAACTTATGTGTAGAAAGCATGGTAACTTACATACCATAGGGCCTGACAACTTTTGACACAAAAAGGTCGTTGAAATATGCCAACATGGGTTCTAGTTTTGAACATCTCGTCATGGTGGATTTTTTGGTGAAAAAGGATTTTTGAATCAGGACGACGATTTAAGCTATAAAACATTTTGAATTTTCGAAATGGGATAATCTAGGATGCCATCAATTTTTTTCCTCTAGTGCATGTGGGCAGAAGGGTGAGGCAACCATTTTCTGTGCTCCTCGTAACTTCAATGTAAACACCATGGTAACTTACATACTGCATGTGTGATAACTTCATGACATTTTGACCTAAAAATTCGTTGCAATAGATCAACCCGAGATCTGAAGACCTCTTCGTGACAGATTTAATGGTGGAAATGAATTTTCAACCAGACCAACGGTTTGAGCTACACAACATTTAATTTTTTTCATATGGGATGGAATCTAGGATGACATCAATAGTTTTGTCTTATTTTGCACGCATGCATATATCTAGTGAGAGAGGTGAGAAGAATGCACATTAAAAGAGAAGGACACTTTTGGTGGTATCCCAAAAAACATAACGGTCATCTTATGTTACACTCGTTTAAAGTTTAAAGGTCCAACATTGTGGAAGTATAAATTTATGAAAGTTCAAATTTCCTAAAGTTTAATTTTGAAAAACCTCTTCTCCAAGCTCTTTCCACTATGGTCTGTACTATGATCTTTATGATATGAATGAGACACGTATTACTATAAAAAAAAAGCTTACATCTTATCATAATGTACACTTGAACGAGGTAATAACAGTGGCTGACAGCTGGGCTGGACGAGCAAATTAACTAAGTTAAATAACATGGGCGGCTATTGCTTTTTTTCGGCAGGCTACTATTGCTGATCTCTTTTGAGCCATTGGTTCAATTTGCATTTATGTGGTGAGTTGATCCACCCACTCACATGCAGCTTCAAAACAAAAATAGAGTTGGTATGAACAACATGATCACGATGGACTATTTGTGAAACTCACATGTTTAAAGGCATATATAGCTTAAGACCTCAAATATATTATTCGCTTTGATCCATATTTATTGTCGCTGATTGAGAGTTATGAGTTTGTCCTAAATCAGCGTCTATTAATATGGATTGAAAGGAGTATTTTTATCACCCTAACCGTAATGGCGTAGATAGAATATTGGGCCAAGTCTCGGGTCAAACAGTGCAAAATGTTCGAAAAACACTGGAATGATATTTTTTTCCTAAAAAGTGTTTTTTATGTGATTGTTAAGAAACTAGCACCATTTGTTCCTTTATCTGCTCCCATGATTTAGCAAGTGGCATTCATGGCTTTCAACTTTCCCTCTTACTAGTATTTCAAATATGGTTGGAAAGTGGCATTACTAGACAGTTATGCTCTATTTGGACTTTGTCACAGTGATATTTTTTGATAATGGAAGAGTTTCTAATTTCTTATAGGTTATGCACTAGGCTATGCATTAGATCTGTAGGTGGTCATTACTTCAGTCTGTGGAACCGCGGGTTAGTTTGAACTTTGGGTGCACCAAATTGAGATGGTCGTGTGGGATTAGTTCAGCCGATTTGAGAGGCAGCGTAGTAATAGCATTTGTGATGCATACGTGCATTGTATAATCTCTATTGTGATGCTTTTGGCAAGTGAACCTTTTTTTATCTCTTACGTGTATTCGAGTGCTTTACAATAAATTAGGGTCGCGCTAACTGCCACACGTGTGGCAGGAAGGGAGACGCACCACACGTCTCTAATGTAAACAGATTGCCACGTCATCGCATGCATGCATCCAGGAATCTTTTGGATTTTCAGTTTTTAAAATGTTTTATCTCTTAAACGAAAAATCCGATTGAAAATCCGTTTTCACCATTAAATCCCTCGCGATGAGATCTTCGAAACTAGATCCCACGTTGATATGTTTTGATGAAAAAAAATTTGGATTAAAAGTTGCCATGTCTATTGCATATGAATTGCCATGATGTTTACACTGAAGTTGCCATGATATGTTTCAGCTATTTTCTTCTACATTTAAAAGTAAATTTTGACATTTATAAAACGGGGAATTAAGAAACTAGACTTGCCATGAACCATAAACTAAAATTGCCATGATACATGCACGTAAAATTGTCATGGTTCATACAAAAAATAATTTTCATGGTCAAAGTACTGGAGTTGCCATCATTAAAATACTAAAATTGCCATGATCTACAAACTAAAATTGCCACATGGCAACTTTAGTTTAAGCCCTATGGCAACTGCAGTGTAAACATCATGGCAACTTCTGGCAAAAAAAATTTCTCGTCGAAACATATCAACATGGGTCTAGTTTTGAAGATCTCGTCAAGACGGATTTAATGGTGAAAATGGATTTTTAGTTCGCTTTTTTATTTAGGAGATACAACATTTTTAAGCCGGAAACCAAAAAAAATTCTGCTGATGTCATCTATTCATACGTGGCGAAATGAGTGGTGATGGAGACGTGTGGGCGATGTGCAAACGCCCACACATGTGGGCGTTAACATTTCCGATAAATTATGATTGTGTGCATCAATTGATGCAAAGGCTGGCATTGTCCTCATTTTTAAAAGAAAAAGGAAAGTACAGTAGATTAAGATCGGACGTATCCAATGATCGGGACCATTAGTTGTTTGTCTCACGTACAAGTAATTAAAATATAATATTAGGTTGCTGAACTCTACACTCACATAATTTTTTACGACCGTGGTGATCTAGCTCACGTATGCCATAGATCTGACCTAGTCTTTTTTTAGGGGGGTTGATGACCTAGTCTTGTTTAAAAAATGCAGCTCATTTCGCAAGATCCAAATTAGCACGTAGTTACTTCTTAACAGGGGTGATGAAATTAAAATAGGACCACGATTGGTTAATGCCAAGATTAGGACCATGTAAATTACATTGAATCTCTGCTCCTGTCTGAGTTGGTTGAATAGTATCCACAGTTTATTCGTCCCATCACTTTCATTCTTTTTTTTTCGCTGGTTTTTTTCGTCTCCGCTCCCACCACGCCACCGGTTTATTTTTTCTTCACTATTTCCTTATAAACAAACATTTACCTACCGTACAAAAAGTCACAGATCTTACTTTCCTAACTTACCCAATCAACCGATCCATCTCATCAATGCAATTTTGCTTTAGGAAACAAATAACGGATTTTAAGGAAAAAATAACGGACTAAGAAAACAAATCCAATTTACTAATCTTCTTTCTACTCCTTCCTATATCGTTCATTCGTCTCCACCCTCCTTTTCCGCCCCGATTGATTTTTCCTTCCACGCACTTATTTTCTCCAATTATACCTGTTTTCTTCCGTAACGGAGTAGGTAAAGATTAGTTTGGAATAAAAAAGCCCTCGATTTGGTCACCGATTCACCAGAGAAAACACTCATATTCATCGATCTGTTACTACTAATTTTACCACTGACAATACCCCCTCCTCCGGCCTTCCTTTCACTCCCCCTCTTGCGCCGCACGCACTGCCCCTCCCCCCACCTCGACCTCGTCGCCGACGCCGCGATGCCGGAGGACGTCGAGATGAACGACTCTGCCCAGGCCGCCCTCGCTGCCGCTCCTTTGGCCGCCGACGCGCCCGCGCCCGCTCTCTCCACCCTGCAGTGTGAGTAGCCCGTCCCTCTCGCCCCCCAGTCCCCCCGTCCCCCAAAACCCTAGCTCATCTTCCAGCACCGTGGGCGCTCAGTGGGCGGTAGCTCACGTGTGTTTGCCTCGCCGTGCCTGCACATCTGAAGGAGATTGTGTCCATGGTCGAGGCGGGGTCACTAACCAAGGAGGTCCGCCGGATCTCCCGTGCCGTCCGCCTCACCGTCGCCCTTCACCGCCGCCTCGCCGCCCCCGACGTCGCGTCCTTCCTCGCCTTCACGCTGCCCCATTCCTCCGAGGCCTTCACCCGCCTCTCCCCGCTCCTCCCCAAGGTATTTTTCCGCCTGCAACTTCAGAGCTCTCGTGATTTGGAATAAACACGCAATTATGCCTGAATCTGATGACAACGTCAAGGACGTCAGCATCTAATGCTATGTTTGTTAATCTACATGTGTTACATGTGTCTTGGCTGCCAATTGACATGGTATATCGTTCTGGATTTATAGGCCTTTTAGAAGTAAATGGGAACTCATAATCTAGGCCATTGTAATAGAGTAACCGTTAGCCAGCTACTGTGTGGTGATGCAATGCGAGCCTTTAGATTTTCCAGTTCAGTTCCACCGTTGAAGTTCACGACAAAGCAGGTTCTTTCTGTTTTGGTGATTAATTGGTAATTGACAGTCTTGGGTATCTCGTGTTATGTATGACTTCAGATCGTTTTGAATTACCTGGCTTATTAGAATTCATAATCTAGATCACTGCGGCAACCACAAAGCAATTGTTATTGTATGGTGATGCAGTACGAGCCGGAACTAATTCCATATTTTGCAATTGAGTTTCACTATTGAATTTTATGTCGAACCAGGTTCCTTCTGTTCTGATGCTTAATTGGTAATTGGCAATCTCATGCTTGGGTGCATAGTGGATTAGAACTTGCTTCTGTTTACGTCAATATTTTGAAATTGGAGTATTCACTTGCTCAGAGGTGATCGATATTCATACGGCATTACCTCTTGTAGGAGATGACAGTGAGATGGATGTTGATGCTGCAGCTCCAGCAGCTCAAGTTTCAATCAAGCATGGACTCCCGGAGATTGAAACATACTGCTACCTGCTTGTGTTGATTTCCTTATAGATCACAAGAAATATGATGAGGTACGTCCAAGAGTTTCCTCCACTGTGTCATCGTTAGTGAAACATACCAATTTGATGTTCTCTTCAGGTTAAAGCATGTGCAAACGCTAGCATTGCTCATTTGAAGAATCTCAACAGGATGACTATTGATGTTTTGGCTTCTAGGTTGTATTCGTATTACTTGTATGTCCATGAACTCACCAACAGCCTTGCTAAAATTCGTGGGTGAGTTATTATATCATAATTAATCTCTACTCCTAATGTCTCAGTTGGTAGAATAGTCTCCATGTTTTTTTTCATCCCACCACTTTTGTCCCTTTTTTGTCCCCTCCCCCGCCCCCATGCACGAACCCAAAAAAACCACCCGCACCACTGCTCCTCTCGATCGTCTCCCGTCTTCACCCGCCGTCTGCTGCCCTCATATTTGAGGAGATGTGTGCGGACGATCACGTGTTGCGGCGGACGGTCAACTGCTACCTGTGCTCGACGACAGCCGTCGTGTCACCGGGTATGTACGTCCCTATACAGCTTCTTTTGCACGAGTTCTACTCACTTCTTGCGCATGTGCTCTGCCTGACTAACTTGCACTAAGTAGTTATTTCTCATTTGGGGTTTTCTTTGCAGAGTGATTCCGTCTCTCAAGCTTGTCGAGGTACGCAATTTCGATGCTTTAGATATTTATCTGGGTAGTGTACATCTTAGCATTGTGTATGTGTAGTCAGAAATATACTGCCTGTTTTACTCACGTGGTGTGTATTGGTGTTTGGAATTCAGGCATGTACTCATCCATACTATAATCAAACTCTGAATGAACTGAACATGATGTACGGTGTTGTCTCTAGGCCTATAAGTTCTGGCAATTTTCATGCAAGGAAATAACAGGTACTAATTTCCTTGAATTTGGTCAAGGTTTCATTTGCTTCGTCATATGAATATAGGCTTATGCCTGAAAAGTCACATGGAAGATGAGGTTATCCCTACTAGATTTGAACTCCGTAACCAAACATTAATATTAACTTCATCGTCTTGAAATGTTGGCTATGCAATTTTTGTGGCAGACGGATTGAGTTTCACTTCAACTTGTACTAACGGACATAAGGTGAGAATGTGGGAGAAGTAAAGGTTGCATCTGACATGAATGAGAGGAAATTCAGAGATGGCTCGACGATCCTAAGCATTCTTATCTGTTCCAGGTGCCACACGCTTAACGATCTTCCTAATCATTCTACCATCATCGCTGATAAGTTAGTATAGCTTCCTTACAATTTTCTGATCATCATGGGGGTACGAAACCATGGAGGAGCTATTGGAGAAGATAACACAGTTTCAACTTGGAATTCACAACAAACCTGGAAGCAACCGAGCACAATAGATAGGAGAGTTACAAGAGTTCATAATGACATGAATAGAAAAAAAAGAGGAAACCATAGCTATAATATTTCCATGGTTTAGGATATTTGATTGTTCCCATCTAAATGTAGTTTTCTATTTTGTAGCTTCCCAGAAATGATAGCTATCATATTTCATTTCGTTATTTTAGTGATCAATTTTTTTCATCTACTATATCTAAATAGGGGATCCCCACTACCTTATTTCTCTTCATCCACAGCGAGCCACGTCATCTGAATTATTCTAGCCGTTGATCCAGTATAGCACAGCAATCTACAGCCGTCCGATCAGGAGGTGATGGAATTTACGGGGGGCTGCCACCGCTAAGTGGAAAATAACGTTTCGTGTGTCCTGTGTGCGCTGAACTATCCGAGCCAGGCTTTCGTAGGTGGGCTGGGCTTTTTGATTGTTGGTGGGGATTAGGACCCGTTCTTCGCCCATTCCACGTTGCATTCCTTATGCTGCCCCGTCCAGCCGCCGCCATGACCGGTGCTCCCTGCCCAATCCCAAGACCAGTCGTCGGCTCCGCTCCGCGGCCAGCCGCCGCCACGCTGGTCGCTTCCAAGCCAGTCTCCCGGTTAGCCGCCGCCACGCCCGACGCTCTGCCGGCCAACCGCCGTCGCCGCAACCGACGCTCCTCCGCCGGTTGCCGGTGCCACGAACTGACGTATAGTACCAGATTTTGATTGATTTAACGCATGCTCCTGCAAATCTGAATCCCCGCTGGATAGAGTGAAAACATGCAGGTCTTGAGATTCCGTCATATCTCATTTAGATTTGCGGTTGGCTAATTCTTCAGATTCTCCATGTTGAAGTCCCCCTGTAATACAATTTATTTATTCATCTATTAACTTCAGATTGTCTAAGCATCCGTCAGATTGGTAAAAGATGCCAAGTGGCCTTTTTGATTTTCAGGGTCTTGCTTGCTGGCAAGCACATCAATTATTTGCTAAAATGTCATGCTAAAAAAGGTGGGTGAAGTTTTTACACATGCTGTTTGTTAAGGATAAATACTTCAACCTTTCAACCAATTCTACAGAGGCAAGTAATTTCCAGATATATTTAAACTTGGAATTATAAGTTGGCATGTTTATTTATATCAACATGTGTTCCTCTTTTTCATGGGTAATCGTATTAACGTGTTCAACACATAGACTAGATTTTTGTCAACCGTTTCAGTTTATTGTTTGTTTCTTATTGTCACATATTATTATGTTAGTGTGACAACGGTTCTCTACTTCATTGTCATATAGGATTCCTTCCGCTTGAATTGTGGTCTCCACAACTATCCTGCAAAATTTGGTCCGTATGCTGCCTATCGATCTGCTACCCAAATTTGAAAACCCATATGTCCTTGGTAACAACTTATTACACACACCATTTATATCTTTTGTATCCACTGACATCTTTGTCACTAATGCCACCTATTATTTTCTTTATATCCAGGAATCAACAACATATGCATGGAAATATTCACAGTATATGCTGATGTACATCAAATTTCTCCTTCGTCCATGGTGTTGTAAATCAAGAAAAGAAATATTCATGCAGCCATATCAACAGCCAACTGCCCCTCCTCAAATCATGTTGTATTTATTGACTTCTCACATTTTAAGTCCATTTTCTGGAAGTTAACAATTTTCATATTAGTTTTATGCCTGGAGCAAGTCGAGTCGATTCTCTAATCATAACATGCATATTTCATGTCTTTCAGGTACTGTGACACTAGCTTTATGATGGGGATATGAAGTGCGCATCCAGAATTGACTAAATTTCATAGTCGAAGGTATGGTTGTTGATTGATGTTTTGCTTACACACGCAAATGCATGTGAAGATATTTTCTCCCATCAATAATGATATTTCTCACCTGCAAAAAAAAACAATGATACTTATGAGAGTATCTTTTTCTATCATAGAAATAGAGGGCGATGGTTGGCAAGAATGATAATAGTGCGGACTGAGTTAAGAGGGACTTGATCAGTATGAGAAAAACTATTTCTTGCATGTTGCTTTGGTAATATTTTGTTTGGGCATATAGTGAGCCCACTTAAGAAATCAGATTATGTACTAACAATATGTGTATTGTTCTCTTGCTTGCATGTTCAGTTTCGCTTTATTGGCTCCAAATTTGTTTCCCAGATGAATACCTTATTTAAGATAACGTGTGGCAATTTTTTGAAGTTATCATGGACAACGTGTGTTGAATGGTCGGAGAATATGTATGTAGATAATGTTTTCCTTCTTGAAAGAAAATGAAATTTCGTTAACTATTTCTTTGCACTTTGTATACACCATTTCGTTACATGCTTCATGTTTTTAATTTTTAAAATGAATGAATTGAGGAAACTTTACATTTGCTTTGCATTGATTTATTTGATTTTGTAGCAGCTATTTATACATTTATTTAGCAAGATTACCGCAGCAACGCGCGGGGTATCATCTAGTTTGTTCAATTTCTAAGTAAGAGTACCATTTATCTCCTTGCTTGAGTGGTGTTCTGCTCTTTTCAAATTTTAGCAGGTGCAGGGATTATCTCTGATGGAATGCTTCAGGTTGCGACACAATGGTGACTCCCTTGACTTATCATATTTTAACACAACTGCATTAGCCATTTATAATCTTCTTCATTTTTTAACCATGATTTTTTAATTGGTTTCATAGATGAAATAGTCCACATGGTTTGTCACAAGTTTTCCACATGGAGCAAAGGTAACATATGCCTACATGACATGTCTATATATGGGATGTATAAAGGTCTGAACACCATGGCAATCTTGATCTTGTTCAGCAGCCAATGGCTCCTAATTCTGTGTCAATGGTTCTGCTCAGGATTTTGCGTCGATGATGTCCATTGACGAAGTTGTTCCTGGAGGTAGAGAGGATGGTAGAAGATGTTGTGTAGAGTATCTATGAATGGGGGTTCGCCCGGCCGTCACTGCGGCTGGAGCTGCAGCGCCAGTACGTGGAGATCAACGGGAAGGTGGCCAACGCCTAGACCCGGTTCAGCCTCATGCATGGAGGACATGTACATACTAACATAAACAAGATGAGTGAGAGGTTCTCCACTCTTCATCTCAAAGTGACGGAGGCGGATGCGTTGTGCGCCATGAAGCAGAACCACTCCTCCAACAAGTGAACTAACTAATTTACATTGTATTATTTTTATAGTTTTTTCATGCCAAGTTCAAGGCCAGTCTGAACTTATTTCTGAAAGCAGTTTCTGAACTCTGAAATTGTGTGATCAACGCCGAAGCAATATTATGTGGCAACTCCTTTTACTGCTGATAATAATTATATTCTCATTGACAGAAATAAATGGTCTAATTAGAAGATTAAGCACTAGTACTTTTTTAGTTGCTAATAAGGATTTTATTCGCATTGACAATAATTAATGGCTGACAATAATTAGATGATAATGAAGGCGAGAGAAGAGAGTATGCCTATGATCCATGAACATAATGTGCATCAACACATGGTATGACTTCTTCAAAGAACCATCTCAATCCTTCTTTTTTCTTCATATATGGCCAACCATTGAGATTGTGGTGTCGAAGGTCGCCGGCGCTCGAGATTGGCATGATTTAGAGGGTTGGCCGGCGGCGGAGGTGATGACTCGGGTAGGGTGAGATGAGGTAGTGTGTGACAACACTTGCTATTAGTGGATGGCAGTGGGGGAGGTTCCGTAGGTAGAGGTAGGTAGGTCAATAGAGTGGGCAAAGAAAAGGTAGGCGGAGGGAGGAATAAGAATAGTAGTCGCACCAGGGGGTGTTGGCGGTGGAGAAAAGACAAGAAGTTAACGGTCTCAAATACGAGGGGGTGTTGGCGGTGGAGGAAAGACAAGAGGTTAACAGTCTCAAATGCAAGGTGCGGGAGATCGTGGGCACCAAATATGGTGGTAGGTTTTAGAGGGATGGCTAGCGTCGACGGAGATCGTGATTCAAGCAAGGGGCGACGTGCGGCAACACTCGCTGGCTGTAGGGTGGCAGGTGCTTAGGCAGGGAGACATGGGCGGGTCGACAGAGTGGTCGAATAAAAACGCAGTGGCGACATGAGGAAGAAGAAGAACCAGAGGTGGGTCATCCCTGGCTGAGAAGGGGCAGTGGATTAACGGATTTGAAGGCGGGGTACGAGACATCTCATGTGGCGGAGGTTGCAATGTTTAGAGGATGTCCGACACAAAATTTTACAACATTTCGTTTACAACATCTCATCACATTAATAGAAGAAATTGGTGAAACTATGTTAGGAAAATCTATTTGGATGGAGAGATGAGGAAGAATGTAGTTCATGACGGTCACTTTCACCGTTTATGTATTGTTGACACAGGAAGACAGAGAGTGAGGGGTGCGTGGGTGAGAGAGTGAGAGGTGTGGGTGCGGTGAGAGAGTGGCTGAGGTCAGGATAAGGCTGGGCAGGTAAGCTAAAAAAATTGGATAGACAACATTTCCGATATTGCGCGAGAATTTCGTAAGCGCATCAAGTAGATTTTAATTTGTTACAGACTTTTGGTTGGATAATCGTATTATATTTATACATCAACAAATTATCTTTCTAATCAATTTACATTGCAAGTAAAGTGGACTTCAATTATTACCCGATTGTGTCGTGCTATCTTTTCTCTACATGAAAAAATTAACCTGCATTATGTTTACATATCTTCAGTAATATTTCAAAGGTCCGTGGAAACGCACGATCATTCTACTAGTATAACATTTGACAAGTTGTGATGTTCGATTGCATTCACATTCAACAGCTTTGAGTATATTCTCGCTAATGGTTGTTAAGAAAATCTTAGTTATGACGTCGCGTCGCGCACAGTGCTTGTGGGCACAACCACGTTTGCATGTGGTGGCCCCGGGCGTGCCATACTTCTGCATGTGTCGCTGCCGGCTACAGTACTTCTGCTAATCGGTATAGTGGTCGCTGGTCATGGAACGCATGCGCCTGGTGTGCTACAGTGCTCAGCTACACTGCGTTCCATTACCGTTGCTACTCGTACTACTACCTTATCCTGGTTTATTTTGTGTGAAAATTAAATCAGAGATTTAACTAAGAAAATTTTGATGTATGTCATTAAAAAATTATATTGTTGAATTCGTATTTAAACATACTTTTCAATGATATTATTTTTTGTGACATGCATTAATATTTTATATTTTGTTATTTAAATCTATGATCAAAATTTGGCACAAAATACGATGAGATCAGTAAACCAGGATGAAGTATTTAAACATAGTTTATTTGGTCTGCTAGAGATGCTCTAAGCGAGGGAGCTAAATCAGCTGCATTTTTAAATGGTGACCATATTTAACTTGGTTATTAATACACTATGAAAGATAGCTTTTTCAACGCAGCTGCGTTGGACATGCTAGCTTAGAAGAATTTCACATAGTGGAATAAACGACGAACCAGTGCATCCAAGGTTTATGTCTGCCCCTAAATGTCCGGACCGCGTGGTCATCACACTTGCATCGAACGGGATGGACCAAAAGTCCGCCGACTAGTTCGAAGCACCAAAGTTCGCTAAATCAGCCTCAAACCTGGAGGAGCTTTGGGGGAGTAAGGACAGTCCCACTAGAGCAATGTCATTTGGACCATAGGTCCTCACAACCCATGTGTTTTCTCCCCTTTATGTCAGCCTGGCCCACGTCTGGCCCATCCCGTTGTTCGGATTTTATGCTTATGTGATTCATACATATGGATGACCGGCTCCACTACCGCTGTCCAAGGACACACGTACAAATGTGTCCGTGGACGTTTCATCTGTCTGATTTGAGGTACTAGTCGTCAACCCGTGCACCTGCTGAGGCTAGTGAACTTGAGTCAAAAAACTTGGTTATTAATACACTATGGAAAAAGAATAAATGGCGTAATAGTGTTAGCAATTTCAATTTATAAGTGTTCTTTTGAGAATCACGGTCACATTGTTTATCCTTTGAATCAACGCACAACTATAATTAGTTGCAATGTATAAACTTGATGTATGTCCAATAGAAAATGAGAAAATAATCCCTAATTCCTGGTAGTAATCCCAAAAAATACCAAAAAAAATCTAAGTTGTGAAAATTATTGGCAAAAATGATACTCCCACCGATCCAAATTAATTGCCGCAGCTTTATTACAACTTAGGAAGTACATGATTTAAAAATAGAAAGTTACAAATTGATTAATATTTTTGTTAAAGAGCACATTATTGGCAACTATAAATTTTGTCTTGGTTACGTTTATCAATTTTAAATAATACAGATTCGGTTTTTGTGGGGCTGTAATTAAATAATATAGTTCTGCCACTTCAAAATAGTTTGATTCGCCACTGTTTATCCATGGGCATGAGGAATCATAAATATTTGGGAGTATACGTTCTGTAGTCAATATAGAAATTATTATTTGTCAGTAAAGTATTAGAAGAGTCGATTCTTTATTGAACAAAGAAATGGTAACAAATGAAATTACGTGGACTCCAGTCTTCGTGACGTGCAAATGAATGTCACACATTTGTATACCTAAAATTGCACACTACCATTTACTCTCCTTTTATATCCTGCAACTTGATAGACTTAGAAATAACATTTGCTCAATCCCTAAGAAATAACAAATCTAAATAAAATATTATAATGCAGTACAGGTTATGAATACAATGTGGTTTATGTATGTCATTTGAATGAATCAATACAAAATGGTTTTTATAAGTCATTATCGAAGTTAGAAAATATGTTTTGAATTATATAGGTCGTAATTAAAGTTAAAAATATTTAGTTTGGAAATGTCGTACTTCAAAATTTCATTTGACATATTTTGCATCGCCTTTTTCTTGAATTGTGTTCTGCCTTAAATCATGAATCTTATAGTTGGTACCTAATAAAGTGGGGAAATAGTGTGAAGCTTTTTTGTGGGATAAATCGTGAAGCTAATACCCATAGAAATAGAAGTATTGAAGTAGGTGAAAGAAATATGCATAACTTCAATTTTTATTTTTATTTAACTTTTTGGCTGCATTCACGAACATTGAAGGAACCTCACCACATTAAAGCGGGAAGAAGTTGGCGATCGAGGGAGACAAAAGGAAATAATCGTCAACATCATGCACTGTATTATATTCTAAAGAGAGTTAAAATTAACTCTTTTCTTGAGGGTATATCCCAAAACTCTTGGCTATTTTATTGTTTATATTAAATCTTTTCTTGAGGGTGTAGTACAAATCAACTCTATTTTTTGTGTGCTGATATCACTTGTACGCATGCATCCTGCACTATGACCAAATCCTATACACATACACATGAAGATTCCCTATGTATGGATCGCTAATAAATATCCTTGCTAAGGAGAGCGGCGTTACTGAGAAGGGTGGCATCTAAACATTGTATCCTGTTCGTTGGTCCAACCTTAGGGATTAGCGCTAGTCGGTCCATGGGGAGATACACGGGATTAAGAAAATCAGTTCGTTAGGTAGAACTAGCAAAAGAGCCCGTGCGTTGCAACGGGAGAAAAAACATAACACACACTCTTAACCCAACAACCATCACTCAATAGGTCCATCTCCTTTATATTTGCGAGGGATCATATTTGTGTTGCCGCTTATCCTCCTTCTCACCCTCGCCGGCGATGGCCTCGGTGTTCACACAAAACAACAAAATACGTGTTTGAATATGGTCAATCCTCATGCGTCTCTCTCTCCCTCTCTCCTCCCTCGCCCCTCTCTCTCTCTCTCTCTCTCTCTCTCTCTCTTTCTCATTCTCGCGATGAGAAATCTGTTGTTTTCCCCTGGGACATTTTTCAGAGGTATGCATGTGTAGTTATTGATGTTTTCTTTTGCCTATATGGTTATAGTGGCGTGTTTATTTGCAATCCGGATCGCCGCCAGTACGAAATAAAAACGGATCTTGCGCTAGAAATTATAAGTTTGCTTTCGAAAAAATATTCTAAAAATATTTAACAGGTCAAATTAACATCATATTTAGATTCCACACATTTTTCTAAGAAAATTTCATATATAATATGTTAAAATCGAAGTTACGGTCTAAAAGATACGGATAATTTAGAAAATCATTTGTTTGATTTGAATATATTCCAAAATAATAATAAAAATACTTAATAGATAAAAATAATCTCATATTCATATTCTACATATTTTTCTAATCAAATTTCATATATAACATATTCAAATTGGAGTTACGGTTTAAAAGATATGGATGATTTTAAAAAGTATTTGTTTGACTTAAATATGATCCGCAGATGAATTACCTAAAACGTCAGGGGGGGTTTTGAAAAACGTAACATAACGGTTCGGGTGTGACTTAAATCCGGACGGCGGGTTGATTTCAAGAAAACATAGGAACTTTTGTATAAAATACGAAAAAACGATTCGTTTTGACTTAAAACAGGATTGCGGGTTAAATTCTCTGAAATAGAGGAACTTTTCTGAAAAATGCCATGACGGACGAAAGAAACCCAATTTGCTTTATTATTAGGTAAAGATACGGAGGCAAACAGTGTTGTACGCCAGGCAGGAGACGCGGGCCCTGGGAATGCACGTAACGCTTACGAGCCGAGCCGTGGCTCGGGTCTGTCACTACAACCTGACCCACCGATCAGGTTCGTACGCGCGCCGTCTGCTGCGACGACAGCGCCGTCAATGGAGCTGTAAATGCTGGCCGGTGGCCGAACCGGGGAGCAAATGGAGAAATCCTGGCCCTCCTTTCATGAGGTGAACACTTACCCCAATCCCCCACCGTCGCTCCCTCCCGAGTTAAGGCTGGCGACAGGGGAAACCCATGGCGGCGGCTAGAAGTGCGGCGATGTCTGCCTGAATACTCCAAAACGGCCTGTAATTTCTGCTAGATCCAGTTGACAGGTACATTCTCCATCGTCGCGATCTACTTCCATATGTTTGCTGGGGTTGTGGGGGTGGCGTGGGTGATAGGATTGTTGTTGGGGGTGGTTCGCATAATGAGGAAATATTGACTGTTCTTCGATCTGGCGGGCATGCCGTAGGTGCCCGCTGACAGAGGTAACTGCCGATGTTGAGCAGCCAGATCCATTGGTGCTGATGAACGACCGGCGGTCAGCACCGGCTATTGCTGACTCTTCGTGCGCGGTTGTTGTTGGCAATCTCGGCGATTCTTCTGAGCAGAACAGGTCCGCCTACAAGAGAAGGTATTCCCCCACGCAATCGGCCGATTCCATAGGGAAGGTGAACCCAGAGGCGCCGGGGTGGACCAGAAGGTATGCATGAAATGCAGATTTAATTTCATTTTGCAGCTTACTGCATGGAAAAAAATTGTATCTACAGTGAAAGATGTTAGACCGGTTTTCATGTGATTTTCAGCTAAAGAAATGCTACCATTCCACCTGGAATGAAGGAACTTAACCCTAATGCAAGTAAAAATAGCTTCAATCTACTCAAAGACAAGTAAAAATTTATTTTCAGGTTGCGAGTTGGGCGTGCCCCTCCAGATAGAACACCCTGTGCTGGTAGAGTGACACCTTTGGAAGAAACCATAAGGAGATAATGCTGACAAACCTACGGAAAATGTAGTAAAACCAAAGACTGGGATGAGCTTTGATTCGCTTGGAGAAGCGTATGATTTTTATAACCTGTATTCTTGGGAGCTTGGATTTGGTATATGGTGTGGCAAGAGCCGTTTGAATATCGAGAGGACAAAATGTATGCATGAGATCGTATGCGGATGCTCGGTCAGTACTTAATTCTTAATGACAATATTGTCGAATAGTTTATTGAATTCTTATTGCACCGTGGTTCATTAGCAATACCTGACAAACTGATCGAAAAAATTGCAGGGGAAACCAGAACAACAGAATAGCCGATCTTACTGATGCGAGTGCCCTGCAATGATCAGATTGATAAGAGCTGCAGACGATGGATGGTACATTGTTGAGCACCGGTCAAGCCACAATCACTCATTGTCTCTTACTTGCGGAGAAAAGGTTCATTGGCCGTCCCACAAGCACATAGATGTGTACACTAAGGATTTGATGAAGCAGCTAAGGGCAAACAATGTCAACCTCAACAAGGTTTACAGCATCCTTGGCAGCTTCTTCGGTTCATCTCAAAGTGTGCCTTTCACGAAAAGGTCTTTGCGACATCTATGTGGTAGAATCAGCAAAGACCAGGCTGATGATGACAAAACATTAGCTGCACTTAGAGAGATATAGCGGAGCGACCCAGAATTCACGTACCGTGTGCAAGGTGACGAGGAAAGTAGAATCAAAAATCTAATGTGGACAAATGGGAACATCAAGTTGCAGTAAAAGTTCTTTGGTGATGTCATCACATTTGATATGACGTACTAGACAAACTTGTATGACATGCCTCTTGGGTTGCTCGTTGGTGTGAACAATCACTTCCAGAGCATAATACTTGCAGGAGTCCTGATGCGTGATGAGCAGATCGAGAGTTTCCAGTGGGTGTTTTGTTACTGCAGAATGCCCTGAAGGTTATTTTGTTACTGCAAACTTATCTGTGCACTCTGGAGTTATGATACCATCCACCGTGCTTAGACTTTGCTCTTGTACACAGGTAATGGACCACATTGGCGTGCAGGAGATACCCAAGCGCCACATCTTGAAAAGGTGGACAAAAGCTGCTAGGGACATCTTGCCACAACACATTGCTCATTTTCAAAAGGACCAAGCTGCTAATCAATCTTTTACCTGTCGGAGCTCGACCTTGTACCTGCATGCTATGGAATTGATGAGGATCGGAGACTCGTCGGTAGCTGCCCATGAGCTGGTCCTGGCGAAGAACAAAGAATTGATCATTGAGGCCTCTCCGTTTGCGGAAAACAGGGATGGCCTTGGAATTGAGGATAGGATAGCTGTTGAAGCAAGAAAAAAGACAATGGCTCAGCTATGGCAACACTGAACATAGATGCAGAAATGGTTGAAAACGAGAACATCTGGCAACTGGGATGCCCTGGCTGGTCTGTACGCTCCAAGCAAAAAGCGAGGGGTTGGGCGGCCATGCTCAATCAGAGAGAAATCGCCATATGAAGGATTGAGCTAATTTTTTTAAATAATATATTTTTTTATTAATTCTCATAAATATTACGCTGGGTAAATTTTTTTCAAAAATAATACACCGTCGGCCCGCTGCAGGCCGACAGGGCCTAGTCGGCCCACAGCAGGCCGATTAGATTCCAGTCGGCCTACAGCTGGCCGACTGGCCCCTGTCGGCCCACTGTGGGCTGATTGGGTCCTGTCGGCCCACTGTGGGCCGACTGGAGCTATTGTTTTTGCAAAAAATAGGCATAAAAAATATATGTTTAAAAAAAATGTTCATCATGTAATTAAAAAATGTTAAACGTGAATAAAAAAATGTTCCTGATGTATACAAAAAATGTACAATATATATGCAAAAATGTTGACATAAAATGTATGTTTTAAAAAGTGTTAATAATGTATTTAAAATTTTTTAAATGTGTGTATAAAAAATGTTCCTTATTTATACAAAAAATATAGAATGTGTATGAAAAAAACTTGACAC
This sequence comes from Triticum timopheevii, assembly GCA_963921465.1. NCBI lineage: Eukaryota > Viridiplantae > Streptophyta > Magnoliopsida > Poales > Poaceae > Triticum > Triticum timopheevii. The sequence goes on along the minus strand of OY997274.1, from coordinate 7,329,676 downwards.
CAAAAAATTATGTTGATGAGTTGGTGACAAAAAATAAATCAAGGTTGTGAAAAAAATATGATTGGTTGCTCTTTTTGTATGGAACTGGAACATTTTTTTCAAACATATTTTTTTGGTGTCAACTTTTTTTCATACACATTCTATATTTTTTTATAGATAAGGAACATTTTTTATACACATTTAACAATATTTAATCATGTATTTGAAAAAATGTCAACTTTTCAAACATATTTTTCAAACATAATTTTTTGTTGTCAGCTTTTTTTCATACAGATTCTATATTTTTTTATAAATAAGGAACATTTTTTATACACACATTTAACAATTTTTAAATACATGCTTAACACTTTTCAAAACATATTTTTTATGTCAACATTTTTGCATATATATTGTACATTTTTTGTATACATCAGGAACATTTTTTTATACACGTTTAACATTTTTTAATTACATGATGAACATTTTTTTAAACATATATTTTTTATGCCTATTTTTTGCAAAAACAACTAGCCCACAGCCCATAGTGGGCCGACAGGGGCCAGTCGGCCAGCTGTAGGCCGACTGGAATCCAATCGGACGGTGTATTATTTTTGAATTTTTTTTATCCAGCGTAATATTTATGAAAATTAATAAAAAAATGTATTATTTAAAAAAATTAGCAAGGATTGAGCAAGCGGACGAGGTTTTGCAGTATCTGCAAGCTCCCAAGACATAAGAGGACCACCTGCCCAGATAGGGCGATGTGCCAAAACAACCTCGCAAACCAGTTACCTGGGACACCGTCGTACATCCTGCACGCGGCCGCTTGTGCCGAATGCATTTTAAACACTTGTTTCGCAGAGATTTGTGTACTAGTAGAATAACCGAGGATTTTCAAGTGTGCGACTCCTGGTTGAACTTCCACGCTTTGTTCCCTCCTGGATGTAAACTAGTTGTTTTTCATATGAAGCTGTGCTGTTTGTACCATTGCAATTGAAGTTGTCAAAAAAAAATGTTAGCATCACCGGCGTGACGCCGAATTACATGTGGCGTCAACAAGATGGACAAATTGTTGACAAACATGTTTACCGAGCAACAAAAAAAAAAATACTTCTGTGCTGTTTTCGTGCGGTGCTGATTGTGCATAAAATTCAGCAATATGGTTTGCTTGCGTGCTGGCGACTGAATTTCCATACAAACTACGAAGCCTGTTGCTTGCGTGCTGTCATTTTTCGAACAGACGGGGTGGGATTCAAAGATATTTAATGCGTTGTTACACGTCAGCTGTGCTGCCTCCACAGGGTCACACGTATGCACAGCATGCATTCGAATTTCAAAAAGCAAATGGCGCTTGAAAGTGGGCGGCCACCATTACTTAAGATGCTCTGCGGCCGTGGCGTCTTGCCAAATAGCTGATGCTGTAGTTCATCCTCTACAGACGATGAGTCCGTGACGGCAACGGGACGAGTCGGCTCAGCAAAGTTTCTGATCCATCCTCGCCTAACCAGTACCGCTACGCCGTGGCCGTTTAGCCAAAATAAATACGCGGAGCCCCAACATCAAATACGGGGGGCGCATATGGTCTAACATACCGAAATACACATGGATCCCGAGGCCTACCAAGGGCTGTGATTCCGGCCTCAGCTGTTCCCACGACCAGAAACGAATTTTCCCTTGCGACGACCAGAAACGAATTTTCGCTTGCTAAGTATACATCAGACCAATCCAATCCATCCATGGAAACGTGTTGGGTATGGGTTCCTTTTTTTATTCTTTTTTCTTTGGTGGCAAGCGGTAATGTGTCTGTTTTGGAAACTGCACATGGACCAGAAAATCCAATTTGCTCCAGGGAGCACATGCTCCTGTGTGGGGGAAATTATTTTTGAAATGTCAAAAGAATACTAAGAATTTTTTTTTATATATTCATAGTCACATCCAAATGCTATCTGCAAAGTTTTAGGCAAAAAGGTTAAACTTTTTGGCTTGTACAAAAATGAAAATAAAAATTGGACACCAAATGTTACCCTAAAATGTCAACCCAAATTTGTTTCTTGCACCGACAAAATACCACGCTCCGTTTCGCAAGAAATTTGCCAAACATGCTTGCGACACTAGCACAAACATTCACGAAAATATTCAGAATTGTTTGAAAACATTTTGCCACTTTTTTGCGATACTGTTCATCCAGGAGCAAATGCTCCTGGGAGCCACCCCCCCTCCCACATGGACATGCTTTTGTACAGTGACCTCATAGGACTGCTATGTGAAACATCTAGATTTCTTTTAATCCTAGATGTATGTTAAACAATTCTACAGATACCAATATTGTTTCTCTAGGATTAACGTGGAGCCTTGTCTGGTGCTTCCAATTAGTAAATACTAGTCGCCAACCCGCCCATTTGCACATGCTACTTTGGTAAGCTAGTATTTCAACTTGAGCTATACTATAAAATATGTGATTCATTGTTTGAGGTTATATTTCATTTACTGGGTCGAAGGTAATCAAGAACTCCAAAAATGATAGCAGATTTTTTTTCCATCTTGTCTAATGACCACATATATTGCTTTAATATTCAGATCTTAACATAATTAAACTGTTTAAATCAGGTAAAAGATATATTAAATGAAATATATACACATATTTTCTGTCTAGATTAGAAATGAAATTATTTCATCGCTTCTCATCGTGGTATACAATATCTTTACAACACTGAAAATGTTTTTTTCTTATTGTATGGTCACATGATACCTATTCCGACCTGTCTCTAGAGTGGTTGAGCAATTTACTTTAGATAGATGATAAGAGAGCCTCACAGAATCAAGAACCAAAAAAAAATTGAACTTCTGTATTTACTAAAAAAAAGAGGCATCAATACACGCATAAGTGACCATTTTCTTATTAGCTTCTTTTCTTATTCCTTCATTTCCATAATAAAAAAATTCCTCGCCTCCAACCCGATATAGTGCAAACTCTAAAAAAAAAATTCACGCTTCAAGTGAAAATCATGTGGTCGAACTTCTGTGCCTTAGTGGCGGCATATTTGCGCATCTCCTTCGGTTTCAGCATATCATATTATATAGCTCCAAATATGTTGGCTTTGTCTATATTTGTTATTTACTAAATCTGAAATGTAAATTGTATTTTAAACATTCATGTCAACATGGAAGTCTATTGCAAAACATGAGTTGTTGTAGACAATAAATGGTATCCAACAATGATGATACTCTGGGTAAATAATTTCCGTTACCGGGACTCCTGGAGACAATGATAAAGGGATAAAAATGAGAACAATAAATTCTTTTTATAAAAAAAAATAGTTAAAGAAAAATAAAATAAAATCATCATTTTAAAAAGCTACTTAGAACTGTTATTTTGGTATTCCAAACAATATTTCAAATTTCTGAACAGGTTTCAAAACGAATAATAAAGTTGATAAGGGAGAAAAATGAATTAATGAAAAAAGAGAAGAAAAATGAAAAAATAGAAAATAAAAAAGTATGCTTGGTCCTTGGCCCAACTTGGCACGGCATGGCTCCCATTGGGTGCAACTGGGGCGCTCCAACTACTCGCTGATTTGAAAAAAGTTCATCAATTTTTAAAAAATGTTTACGGATTTGAAATCGCAGATTTTCCAAACCAAATTCATTAAAAATAGTTGGAAAAGTAGCATTCCAATTTTGGGAACCTTAGCTTCACAGTAGGTTTTTTTGGTTTTGGGAACCTTCTAGGATATTGGCCAGCCGCATTTTTTTTCTTGTTCTTTTTGTTTTCTCTTTTTATCTTCTCTCTTATTTCCTCTCCTTCTTTTTTGCCCTTTTCGTATTTTTTGAATTTTTCACTTTATTATTATGTTTATTGTTTCTATTTTCATAAATTTAATAAAATTCAGAATTTTGAAATATTTAATTTTCAAAAACAAAGTTCAGAATTTCAAAAAACGTATTTATTAATCAATGTTCTAAAAACACATAAAATTTTCAGAAGTTCTAAATTTTGTTCACGTTTCAAATTTTTTTCATTTCTATTAATCGATGTCCGTATTTCAGAAAAAATGTGGCATTGTCAATTTTTTTCAGAGATCCAAAAAGTGCTCCCATTTTAAAAATTGTTGTGAGATCCAAAAATGTTCACATTTTGAGCAATGTTTAAAGGCATGAACATTTATTTGAAATTTTTGTCCTAAAGTTTCACGAATTTAATCAAATGGAAAACATAAAGTTCACAAATTGGGACCATTTCAAGTTCATCGATTTGAAATTTTTAAACGATGTTGGATTTTTTTATCAATTTGAATAAAATTGCATGAATTTGAAAAAAATACGAATTTAAGAAAATGTTCATAATTTAAGAAATGTTCGTCTATTGTTTTAAAAATAATGATTTGATTTTTTAGTGAACTAAAGCAAATGGAAAAGAAAAGAAAAAACAAATAAAACCGAAGAAACCGGACATAGAAGACGGACAAGAAGAACAAAAAATAAATTAACTAGGCACAACAAAGTTGCTTTTCCAGTTGGTTAGATGGTGTGGAAGTATATCAGGAGATCGGGAGTTCGAACACCTTGCTTTCCCAGCTGGTTAGATGATGTGGAAGTGCACCAGGTGTTCGGGAGTTCGAACCCCACTTTGGCGCACCTATTTTTCCGAAGGTTAAAAAATGGAAATAAATAAATAGCTAATGGGCACATACGGCATATATCATCCGTGGGGCGACCCCTTATACATATGAAAGTGGGTACGATTTGTCAAAGATTCATATTGACTTTTATATGTTCAGTGAGAGTGTTGTACCGAAGCGGGGCTGAATCTAAGAAATAACACACAAACGAGCATCCAAGGCAAAGCAAAGGCCCCTAAATACACCCAAACTTTAGGCTGCTGCACTGTCTAGCAAGACCTTAACAACTTCTACAATACCACAATAAGGTCACTCATGTCAAACGCGCGTCGTGACATGCGGCAACATTAATCTTGAGGCAACGGGCACGAGGAAGCTCCCAAACAGCCATAGTAGCATGGTGTGGTTCCCTCTTTCTCCTTAGAACATGAATACGATGATCGTAAGCTCCTATGGGGTTGGAGACAAACAGTGGTGGAAAAAGGAAACTCAAACACCCATAGCCAAAGATCAAATTCTGGAGTTGGCAAGCACACCAAAGGAAAAAAAGTGTCTTGTGGAACATATAAACGAATTACAAATTGAGTGAAAGGTGTCCGACACAAAAAGATACAGTTACATTCAATTAAGGAGGGTGGAAACTATTTTGCAGCTAAATATGTAGCCCACACGTCAGTTTAATTTTGTTTCATCTCTATATGAAGCCAAGCCTCAGGATGAACGCAGCGGCCAACTTCACCGGTGGGCAATAAAACCTGAGGTCCATCAAGAACTTGGAGACAGTGATGAGTGCGGCGAAGAAGAAACCCGACATGTAGATGAACACGTGCCGGCACCACTGAAAGGCTCCAGCGCCGCCACCACGTTTGGATCCTCGACGATGTTGGCCATGCATGTGTGTAGTGGCGATTCTATGTGTTGGCTGTGGGGTCAGTTGACCCGACAAATTCAAAGAAAACAGTCTAAAAACACTATACATTGTGAAGAAAAAAAATTCAAAAAATTAGCAATTACCCCATAGATTCTTGGGGCAATCGTGTAAAAAGTGCGATCGGGTATGTATTTTTTACGTGGGATCTATAGCTGTGGAGATAAATTTACGCAAAAACTGTCCCGAAAAAAGAAATTACGCCAAAACTCATTTATTACTTCAACTCGTGGTATGGTACCAAGCCAATACTTCTCCTTGTCGGGGATGCATGGCTACCAAAAGTCCAAAACCAACACGGACACAGGCATGTCATGTTTGATTCCAACACCGTGGAGATTAACTTGGGTATTGCCGTATTGGGTTAAGTTGATCAGCCGTCACAAGAGTCCCTAAGAATAAGGCACGCAGCCGTCGTGTACTGTAAGATCGTAAAGACTAGGAGGAGTAACGTGTACAAACAGTCAATATAAAACATGCGTTAGCACTGACAATCGAAATCACACGGGCCGGCCGGACACGAGACCGGGACATGGCCGACGTTCAGCTGAATCTAGATGGCGGCGCTACGGCGGTGGAGGCAGAGCCCGTCGAGTGCAGTAGGCGTGTGTTCATATGCCTGGTGGGTTGCCTCACCGTCGCGCTCGGCGTCATCCTGGCATGGATGTTCGTCTACGAGAAATCCTGTCGGCCATTGTTGACCGCGGCCAAGCTCTTCGTCTTGCTTCTGACCGGCGCCGTCTCATTCTGCTTTGCCCACTCTTTCGGCAAGTTTGCTCTTCTCCTCATTGAATGGTACCACGGCAATCCCGAGGGAATGAGGCTTGTGGATAGCTTGATCCAATCCGATCGGCCCTTGATCCACATGTTGTAGGTGCATAGTTTTTTCTTTTTTTTGAGGTTTTGTAGATGCATTGTTGGATCATCTTTTCATCATTAATTTTCGAGTGAAGTGCATCCTAAGTCCTCCAACTATTTTAGGGGTGTCACCTAGGTCCTTGAACTATAAAAAGTGTCATCCACGTCGTCAAAGGTCCTCCGAAACGCAATAAGTGAGCACATGTGTGACATGTCTGAAATAATTGGAAGACCTACATGACACCTGAAATAGTTTGAGGACCTGGATGACACAAATATTGCACTTTCAGGACCCAGATCATGATTTTCATAGTTTGAGGGCCTACGTGACACCTCTGATATAGTTCGAGGGCCTAGGATGCACTTCACTCTTAATTTTCAAACGTTGTGTTAATTAGTGCCTAGAATATATACCCTTATTGAAGTGTAATGATTTTTTGTTAATTCTTTGTATGTGCAATGAGACTGTTCCACATGTTGCACAAACGATATTTTTCGATGAACACCACGCTCATCTCCTCCACCCATTGCCGACAATCGCATCTCCTCGCCGCCTCACTACTAGGGAAAACCTTATACACAGAAGCTTACCAGCAGCGTGGTCTAAAATGAGGCGCTACTACTAATTAGTAGCAGCGGGGGGTATAAAACCCACGCTACAACTAAGTTGATAGTAGTAGCGAGGGGTATAAACCCGCGCTACTACTAAGTGATCTCCACCATACCCCCCAGGAAAGACCATAGTAGTAGCGGGGGTATAAAACCCGCGCTACTACTAAGTTGATAGTAGTAGCGAGGGATATAAACCAGCGCTGCTGCTAAGTGGCCTCCACTTTTGCACCATCCACCCCGACCCGATCCACTCCCACCCCATCACTCTCTCTCTCTCATCCCTAAAATACTCTCTCATGCCGGCTCCTCTCCCCACATTCTCCTCGCCGCCACCGCCACCCCATCCCCCCCCCCCCGCCCCGCATCTATCTTTCTCTCTCTCGACAGCACTCGAGCAAATCTCCGACGACGGGCCTCCTTGATTTCGGTGGCGGTGGAGGATTCCGGCACGCGCGGCGAGGCATCCGTCCTTCCATGACGGCCTGATGGGCGGAGCGAGGTGGCACGGCATCCACGGCCTTCACCCACAGCGGCGGCATGCGTCGAGGAGTCGGGGGCTCTAACATGAGGCGCGGCGCCGTTCTCCCCTGCACGGCGACAATGGCCTCCCGCCGGTGGCAGTTACGGATTTTCTCGCGGCGGATCTGAGGTCAGCGAGTCTCCGACGCCGCGGGTGGTGGTCGTGGATGCCGACGCATGGGATGGTGCGGGCTGCGCGTGGTGGTGGGGGACGCCGACGTGCTGCGCTCTGGTTTGTTTTCTCGCCGATGTGGAGCTTCTGCACGGACTGCCCAGCCCAGGCGTTGGCGAAGTCTCTGTGTCATGGCAGCCACTACTTCTGCTGATGCGTGTGCGGCCGGTATTGCCACTAGTTTCTGATGATAGCATTTGTAGCGTACAGACATTAAAACCATGACGATTCACCACTACTTCTGCCTCCCATTTTAGTGTCAATTGATGCTGGTCCGTGATAGTAGTCCTAGGATAGTAATTGATTTGGGATTTTGGATTTGATTCACTATTGGATTGATGCTACTTTTTCAGTTGTGTAAAAACAGAGCAAATTATCACCAACTGACATGGCAATTTTACAATCTTTTTATAGCTATAATCTTTTTTTAGTAAAACTAGGCCAATGCCCATGCGTTGCAACGGAAAGAACAAATGTTATATGAGTGATACATTTAGATGATGCTATCAAGAATTAACTCAACAAAATACTTTATTTGGCTCTATACAACATCATCATGTACACTGCTTGGCTGCATCATGTACACAGGCTAGGTCCAGCATCTCAACAACCAAGCGATTCATATTGGTATTGTGTCCCTAGGAGCGTTTGTCAGGATGCTATCTGTACCCAACGAACTGTCGATTTCTTCAGTTAAATTGCCAACACCTTCAGTTAATGCTTGAGTAATCCACGGCAACTCTTCGCTGCCGGTTGAAGCGTGGAAAGCTGCAAGTCGAGGTGGTACTAAGAAGAAGCGAGACCTTCAGCCACAAGAATCAAGCAAGTGCTAGATCACAGGCTACACTAAGCAAGTAAATAACGTGCTTCACACACTGCCTAGTACAAAGCAAAAACTAAAGGAGAACAGAAGATAACTACATGACCTTCGCTTCGCATTATGTGGTAGTCGTCGTGCTTGCAGGGGAGGAGGCCAGATGAGGCAAGCCTGGCCTAGCCGCTGACGAAGGCCAAGGGTGCTCGATTGATCTCGTGGATGATGTCTCGTCTCTCGACGGTGAAGTCGGCAAAAGACCGAATGACATGGTTCCTGTCCCTGTAAGTAGCAGTGCTCTCTTCCTATAATTGCTAGAATGTAGATTGTATATATGTTCTAATCGATGCAAATGCTGAGCCATGTTCCACTTTTACTGCTCTACATTATATTTTTACTACCTGAAGGGGTTAAGTACAGCAGTTTTGGGTTTCTACAGTTACAAGGGCTTCAGAGTTCCACCTTTTTTGTATTATCTAATTATGAAATAACAAGCATGCTCTGAAGTTTAGAGGGGTTGTGATTGCTAGTTCCTGCTAGGTAATCATAAGAATGCTTGGGTTATTACTCAAGGACGCCGGACACTATTTCCGGAATAATATGTTAAATGCAGAATTATTGATCTTCCTTAGTGGATGCCCATGGTTTGATCATGTGTCGGTTCCTATCAATGAAAATGCAACATGTCCCTAAAACAAACGGAGACATTCCTTCTTTTGATGAAGCCTTCTCAGATCACCGGAGACTTCTCGACAAGTTGGTGCTGTATGGCCTGGTCATCCAGTTCCTCAACCCCAAAGGTCTATTATTTATTTCCTTCATGGTGTCTCTGCATACTCGCTGCTTGCTTCTGCTTACCATGTGGAGGTGCAGATGGGGAATACTGACTTGTTTGTGTCCTGTTTTCTGTCGATGCAGTGCAAGCGTCCATCACCGCAAACACATGGGTGGTCAGTGGGACTCCCCAGACCAAGAGTACGGATCCATCTCACTTCTCTATCATTTGGCCATGATGATGATGATGCAAGTTGTAACATTCTTAGATTGGATTTATGGATGCATCGCTTTAATGCAACAGCTAACCCTCATTCGCATCCATTCAAGCGAGATCCACTGGTTGTTATTCCTTAATTATCCTAGTCAATTTGAACAAGTTTATAACATCTCTCTATGCACCCGAATTTGTCTTGTATCCCTGAAGCCATGCACTTTAGTTTGCCCATTCATGACATGCCTGCTGTTAAAACATGTGTTCATTTGCAGCTCCTTTCAATTCAGTGTCGATGTTCATTGCGAGTTTAGTAGTACCATATGAGGAGGTGAAATAATGTTCTTATAGTTCACAGCAAGTGGTCTGATGGGCCGTTGTTTGTCCTTGTTGGTCTGCTTTTGTTTTGGAAAATCATCCTATAAGATTTGTGATGTCCTATCGAGCAATTGATCTGATGGGTTGTGAGCTTTTTAGCTGTCCAGCATCACCCTATGGCAGATAATCATTTCTATTATGTGTTAATGCTTTCCTTTTAAACTACTTCAAAAAAACAAAGAAATTGGATTCTTTTAGCCGTATTATCCTTTGAACATCTATATGAAATGATCTAAGTTTAAGTATATTTAGTTTTGAAGAAAACTAAAGGCAATTAATGTGAAAATTAGATATGTCCTATTACCTGGCAATATATAGTTCATCTAGGCTTGGTTGGCAATATATATTATCTAGACATTAATTTCATTTGTTTGTAGCTATTACATAGGCGATCTCTTGTTAATAGAAATCACTCACTTTTTTGTTTTCGTATATTTATTCCCGTAGCTACTGTACATCACAATATGCAAGGAAATATATGTCTGCTGAAATTTAATTTAATTTGTTCTTTGCTCTTTACAGAAATCTTGGATTCATAAATGGGCGAAGCACATAAGGGAGAAGAAGATGATTGCAAGGATGGAGAGGGAGAAAATCATTTGGAGGGATAGAATGCCACTGTTTGGTGTTTTTATGCATTTTTGTTTGCTTTCAACTGTGTTTGCACTAGCTGGGAATAAGTGACTAGGCAATAAGTGTAGATGTATGGATATGCTCTAATGCTCCTGGTTTACTATAAATCTTCGATTTGGAATGATGTGTAATGCTGCTGGTTTATTACAAATCTGGGCTTGTTTTAGTTGTTAGAATTGAATGCATAAAATGGAAATTGTATGCATAAAATGGAATTGATGGATTTTTTTAATTCCTAATTAGTTAGTAGTAGCGTGGGCGTGAAATGGAGCGCTACTAGTATTCAGGATACTAGTAGCGTGTGGTACTATAGACGCGCTACTACTATTTCGTTAGTAGTAGCGCGGGTGACATCCGCGCTGCTAGTAAAATGTTAGTAGTAGCGCGGGTTTACCCCGCGCTACTACTAACTATTAGCTGTAGCGTGATACTAGTAGCGCGGGTACCAGCGCTGCTAGTAGCCATTTTGCGCTGCTAGTAGCCTTTTTCCTAGTAGTGCCTCCTTCAAAGCCTAGGGCATCAGAATTCCATCATCACCTTTTTTTGCACCTACAAATCTGGATCTTGTACTAAATTGTAGTCCTCTCAGAGTCTCTCTCCATCTCACGATATCTGGACACAACAAGAGGACTCAATTCTCCAGTGGACATGACGGTAAGACAATTAAGGAAACACCTCTCAGGCAGCATGGTTAAGAACAGAGCACACAAACACCAGTGATTTTCAGCTCCCCTTTCAGTGGGGTTGCCTTCCTTGTTGCTATTTCTAGTAGCTACTCATCTCGTCAAGACATTGGGTTCCGCATATATCTGGCCATGGGCCGGGCCTGAAAAATCCCACGGCAGAAAACTGAGGCCCAGACCCTACCGTCGGGCCTACTTTTCAAGCCCAAGCCCGGCCCATCTGGTAAAAAGCCCTGAAAAGCCCTTAGGGCTTAGGGCCGTGGGCCGGGCATCTTTCTTAAAATGCCAATATGCCAAGTCCAAGCCCGTTCAGGCACTGCTGGTGGGCTCAAAACTCAGGCCCACGCCCGGCCCGCCGGCAAGCCCATCGGGCCTAGGCCCTGGATTTTAGGGCCGGGCCTGGGTGGGCCGACAGGGCCGGGCCTGAGATGGCCAGGACTAGTTCCGCAAATGGGATCGGCCATTGCCGGCGCTAACCGGCGTTTCCCCACGACATCGCCCATAACCCCCTGCCTACTACACAGATCGCAGAACAGGGCGAGCACGTTGACCACATGCAAATTAGCCCTAGTTTGTAACATCTGATCAGCAGGCCCGCCATACACTTTTTTACAGGTAAATGTTACAGCAAAGAAATAAGCAGAGAGTACGATTAGCTTAACCAACACTTCCTTCTTTCCCTGTCTTTGCTCGATCCCAGAAAATCCCCAAAGTGTACCAAATTACCATGAATGTCCTCAGTTAACAGTTAACAATGTTCCCCTGTAAACTAGATTGCTAGTTTATTAGGCTTTTCTTTTTCTTTCTCGGTCTGTGCTTCGTGCAATAGTCGACGCGCGTTTTCCCACAAGTGGCATTTTGTTTCTCCCTATACCTTTCCAAAAGAGAACTTCTCTACACTTCATGCCAACCAGCAGACTATGTATGGCACGCCAGCTTGTGAAAGCATGTAGATACCCCTAGCACTCTACTGGTTCTGAGGATAGCCATTTGCTTTGTTCACAGTTGAAACTAGTACAGAAATCACTAACAACACTCCTTTACAAACTATTCTCTCTGCCGTCCCCTTTTGGGGGTGATTAGATGAAGGCATTGAGTATGTACTTCAAGCGCTGATGTGCATGTTCTCCTTGTAATACCTCGGCACCATGAATCTACAGAATTCCAAGATTTGCGCACATTAATTGAAGCCAAACCCTAATCCTGTTCGGTTACGATGCGTCGATACACGCAATCCTGTTCAGCTACAATGCGTCGATACCTGGGGCGTTATTGAGACCATGCGTAAAATATGGCAATTGCTGCGACTAAGAGGAACAGCCAATGCTTGAAGTGAGAAAGGTCTTCAACGCAGTCAGCTTGTTTGCCCACTGCATACAGAGAAAGGAGCGGTTAAATCATGCATGAATCCATACGCCTATGTTTCTTAGGTATACATGGGAGTCATGGGACAGTGCACGAGCTTCATTCTAAAAAACTGAAAGATGTTATTTTTAAATAGACACCCAAAAGCCTATGATAAGATGAATTGGTCTTTTCTCCGGCAGTTCCTGAGAATGAAGCTCTAAAGGCCTAACTGCTAGTATCTTATATTTAGTCTGTGGAAGTAATCAGTGCACCCAGAGACCATCCACATAAACCCTACTATCATTGAGGATATGTTTGCTAACTGGCTTTTAGGCATAGCAAAAGCAATCGTGAGGCCAACTTCCATATGTTAAGGTATTGTAAGACAATAAAAATGTTTCTAACTCGATGCAGGTAATTTACATGGCCTCCTCCTTGTTGCATTCATGGTGGCTGCTACAGGGATTTGGTGGACACGGCTGGAAAAAGTAGCTCACGAAGAATAATATATTTCTCAAAGAATTATATTTCCAAACAAAATACTAAATGTTTTTTAATAGTATAAATTTGCTTTAAAATTCCTTTGGTGCAAGTGCACATGTTGATAATTTCAGGTCATGGCAGGGAACATATGAATTAAAGTAGGATGATGAATGACGTAAGGCCAATCATAGTAAAAAAAGATGGTCCGCGGGAGCAGAGAATACATACCTGACATATCGGTTTACTTTTAGCAATACCAATGTTACTTAGTTCATTGACAATCTGGGCTATAGTAGGCCTTCTGGTTCGGTCGTCCTCCACATATTTTAATGCTATTTCGATGCATGTCCTCACTTCTTCAGATACTTGGGACGACGTTGTTGCTTGCAGCCTCATTCGCCAGTTTTCACATACCTGAAGAATTGAAACATGATGCCAAAAAAGGCATGCACGAATAGGGGTAAGCCACAATAAAATATTTGGGATTTTTTTCCGTGACATCGGATCTTTTTCCTTACATGCTTAATAAATTCTTTTGGAGGTGTGTCTGCACAGTTGAAGTAGCCATCCTTTCCTGCCATTATTTGTATGATTATGACCCCGAGACTGAATATGTCAAACTTCGGACTGATTTGTTGTCTGTTGATGTATTCTGGTGGCATATATCCACTGCACTTCATCAAATATAGTTATTTTTCTATAAGTTTGAGAAAAGGAGTTGATTAATTACTTTTGAGTTATTAACTTACCGTGTTCCTTTCATATCTTGGGATTCTGTGATATAGGTTTGCATCGCATCAAATAATCTTGACAAACCAAAATCACCAAGTTTTGCTACCATATCCTTATCCAACAAAATATTGGCAGGTTTTAAGTCCAGATGGTAAATGGGAGCATCAACATTATGAAGGTAATGTAAGCCCTCGCATATATCTTTTATTATTTTGTAGCATTTGTCCCAATCAAGTGTGCAAGGTTCAGCTGCAGACGTAAATAAAAAACATGTTACTGTTAAAATAGAAGGTATATTAGTACTATCAAGTTTGTTTTCTATAAAACATAATCCGCCGTACTGCCTAATTTTTACTCCTAGATGCTACCCAAAAAATGGTTCTGTTATCTACCTCAACCCTAACCTCTTATCTCATTTCTTGTTGGTTGCTAGCTCAACAGCTAGCCCAAGAATGAATCATGTGTATGGATCCAAGGGTGAGTAAGTAGATCATGTTTACCCTCTTATGTAGTTAATTATGCTGTAGAAAATTGAAATATAGTTTAGTAGAAGTAGAGCAGAATCATACCAGAAAGTTGATCAGCAAGGCTTCCACCCTGCATGTATTCCAAACAAATCGCTCTTTCTACCACACTAGCAGAAACAGGTTTTCCTTTGTAATCGACAACTATCTGTGCTGTATGGTAGCAGTAGCCAACTAACCGTACAATATTTTTGTGTTTGACCCTCATTAGAATATTAAGCTCATTCTTAAACTGCTCATCATCAATCCACACCACTGGATGAAGTTTTTAACAGCAATCTCTTCTCCATTTTCCAAGACCCCCTGTTAAAAATCTCAGACTTTATGGCACACCATTCGTGTTGTCAATGGTAGGTTTCATTTGAAAGTTGGAAGATGAAGTAATAACCATACCTTGTAAATAACTCCATATCCACCACGGCCAACTATGTTTTTCTCAGAAAAATCATTTGTAATATTTTCTAAGGACTTGAATGACCACTCAACAATATCAATCTTATTCAGTTCTTCTATGATCTCATTTATAGTAGGCCTCTTCACTAGATTGAACTCCACGCATTTTAGAGCTATTTCGATGCATGTTCTTACTTGACGTGAAGTACGCTTCGATATTGTGGCTTCCATCCTATTTACCCATATTTCATATATCTGCAGAATTGAAACACAATTCCTTAGTATGCATGCTCAGATGTTTTTTCTTAGTGGGAAAAAATAGATTCCATAATATAAGTGTTTTTTCTTACAAGCTTAATAAATTCTTCAGGAGGAATATCTGCACATTTGATGTAGCTCTCCCTTCCTGCCATTATTTGCAAGATAATAACGCCCAGACTAAATACATCGAACTTTGGTGTAATTTGCCGTTTACTGATGTATTCTGGTGGCATGTATACACTGTGTAGTACAAAAGGAATTTATTTTCACAAAAAGCTCATAAAAGAATCCGATTACTTCTCATGGTTGTTAGCATACCTTGTTCCCATAATTTCTGATGTGTTGAATGTTTCTGTTGAATGTCTAGAGAAACCAAAACCCCCAATTTTGGGCATCATGTCATTATCCAGCAAAATTTTTGTAGGTTTTAGTTCCAGATGGTAAATAGGATACTTGAATCCTTCATGAAGGTAATGTAAACCCTCACATAATCCCTTAATTATGTTGTAACATATGTGCCAATCAAGCGTACACGATTCATCTATATAAGTAGGCAAAATTTGTATTACCAAGATGTAAAGTTAAGGTATCATTGTTCTTACATGCAAAAATGATAGTGTAAGTAGAACATAATCATACTAGAAAGATGTGTGTCAAGGCTTCCTCCCTGCAAATATTCGGAGCATAAAGCTCTTTCTTCCACTCTAGCAGAAACATGTTCTCCATTGTGCTCAGCAGGCACTTGTTCTATATGATGGCAGTAACCAACTAACCGTACGGTATTTTGATGTTGGACCCTCATCAGATTATTAAACTCAATTTTAAATTCCTCGTCGTGAAGCCCCCGCATGAGATGAAGCTTCTTCACAGCAATGCATTCCCCATTGTCCTGTACTCCCTGTTAAAACATATCTATTAGGTCACTATACGCTAACATATATATAGTGTTGTTAGTTAAGAATTTAGTATTATGGATGATATAGATATTAATGGATCAAGACGGTTCTTTGCTACTTCCACCTCTACATCTCAAGTAAGTTGATCCTAGGAAGTTTTGTGTTGGAGAAGTAGGATCGCCATCAGGATATCTCTCACGTGAGGCGGTTAGATTTCGCCCGCAGACTTCCGGTCTTTACAGTGAGTGTGTCAGAGACCCAAAGAGAACTCGACAGCACCGACAGTGGGTAGAAGCACGGGAGAGTTAAAATGTTTTGATGGCTGACATGGTTTGGCATTGGCGGTTTGGCGTCCTTGCTGAAGGGGAACATTGTCTCGGATTTCCGAGGACGTTTTTGCTTGGGTGTGCCGGTGGTGCGCGTAGTGAGATCACACCATTCTCCAGAGAAAGGATTGGAGCCAAGTGCTATTTCCGCTGGATGCTGTGTACGTTGTGTGTGGTTGCCGGGCCATAGGGGCTGAGGTGGACTTCCAAACTCAGAGCATCTACAGCCGAGCGCCTCAAACCCGCCTCATACGTCCAGGCGGGCCGCCCGGTCACTGTCCGGTCATATTTTTTTGATCCAGATGGGCCTTCAAACGGCACTCAAACGCCCGGGCTGATCGGCACCCCCCATATCCAACCCTAATATGCACGCCCGCCACGTCGGATCCGGCCCACGCTGACCCACCCGACCCCACGTAAAATCCTCCCCATCCACTCGCCGGACCAAACCCTAGCCACTTCACTCCTCTCCCCTTCACTCCCCTGCACCATCCAAGCTCGTCTCCGGCTCCTTCCGGTCGTCTCCAACATGGCGGGCAACGGATCTGAGTCCTTCACCTCCAGATCCGTCGACCCCTAGCTCATCCCACGCGACCCCGAGGAGGAGATGGCCATCCGGCTTGTGCTCCGCCGCGCCTGGGAAGAGGCCCGTGGACGGCTGCGCTCGGACTCCATCCGTCGGGAATCCAATGCATCCTCTCAAATGGCGCATGGATCCGGCGCTAGGCCGACCGTAGCTGCCTCGCCGGAGGCCATGCGGTCCGTCTGGCGTCTGAACGCAATGGCGAACGCGCAACCCCTCCGGCGTGCCCGCCGTGCAAGGCACCGGGCGCGGGAGGCGGCTGCAACCCTCGCGGCAGCGGACGTCGGCGAGGCGGAGTCTCATTCTTAGGTGCTTCGTATAACGCATCAGTCAGGGTGCCGCAACCGCATCGTCATCGACATCTGTGACTCGTCCCCGGAGGGATCCGTCGTTGATCTGACGTCCACCGGCACCGTTCGGGTTCCGGACCCCGACGAGGAAGAGTAGGGCATTCGAGATGGCGGCGCCTTGAGTCTCGTGAGCCGGCTCGTGTCCCATGAACTACCATATCTTGCTGGCAACCGAACCAACACTCTGAGGGGCATAGCCAGCCGCCGGACATGGCCAGGGGAGAGCCGGGCGGGTGGGAGCGGAACCGGACGAAGCTCCCATCAAAGATCGCTGCGTTGCATGTAATAATATGGATTTGAGATATCCAGATGTGGAATGCGTTTTTTGAGGAGTCACCGGTCACTGTCCGCGGACGGGTGTGTCCGCGGGCGTTTTTTTTAGAGTACGCCAAACGCGTACCTTAACTTTATAGAAGAAGAGAGCAAGGTCACACAGGAATTACAAGAATGGAAGCAAAACTTCCAAGGAAGGGACGCACACCCTAGCACACCCAACTAGCTAGCCTATGCCTACACTCTCACAAAATGAACCGTAACCTCCTCCACCCAAGCCCGCCAATCTCCAATCTTTGAGCTCCGCAATAATATCAGTCGCCAACTCTGACGCAATCCTCTGTTGGTTTATCCGGTGAAAGACTCTGGCGTTGCGCTGCTTCCAAAGAGCCCAAGTGGTCGCTATGATCACCGTGTCAACTCCGCGCTTATGACCTTTCCTGAAGTTAGTCCGTGTGGTCAACCACCACTCAAGTAAATTGTCTACCGGTCTAGGAGTGGTGCCCCTCAAGCTCAACGCCTCGAAAATGTAGTGCCACACTTCCTGGCATAGACGCACTGAATTAGAATGTGCTCCGCATTGTCTTCGTCTTGAAGACA
Source organism: Triticum timopheevii (assembly GCA_963921465.1). NCBI lineage: Eukaryota > Viridiplantae > Streptophyta > Magnoliopsida > Poales > Poaceae > Triticum > Triticum timopheevii. The sequence continues at coordinate 7,311,725 of OY997274.1, read as the reverse complement.
CGTGAAACAAGTGGACGGAGCATTCTGAAGACCACGCCTAGCTCTCCTATCCGATTTCCAGATCTGATGTTGCACTGCTAGCCACACAAAGATTTTACACTTTAGGATAGCCCAACTTCTCCAAATGCAAGTGGCGTAGGGGGCCCTCTCGGCACCCTGGCAAAGCCTAAGATAGGTGGATTTGGCCGTATAAGATTCGGATGGGTCAGCCGGCCAAGAGAAATGGTCGTCACTGGTGGGATCACGGTTGATCGTACTAATCGCAAGGTTGAGATGCAAAAGTTGCATGTGGCCAACAAAGTTTACCTCACCACTGATATCAAGTAACCATCCCCCCTCCAGTAAACCTTCCTCGACCGTCCGCGGGCGTTTGAAGGGTCGGATTTGCCAAGTACTGTTGTAAATGCTCTCAGCTGGGCTTATGCCTCGACTACACATGCAGCCAGAGACTCAGTTCGAGAAGGGAATCAAAAGGAACTCGTGTAAATGCCACCCTTTGCTCTGGGCATTATTTGATGTTCTCATTGATATATTTATATATAATTTTTTTAAGCATGGAGTTGCAAAGTTTAATTATTTTAAGTGCATGAGCAAGTTGAAATGTTAATTTTTGTTACATTTGTGCTCCGGCACAGTTAAGACAATTTTACAGGTTGCGTCTTTCCAGAAGTTAAAACTTGAATTTTGTAATGTGTTAATATTACAATTATTATTATGAGGACATACAAGGCCCCCTCGCGTCGCTCGCCAGGCGATGCTAGGGGAAAACCTAGTGCCGCCACCTTTGTTCTCCTGCCCTGATCTGTTTGCCGCCACTGCCGCTGGCCTCCGCCGCGCGGGGGCGTCGGGCCCCGCTGTCGGAGTTGGTCGGGAGGGGGGGGGGGGGGGGGGGGGGGGGCGGTGTTCTCTCATGGGGCACTGGTGGTTTACTCCGCGGTCTGGGGAGGTGGTGGTAGGCCTTCTAGCGGGAGGTGCCGGGGCGGCGGCCCTGGGCTGGGCGTGGCGTCGTACGGAGGCGGCTCGAGCAGCAGGCATGGTAGTGCTCTGCCGAGCACGTCCTCCGCGTTGGGTGGCTGGTGGCTTCCTCCACTGGTGCGTGCGTGCTCAGTGTCTGGTGGATTGACTTCTTGTGCGGCACCGGATCTGGTTAGCGTGTGTGTGAGGTCTGTGCGACTCCAGCATGGGGTGGCTTGGCATCAGCTGCCGATGGCGTTGTGGCGTGGTGGTCTCTGCGGTTGTCCGAATCCATCGGGATCCAGATCTGAACCATACGGGTGCGGCGGCGCCGGTGTGGTGGTCCTCTATGCTGTAGGCAAGATGGGTTGCAGGCTCTTTCGCAGCTGCACAAATGGAGGATGGTGGTGCGGTGACGACGTACTTGGAGGTGGGAGCGGGGCTGCCATGGCGGCATGAGGGGTCATAGTGGTGTTGCCAGCCGTATTGGTGGTTATTGGCAGCACTGGGCTGGCTAGCACGCTTGGTTGCAACTTGTGGCGGCTGGCTGGATTGGCTATGCTGGCAACGGGTTTGGTGAGTTCCAGATGAAAACCTTGTCCTAGGACGTTGCCTCCCGTGTCATCTCGGTCTCCAACTCTTCGGGTGAAAACCCAAGCTTCGGCCTTGGTTGAAGAGCTAGGACATCGATGGCGACCGTCATCGCTTCTCCCATGGGAGCGATGCCTTGGAGATCCGGTCTATCGTTAGTTTGAATGCAATGACCATCAAGTTTGAATGCAAATAGGATATGTGCTTGCCCAAGTGGCCATGTTTGCAGGTAACACCTCCGAGTGGCCTATATTTTGCCGGAGTGTTGATTAATTTCCGTTCCGGCAAATTTCAGGCGCTCGATATGTCCTTTTTTAGCAAAGGTCATGCCGAATTTTTCCGTGAATTTTGGCATTACTTGTGCTAGAATATGTAGGAAATATCGAGTGGCCTGGATTTTCTAGAAAGATAATTAAACGAAATTTTGGGTTGACTTTAAGTATGTCAAGGCTCCATACATGACAATCAAAAAATGAGTGAGGAAGAAATTCTGCACCATATATGAGAGAGGAAGAATCCCGACTGTTGTCGTGGGGGTCGCTTCTCCTTCTTCTCCTTGTGCTATACCTTTGTTATGCACTAGGGGAAGAAGGAGTAACGACAATCACCGACGGTCGAAAAATTAGTTAGGGAGTGTGTCCACCATATATGAGAGAAGAAGAATGCCGACTGTTGTCGTGGGGGTCGCTTCTCCTTCGTTCCCGTGTGCTAGACATTTTGGTTTAATGCACTCGGGGACGAAGGGAGGAGCGACCATCACCAACGGTCAAACATATACACCACGTGAGCTGAGAGTTTTCAAAAAAAGACTCGACGGATCGGTAGTCAACCCGTGCTGAATAATAATGATCTAATTTAGTTTTTGTAGTACATATATTGAATTTTAGAAGTTTAATCTTTGAAATATGAACATAGGAGATGTCGTCGGACGGCGAAAGTCTCGAGGAGTGCTCCTGGTGTGGCGACAACTGGGGTTTCTGCGACAGGCCTCACTTGGTAGAAAGTTGGCGCTTCAGCATTAAGCTCCAAGAGACCTTCGATGTTAAAATGGTACGCAACGACGCAAAGTGTTTTTTTTTCATAATTAAGCTCAACTTCTTCTTCTTCAATGTGTAATTTTCGTCTTTTACAATTCGACTAGCTTATCGCATGCCATGCAAGACGCTATGTCTTGGAGAGGATGAATTTTGAAGATCATGAAAATATGGAAACAAAGATAGTTCACCTAAGGACCCATCATGGTTTTGATTTTCCTGTAAATCTATACAATTCTGTGAGTGTATCCCATTTTGGTTGCCCGAATTGGGAAGCACTTTGCATGGCATATGATTTCCATGAGGGTGTGCTTGTCACCATGGATCTTGGTGATCTTGACATCAAGGAAGACAATATGTACATTTGGGTCCTTGTTGATACGCTTCTAATTATATCGCTATGTGAGTTTCTCAAATATAGTTATTAAGTAATTTATATTGTTTATTTTAAAATAGTTGACATCTTATTTCCATTGATAGTTTATTTTCATTCTTCAAAGAATGTGCGGAAGATGGTAGACAGAACTTACTACACCAATGACGCACAATTAACTTATCCGGGAAAAATCATCTGATCTCATTTATTAATAATTTTCAGAATTACAATATCTATAATCAAAATCCTGCACATTATGGTCAATACATGCCACTAGTGCACGTATTGAACTACGGTAACATCCATGGAGATGGCATATGGTAAGATTTTTTACTATTACGACATCCGTGCATCTTTTGCATAAATTCTTCCAAAACTAAACTACATTGCTAACTACGAAGTTATTACTATGTTTTTCAACAGAAATTCAAAAGGATTGTGTGCCTCATCTGATATTTCCGAAAGGTCGCCTTGATGTTATGAGCTTATGGCCAGGTCATCCTACGCATCACAGTTGTTCATATCGTATTTCTAAATCCGATGAAGACATGACAATCAAAGATTGGAAACAATGTATGGTCAGTCATAGGGAGGTACTTGGAAGCAACATTGTGCGACGCGCAAGAATTGGAGACAGGATAGTCTCCATTCTCCATAATGGAGAGTCAGCGTCTATCTTGTTTTATGCTATTTTACCTAAGAGAGTGTAGTAGGTCCTATTAGGGAGGAGTAGGTCCGGTACAATGTGTTATTATATGGTACAATGTGTTAGAGTTCATGATGATGAGGAGGAGTTGTGATTATGACTAGTGACCAACTTGCTATATGATGTCTCATTGACGAAAATTATGATCATGAGGAGGTGTTATATGACAATGATGTATTATGATGATAAGTTTTTTTTTGTAAATCCATTATGATGATAAGTTGTTACTGATATAATGATGATGATGATGATGTAATAACTTATTATGATGTAAAAACAATCTCTAAATTGCTACTGTATGAAAACTTGTATAAAAATGTATGAATACAACATGAAATAAGAAAGAAATAGAATACAGAATAATAGCTGCAGCGCGGGTTGCGAGAAGCGCTACTAGTAATTACCAGTAGCGCCCTTTCCAGGAAGCGCTACTACTAAGTGGATGTAGCAGTAGCGCGGGTACACCCACACTACTGCTAACTTTTAACTGTAGCGTCGTAGCAGTAGCGCCCTTTCCAGGAAGCGCTACTACTAAGTGGATGTAGCAGTAGCGCGGGTACACCCACACTACTGCTAACTTTTAGCTGTAGCGCCGTAGCAGTAGCGCTGTCACCCGCGCTGCTAGTAGGCCAAAAACCCACGCTACTGCTAGGCTTTTCCCTAGTAGTGATCCCCGTCCCCTAATAGGCTAAAAACCCACGGGGACGCGGGTTTCAGGCCCCCGTTGCCATCCTGAGGCCAAGAGGCGCTTTAAGTTTTGTGCGGGCCAACTTTTTGATGCGGCCCAACCAACCAAACAGGCTGATTTCTTCTCCCACGGCCTGGCTGAGGGTAATGCGACTAACCAAACGTCTCATAAGTGATCACCAGTTTGCAACCTTTTATAAACTTTTCTCTATATGGGCCAGACTATATGGGGTGCCTCGGAACCTCCATCCCGAAGATGGTTCTGCGGAAGTTGGATCTCTGGTGTAGATATGGCAAGTTTAGAGAGAATGACTTGACTAGGATCCTAGACATAGCTGAACTCAATGATGATCCTTCCATGTTGCGTATCAAGCTGAGTTACAGTCATCCAAAAAAAGTTTGAGTTACAACATATAGTAAATTCCAGTTTTTGCCACATTTTATCTCATTTAGTGTTTTCCCCAATTTTCGCTAAATACTGGCCATTTGGCCAGAACTGTTGCTGCAATTTTCGGTAAATACGATGGGCTCCCGTGGTGCTAAGGATAGCAGCTGAGGGTTGTGTTTTGGCTCCAGTTTCTGTAGTCGTGGCAGAAAGAGGTGTATATGTTTAAAGACGAATATTGCCGATGATGAGAAACAATGCTCTGTTTTTGTGTTATCAGTTTCATATGTACTCCCTCCGACTCATAATATAAGAACATTTTTGACATTAGTGTAGTGTCAAAAGTTCAAAACGTTCTTATATTATGGGACAAAGGGAGTATAGAAAGCAAAAGATGCTAGTAGTAATCCTACAGTACCTTGAAAACTACTCCATGGCGACCACGACCAATTATGCGCTCCTCGGAGAAATTGTTTGTGATATGGTTCAAGAACTCGTATGTAATTTTGTTCGTCTCCATGACGGGCCCGACGGCGACGATCTCAGCGTTCGGAAACAACTTCTTCCGCAGCCTGTCCAGGACATCGACGGGGTTAACCACGCCGACGACCGTGATCTTCCCATGCTTCGGGTTCACAGAAATCACCTCGATACCTGAGGCCCGTACGTTGTTGTCCACGTCAGAAACGGATTCACAAACAAAACTGGAAAGAAGAGAAGCTGTAGTAGTACCACGGAGAGTACAGAGTGCTTTCATCGCCTTGCTGCTCTGGCTGTCATCTTCCACCTCAACCTTGACCACGATCTTCTGCAATCGTCAGAGAACAAAACGAGATGAGCAACCGAGGCCTGCAAATCAGCATCTAGAGGGCATGCAACAACTACAAATCAGCAAGAGTCCTCAGCTATAATCACCTTCCTGGTAGCCATGAAGTCGAAGCCTACGGGGGTAGGTAGATCTTTGAGAGAGGAAAGGGGAAGGCAAAATAGATCTGAGTCGGCCGAATGGACACCCAAAATCCAGCTCGACTGGAAGAGTACTAGTACTACAAGGAGTCAATTATTGGCGTCCAAAATATCTTGGTGTTCCTGACATCGTTATCCCCCATCTGCTGCGATGTGGTTCGCCCTCGCACACTCGTACTGTGGGGGCCGGTGTCAGCCGAAGAAGACCACAGCAGACTTGTTTCCGTGGCCTGTGCTACGCGATTTTTTGTGGGCATCCGTCAAACATGTTTTCGTCCTGTTTTATAAATAAAGCTAATAAAACACAGGTCAAAGTACACGGCTGACTGATATAAAATAATCTGTTTCGGCTCCCAGCTCTGAAATCTGTTTTCGTCCATCCTAGAAGTCGTCATTGTCGTCACTGTCCTCCTTGTCCACCTCGCGCTCCTCCTCCTCCTCCTCCTCCTTCTTCTTCTTCTTCTTCTTTGCAACTGCATTTAACATTGACTCGTTCAAAACGTAGGGTTGTGGGTCCTCATTCATACAACACACCACCAAAATATCACTACCTTGCCAAGCGCTATGAAGTGCCTCTGCCTTCAGGTGCTCCTTCTCCTCGGCCCTGGAGGCTACCCTCATATTCAAAGGCGCCCACTCGTGCATGCATCAAAAATCGACAGGGAAGTTGACATGTGCCCTTCGCCCCTGATAGTCAATCGCCATGGCATCGTAGGCATATGCCGCCTTGTCGGCCGTGGTGGGTTACATGTTTTTTTTTGAGGGGTGCTAACACTTTATCGATCTATGGTAGCATTAAGAGGTATACATGCCAGGTCATAAGGAGATAAAAGCCACAAATGGCGACCCTGATCAAGCAATAGAGAGTGTTTAGCAAGATTGTGCGCATCGCTATTTGATGCTCTCCCCTCCTCCATTACATGTGCCCGTACCCTCCCCGATTATCTTATTTGTGGGTTACATGATATGCTATAAATCCCAAACTACCGAATCTTTGTACCTAAGATTTGTACCCCACCCCCATTCTTTTCCCAATTACTAATTATCCGACCATAGAAATATAGGCGCAGATCCCTAATTAGATAGGATTGTAAAACAAATGAGACTCAAAGATTGGGAGAAGCTAGATAGGGATCGGATTCTGGCAAAAAAATTGGGCCATAGCGATGGTTGCCGCGTCCACCACACGTGGACTAGCAATTGGGTCATCACCGCCAATATTGTGTTGATCTGCCACATTACCCATCGGGCATGCATGGATATCCGTAGGGCATGGACATGAGCATGAATATGATGGTACCCGATGGGTAGGGTATGGTATAATAATTTACGCCCTTGGTATGACTATGAAACTATTGTACCGGCACCATACCGTACTAGGAGAAAAAACCGGCCGGTGTAGGCAGGCTCCTGCATCCAGCTGTGCGTGGGTGTGGATGAGTGCACGCACGAACGTTTTTCTTTCAAGAAGAACATGATCGCTTTTGTTGGGAGGCTAGACTGGAGCATGTGCGGATTGCCGCCGGATCACTCGACCACGAAGCACCCCAAAACGAAGCAGAACGCGGGGACGCCACACGGAGCGTGTGAAAGTTCAGCGTGAGCACGTAGGCTAAGAGGGTGCTTGGATCCAAGGGGCTTATTTTAGTCTGACTAAAAATAGTCTCGTTAACAGGCTAAAGTTCCAAGCACCCCTGACTAAACAGGGGCTAAAACTAGTCTTGAGACTAAAAAATTTTAGTCAGGGGTATCCCTACTAAAACGTGGATTAGTCCTCTCTCTCCTCATTTAACTTCTTTCCTTTAACACAAACGAGTTCTGAACTGGAGGGTTTGGAGGATAATAAATACTCATTAACTTGATTTTAGTCTCTTTAGTATTTGGATCCAAGTACGGATAAGGCTAGCAAATTTTAGTCGCACTACTTTTAGTCATGGGACTAAAACGTATCTAAACGTCCTCTAAGAGCAGAGCCGGGTAGGCGCAGCAGACCATGCACTTGAACTCTCACCTGCACCACTCGGCGGCCGCTGCCGTCAGGAATTAATCTGGACGTTGGCCATGGATGGCATGCATGCACGTAATAAGATCTCCAATAAGATCATCTTCTCGCCGACTCTCCCGGCCCTACGTGCGTCTTTTCTATTCTCGAGTCCGATCCCAACTCTGCAACGTACGACAATAAACCAAGCACATATATACTCACCTGGACACGGTGGTCATCAACACGCACCGCACGAAGCCATTACGTGCTACAGATCGAGACTTGGCAGCCATAGATAGTAGTTCGGCCGATGGCGGACCTCGTCCTACTGCATAATAATCCGTACGACGGCGACGAGGCCGAGGCCGTGGCGGCGGAGCCCGAGGAGCGGAGCAGGCTGATGCTCATCTGCGCGGTGGGTCTCTACTACGTGGCCATCCGCGCCTTCTCCGACCTGCTGCGCACCGGCGGTTTCCACCGCCATGCCGTCATGTCTAGTGACATCACGCTGTGGGCCGCGCTGCTGGACCTCGCCGGCAGCCTGCTGCACCTCGCCGCGAGCCTGCTAGCGCTCGTGTCCCTCGTTCCCGCGCTCTGGCTCGTCCTTGTCTGGGTGGCTCTCGTGGCGGAGTGGCTCCACGGCAACCCGGAGGGGCGCAGGCTGGTGGACGACCTGCTCCAGTCCGACCGCTGGCTGTTCCACGAGTCCTTCTATCGAATCATGTGGCGTCTTTTCCGATACTAGCTTAGTATACTGTCAAGTTGTTGTCATCTCGCTTCGATACATATTACTTGTCTTAGATTCGTCTAGATACAGAGAGAGTATATTGTTGTATATATATGACAAAATTTTAAAGCCTAATCTCTGCAACATTTATTTTGTTGGTGAAAATTAAACTCGTATATTTAAACTTGTGTGTGCAATGGAAATTCAAACTTGCATTGACATTTGGGTGTTTGCCAATTTGATACTATTTATCATTTTCTTCTCTTTATTTCTTCCCTGTTGTTCTCGACAAAAGAGGTTTTAGCACTGACAGCAGGCTGTCTTAACCCCCCTCCATAGACGCCTGGGCGGATGGCCATGTGACTGGCCGGTCCAGAAAATCCGAACCAGACGGACGCCTCATACCAGGCCCAAACGCCCGGGCTGGACGACACCCCTCATATCCAGACCAAAACTGGGGCGGATATGGGAAGGCCAGGGCACGTCCGCCACATCAGATCCTTCCCACGCTGGCCCACCTCACCCCACATATATTCGTCCCAATCCGATCCCCGGATAAAATCTTAGTCACTCCACTCCACCACCAAGCTCCGTTCCAGCCTTCTCTAGCATGGCGGGCAGCAGATCCAAGTCCTCCGTTAGCCGATCTGCGAATGGGGACCTCATCCCATCCAGGCCCGAGGAGATGTCGTCCGCATTGTGATGCACTGCGCCTGGGAGGAGAATGCCCGACAAAGGTCAGACTCGATCCAGTGGGAATCCATAGTGTCCGCTCAAATGGGACTTGGATCAAGCACAACGTGCGTTGCCGTTGCCTCGCTGGATTGTGCTCCAACTGGCGTCCAAATGTCGTGGTGGAGGCGCACCCCCTTCGTTGGTGTCCCGACTCAGAGGCCTTCTGTGGCCCGTTGCTACGTCTTGAGCTTGCGTTGGTTTTCTTGAAGAGGAAAGGGTGATGCAGCAATAGTAACATAAGTATTTCCATCAGTTTTTGAGAACCAAGGTATCAATCTAGTAGGAGGCTCCTCAAAAAGTCACATGTACCTACACAAACAAACAAAGAACTCGCAACCAACACAATAAAGGGGTTGTCAATTCCTTCACGACCACTTGCGAAAGTGAGATCTGATAGAGATAATACGATAAGATAAATATATTTTTGATATTTTATAATATAGATTGGAAAAGTAAAGATGCAAATAAAAGTAGATTGAAAGCTTATATGATAAAAGATAGACCCGGGGGCCATAGGTTTCACTAGTGGCTTCTCTCAAGATAGTATAAGTATTACGGTGGGTGAACAAATTACTGTCGAGCAATTGATAGAAAAGCGAATAATTATGAGATTATCTAGGCATGATCATGTGTATAGGCATCACGTCCGTGACAAGTAGACCGACTCCTGCCTGCATCTACTACTATTACTCCACACATCGACCGCTATCCAGCATCCATCTAGAGTATTAAGTTCATAAGAACAGAGTAACGCATTAAGAAAGATGACATGATGTAGAGGGATAAACTCAAGCAATATGATATAGACCCCATCTTTTTATCCTCGATGGCAACAATACAATACGTGCCTTGTTGCCCCTGCTGTCACTGGGAAAGGACACCGCAAGATCGAAGCCAAAGCTAAGCACTTCTCCCATTGCAAGAAAGATCAATCTAGTAGGCCAAACAAAACTGATAATTTGAAGAGACTTGCAAAGATAACTCAATCATACTTAAAAGAATTCAGAGGAGATTGAAATATTTCTCATAGATAAACTTGATCATAAACCCACAATTCATCGGATCTCGACAAACACACCGCGGAAAGAGTTACATCGAATAGATCTCCACAAGAGAGGGGGAGAACATGGTATTGAGATCCAAAAAGAGAGAAGAAGCCATCTAGCTAATAACTATGGACCCGAAGGTCTGTGGTAAACTACTCACAACTCATCGGAGGGGCTATGGTGTTGATGTAGAAGCCCTCCGTGGTCGACTCCCCCTCCGGCGGAGCGCCGGCGAAGGCTCCAAGATGGGATCTCGCGGATACAGAAGGTTACGGCAGTGGAACTAGGTTTTCGTGGCTTGTTCTGATGTGCTCGGGGTACGTGGGTATATATAGGAGGAAGAAGTAGGTTGGTGGCCGCCCGAGGGGCCCACGAGATAGGGGGCGCGCCCTCCACCCTCGTGGCCGCTTCGGCTGCTTCTTGACTTGCACTCCAATTCCTGTGGATCACGTTCGTTCCAAAAATCACGCTCCCGAAGGTTTCATTGCATTTGGACTCTGTTTGATATTCCTTTTCTTCGAAATACTGAAATAGGCAAAAAAACAGCAATACGGGCTGGGCCTCCGGTTAGTAGGTTAGTCCCAAAAATGATATAAATGTGTAAAATAAAGCTCATAAACATCCAAAACAGGTAATATAATAGCATGGAACAATCAAAAATTATAGATACGTTGGAGACGTATCAAGCATCCCCAAGCTTAATTCCTGCTCGTCCTCGAGTAGGTAAATGATAAAAACAGAATTTTTGATGTGAAATGCTACCTTGCATAATTCTCAATGTAATTTTCTTTATTGTGGCATGAATGTCCAGATCCAAATGATTCAAAATAAAAGTTCATATTGACATAAGAAATAGTAATACTTCAAGCATACTAATTATAGCAATCATGTCTTCTCAAAATAACATGGCTAAAGAAAGTTATCCCTACAAAATCATATAGTCTGGCTGTTGCTCTATCTTCATCACACAAAGTATTTAATCATGCACAACCCCGATGACAAGCCAAGAAATTGTTTCATACTTTAGTAATTTCAAACTTTTTGAACTTTCACGCAATACATGAGCGTGAGCCATGGACATAGCACTATATGTGGAATAGAATGGTGGTTGTGGAGAAGACAAAAAAGGAGAAGATAGTCTCACGTCAACTAGGCATATCAACGGGCTATGGAGATGCTCATTAATAGATATCAATGTGAGTGAGTTGGAATTGCCATGCAACGGATGCACTAGAGCTATAAATGTATGAAAGCTCAACAAAAGAAACTAAGTGGGTGTGCATCCAACTTGCTTGCTCACGAAGACCTAGGGAATTTTGAGGAAGCCCATCATATGAATATACAAGCCAAGTTCGATAATGAAAAATTCCCACTAGTATATCAAAGTTACAACATAGGAGACTCTCTATCATGAAGATCATGGTGCTACTTTGAAGCACAAGTGTGTTAAAAAGGATAGTAGCATTGTCCCTTCTCTCTTTTTCTCTTATATTTTTCTTTTCCTTTTTTTCTTTTTTTTGGGCCTTTCTTTTTTTTCTTTTATCCTTCCTCTTTTTTTCTTTTGTAAAATCCGAAGTCTCATCCCGACTTGTGGGGGAATCATAGTCCCCATCATCCTTTTCTCACTGGGACAATGCTCTAATAATGAAGATCATCACACTTTTATTTACTTACAACTCAAGATTACAACTCAATACTTAGAACAAGATATGACTCTATATGAATGCCTCCGGCGGTGTACCGGGATATGCAATGAATCAAGAGCGACATCTATGAATGATGAAGGTTGCCTTGCCACAAATACGATGCCAACTACATGATTATGCAAAAGAGCAATATGACAGTGATGACGCGTGTCATATAAACGGAACGATGGAAAGTTGCATGGAAATATATCTCGGAATGGCTATGGAAATGCCATAATAGGTGGTATGGTGGCTGTTTTGAGGAAGGTATATGGTGGGTGTATGGTACCGGCGAAAGTTGCGCGGTATAAGAGAGGCTAGCAATGGTGGAAGGGTGGGAGTCATATAATCCATGGACTCAACATTAGTCATAAGAACTCATATACTTATTGCAAAAATCTACAAGTCATCAAAAACAAAGTATTACACGCATGCTCCTAGGGGGATAGATTGGTAGGAGAAGACCATCGCTCGTCCCCGACCGCTACTCATAAGGAAGACAATCAATAAATAAAATTGTGCTCCAACTTCATCACAAAGTGGTTCACCATACGTGCATGCTACGGAAATCACAAACTTCAACACAAGCATTCTTTAAATTCATAATCACCCAACTAGCATGACTTTAATATAACTACCTCCATATCTCAAAACAATTATCAAGTATCAAATTGATCATAGCATCCAATTCACTTTCTATGATAGTTTTTATTATACCCAACTTGGATGCCTACCATTCTAGGACCAATTTTATAACCATAGCAAATACCATGCTGTTCTAAAAGACTCTCGAAATAATATAAGTGAAACATGAGAGATCAACAATTTCTTCAAAATTAATCCACCGCCGTGCTCTAAAAGATATAAGTGAAGCACTAAAGCAAAAACTATCAAGCTCAAAAGGTATAAGTGAAGCACATAGAGTATTCTAATAAATTCTAATCAAGTGGGCTTCTTCCCAAAAGGTGTGTATAACAAGGATGATTTTGGTAAACTAAAAAGAAAAGACTAATATCATACACGACGCTCCAAGCAAAACACATATCATGTGACGAATAAAAATATAGCTCCAAGTAAAGTTACCAATGAACGAAGACGAAAGAGGGGATGCCTTCCGGGGGCATCCCCAAGCTTAGGCTTTTGGCTATTCTTGAATATCTTGGGGTGCCATGGGCATCCCCAAGCCTAGGCTTTTGCAACTCCTTATTCTGTAGTCCATCAAATCTTTACCCAAAACTTGAAAACTTCACAACACAAAACTCAACAGGAAATCTCATAAGCTCCGTTAGTGAAAGAAAGCAAAACCACCACATAAGGTACTGTAATGAACTCATTTTTTATTTATATTGGTGTTAAACCTACTGTATTTCAAGTCTCTATGGTTCATACCACTTAATACTAGCCATAGATGCATCAAAATAAGCAAACAACACACGAAAAACAGAATCTGTCAAAAACAGAACAGTCTGTAGCAATCTGTAACCCACGTATACTTCTGGAACTCTAAAAGTCCTACCAAAATAGGAAGTCCTGGCAATCTGTCTATTGATCTACAGAAAAAAGAATCAACACAAAAGCACGTTCCTGTGATTTAACAAAACTAATTTCGTGCGTGCAAAGTTTCTGTTTTTCAGCGGAATCAAATTAACTATCACCATAGGTTATCCTATAGGTTCTACTTGGCACAAACACTAATTAAAACATAAAAACACATCTAAACAGAAGATAGATGCAAAATTTATTCCTAAACAGAAACAAAAACAAAAAACACAAATAAAATTGGGTTGCCTCCCAACTAGCTTTATCGTTTAACGGCCTAGCTAGGCATAAAAGCGAAGATAGATCTAAGTAGTGCCTTCTTTGGCACTCAATTCATAAGTAGCTCGCATGATAGATTCATAAGGTAATTTAATTTTCTTTCTTGAAAAGTGTTCCATGCCTTTCCTTAATGGAAATTGGAATCTAATATTCCCTTCCTTCATATCAATAATCGCGCCAATCGTTCTAAGGAAAGGTCTACCAAGAATAATAGGGCAAGAAAGATTGCAATATATATCAAGAACGATAAAATCTACGGGCACCAAATTTCTATTTGCAACAATGAGAACATCATTGATCTTTCCCATTGGCTTTTTAATGGTGGAATCCGCAAGGTGCAAATTTAAAGAGCAATCATCAAGATAATGGAAACCTAGAATATCACATAAAGTTTTCGGAATCGTGGAAACACTAGCACCCAAATCACATAAAGCAAAACACTCAGGATCTTTAATTTTAATCTTTATAGTACGTTCCCACTCATCATTAAGTTTTCTAGGTATAGAAACTTCCAAATGAAATTTTTCATCAAAAGATTGAATCAAGGCATCAACGATATGTTTGGTAAAAGCTTTATTTTGACTATAAGCATGAGGAGAATTCACAATGGATTGCAACAAGGAAATACAACCTTCTAAAGAACAATTATCATAATCAAATTCCTTGAAATCCGAGATAGTGGGCTCAATGCTATTTAAAGTCATGACCTCTCCAATCCCACTTTTACCAAATTTAGCATCGAGATCTAAAAACTCTGAATTATTGGGACACCTTCTAACTAAAGTTGACTCATCTCCAGTCCCATTATTATTAAGATTCATATTGCAAAACAAAGATCTAATAGGGGAAACATCAATAACTTTAAGATCTTCATCATTGTTTTCATTGAAACTAGAAGAACACGCCTTTACAAAGCAGTCTTTCTTAGCACGCAATCTAGTGGTTCTTTCTTTGCACTCATCAATAGAAATTCTCATTGCTTTGAGAGACTCATTGATATCATGCTTAGCAGGAGTAGATCTAAGTTTCAAAGAGTCAACATCAAGCGAAAGTATATCAACGTTCCTAGCCAAATCATCAACTTTGAGCAGTTTTTCTTCAAGCAAGACATTAAAATTCTTTTGAGAGATATAAATTCTTTCACACTATTCTCAAAATCAGAGGGCATCTTATTAAAAATTACCATAAGCATTATAGTAGGAATTTCCATAATTGTTAGAGGAAGTACTAGGGAACGGTCTAGGATTAAAGTTTCCTCTATAAGCATTGTTACCGAAACTATTCCTACCAACAAAATTCACATCCATAGATTCATTATTATTCTCAATCAAAGAAGACAAAGGCATATCATTGGGATCAAGAGGAGTATTTTTAGTAGCAAACAATTTCATAAGTTCATCCATCTTTCCACTCAAAACATTAATTTCTTCTATAGCATGCACTTTTTTACTAGTAGATCTTTCGGTGTGCCATTGAGAATAATTAACCATAATATTATCAAGAAGTTTTGTAGCATATCCTAAAGTAATTTCCATAAACGTGCCTCCCGCGGCCGAATCTAAAAGATTTCTAGAAGCAATTCAATCCGGCATAAAAATTTTGTATGATCATCCATAAATTCAAACCATGAGTAGGGCAATTGTGAATCATCAATTTCATTCTTTCCCAAGATTGGGCAACATGCTCATGATCAAGTTGTTTAAAATTCATAATATCGTTCCTAAGAGTGATGATCTTAGCGGGAGGAAAATACTTAGATATAAAAGCATCTTTGCACTTGTTCCAAGAATCAATACTATATTTAGGCAAAGACGAAAACCAAACTTTAGCATGATCTCTAGGGGAGAACGGAAATAACTTCAATTTAACAATATCGTTGTCCGTATCTTTCTTCTTTTGCATATCACACAAATCAACAAAGTTGTTTAGATGAGTAGCGGCATCTTCACTAGGAAGGCCGGCGAATTGATCTTTCATAACAAGATTCAGCAAAGCAGTATTGATTTCACAAGACTCAACATCATTAAGAGGAGCAATCGGAGTACTAAGGAAATCATTATTATTGGTATTGGAGAAATCACACAATTTGGTATTATCTTGCGCCATGGCGACAAGTAATCCAACACACAAGCAAACAGAAAAAGGCAAGCGAAAGAGAGAGGAGAATATTGGGAAAGAGAGGGCGAATAAAACGGCAAGGGTGAAGTGGGGGAGAGGAAAATGAGAGGCAAATGACAAATAATGTAAATGCGAGGGAGATGAGTTTGTGATGGGTATTTGGTATGTCTTGACTTGAGCGAAGACCTCCCCGGCAACAGCGCCAGAAATCCTTCTTGCTATGTCTTGAGCTTGCGTTGGTTTTCCTTGAAGAGGAAAGGGTGATGCAGCAACAGTAGCGTAAGTATTTCACTCAGTTTTTGAGAACCAAGGTATCAATACAGTAGGAGACTCCTCAAAAGTCCCACGCACCTACACAAACAATCAAAGAACTCGCAACCAACGCAATAAAGGGGTTGTCAATCCCTTCACGGGCACTTGCGAGGTGAGATCTGATAGAGATAATATGATAAGATAAATATATTTTTGGTATTTTATAATATAGATTGGAAAAGTAAAGATGCAAATAAAAGTAGATTGAAAGCTTATATGATAAAAGATAGACCCGTGGGCCATAGGTTTCACTAGTGGATTCTCTCAAGATAGCATAAGTATTACGGTGGGTGAACAAATTACTGTCGAGCAATTGATAGAAAAGCGAATAATTATGAGATTATCTAGGCATGATCATGTATATAGGCATCACGTCCGTGACAAGTAGACCGACTCCTGCCTGCATCTACTACTATTACTCCACACATCGACCGCTATCCAGCATGCATCTAGAGTATTAAGTTCATAAGAACAGAGTAACGCATTAAGAAAGATGACATGATGTAGAGGGATAAACTCAAGCAATATGATATAAACCCCATCTTTTTATCCTCGATGGCAACAATACAATACGTGCCTTGCTACCCCTGCTGTCACTGGGAAAGGATACCGCAAGATTGAACCCAAAGCTAAGCACTTCTCCCATTGCAAGAAAGATCTATCTAGTAGGCCAAACCAAACTGATAATTCGAAGAAACTTGCAAAGATAACTCAATCATACATAAAAGAATTCAGAGGAGATTGAAATATTTGTCATAGATAAACTTGATTATAAACCCACAATTCATCGGATATCGACAAACACACCGCAAAAAGAGTTACATCGAATAGATCTCCACAAGAGAGGGGGAGAACATGGTATTGACATCCAAAAAGAGAGAAGAAGCCATCTAGCTAATAACTATGGACCCTAAGGTCTATGGAAAACTACTCACAACTCATTAGAGGGGCTATGCACTACTAGGGAAAAGCCTATACACAGAATCTTATCAGCGGCGCGCTTCAAAATAACTCGCTGCTGCTAACTAGCAGTAGCGCGGGCAGACGAAACTCGCTGCTGAGACAAATATAGCAGTAGCGCGTCCTCCCAAAGACGCGCTGCTGCTATAATTCCTACGATGCCGCCGCGAGGCTAGTTATAGCAGCAATGCATTATAGTGATGCGTGCTACTGCTACGTAGCATAGTAGCAGCGCATTTCTCAGATAAGCGCTACTGCTAAGTTTCCTACAAAAATTTAGTCCCACCTCGCTCCGTGAAGAGAGTTTCTACCACCTTAAATATGTTACTTCTCAAACTTTGACAAGCACTTGATCTTCATTGAACTCTATGTGTAGAATTTGTGGCTGCAATATGAGTCTTCACCTGTTCCTAAACCGGTGAGGACTCATATTGACAAATCAAATTGTACACAAAAAGATCGTTGATGATCAATGTGTTTTTGATATATTGAACAAAGTCTATTTTTACATGCTGACACATAGCAGTAGCGCTTTATTGTGAAAGGCGCTGCTGCTAGATAGCTTAGCAGTAGCGTCTTTTCCTGAAGAGTGCTACTGCTAAGACATTCATCTCCCCCATCTCCTCCATACCGAGCCACTTACACACAGCCACTCAATCCTCTCCGATTCGTCTGCGCCGTGCGCCCCCGTCGCCCCTCCTTCGTCTGCGCCGCGCACCGTCACCTCCTCCTCCTTGCTGGACTCGATACCGGCCTCCTCCTCCGTCCTCCCTCTCCACTCGCCGCTGGCCGGCCCCTCCTCGCTCCGCCTTCCTCCTACGTCCTCCCTCAACTGGCCGCGCCAGCCGGCCCCTCCTCGCTCCGCCTTCCTCCTCCGTCCTCCCTCAACTGGCCGCGCCGGCCGGCCCCTCCTCGCTCCGCCTTCCTCCTCCATCCTACTCTCTTCTCCCTCCTCGAGTCGCCCCTCCTTCTCCCTCCTGCTCATATGCAACATTTTGATTTAGTTGATACAATTTAGTTGACTTAGTAGGCTAGTTGATTTAGTTGACTTAGAACATTTTGATTTAGTTGATTTAGTAGGCTAATTCATTTAGTTAATTTAGTTGACTTAGAACATTTTGATTTAGTTGATTTAGTAGGCTAGTTGATTTAGTTGACTTAGAACATTTTGATTTAGTTGATTTAGTAGGCTAGTTGATTTAGTTGACTTAGAACATTTTGATTTAGTTGATTTAGTAGGCTAGTTGATTTAGTTGACTTAGAACATTTTGATTTAGTTGATTTAGTAGGCTAATTCATTTAGTTAATTTAGTTGACTTAGAACATTTTGATTTAGTTGAATTAGTAGGCTAGTTGATTTAGTTCACTTAGAACATTTTGATTTAGTTGATTTAGTAGGCTAGTTGATTTAGTTGACTTAGAACATTTTGATTTAGTTGATTTAGTAGGCTAGTTGATTTAGTTCACTCAGAACATTTTGATTTAGTTGATTTAGTTGACTTAGAACATTTTGATTTAGTTGATTTAGTAGGCTAGTTGATTTAGTTCACTTAGAACATTTTGATTTAGTTGATCGTTAATCCTTTGCTCATATTGCTTTAGGAAGAATGGCGTCACCACCACCACCACTATGTCAACTGTACAAGTCAAGATGCGCCAGCAGCCTTGCAACTGGCAAGCTATTCGGCATCTACTTCCAGCCGAGTTTTCGTCATGCGGCGGTAAGAAATTAGATGAAATGTAATAACTATTTTATTTTTAGTGTTGGCATTACTGCATTGTGTCATTTTGCTTATTTTACACAGATCGTCCCATGCAATGTGAGGTTGAAATTCAACAAGCTGACAGGAGATACTGTGACATTTGAGGCTCCTGGGGGGCCGTACACTATGGAGGTCGAGAAAGAACGCAATATGTCGCAGATTGGAGGAGATGGATGGGCCCGTTTCGTCGCTTGCATGCATCTTACTGGTGGTGAGTTGATCAGCTTCAACTTCCGAGCAGAAAGACCCAAGCTAGCTGTCATTTATCTCAACCTGGTGGAAGATGATGAAGATGACGAAGATGATGAAGATAATGAGGACCTACTCGATGAAGATGATGAGGACCCACTTCATGAAGCCATCGTAGCTCAAAGAACAAGTCTGAGTGTGAAGGAGGTGTCCAACCTGTGGGACATAATTCCTCCACATGCTGACTTTGTCGGGGTGCCATTCGTGACCCGCTTGACAAGTACCATGGTTGATCGACATGATATGGTATGTTATACTTACAAATGCACACTACTAGGGAAAAGCCTATGCACAGAATCTTAGCAGCAGCGCGGTTCAAAATGGGGCGCTGCTGCTAAGTAGTTGTAGCGCGTGTTATGTAAACTCGCTGCTGATAAGGATTTAGCAGTAGCGCGCTCGGCCAGAAACGCGCTGCTACAAATATCGACCGGCGGTGTTCACCTAACTCTAAGTAGCAGTAGCGCGGTCGCAGGAACAACGCTACTGCTAAGTACGTAGTAGTAGCGCGCTTTTTTCGAGATCGCTGCTGGTAAGTTTCAAATTGCCATAATTTTTTTTCCCAGTTAGCAGTAGCGCCGTATCGCAAAGCGCGCTGCTGCTATGTACTTAGCAGCAGCGCGTTTTATCTCCCGCGCTACTGCTAACCCGCACCAACCCAACACCTTTCCCCACCCGTCCCTCCCCTGCCCCTCCTCTTTTCCCTTCCCCTACCTCCCCCTCTCCTCTCTTCCCTCCACCACATGCTCCCACTCTCACTCTTCTTCTTCTTCTCAATACTTCTCCCCCATTACTCTCTCTCTCTTCTCTATCCACCTTCTCTCTCTTCATTACTCCTACATAACTACACCACCTCCATTAATGCATCTCCTTTCTCTTTTTCCTTCCCCTCCACTAGTTGAAGTTGTCTCCTCCCAAATTAGGTAGCTAGGTAGATGTAGGATTTAGTTAAGTGACCTATTTTTCCCCTAACTAGATCTATCTTTGTCAAGAAGAGCTTTGTGCACTTTTGATCTCCCTACAACATCATCTCCACCATGTGCTCGATCTCGATCGAGATAGAGGTGATGAAAATTTCATGCTTTTGCAAAACGGAAATGTGTTTATGTGTGTGTGATATGTTTGTTGAAATTGTGTGTGTGGCATGAGTTGACGCCGCCAAATTGTGCTTTTGAGTTGCCTATGTTTTGCCAAAATGTTGATTTATTTCCGTTTCGGCGAATTCCGGGCAAACTCTAGATCCATATATGTCCTATTTTTAGGGAAGGTCATGCCAAATTTTTTTATGACTTTGATGCATGCATGCATTTTTACAATCAATTTTTTTATTATTACCGTGCAGAGTTGACGATGGTCAGTGGAACGATGGTGGACAGGTGGTTGCAGTCGGCGGTGCAAGATATGAAAGAAAATAACCGGACAGAGGTTTTATGTCCGTGTCGAAAATGCAAAGGAATAGTTTGGCACGACCCCCATGACGATGGTCGTGTCGAAGCGCACCTGCTCATGACTGGTTTCATGGATGGCTATACTCGGTGGATAATTGAAGATGAGAACGACGATGTTGAGGATGCCGACGGGGTAGGCAATGATGACACGGGGCAAGACGAAGAGATGATCGATAATGGCGGTGGGGAAGAGGCCGGACATGTAGGCGGAGAAGGGGCCGGACATGGCGGAGGAGAAGGGGCCGGACATGGCGGCGGAGAGAACGACATGGACTCCACGCAGCAGAGTTCGTCGGTACTAAGTTCAATTGTGCGGGACCCTCATGTTCAAGCATTGCTTCGCAAGGAGACGAGTACTGAGAGAGTTGCTTCTAGAGAGGAGGCTAAGCTGGAGCAACTGGTGGTAGACTCGAACACTCCATTGTATGATGGTTGCAATCCTGAAGTGACCCGGTTGAGTTTCACGCTCCAACTCCTGAAGACGAAGGCTAAAAACAAATGGACCGACACTAGCCTCGATGAGCATCTCAAGTACCTAAAGGATGTTCTTCCCGCGGGTAATCTATGTCCTACTAGTGTTGATGAGGCCAAGAAGATCGTGTGCCCTCTTGATCTGCCACACGTTAGATACCATGCATGCATCAACGATTGCATAATTTATCGGAAGGAGCACGCGGAAAAAACAAGCTGTCCGGTGTGCAATGCTTCTCGATACAAGAAGGCCGGGAAGAAATGTCCCCAGAAAGTTGTATGGTACTTACCGATCACTCCCCGTCTCCAGAGGTATTTTGTAGATCCCAAGGAAGCAAAGCTAATGCGCTGGCACGCGGAGAGGAAGAAGCCCGACGATGGAGATGATCCGAAGCTGAGACACGTGAAGGATGGAAGCCAGTGGAGAGCATTGAACAGCTTCTATCGGTATTTTGAATGTGACGCAAGGAACATCGTGCTCGGCGCGTGTACCGATGGCATGAATCCGTTTGGCAACCAGAACACCAACCATAGTACATGGCCCGTGTTTATATGGATGTACAACCTCCCCCCTGGTTGTGCATGAAATCGAAGTACATTCACATGAGCATGCTTATTCAAGGGCCGAAACAACCAGGAAATAATATTAATTTGTATCTGGGGCTACTTCAAGAGGAGTTAGACACGTTATGGAAAACACCGGCCAAGACATGGGACGCCAGCAAAGGTGAGTATTTCAACATGAGAGCTGCGCTGATCACGACAGTGCAGGACTATCTCGGTTACGTATATGTGGCAGGCCAGGTGTGCCATGGATATTGCGGATGCACGCGGTGCATGGATGATACAACGTCTCAGCAGCTAACGTCAAGGAAAGATGGCGGGTCTGGGAAAATCGTGTACATGGGGCATCGAAGATGGCTTGAACAGGACGACCCGTGGAGAAACCGTGGAGATCTATTCAATGGTCACGCTGAGCATCGAGGACCTCCACGAAAGCGGAGCGGTGCCAAAATCGATGAGCTGTTGAAAAACTGGAAGGTGTGCCCCGCGCCGGGAAAGACGATGAGAAAGGCGCCGGAGCCGCTGCTGAAGGTATGGAAGACGAGGTCTGTGTTCTGGGACTTGGAGTACTGGCACAAACTCGATACACCTCATTGCCTTGATCAAATGCATATCTATAAGAATGTCCTTGATAGCTTGCTCGCAACACTGATGAACATGCCGGATAAGACCAAGGATGGGCCGAAGGCAAGAAAAGACTTGCAAGATTTGAAAATCAGGGAAGATCTGCACATGCCGCCCCGTAAAATGTCAGACGAGACAGAGACGGAGACAGAGGCACGGGAGAAGAAGGACAAGAAATTAAAGAAAGAGGATTATTGCCCCCCCTCTTGCTTCACCTTAAGTCAGGCTGAGATCAATCAATTCTTTAAGTGCCTTACCGGAGTGAAAGTTAGTTCCGGTTACTGTGGCAAGATAAGCAGATATCTATACACGGACAAGAAAAGGTTCAGCGGGATGAAGTCTCATGACTGTCATGTGATGATGACGCAGATACTACCTGTTGCCCTTAGAGGGATAATGGACAAGCACGTCCGTGACACGCTTATTGGTCTCTGCAACTTTTTCGACGTCATCTCTCGAAAGTCGATCAGTGTGAAGCAGCTCCAAAGGCTACAGGAAGAGATCGTTGTGATACTGAATGAGCTTGAGATGTACTTCCCGCCCGCGTTCTTCGATGTGATGGTGCATCTGTGTGTCCATATTGTGGATGACATAATAGACCTGGGGCCGTCATTCCTGCACAACATGATGCCATTTGAGAGGATGAATGGGATCATCAAAGGATTCGTTCGTAACAAGTCCCGTCCGGATGGAAGCATCGTCCAGGGCTATTTGGCACAAGAGTGCATCTCTTTCTGTGAGAATTTTCTATATGGCGCAGACCTGCCGCCTGGTGTTAGTGTTGGTTTGCCCGTTAACAAGCACGATGGGAGGCTCGAATGAGATGGTCACTGCAACGGTCGCAGGGAACTGCACGTGGTATACTCAGATCGACGCAGCGACTTTGATAGAGCAAACTTGGTAGTGCTACAACACCTAGACGAGGTAGATCCTTTCGTGGAACTGCACAAAGAAATTATCGCAAAGAAGTATCGTGACCGGGGGGTATGCAGGACGGACGCCGAAGTTACTAGAGAGCACAACTCCACTTTCCTGCATTGGTTCAAAGAGCATATTATTGCTAATCCCCCGGAGGAGGGCTCTAAGGACGGATTGCTCATATACGCCTTAGCACATGGCCCCTCTCCCAACCTCGTAACCTATCAGGCATATGATATCAACGGATACACGTTCTACACGGAGGCAAAAGATATGGACAGTGATGATCAGAACTCAGGGGTGACGATGGAATGCATGACCGGCAGCGACAACGGCACAACTGAACGATTTTATGGAAGGGTCGAGGAGATCTGTGAGCTTGACTACTCTGGACTGCACAACACGACGATGTTCCGTCCCAGATGGGCTAAGAATGTCGAAAGAGAAAGCCGGATGTTCACTACCATGACTATACCCGAGGCCAAGAGCGCTACCGTGAACGCTATCGCAAAAAACGAGCCATGGGTACACGCTAAGCACGTGACACAATGCTTCTTCATAACTGACCCGCGCAATCCCAGCCGTGTTGTCGTGAGGAGAGGCAAAATGAACATCATTGGAATGGATGGAGTCGCCAACGAGGAAGACTATGATCAGTACGGCAACCCAATGAGGGAAGATGACGATGATGATGAAGTATACATCAAAAGAAGAATCAATACTACATTACCTAAGAAAAATCGTACTCCATGGAAAAGGCAAAGTCACAATGAGGGGCTCAATTATTCTTCGACGAACAAGAAGGGAAAGAAGCATTATTATGTTCCTATTTTGTATACACACTTAGCCATTATTATGCATGGGTCCAATGATGTGTAATATATATGTTCCTATTTTGCATACATATTTAACCGTCAAATGATGCAATATATATCGCCCTCCCTTCGTTCACTGCCCTCGGGAAATAAAAGTGGGATAAAATAAAGGAAAAGAAAAAGGAAAACTGGTAGTAGCGACGGCAGTAGCAGCGCATTTCTACTAAACCGCTGCAGCTAGAGATCTTATTAGTAGCGCGTTTCTACTAAACCGCTGCAGCTACAGATCTTAGTAGTAGCGCGTTCCTCATAAACCGCCGCAGCTACAGATCTTAGTAGTAGCGCGTTTCTCCTTAACCGCTGCAGCTACAGAATTTAGTAGCAGCGCGTTTTGATATAACGCGCTACTGCTACGTCCACTTAACCCAAAATTCTCACTCGCCCTGCTTCATCCCGCCATTTCCCCCAAATCCCCACTCTCTCTCCCTCGTCGCTCTGCCGCGCCCGACCCGGCCCCGGCGCTCGCCCCCGACTCTGCCGGCGCCGGCGCTCGCCCCCGTCCCGGCCCTCGACCCCGACTCCGGCGCCGACGCTCGCCCCCGACCACGCCGCTCGCCCCCGACTCCGGCGCCGGCGCTCGCCCCCGACCCCGGCGCGCTCGCCCCCGACCCGTCGGCCCTCGCCTCCCTCCTCTCCCCTGCCGGCCGTCGTCGGGCCTGCCTCCTCGCCCTGCACTCTCTGTAAACCCCCCCCCTCTTTGCTAGGGTTCTTCATGTTAATTAATTAGGTTATCTATTTAGTTATGAATTTAGCTAGGTTTCAAAATTAGCTGAATTTATATGCAAATTTGAACTGGACATGTGATATGTGCATATGTCATGTTTTGGACATGTCATGTTTGGAAAATGATCCGAGTGGCCTATGTTACGCCGGAATGTTGATTCATTTCCGTTTCGGTGAATTTCAGGCGCTCGATATGTCCATTTTTTAGCAAAGGTCATGCCGAAATTTCTCGTGAATAAAGGCATGATTTGTGCTACATAGTTGGCATATCGAGTGCTGGCACATAGATTTCTTTTTATGTCATTTCTCATTTATTCATACTTTTAGAAATAAATGAGGCCACTTAATCATAGGAAACATGTCGAACAACGAAGAAACTGGGCCTTCTGACCAAGATGCAGACGAGATGGTTTATGAGGGTGAACAAGAGTACCTCGACTATTTGACTGCTAAGCAAGGTTTGCAGGTCGGCCTCGATGATGGTACTGACGCCGACATTGACACCGACGGCGCTGGCACCGACGGCGCCGGCACCGATGGCGGCGCCGAGACCGGTGGGGAAGGTACCGGCGGGGAAGGTACCGGCGGGGAAGGTACCGGCCCCGATGCCGATACCGAAAAGAGGAAGCATAAGAAGCAGAGGATACGAAAACCTAACAAACTAGGGATTGGACGACTTGTGATCATAAAGATGGCACCTGGCAAGTTTGAGCCGTTTGAGCCGGAAGAACCTCGCAAGTGCTATGGGAACCAAGTAGGATGCATCCTACGGGAATGCGCGAGCATCAATGACGATGACTTAAGGAGTAAAGAACATTTGACGCAGTTGCTCCTAACGAAGTTGCACAGGAGATTCAAGTTCCCCGACCGGGATGATAACATAGAACAACCGTGGGATGATCCGAAGATGAAAAAGATTAACAATCACGCCATGGGCATGTTCAGCAATGATTTGGCCTCCTGGAAAGGGAGGGTGAAACGAGCTATTGAGGCTGATGAACCCCTGTCCAAGATTCTGGAGGAAAATCCGACACTTACGGAAGAGGAGTTCGAAAAGTTCAAGGACACTTGCGCTACCAAGGCAGCCAAGGCTAAGGCTGCGACATTCAAAAGCCTTCAGCAAAGGAACACGGGGAAGCATCGCCTCGGAAGCCGTGGCTACCTCGGTAAAAGGCCCATATGGGATAAGGAGGACGCGGAACGTGAAGCCGCGGGTCTCCCAGACCCCTTCGCGAAGTTCACCAACCCCTTGGAGCATGACTTCATCAGGGCCCGCTACAAGTGGGACAAGGAGAAAAAGGTTTTTTACACGGACAAGATCACGAGGAAATTGATTAGACTACTGGAGAAGCAACACCGGCTTGCAGCCGAAAGCCCTACTTCTCCGATGAGGCCCAAGTGGGACACCCCTCTCAACCGGGCCTTGAACGAACTTAAGGGACTCGCGTTGGACCAGCGGCCGCAATATGGTCGTGTGCACGGCGCTGGAGACGGCGCCACGTGGAAGGTGTTTTACAACGACGGCCCGGAGGCCAAGAAGCAGAAAAAGAAGTTTAGTCAGGCGGACATCGACGCAAAGGTGAAGCTTGCGGTCGAGAAAAAAGCAGCTGAGGACGCGAAAAAAGCAGCCGAGGACAAATATGAGTTGCTACAGCAGGCAGTCAATGCAGCTGTCACTGCCTGCAGAAATGATTTCGCTACTAACTTGGTTCCAGTTATCATCAACTGGGCGAAGGAAAATCCAGACAAGACGGTACATGATTTCCCGATGCCCAGTTTCGTCGCGAGCAACTCCCTGAACAACAACACCATCGCACCATCACTTGCTCAAGCAACCGGGCCTCCTCTCGCAGCCGCTCCCGCTCATAGCAGCCCGTCCTCAGTCTCAGGCGCGCTAGGTGGGCCTTCATCTTTGGCTGAGCTCGACGCCGTCACGGTAATTACATGTCGCACCAACATATATATATATATATATATATATATATATATATATATATATATATATATATAATATTCCATTTTTGTTGCCTTTCGGTTGTTTTATGCCACAGACATATGTGTTTGCAGGCGAAAGAAACCCCATGCACCATACTCTACTTGATCAAAGGCCAGAAGGTCGACGTGGGAAAGGGGATGATAATGGACCCCTCTCAATGCACATTCCACAACCAGCCGATCCCCGCTGGGCACTTCAGGGTTAGCTTGACCAGTGTGAAATCGGGGCAAGAGGATTTGCCTCCTCCAGTACAGCATGTGGGAGCGGACGACGAGACCCCGCCGCGTATTGGACGCTGCAAGGGTTGGGTGCTGCTATGACCGAAGAATCTTATTCGTCTGGAGCCGGCCGAGAGCACACCAATAACTACCACACATCAACAAGCATGTGCGGAGACCACCACCCCACCTACGCAATTACCAGCTCCTGTAGTGCCGGGTGAGAGCGGCGGACGACATGATGAAGGGGGTGCAATAGTACTGGCTGATGTAATTTCTCCTGTAGAACAGAGAATGGATGATGAGATGGAGGTCGACCCTATGGATTACCTCAATACAAACGCGTATGACTGTGACATAGATATGATGAGTCAACCATATGACGAATCGGGCTATCAGCTTGCTAATGAGGATATGGATGATATGCCCGGGCAAGGTCGTACCATGGATTGCAAAAAGTCTCTCTTCATGAAATCCTCATAGGACACGCCTGAAGATGCCGCCTCAACACAGGCTCAACTAGCCGGGCGCGAGGGTCGTACAGTACTTAGCCTGGGAACACTTGGGCAGGGGTTAAGGAAGGGTCTGGAAGGTGTGCCCAAGAAAAAGGAGAGGAAGAGATCGGGGAAGGTAACTGCCTCCAAACAAGCCAGAGCACACAGCAGCCAGACGATGCATTCTGAAGAGCGTGTACCCGTGAAAGGTGCGGTCATGTTCCATCTCACGGGCGAGCCGATGCTACCGCCGAAACCGCTGGAGGCACTATCAGGGGATCTCAGGAGACTGCACGACCATGTGCTGTCGACTGAGAAAAGCCTACTAGCCTCAAAGGATCCAGGATATCCGACATACGCGGCTCGTGTGCCTGAGGGGAAGTGCTACGTCGACACACGGCCCGCGGAGGTGTTCTTCCTGCGGTTTGACCATATCTTTGAGATGTTTCTAATAAGGCGGCTTGATTATACTATCGTCCGCCTTTTTGCACTACATATGAGCTCCGTCATGAAGAGTGAAGAAGTCTCGCAAATCTGTGTGGCGGATCCGTACTACATGCACGAGTCTTTCTTGAGTCTCGGCGACTTTGAGCGTGAAACTGCTAGGGAGTACCTCCAAACCTTCATGGTACAGAATAAGGACCGGGAAATTGTCCTCGTGCCTTATCATCCAAAGTAAGTCAGTTCCGGACAACCCTTTCGTACATTTCAATCATTCCTTCTCTCTCATATGGGGAATAATTTGAGGTGTCTTTTCCCCGCAGCAACTGGCGCGCCGTCCTTATCGTTCTTTACCCGCAAGTCTCCCACGCCGTGTATTTTGACCCTTCCAGAGACTACGAGAAAAAGGACTACACCCACATAATGAATATTCTAGATGATGCTCTCCAAGGCTTCAGCTTTAGAGGTGGCCACGTGCATATCAAGAAACAAAGGAACAAGAAGATGGGTTTCGCGCATAAAACTAACTTCTCCTGCATCCATGTCCCAAAACCAAGCAAGAAGGATGGATTCTACATCGTCCATCTCATGATTCAGTTCAACACGGATCACCAAAAGCTTCGCATTAACAGCAGAAATGATTATCATATCCACAAGTGGCTAGAATCTCATGGAGAAGCGAATTATAAACTTAGAGATGACTTCTTTCGCATCCAAAGCGACATTGCGACGATCATCATGAAAGAAGTCGTCGATGAGAAGGGGATGTTCCACCACGGCCCTATATCGCGAACTGACGTCCGAACTCGCATAGGCATGCAACGTCTAGACCTCACGCCGTTCAAGAAGCTAGGGTTCGTCCTCGATGATATGGAAGGATGGAACTTCTAGTGATTTATGATGCCGATGATGATGATATGTGTCGGTTGAACTTGTATACTTTTTGTAGCGATGAAACTTTGTGATGTCCACGGTCCCTGCCGAACTTGCGTAACGCTACTTTGTTAGTTTGCGTACGATGACCTGCGTACCTCTAGTTAATTAATTTGCGTACTGTATATGTTGCATCTAGTTGCTAACCTTTCTTTTTTGGTGTTGATCTAGTATATTTTGTTGCATATATATGATTGTACATTCTCTTCATGAACATGCATCTCTAACAGGTACCTAGTTTCTTGATGGCGAGATGGAAATGCTATGTCGTGTACAAAGGGAAGGTTCCGGGGGTGTACAACGAGTGGCATGAGTGTCAGGCACAAGTGAATGGGTTCACGGGCGCCAGCCATAAAGTCTTCAAAAGCAGACAAGAAGGAGAAGCTAGTTACTTGAGGTTCACGCTAGGGCGAGAGAGGACTCGTAACCGCCACCTCATGTACTGCATAGTTCCGCTCTCACTCATAGTGATAGCACTTCTTGCGTATACCTTTGTTTAGATGGATGACGTTGTTGTAGTTGCAAGTATTCGAGACTTGCATGTATTGCTATTTTCGAGATGATGACAAGATATCACTTTGTGTTGGATGATGATTATGAAGAGACTATTTGTATGTACATGCTATGATTACATTTGTGGCCTCGCAGGCATTTGTATGTGTATCATGATGACATTTCTATGTGCTAAAGATTCTTCTACAAAGCCGGTTCAAATACAAAACAAATATGCCAAAAAAACTACTTAAATTAGCAGTAGCGAGTGTATAAAAGTTAGCAGTAGCGCCTCAATAGCAGTAGCGCGTCCAGCCAAAGAGCGCTAGTGCTACTAGCGGTAGCGAGCTTCCCCTAACCGCGTTGCTGCTACACTTGTGTAGCAGTAGCGCATGTGCGCACGCGCTACTGCTATGAGTTAGCTGTAGCGCCGTATTAGTAGCGCGGGTACCCGCGCTACTGATACATCTAAAACCCATGCTGCTGCTAGCCTTTTCCCTAGTAGTGGCAAATTAATAGTGTGAATTACTTAGTGTACAGTCCAATGATATGGTATGTTGTGTGGAATCTAGTCGATGATATATATGTTTTAGTGTAGAGTTCGATCACATGCTTATTAATTGATATGTTTTTCTTATTCAGAAATTGGCAAAGAGCATATCTGTGAGTTATGATATCGAGCCTGATGAAGAAGGCTCAGCTGGACTACGCCTTACTGCAAGGGGCTCCGTCACAACCTGTACTTACCGCGTGGACACGGACGGTCGCACACACTTAAACTCGGTTGGGTGGAAGAAATTCCTCGATGGCAAGAATCTTCGTGTTGGACAGGCCATCCTAATTACTATCAGGAACACCAACCGCCCAGGCTTGAGGATGATGATTGTCTTCGATATCATCTAGAACTACATATGTGTGTGTGGCTATATCATCTAGAACTACATATGTGCGTGTGGCTATATCATCTAGAACTACATATGTGTGTGTGGCTATATCATCTAGAATTACATATGATGATCGTCGTTGATATCATCTAGAACTACATATGATGATGGCCGTTGATATGACCATGTACTGCTTGAGGATGCATGTTGGCTATGCATGAAATTGTTATCTAGTACTCCCTTCGTTCCAAATTACTCGTCGTGGTTTGAACTAAAACCACGACGAGTAATTTGGAACGAAGGGAGTACTACCGTACCTAGTAATGGTTTATGAATTTGATATCTACTAGCAGTACCTAGTATCTAGTATCTGAAAGGAGAACTGAAAGGGAAAGGAGAACTGAAAGGGAATGGGGCAGTGGGAAAATGATGAAAGATATAGCAGTAGCGAGGGATGGTGAAATCGCTACAGCTAGTTAATAGTAGCGCGTTCACAAAAAGCACTGCTGATATCGTCAACAGTAGTAGCGCGGGTTAGGGCCGCGCTACTACTATGAGTTAGCTGTAGCGCCTTATTAGTAGCGCGGCCACCCGCGCTGCTGCTAGCCTTTTCCCTAGTAGTGATGGTGTTGATGTAGAAGCCCTCTGTGGTCGATTCCCCCTCCGGTGGAGCGCCGACGAAGGCTCCAAGATGGTATCTCGTGGATACAGAAGGTTACGGCGGTGGAACTAGGTTTTCGTGGCTTGCTCTGATGTTCTCGGGGTACGTGGGTATATATAGGAGGAAGAAGTAGGTCGGTGGCTTCCCGAGGGGCCCACGAGATAGGGGGCACGCCCTGTAGGGGTGGGCGCGCCCCCCACCCTCGTGGCCGCCTCGGCTGCTTTTTGACTTGCACTTCAAGTCCTGTGGATCACGTTCGTTCCAAAAATCACGCTCCCGAAGGTTTCATTGCATTTGGACTCCGTTTGATATTCCTTTTCTTCGAAATACTGAAATAGGCAAAAAAAATAGCAATACGGGTTGGGCCTCCGGTTAGTAGGTTAGTCCCAAAAATGATATAAATGTGTAAAATAAAGCTCATAAACATCCAAAACAGGTAATATAATAGCATGGAACAATCAAAAATTATAGATACGTTGGAGACGTATCACCCGTCCATTGAGGCTATGGTGCGGCATGCCCGTTGTGTGAGGCAGATGGCGTGGGAGGCCGCGGCAGCCCTCGCGGCAGACATTGATGAGGCGGAGTCACACTATCCGAGCCAGCAACCCCGAGCACCGCAAACGCGTTGTGGTGAATGTGTCGGGCTCCGGCCACTATGGATTTATCGTTGACCGATCGCGACGACCAACGACATGCATCTGACAGACTTTGATGACGAAGAGTTGGGCATGAGAGATGATCAAAGATTCTGGTCTTTGTTTGCAAAAGAGGTCTTTAACCTAATTGCACTATTGATCGGAAACTTAACCAAGTCTTAGTCGGGTGATATAAAATGTAAAAAGAAAACGTTGGTTCGTCTATTTCATGGATTCGTTCTTCTTCCAAGTGGGATTCTAGGCAAGATGGCCATTATCCTGGATATCACTACTATCTTTGCTTTGCTAGTTGTCTCGATCCTATCGCTATATCACGCTACCTACCACTTGTTTGTCAAGCCTCCCAAATTGTCATGATACACTTCTAACCTTTTTCACCCTCCCATCAAATCGTTGTTCGCTCCATCTACTGTGCACTGATGGTCAGGCCAAAGCCAAGGCCTTTGGTTGATCTCGGGGATGTCTGGATACAGGGTGGAAGATCTGGCGGCAGGGCCAGCAGACGTGGTGTTTGTGGGCGGAGCATACGTCTCAGGTGCGAGCTGGTTATACATGATTTTACTTGTTCTCACCATATGTGATCTTCTTTAGCATAACATTTGTTGTGGCTATAAAATCAACATGTTATTTAAAATTACAGAAGAAGAACTTATATGAAACTATTAGATTATTTCAAACCATTTTACAATAAGAAATATATTGTCCTCGCATTTGTGAGGACATTTGTGCTAGTTTAATGAAAAACAGAAAAAGGTCTGAACTACTCGGGACCAACATTACACTTTCAAGTTTTCGAACGAGAAGCTTCTTGGTTGGTGCACAAGCAAAGAAATATCTCAAAGGGGACCAGCAGATCTTACCTCGGGCATTGGCAGCTCGATCTGGCAAGTCAAGTTAGTAATCTTGATCTGACAATTTATGTGACAAGTACTATTAATGATGCAGTGATCGATGGGTAGACATTAATTAGCATCCCTTCCAAAAAATACCTTGTAAAAACAAAGGCCCCCGTGCCGTGATGCATGCGCCTAGTAGAATAATACTACTACAGTGCTCCATTAAGTCGAGTAGCCTGGTTTTGACCATAAAATACCTTGGGTAAAAGAAGAGGCCCGCGCGATGCATGCACCAAGTATACTACTCCATCTTCACGTCGTTTTTTGTTGTGGAGATTGCCATCTTCACATGGGTGGGGTTATGATGGTGTGCATTGGTAGAGTGCTAGCCCACACCGGGATCCATCTTCACGTAGTACGTGGATCTTTACATGGGTTGGGTTAGTGGTGGTGTGCATTGGTAGACTGCTATCCTTGTCCTAGCTATATAAAAAGGCCACAAGGGGATGGATCGATTCATGACACACACACACACACACTAGCCACCACCTTGAGCAGCTACCAAATCCTCAGCCAAGCGAGCATGGCCAGCGTGAATTGGAGCCGTGCAGCGGTGGCGCTCTTGCTGGTAGCAGCGCTGGCGGCCGCGTCGGCGGCGGTGGCGGTGGCGGCCTGCCCTGAAACAGATCCCTGTGTCGCTTCAATCGGCGGCGGTAACGGCGATCCTCTGGCAATCAGGTTCTGCTGCCACACTTTAACCAGATGGGGCGAGAGCTGCTTGTGTGAGGTCCGTGCCAAGTTCTCGCGGCGGTGGCGGGTCACTCTCTTCGATACTTTCTGCGCTAACAACTGCGCAACTGCAACTGCTCACCAATCTGGTTAATCATATGTAGCATCCAGATCCCCGTTTCATTTCATTTCATTTCCCTGCAGTTTAGAGTCTGGCTGGTTGTCTGGCTGCGATCCATCCATGGATTTGGTCGGTCTAGCTCGCCTGTTTGTGTCCTTTAATTTGTTTGCTCCTAGCTCCTACACTTTGTAAGAGTATCGGGTTGTATTGTTTTACAACAAGTATTTTTTGTAATAAGGCACGCATGCGTCTATGTTCCTTTGGTACGTTTCTTTGCTCTCTTTTTTTAAAAAGGAGGATGGCCCCTGACCTCTGCATCAATCGATGCATGCAGCCATATTATTAAATAAAAACATAACAATGTCTTAAGGTTGAAAAAAGCTCATAATCTGAGCAATAGTCAAAAAATAAATCTGAAAAGTGCCACATCCGGCGATAGAGAACATGCTACGATGCCTACACACCTAGCCTATTATTAGCCCGCCATCTAAATCGGCTCAAGATAGCCCATGCTACCATCTCCCAACGGTTGCACCCAATAACCAAAAGCTTCCTGAAATCCACATGAGTGAGTAACGACCACATACGGATTCAAGTTGTAGCTCTGTATATAACCTGCAAAAAAATAGTGAATTTTATCCCATTAAAAATCATATCATTCCTAGTGTTCCATATAGCCCAGAATAGTGCACAATCCCTATCTGAATATGTTCAGATATGTGTATGTCCACTCCATTAAGCCACGTCCCAAATAACGTGTTTATGCTCATTGGGACATGAACGTTAAAAGCTATATAAATTGATCGCCATAATAATTTTTCAAGTGGATACTCAAGAAAGAGGTGTTTAATCGATTTATTTTGATCACAAAAACAGCACCTGGAGTTACCAACTCAATTCCTTTTCAGCAAGTTATCTTTGGTCAGGGTGACTCCTTTATGGATGAGCCACATAAATATTTTAATTCCGAGTGGCACTTTAATCTTTCATATGTACAAAGACCTCGACAATGGCCCGGAATCAATTAAGTCTAAATTCATGGAGAGAAGATTTTATTCATGGTTAATTTTCAGCGAATTGTATCCGCCTCATCTGATAGTTGAACATCCATCAACCTACAGACCAGGTGCAACCAAGCATTCCAACATTCTTTATTAGGGACCAGGTGATGGGAGAAGACTATGCTACATGTACACAACACATCGCACATATATAGCGTGTGCGCTCGCACGGATTTTCGTGACTAGACTTAGGACTTTGGATGCATGGCGCGACCGCATGCCTGTGTATTAGCATCCTTTTTTTTCTTTGTGTGTCTTTTGGTTTCAGTATATGAGATCAGGTGATGTTAATTGAACTGTTGCTTATCTATTGGAAGTGGCGGTTTTGTGAGAACTATGATACGAAAGTGACGCTTCTATGCATTTTATTCGTCCAGTAACACGCTCAGCAAAATATGAAGAGATATCACGTAGCCGTGGAATAGATAGTCAGCGAAGGAGAAATCCACCACGCACATGAACACATGCCCGCCACACTCGTTCGGCTCTGCCGCGACCGACGGTCTCGTGATACAGCCATCCCGTCGCCCCTCCGGGTTGCCGGCGCACCTCTCGACCACAAGAGCTACGAAGACGGCTCCGAGCCAGAACATGGCCGGGACAACGGTGAAGAACGCGGGGAAGTCCAGCAACACGAGACATCACGTAGCGGTGGAATAGATAGTCGGCGAGCCAGGAGAAGCCGCCGAGTGCGAGGAAGGAGAAACCCACCACGCAGATGAACATAAGCCTGATGAACATAAGCCTCCATGACGGCGCCGCCGGCCTCGTCGGGATTGTTCAGCTGGACGACATCGGCCATCGATCGACGCTCTAGATCGTGTCGTACGTGTCGACGACTTTATCCCAGATTTGATTTAAGTAGCCGCTATATATACGTGTCCACGACTGCACGTACGCGCTTGAGTAGATTTATTTAAATCGCACGTCATTAGGTGCAGCTGGAGTACTAGGTTTCAACACGGCCAGCTAGTGAAATCCATGGCGGACCCCGGCGACGGCGCGGTGGCGGCGCAGTGGTGCAGGTGGGTGGTCACATACATGTTTGGCTGCGCCGCCTTCGTGCCCATCGCGCTCGCCTTGGACTTCCTCCAGAATTGGTATCCAACATCGTCTTGGGCGTGGGACGTCGCGGCGGTAGCCAGAGTGCTCCTGGCACTCTTGCTCGGATGGTGCTTCTTGCTCTACTTCCTCGTCTTCGTGCTCGAGTGGTTGATCGGCAATCTAGAGGGACCTAGGGCGGTGGATATCTTCCTTCAGTCCGACCGGCCTTTCCATGAGTCCATCCACCAGTTTCGACGTGGTCTAGCGGAACTAGTGCAAATGCTAAATCATGGACCGGCTCAAGCAGGGTAATTGGGAACGGTTTGCGTAGTAATTTATGCAAGGATGACAAGTTTAGTTGGCAAGTGACTATTTCCTTCCAGTTCATTATTCTGCCACTTCATGCATTCCCGGGGAACGTTAGCACAATAATATTCCCCTAAACATTGAAGGATGGGATTGATCGATGTGAGTATTTATCAATCTATTGATTCGGCCGGTATTGTTATTACTCATTGTTACTTCTACATTCTGGCAAGTTATCTGTGGGTAATTTTAAGTTGAATTGTACATCTTTCTAGAAATTCTAGCTTACCTTTTCCGTATTGTTCACCTCTCCCACAAAACTAATGTGATCTTTGGATATGTGCTTGAGTCTCTTTTATGGGCCACTATGGAGTCTTGAGTATCCCATTATCAGTCTTCATGCTAAGGGGAAAGAGAGAAACATATCATGTAGCTATGGCTGTTTGGGATCCATCCGAGCCGATTGGGTCATGATTAATGTTAACGCAGGTCTCCATGCCCTCTAGGGGTTCCCCTAACCTCCACTGGGATCTCCGGCACCCGTGGGAGGGGTGATGAACCCTGGAATTCATCCCGCGCATGTACAGGCGAGTAGGGTTACGTTGTTCACCAGGAAGGCTTGAATGGTCGGGGCTTCCTTGGTTGGAATAAGGTTCCTCAGAACCTAGCTGCATCTTGATGATGGCCTGTGCGACGTCGTCGAGGGATCTTGCGGGGTGGTCTTCCAACGCTCCCTTGGGGCGGCAGATTTGTGGCGCCTTGGTATTGCCGGCGTGTCAGCAGCGGCGACAACAGTTCGGCATTTTGTTCCCCAGCTCCGGTCCATCCACAATTCCGGTGTTGCTGATAGGTTTTGGGGATGGTGTGCAGGTGCTGGATTGTCTGTTGTCATCCATGGCAGCGTCATCGATGATGGCGTGGCGAGACCTTAGTCCTCCCGACTTCTCAACCGTAGAGAACAACATCTGGCTGGCTCTGGATGAGCAGCGGCGGGCGGCGCGCCATGGTCTCGCGTCAGAGATGGAAGGTGTTCCGCGATCCAAGGACCAACTTGTATTTTCTTTCATTTTCATTGTTGTATGTTGTTCCGCGATCCAAGGACCAACCAGTCTTCTCAGCCGGAAGAACCAGACACAAAAGGATGGAGCAAAGTGAGAAGACTAAGAAACGGAGAGATGTCACTTGCTATCCTGGCCAGCCGAAGAGGCAGTAGAGGATGTAATGCTGCGGTCACACGGGGCGGCGGCACTGTCCTCCTGGTCGTCTGGAAGCAGTAGTCATGCGCCCGGGAAGAAGAGTGGCATGGTGCACTACATCACCTATCTGACCATGTGGCTAAACACTGTTGTTTGTGATGCGACGTAGTTATGTATACTTGTTCTTCGAAAAACAGAAAGGAAATAAATAAAGAGAAAAAATAATAAATAATATCGAATCTGCAAAAAAAAAATTTAATACTACAAGTATAACTTTTTGTTGCATATATAGCTGTCGAGTCATACACAATGTACAACTTGATATCACCCCGAAAAATAGATATACAACTTGATATCATGTTATTGCAGATACAAAGTGGACTACTCCCTCCGTCTCATAAAATAAGACGTTTTTGCAAGCTGAGGGAGCCGTGGAACCAGGGGCGGAACTGGGCCCCGGGCACCCAGGGCCCAGGCCCGGGGCGTGGAAAATAGAACAGGCTATTATTGTATGCGTTTTTTTTACAGGCCCGGGGTGCAGCGTAGCAAAAGGAAGGAGGCCCAAAGTCTTGATGGGCTGTCTTAGCAGAAACGAATGCACGCACTACGCACAGGAGACGCAGCGCTCCACCCCACGATCTAGTAACTTTTTCTCAGAAAACAAAAAACCCCACGATCTAACTCGAGGCACTAGTCATCAAAGAAAAAAGGAGACGAAGCGCTAGCGCGGCCGCCGCCGAGTCGCACGCACGAAGGACGGCACGACCAACCTCGAGCGCTCGTGTCGCCGTCCGCCGCCATGGCGTTGTCCATCAACCGCCTCTGCCCGCCCCCACTCCCCCCCCCCCCCCCCCCCCTGCTCCCGGCCGCCGTCCTACTCGCTGCTTCATTGCCGGCTGCCGTGCCTTGTATTTTTCTTTTTGTTTCCCGGCCCTGATGCTCTTCACTTTTACCATGTTCTACTTGTATCAATGTTTAAATTGCTCCGAATTGAAATTTAATTGAATAATATGTGTGCGTGTGTGTATGTATCCAGTCATATATCTAGGGTATTGTCGAATTTAAATTGATGTAATTGCCAATTTTATTTCATATTGTAGAAAAAGAAGATGAAGGGAAATTTTTCACCGATGGGTGCCAATTGCTGAATTATAGTATGGTTTGCTATATTGAGCGTGTTGCATTTGCATGTATTGATGATGATGATATAGCATATCGCTTTCAATCATATAGGTCTTGCAAATGGCATTTACCTCGTTCAAATGGTAAGTTTTTAGATTTGTATCAATGATAATTGTTTTACTTAATGTTTATGCCTTCTCTTATGAAATTTTGCTTTTGATGTCTTGAAGGTATTAGCTCTTCTTCCACTGTTGATGAGGGGTTATGCGAGGCACTGATGAAGCAAACCATCGATTTGGTAATATTTTATCACATACAGTTTCTTTTAGTTTTTGTCATTTTTATCTATTTTGTTGTATCGTTAAGCACCGTTTTAAAATTCTAAATATTTCGTGCAATTGAGACATATTTTGAATGGTGTATCTTTTAAGGTAGCTAAAAGCCTTATGGACGTTAAGCTTTTCCCTCGCGTCAAAAAAAAATTTTGGGTCCGAGGCTTGCTGCAATCCTGGCTCCGCCACTGCGTGGAACCACTCCGCCATGAGAGCCATGACGATGTTGGCAAGACAGAACGAGGGGAGGATGGACAGGAGCGTTAGCACGCTCGTGGCCAGATCCAGCAGCGCAGCGCACAACATCAGGTCACGAGACATGACGTCGATGGCGAGGTAGTAGAAGCCCCCCATACCGCCTGAGTAGCATGCAAGGCATCAATCTAGCAAACCATCAGTCAGATGGACTCCCAACTTCCACGGCATCGATACGGCCATTGAGTTTGAGGGCTCGCAAAGATCAAACTTCAAGGAAATCATCTACAAATCAGGCGCGCCTCTGAAGTGTAGGATCTACTCGTGGATGGCCGTCCTTGGGCGGGTACTCACGGCCGACAACTTGGCGAAGAGGGGCTGGCCGCACAGCCCATCCTGTCGGCTTTGCGGCAATGCGCATGAAGACGCGGCGCACTTGCTGGCTGCATGCCATTTTGCTGGAGACCTCTAGCTGCGCATGGTGCAGCGTTGCAACCTAAACCCTGCCGTGGTGCCGCAGGCGAGGACGACGTCGCTGCTGCAATGGTGGGAAGAGGGGAGAAGGATGATACATTGATACCGGCCGGGCACCGCCGAGCGTGGAGTGCTCTGGTGCAGCTAATCTGGTGGAATACATGCAAAGAGCGAAATGCCACTAGTAGAAAACCACCCATTAGACCCGGTTCATAAGGGCCTTTAGTTCCGGTTCATGAACCGGGACTAATGGGTCGTTACTAATGCCTCCACCCATTAGTCCCGGTTCAAACGCAAACCGGGACCAATGAGCCTCCACGTGGCCCTGTGCGCCGAGCCCATTCAGGGGGCCTTTGGTCCCGGTTGGTGGCTCCAACCGGGACCAAAAGGCATCCACGCGTCTGCATTCCAGTGGCTGGGTTTTTTTTTTGAAAGGAGGGGGGTTGGGGGTTTAATTTAGGTGTTTCGTATATTGTGTTAGCTAGCTAATTCATAGAGAGAAGTGTCCTCTCTTATGTCCGTGCTTGGTCGACGCTACGTAGTATATATACATAAGTGATCGAGAGCACCATTCAGTACAGAAGTTCGTCATGCATACCGAGAGAAGATCGATCGACCTCTCCTTCTCCGAGAGATTGGTCGAACAACAAGTTTTTTACTGGCTACATACATGTATAAGATCTCTTAATTACAAACCACTAGCATTTGAAATGAAGTTCCACATGGTATTCTCCGGCTTTACTGATGACGTGTTCAAGAAAGAATCCCGCCAACTCCTCTTGAATTGCTTTCATGCGATCTGATGGTAGGAGTTCATCCCGCATCTGCCACGTCTAATTAATTTAAGGAAGGGGGTTAATTAATACATATATATGAATGAAACTGAACAGAAATGATGGTGTAATAAAATGAAATTGTGAATATTATTGCTTACGCACTTCATATTGTCTTCTAGAGTAGCCCCGCTTGTTTTTCAAAGTCGCGTTGTGGATGAACTCGCACACGTAGTATCCACAGAAATCATTTCCTTCCTCCTGCCACAAGCACTTTACGAGAAATAGAGGTCAATCAAACTGGTAATGAAGCATTATATAAATGGCATTGATGAAAGTATAGCTATAAAATCAACGGGAGATGCGCGCCAGTAGTACTTACTTTCAGGTATACATATCGCAGCTCCTTCGGCAGTCCCGGAGCTTGTGCGGTGAACTGTTTCCAAACCCTGCAAGACAAAGAAAATAATTATTATTACTTGAGATATCAGGAAATGAACAAAAAGTTGCCGATATGGTGCGATAATGATCGATTGAACTTACTTGCTGAGCATTTCAGTCATGTCCGCATAGGTGCTGGGATTTTTCCGTCTGGAGTCTAAGACGGTTACTAGTCCACGCTCAAGCTTAATCTCCAGAAGAATATAGTGGTACCTGCACACGCATGCATAACTCATCAGTTACATTAACCTCGCTCGAGTAATAAGGGAAACCGAATATGCACACGACAGTAACACTCACGGGCCGTTGTAAGGAAAGAGTATGGTATCTTTGTTTTGATTTTTGATTAACGATTGTAGCAAGTTGTCCTCGGCCTCTTCGACGTTCTTTTCAACCAGAAATACATCTATGATATTTGTGTTAATGAACCCAATATCATAGATTTCATTTTTTTTGCACTCGACGATCTTCAATCTGCATAATATATTGAGGATAATTAATTATAAATACATGCAATGAAAGAGCCGAGCTATATATAGAGACAAATGGCAGAAATAGTACTTACAGGCAGTAGCAAAAGACCATTAATTTATCGAGGGCCTTTTGATTGAAGAACTCGAAGAACTCCTCAAATGGAATAGCCAACACATTATTTGAAACGAGGTCGTGCTCCTCTTTAATTTTCAGATACAAACTGTTCGTCCCCTCAGACTCTCTGCAGGTTTTCATGTACCAACTATGGAATCTTCGCATCATTGTTGTCAGAGATTTTTCATCTTTGACGAGAGGCTTCCCGTACTCGTATCTGAATAAGTCCACCTCCATGAAATCATGAAGTGCATTGTCAGGCAGGTAATCTTCAAGATTGCCATAACTGGCCACCGTCCCCGGAGGATTAGACACATTGAGCGGGGGGCACGATTGATGTGCTTGTTCGCCGAGCTGGGCAATTTTTTTCCCCTTTGCTCGTTGTTCTTTTGACCTTTTATCAGTGACAGTAGTTCCCGACCGCTTGGCTTGGAGATATGTCTGTTCAGTAATGCGCTCATAGTTGGTTCTCGGCGGAGACTTTGGTGGTTTCCTCAGGGCATCGAGAGTGCGCTTTCCTTTCACCGGATCTACCTTCTCCTCCGGAGGTGGATGTATCTTTACTTTCACCCCTTCAAAGAACTCCTTCACTTGGGCCTGCACGATCGTATTGTTTTCCTCCTTGGTCCTCTCGTACGGTAACTTCTCTACAGGCTTTAGAGGTGGACCGTATCTGTATTGCCTCTCTCTTCATGTGCTGCTAGACGCCGGAGCAGACGGAGCGGCTGCGGCGTCTATCTTCTTTCGTGCTTGCTTACGAGGCGGAGAAGAAGGACTACGACGCGCCGGAGCAGCCGGGGCGGCGGCGGGTCTCTTCCGCCCTTGCTGGCGAGGCGGAGAAGGAGGAGGTGGAGTGCCGCCACGCGCCGGAGAAGGAGGCGGAGTGTCGCCACGCGTGCCCTGATCGTCACTCGCCGGAGGAGAAGGCGGTGGAGGAGGTGGAGTGCCGCCACGCGTGCCCTGATCGTCACTCGCCGGAGGAGGAGGCGGTGGAGGAGGCGGAGTGCCCTGACTCGCCGGAGGAGGAGGAGGAGGCGGAGGCGTCCAGTTCAGAAGGTCGATGAGCTCCTTCCGCCATAGGCATGGAGTCTTTAGAGCAGAACCCAGCCTAGTCTCCCCTTCACCGGTAGGGTGCTCAAGCGCGAGGTCCTCAAATCCCTCCGTTATTTCATCCACCATCACCTTAGCAAATCCTTCTGGAATCGGCTGGCAGTGATAAGTTGTGCTGGGTCCACTAGGATAAACTTGGCCAACAGCCGCCTTGACCTTCAAATTCATGCATCGCGCCATAATGTGGCAATTTTGAGACTCCGTGATACCATCCACGGGATAGCTGGCAGGAGCCGTCAAGACATGCTCTGGCTGAAGCAGCTCGGTGGAAGCAACGCTGCTTCTCCGCTGAGATGGCGGGGTAGATTCGGGGGAAGCTTCGGCATGTCGTTTGTTGCGATCTGCTGCTTCTCGTTCCTCTTCTCGATCCTCTAGCCCCATTACCCTTCCAAGCAGCGCCTGCATTTGGTCCTGCTCCAGTTTCTTCCTCCTCTCGTGGGTTTTGTAACCCCCTGCGTCCGGAAAACCAACCTTCCACGGAAGGGAGCCTGGCGTGCCTCGTGTCCGTCCAGGGTGCTCGGGATTCCCAAGGGCCATTGTGAGCTCGTCCTTCTTCCTGTTTGGAAGGAACGTCCCTCGCTGCGCTGAATCGATATAGTGTCGAAGGTTCTTGACTGGTGTTTGCAGTTGCTCGTCCGTCCACTGACACTGCCCTGTTACAGGGTCCAAGGTTCCGCCAGCCCCGAAGAACCAAGTCCGGCAACGGTCTGGCCAGTGCCTTGTCTCTGGTTCGATCCCTTTTTCAAGCAGATCATGCTCAGCCTTGGACCACTTAGGCCGGGCTTTGAGGTAGCCACCTGACCCCGTGCGATGGTGAAGCGTCTTCTTCGCAGCATTTTTCTTGTTTGTCTCCGACATCTTCTTACTCTTTTCCGATGTCTTGTGGGCCACAAATGCGGGCCAGTGATTTTTGATCTTCTCATATTTGCCGATGAATTCCGGTGTCTCTTTTTTCTTGACAAACTGGTTCAGCTCTTTCCTCCACCTCCTCATTAGGCCTGCCATCTTCTTAAGAGCACAAGACTTGATTAATTGCTCTTTAACTGGCTTCTCCGGATCCTCCTCTGGCGGTAGGGTGAAATTTGCCTTCAGCTCAGTCCAAAGATCTTCTTTCTGCATATCATTGACATAAGACACCTCAGCATCTTCATCCTTAGCAGGCTTATACCATTGCTAGATGCTGATCGGGATCCTGTCCCTAACAAGAACCCCGCACTGAGCAGAAAATACCTTTTTTGTCCGGATGGGTTCAATCGGTTCGCCGTCGGGCGCGATTTCTATGATCTCAAACTTTTCATCCGAGCTCAACTTTTTCTTCGGGCCTCGTCTCCTTACCGAAGTTGTGCTCGATCCGGAGGGCTAGAAATTATAAGGAAGAAAGACAACAGTAATTAATATGTGTACATATACCAAAACAATGAATGCATCAATTAACTTGTCAGCACGGGCTTAACTAATATATATATATATATATATATATATATATATATATATATATATATATATATATATATATATATATATATATACCTGGCCGGACTCGGTTCGGTGACCGGAGCAGTCAGCACGGTCTCCTTCGTCTTGTACCTCCATTGTGTCACCGGAGCCATCATGAACATAGTCCTCCTCTTGTACCGGCATTAATGGGTCGAAGCCATCATAAACATAGCCCTCTTCTTCATCCAGCTGACCAACGGTGTCGATGAGAAATGATGCAACATCATCACTTCCATTTGTGATTATGTCCCCCAACATCGCTTCTGTTTCTTTGTCTTGGGAGTGCTCCATAGTTTCTGCAAATATTGACAACATGTCAATTATTATTCAAACATGGTACATAGTGGCAAACGTAGAACTAGCTAGCTAATCACAATAAGGAATCATGTTAGTGGCCTCGACACTGCTTCTCTAGGGTTTGGGGTCGCCTCGACACAAAGCTTCAAGGGTTTGGGGTGGCCTTGACGATAACGCTCTTTTAACTTGATAAATTTGGGTGGCCTCGAGAGAGTTAATTTGTCGGGTAGGGGCGCGGCGGGAGGGGGTAGGAGACCTGCAACATCGTTTTCTCTCTAGGGTTTGGGTGTGCTCGAGAGTTTTGGTCGAGCGAGAGGGCCGAGGGGGTGCTGCAGTTTTATCTAGAGGGGGTTATATCGACAACGACGCGACATACATATACATGGGAAAATAATGTTATCGGGGAGGGGGTATCGGTACCACCCCCTCGTGTTGAAGTTTCTTCTTTCTCCTTTCCTTTCTTTCTTCTTCTCCTCTTCTTTTTCTTCTTCTCCCTCAAGAAAGGAAAATAATTACGGAAAAGGAAGAAAAGAGG
Organism: Triticum timopheevii; assembly: GCA_963921465.1. Classification (NCBI taxonomy): domain Eukaryota; kingdom Viridiplantae; phylum Streptophyta; class Magnoliopsida; order Poales; family Poaceae; genus Triticum; species Triticum timopheevii. Next base: position 7,267,574 of record OY997274.1, on the reverse strand, counting down.
AAGAAGGAAGAAGGAAGAAGAAGAAGAAGTAAAAGAAGAAAAAAAAGAGGAGAAGAAGAAAGGAATAGAGGAGAAGAAGAAAAAATAGAATTTCTTCTTTCTCCTCTATTCCTTTCTTCTTCTCCTCTTCTTTTTCTTCTTTTTTCCTCTTCTTATTTCTCCTCTTCTTCCTCTCCTCTTTTTCTCCTTTATTCCTCTTCTTATTTTCCTTTTTCCTCTCATTCTTTTAGTATTGCTTGTTTTAAAAAAATGTTCAAATAGAAAATTTTGAAAAAAAACAAAGGTTTTGCCTAATGCATTGTTCATATGAATATACAAACATTTGCATATTCTACAATAATTAATATCACCAAAAAAATCTATGAACAGAAAAAAAACCTAACTTTTCTAAAAATCTATCTTTTGCATATATGAAAACATTAATACACATATGAACAATAAATATATATATGAACAAAAACATGCTCTGAACAATTTTTGAACATTACATACACATAGCCACATACATACACATTGTACACGTTATATATATATATATATATATATATATATATATATATATATATATATATATATATATATATATATATATATATATATATATAATTTCTAGTAGAACCAATCATGCATATATATATCACATCAATGTCTCACAAATTAAACCACCATATTAATTAATTCACACATACACACATGTACAGATATATACAATTTCTCCTACATATGAATGTTGCCTTCGGAGCCAGTCTAATTGGTGCCTTCCGAGCACGATGACAATTGAAAGTGGTTTTCATTGGAGCGGTAGCGGGTAATAGAATTCTCCATTCGGATTTATGACCTGGTCGAGCAAAAATCCCGCTATTTTCCTCTTGAAGTGCTTCTAGCGCTCCGTTTCTATGAGCTTCTCCCGCACCTCTTTGAACTGTTAAGAAGGAGATCAATATGCATGTGTATTAGTTGTGTGACTAGCTAGATATCGATAATGGTGTAAAAATTGTGAATAGTGTTCTGACAAGCGTACCCATTGCTGTCTTTGAGATCTGCTCCTTTCGGACGCCATCATGCGAATATTCTCGCAAACGCAGAATGCACATAGATCAGTACCCTGCGCCTGCTTCAGGGCCATTACGAGAATGGAATTTGATCAGATAAAAATTAATCAAGCATGATAATTAAAGAGATGGCAGCTAGCTAGCTAGCTAGCTAGTACTACTTAATTACTTACCTTGGGTCGAAACCATTCAAGCTTTTGTTTCCACGGGCCGGGCGTGACACTGATGAATCTTGCCCAAGCCCTGCCCGCCGACAAAGAAAATAAATAAAGGGGTTATTAAATAGTTCATATCATGAAATGACGAACTAAATAGGCCGAGATATATAGTTAATAATGATTGAAATTACCTGTTGACTATCCCATACAAGATGTTAAAGTCAGTGTTTTTTGAGACTAGTGAGTCCAGTACTTTAACTGTTCCGGCGTCAACTTTAATGATACACAAGACCCAGTGAAATCTGCATGCACACACGCTTACATGTCTTAATTAAGCGGGCATATGTAAGCAAAAACATGTAGCTAGCTAGTAGGCAAAAACAGAGAATTTGTAGTACAAGACAGTGTGACTCACCCAAAGTGGTAAGAAAGTAGTATATCTTTATTGTATTTGAGGCGCTTCAAGAACTCTAGCATGCTGTCCTCTACTTCCTTTGCATGATGTTCATTTATCTTCCATGTGAATTCATTTACGGTGTTTGGGTCAATGAACCCAATGCCATAGCGTCCACCTTTTCTCATTTCATATATCTTCATCCTGCATAATACCACAGAAAAGAATATATATATAGTGAGGATAATTACAGGTAATGATTGATCTCAAAAGGATCACTACAGCTAGCTTGAGACTTAATTATAGAAAGAAATCACTTACAGACAATAGCAACTGACGATAGATTTGTCGAGTGCTTCCTTATTGTATAACTGAAACAGTTCTAAATACTCAACGGACCCAGCTTTCTCATGGTAGTAATGGTCCTCCTTGACATTCACCATGAGGGACACTCGATCTGAAATCTTGGTAATGTTCATGCACCATTGATGCAATTCATACATTCTCGTTGGTAGGTTCTTGACCTTGTCTGGCGCGACCAAAGGTTGGCCCCGGACATATTTCCGTTTTACTTCATCCTCTCTAAGCAAAGGCATGGGCTCGATCTCGAGGAGTTGTCCAACGGTGATGTTGAGAACTTCAGCCTGCATTATATGCTCCTCCGTTATTACCACATTGCCCACCTCGGGAAAAGGCACTGTTTGCCCACAATAATATTGGGGGCGCGTACTGTCACCTGTTGTTGGTACAACAAGCGAGGGGATCGATTGCGCCGCCTGTTCTCCCAGCCGGGGAATGGTTTTCCCGCATTTTTTGACAGCTGCTTCTTGTTTGCTCGATCCTGATGTAGACGTGCTCGCCTCCCTTTGTAGACGTGCTCGATTTTACTTCCTGATGTGGCGCTCATAGTCTGTGTCAACAGGCTTGGAAGCTGGTGGTTGAGCCATACGAATGAAGTGGTCAATCGTTTCCTCAGGCACTTTCTCCCTTGGCGGCGGTGGCGGTTTCGGTGCAAAATGGGCTTCCACCTCGGCCTTCGATATGGCTGTGATTTCCTCCTCGGACTTGTCATAAGACCTCTGCGGAAGAGCCTTCAGGCTTGGACCATATTTATACCGCTTGCCTCCGCCTGTACTTCCTGTACTACCTCGACTCGTACGGCTACGCACCAGAGCTGCGGGGTATCTATTCGAATTCTGCGATTGCTGAGGCGGCGGAGACAGCTGACGGGACTGAGTTGGTCGAGGAGGAGTACTGGCCTGAGGTTGTGCTGGACTTGGAGGAGGAGTGGACGTCTGACGCTGTGGCGGACTTGGAGGAGGAGGATTGTCCTGACACTTTGCCGGACTTGGAGGAGGAGGATTGTCCTGACACTTTGCCGGACTTGGAGGAGGAGGATTGTCCTGACACTTTGCCGGACTTGGAGGAGCGGGAGTCTGCTGACTCGGTGGCGGACTTCGACGAGGACTCGGGTGACGCGGTGTCGGTGGCCTTGGAAAGATGATGCAATCCTTTTTCCATAGGATGATACGATGTTTGGCCTCTCCGAGAAAGCGCTCGTCGTCACCTCCAGCAATGTCAAGCGGTAGCCCCGAATATAGGTCCAGCACCTCATCAACCACGACACGAGCAAAGCCCGCTGGAATCGGGTTGCAATGGAAGGTTGCCTTGGGGGGATTTGTGAAAGCACAGCCGTCCGCCACCTTCATGGATATGTTCCTCATTTTGACGTGTAGCTCACAGTTAGTGTTCTCCGTGATGTCATCCACGGGGTATCTACCCAGCATTGGGTCGTCCGGGACGGAACCCACGCTGCTTCTCGGCATGGATGGGCCGGTGCTATCCAATGCTGGATCATCCGCTAGCTGCTGCAGCTGCTGAGACCCCCTTTGATGGGTAAGTGAGTCGATCTGCTCCTGCTGCCGCTGGAATTTGACTGCCAATTCCGCTTGACTTGCTTCTAGGCCTTGAAGGCGTTCATAGTCCCGCTTCCTCTGCTCCTCCTCCATCTTCCTCTTCTTCTCCTCCGCAATCTTCTTTCTCGCACGGGTTCTGTAGTCGTTGTTCCAGTCTGAAAACCCCTCATACCACGGCAGAGCGCCCTTGCCTCGTGTTCTTCCCGGGTGTTCAGGATTTCGCAGGGCACGCGTAAGCTCATCGTTCTCTCTGTTGGGCTGGAACACCCCCGTTCGTGCCTCTTCTATTGCAACAAGTATCGCATCGTCGGCTCCCTTCAGACTTGCCCTCGTCGAAACATTGCCTGTCTCCCGGTCCAACTCCTCCCATGCGCATAGAACCAAGTCCTGACCCTGGCGGGCCAGCTCTTAGTAGCCGGAGTGACACCTGCATCCTCCATCTCTTTCTCAGACTTATCCCACTTAGGCATTGCCACCGCATAGCCACCTGGCCCCAGCTTATGGAACTTATCCTTTTTTTCGGCATTCTTCTTGTTTATTCTCGACCGTTCCTTAGCTAATTCCGAATCCTTGAATTTCACGAAATCGGCCCAATGATCACATTGGTTCTCCAGTGTTCCCTTGAATACTGGAGTCTTCCTTCCTCCGTTGACGTACTTGTTCCATTCACCATTCTTGTAGTTCTTGAATGCAGTCGCCATCATCTTAAGAGCAGCCTCTTTGACTTTCTGCACATCTGCTTCTGTGAAATGATCTGGTAGGGTGAAATGTTCCATGAGAGTATCCCAAAGCAGATCTTTTTGATTCTTGTCGACATAAGTAACATCTGGACGTGGCTTTGCTGGCGCTCTCCATTCTTGAAGTTTGATCGCTTTGCTGGCGCTCTCCCTTTGCTGGCGCTCTCTACTTTGCTGGCGACGACGGGGACGGGGCGGCGACGACGGGGACGGGGCGGCGACGGGGGCGGCGACGACGGGGACGGGCGGCGACGGGGGCGGCGACGGTGCAGAGGAGAAGAAGCAGAGGGAGATGAGAAACTGACGAAATTTTGAAGTGTTTACTTATATAGAAGGCACCTTTAGTACCGCCACCAACCGGTACTAAAGGTCTGTTTTGGCCAGGCCAAGCGGCGGGAAGCGACCCGTTTAGTACCGGGTGGTGGCACAAACCGGTACTAAAGGCCCCCCCTTTAGTACCGGTTTGTGCCACGACCCGGTACTAAAGGGGGTGCGCTGGCGCAGGTGCGATGCGAAAGTTTAGTCCCACCTCGCTAGTCGAGGGGCTACCGCACTGGTTTATAAGCCCCAGTGCGGTAGCTCTCTCGAGCTCCTCTCCTAATCAGGCCTACTGGGCCTACCTGTCCTCCTCGCCTTGTGGGCCAACTGGGCCTTCACGGGCCTGCATCCTGGCCCGATGAAACGTTGTGTCGCTAGTCGTATGCAGGCCGCTTTGGCCCAGTTGGCGGGCTTTTTTTCTTAATTTTTTTTTGCTTTATTTTTTTTTGTTTTATTTATTTTTGAGTTGTTTTTTGCTGTATTTAGAGTTTCTTTGTGAATATTTTTGCTTTAGGTACAAAAAATTACAAACTTTCTGTTAGTGCCGGGAGATTTCAAATTTGAATAGTTTAAATTTTGAATTATTTGAAATTTGTGTGAATCACTAGTTTGTGAATAACTTAACTTTGAAAAAAGTTTTTTCAGTGATTCTTTTTTTCTTATGTTCAATATTAGTGTGTTTTATCATTATATTCAATTTAGTAATGCTTAGGTTATTTAAAAAATGAAATGCCTTTGTACCAGTTCAGTTTTCGTCGGAAACCCTGATACTTCGAAAGTGATTGTCCATTTTGTACACGAAGTGCATCCAGTTTTTGCCGTAACCCTCTCTACTTTCTTGCACATGCTATTTGTATGAAATTATAATACCATGCCAACTTTTAACCTTTTCTGAGTTCATTTGAATTGCTTTTCAATTTCAGGGTCATTTAGCTGGAAAAAATCAGTAAATGCATGAAAAGAATTTGTTTGCACATAAAATTTCTTCGCGTTTCAAATGCCAAAACACATAACTACCCTAACTATTACAGACATTCCCTCCTGGGTGTGAAACACAGAAGAAAGTGATGATAGTGAAGCCGATCACATCCCAGATCTTTGGGTGTGAAACTTTTTCTTCGCGTGTGTCCCTTTGCGCCGTAACCATGAAAAATCTTCATCATTTAACGGGATGCTCGGGTCAATATTCACTGTGAATGGAGCAATTTCATCAAACTTTTCATAATCTTCTGACTTGTCTGTCTTGTCATCCACTCCCACGATGTTTCTCTTCCCAGAAAGAACTATGTGCCGCTTTGGCTCATCGTACGATGCATTCGCTTCCTTATCTTTTCTTTTTCTTGGCTTGGTAGACATGTCCTTCACATAGAAAACCTGTGCCACATCATTGGCTAGGACGAATGGTTCGTCTGCATACGCAAGATTGTTGAGATCCACTGTTGTCATTCCGTACTGCGGGTCTTCCGTTACCCCGCCTCGTGTCATATTGACCCATTTGCACCGAAACAAAGGGACCTTTAAACCACGTCGATAGTCAAGTTCCCATATGTCCTGTATATAACCATAATATGTTTCCTTTCCCGTCTTGGTTTCTGCATCAAAGCGGACACCACTGTTTTGGTTGGTGCTCTTCTTATCTTGGGCAATCGTGTAAAATGTATTACCATTTATCTCGTATCCTTTGAAAGTAATTATATTCGAAGATGGTAACTGGGACAGCAAGTACAGGTCATCTTCAATAGAGGTGGCATGCATGGTACGTGTCTGCAACCAGTTGGCGAAACTCCTGGTTTGTTCACGTGTAATCCACTCATCAGACCGCTCCGGGTGTTTGGAGCGTAGCAAATTCTTGTGTTCATCCATATACGGAGCCACCAAGGTGGAATTCTGTAGAACTGTGTAGTGTGCTTCAGTGAGAGAATGTCCGTCCATACATATTATTTGTTCCCCTCCTAGCGTGCCTTTTCCATCCAGTCTGCCCTTATGCCGCGATTCAGGAACACCAATCGGCTTAAGGTCAGGAATAAAGTCAATACAAAACTCAATGACCTCCTCATTTTGATGGCCCTTGGAGATGCTTCCTTCTGGCCTAGCACGGTTATGAACATATTTCTTTAAAACTCCCATGAACCTCTCAAAGGGGAACATATTGTGTAGAAATACAGGACCCAAAACGTTAATCTCTTCGCATAGGTGAACTAGGACGTGCGTCATGATGTTGAAGAAGGATGGTGGGAACACCAACTCGAAACTGACAAGACGTTGCACCAAATCATTCTGTAACCTTGGTATGATTTCTGGATCGATTACCTTCTGAGAGATTGCATTGAGAAATGCACATAGCTTCACAATGGCTAATCGAACGTTTTCCGGTAGAAGCCCCCTCAATGCAACCGGAAGCAGTTGCATCATAATCACGTGGCAGTCATGAGACTTTAGGTTCTGGAATTTTTTCTCTGCCATGTTTATTATTCCCTTTATATTCGACGAGAAGCCAGACGGTAACTTAATACTGAGCAGGCATTCAAAGAAGATTTCCTTCTCTTCTTTGGTAAGAGCGTAACTTGCATGACCCTGATGTATGCCATCTTCTCCGTACATACGTTGCTGGTCCTCCCGTGCCTCAGGTGTATCTTTTGTCTTCCCATACACGCCCAAGAAGCCAAGCAGGGTCACGCAAAGATTCTTCGTGACGTGCATCACGTCGATTGCGGAGCGGACCTCTAGGCCTTTCCAATATGGCAGGTCCCAAAATATAGATTTCTTCTTCCACATGGGTGCGCGTCCGTCCGCGTCCTTCGGAACAGGTTGTCCGCCAGGACCCTTTCCAAATATCACCTTCAAATCCTTGACCATATCATGTACATCAGCACCAGTACGATGGCGAGGCTTCGTCCGGTGATCCGCCTCACCTTTGAAATGCTTGCCTTTCTTTCTTATGGGATGCCTGCTCGGAAGAAATCGACGATGTCCCAGGTACACATTCTTCTTACAACTATTCAAATATATACTGTCGGTATCATCCAAACAGTGCGTGCATCCGCGGTATCCCTTGTTTGTCTGTCCTGAAAGGTTACTGAGAGCAGGCCAATCATTGATGGTCACGAACAGCAACGCCTTGAGGTCAAAATCTTCCCCCATGTGCTCATCCCACGCACGTACACCTGTTCCATTCCACAGCTGTAAGAGTTCTTCAACTAATGGCCTTAGGTACACATCAATGTCGTTGCCGGGTTGCTTAGGGCCTTGGATGAGCACTGGCATCATAATGAACTTCCGCTTCATGCACAACCAAGGAGGAAGGTTATACAAACATAGAGTCACAGGCCAGGTGCTATGGTTGCTGCTCTGCTCCCCAAAAGGATTAATGCCATCTGCGCTTAGACCAAACCATACGCTCCTTGTGTCATCTGCAAACTCCTTCCTGTACTTTCTTTCGATTTTTCTCCACTGCAACCCGTCAGCGGGTACTCTCAACTTTCCGTCTTTCTTACGGTCTTCTCTGTGCCATCTCATCGCCTTGGCATGCTCTTTGTTTTGGAACAAATGTTTCAACCATGGTATTATAGGAGAATACCACATCACCTTGGCAGGAATCTTCTTCCTGGGGCGCTCGCCCTCGACATCACCAGGCTCATCGCGGCTGATCTTATAGCGCAATGCACCACATACCGGGCAAGCGTTCAAATCCTCGTACTCACCGCGGTACAGGATGCAATCATTAGGGCATGCATGTATCTTTTGCACCTCTAACCCTAGAGGGCAGACAGCCTTCTTTGCTTCGTACGTACTCTCGGGCAATTCGTTGTCCTTTGGAAGCATATCCTTTATCATTACCAGCAACTTTCCAAATCCCTTGTCAGATACACCATTCTCTGCCTTCCATTGCAGCAATTCTAGTGTGTTGCCCAACTTTTTCTTGTCACCTACGCAATTCGGGTACAACAATTTTTTGTGATCCTCTAACATGCGCTGCAACTTTTTCTTCTCCAAATCACTTGCGCAGTTTCTCTTTGCATCGGCAATGGCCCGACCTAGATCATCAACGGGCTCATCTGATGCCTCTTCTTCAGCTTCTTCCCGCATTGCCGGCTCAGCTTCTTCCCACATTACCGGCTCAGCTTCTTCCCCCATTGTTGTATCATCGTATTCAGGGAACCCATGGCCAGGATAGCTGTCATCGTCCTCTTCTTCTTCATTGTCTTCCATCATAACCCCTCTTTCTCCGTGCTTGGTCCAAACATTATAGTGGGGCATGAAACCGGACTTAAACAGGTGGACATGAATGGTTCTTGACGTAGAGTAATTGTGACCATTCTTACAGACACCACATGGACAAGGCATAAAACCATCCGCCCGCTTGTTTGCCTCAGCCGCAAGCAGAAAAGTATGCACGCCCTCAACGAACTGGGGAGAGCATCGGTCATCGTACATCCATTGCCGGCTCATCTTCATTACACAACACCGAATAGACCAAATTAATACAAGTTCATACATAAAGTTCATACAACACTTAAATGCAACAAACAAATAACTCTCTAGCTAAAGCATTTAAATGCAACAACAAATGCGATCAAGATCGCAACTAAGGTAACAATTGATCCAACAGCATAATGATACCAAGCCTCACTATCGATGACATATTTTCTAATCTTTCTATTCTTCAAGCGCATTTTCTCCATCTTGATCTTGTGATCATCGACGACATCGGCAACATGCAACTCCAATTCCATCTTCTCCCCCTCAATTCTTTTCAATTTTTCTTTCAAGTACTCGTTTTCTCTTTCAACTAAATTTAACCTCTCGACAATAGGGTCGGTTGGAATTTTCGGTTCACATACCTCCTAGATAAAAATATCTATGTCAACTTGATGGGCATAATTTGTCATAAACACGAAATGCAACTAATAGTTTTAAAAGAGAATATACCACATCCGAATCATAACAAGGACGAGGGCCGACGGGGACGGATATCAAAACCACGGCACTATGTATAACAAAAAACGTACGGGTAAGATAATTATTACATGATTAACTATATATCCAAATCACACAAACATCAATTTTTTATATAAAATTACATGAACAAGAGGCTCACCACAAGGTGGTGCCGGTGAAGGGACGGTGCGGGCGATCGACGGTGGTTACGACGGAGATTTAGAAGGCACTAAGTAAACCACACCTACATATGCAAACTAAGTGTTATTTTTGACCTCAAATTGCATATAAATCAAATACTAGCACATATATATATTTCCTCCCAAATTACTAACTCACAAATTAGTAACTATATAAAGCATTGCAAGAGCTAATCTAGCAATGAGAGATGAAAGGACAAAGTTGCTAACCTTTGTGATCATTTGAATGGATGGGGGCCTTCAAATCTTGACAAATTTTGGGCAAAATTTGTGGTGAGCTCGAGGGGAAGAGGAAGAACAGAGAGGAGAGGAGAGGGGAAAGGGGGAAGAACAGAGCAAGCTGGACGAAGGGTTTATATGCAGGAGGACCTATAGTACCGGTTCGTGGCACGAACCGGTACTAAAGGTGCTGGAGGGGGCCCAGACTGACAACATCCTGCCACCACCCTCAGTAGTACCGGTTCGTGGCACGAACCGGTGCTAAAGGTTAGCCACGAACCGGTACTAATGAGAGCGGCCCGGCTAGCCGTTGGAACCGGCACTAATGTATACATTAGTGCCGGCTCTAATACAAACCGGCACTAATGTGTTGCACGTTTGACCCTTTTTCTACTAGTGCCGGAGGCGAGGCGGACCGTCGGCGACGCCGGTGGGAGGCAGAGAAACCCTTGTTTTGGGACCTAATAGTGGTGCTTGTTAAATAAAAACAGAGAGAAACGTCGAAACTACAACGTATTCACTATTTTAAGTTTCAAAACAAGAAGCATCCCGATCGGTGCGCAACCAAAAAAGAAAGAAAGAAACTGACAGATCTCCAAGGGGGCAAGCAGATCTCCGATCGAGGGATAGAATGGCAGGAACCTCGATCTGGCAAGTAGAGTATTAATGATATGCTGATGGATGGCTAGCCTAGCCATGCACTAATTAGCATCTCCCCCCAAAAATACCATCAAGTAAAAACAAAGGCTCCCGCGCGATGCATGCGCTTAGTAGAATAACATAGCTGTGCTCCATCAAGTAGAGTAGCTTGATTTTGACCCAAAAAAATGGCTAGCAAAAAAGAAAAGGCTTGCGCGATGCATGCACCTAGTATACTACTCAATCTTCATGAGGTTTTTTTATTGCTGAGAATGCCATCTTCACATGGGGGCCGGGTTGGTGGTGGTGTGCACTTGTAGATCTAGCTCTATAAAAAGGCCAGAAGGGGATGGATCGACTCAACACACACACACACACACACACACACACCACCTTGAGCAGGAGGTAGCTACCACATCCTTAGGCAAGCAAGCATGGTCACCTTGAAGTCGACCCATGCAGCGGCGGCACTGGTGGTGCTGGTAGTGGCGCTGGCGCTAACGCTGACGCTGGCGGAAGTATCGGCCTGCCCCCAAGGAGATCCCTGTGTCGAAGTTATGAGCGGTGGTAAGCTCCCTGAGCCTTATATAATGAAGCACTGCTGCGAAAGCTTATCTGAAGATTCGATGAGTTGCCTGTGTGAGCTCCGTGACAAGTTCGCGAAGCGGCTCCCGGTCATGTTCTTCGATGGTGTCTGCCCTACCTCATGCGGCACCAGCACCACTCACGAATCTGGTTAATCATGTGTATCGAGATCTCCATTTCATTTCCCTTCAGTGCTTAGAACCTGGCTGGTTGGCTGGCTGCGATCCATCCATGGCTAGCGCACACCCTTTTTTTTGTGTTTTTTAATATTCCTAGCAGCTGCTACTACTACTAGTAGTCCAGCTAGTACTTGATCGTCTGGTTTGCTCCTAGTTCCTACTACTGTGAGTGTCAGTTTGTATTGTTCGACAGTATTTGTAATAATGCACGTGCGCGTGTTTCTTCATCAATTGGTTGTTCTCTTCTGGAGTTGATCGCCATGCTCACGGCAATCTTTACTTTCTGATGTTATGTTGCACCATCCATGGTGTTTTGTTCTTTGGATCAACAAGCTCATCGCCCTGCTACATTCTATTACTAAAGCAAATAGTTAAGGTAGTTATAAGACATGTTTACATAAGGCTAATGGGAACGATTGAAAGCGAAAACATCCGCAACCGAGATACATCCTCTCCTAGACAAAAAAAAAAAAAAAACAAGTCAGCTGGGTCATAACAGCTGAGAGGGAAGAACTCACGGGGATGGCATCAGCAGCATCAGGCGGTGCGCAACATTGCATCATGTGGTGTTACTACCATGCGCCATCATAATTTCACAAACTAACTTTACTCATAAGGACTCTAAAGGCTGCTCGATCAGGCTTGCTTTCTGTTCACCTGACCCCAACCAAGCCATTCATATGGGTTGGTTCTGTATTTAACATGCTACTATTTCTGTAAAATAAAATGGAGGCAAAAGTTTGTGCTCGGCTTATGTAAGCGTCAAATTCGACCTATTCTCACAGGAACGAAGTAACACTAACTGGATCGGGAATTTGAAGCATATATTCACAGCAAGTTCGTATCCAGCTCATGGCCTCAACCATCAGTTCCGAGCCGATCTCACACACTAGCTCCCAGGTCGGTTATATACTTCGGTCGATCATTACAATCCTTTTAGCAGGACCATTTTAGGCCTGCATGCCACAAAGGTATTCATTTGTGCCTGATGGACCAGCTCTTTAGCTCATGGTTGAACTGGTCTTATTCGCTTGTGCCTAACTGCCCACATATTGCCACCCGGAGTTGTTGGGGAACGTTGCATGAAAAAAATAATCTACGCATGTTTGACACGAAAAAAATCTCTTGTACTCCGGGAGAAGGGAAGGGGACTATATTTCTCTCTTGCGTCGGGAAAGGAAAAAGTAAATATGCGGGCGTGCCAGTGTACCGTAGTACACAAAGAAAAAGGTACGGGAAACGAGTATTTAATTAATCTCAGTGGAGAAATAAAATTACATGATCCCGTAAAGAAAACAAACGCGCTCCGTGGCCTACTAGCGCGGTCGGCCTGACTGTGGCGATTGCGGTCTCCTGGTTCCCGGGGCCTCGGAAGCCTCCCGGTTAATTACTCCCGCGGGTTGCTCCGCAGGATACCTTCGATTGAGTTGTCTGGTCGTCTTCTTCGTCTTTGCTTCGCGTCCCCATGCATGATGATGGTGATGTGTGTGTGGGCGGAGGCAGAGCCCGTGTCCTCGTTGGTACACACGCCGCATGTAGCGTGGCCTTAGCGGTGGCCGCGCCCGCCCTCGTCGTCATGCCTCGTCGGTCTTGGCGGCGTTGAAGTAGTTGGTGTTGGGGTAGCATGGGTCGCGCTCAGCTCAGACTTCTCGACGACCGGTTGCTTCATCGGGGTGTTCAAGGGGCTACGCCTTGCGGGAGTAATAGTTTGGAGAGATCGGCGTCGTTGCAAAAACTAACGCGCGCTCACATTGGCATGGCTGTGGTGGTTGGCACCTCGTCTCGGCTAGACGCCGAGTATTCGGCGGTCCACCAAGACAAAAGGGGCCGCCTCACGGGGCCGTGGAAAGGTGGCGTTGTAGAGGCCGCGTCGCTTTGGGCTGGTGCTACGCCAAAGGGTTACCTGTGCGCCGGCAACGCCATGGACCTGTACGCCAAGGACTTGTTCGCCATGGTGGGTGCACCTCTCGAAGGAGGGACCGGTCTCGTATTGCGTCGTTGCAAACTCATGTTCTAACAGATATCTGTACGCCATAAAGGGGGAAGCGAGTCCCGGGCTGCATAGTCAACGAGCTCCGATTCCGCCACATTGTTTCTTCCAAGAACGTGGTGCAAAACCTGTACGCCTGTGATCTGTTCGCCATTGACCTATCCATCGGGGGCGTGCACCTCATGAAGGAGGGGCCAGTCATGGGCCGCGTCGTTGCGGACACTGGTTCCGTCGAGAATCTGTACGCCATGAAGGGAAAGGCGAGCCTCGGGCTGCGTCGTCAGCGAGCTCCGGATTCGCCACGCCGTCTCCTCCAAGAGCATGATGCAAAACATGTACGCCTGTGTACCCTTTGCCATGAACCTGTTCACCGTGGCCCTGTTCGTCACAATTTGTGCGTTGCGACCTGTACACCATGGGCTATTCGCTGAGCGCCATGAAGGCTGCCATGGTAGAGCACTGGGGCTAGTGGTTGGGCTGCATCGTTGAAGAGCTCCGGCTGCTCCCGAGTAATCTCCAGCCAAGAACATGAAACCTAGAAATGGAGGGCTTGGCGTAGACAAACTCCGACGGAGATGGTGCAGTTTTCTGGTTCGGTGAGGTCGTCTTCGGCGGCGGCGACGCGATCACACGAGCGTCGTCTCTGGTGTTCGGCACGTACTATCGGTCGACTAAGTTATTTTACCGGAGGTGGGATGTATCGGAGCCGCAGCCGCCGTTGGTCACTTTCATCAAGATTCGTGCAGCCTTTGTCTGTATAAATTAGTAATTGCAGCCCCAACTCTATACATTGGTAATACAAGTGTGGGTCCCTTTGCATGCAACAGCTTTTGTCAGGGGATAGGACCTTTGCATGCATGGTACATATATTATCCTCCTCTCTTTCCCACCGCAAGATGTCCATTAAATTTTTTGGAAAAAAATTGGATGATAAATATGCTTTGAATCTAAACTTTGTTTTTGGAAAAAAATTATATATTTGAGTTCAGAGCGACAAGACCTTTGAAACAAGACAGATCTTGGATATATTTTGAACAATTTGAATTTTATAGCTTTCATATTTCAGTTCTAGTTGTATTTCACAAACATCAGTTTCGCACATTGAATAAACAACTTGACAAACACATTGAAATATGTTTCATGTATTTCATAAATACCAATTTCATATATTTTAAATAATCATTTGAATGTGTTTGGAATAACCCATTTAACATATTTTCCCAAAACAAAAAAAATTGATTTCACTCATTTAAAAAAATCAGTTAAGAAAACAAATTTCACCCGTTCCAAAAATAGATTTCACAATTTCAAAAAACACATTACACTCATTTTCAAAAGATATATTTCACTCACTTCAGAAAACACATTACACTCACTCAATTGAAATACTATACTATATTTCAGTGGTTTAAAAAAATGATTTCACCCATTCCACTAGTTTCAGAACATTGAAATAGACAGTTTCACGGAACAATGGATATATTTCACTTTTTTCAAGTATCTTATTGCTCACATTTCACTCATTTCAGAAAACGCATTACATTCACTCAATTAAAATACTATATTTCACTTGTTAAACCTGATTACACTAATTACAGAAGACATATTTCACTCATTTCACTAGATTTAGAAAAAGTCATTACAGTCACTAAATTGAAATAACAATTTCACTTGTTTCAAAGATAGATTTGACTCATCCTTCTCACTATATTTTTTCTAAATCACATTTCACTATATTTAACGTATTTCACACCGAAATATGTGTCATGTGTATAAAAAACAAATTTCACTCATCTAAAGAAAATAATTTCACATGGTTGAGAAAACATATTTCAAAATTGATTTCACTCAGTGAAAATAACTAATTTCAATTATTTCAAAAACCTATTTTACTCGTTTTAGAAAATCTTTCAGTCAGTTTCACATTTCACTAGATTCAGAAAACACATTACACCCATTTATAAAAGTTTGATTTCACTCATTTTAGAAATCACATTTCACTATATTTAATGTATTCACACCGAAATATGTGTCACGTGTATGGAAAACAAATTTCACTCATCTAAAGAGAATAATTTCACACGGTTGAGAAAACATACTTCACTCAGTTGAGAAAACATGTTTCAAAATTTATTTCACTCAATGGAAAAAAACTAATTTCAATTATTTCAAAAAACATATTTCGCTTGTTTCAGAAACCTAATTTCAGTCATTTGAAATGTTGAAATTAAAACATGTTTGAAATGCATCCAAATTTGGTCTTATACTAAAGCTCTTGGCTTCAGGAATTCAAATATATAAAATATTTCAAAAATAACAGTATGGTTTAAAAGATAAAAATGATTGAAAATCCTAAAGAGAAAAATAAAAGGAAAGGATTTGTACCACAGCACCACATGCAATGTCACGATAGACTCTCTCTCTCACCTGACATGTGTCGCATCGATCTGACATTGATTTGACGTAATGATGAATACAGTGGCCCAGAAGATGGAATACACTGATATACAAACATGCAGGCCATCGAGCGGCACGAATCGCAAACAACGCCAACGGCAGATGCGGCTCCGGTACATCCCGCCTCCGGTAAAAAGGAGTTTGCGTACTATCGGTGTACTGCATGCATGCTGATGGGAGGGAGAGAGGCAAGAGAAAAATTAGACTGTCATCTCACGCTGTTGTACCACGGGCGCATCTCCTTCTCTCCACACAGCCTCCTATGAAGAGCTAGCTTGGGCACGGCCATGTGTGTGCTGCCATCTCCGACTGGTGCATCTTTGAGATCGGACGGGGTGCCGCCGCCGCGTCATCTGCCGGTCCTCTCACATGTGTACATGCACCGTGGTCAGCGAAGCCGCCGTACACGTCCTCGGCGTGGACGCGTCTCCCCTGCCTGGGTGCGATCTCCTCCTTCTCCTCGTGGGTGCGTGTCTCCAGCCGCCCCTTCATGCATGACGTTTTCTCTCTGGCCCCTGCTAGACGAAACATAGTAATATATTCAATCACAGGAACCTACTTCCAGTCGTATATTGCTGAAATCATAGGACAGTAAACTTTATCTCTAGCCTCACATGACTTCGGAAGCAACTTCATTCCCTAGTGAGGCAGAAGTCACAGATGTTTCTATATATGCATTTACTGAATGGATGAGCTCTGTCCAGAATTACCCTGCAAGTGGTACAGCTCCAGTACCAAGTCTAACAATATAGTAGTGAAGAATCATAAAATCAGAGCACACTGGAGCCAGCGTTGTTCTTGATAGCACATACCTCAAGTAGAATAGCCCCTTCCATCTGGCCACTTCGTAGGTTGGCTGATTTGTGAGAGCTCTACAAAAAATAGAAGGGTTTTAGCCAAACATGCATTAGAGACAAAACATAGTTGCCCGCCGCGACAGAGGTGGAGCCGCCAAGGAGCGGGGGTAGCCCAAGCCCGAGCGTCCAGGCCGTGCCCTGCCGCGTCGGCGACGTTGTGGCACTCCTTGGAGAGACGAGGGCGTCCGCTGTGGCTGGCCGCGACGTCGGCGTGTGCCACAAACGGGCGCCCGGCGAGGACGGTCTGACCGCGGATACTGCTCCCGCGTGGTCCACGGGGTTGACGCCCCGGTCGAGCGCCCGACGACGACTCCGCGGGGGGCCGTTGCGCCGGAGCCGCCTACCGCGCAGGTTGAGCCGGAGGGTGCGCCGAAGAGCGGGCGGAGTCCGAGCGCCCTGGCCGTGTGGCTGTGCTCCGCCACGTCGGAAACGGCGTGGCACTCGGTGCAGACACGGCACCTTCCGCTGTTGTTGGTGGCGATGAGGGAGGGGCGCCCGCCGAGGAGGGGCCCGGCCGTGGGGATGGCGGATCCCGCTCGGGCCATCGGTGTGAAGACGGCGATAGGAATGGCATGCCACGGTCTGAGTTCCACCGAGGAGCACAACAGAGATGGGGCGGCGAGGTTGGAGGGATAGGTTGTGTATGCAGCTGGGTTTCACGTACCTGCGGAAAAGAACGGCCGTCTCCAGCGCCGGGAGGGTTCGCCAGCAGTGGCAGATACATGTCACGTGCTCACCGCTTGCCCCCGTGGCAGCGCCGTCCGGCTGCTCAGCCCACCCGCCCTCCGATTGATTGGGTGTTCCTCCAATCCTCCTCATGTGCAGCATAGCACGGCTTTGTCAGCCAGTAGCGCCGGCACCTTGGGTACCCGGCTGGGACCATCCCATGCTCTGTACGCACACCCCTCTTCCTGCATCTTTCTCCTTGCCATGGACCAGAGCTCGTCTTCTGTTGGGCGATGGGAGACTCCTTATTTATACAAGAGAAAAGGCGGTGGGACCATAGACTGGATGGATCCACGAACGATCTCGAGACATCTCGCAAACCGACGTGGTGAAAACCGTGCCACGCGGCCCACGATTGGAGGAAGACCAGACATTGTAAGGGACAGATTAGACATTCAAAGCGGTGGTCCTCTCTAGAAATCCAAACGTGTAAAATGCTTTGCCGGTAAAAAAAAAAAGCTACGCCCAGGGACTCTTCAGCACACGCGTCGCGCTAACAAGGTGGTAAAAAAAATTCCGAAAAATCCAGAAAAATCGAACCCTTACAGGCCTAGTCTTCTTAGCATGTGGATCAAAACAAGTTAGTCAAGAGGGCATGTGTTGCTGCCCGTCCTTCATCTTGCCGGGTGCCAGCTCGCTGTGGGCGCATCCAACGTCGGATTGTTGGCAACACGCTCCCACAGATGTCGTCGCCGCGGACGTGTTCTTTGTCACCACAACGCCTCCAGCTCGGCGCCGCTGCAAACGGCTCACGGCAGCGCACACGCAGTGCGCGCCTTGCCAGTCGACACCATCGCCGTCGGAGCCAGCGTGACCGCCGGCCTGGGGCGCGTCCGCCCGATCTCCTCGACGCTGCACCCCGGGCGCGTCTCCTCTTGGCCACGTCCACTGCGAGTCGTCACCTCCTGGGGGTGTGTTGATGCGTACCTCTCTCCCGCTATTCCCCCGGTCCGATCTCTCTTCTTCTCAGGTGTTTGTTGCTTGGATTCCTCTTGATGCGATCTGGTGTTTTAAGAATAAAAAGGAAAGGAACTAGCCACTGAAGAGAAGAGCACATGCCGTACGCTGCCCTTGCATGCATGTGCCATGCAATTCAAGTTGAGCTAGCTTGACTTGACACGCAACGGTCTCGTGTGTGTTGCCGTCGCCGTCGTCGAGCTGGGAGAGGTGTCTCTGCCGCCGCCGCCGCATCCTCTCGCCGGTCTTCTCGCGTGTACTTGCACCGCAGCGAGGGAGCCGCCGTGGGCGCGTCTATCCCGGCTGGCTGCCATCTCCGTCTCGATCTTCTCGACGCTGCCGCTAAGGCGCATCTCCTCTCTTGGTCTTGTCTCCCCTAGCACCTGCTAGACGTGGTCTTGTCTCCCATAGCACCTGCTAGATGAAAGACATATAGTATAACAAATAAAATTAGCCAGCGGGGCTTGGTCTGCTCCCATTTCTTCATCTCCTCGAGCGCCTGCATGCTCTCCATGGTCAGGCCGCCGTCATGGCCGGCGTCTCTTCCTGCTCGGCGCCGTCGCCTTCGGGGTTGCTATCCCTCCCGGTGTCTCCTGGTGCGTGCGTGAGGCGTGGTCTCTCTCCCGTCTCTGAGGAACCTGCTAAGGAAATGAAAAGAAGAGCGTTGTTGCATGTGGATGCATCTCGAGCCCGGTATGCTCATCGTGTACGACGCGCCACTAGTAGAAAACGGACCTAATATGAGACACATTAGTGCTGGTTTGATTTCAAGCCTGCACTAATGTGTCCATTAGTGCCGGTTCCAACGGCTAGCCGGCCGTCCTCATTAGTACCGGTTCGTGGCGAACCTTTAGTACCGGTTCGTGCCACGAACCGGTACTAAAGAGGGTGGTGGCAGGGTGTTGTCAGTCTGGGGCCCGTCCAGCACCTTTAGTACCGGTTCGTGGCATGAACCGGTACTAAAGGTCGACGTACATAAACCCTTCGTCCACCCGAGCCACTCTGTTCTTCCCCTTTCCCCTCACTTCTCCTCTGTTCTTCTCCTTTCCCCTCGAGCTCCTCATTTGAAGGCCCCCATCCATTCAAATGATCACAAAGGTTAGCAACTTTGTCCTTTCAACTCTCATTGCTAGATTAGCTCTTGCAATGCTTTGTATAGTGATTAATTTGGGAGGAATTATATTTGCTAGTATTTGATTTATATGCAATTTGAGGTCAAAAATAACACTTAGTTTGCATACGTAGGTGTGGTTTACTTAGTGCCTTCTGAATCTCCGTCGTAACCACCGTCGATCGCCCTCACCGTCCCGTCGCCGGCACCACCTTGTGGTGAGCCTCTTGTTCATGAAATTTTATATAAAAAATTGATGTTTGTGTGATTTGGATATATAGTTACTCGTATAATAATTATCTTACCCGTACGTTGTTTGTTATACATAGTGCCATGGTTTTGATATCTGTCCCCGTCGGCCCTCGTCCTTGTTATGATTCGGATGTGGTATATTCTCTTTTAAAACTAGTTGTTGCATTTCGTGTTTATGACAAATTATGCCCATCAAGTTGACATAGATATTTTTATCTAGAAGGTATGTGAACCGGAAATTCCAACCGACCCTATTGTCGAGAGGTTAAATTTAGTTGAAAGAGAAAACGAGTATTTGAAAGAAAAATTGAAAAGAATTGAGGGGGAGAAGATGGAATTGGAGTTGCATGTTGCCGATGTCGTCGATTATCACAAGATCAAGATGGAGAAAATGAGGTTGAAGATTAGAAAGATTAGAAAATATGCCATTGATAGTGTGGCTTCGTATCATTATGATGTTGGATCAATTGTTACCTTAGTTGCGATCTTTATCGCATTTGTTGTTGCATTTAAATTCTTTAGCTAGAGAGTTATTTGTATGTTGCATTTAATTAAGTGCTGTATATGAACTTTATGTATGAACTTGTATTAATTTGGTCTATTTGGTGTTGTGTAATGAAGATGAGCCGACAATGGATGTATGATGACCGATGCTCTCCCGAGTTCATTAATGGCGTGCATACTTTTCTGCGGGCCCCTGAGGCAAACACGCGGGCGGATGGTTTTATGCCTTGTCCATGTGCTGGCTGTAAGAATGGTCACAGTTACTCTACGTCAAGAACCATTCACGTCCACCTATTTGAGTCCGGTTTCATGCCCCACTATAATGTTTTGGACCAAGCACAGAGAAAGAGGGGTTATGATGGAAGACAATGAAGAAGAAGAGGACGACGACGGCTATCCTGGCCATGGGTTCCCTGAATACGATGATACAACAATGGGGGAAGAAGCTGAGCCGGCAATGCGGGAAGAAGCTGAAGAAGAGGCATCAGATGAGCCCGCTGATGATCTAGGTCGGGCATTGCCGATGCAAAGAGAAACTGCGCAAGTGATCTGGAGAGGACGAAGTTGCAGCGCATGTTAGAGGATCACAAGAAATTGTTGTACCGGAATTGCGAAGCTGACAAAAAAAAGTTGGGCACCACACTTGAATTGCTGCAATGGAAGGCAGAGAATGGTGTATCTGACAAGGGATTTGGAAAGTTGCTGGTAATGATAAAGAATATGCTTCCAAAGGACAACGAATTGCCCGAGAGTACGTATGAAGCAAAGAAGGTTGTCTGCCCTCTAGGGTTAGAGGTGCAAAATATACATGCATGCCCTAATGACTGCATCCTCTCCGCGGTGAGTACGAGGATTTGAACGCTTACCCGGTATGCGGTGCATTGCGCTATAAGATCAGTCGCGATGACCCTGGTGATGTCGAGGGCGAGCGCCCCAGGAAGAAGATTCCTGCCAAGGTGATGTGGTATGCTCTTATAATACCACGGTTGAAACGTTTGTTCCAAAACAAAGAGCATGCGAAGGCGATGCGGTGGCACGCAGAAGACCGTAAGAAAGACGGAAAGTTGAGAGTACCCGCTGACGGCTCGCAGTGGAGAAAAATCGAGAGAAAGTACTGGGAGGAGTTTGCAGGTGACCCAAGGAACGTATGGTTTGGTCTAAGCGCAGATGGCATTAATCCTTTTGGGGAGCAGAGCAGCAACCATAGCACGTGGCCTGTGACTCTATGTTTGTATAACCTTCCTCCTTGGTTGTGCATGAAGCGGAAGTTCATTATGATGCCAGTGCTCATCCAAGGCCCTAAGCAACCCGGCAACGACTTTGATGTGTACCTAAGGCCATTAGTTGAAGAACTATTACAGCTGTGGAATGGAACAGGTGTACGTGTGTGGGATGAGCACGGACAGGAAGAATTTGACCTAAAGGCGTTGCTGTTCGTGACCATCAATGATTGGCCTGCTCTCAGTAACATTTCAGGACAGACAAACAAGGGATACCGCGGATGCACGCACTGTTTGGATGATACCAACAGTATATATTTGGATAGTTGTAGGAAGAATGTGTACCTGGGACATCGTCGATTTCTTCCGACAAGGCATCCCGTAAGAAAGAAAGGCAAACATTTCAAAGGTGAGGCGGATCACCGGACGAAGCCTCGCCACCGTACTGGTGCTGATGTACATGATATGGTAAAGGATTTGGAGGTAATCTTTGAAAAGGGTCCTGGCGGAAAACCTGTTCCGAAGGACGCTGACGGACGCGCACCATGTGGAAGAAGAAATCTATATTTTGGGACCTGCCATATTGGAAAGACCTAGAGGTCCGCTCCGCAATCGACGTGATGCACGTGACGAAGAATCTTTGCGTGACCCTGCTTGGCTTTTTGGGCGTGTATGGGAAGACAAAAGATACACCAGAGGCACGGGAGGACCAGCAACGTATGCACGGAAAATACGGCATACATCAGGGTCAAGCCAGCTACGCTCTTACCAAAGAAGAGAAGGAAATCTTCTTCGAATGCCAGCTCAGCATGAAGGTACCGTCTGGCTTCTCGTCTAATATAAAGGGAATAATAAATATGGCAGAGAAAAAGTTCCAGAACCTAAAGTCTCATGACTGCCACATGATTATGACGCAACTCCTTCCGGTTGCACTGAGGGGGCTTCTACCGAAAAACGTTCGATTAGCCATTGTGAAGCTATGTGCATTCCTCAATGTAATCTCTCAGAAGGTAATCGATCCAGAAATCATACCAAGGTTACAGAATGATTTGGTGCAATGTCTTGTCAGTTTCGAGTTGGTGTTCCCACCATCCTTCTTCAACATCATGACGCACGTCCTAGTTCACCTTTGCGAAGAGATTAACGTTTTGGGTCCTGTATTTCTACACAATATGTTCCCCTTTGAAAGGTTCCTGGGATTCTTGAAGAAATATGTTCATAACCGTGCTAGGCTAGAAGGAAGCATCTCAAAGGGCCATGAAAATGAGGAGGTCATTGAGTTTTGTATTGACTTCATTCTTGACCTTAAGCCGATTGGTGTCCCTAAATCGCGGCATAAGGGCAGACTGGAAGGAAAAGGCACGCTAGGAGGGCATCAAATAATATGTATGGATGGGCATTCTCTCACTGAAGCACACTACACAGTTCTACAGAATTCCGCCTTGGTGGCTCCGTATATGGAGGAACACAAGAATTTTCTACAGTCCAAACACCCGGAGAAGTCTGACGACTGGATTACACGCGAACAAACGAGGACTTTCGCCGGTTGGTTGCAGAAACGTGCCATGAATGATGGCGATATTCAAGATGACCTGTACTCGCTGTCCCAGTTACCATCTTCGAATATAATGACTTTCAAAGGGTACCAGATAAATGGGAATACATTTTACACGATCGCCCAAGATAAGAAGAGCACCAACCAAAACAGTGGTGTCCGCTTTGATGCAACAACCAACACGGGAAAGGAATGGTTACATAGAGGACATATGAGAACTTAACTATGGATCAGGTGATTTGAAGGTCCCTTTGTTTCGGTGCAAATGGGTCAATATGACACGAGGCAGGGTAACGGAAGACCCGCAGTACGGGATGACAACAGTGGATCTCAACAATCTTGCGTATGCAGACGAACCATTCGTCCTAGCCAATGATGTGGCGCAGGTTTTTTATGTGAAAGACATGTCTTCCAGGCCGAGAAAAAGAAAAGATAAGGAAGCGAATGGATCATACGACGAGCCAAAGCGCCACATAGTTCTTTCAGGAAAAAGAAACATCGTCGGAGTGGATGACAAGACAAACATGTCAGAAGATTATGAAAAGTTTGATGAAATTGCTCCATTCACAGTGAATATTGACACGAGCATCCTGTTAAATGATGAAGATTTTCCATGGTTACGGCGCAAAGAGACACACGCGAAGAAAAAGTTTCACACCGAAAGATCTGGGATGTGATCGGCTTCACTATCATCACTTTCTTCTGTGTTTCACACCCAGGAGGGAATGTCTGTAATAGTTAGGGTAGTTATGTGTTTTGGCATTTGAAACGCGAAGAAATTTTTTGTGCAAACAAATTCTTTTCATGTATTTACTGATTTTTTCCAGCTAAATGACCCTGAAATTGAAAAGAATTTCAAATGAACTCAGAAAAGGTTAAAAGTTGGCATGGTATCATAATTTCATACAAATAGCATGTGCAAGAAAGTAGAGAGGGTTACGGCAAAAACTGGATGCACTTCGTGTATAAAATGGACAATCTCTTTCGAAGTATCAGGGTTTCCGACGAAAACTGAACTGTTACAAAGGTATTTCATTTTTTAAATAACCTAAGCACTACCAAATTGAATATAATGATAAAACACACTAATATTAAACATAAGAAAAAAGAATCACTGAAAAAACTTTTTTCAAAGTCAAGTTATTCACAAACTAGTGATTCACACAAATTTCAAATAATTCAAAATTTAAACTATTCAAATTTGAAAACTACCGGCACTAATAGAAAGTTTGTAATTTTTTGTACCTAAAGCAAAAATATTCACAAAGAAACTCTAAATACAGCAAAAAACAACTCAAAAATAAATAAAACAAAAATAAATAAAGCAAAAAAAATTAAGAAAAAAAAAGCCCGCCTACTAGGCCAAAGCGGCCTACATACGACTAGTAACACAACCTTTTGTTGGGCCAGGATGCTGGCCCGCAAAGGCCCAATAGGCCCACTGGGAGAAGAGGGCAGGTAGGCCCAGTAGGCCTGGTTAGGAGAGGAGCTCGAGAGAGCTACCGCACTGGGGCTTATAAACCAGTGCGGTAGCCCCTCGACTTGCGAGGTGGGACTAAACTTGTGCACCGCCTGGAGCCAGCGCACCCCCTTTAGTACCGGGTCGTGGCTCCAACCGGTACTAAAGGCCCCCCCTTTAGTACCGGTTGGTGCCACGACCCGGTACTAAAGGGGGTGCGCTTCCCGCCGCTTGGCCTGGCCAAAACAGACCTTTAGTACCAGTTGGTGGCTCCAACCGGTACTAAAGGTCCATCCTATATATACAACACTTGAAAAAAATTCAGTTTCCCTCTGTTCTTCCCTCTGTTTCCTCCCTCCATCACGCCGCCCTGCCCCGATCGTCGCCGCCCCAGCCCCTCGTCGCCGACCCCGGCCGTCCCCGCCCTTCGTCGCCGGCCCCGTCGACGTCGCCGCCCCAGCCGTCCCCGTCCCCGTCGCCGCGCCCCGCCCCGCCCCGTCGTCGCCGCCCCGTCCCGTCACCCCGGCCGCCCCGCCCCGTCGTCACCGCCCGTCGCCTCCCCGTCCCGTCGCCCCGTCGTCGCCTCGCCGGTGAGCTCGCCCCAGCCGCCATGTCCACTCACACACACACACTACACACACACACACACACACACACATTAGTTTGTTTGTTATAAATTTTTTCTGTTTTTTAGTTAAAATATGTTAGAAATTATTCTGTTTTTTAGTTATATAAATATTAGAAATGTTAGTTTTATAGAAATGTTATAAATTTTTTCTGTTTTTTAGTTATAGAAATATTTATAGAAATGTTAGCAATTTTTCTGTTTTTTAGTTATATAAATATTAGAATTGTTATGAAATGTTAGTTATATAATCAGGAAATTTTAGAATTAGTTTTAGTTAGATGAATTAGATTAATGTCAAATTGTTAGAATTTGCATATATATATAGAATTTTAGTTATCACAATCCAATCATTTAAAAAATGTTACTTTTTGCGGGCATATAGTATTTGTTCTCGACGATATGCCCGGCCCGCATCCTCGCCGTCGACCCGTTCGCGACGACGTCCTGCTTGAGGGGACCAATGTCCAGGACTGGGCTCCGCCGGGCTGGCACTGGGAGGTGCTACCTGGAGGGGCGCGCCGCTTGGTGAGGAACCCGACCTCGGGTCCCGTCGTCGACCCTGATCTTCTTTGGTGGCGTTCGCGTGGGCCACATTCGGTGCAGAGGCAGCCGGCCCCGCCGGAGGTGGTGCGTCGCTGTATCAGGGAGGAATATGAGCACGTCCATCGCTACATGGCTGCTATGGACGACGTCAGGTTCTCCACTACTTGGCGGGTTCTTTGGGCAGATGACCGGAGATATGATCCTGTGATGGTTCCTTCTCTTTGGGTGTGCACCACCCGCGCCCCAGGAACCGCGAGTGGCGCTTTAGATTCTTCTGTAGTACTTGATCTTTATTAGGTACCTAGCCAGTGATGTATTCGATATATAATATTCGAGACGATGTATTCGAGATTATATATATTAAGACGATCAATGATGTATTCGAGATTATATATTCGAGACGATGTATTCGAGATTCAGTTTTTCCTTATTGATTAATTGCATCCATGCATTGTAATTTTTTAATACTAAATTGTTTTATATTTCTTCTATATTAGTAAAGTAAAAGCTATGGCGGACAATACCGGCAGAGAGAGAGAAGAGGAATTGTTCGACATCATACGCAGCCCTCACAGGCTAGATGATCTCAATGAAGCAGATGACGGCTCCCAATATCTGAACAATACCGGAGAGGGTGATGAAAAGATATTCGATCTCGACGACCGGGTTGATGAAGTCATGAACTATGATTATGATTATGACACAGACAATGCTGATCTTCAAATAATAAACACTACCAGCGAGGTATATTTATATAAGCAGGCATCATGGTGATCATCACATGTTTTTTTATTGAAGATATATTAACGAATCGATCATTCTTCTTTCAGCCCTCTGGATCGAGCAAATCTGCTTCCACAGACAGCAGGACAAAGCGAGGCCCAGGTAGATTGTTGAAGGAACGTGTAAAGTACAACATCGAATCCATCAAACCTTGTGGCAAACCCCTCACGCCTAAGAACATTGCGAACAAGTGGACTCATCAGTGCGGAGTTCTTGTGAAGAACAAACTCCCGATCTCCATTCAAGAATGGAAAGAGCCAAAGACTAAACGTCCAGGTGTTACTTGGGTCGACGACAGAGCCAAAAAAGACCTTGTGAAATCTCTGATGGAACATTTCACCCTACCAGATCATTTCACTGAAGCAGATGTGGAGAAAGTCAAGGCCGCTGCTCTTAAGAAGATGGCAATTGCATTCAGCACCCACAAGAAAACTGTATGGGCCAACTACCTCGCTAATGAAAGGAAGACTCCAGATTTCACGGGAACACTGGAGAAGCAAAGAGAGCACTGGGACGATTTCGTGACCTTCAAGGATTCAGAATTAGCTAAGGAACGGTCGATAAAAAACAAGGCAAATGCCGCAAAAAAGACGCAGTCCCATAGGCTGGGTCCAGGTGGCTACGCGGTGGGATTGCCTAAGTGGGATAAGTCTGAGCAAGAGATGTTGGATGCAGGGGTCACTCTGGTTACCCGGCACTGGCCCCCCAGGTGCAGAACTTGGTTCTATGCGCATGGGGGAGCGTTGGACCCGAAGACAGGCGAAGTTTCGCGGAAGGCAAGTCTAAAAGGAGCCGAACAAAAGATAATTGACGCAATAGATGAAGCTCGAACGGGGGTGTTCACGCCCAACAGAGAGAACGACGAGCTTACTCGCGCCCTGGGAAATCCTGAACACCCGGGAAGAGCACGAGGCCTGGGCGTTATTCCCTGGTATGAGGGCTTCTCAGAATGGAACGAGGACTACAGGAGTCGTGCAAGAAGGAAGATGGAGGAGGAGAAGAAAAGGAAGCTGGAGCAGGAGCAGAGGAAGCAGGATGCAGAACGCCTTCAAGGCCTAGAAGCAAGGCACGCGGACCTGGCACTCAAATTCCAGCAGCAGCAACAGCAGATCGACTCACTTAGCCAGGAAAGGGGGTCTCAGCAGCGGCAGCAGCAAGCGGATGATCGTCCAGCATTGGATAGCACCGTCCCATCCATGCCGAGAAGCAGTGTTCCCGGGCGACACACTGCTGGATACATACCCTGTGGATGAGATCATAGAGAACACTAACTGCGAGCTACACTCCAAAATGAAGAACATATCCATGAAGGTGGCGGACGGCATTGCTTTTCCAGTTACCCCCAAAGCAACCTACCATTGCATCCCGATTCCAGAGGGCTATGCTCGTGTCATGGTTGATGAAGTGGTGGACCCGTATTCGGGGCTAACGCTTGACATTCCTGGAGGTGAAGACGAGGGCACACTGGGAGAGGCCATACATCATATCATCCTATGGAGAAAGGATTGCATCATCTTTCGAAGTCCACCGACACCGCGTCGTCTGCCGACTCCTCCTCGAAGTCTGCCACCGAGTTAGCAGACTCCCACTCCTCCAAGTCCACGAACACGTGAGACGACTCCTCCTCGAAGTCCGCCACCTCCTCCAAGTCCCCGAACGCGTGAGCTGACTCCTCCGGTTTCAAGCCCGGCACAGCGTCATGCCACTTCTCCGGTTTCAAGTCCGGCACCGTGTCAGGCCACACCTCCTGCTTCAAGTCCGGCACATCGTCAGACCACTTCTCCTGGTCCAACTCCACGTCAGCCGTCTCCGCCGGCTCAGCAATCGCAGAAGAGACATCCCGCAGCTTTGGTGCATAGCGGTACGAGTCGAGGTAGTTCAGGAAGTACAGGCGAAGGCAAGCGATATAAATATGGTCCAAGCCTCACTCCTCTTCCTCAGAGGCCTTACGACATGACTGAGGAGCAAAACGCAGCCATAGTGCAAGCCCAAGTGGACGCCCATTTTGGACCGAAACCGACACCGCCGCCAAAGGAGAAAGTGCCTGGGAAAGTACTTGACCACTTCATTCGTATGGCTAGAGAACCAGCTCCCAAGCCTGTTGACTCGGACTATGAGCGCCAAATCAGGAAGGCACATCGAGCACGACTACAGAAGGAAGCGAGCTCAAGCTCGAGCCAACAAGCAGCTGGCAAAAAATGCGGGAAAACCGTTCCTCAGTTTGGAGAACAGGCGGCGCAAGCGATCCCCCCGCTTGTTGTGCCAACAACACATGAGAGGAGTAGTACGCGCGCCAAATATTATTGTGGGCAAACCGTTAGCGTTCCCCAGCATGGCCATGTGGTAATAACAAAGGATCATATAATGCAAGCTCAAATGCTCAATATCTCTGTTGGACAACTCCATCGAGCCCATGCCTACGCTTAAAGAATCGGAAATAGCATGGCAATATGGCTGGGGCAAACCTTTGGTCCATCCAGACAAGGTCAAGGACCTCCCAACAAGAATGTATCAATTACATCAATGGTACATGAACATTACCAAGATTTCCAATCGAGAGTCCCTCATGGTGAATGTCAAGCATGAGCATTATTACCATGAGAAAGCCCTGTCCATTGAGTATCCAGAACTATTTCAGTTATTTAATCAAGACGCACTCGACAAGTCTATCGTCAGTTGCTATTGTCTATAAGTGATTTCTTTCTGTAATTTAAGTCTCAAGCTAGTTATGTAGTGATAATTTTGATCAATCATTACATGTAATTATCCTCACTATATTCTTTTTCTGTGGTATTATATGCAGGATGAAGATGTATGAAATGAAAAAAGCTGCACGCTATGGCGTTGGGTTCATTGACCCAAATACCATTAATCAGGATATATGGGAGATTGAACATTGTCGAGCTGCTGTAGAGGAAAGCATGCTAGAGTTCTTGAAGCGCCTCAATAGCAATGAAGATATACTACTTCCTTACAACTTTCCGTGAGTCACACTGTCTTGTACTACAAATTCTGTTTTTGCTTACTAGCTAGCTAGATGTTAATAATTAAGTGTATACGGTTTACGGTAGTTGATTAATTTTATGCACATGTCCGCTTAATTAAGACATGCAAACGTGTGCGTATGCAGTTGGCACTGGGTCTTGTTAAACATTAAAGCTGAGGAAGTAAAAGTTGAATTACTGGACTCACTAACTAAAGAAGATAAAGACTACACCATCGTGAAGGGGATAGTCAACAGGTAATTTCAATCATTATTAATTATTAGTTCCTGATATGAACTATTTAATAACCCCTTAATTAATTTTCTTTGCCGGCGGGCAGGGCATGGGCAAAGTTCATCAAGGTGACTCCAGGCACGTGGCCAAAAAAGTTGTTTTGGCATCGACCCAAGGTAAGTAATTAAGTAGTACTAGCTAGCTACCATCTCTTTAATTCTTGTTTCAATATCATTAATTAATTATCATGCTTGATTAATCATTATCTGATTCAATTCCATTCTTGTAAAGGCCCTGAGGCAGGCATCGGGGAATAATCTGTGTGCATTCTACGTTTGCGAGAACATTCGCATGATGACGTGCGAAAGGAGCAGATCTGATAGATAGGAATGGGTACGTTTTTGTCAGAACACTATTCACACTATTATCGATATCTAGTCGCACAACTAACACACATGCATATTGATCTCCTTCTTAACAGTTCAGAGAGGTGCGGGATAAGCTCCTAGCATCGGACCGCATACAAGCACTTCAAAAGGAAATAGCCGGATTTTTGCTTGACCAGGTCATAGATCCCAAAGGAGAATACTATTACCCGCTACCGCCCCCATGAACCACTTGTCATCATGCTCCGAAGGCACCAAGGCAACATGTATGAGAAATTGTATATGTATATACATGTGTATGTGTGAATAGTTAATGGTGTTGGCTGTGAGACATTCGATGATTATATATATATATATATATATATATATATATATATATACACACACACGAGAAAATCTATATATTTATATATATGCATAACGTGTACAATTTGTAGTATCGTGAAATACCAGCAAACAAAAAAGAATTAAATGGAAAATAAAGCCAAATTGAAAACACAATATTAAAGCAAAAATTAAAAAAAAAACAGCCAAACATTTAGTACCGATTGGTGTTACCAACCGATACTAATGTCCAACACGCACCCGGGCCTGGCTCTTGCCACGTGTTTGCACTTTAGCGCCGGTTCGTGACGAACCGGTACTAAAGGGGGGACCTTTAGTCCCCACTCTTTAGTGCCGGTTCGCCAACCGGCACTAAAGGCCGTCACGAACCGTCTCTAAAGCCCGGTTCTGCACTAGTGCGCCCTGCAGCATATCGCCGCCACGGGCGAGTCTCCCACGTGTGCTTGCGCCTCTCTCTCGGCTGGGTGCCCCTTGGCGCACGCGCGGCCACATGGGTGCGCCCTCCGATCTCCTGGACGCTGCCACCAAGGGCGCGTCTCCACCTTGTCTTCTCTCCTGATGTTTGTGTGTGCGGGACTCCTCCTCCTTCATCTCCTCGGACGCCTGCATGCTCGCCGTGGGCAGACTGTCGCCGGCGTCTCTTCTCTCTTCCTCCTCGGCCATCACATCTGGTGTATGTATGGTTTGCCCTCGTGGGGTGTTCCTTCTGGATCCCTCCTGGTGTGAGGCCTCCCCCTGCGAATGGCCTTATGCCCGTGTATTTATAGGTGGTCGCGCTGGACGCGTAACTAGGGCCACGGCCGTTCGGCTGTTGCCGATTTTCTTGGAATAGATATGCACGGTGTATGTTGATGCTCCTTCGTATACTTACCTCTTCGACTGTTTTTCTTGACGTGCAGTCCAGCAAAATAAAGTACTACCAAACGTGCGACTCTCTGGCCGCCTTGCAAGTTCATCAATTTGTATTTTACCTTCAACAGGGTTATATGGATATTCGGGTATGTACGCGTGTTTGCCGGCCGGTACATGGGTATTCGTAGAGATACGTATTTATATGTGCCGGCCGTACGCAGGATATGCATTGTATTCGGGTATGTACGCGTGTTTGCCGGCCGGTACATGGGTATTCGTAGAGATACGTATTTAGATGTGCAAGTCGCCACTATACCAGGTCTTCGATGCATGCATGTACTTCCTCCGTTCCGAAATGTAATTCTTTGTAAAGATTCCACTATAAATCACATACGGATGTATATAAATGCATTTTAAGTGTAGATTCATTTATTTTACTCCATACGTAGGCCATTTAGTAGAATCTCTACAACGACTTATATTTAGGAACGAAGAGAGCAGTACGCAGGCGATTTTTGCCGTGCACCGCGTACCTAATCAATTAATCAGCCCGTGCATGCATGCACGCACTAGTCTGCGCGTACATATATATTCTTTCTTGTGCGTACCCTGCACTAAAAACAAAACCTTCTACAATAATAATTCAATCATACGCGTTAGTCATATAGAAGCGAGAAAAGCAGAACATGAGACGATCATTTTTATTACAAAACGTACTCGACTTTTCTACTTCAGTCTAAAATCGCGTCGAACAAATGCCTCCTCACCAAGTTGAGTTCGACAGCAGAGTGAATCAAACTCGACTTGGTGAAAAAGTTCGACCACTCGGTGCAATTACTTGCAGCCTTTGTTCATTTTCTTTAGAAAGATAATGCGGGTAGATACCTCCGCTTTATGAGACAACTTGTTGGGCCATGTAGCAGCTATGCCGCCTATCAACAAAGAGATCTCAGCTTACCTCCATTCTGCAGCGGAATACCATGCCACCTTTCAGAGAATTTTATCAACCTAGTTGCGACCACCTAGCTGCTGCGGTGTCAGCCGACTAGATCAAAGGCTTTCACAGATTTATGCTAGCCGCACTGGCGCATTGCACTGCTCCCGTGATCTTCATGTGATGATGTAGGTGAGACGTCGGTAGACCATCGACAACTCCCTTTCACCCTAGATAGTGCATCACCATGCCATTCATGGCGAGGCGATTCTTGTGGTATGCCGGGACACCATCGGCCTTATGGATGATCGAGGGGATGATATTGCCCCCAAGCTTCATTGTTGTTGGAGATGGTGTACCCAAGTTACATTGGCACCACCCTTATGAGCACACATGTGCTTCCTTCCAACACCTGCCGTTCATGTTAGTGTACATGATTGGTCGCCGGGGTGCCGTCGGTGGTACCATGGACGCATGGGTATTGCTGCCCCCAAGAGCTCATGGTGTGGGTTGGCGTAAAGGTTTCACATCGGCATGTCGTCAATGTCCATGGGCGTACGGGGTGGTTGCCCCTGTGATGCCCGTGATGTTGGTTCGTGTAGAGACTCGACGTTGGGATGCCGTCAGCAACACCGAGAAGTACCTCTTCATTGGTTGCAAAGACGTTGGGAAGCGCAACAACTAGAAACACCCAACAAAACAAAGTGAACCGAGAGAACAAAAAGAAGAAGATTTGACTCATGGCAAAGAAGTGCCTTCGGTGGCTACAACAGTCTCTTATCTGCAGAGTTACATGCAATCCTTAGATCTCTCTAGGAAATATTCTACAGAGGAGATTCTCAAGGGGAAGATGCCCATGTGGCGGGAGAAGCCGGCTGTCACGCGGAAGGAGGTCATATCATAACCATTGCCGAAGCCACCACCAGGGCAGGTGGCCCTGTCGGTTGATGGTGCCTTCCTACAGTCGGATAGGACAGTTGCGGCAGGTATGGTGTTGAGGAGACATGATGGGAGTGTAATCTTCGCGGCATACCGGTGCATCTTTAACTGTAATGAAGCTTTGGAAGCGGAGTTGCATGCACTAATGCAAGGTATGGCGCTAGCTATCCAGCATTGTGAGGTTCCTGTTATTGTCCAATCGGACTCTTCTGTCGCCCTCTCCGCCTTGACGGGCGACAGTTTATCTAGATCTGCCTACGGGCTTTTAGTCGCTGAGATTCGTCATCTTATGGTAGATAGAGTTTTCATTCCCTTGAAAATTAGTTGTCTGCAGAATAGGGTAGCAGATCGCTTGGCACTGTATAGTCGTACAGAGAGTACCACTGCTGTATGGCTTGGACGAGGTCCACCGTGTATTGAGGATCTCTTGCCTCGTGATTGTAACCCTATCCATATGGAATAAAATTCTTCTACCAACGCAATAATAATAATAATACATGCAGTGCCTTTTACCTTTTTGGGCCTTTAGATGGCATGGGCTACCAACAGGGGATGTTGACTATGTCCAGCACTGGTCGGGCAAATGGGCCGCATGGCCGAATAATACAAGAACAACCATGTGGTATGGAAGGCATGTGGGACTTTTGTCCCACCTTGCATGTGGGTGAAGATTCAGACCAACATATAAGGAAGCATCTTATGGTTCATTTAGATGGAGTGATGTAAGAAGACTGCTTCATGTACACAACACACCACCCATATTATAGAGTACCTGCGTTCGCGTGTATATTCACGATTGGACTTAGGATGTTTGGCGTGACCGCGTGCGTGTGTATTGGCACACTTTTTTTTGCATGAAGGAACTACATTCTTCATATATATACACACAACATCCTTTTTTTTCTTTTCCTTTTAGTATGGCGAGGACCAACGTCATGGATGAAGACACGCATCGGTGTTGCCAGCACCGACATGCTTGAATATTTCATGGAGGAACTACATTCTTCATATATATACGCACAATATCCTTTTTTTTCTTTTTCTTTTAGTATCGCAAGGACCAACATCGTGGACGAAGGCACGCATAGGTGTTGCCAGCATCGACGTGCTTGAATATTTCGCCAACCACTGCATAATAAGTCACTGTCCTTCAGCGACAACCACTGATTTTTTTTTCAATAATAATGTGACGGCCGGGCATATGCATTGAGTCATTCGTGGTGTGTCCCATGCCTGCCATATGCATTGAGTTTGCATGTGCGGAGTTGCAACTGTCGGTGGTGGGCCGAGCCTGTCAGCTCTAACGTGTTGACGTGTTCTATACTCGTTCTATATTTGGCTTGGATATGAGGTGTGTCGGACAGTCCTGGTGTTTGAAGCTGGTTTAAGGCGTCCATATGGGTCTATTTTTTTGACCGGTTCGCCCGTCTGGGCATTTAAGACAAGTTTGAGGCCGCCGGTTGTAGATGATTTGATTGGAGCCTCGTGTTTGGCCTAGGCTACCCTGCTGCTTGGCCTCTTGCAAAGTAGTGATTTTAATTTATTTTTTTGTTTGCTCGATTTTTTACTAGACTTTTGGCTCTGCTTTTTTGGCGGCAGTAGGTTCTAAAAAATAAGAGCAGATCATGGTGCCGAGGTATTACAAGGAGGACATGCACATCGGCGCTTGAAGTACATATACTCTATAAACCTTTTTTTTAAAGGAGGATGACCCCCGGCCTCTACATCTGAGAGATGCATGCAACCATTTTATTAATTGTTCACAAAGACATTACAAATTATTAAATCAGGTAGTCTGAAGCCACCATCTTAGCAACATCTGTCGCTACTCCTATGCACTGGATGAAGGGGTGTTGATAGTCCGAGCCTAATACCAAACAGACATTGTACAAATGCCTAACATCTAAATCCGAAGGCCCCAACCAAGTCACATACTGGGTTTGAGGCGTATACCGGTCCAGCGTACTCTCATAGGTCGTCGCCACCATCTTCCACTGATCCATCTTCAGAGCAGGCACTGACGCATCAACATTGCCAGGCCTACCATCGATGCCCCCACGGAGCCAGACAATACCTCCTTCCTGTGCGCGTCCATCATCACACATCCTCGTCGAGGCCCTGCCGCGCCACACCGCCGAGACTCCACGTCGTCAATGTGTCACATGGAATGCTGCTTCACCGCTGGAACCGTCCACTGGTCCCTCAAGTCGATGCACACCTACCAGAATGACGCCCCCAAGGAGTGAACGACACAAGTGCGCCACCGTCATTCGATCGACTGATCTTGGGTTTCCCCGGGAGGTAGCGGAAGGAGTTGGGAGCTTCACCTCGATGATGCCTTCAAGAAGGAAACGACGTCGAGGATGTTACCATCACCGACTCTGCCCACCAGCCAGAGACCAGGTTTTCACCTAGATCTGTCCCATGAGCATCCAGCTGACAACATGTGCACCGTGCAGACCGCCTTCAAAGCCCCAGACCTGGCCTCCTAGATCCGGCGACCATCCACAACAGCACTGCCACCATGGGAGCCCTGACACAGCGACCACTGCCTGTGTCACTACTAGGAAAAGGGCTATAGATAATATGGACACTAAAGGCGCATCAGACATGTGGTGCGCCACTACTAACAATGTTTTTTTCCAAAAATACTAATGGCGCACCAGGGAACAGTGCGTCATTACTAGTTTTAACCCCGTGCGCCACTACTATCATTTTTTTTTGCAAAAATACTAATGGCGCACCGCCAGCTGGTGCGCCATTAGTAACCAGGGTTACTAATGACGCATTTGTAGGTGGTGCGCCATTAGTAACCTGGGACCAGCTAGATATTTTGGATTGTATTTAAATTGTAGCTTTCATTTCCCGATGAATATTTTTAAATTTCATGGGCACTTTTTAATATTATGTTTATTATGGTATTGAATTTCTAACTCACAAAAAGTATTGAATTTGTTAATATTTTTTGAACTCATGAATATTTTTAAATTTTATGGGCACTTTTTGAATTCATGAATATTTTTTCAAATTTGATGAAATTTTTTCATATTCATAAATGTTTTACCAATTCACAAATGAATGCAACTAAAAATCCAAAAA
This sequence comes from Triticum timopheevii, assembly GCA_963921465.1. NCBI lineage: Eukaryota > Viridiplantae > Streptophyta > Magnoliopsida > Poales > Poaceae > Triticum > Triticum timopheevii. The sequence continues at coordinate 7,231,424 of OY997274.1, read as the reverse complement.
TTATTGATGATATTTTTAAATAACAAATTTGATGATATTTTTTCACATTCATAAATATTTTCAAATTTGATCGTCATTTTCTGAAAAATTATTAGAGCAACTAAAAATAATAATAAAAAAGTTACTTATGGCGCACCCCCCGCTCCACCGCCACTGCCGACCCCCCGCACCCTCCCCGCTCCGCCGCCGACGACGACCCCCCGCACCCTCCCCCGCTCCACCGCCGCCGCCGACCCCCCGCACCCCCCCCCCCGACTCCACCGCCGCCGGCGACCCCCGCACCCTCCCCCGGCCCGCTCCACCGTCGCCGACGACCCCCTGCACCCTACCCTGTCTCCTCGCTCGGTTCCCCCGAACGGAATCAGCCGAGCGTACCACCCGCCCCCTCCCTCCCCCCCCCCCCACCCCCCGAGCAAGACCTAGGGTTCAAGCGGCCGTTGCCAGCCCTCCGCTAGGCAACAAAAAATCCAAAAAAAACTTACTAATGGCGCACCGCTAGGGGGTGCGCCATTGCTATCCAAAAAAAAAGATTACTAATGGCACACTACCAGGGGATGCGCCATTGCTATCAAAAATAATAATAATGGCGCACCGCTAGGGGGTGCGCCATTACTAAGCTTCCCCCTAGCTAATCCCGCCTTCGCCCGATCCCTTCGTCCCTCCCTCGCCAGATCCCCTCCCTCGCCACACCCTCACGCCCCCTCCGCCCCCGCCTTCCTCCTTCCACCACCTGATCGTCGTCCCTCGCCGCTCCTTCGCCGCCCTGCCCCAGCACGCACGTCCCCTCCCTCCCTTCCCCATCCTCCTAGCTTCTCCTCCTCCTCCTCTCATCGCATGTGCCTTCTTCTGCTCGGAAGGTCAAGAAGGCGGCCAAGGACGCCGACGACGGCGACGCCGGGCCCCGGCTCAACAACGACATCACGGGCCCCTTCCTCCAGATCGCCGCCCGCAGCCTCCTCGACGCCGGCGTCCTCTACGTGATTCCTCCTCTCTCCACCCCTCCTTCCCCCTAGGTTTCTCTCCCCGCCGGTGGCTGATACGTCTCCAACGTATCTATAATTTTTGATTGCTCCATGCTACTTTATCTACTGTTTTGGACTATATTGGGCTTTATTTTCCACTTTTATATTATTTTTGGGACTAACCTATTAACCGGAGGCCCAGCCCAGAATTGCTGTTTTTTGCCTATTTCAGTATTTCGAAGAAACGGAATATCAAACGGAGTCCAAACGGAATGAAACCTTCGGAAACGTGATTTTCTCACCGAACGTGATCCAGGGGACTTGGACCCTACTCCAAGGAACAAAAGAGGCGGTCACGAGGGTGGGGGGCGCCCCCTCCCCCCTAGGGCGCGCCCCTTGCCTCGTGGGCCCCCTGTTGCTCCACCGACATACTCCTTCCTCCTATATACACCTACGTACCCCCAAATGATCAGAACAGGAGCCAAAAACCTAATTCCACCGCCGCAACTTCCTGTATCCACGAGATCCCATCTTGGGGCCTGTTCAGGAGCTCCGTCGGAGGGGGCATCCACCATGGAGGGCTTCTACATCATCATCAAAGCCTCTCAGATGAAGCGTGAGTAGTTTACTTCAGACCTACGGGTCCATAGCTAGTAGCTAGATAGCTTCTTCTCTCTTTTTGGATCTCAATACAATGTTCTCCCCCTCTCTCGTGGAGATCTATTCGATGTAATCTTCTTTTTGCGGTGTGTTTGTTGAGACCGATGAATTGTGGGTTTATGATCCAGCTTATCTATGAATAATATTTGAATCTTCTCTGAATTCTTTTATGTATGATTGAGTTATCTTTGCAAGTCTCTTTGAATTATCCGTTTGGTTTGGCCAACTAGATTGGTAGTTCTTGCAATGGGATAAGTGCTTAGCTTTGGGTTCAATCTTGCGGTGTCCTTACCTAGTGATAGAAAGGGTTGCAAGGCACGTATTGTATTGTTGCAATCGAGGATAACAAGATGGGGTTTTTATCATATTGCATGAATTTATCCCTCTACATCATGTCATCTTGCTTAAGTCGTTACTCTGTTTTTAACTTAATACTCTAGATGCATGTTGGATAGCGGTCGATGAGTGGAGTAATAGTAGTATATGAAGAATCGATTCGGTCTACTTGTCATGGACGTGATGCCTATATACATGATCATGCCTAGATATACTCATAACTATGCTCAATTCTGTCAATTGCTCAACAGTAATTTGTTCACCCACCGTAGAATACTTATGCTCTTGAGAGAAGCCACTAGTGAAACCTATGGCCCACGGGTCTATTCTCATCATATCAATCTCCATCACTTTTATACTTGCTTTGTTTTTACTTTGCCTTTTACTTTTTACTTTGCATCTCTATACCAAAAATATTATTTATCATCTCTATCAGATCTCACTCTCGTAAGTGACCGTGAAGGGATTGACAACCCCTAATCGCATTGGTTGCGAGTAGCTATCGTTTTGTGCAGGTACGAGGGACTTGTGCGTGGCCTCCTACTGGATTGATACCTTGGTTCTCAAAAACTGAGGGAAATACTTACGCTACTTTGCTGCATCATCCTCTCCTCTTCGGAGAAATCCAACGCAGTGCTCAAGAGGTAGCAAGAAGAATTTCTGGCGCCGTTTCCGGGGAGGCTCACGCAAGAGCAAGTCAACCATACCAAGTACCCATCACAATCCCTATCTCTTGCATTACATTATTTGCCATTTGCCTCTCATTTTCCTCTCCCCCACTTCACCCTTGCCGTTTTATTCGCCCTCTCTTTTCCATTCTCCTCCTCTCTTTCCATTGCCTTTTCCTCGTATGTTTGTTTTCTCGTGTGTTGGATTGCTTGTTGTTGCGATGGCTCAAGATGCTACCAAATTGTGTGACTTCACCAATACCAATAATAATGATTTCCTTAGCACTCTGATTGCTCCTCTTGCCAATACTGAATCTTGTGAAATCAATACTTCTTTGTTGAATCTTGTTATGAAAGATCAATTCGTTGGCCTTCCTAGTGAAGATGCCGCTACTCATCTGAATGGCTTCGTTGACTTATGTGATATGCAAAAGAAAAAAGATGTCGATAATGATGTCGTTAAGTTGAAGCTATTTCCTTTTTCGCTTAGAGATCGTGCTAAAGCGTGGTTTTCATCTTTGCCTAAAAATAGTATTGATTCTTGGAATAAGTGCAAAGATGCTTTCATCTCTAAGTATTTTCCTCCCGCTAAGATTATCTCTCTTATGAACGATATTATGAATTTTAAGCAACTTGATCATGAACATGTTGCACAAGTTTAGGAGAGAATGAAATTAATGATACGTAATTGTCCTACTCATGGTTTGAACTTGAGGTTGATTATACAAAACTTTTATGCCGGATTGAATTTTGCTTCTAGAAATCTTTTAGATTCGGCCGCGGGAGGCACTTTTATGGAAATCACTTTAGGAGATGCTACTAAACTCCTAGACAATATTATGGTTAATTATTCTCAATGGCACACTGAAAGATCTACTAATAAAATAGTGCATGTGATAGAAGAAATTAATGTTTTGAGTGGAAAGATGGATGGACTTATGAAATTATTTATTACTAAGAGTATTTCTTCTGATCCTAATGATATGCCTTTGTCTACTTTGATTGAGAATAATAATGAATCTATGGATGTGAATTTTGTTGGTAGGAATAATTTTGGTAACAACGCGTATAGAGCGAATTTTAATCCTAGGCCTTATCCTAGTAATTCTCCTAATAATTATGGAAATTCCTACAACAACTCTTATGGAAATTTTAATAATACGCCCTCTGAATTTGAGAATAGTGTTAAAGAGTTTATGAATTCACAAAAGAATTTTAATGCTTTGCTTGAAGAGAAATTGCTTAAAGTTGATGATTTGGCTAGGAACGTTGATAGAATTTCTCTTGAGGTTGATTCTTTAAAGCTTAGATCTATTCCTCCTAAGCATGATATCAATTAGTCTCTCAAATCCATGAGAATTTCCATTGATGAGTGCAAAGAAAGAACCGCTAGGATGCATGCTTCCAAAGATGCCTTTATTAAAGCATGTTCTTCTAATTCCTATGAAAATCAAGATGAAGATCTAAAAGTTATTGATGTGTCACCCATTAAATCTTTGTTTTGCAATATGAATCTTGATGAAACTGAATATGATCTTCCTTTACCTAGAAGGCGTTCTAAGAATTCGGAGTTTTTAGATCTTGATGATGAAATTGATAAATGTGGGATTGAAAGAAATAAACACCTAGATGTTGCTAAACCCACTATTTTGGATCTGAAGGAATTTAATTATGAAAATTGCTCTTTATTTGATTGTATTTCCTTGTTGCAATCCGTGCTAAATTCTCCTCATGCTTATAGTCAAAATAAGGCCTTTACCGAACACATTGTTGATGCCTTGATGCAATCTTATGAAGAAAAACTTGACTTGAAAGTCTCTATCCCTAGAACACTCGATGATGAGTGGGAACCTACTATTAAAATTAAAATTAAAGATTATGAGTTCCATGCTTTGTGTGATTTGGGTGCTAGTGTCTCCACTATCCCCAAAACTTTGTGTGATTTGCTAGATTTCCGTGACTTTGATGATTGCTCTCTAAACCTGCATCTTGCGGATTCCACTATTAAAAAGCCTATGGGAAGAATTAATGATGTTCTTATTGTTCCAAATAGGAATTATGTGCCCGTAGATTTTATCGTTCTTGATATAGATTGCAATCCTTCATGTCCTATTATTCTTCGTAGACCTTTCCTTAGAACGATTGGTGCAATTATTGATATGAAGGAAGGGAATATTAGATTCCAATTTCCCTTAAAGAAGGGCATGGAACACTTCCCTAGAAATAAAATAAAATTACCATATGAATCTATCATGAGAGCCACTTATGGATTGCCTACCAAAGATGGCAATACCTAGGTCTATTCTTGCTTTTATGCCTAGCTAGGGGCGTTAAACGATAGCGCTTGTTGGGAGGCAACCAATTTTATTTTTATTTTTTTGTTTTTGTTTCTATTTAGGAATAAATAATCCATCTAGCCTCTGTTTAGATGTGGTTTTATCTTTTAATTAGTGTTTATGCCAAGCAACACCTATTGGATCTTCTTGGATGATAGTTATTTGATCTTGCTGTAATTTCCAGAAACTTTGCGCTCAGTGCCCGAATTATTAAAAATCACTAGAACGTGATAAAATACTGATTCCAATTTATGATAATCAATAAGCAAATTTTCTAGGTCGTATAATTGTGGTAGAATTTTTTGAGTTCCAGAAGTGTGCGTTAGTTACAGATTACTACAGACTGTTCTGTTTTTGACAGATTCTGTTTTTCGTGTGTTGTTTGCTTATTTTGATGAATCTATGGTTAGTAAAATAGTTTATAATCCATAGAGAAGTTGGGATACAGTAGGTTTAACACCAATATAAATAAATAATGAGTTCATTACAGTAACTTATGTTGGAAATATGCCCTAGAGGCAATAATAAAAGTATTATTATATTTCCTTGTTCATGATAATTGTCTTTTATTCATGCTATAACTGTATTATCCGGAAATCGTAATACACGTGTGAATACATAGACCACAATATGCCCCTAGTGAGCCTCTAGTTGACTAGCTCGTTGTGATCAACAGATAGTCATGGTTTCCTGGCTATGGACATTGGATGTCGTTGATAACGGGATCACATCATTAGGAGAATGATGTGATGGACAAGACCCAATCCTAAGCATAGCACAAAGATCGTGTAGTTCGTTTGCTAGAGCTTTTCCAATGTCAAGTATCTCTTCCTTAGACCATGAGATCGTGTAACTCCCGGATACCGTAGGAGTGCTTTGGGTGTATCAAACGTCACAACGTAACTGGGTGACTATAAAGGTGCACTACAGGTATCTCCGAAAGTGTTTGTTGGGTTGACACGGATCGAGACTGGGATTTGTCACTCCGTGCAAACGGAGAGGTATCTCTGGGCCCACTCGGTAGGACATCATCATAATGTGCACAATGTGACCAAGGGGTTGATCACGGGATGATGTGTTATGGAACGAGTAAAGAGACTTGCCGGTAATGAGATTGAACAAGGTATCGGTATACCGACGATCGAATCTCGGGCAAGTAAAATACCGCTAGACAAAGGGAATTGTATACGGGATCGATTGAGTCCTTGACATCGTGGTTCATCCGATGAGATCATCGTGGAACATGTGGGAGCCAACATGGGTATCCAGATCCCGCTGTTGGTTATTGACCGGAGAACGTCTCGGTCATGTCTACATGTCTCCCGAACCCGTAGGGTCTACACACTTAAGGTTCGATGACGCTAGGGTTATAAAAGAAGTTTGTATGTGGTTACCGAATGTTGTTCGGAGTCCCGGATGAGATTCCGGACGTCACGAGGAGTTCCGGAATGGTCCGGAGGTAAAGATTTATATATGGGAAGTCCTATTTTGGCCACCGGAAAATGTTCGGGATTTTTCGGTATTGTACCAGGAAGGTTCTAGAAGGTTCCGGAGTGGGGCCCACCTGCATGGGGGGACCCACATGAACGTGGGTAGTGTGGGAAAGGCCCCACACCCCTGGTCAAGGCGCACCAAGATCCCCCGTTAGAAGGAATAAGATCATATCCCGAAGGGATAAGATCAAGATCCCTAAAAAGGGGGGATAACAATCGGTGGGGAAGGAAATGATGGGATTTCTTTCCTCCCACCTTGGCCAACGCCCCAATGGACTTGGAGGGCAAGAAACAAGCCCCTCCACCCCTATATAAAGTGGGAAGACGCATGGGAGCTTCACACGAAGTTCTGGCGCAGCCCTCCCCCTCTCCCAAGTCCTCCTCCTCTCCCGCGGTGCTTGGCGAAGCCCTGCAGGATTGCCACGCTCCTCCACCACCACCACGCCGTCGTGCTGCTGCTGGATGGAGTCTTACTCAACCTCTCCCTCTCTCCTTGCTGGATCAAGGCATGGGAGACGTCACCGGGCTGTACGTGTGTTGAACGCGGAGGTGCCGTCCGTTCGGCACTAGGATCTCCGGTGATTTGGATCACGACGAGTACGACTCCTTCAACCCCGTTCTCTTGAATGCTTCCGCTTAGCGATCTACAAGGGTATGTAGATGCACTCTCCTTCCCCTCGTTGCTAGTCTCTCCATGGATAGATCTTGGTGACACGTAGGAAAATTTTGAATTTCTGCTACGTTCCCCAACAGTGGCATCATGAGCTAGGTCTATTGCGTAGATTCTTTGCACGAGTAGAACACAAAGTAGTTGTGGGCGTTGATTTTGTTCAATATGCTTACCGTTACTAGTCCAATCTTGTTTCGACGGTATTGTGGGATGAAGCGGCCCGGACCGACCTTACACGTACTCTTACGTGAGACAGGTTCCACCGATTGACATGCACTTCGTGCATAAGGTGGCTAGCGGGTGCCAGTCTCTCCCACTTTAGTCAGAACGGATTCGATGAAAAGGGTCCTTATGAAGGGTAAATAGCAATTGGCATATCACGTTGTGGTTTTGCGTAGGTAAGAAACGTTCTTGCTAGAAACCCATAGCGGCCACGTAAAACATGCAAACAACAATTAGAGGACGTCTAACTTGTTTTTGCAGGGTATGCTATGTGATGTGATATGGCCAAGAAGAATGTGATGAATGATATGTGATGTATGAGATTGATCATGTTCTTGTAATAGGAATCACGACTTGCATGTCGATGAGTATGACAACCGGCAGGAGCCATAGGAGTTGTCTTGATTTATTGTATGACATGCGTGTCATTGACAAACGCCATGTAATTACTTTACTTTATTGCTAACCGATAGCCATAGTAGTAGAAGTAATAGTTGGCAAGACAACTTCATGAAGACACGATGATGGAGATCATGGTGTCATGCCGGTGACGATGATGATCATGGAGCCCCGAAGATGGAGATCAAAAGGAGCAAAATGATATTGGCCATATCATGTCACTATTTGATTGCATGTGATGTTTATCATGTTTATGCATCTTGTTTACTTAGGACGACGGTAGTAAATAAGATGATCCCTTACAAAATTTCAAGAAGTGTTCTCCCCTAACTGTGCACCGTTGCTACAGTTCGTCGCTTCTAAGCACCACGTGATGATCGGGTGTGATGGATTCTTACGTTCACATACAACGGGTGTAAGACAGTTTTACACAGCGAAAACACTTAGGGTTAACTTGACGAGCCTAGCATGTACAGACATGGCCTCGGAACACGGAGACCGAAAGGTCGAGCATGAGTCATATAGTAGATACGATCAACATGAAGATGTTCACCGATGATGACTAGTCCGTCTCACGTGATGATCAGACACGGCCTAGTTGACTTGGATCATGTAATCACTTAGATGACCAGAGGGATGTCTATCTGAGTGGGAGTTCATAAGATGAACTTAATTATCCTGAACATAGTCAAAAGATCTTTGCAAATTATGTCGTAAGCTCGCGCTTTAGTTCCACTGTTTAGATATGTTCCTAGAGAAAATATAGTTGAAAGTTGACAGTAGCGATTATGCGGACAGTAGAAAGCTCATGTCCTTAATGCACCGCTCAGTGTGCTGAACCCCAAACGTCGTTTGTGGATGTTGCGAACATCGGACATACACGTTTTGATAACTACGTGATAGTTCAGATAAACGGTTTAGAATTAAGGCACCAAAGATGTTTTTCGAAACGTCGCGGAACATATGAGATGTTTCGAGTGCTGAAATTGAGATTTCAGGCTCGTGCCCACGTCAAGAGGTATGAGACCTCCGACGATTTTCTTAGCCTACAAACTAATGGAGAAAAGTTCAATCGTTGAGCTTGTGCTCAGATTGTCTGAGTGCAACAATCACTTGAATTGAGTGGGAGTTGATCTTCCAGATGAGATAGTGATGTTTCTCCAAAGTCATTCCCACCAAGCTGCTAGAGCTTCGTGATGAGCTATAACACATCAGGGATAGATATGATGATCCTTGAGGTATTCGCGATGTTTGACACCGCGAAAGTAGAAATCAAGAAGGAGCATCAATTGTTGATGGTTGGTGAAACCACTAGTTTCAAGAAGGGCAAGGGCAAAAAGGGATACTTCATGAAACGGCAAATCAGCTGCTGCTCTAGTGAAGAAACCCAAGTTGAACCCAAACCCGAGACTAAGTGCTTCTGGGAAACAACCACTGGAGCGGAATTACCCTAGATACTTGGTAGATGAGAAGGCTGGCAAGGTCGATAGAAGTATATTGGATATGCATTATGTTAATGTGTACTTTACTAGTACTCCTAGTAGCACCAGGGTATTAGATACCGGTTCGGTTGCTAAGTGTTAGTAACTCGAAATAAAAGCTACGGAATGAACGGAGACTAGCTAAAGGTGAGCTGACGATATGTGTTGGAAGTGCTTCCAAGGTTGATGTGATCAAGCATCGCACGCTCCCTCTACCATCGAGATTTGGTGTTTGCGTTGAGCATAGACATGATTGGATTATGTCTATCGCAATACGGTTATTCATTTAAGGAGAATAATGGTTACTCTATTTATTTGAATAATACTTTCAATGGTCTTGCACCTAAAGGAATGGTTTATTGAATCTCGATCGTAGTGATACACATTTCATGCCAAAAAGATATAAGATAGTAATGATAGTACCACTTACTTGTGGCACTGCCATGTAAGTCATATTGGTGTAAAACGCATGAAGAAGCTCCATGTTGATGGATCTTTGGACTCACTCGTTTTTGAAAAGTTTGAGACATGCGAACCATGTCTATTGGTGTATATGCATGAAGAAACTCCATGCAGATGGATCATTTGGACTCACTTGATTTTGAATCACTTAAGATATGCAAATCATACCACATGGGCAAGATGACTAAAAAGCCTCGTTTTTCAGTAAAATGGAACAAGATAGCAACTTGTTGGAAGTAACACATTTTGATGTGTGCAGTCCAATGAGTGCTGAGGCATGTAGTGAATATCGTTATGTTATTACTTCACAGATGATTCGAGTAGATGTAGAGTATATTTACTTGATGAAACACAAGTCTAAATTATTGAATGGTTCAAGTAATTTCAGAGTGAAGTTGAAGATCATCGTGACAAGAGGATGAAATGTCTATGATATGATCATAGAGATGAGTATCTGAGTTACGAGCTTTGGCACGCAATTAAGACATTGTGGAAATTGTTTCATAATTAATACCGCCTGGAACACCATAGTTTGATGGTGTGTCTGAACATCATAGTTGCACCCTATTGGATATGGTGTGTACCATGATGTCTCTTATCGAATTACCACTATCGTTTATGGGTTAGGCATTAGAGACAACCACATTCACTTTAAAAGGGGCACCACGTAATTCCGTTGAGATGACAACGTATGAACTATGGTTTAGAGAAACCTAAGCTGTCATTTCTTAAAGGTTTGGGGCTGCGACGCTTATGTGAAAAAGTTTCAGGTTGATAAGCTCGAACCCAAAGCGGATAAAATGCATCTTCATAGGACACCCAAAACGGTTGGGTATACCTCCTAATTCAGATCCGAAAGCAATAGGGATTGTTTCTTGAATGGGGTCCTTTCTTCAGGAAAAGTTTGTCTCGAAAAGTTAAGTGGGAGGATGGTGGAGACTTGATATGGTTATTGAATCGTCACTACAACTAGTGTGTAGCAGGGCACAGGAAGTTGTTCCTGTGGCACCTACACCAGTTGAAGTAGAAGCTTATGATAGTGATCATGAAACTTCAGATCAAGTCACCACCGTACCTCGTAGGGTAACAAGGATGCGTACTGCTTCAGAGTGGTACAGTAATCCTGTCTTGAAGGTCATGTTGCTAGACGACAATGAACCTACGAGCTATGGAGAAGCAATGGTGGGCCCAAATTCCGACAAATGGTTAGAAGCCATGAAATCCGAGATAGGATCCATGTATCAGAACAAAGCATGGACTTTGGTGGACTTGCCCGATGATCGGCAAGCCATTGAGGTAAATGGATCTTTAAGAAGAAGACGGACGTGGACGGTAATGTCACCGTCTATGAAGCTCGACTTGTGGCGAAGAGTTTTTCACAGGTTCAAGGAGTTGACTACGATGAGATTTTCTCAGCCGTAGCGATGCTAAAGTCCGTCGGAATCATGTTAGCATTAGCTGCATTTATGAAATCTGGCAGATGGATGTCAAAATGAGTTTCCTTACCAGTTTTCGTAAGGAAAGGTTGTATGTGATACAATCAGAAAAGTTTTGTCGATCCTAAGGATGCTAAAAGGTATGCTAGCTCCAGCGATCCTTCTAAGGACTGGAGTAAGCATCTCGGAGTTGGAATATGTACTTTGATAAGATGATCAAAGATTTTGGGTTTATACAAATTTATGAGAAACTTGTATTTCCAAAGAAGTGAGTGGGAGCACTATAGAATTTCTGGTGAGTATATGTTATTGACATATTGTTGATCAGAAATGATGTAGAATTTCTGGAAAGCATATAGGGTTATTTGAAAAATGTTTTTCAATGGAAAACCTAGATTAAGCTACTTGAACGTTGAGCATCAAGATCTATGAGGATAGATCAAAAACGCTTAATGGTACTTTCAAATGAGCATATACCTTAACATGATCTTGAAGGTGTTCAAGATGGATCAGTCAAAGAAGGAGTTCTTGCCTGAGATGTAAGGTATGAAGTTAAGACTTAAAGCTCGACCACGGCAGAAGAGAGAGAAAGGACGAAGGTCGTCCCCTATGCTTTATACATAGGCTCTACAGTATGCTATGCTGTGTACCGCACCGGAAGTGTGCCTTGCCATAGTCAAGGGGTACAAGAATGATCCAGGAATGGATCATTGGACAGCGGTCAAAATTGTCCTTGGAGTAAATAAGGACATGTTTCTCGATTATGGAGGTGATAAAGAGTTCGGCGTAAAGGATTACGTCGATGCAAGCTTTAACGCCTATCCGAGTGACTCTGAGTAGCAAACCGGATACGTATAGTGGAGCAACCATTTGGAATAGCTCCAAGTGGAGCGTGGAAGCAGCATTTACAGAATGACCTAGAGATTTGCGAAGTACATACAGATCTGAATGTTGCAGACCCGTTGACTAAAACCTCTCTCACAAGCAAAACATGATCAAACCCCAGAACTCATTGAGTCTTAATCACATGATGATGTGAACTAGTTTAATGACATTAGTAAACTCTTTGGATGTTGGTCACATGGCGATGTGACCTGTCAATGTTAATCACATGGCAATGTGAACTAGATTATTGACTCTAGTGCAAGTGGGAGACTGTTGGAAAAATATGCCCTAGAGGCAATAATAAAAGTATTATTATATTTCCTTGTTCATGATAATTGTCTTTTATTCATGCTATAACTGTATTATCCGGAAATCGTAATACACGTGTGAATACATAGACCACAATATGCCCCTAGTGAGCCTCTAGTTGACTAGCTCGTTGTGATCAACAGATAGTCATGGTTTCCTGGCTATGGACATTGGATGTCGTTGATAACGGGATCACATCATTAGGAGAATGATGTGATGGACAAGACCCAATCCTAAGCATAGCACAAAGATCGTGTAGTTCGTTTGCTAGAGCTTTTCCAATGTCAAGTATCTCTTCCTTAGACCATGAGATCGTGTAACTCCCGGATACCGTAGGAGTGCTTTGGGTGTATCAAACGTCACAACGTAACTGGGTGACTATAAAGGTGCACTACAGGTATCTCCGAAAGTGTTTGTTGGGTTGACACGGATCGAGACTGGGATTTGTCACTCCGTGCAAACGGAGAGGTATCTCTGGGCCCACTCGGTAGGACATCATCATAATGTGCACAATGTGACCAAGGGGTTGATCACGGGATGATGTGTTACGGAACGAGTAAAGAGACTTGCCGGTAACGAGATTGAACAAGGTATCGGTATACCGACGATCGAATCTCGGGCAAGTAAAATACCGCTAAACAAAGGGAATTGTATACGGGATCGATTGAGTCCTTGACATCGTGGTTCATCCGATGAGATCATTGTGGAACATGTGGGAGCCAACATGGGTATCCAGATCCCGCTGTTGGTTACTGACCGGAGAACGTCTCGGTCATGTCTACATGTCTCCCGAACCCGTAGGGTCTACACACTTAAGGTTCGATGACGCTAGGGTTATAAAAGAAGTTTGTATGTGGTTACCGAATGTTGTTCGGAGTCCCGGATGAGATTCCGGACGTCACGAGGAGTTCCGGAATGGTCCGGAGGTAAAGATTTATATATGGGAAGTCCTATTTTGGCCACCGGAAAATGTTCGGGATTTTTCGGTATTGTACCGGGAAGGTTCTAGAAGGTTCCGGAGTGGGGCCCACCTGCATGGGGGGACCCACATGAACGTGGGTAGTGTGGGAAAGGCCCCACACCCCTGGTCAAGGCGCACCAAGATCCCCCCTTAGAAGGAATAAGATCATATCCCGAAGGGATAAGATCAAGATCCCTAAAAAGGGGGGATAACAATTGGTGGGGAAGGAAATGATGGGATTTCTTTCCTCCCACCTTGGCCAACGCCCCAATGGACTTGGAGGGCAAGAAACCAGCCCCTCCACCCCTATATAAAGTGGGAAGACGCATGGGAGCTTCACACGAAGTTCTGGCGCAGCCCTCCCCCTCTCCCAAGTCCTCCTCCTCTCCCGCGGTGCTTGGCGAAGCCCTGCAGGATTGCCACGCTCCTCCACCACCACCACGCCGTCGTGCTGCTGCTGGATGGAGTCTTACTCAACCTCTCCCTCTCTCCTTGCTGGATCAAGGCATGGGAGACGTCACCGGGCTGTACGTGTGTTGAACGCGGAGGTGCCGTCCGTTCGGCACTAGGATCTCCGGTGATTTGGATCACGACGAGTACGACTCCTTCAACCCCGTTCTCTTGAACGCTTCCGCTTAGCGATCTACAAGGGTATGTAGATGCACTCTCCTTCCCCTCGTTGCTAGTCTCTCCATGGATAGATCTTGGTGACACGTAGGAAAATTTTGAATTTCTTCTACGTTCCCCAACAACTTAAAGTAGTCTTTTGTTTTCTTTCTCTAACGGAGCTCACCAGATTTCTATTGAGTTTTGTGTTGTGAAGTTTTCAAGTTTTGGGTAAATTCTTTTGATGGATTATGGAACAAGGAGTGGCAAGAGCCTAAGCTTGGGGATGCCCATGGCACCCCCAAGATAATCGAAGGACACCAAAAAGTCAAAGCTTGGGGATGCCCTCGAAGGCATCCCCTCTTTCGTCTACTTCCATCGGTAATTTACTTGGAGCTATATTTTTATTCATCACATGATAAGTGTTTTGCTTGGAGCGTCTTGTATTATTTGCGTCTTTGCTTGTTAGTTTACCACAATCATCCTTGTTGTACACAACTTTTGAGAGAGCATACATGAATTAGAATTTGATAGAATACTCTATGTGCTTCACTTATATCTTTTGAGCTTGATAGTTTTGCTCATAGTGCTTCACTTATATCTTTTGAGCTTGATAATTTTTGCTCTACTACTTCACTTAGATCTTTTAGAGCACGGTGGTGGATTTGTTTTAAAGAAACTATTGATCTCTCATGCTTCACTTGGATTATTTTGAGAGTCGTTAATAGCATGGTAATTTGATTAATGTTAATATACTTGGTATTCAAGATATGTGAAACTTTCTTTTGAGTGCGTTGAATACTAAGAAAAGTTTGATGCTTGATAATTGTTTTGAGATATGAAGATGGTGATATTAGAGTCATGCTAGTTGAGTAGTTGTGAATTTAAAGAATACTTGTGTTTAAGTTTGTGATTCCCGTAGCATGCACGTATGGTGAACCGTTATGTGATGAACTCGGAGCATGATTTATTTATTGATTGTCTTCCTTATGAGTGGCGGTCGGGGACAAGCGATGGTCTTTTCCTACCAATCTATCCCCCTAGGAGCATGCGTGTAATACTTTACTTTGATAACTTCTAGATTTTTGCAATAAGTATATGAGTTCTTTATGACTAATGTCGAGTCCATGGATTATACGCACTTTTTCCCATCCTTCCACCATTGCTAGCCTCTCTAATACCGCGCACTTTTCACCAGTATCATACACCCACCATATATATTTCTCAAAACAGCCACCATACCTACCTATTATGGCATTTCCATAGCCATTCCTAGATATATTGCCATGCAACTTTCCACCGTTCCGTTTATGATAACACGCTCCATCATTGTCATATTGCTAGCATGATCATGTAGTTGACATTGTATTTGTGGCAAAGCCACCTTTCATAATTCTTTCATACATGTCACTCATGTTTCATTGCATATCCCGGTACACTGCCGGAGGCATTCATATTGAGTCATACTTTGTTCTAAGTATCGAGTTGTAATTGTTGAGTTGTAAGAAAATAAAAGTGTGATGATCATCATTATTATTGCATTATCCTAGTGAGGAAAGGATGGTGGAGACTATGATTCCCCCACAAGTCAGGATGAGACTCCGGACGAAAAAGAAAAAAAGAAAAAAAATTGAAAAAAAGAGGCCATAAAAAAAGAGAAAAAGGCACAAATAAAAAAATAAGAGAAAAAGAGATAAGGGACAATGTTACTATCCTTTTACCACACTTGTGCTTCAAGTAGCACCAAGATCTTCATGATAGAGAGTCTCTCATTTTGTCACTTTCATATACTAGTGGGAATTTTTCATTATAGAACTTGGCTTGTATATTCCAATGATGGGCTTCCTCAAATGCCCTAGGTCTTCGTGAGCAAGCGAGTTGGATGCACACCCACTTAGTTTCTTTTGTTGAGCTTTCATATACTTATAGCTCTAGTGCATCCGTTGCATGGCAATCCCTAGTCACTCACATTGATATCTATTGATGGGCATCTCCATAGCCCGTTGATACTCCTAGTTGATGTGAGACTGTCTTCCCTCTTTTTGTCTTCTCCACAACCACCATCCTATTCCACATATAGTGCTATATCCATGGCTCACGCTCATGTATTGCGTGAAGATTGAAAAAGTTTTGAAAATGTTAAAGTATGAAACAATTGCTTGGCTTGTCATCGGGGTTGTGCATGATTTAAATATTTTGTGTGGGGAAGATGGAGCATAGCCAGACTATATGATTTTGTAGGGATAACTGTCTTTGGCCATGTTATTTAGAGAAGACATAATTGCTTAGTTAGTATGCTTGAAGTATTATTATTTTTATGTTAATATGAACTGTTGTCTTGAATCTTTCGGATTTGAATATTCATACAACAATTAAGAGGACTTACATTGAAATTATGCCAAAGTATCACTCCGCATCAAAAATTCTCTTTTTATCATTTACCTACTCGAGGACGAGCAGGAATTAAGCTTGGGGATGCCTGATACGTCTCCAACGTATCTATAATTTTTTATTGCTCCATGCTACTTTATCTACTGTTTTGGACTATATTGGGCTTTATTTTCCACTTTCATATTATTTTGGGGGCTAACCTATTAACCGGAGGCCCAGCCCAGACTTGTTGTTTTTTTGCCTATTTCAGTGTTTTGAAGAAACGGAATATCAAACGGAGTCCAAACGGAATGAAACCTTCGGAAACGTGATTTTCTCATCGAACGTGATCCAGGGGACTTGAACCCTACTTCCTTGTGGGCCTGTTCCGGAGCTCCGCCGGAGGGGGCATCCACCATGGAGGGCTTCTAAGTCATCATCAAAGCCTCTCCGATGAAGTGTGAGTAGTTTACTTCAGACCTACGGGTCCATAGCTAGTAGCTAGATGGCTTCTTCTCTCTTTTTGGATCTCAATACAATGTTCTCCCCCTCTCTCGTGGAGATCTATTCAATGTAATCTTCTTTTTGCGGTGTGTTTGTTGAGACCGATGAATTGTGGGTTTATGATCCAGCTTATCTATGAATAATATTTGAATCTTCTCTGAATTCTTTTATGTATGATTGAGTTATCTTTGCAAGTCTCTTCGAATTATCCGTTTGGTTTGGCCAACTAGATTGGTAGTTCTTGCAATGGGAGAAGTGCTTAGCTTTGGGTTCAATCTTGCGGTGTCCTTACCCAGTGACAGAAAGGGTTGCAAGGCACGTATTGTATTGTTGCCATCGAGGATAACAAGATGGGTTTTTTATCATATTGCATGAATTTATCCCTCTACATCATGTCATCTTGCTTAAGGCGTTACTCTGTTTTTAACTTAATACTCTAGATGCATGCTGGATAGCGGTCGATGAGTGGAGTAATAGTAGTAGATGCAGAATCATTTCGGTCTACTTGTCATGGACGTGATGCCTATATACATGATCATGCCTAGATATACTCATAACTATGCTCAATTCTGTCAATTGCTCAACAGTAATTTGTTCACCCACCATAGAATACTTATGCTCTTGAGAGAAGCCACTAGTGAAACCTATGGCCCCCGGGTCTATTCTCATCATATCAATCTCCATCACTTTTATACTTGCTTTGTTTTAACTTTGCCTTTTACTTTTTACTTTTCATCTCTATACCAAGAATACCAAAAATATTATTTATCATCTCTATCAGATCTCACTCTCGTAAGTGACCGTGAAGGGATTGACAACCCCTAATCGCATTGGTTGCGAGTAGCTACGTTTTGTGCAGGTACGAGGGACTTGTGCGTGGCCTCCTACTGGATTGATACCTTGGTTCTCAAAAACTGAGGGAAATACTTACGCTACTTTGCTGCATCATCCTCTCCTCTTCGGGGAAATCCAACGCAGTGCTCAAGAGGTAGCAGTGGCCCCTCCGCCGTGCCTCACGACGCTAAGGCTACGGCTGCTTTGTGAAGCTTTGTGAAGCAAGGGAGGGGGAAAGATTAATATCTGATACTACTACTGTTGCTGCCACTTAATTACAAGTAAATATAGAGTTTAATTTGTGTTTGGGGTTGGAGCTGGGAAAGAGAGAGAGAGAGAGAGGGATAGGAGGGGGAGAGGGGAAAGACAAATGTTTATTTAGTAGGGTTTAATTAGGGCAGTGCCATGATGCCCAGGTCACTGCATGCAGGTGTACCATGTTCATGTTGAGAACCTGTCACAATCCTGGACTTGAGTATGTGAATAGCCTGATCTAACCACTCTGACAGAACAAGAACAAGAAGCTCTGAAATGAATGATGAATATTTTCTGTTGATTCTTTTTTGCCAGTTCATTCATCATTTAGGGCTTGATGTATGGAGGCTTGTCTACTTGCTGCTAATACAACATAATATTTGATATGAGCAGGGTGAACAACCTTCAGGTCCCGGGAATCTACTCAAGGCTACAGACACTTCTTGTCTCACTTCTTTTATCATCGGTATAATATTCATATTAAGGAGTTTCTATAAGTTCATTGTTCTTACCTGCAAATTTAAAATGAAAGCACAACCAATCCATATTAAAGACTTTAGGTTGGTTTTGTTTTGAAGGTTATCACTAGGGTTCTTCTTGGCTGCAATTCCCTGGTATATTGGTGCTTTTCTTCTATTCTTTGTTGCTTTGGATCACCGGGAGAAGCCTGGATTGATTGCCTGCACAGTTGCTGTAAGTACTCCATTTTCTAAAGCTTCTCACATAGTACTAGCATTTTCTTCCGGTGCAAAAGAAAAGGGCTGTTGTTTGTCTTTTGTATAAAATGAACTGAAAACACTTAGATACTTATTAATGTTTCCTTACATGAATACTTCCTGTAAAGTTGATTTTATAAAGTTGTGTGATCTTTGTTTCTGAGACTGAAAGTGCTTCTATCTCAAAAAAAAAGAAGCAAAAAATTAAAAGTGCTCATCCTAGTGGCAGGTACAGCTCCTGTCACTTGTGACCATTGCTGCGGGGAGCTTGATGGCATCTTGCTGCACGCCCTTCCCTTTTAGTGTTGCTCCTTAGAGATCTACACCACCGTGTATACTATTCAGAGAAATGTATAACACTTATGCATTTCATTCATCTAATTACTGTAACCTGTTCTGCCATTTCAAGCCATATATACTATTCAGAGAAATGTATAACAATGATTGCTGCAGTAGCTCTAGGCAGAGCATGGCATGTTACTACCATATAGGTACCCAAATATGTAGGTGTAGTTTGTGTTTTTATTTGCTCACACTATCGCTGTATTGCTCAATTAGACAATTAGTGTTTATGAAGAAGAAGAATAAAGTTGCTGTTGTTGTTGTTATGCTTGTATTCACTGATGCTGCTGTTGTACTTGTGATGATGTTGTACTTGTGATGATGCTACTTGTGATCTTCTGAAATGACCCATTGG
The DNA here is from genome assembly GCA_963921465.1 of Triticum timopheevii. Taxonomy (NCBI): domain Eukaryota; kingdom Viridiplantae; phylum Streptophyta; class Magnoliopsida; order Poales; family Poaceae; genus Triticum; species Triticum timopheevii. The sequence continues at coordinate 7,212,162 of OY997274.1, read as the reverse complement.
GGACTTCATTACGCGGGGATAATGATTTTGCAGGTACCCCGAGAGGCCCTTGAGTTTGCCGGAATGTTGATTAACTTCCGTTCCGGCAAATTCCGGTACTCCATATGTCCTATTTTCAGCAAAGGTCATGCTAAAATTTTCCATGAATTTTAGCATGACTTTGCTAAAAATAGGACATATGGGGTACTTGCGACTAATGCATGGGTCGGGGTATCTTAGTACTTAATTAAGTAGGATCAACTGCCTCTTGTGTTATACATATAGAAGTGTGATATCAACTCATAGTTATTACTAATGTTAGTTGCTCGTCATCGATAAACCCTAATCTGGTAGGATGACCTACTAAAAAAGCCCATACCACATATTCTATTTGGATGGCCCTGCTAACCCTTGACCATAAATACTTGAGATGGATGTAGTAGGCTTAAAGAAAGAAATGTTTTTAGGCCAACTCCACTGGGCCTGGCTGAAAATGCATAAGTGTGCATGACTAACAATATTCTATTGCAAAGCTAAACAGGAAAGAGGAACCACTCATCCTAACCATTTGCTCTCAAAATTACCACTTCACTTCTTACTACTGAAAATCTTAGACCATCTCCATTCACCAATTGCTCAAACCAGTTCGAAGGGCGTGTTTTCACCACACTGTGGATTATCTTATTGGACCCAACAGAGATGATGTAGTTTTGAATTATGAACATAGGAAATGTCGTCATCGGACGATGAAAGTCTCCCGAGGGAGTGCGGCTGGTGCCACGACGGTCGAGGTCTGTGCGACAGGCCTCACCTGGACGCCTTCTAGGTAAAGGAAGATCATATTCAGTTTCATCAAGATTCATATTGCAAAACAAAGATTTAATAGGGGACACATCAATAACTTTCAGATCTTCATCTTGATTTTCATAGTTTTTCGGTTTAGCGGCCATCTTATTGACTAAGGTAGCTTGCATATCCGAAATTTCAGCGGTCATCTTTTCAAGACGAGCAATTTGGGCTCTTACACCATCAAATTCTTTAGACATATCAATGAGCTCTTTATTTATATAACTCATAAAACTCTTTTGTTCCTTAAGCTCGTTTCTAAAGAAATTATTATGTTCAAATTGCAAGACCATAAACTTCCTGACATTGTTTTCCATCTCTTCTAGCCTTTTAAAGTGAAGATCACCAAACTTAGGTAAGGCCATTACGGAAAACAAGCAAACTAGCACATGAGCAAACGAAAGGCAAAGGGAAAGAGAGGGCGAATAAAACGGCAAAGGTGAAGTGGGGGAGAGGAAAACGAGAGGCAAATGGCAAATAATGTAATGCGAGAGATAGGGATTGTGATGGGTACTTGGTATGTTGACTTTTGCGTAGGCCTCCCCGGCAACGGCGCCAGAAATCCTTCTTGCTATGTCTCGAGCTTGCGTTGGTTTTCCCCGAAGAGGAGGGGGTGATGCAGCACAGTAGTGTAAGTATTTCGCTCAGTTTTTGAGAACCAAGGTATCAATCCAGTAGGAGGTCACGCGCAAGTCCCTTGTAACTGCACAAAATGATAGCAACTCGCAACCAACGCTTAGGGGTTGGCAATCCCTTCACGGTCACTTACAAGAGTGAGATCTGATAGAGTAAAAAGTAAAAGAAAAAGCAAGTAAATAAAGTGATGGAGATTGATATGATGAGAATAGACCCGGGGGCCATAGGTTTCACTAGTGGCTTCTCTCAAGAGCATAAGTATTCTACGGTGAGTGAACAAATTACTGTTGAGCAATTGATAGAATTGAGCATAGTTATGAGGTTATCTAGGTATGATCATGTATATAGGCATCACGTCCGAGACAAGTAGATCGAAACGATTCTGCATCTACTACTATTACTCCACTCATCGACCGCTCTCCAGCATGCATCTAGAGTATTAAGTTAAAAATAGAGTAACGCCTTAAGCAAGATGACATGATGTAGAGGAATAAATTCATGCAATATGATAAATACCCCATCTTGTTACCCTCGATGGCAACAATACAATACGTGCCTTGCAACTCTTTCTGTCACTGAGTAGGGACGGCGCAAGATTGTACCCAAAGCCATGCACTTCTCCCATTGCAAGAACTACCAATCTAGTTGGCCAAACCAAACGGATAATTCGAAGAGACTTGCAAAGATAACTTAATCATACATAAAAGAATTCAGAGAAGATTCAAATATTATTCATAGATAAGCTGGATCATAAACCCACAATTCATCGGTCTCAACAAACACACCGGAAAAAGAAGATTACATCGAATAGATCTCCACGAGAGAGGGGGAGAACATTGTATTGAGATCCAAAAAGGGAGAAGAAGCCATCTAGCTACTAGCTATGGACCCGAAGGTCTGAAGTAAACTACTCACACTTCATCAGAGGGGCTATGGTGTTGATGTAGAAGCCCTCCGTGGTGGATGCCCTCTCCGACGGAGCTCTGGAACAGGCCCCAAGATGGGATCTCGTGGATATAGGAAGTTTCGGCGGTGGAATTAGGTTTTTGGCTCCGTATCTGGTCCATTGGGGGTACGTAGGTATATATAGGAGGAAGGAGTACGTCGGTGGAGCTCCGAGGGGCCCACGAGGCAGGGGGCGCGCCCAGGGGGGCGCGCCCTCCACCCTCGTGATCTCCTCGGAAGCTTCTTGGAGTAGGGTCCAAGTCTCCTGGATCATGTTCGGTGAGAAGATCACGTTCCCGAAGGTTTCATTCCGTTTGGACTCCGTTTGATATTCCGTTTCTTCGAAACACTGAAATAGGCAAAAAAACAGCAATTCTGGGCTGGGCCTCCGGTTAATAGGTTAGTCCCAAAAATAATATAAAAGTTGAAAATAAAGCCCAATATAGTCCAAAACAGTAGATAAAGTAGCATGGAGCAATCAAAAATTATAGATACGTTGGAGACGTATCAAGGAGGTTCTTGGAAGCAAAAGAAAGCGACGCACAAGAATTGGAGGCAGGATGATCTCCATTCTCCATAATGGAGAGTCAGGGTCTATATTGTTTTATACTATTTTACCTTAAATAGGGTATTTAGGTCCTGCCTAATACTGATGATCATGTGCTATGAACAATTAAGTAGGGTTGCTTCGATGACTATCAGGATGATGATCATCTAGAGTAATTTCAAAAAAATTCCTACGCACACGCAAGATCATGGTGATGCATAGCAACGAGAGGGGAGAATGTAGTCTACATACCCTCGTAGACCGTAAGCGGAAGCGTTATGACAACGCGGTTGATGTAGTCGTACGTCTTCACGATCCGACCGATCCAAGCACCGAACGTACGGCACCTCCGTGTTCTGCACATGTTCAGCTCGATGACGATCCCCGGACTCTGATCCAGCAGGGTGTCGGGGATGAGTTCTGTCAGCACAACGGCGTGGTGACAATGATGATGTTCTACCGACGCAGGGCTTTGCCTAAACTCCGCGATGATATGACCGAGGTGGAATATGGTGGAGGGGGGCACCGCACACGGCTAAGGAACGATCATGATGATCAACTTTTGTGTTCTAGGGTGCCCCCCTGCCCCCGTATATAAAGGAGCAAGGAGGGTGGCCGTCCGGCCCCTTGGGGCGCGCCAGGGAGGAGGAATCCTCCTCCTAGTAGGAGTAGGACTCCCTCTTTCCTACTCCTACTAGGAGAGGGAAAGGAAGGGGGAGAGGGAGAGGGAAAGAGGGGGGCGCCGCCCCCCCTCTCCTAGTCCAATTCGGACCAGAGGGGGAGGGGGCACGCGGCCCATCCTGTCTGCCCCTCTCTCTCTCCACTAAAGCCGATAAGGCCCATTACTTCTCCCGGGGGGGGGGGGTCCAATAACCCTCCGGCACTCCGGTTTTCTCCGAAATCACCCGGAACACTTACGGTGTCCGAATATAGTCGTCCAATATATCAATCTTTATGTCTCGACCATTTCGAGACACCTCGTCATGTCCATGATCACATCCGGCACTCCGAACAACCTTCGGTACATCAAAACTTATAAACTCATAATAAAACTGTCATCGTAACGTTAAGCGTGCGGACCCTACGAGTTCGAGAACTATGTAGACATGACCTAGAACTGTTTCCGGTCAATAACCAATAGTGGAACCTGGATGTTCATATTGGCTCCTACATATTCTACGAAGATCTTTATCGGTCAAACCGCATAACAACATACGTTGTTCCCTTTGTCATCGGTATGTTACTTGCCCGACATTCGATCGTCGGTATCCAATACCTAGTTCAATCTCGTTACCGGCAAGTCTCTTTACTCGTTCCGTAATACATCATCTCGTAACTAACTCATTAGTTACAATGCTTGCAAGGCTTAAGTGATGTGTATTACCTAGAGGGCCCAGAGATACCTCTCCGACAATGGGAGTGACAAAACCTAATCTCGAAATATGCCAACCCAACATGTACCTTCGGAGACACCTGTAGAGCACCTTTATAATCACCCAGTTATGTTGAAATGTTTGGTAGCACACAAAGTGTTCCTCCGGTAAACGGGAGTTGCATAATCTCATAGTTGTAGGAACTTTGTATAAGACATGAAGAAAGCAATAGCAACATACTAAACGATCAAGTGCTAGGCTAACGGAATGGGTCAAGTCAATCACATCATTCTCCTAATGATGTGATCCCGTTAATCAAATGACAACACATGTCTATGGTTAGGAAACATAACCATCTTTGATTAATGAGCTAGTCAAGTAGAGGCATACTAGTAACATTATGTTTGTCTATGTATTCACACATGTATCATGTTTCCAGGTAATACAATTCTAGCATGAATAATAAACATTTATCATGATATGAGGAAATAAATAATAACTTTATTATTGCCTCTAGGGCATATTTCCTTCAGTCTCCCACTTGCACTAGAGTCAATAATCTAGATTACATAGTAATGATTCTAACACCCATGGAGTCTTGGTGCTGATCATGTTTTGCTCGTGGAAGAGGCTTAGTCAACGGGTCTGCAATATTCAGATTCGTACGTATCTTGCAAATCTCTATGTCTCCCACCTGGACTTGGTCCCGGATGGAATTGAAGCGTCTCTTGATGTGCTTGGTCCTCTTGTGAAATCTGGATTCCTTTGCCAAGGCAATTGCACTAGTACTGCCACAGAAGATCTTCATTGGTCCCGATGCACTAGGTATGACACCTAGATCGGAAATGAACTCCTTCATCCAGACTCCTTCATTTGCTGCTTCCGAAGCAGCTATGTACTCCGCTTCGCATGTAGATCCCGCTATGACGCTTTGTTTAGAACTGCACCAACTGACAGCTCCACCGTTTAATATAAATACATATCCAGTTTGCGATTTAGAATCGTCCGGATCAGTGTCAAAGCTTGCGTCGACGTAACCCTTTACGACAAGCTCTTTGTCACCTCCATAAACGAGAAACATATCCTTAGTACTTTTCAGGTATTTCAGGATGTTCTTGACCGCTGTCCAGTGATCCACTCCTGGATTACTTTGTTACCTCCCTGCTAAACTAATAGCAAGGCACACATCAGGTCTGGTACACAGCATTGCATACATGATAGAGCCTATGGCTGAGGCATAGGGAACTCCTTTCATTTTCTCTCTATCTTCTACAGTGGTTGGGCATTGAGTCTGACTCAACTTCACACCTTGTAATACAGGCAAGAATCCTTTCTTTGCCTGATCCATATTGAACCTTTTCAAAACTTTATCAAGGTATGTGCTTTGTGAAAGTCCAATCAAGCGTCTTGATCTATCTCTATAGATCTTGATGCCCAATATGTAAGCAGCTTCACCGAGGTCTTTCATTAAAAAACTTTTATTCAAGTATCCTTTTATGCTATCCAGAAATTCTATATCATTTCCAATTAATAATATGTCGTCTACATATAATATCAGAAATGCTATAGAGCTCCCACTCACTTTCTTGTAAATACAGGCTTCTCCAAAAGTCTGTATAAAACCATATGCTTTGATCACACTATCAAAGTGTTTATTCCAACTCCGAGAGGCTTGCACCAGACCATAAATGGATTGCTGGAGCTTGCACACTTTGTTAGCTCCCTTAGGATCGGCAAAACCTTCCGGTTGCATCATATACAACTCTTCTTCCAGAAATCCATTCAGGAATGCAGTTTTGACATCCATCTTCCATATTTCATAATCATAAAATGGGGCAATCGCTAACATGATTCGGACAGACTTAAGCATCGCTACGGGTGAGAAGGTCTCATCGTAGTCAACCCCTTGAATTTGTTTAAAACCTTTTGCAACAAGTCGAGCTTTGTAAACAGTAACATTACCGTCAGCGTCAGTCTTCTTCTTGAAGATCCATTTATTCTCTATTGCTTGCCTATCATTGGGCAAGTCAACCAAAGTCCACACTTTGTTCTCATACATGGATCCCATCTCAGATTTCATGGCTTCAAGCCATTTTTCGGAATCTGGGCTCACCATCGCTTCTTCATAGTTAGTAGGTTCACCATGATCTAGTAGCATGACTTCCAGAATAGGATTACCATACCACTCTGGTGCGGATCTTACTCTGGTTGATCTACGAAGTTCAGTAACAACTTGATCTGAAGTTTCATGATCATCATCATAAACTTCCTCACTAATTGGTGTAGGTGTCACAGGAAACGATTTCTGTGATGAACTACTTTCCAGTAAGGGAGCTGGTACTGTTACCTCATCAAGTTCTACTTTCCTCCCACTCACTTCTTTCGAGAGAAACTCCTTCTCTAGAAAGGATCCATTCTTAGCAACGAATGTCTTGCCTTCGGATCTGTGATAGAAGGTGTACCCAACTGTCTCCTTTGGGTATCCTATGAAGACACATTTTTCCGATTTGGGTTCGAGCTTATCAGGTTGAAGCTTTTTCACATAAGCTTCGCAGCCCCAAACTTTCAGAAACGACAACTTTGGTTTCTTGCCAAACCATAGTTCATAAGGAGTCATCTCAACGGATATTGATGGTGCCCTATTTAACGTGAATGCGGCCGTCTCTAAAGCATAACCCCAAAACTATAGCGATAAATCAGTAAGAGACATCATAGATCGCACCATATCTAGTAAAGTACGATTACGACGTTCGGACACACCATTACGCTGTGGTGTTCCAGGTGGCGTGAGTTGCGAAACTATTCCGCATTGTTTCAAATGTAGACCAAACTCGTAACTCAAATATTTTCCTCCGCGATCAGATCGTAGAAACTTTATTTTCTTGTTACGATGATTTTCAACTTCACTCTGAAATTCTTTGAACTTTCAAATGTTTCAGATTTATGCTTCATTAAGTAGATATACCCATATCTGCTTAAATCATCTGTGAAGGTGAGAAAATAACGATATCCGCCACGAGCCTCAACATTCATCGGACCACATACATCTGTATGTATGATTTCCAACAAATCTGTTGCTCTCTCCATAGTACCGGAGAACGGCGTTTTAGTCATCTTGCCCATGAGGCACGGTTCGCAAGTACCAAGTGATTCATAATCAAGTGATTCCAAAAGTCCATCAGTATGGAGTTTCTTCATGCGTTTTACACCGATATGACCTAAACGGCAGTGCCACAAATAAGTTGCACTATCATTATCAACTCTGCATCTTTTGGCTTCAACATTATGAATATGTGTATTACTACTATGGAGATTCATCAAAAATAGACCACTCTTTAAGGGTGCATGACCATAAAAGATATTACTCATATAAATAGAACAACCATTATTCTCTGATTTAAATGAATAACCGTCTCGCATCAAACAAGATCCAGATATAATGTTCATGCTCAACACTGGCACCAAATAACAATTATTTAGGTCTAAAACTAATCCCGAAGGTGGATGTAGAGGTAGCGTGCCGACCGCGATCACATCGACTTTGGAACCATTTCCCACGCGCATCGTCACCTCGTCCTTGGCCAGTGTTCGCATATTCCGTAGTCCCTGTTTCGAGTTGCAAATATTAGCAACAGAACCAGTATCAAATACCCAGGTGCTACTGCGAGCTCTAGTAAGGTACACATCAATAACATGTATATCACATATACCTTTGTTCACCTTGCCATCCTTCTTATCCGCCAAATACTTGGGGCAGTTCCGCTTCCAGTGACCAGTTTGCTTGCAGTAGAAGCACTCAGTTTCAGGCTTAGGTCCAGACTTGGGTTTCTTCTCTTGAGCAGCAACTTGCTTGCTGTTCTTCTTGAAGTTCCCCTTCTTCTTCCCTTTGCCCTTTTTCTTGAAACTAGTGGTCTTGTTGACCATCAACACTTGATGCTCCTTCTTGATTTCTACCTCCGCAGCTTTTAGCATTGCGAAGAGCTCGGGAATTGTCTTGTTCATCCCTTGCATATTATAGTTCATCACGAAGCTCTTGTAGCTTGGTGGCAGTGATTGGAGAATTCTGTCAATGACGCTATCATCCGGAAGATTAACTCCCAGTTGAATCATGTGATTATTATACCCAGACATTTTAAGTATATGCTCACTGACAAAACTATTCTCCTCCATCTTGCAGCTATAGAACTTATTGTAGACTTCATATCTCTCAATCCGGGCATTTGCTTGAAATATTAACTTCAACTCCTCGAACATCTCATATGCTCCATGACGTTCAAAACATCGTTGAAGACCCTGTTCTAAGCCGTAAAGCATGGCACACTGAACTATTGAGTAGTCATCAGCTTTGCTCTGCCAGACGTTCATAACATCTGGCGTTGCTCCTGCAGCAGGCCTGGCACCCAGCGGTGCTTCCAGGACGTAATTCTTCTGTGCAGCAATGAGGATAATCCTCAAGTTACGGACCCAGTCCGTGTAATTGCTACCATCATCTTTCAACTTTACTTTCTCAAGGAACGCATTAAAATTCAACGGAACAACAGCATGAGCCATCTATCTACAACAAACATAAATAAGCAAAATACTATCAGGTACTAAGTTCATGATAAATTTAAGTTCAATTAATCATATTACTTAAGAACTCCCACTTAGACAGACATCTCTCTAGTCATCTAAGTAATCACGTGATCCAAATCAACTAAACCATAACCGATCATCACGTGAGATGGAGTAGTTTTCAATGGTGAACATCACTATGTTGATCATATCTACTATATGATTCACGCTTGACCTTTCGGTCTCCGTGTTCCGAGGCCATATCAGCATATGCTAGGCTCGTCAAGTTTAACCTGAGTATTCTGCGTGTGGAAAACTGGCTTGCACCCGTTGTAGATGGACGTTGAGCTTATCACACCCGATCATCACGTGGTGTCTGCGCACGACGAACTTTGGCAACGGTGCATACTCAGGGAGAACACTTCTTGATAATTTAGTGAGAGATCATCTTAAAATGCTACAGTCAATCAAAGCAAGATAAGATGCATAAAGGATAAACATCACATGCAATCAATATAAGTGATATGATATGGCCATCATCATCTTGTGCTTGTGATCTCCATCTCCGAAGCACCGTCATGATCACCATTGTCACCGGTGCGACACCTTGATCTCCATCGTAGCATCGTTGTCGTCTCGCCAACTATTGCTTGTACGACTATCGCTACCGCTTAGTGATAAAGTAAAGCAATTACAGGGCGTTTGCATCTCATACACTAAAACGACAACCATATGGCTCCTGCCAGTTGTCGATAACTCGGTTACAAAACATGATCATCTCATACAATAAAATACAGTATCACGTCTTGACCATATCACATCACAACATGCCCTGCAAAAACAAGTTAGACGGCCTCTACTTTTTTGTTGCAAGTTTTACGTGGCTGCTACGGGCTGAGCAAGAACCGTTCTTACCTACGCATCAAAACCACAACGATAGTTCGTCAAGTTAGTGTTGTTTTAACCTTCGCAAGGACCGGGCGTAGCCACACTCGGTTCAACTAAAGTTGGAGAAACTGACACCCGCCAGCCACCTGTGTGCAAAGCACGTCGGTAGAACCAGTCTCGCGTAAGCGTACGCGTAATGTCGGTCCGGGCCGCTTCATCCAACAATACCGCCGAACCAAAGTATGACATGTTGGTAAGCAGTATGACTTGTATCGCCCACAACTCACTTGTGTTCTACTCGTGCATATAACATCAACGCATAAAACCAGGCTCGGATGCCACTGTTGGAGAACGTAGTAATTTCAAAAAAATTCCTACGCACACGCAAGACCATGGTGATGCATAGCAACGAGAGAGGAGAGTGTAGTCTACGTACCCTCGTAGACCGTAAGTGGAAGCGTTATGACAATGCGGTTGATGTAGTCGTTCGTCTTCACGATCCGACCGATCCAAGCACCGAACGTACGGCACCTCCGTGTTCTGCACACGTTCAGCTCGATGACGATCCCCGGACTCTGATCCAGCAGGGTGTCGGGGATGAGTTCCGTCAGCACAACGGCATGGTGACGATGATGATGTTCTACCGACGCAGGGCTTTGCCTAAACTCCGCGACGATATGACCGAGGTGGAATATGGTGGAGGGGGCACCGCACACGGCTAAGGAACGATCACGATGATCAACTTGTGTGTTCTAGGGTGCCCCTTGCCCCCGTATATAAAGGAGCAAGGGGGAGGCCGGCCGACCCCTTGGGGCGCGCCAGGAAGGAGGAATCCTCCTCCTAGTAGGAGTAGGACTCCCTCTTTCCTACTCCTACTAGGAGAGGGAAAGGAAGGGGGAGAGGGAGAGGGAAAGAGGGGGGCGCCGCCCCCCTCTCCTAGTCCAATTCGGACCAGAGGGGGAGGGGGCGCGTGGCCCATCCTGGCTGCCCCTCTCTCTCTCTCTCCACTAAAGCCCATAAGGCCCATTACTTCTCCCGGGGGGGTTCCGGTAACCCTCCGGCACTCCGGTTTTCTCCGAAATCACCCGGAACACTTCCGGTGTCCGAATATAGTTGTCCAATATATCGATATTTATGTCTTGACCATTTCGAGACTCCTCGTCATGTCCGTGATCACATCCGGGACTCCGAACAACCTTCGTTACATCAAAACTTATAAACTCATAACAAAACTGTCATCGTAACGTTAAGCGTGCGGACCCTACGGGTTCGAGAACTATGTAGACATGACCTAGAACTGTTTCCGGTCAATAGCCAATAGCGGAACATGGATGTTCATATTGGCTCCTACATATTCTACAAAGATCTTTATCGGTCAAACCGCATAACAACATACGTTGTTCCCTTTGTCATCGGTATGTTACTTGCCCGAGATTCGATCGTCGGTATCCAATACCTAGTTCAATCTCGTTACCGGCAAGTCTCTTTACTCGTTCCGTAATACATCATCCCGTAACTAACTCATTAGTTACAATGCTTGCAAGGCTTAAGTGATGTGTATTACTAAGAGGGCCCAGAGATACCTCTCCGACAATTGGAGTGACAAAACCTAATCTCGAAATACGCCAACCGAACATGTACCTTCGGAGACACCTGTAGAGCACCTTTATAATCACCCAGTTATGTTGTGATGTTTGGTAGCACACAAAGTGTTCCTCCGGTAAACGGGAGTTGCATAATCTCATAGTTGTAGGAACTTTGTATAAGTCATGAAGAAAGCAATAGCAACATACTAAACGATAAAGTGCTAGGCTAACGAAATGGGTCAAGTCAATCACATCATTCTCCTAATGATGTGATCCCGTTAATCAAATGACAACACATGTCTATGGTTAGAAAACATAACCATCTTTGGTTAATGAGCTAGTCATGTATCATGTTTCCAGGTTATACAATTCTAGCATAAACAATAAACATTTATCATGATATGAGGAAATAAATAATAACTTTATTATTGCCTCTAGGGCGTATTTCCTTCAAGTAGGACTTGTTAGGATTAGTATTACTTTCGACAAACTCGCTACACGCGGTCTCGAGACTTGTAATGTTCTAACTTTGTTCGGTATTTTAAATTCGGAGACTAATATGATGAATTGTATTCGGAGATTAATCTTCTATTGTATTCGATAAATCTGCTGTTTATATGTTGTGTTGTCTATATTCTATGCAGTGATATGTTTTGTAACCTGTGCCAATATCAGAAAAAAATAATCCCTAATATTCATACTAGTGGCGCACCACTCAGCACTTTAGTGGCGCACTCCAAAAAGCACACTAGTGGCGCATCATCAACTAGTGCGCTATTAGTAAGCCAGAGCACATGGGTAAATATGGCCCTCTGGGAGGCATACTAATGGCGCACCGTGGGATATACTAATGGAGCACTGCCTGGTGCGCCATTAGTATACCAGATACTAATGGCGCACCTGTGCTGCGCCATTAGTAAAAAACTCTAATGGCGTGATGCTAGTGGCACACCTGTAGTGCGCCATTAATAGCGAAAACAGGTGTGCCACTAGCAGGCCTTTTCCTAGTAGTGTGTGTGCCACCACTAGAGCCTGATAGGAGGGCTGCCACCCCACCTCACCAAACCATGAGAGTTGTCGAGATGAATCCTTGCGCGCTCATCACCGTTGCTGATCCTATCCAATCTAGAGCCAAAGACAACAGATCGCCGGTGCAGATCCACCTTGGACGGGGAGATCGCCACGCCATGCCATCGCGAGAGTCCTATGATTCACCTACCTCCACCTTCCAGGGCCGCCGCCCCGGGTCACCACCGCCAGGAAGTCTTCCACGCCGCCACTTCACTTGCGCAGGCACCCCACGCCGGCAAACCGTCGCACCGCAGCGCCATGTGCTGCGCCCAGGCCTGAGGAGGCCGGCTGGCGCCGCCCCATTGCGCGTGGGGAAGAAGACGCCCCGCCGGCGCCGGCGCCGGCACCGGTCGGGCTTTGTCCGTCTGCGCCCTTAGGCGGTGGCGAGGGAGAGGGAGGCAGGAAGAGGACCTTGGCGCCGCAGATGGGAGGCCCCTCCCCGTCGCCTCGCGGGGGCGGCGCTGAAGGGTTAGGTCGCGAGAGCCACTAGATCCTAGGCAGCGACCCTTTTTACACTAGCGATAATATTTTTTACACTAGCGATGTTGGAGATTCTCATGTTAGTTTCTGCTGTCAAAGCAAGAACATGGCCATCTTCATAACCAGTAGAGTGCTAGGGCATCATATCTCACAAGCTCAGGTGTCATACATAGTATGCTGGCTGGCATGAACTTTGTGTTTTTTATGATGGATTTGCAACCGGGACAAAAAGAATCCCTCGGTTGTGTGTCGAATGTGGACTTGCAACCGGGACAAAATGAGTCAGGTCTGATTGTGTATCAAAGGAAGGACTTGTAACTAGGACAACAAATATGTGGGCTGAGTTGCCTGTCGGGGGTGGAATTGCAACTGGGATAAAAATGTCGGGTCATCCCCAGTTGCGTATCGATAGCGGACTTGCAACTAGGACAAAAATGGGTCAAGCCCGATTGCATATCAAAGGGTGGGCTTGCAATTAGGACAAGAAAAAAGGGGGAAGGGGGCCAGTTGCATATTAGTGGTGAACTTGCATCGGGGACAAAAAGAGTCAGGACCTCCAATTGGGTGTTGATGATGGACATGCAACTGAGAAGAAATGAGTCAGGCCCGGTTGCATGTCAAAGGGTGGACTTGCAATTGAGACAAAAAATGGTCAAGTCCGGTTGCATATCGAAGTATGGACTTACAATTATGTATGCTTGTTTTTACCAAAGACAACAAGGAAATAAAACAAAGAGAAAGTATAAGAAATAATATTGATATACAAACAACCAAATAATTAATACAGGCATACAATTTTATCATATATACACATACGCGTACTTCTTCGGATCCATATTACTTGTTTTAAATTTGTCTAGATATGGACTTCCAGCATGGAAGGGAGATAGGTGTTCTTGACAACAACTTGATAGTGGCTAGTTCTTGCAAAAAAAGAGAAAAAAACTTGATAGTGGCTAAGATATAGTATCTCTATATTTATCAGAAGAAAAGACGGACCGGAGCCGATAGAGGGGCTCGTGGAACAGCCAGCGATCAGAGTGGAGCAGCCTGCGCCCCTTGGGGTTGGCGTGGAGCCACTCCGCCACGAGAGCCAACAAGAGAGGCCCTATACGGCGCTTAAAGCGCCGGTTCAGGGAACGGGCGCTCGCAGCCGCACCTGATGGGCCGGCCCAGAAACATCCAGTGCAGTGAAAAACGCAGGGCCAAAAAAAGTCGGCACCGCCAGGATCCGAGCTCACACTATTTTGCTCATATTCACATCGAATAACCACTACAACTCCTAGGCACTGGTGACACGAAAAAGCACGAGAGGTTTAAAGACAATTGTAGCGCTATTTACTGCACATACATATTAGAAAAACGTGACTTTTTTTCAGACAAATGTGAACAAAATTTGAAAGTTCATAGATTTATAAAATCACGAATTTGAAAAAGTTCATCAATTTTGAAAAAAAAAGTTCATTGATGTTGAAAAAAGCTCATCATTTTCAAAAAAGTTCACAAATATAAACAAAGTTCATCTATTTTTAAAAATGGTTCATAGATTCTAAAAAAAGTTCACAAATTTGAAAAGATGTTCATCAATTTTGAAAATTTTCATCTATTTTGAAAAAAGAGTTCAAAAAATTGGATAAAAGTCCATCAATTTTGAGAAAAAAGTTCATCAATTTTGAAAAAGTTCATGAATTATGGAAAAAGTTCACAAATTTGGAAAAAATCATCAGTTTTGGATAGAAAACTCAACAACTTGAAATAGTTCACGGATTTAAGAAAAAATAAAAAGAAAGATAAAAGAAAGGAAAAAGGAAGAAGAACAGGAACAAGACAAGAGAGAAGAAAGGAAGAAAAGCAAGAAATTTAAGAAGTTTACCACAGGAAACGGTGTGGACGGATGGTTACTGTAGGATATCTAGTACAGGGAGATCGCGGGATCGAATCACAGTGAACGCAGCTCGCCAGTCGTTTCCAACTGTTTTAGTTGGAAAAAGAAAAGTTGAACGGGCCGGCCCAGCTCGTAAGTATGGTGTGCGCCGCTTTGTGTTTAACCCATTAACGGGCGCAGCGGGTGCCAAATAGGAAACATCGTGGTTTCCACCGCCATGTCTTCATCATTTCTAATAGTGACCTTTTGAAAGTCCGCCCCGAGGGGTGACGGTTAGCGTATGGAGAGCGGCGATCACAGAGGCGATTAGGGTTTTCGTCTGCGTTCTCGTCTAGCGCTTGCCTCGCCGTCCTGGTCCAGATCTCTAAGGGAGTGCAGCCAACAACAATTCTGTTCTCGATCCAGCGCACTGCTGGGTGGAGGGCGCACCAAACCAATCCATGAAAAGGCTTTCACACGTTCTAGGGGCGGGCGATCGTAAACCACCAAAACCCTAGAAGTCCAGTCTTGGCGTTCGGAGGCGGGGAAGATGGAGAAGATGGTGGGGTTGATGGAGAACTTGAGGCTGTCGGAGGAGGAAAGGAAGGGAGTGAAGATAAGGAGGGCGGAGAGGGAGAAGGGCAAATAGGTAGAGATCAGGGCGATCAGCAAGGTCCTGTCGGAGAGGCCGACGCATCCAGATGCAATTTGCAACTCGCTGGGGAAGGTGTGGAGTCCAATCCGTGGGGTCGAGTGCAAGGAACTGGGTGACAACGTATTCCTGTTTACCTTCAATCAGGAGAGGGAGAGGAGGAAAGCGTTGGATGACGGCCCGTGGATGTTTGATAATGACTTGGTGGTGCTGGAGGAGTTCGTGCCGAGGAAGCGGATTGAAGATTATGAGTTCAAGGAGATCCAGATCTGGATCAAGGTATATGGGCTGCCATTAGGAGACATGGATGAGGATACTGGAGAGATGATCGAGAATATGGTGGGTGAATTTGTAGAAGCCGATACTGGTGCAGATGGAGCGGCTATAGGGAAGTATCTGAGGGTGAAGGTACGGATCCAAATAGCAAAACCATTGATGAGAGGATTCAAACTTGATACGAAACAGGAGGAGGAAAGTGAAGGTGAGGAGGACCAGGTAGAGAAGAGAGGGGAGTCACAACAGAGAAAGAAAGAGGAGGACCCCTGGTGCAGGTTTGAATACGAGTACCTTCCGGATTTTTGTTATATATGCGGGAGGCTGGGACACGTTGATCAGGATTGCTTGATCAAGCTGAAGAAGGGGGAGCGGGCACAATTTGGCAGATGGATGAAGGCAGACTTGGGTATGCGGAGGGGAGGGGGGTCGGATGGATCATGGAGGAGCTCCTCACGTATAAGTGGTGGAAGTCGTGGGTATGGTTTTGGGAAATCGTCATCTTGATCGGGCAGTGACAGCCTGACATGGAAGAAAGAAGGGAGTAAATCAGCAGGCGGAGGGATGGGTGTTGAGAAAGATATGGAAGTAACGAGCCCGTACAAGGAGTGAACAAAAGGGGGGAGGAGGAAATGCAAAAAAGCTCACCTTTAGTGAAAATGCTACAGAAATACGGAAGGCCCAGGATATACCCAATGCGCTAACAATCAAGGAAAAAGCGATGGTGGAGGAGACAGGGAAGAACATGGACATAGATGCAAGTGGGAATGATAGGAAGGAGGAGGAGAAAAGTAAAGGCGGCATGGGCTGTAGTGGTCCAGGGAAAGCCTGGGGGTAAGGGGGAAGAGTAGGGAGCAAGGAACATTTAGGAGGAGGGCAAGAGAAAGTAAGGAGGCGACAGGAGAAGGATCTAAAGGAGGGGTCGGGGATGGCAACAAGAGAGCCCTCGAGGGGAAGGAAGTGGAGAAGGAGGATAGTAGGGCAGCGAAGAAGGAACGGAGGGTGGAGGAGCAGCTGAGTGAGGAGAGATGCGAAGAAAACGTCCATAACAACTTATCGGCCGGGTTGCAGGAGCAGTCCCGCCGGTCGCAATGAAAATAATAAGTTGGAACTGTCGCGGACTCGGGAATGGCCCGACAGTTCGTGCCCTCCTAGAGCTTGGGAGGAAGGAGGATCCCGATGTTCTGTTTTTGGCAGAAACAAGACTGACGGCGGATGAGATGGATTGGTTGAGGTGGAAGCTAGGGCTCGCTAGCTGTTGGAAATATGCCCTAGAGGCAATAATAAAAGGATTATTATATTTCAATGTTCATGATAATTGTCTTTTGTTCATGCTATAACTGTATTATCCGGAAATCGTAATACACGTGTGAACACTTAGACCCAATGAGTCCCTAGTGAGCCTCTAGTTGACTAGCTCGTTATGATCAACAGATAGTCATGGTTTCCTGACTATGGACATAGGATGTCGTTGATAACGGGATCACATCATTAGGAGAATGATGTGATGGACAAGACCCAATCATAAGCATAGCATAAAAGATCGTATAGTTCGTTTGCTAGAAGCTTTGCCAATGTCAAGTATCTATTCCTTCGACCATGAGATCGTGTAACTCCCGGTTACCGTAGGAGTGCCTTGGGTGTATCAAACGTCACAACGTAACTGGGTGACTATAAAGGTGCATTACAGGTATCTCCGAAAGTATCTGTTGGGTTGACACGGATCGAGACTGGGATTTGTCACTCCGTATAACGGAGAGGTATCTCTGGGCCCACTCGGTAATGCATCATCATAATGAGCTCAATGTGACCAAGGTGTTGGCCACGGGATCATGCATTACGGTACGAGTAAAGTGACTTGCCGGGTAACGAGACTGAACAAGGTATTGGGATACCGACGATCGAGTCTCGGGCAAGTAACGTACCGATTGACAAAGGGAATTGTATACAGGGTTTGATCGAATCCTCGACATCGTGGTTCAACCGATGAAATCATCGAGGAGCATGTGGGAGCCAACATGGATATCCAGACCCCGCTGTTGGTTATTGCCCGAGAGTCGTCTCGGTCATGTCTGCGTGTCTCCCGAACCCGTAGGGTCTACACACTTAAGGTTCGGTGACGCTAGGGTTAGTAGGAAGTCAAGTATGTGACTACCGAATGATGTTCGGAGTCCCGGATGAGATCCCGGACGTCACGAGGAGTTCCGGAATGGTCCGGAGGTAAAGATTTATATATGGGAAGTCCTGTTTCGGGCATCGGGACAAGTTTCGGGGTTATCGGTATTGTACCGGGACCACCGGAGGGGTCCCGGGGGCCCACCGGGTGGGGCCACCTGCCCCGGGGGGCCACATGGGCTGTAGGGGGTGCGCCTTGGCCTGCATGGGCCAAGGGCACCAGCCCCACATAGGCCCATGCGCCTAGGGTTCAAGGGGGCAAGAGTCCTAGGAGGGGAAGGCACCTCCTAGGTGCCTTGGGGGGGAGGGAAACCCCCCTTGGCCGCCGCCCCCCTAGGAGATTGGATCTCCTAGGGCCGGCCACCCCCCCCTTGGCCCTCCTATATATAGTGGGGGAGAGGAGGGACTTCATACCTCGAGTCCTTGGCCTTTGGTTGCCTCCTTCTCCCTCCCCAACACCTCTCCTCCTTCGTTGTGTGCTCGGCGAAGCCCTGTCGGAGTACTGCTTCTCCACCATCACCACGCCGTCGTGCTGCCGGTGGAGCTGTCTTCCTCAACCTCTCCTTCCCCCTTGCTGGATCAAGAAGGAGGAGACGTCGCTCGTCCCGTACGTGTGTTGAACACGGAGGTGCTGTCCGTTCAGCACTTGGCATCGGTGATCTGAATCACGTTCGAGTACGACTCCATCATCACCTTGCAAGCTTCCGCACGCGATCTACAAGTGGTATGTAGATGCAAGCTCTCTCCCATGACTCGTTGCTTAGATGAACTCATAGATGGATCTTGGTGAAGCCGTAGGAAAAATTTTAATTTTCTGCAACGTTCCCCAACAGTGGCATCATGAGCTAGGTCTATGCGTAGTTCTCTAATGCACGAGTAGAACACAATTTGTTGTGGGCGTTGATCTTGTCATCTCACTTGCCTCTACTAGTCTTTTCTTGCTCAACGGTATTGTGGGATGAAGCGGCCCGGACCAACCTTACACGTACGCTTACGTGAGACCGGTTCCACCGACTGACATGCACTAGTTGCATAAGGTGGCTGGCGGGTGTCTGTCTCTCCCACTTTAGTTGGAGCGGAATCGATGAACAAGGCCCTTATGAAGGGTAAATAGAAGTTGACAAAATCACGTTGTGGTGATTCGTAGGTAAGAAAACGTTCTTGCTAGAACCCAATCGCAGCCACGTAAAAGATGCAACAACAACTAGAGAACGTCTAACTTGTTTTTGCAGCGATTGATCATGTGATGTGATATGGCCAGAAGTTGTGATGAATGTTGAATTGTGATGTATGAGATCATGTTCTTGTAATAGGATTCACGACTTGCATGTCGATGAGTATGACAACCGGCAGGAGCCATAGGAGTTGTCTTTATTTTTTTGTATGACCTGCGTGTCATTGAAGAACGCCATGTAAACTACTTTACTTCATTACTAAACGCGTTAGTCATAGAAGTAGAAGTAGTCATTGGCGTGACAACTTCATGAAGACACGATGATGGAGATCATGATGATGGAGATCATGGTGTCAAGCCGGTGACAAGATGATCATGGAGCCCCGAAGATGGAGATCAATGGAGCTTGATGATATTGGCCATATCATGTCACAACCATATAATTGCATGTGATGTTTATTATGTTTATGCATCTTGTTTACTTAGGACGACGGTAGTAAATAAGATGATCCCTTACAAAATTTCAAGAAGTGTTCTCCCCTAACTGTGCACCGTTGCTACAGTTCGTCGTTTCTAAGCACCACGTGATGATCGGGTGTGATGGATCCTTACGTTCACATACAACGGGTGTAAGACAGTTTTACACAGCGAAAACACTTAGGGTTAACTTGACGAGCCTAGCATGTGCAGACATGGCCTCGGAACACGGAGACCGAAAGGTCGAACACGAGTCGTATGGAAGATACGATCAACATAAAGATGTTCACCGACGATGACTAGTCCGTCTCACGTGATGATCGGACACGGGCTAGTCGACTCGGATCGTGTAACACTTAGATGACTAGAGGGATGTCTAATCTAAGTGGGAGTTCATAATTTTGATTAAGAACTTTATTATCATGAACTTAGTCTAAAACCTTTGCAAATATGTATTGTAGATCAATGGCCAACGCTCATGTCAACATGAACTTCAACGCGTTCCTAGAGAAAACCAAGCTGAAAGATGATGGCAGCAACTATACGGACTGGGTCCGAAACCTGAGGATCATCCTCATAGCTGCCAGGAAGCAATATGTCCTAGAAGGACCGCTAGGTGCCGCTCCCGTCCCAGAGAACCAAGACGTTATGAACGCTTGGCAAACTCGTGCTGATGATTACTCCCTCGTTCAGTGCGGCATGCTTTACAGCTTAGAACCGGGGCTCCAAAAGCGTTTTGAGCATCACGGAGCATATGAGATGTTCGAAGAGCTGAAACTAGTTTTCCAAGCTCATGCCCGGGTCGAGAGATATGATGTCTCCGACAAGTTCTACAGTTGTAAGATGGAGGAGAACAGTTCTGTCAGTGAACACATCCTGAAGATGTCTGGGTTGCACGCACGTATGACCCAGTTGAACATTAACCTCCCAGATGAGGCGGTCATTGACAGAATCCTCCAGTCGCTCCCACCAAGCTACAAGAGCTTTGTGATGAACTACAACATGCAGGGGATGGTAAAGACCATTCCTGAAGTGTTCTCGATGCTGAAGTCAGCAGAGGCTGAAATCAAGAAAGAACATCAAGTGTTGATGGTCAATAAGACCACTAAGTTCAAGAAGGGCAAGGGTAAGAAGAACTTCAAGAAGGACGGCAAAGATGTTGCCGCGCCCGGTAAGCCTGTTGCCGGGAAGAAGTCAAAGAATGGACCCAAGCCTGAGACTGAGTGCTTTTATTGCAAGGGGAAGGGGCACTGGAAGCGGAACTGCCCCAAATACTTAGCGGATAAGAAGGCCGGCAACACCAAAGGTATATTTGATATACATGTAATTGATGTGTACCTTACCAGTACTCGAAGTAACTCCTGGGTATTTGATACCGGTGCCGTTGCTCACATATGTAACTCACAGCAGGAGCTGCGGAATAAACGGAGACTGGCGAAGGACGAGGTGACGATGCGCGTCGGGAATGGCTCCAGGGTCGATGTGATCGCCGTCGGCACGCTGCCTCTACATTTACCTACGGGATTAGTTTTAAACCTCAATAATTGTTATTTAGTGCCAAGTTTGAGCATGAACATTGTATCTGGATCTCGTTTAATACGAGATGGCTACTCATTTAAGTCTGAGAATAATGGTTGTTCGATTTATATGAGAGATATGTTTTATGGTCATGCTCCGATGGTCAATGGTTTATTCTTGATGAATCTCGAGCGTAATATTACACATGTTCATAGTGTGGATGCCAAAAGATGTAAAGTTGATAACGATAGTCCCACATACTTGTGGCACTGCCGCCTTGGTCACATTGGTGTCAAGCGCATGAAGAAGCTCCATGCTGATGGACTTTTAGAGTCTCTTGATTATGAATCATTTGACACATGCGAACCTTGCCTCTTAGGCAAAATGACCAAGACTCCGTTCTCCGGAACAATGGAGCGAGCAACCAACTTGTTGGAAATCATACATACCGATGTGTGCGGTCCAATGAGCGTTGAGGCTCGCGGAGGATATCGTTATGTTCTCACTCTCACTGACGACTTGAGTAGATATGGGTATGTCTACTTAATGAAACACAAGTCTGAGACCTTTGAAAAGTTCAAGGAATTTCAGAGTGAGGTAGAGAATCAACATGACCGTAAGATAAAGTTCCTACGATCAGATCGTGGGGGCGAATACTTAAGTCACGAATTTGGTACACACTTAAGAAAATGTGGAATCGTTTCACAACTCACGCCGCCTGGAACACCTCAGCGAAACGGTGTGTCCGAACGTCGTAATCGCACTCTATTGGATATGGTGCGGTCTATGATGTCTCTTACCGATTTACCGCTATCATTTTGGGGATACGCTCTAGAGACAGCTACATTCACTTTAAATAGGGCACCGTCTAAATCCGTTGAGACGACACCGTATGAATTATGGTTTGGGAAGAAACCTAAGCTGTCGTTTCTAAAAGTTTGGGGATGCGATGCTTATGTCAAGAAACTTCAACCTGAAAAGCTCGAACCCAAGTCGGAAAAATGCGTATTCATAGGATACCCTAAGGAAACTGTCGGGTATACCTTCTACTTAAGATCCGAAGGCAAGATCTTTGTTGCCAAGAACGGATGCTTTCTGGAGAAAGAGTTTCTCTCGAAAGAAGTAAGTGGGAGGAAAGTAGAACTCGATGAAGTACTACCTCTCGAACGGGAAAGTGGTGCAGCGCAGGAAACCATTCCTGTAATGCCCACACCAACTGAAGAGGAAAATGTTGATGATGATCAAGGTACTTCAGATCTAGTTGCTACTGAATTTCGAAGGTCCACAAGGACACGTTCTGCACCAGAGTGGTACGGCAACCCTGTCATGGAAATCATGTTGCTGGACAACAATGAACCTTCGAACTATGAAGAAGCAATGGCGGGCCCGGATTCCAACAAATGGCTTGAGGCCATGAAATCCGAGATAGGATCCATGTATGAAAACAAAGTATGGACTTTGACAGACTTGCCCGATGATCGGCGAGCGATAGAAAATAAATGGATTTTTAAGAAGAAGACGGACGCGGATGGTAATGTTACCATCTATAAAGCTCGACTTGTCGCTAAGGGTTATCGACAAGTTCAAGGGATTGACTACGACGAGACATTCTCTCCCGTGGCGAAGCTTAAGTCCGTCCGAATCATGTTAGCAATTGCCGCATACTATGATTATGAGATATGGCAGATGGACGTCAAAACGGCATTCCTTAATGGACATCTTAAGGAAGAGCTGTATATGATGCAGCCGGAAGGTTTTGTCGTTCCTCAGAACGCTAACAAAGTATGCAAGCTCCAGCGATCCATTTATGGACTGGTGCAAGCATCTCGGAGTTGGAACATTCGCTTTGATGAGATGATCAAAGCGTTTGGGTTTACGCAGACTTATGGAGAAGCCTGCGTTTACAAGAAAGTGAGTGGGAGCTCTGTAGCATTTCTCCTATTATATGTAGATGACATGCTCTTGATGGGAAATGATACGAAACTCCTGGACAGCATTAAGGCCTACTTGAACAAGTGTTTTTCAATGAAGGACCTTGGAGAAGCTGCTTATATATTAGGCATCAAGATCTATAGAGATAGATCGAGACGCCTCATAGGTCTTTCACAAAGCACATACCTTGATAAGATTTTGAAGAGGTTCAAAGTGGATCAGTCCAAGAAGGGGTTCTTGCCTATGTTACAAGGTGTGAGATTGAGCTTGGCTCAGTCACCGACCACGGCAAAAGATAAAGAAGAGATGAGTGTCATCCCCTATGCTTCAGCCATAGGATCTATTATGTATGCCATGCTGTGTACCAGACCCGATGTAAACCTTGCCGTAAGTTTGGTTGCAAGATACCAAAGTAACCCCGGCAAGGAACACTGGACAGCGGTCAAGAATATCCTGAAGTACCTGAAAAGGACAAAGGACATGTTTCTCGTTTATGGAGGAGATGAAGAGCTCGTCGTAAAGGGTTACGTCGACGCTAGCTTCGACTCAGATCTGGATGACTCTAAGTCACAAACCGGATACGTGTATATGTTGAATGGTGGAGCAGTAAGCTGGTGCAGCTGCAAGCAGAGCGTCGTGGCGGGATCTACATGTGAAGCGGAGTACATGGCAGCCTCAGAGGCAGCGCATGAAGCGATTTGGATGAAGGAGTTCATCACCGACCTAGGAGTCATACCCAATGCGTCGGGGCCGATCAAACTCTTCTGTGACAACACTGGAGCTATTGCCCTTGCCAAGGAGCCCAGGTTTCACAAGAAGACCAGGCACATCAAGCGTCGTTTCAACTCCATCCGTGAAAATGTTCAAGATGGAGACATAGAGATTTGCAAAGTGCACACGGATCTGAATGTCGCAGATCCGTTGACTAAACCTCTCTCGCGTGCAAAACATGATCAACACCAGAACTCTATGGGTGTTCGATTCATCACAATGTAACTAGATTGGTGACTCTAGTGCAAGTGGGAGACTGTTGGAAATATGCCCTAGAGGCAATAATAAAAGGATTATTATATTTCAATGTTCATGATAATTGTCTTTTGTTCATGTTATAACTGTATTATCCGGAAATCGTAATACACGTGTGAACACTTAGACCCAATGAGTCCCTAGTGAGCCTCTAGTTGACTAGCTCGTTATGATCAATAGATAGTCATGGTTTCCTGACTATGGACATAGGATGTCGTTGATAACGGGATCACATCATTAGGAGAATGATGTGATGGACAAGACCCAATCATAAGCATAGCATAAAAGATCGTATAGTTCGTTTGCTAGAAGCTTTGCCAATGTCAAGTATCTATTCCTTCGACCATGAGATCGTGTAACTCCCGGTTACCGTAGGAGTGCCTTGGGTGTATCAAACGTCACAACGTAACTGGGTGACTATAAAGGTGCATTACAGGTATCTCCGAAAGTATCTGTTGGGTTGACACGGATCGAGACTGGGATTTGTCACTCCGTATAACGGAGAGGTATCTCTGGGCCCACTCGGTAATGCATCATCATAATGAGCTCAATGTGACCAAGGTGTTGGCCACGGGATCATGCATTACGGTACGAGTAAAGTGACTTGCCGGGTAACGAGACTGAACAAGGTATTGGGATACCGACGATCGAGTCTCGGGCAAGTAACGTACCGATTGACAAAGGGAATTGTATACAGGGTTTGATCGAATCCTCGACATCGTGGTTCAACCGATGAAATCATCGAGGAGCATGTGGGAGCCAACATGGATATCCAGACCCCGCTGTTGGTTATTGCCCGAGAGTCGTCTCGGTCATGTCTGCGTGTCTCCCGAACCCGTAGGGTCTACACACTTAAGGTTCGGTGACGCTAGGGTTAGTAGGAAGTCAAGTATGTGACTACCGAATGATGTTCGGAGTCCCGGATGAGATCCCGGACGTCACGAGGAGTTCCGGAATGGTCCGGAGGTAAAGATTTATATATGGGAAGTCCTGTTTCGGGCATCGGGACAAGTTTCGGGGTTATCGGTATTGTACCGGGACCACCGGAGGGGTCCCGGGGGCCCACCGGGTGGGGCCACCTGCCCCGGGGGGCCACATGGGCTGTAGGGGGTGCGCCTTGGCCTGCATGGGCCAAGGGCACCAGCCCCACATAGGCCCATGCGCCTAGGGTTCAAGGGGGCAAGAGTCCTAGGAGGGGAAGGCACCTCCTAGGTGCCTTGGGGGGGAGGGAAACCCCCCTTGGCCGCCGCCCCCCTAGGAGATTGGATCTCCTAGGGCCGGCCACCCCCCCCTTGGCCCTCCTATATATAGTGGGGGAGAGGAGGGACTTCATACCTCGAGTCCTTGGCCTTTGGTTGCCTCCTTCTCCCTCCCCAACACCTCTCCTCCTTCGTTGTGTGCTCGGCGAAGCCCTGTCGGAGTACTGCTTCTCCACCATCACCACGCCGTCGTGCTGCCGGTGGAGCTGTCTTCCTCAACCTCTCCTTCCCCCTTGCTGGATCAAGAAGGAGGAGACGTCGCTCGTCCCGTACGTGTGTTGAACACGGAGGTGCTGTCCGTTCAGCACTTGGCATCGGTGATCTGAATCACGTTCGAGTACGACTCCATCATCACCTTGCAAGCTTCCGCACGCGATCTACAAGTGGTATGTAGATGCAAGCTCTCTCCCATGACTCGTTGCTTAGATGAACTCATAGATGGATCTTGGTGAAGCCGTAGGAAAAATTTTAATTTTCTGCAACGTTCCCCAACACTAGCATGGTGGCTTGGGACCCCGGAGGGGCGGAGTAGGGGGTGGCAATGTTCTGGAGGAGAGGGGTGGAAGTGATGCTGAGATCGATGGGGAGGAGACACATTGATGCAGATATTACAGACGAGAAGGGTGTATGGAGACTTACCGGGGTGTATGGGGAGTCACGGTGGGATAGGAAGGTGGAGACATGGAGGTTTCTACGCACACTAAAGCAACAACATCAAGATGGAAGGCCATGGATGTGCTTGGGAGATTTTAATGAAATTTTGAGCGATGATGAAAAGATGGGAGGGGCACCGAGGGGGCAAGGATATATGGACCGGTTTCGCGAGGCTCTCAACTTCTGTGAACTCCAAGATATTGGGTTTGAGGGTGACATGTTTACATGGCGGAATCATAGCGAGGAGAGTGCGACATATATATGTGAGAGGCTGGACAGAGCAACAGCAAATGAGGAATGGTGTGCACAGTTCCCAGACTTTCGTGTGATTAACGGCGACCCGAGGCATTCTGATCACAGGCCTATAGTGGTGATAACGGAGCAAGCAGCCACGGAAGGGGCACGGGATACAACCTTCCGCTTTGAGGCTCGGTGGATGCAGGAGGAAGGATATGATGAGATGATTAAGAAGGTATGGGAGGAGAGCTGGGTGGAAGGAGAAGGAGACATGTATCGGGCCTTGGAGGGAGTGGCTAGAAGGTTGGAAAATGGAATAAAGAGGTGGTGGGGGAGCTAGGAATGAGATTAAAGAAGGCGAATTGTGAGCTGGAGAAATGGAGGCGGCGAGGAATATCGGAGGAGGATGCCCGGTGGAGAGGGGAGGTTTCACGCCTAGAAGAACTACTTCACATCAAGTGGAGGCAAAGAGCACATGTTTGGTGGCTGAAGGAGTGGGGGAGGAATACAATTTTTTTGCATAAATGTGCCAAAGCAAGGAAGAAGAATAATAAATTGAAGGATTTGAGAAGGGAGGATGGCTCGGTGGTGGCGGAGGGACCTGAGATGACTAATTATGTGTGCTCTTTTTTCAGGATTTGTTTAAAACCAAACGGAGCAACAGAATGGAGGAACTAACACAGAAGGTTCAGGCGCGGGTTACACCGCAAATGAACGATTGCCTCATGAAGGAGTTCACAAAGGAAGAAATTAAGGTTACGTACCCTTGATCATATTGGTGACTTGAAGGCGCCAGGGCCGGATGGCATGCCGTCTCTGGCGTATAAGAAACACGGGAACATGATGGGAGAGAGAATTGTTGACGAGGTATTGAAGGTGCTGAATGGAGGTCCAATGCCGAATGGGTGGAATGATACATATGTCATTCTGATACCAAAGGTGATGAATCCTAGTAGGATAAAGGACTTGAGACCTATAAGCTTGTGCAACGTGTTGTATAAACTGGTTTCAAAGGTCCTTGCAAATAGGCTAAAACTCATCTTACCCGAGGTGATCTCAGAGAACCAGAGTGCATTTGTGCCAGGTCGCCTGATCACGGACAATGTCCTCATTGCTTACGAGCTATCGCATATGTTACTGAACAAGCGAAAAGGGAAGAAAGGATACGTAGCAATCAAGGCAGACATGAGCAAAGCTATGACCGTGTCGAATGGAGTTTCCTCAAGGCGATGATGGAGAGGCTGGGCTTCTGTGATGCTTGGGTCAGTTTGATAATGAAATGCGTTACCACAGCAAGATACCGAATTAAGGTCAACGGTAGCCTTACAGAGCAGTTTGAGCCGACCCCGGGTTTGCGTCAAGGGGATCCGCTCTCGCCTTACCTCTTTGTCATCTGCACAGAGGGGCTGTCTGCATTGCTACATGCTGCGGAAAGGAGGGGAGACTAGGAGGTGTGAAAGTGTGCCAAGGTGCACTAGCAATCACCCACCTTTTTTTCGCTGACGACTCGGTCCTGATGATCAAGGCGAACAACGGCCAGCGAACTGAAGAAGATCCTGGATCTATACAAGGACTGCTCAGGACAATGCATCAACAAGGAGAAGAGCGCGATAATGTTTAGTTCCAACTCCCGGGCAGCGCAGAAGGAGGATGTGAAGCGGTGCGTTGGTATTTCATGTGAAACCTGGAATGAACAGTATCTTGGCTTACCGGTGTATGTGGGACGGTCACGCAAACAAGTTTTTGCTTATGTCAAAGATGCCATCTGGAAGCGAGTACAGGGGTGGAAGGAGAGGTTGTTGGACAAGGTTGGCAAAGAGGTGCTCGTGAAAGCCGTGGCGCAAGCCATTCTGACATATGCGATGTCATGCTTTACTTAACAAAAACCCTTTGTGAAGAGATCAGCTCGCTCATTGCAAAATTTTGGTGGAGCCAGCAGGATAATGAGTCCAAGATACACTAGATTGGGTGGCCTAAACTGAGGAAGTCTAAGGCACATGGGGTTTAGGGTTCAGAGACATTCATTGTTT
Organism: Triticum timopheevii; assembly: GCA_963921465.1. NCBI lineage: Eukaryota > Viridiplantae > Streptophyta > Magnoliopsida > Poales > Poaceae > Triticum > Triticum timopheevii. The sequence goes on along the minus strand of OY997274.1, from coordinate 7,183,986 downwards.
CAATATTGCCATGTTATCAAGGTAGATATGGCGGCTTATTCAATGGCCGGACAGCTTGTGTGCCCAGGTACTGCAGTCCAAGTACTACCCTGATGGTAATATCCTCAATGCAGCACCTAGGGAGGGTATCTCCTACACTTGGAGGAGCCTGCTTCATGGTCTGGAGCTGTTCAAGCACGGCTACATCTGGAGAATTGGTAATGGCCAGAACGTGAGCATTTGGGACGACCCCTGGCTGCCAAAAGCCTGGACTCGACGGGTGCAGACGCCGAGAAACGGGATCTTGCTCAGCAAAGTGCACAAGCTCATTAACGCGATCACAGGAGCTTGGGATGAACCCCTAGTTTGGGACATCATTGTCCCAGAAGATGCCAACCTCATACTTGTGATTCCCCTACGGGACGGCATGCAAGATTTCATCGCCTGGCATTATGATGAGAAAGGTTGCACTCTGTGAAACAGGCGTATAAGCTGCAAGTTAAAGTGCAGGAACTAGCGAGTGGGTCAGAGGCAGGCATGAGTGTGGAGATTCAGGGCTCGCTCGATGCTTGTGAGAGCACTTTCTGGAGCAGAATTTGGAAGATGTCGTGCCAGCACAAAGTCAGAATGTTCACTTGGAGGGTGGCTCATAATTCCCTAGCTACGCAGGCTAATCTGGTAACTCGAGGGATGGAACTAGAGGATACCCGCTGCCAGTTCTGCAACAGAAACGCCGAGGACGGTGGCCACCTCTTCATACAATGCAAGACTGTGAAGGAGGTGTGGCAAGCTTTGCGAAAGGAAGGAGTCAGAATGGCTTTGCAGAACTTTGACGATGTGGGGGATGTTATGGATCACCTGTGGTCGCTGTCAATGGAAGACAGAGTGCAGATCTTGTATTTCTGATGGGAGTGGTGGAACTAGAGGAATAGGCTGAGGAAGAACAAGGGGAGAACCCGGCCGGAGGAGATAGTGCACCGGACTCTGACTGCCACCACGGAATACTGGAATATCGTGGGTAAGCAGAACCACAGTAGACCGAAGTAGAAAATGCAGTGGCGACCGCTGGAAGTTGACGTGCTGAAATTCAACTTTGATGGCGCGTTTGTGCCGGGGAGCAACCAATCTGCATGGGGAGTGATTGCGAGGGACCACACAGGAGACGTCGTTGCATGCATGACGGGAAAGTGCAAGCATATCAACGATGCCTTTGTAGCTGTACAAGCGGCGGCTGGCGCGATGGAGCTAGCAACCCATCTGGGGGCGATCCGGATCTGCCTGGAGACGGATTCACAGTTGTTGCAGTCGGCGCTACTGCAGAAGGAGCCAAGCTTATCGGCGTACGCTTCTGCCCTGGACGACCTAAAGACCCAAATGAGCCTATGGTTCTCAAAGTGTGATGTTATGGCGTGTAGGAGGGAAGCCAACGCTGCTGCGCATGAACTCGCTAAGCTAGGGTATGAGTGCAATGTGAATGAACCCACTCTTTGGGATGTTAACGTTCCGCCGTCTGTGGCTGGACTGATTGTAGGCGATATGCCTAACTTGGTTACGTAATAAAGCTTTTTTGCTTTGACCCTCAAAATTTCTAATAGTGACCTTGAAGGAAATATGCCCTAGAGGCAATAATAAAGTTATTATTTATTTCCTTATTTCATGATAAATGTTTATTATTCATGCTAGAATTGTATTAACCGGAAACATAATACATGTGTGAATACATAGACAAACATAGTGTCACTAGTATGCCTCTACTTGTCTAGCTCGTTTATCAGAGATGGTTATGTTTCCTAGCCATGGACAAAAGAGTTGTCATTTGATTAACGGGGTCACATCATTAGGAGAATGATGTGATTGACTTGACCCATTCCGTTAGCCTAGCACTTGATCGTTTAGTATACTGCTATTGCTTTCTTCATGACTTATACAAAGTTCCTGCAACTAAGATTGTGCAACTCCCGTTTACCGGAAGAACACTTTGTGTGCTACCAAACGTCACAACGTAACTGGGTGATTATAAAGGTGCTCTGCAGGTGTTTCCGAAGGTACATGTTGAGTTGGCATAATTCGAGATTAGGATTTGTCACTCCGATTGTCGGAGAGGTATCTCTGGGCCCTCTCGGTAATACTCATCACCTAAGCCTTGCAAGCATGTAACTAATGAGTTAGTTATGGGATGATGTATTACGGAACGAGTAAAGAGACTTGCCGGTAACGAGATTGAACTAGGTATTGGATACCGACGATCAAATCTCGGGCAAGTAACATACCGATGACAAAGGGAACAACGTATGTTGTTGTGCGGTTTGACCGATAAAGATCTTCGTAGAATATGTAGGAACCAATATGGGCATCCAGGTCCCGCTATTGGTTATTGACCGGAGACGTGTCTCGGTCATGTCTACATTGTTCTCGAACCGTAGGGTCCGCACGCTTAAGGTTTCAATGACAGTTATATTATGAGTTTATGAGTTTTGATGTACCTAAGGAGTTCGGAGTCCCGGATGAGATCGGGGACATGACGAGGAGTCTCGAAATGGTCGAGACGTAAAGATCGATATATTGGACGACTATATTCGGAGTTCGGAAAGGTTCCGAGTGATTCGGGTATTTTTCGGAGTACCGGAGAGTTACGGGAATTCGCCGGGGAGAAGTATTGGGCCTTATTGGGCCCTGCGGGAAAGAGAGAGGGGCTGCCTAGGGCAGGCCGCGCCCCCCCCCCCAAGGCCTAGTCCGAATTGGACTAGGGGGAGGGGCCGCACCCCCTCCTTCCTTCCCTTCTCTCTTCCCCTTCCTTGTCTCCTACTCCTACTACATGGAAGGACCCCTAGTTGGACTAGGAAAGGGGGAATCCTACTCCCGGTGGGAGTAGGACTCCCCATGGCGCGACCCTCCTAGGGCCGGCCTCCTCCTCCCTCCCTCCTTTATATACGGGGGCAGGGGCACCCCATAGACACACAAGTTGATCTACGGATCATTCCTTAGCCGTGTGCGGTGCCCCCCTCCACCATATTCCACCTCGGTCATATCGTCGCGGAGCTTAGCCGAAGTCCTGCGCCGGTAGAGCATCATCATCGTCACCACGCCGTCGTGCTGACGGAACTCATCCCCGACACTTTGCTGGATCGGAGTCCGGGGATCATCATCGAGCTGAACGTGTGCTGAACTCGGAGGTGTCGTACGTTCGGTACTCGGATCGGTCGGATCGTGAAGACATACGACTACATCAACCGCGTTGTCATAACGCTTCCGCTTACGGTCTACGAGGGTACGTGGACGAACACTCTCCCCTCTCGTTGCTATATCATCACCATGATCTTGCGTGTGCGTAGGAAATTTTTTGAAATTACTACGTTCCCCAATAGTGGCATCCGAGCCTAGGTTTTATGCGTTGATGTTATATGCACGAGTAGAACACAAGTGAGTTGTGGGCGATATAAGTCATAGTGCCTACCAGCATGTCATACTTTGGTTCGGCGGTATTGTTGGATGAAGCGGCCCGGACCGACATTACGCTTACGCTTACACGAGACTGGTTCTACCGACGTGCTTTGCACACAGGTGGCTGGCGGGTGTCAGTTTCTCCAACTTTAGTTGAACCGAGTGTGGCTACGCCCGGTCCTTGCGAAGGTTAAAACGGAGTCTATTTGACAAACTATCGTTGTGGTTTTGATGCGTAGGTGAGATTGGTTCTTGCTTAAGCCCGTAGCAGCCACGTAAAACTTGCAACAACAAAGTAGAGGACGTCTAACTTGTTTTTGCAGGGCATGTTGTGATGTGATATGGTCAAAACGTGATGAGATATAAGTTGTTCTATGAGATGATCATGTTTTGTTGAAGTTATCGGCGACTGGCAGAAGCTCTATGGTTGTCTCTTTGTTGCATAAGATGCAAGTGCCAAATAATTGCTTTACTTTATCGCTATGCGATAGCAATAGTTGCAAGAGCAATAGTTGGTGAGACGACCATGTGATGACACATTGATATAGATCAAGATGATGAAGATCATGGTGTCGTGCCAGTGACGATAGAGATCATGACAGTACTTTGGAGATGGAGATCAAAGGTGCAAGATGATCATGGCCATATCATGTCACATATTTTGATTGCATATGATGTTTATCTGTTATACATCTTATTATGTTTTGTTTGATGGTAGCATTTTAAGATGATCTCTCACTAATTATCAAGAAGTGTTCTCCCTGAGTATGCACCGTTGCGAAAGTTCTTCGTGCTGAGACACCACGTGATGATCGGGTGTGATAGGCTCTACGTTCAAATACAACGGGTGCAAAACAGTTGCACACGCGGAATACTCAGGTTAAACTTGACGAGCCTAGCATATACAGATATGGCCTCGGAACACGGAGAACGAAAGGTCGAGCGTGAATCATATAGTAGATATGATCAACATAGTGATGTTCACCATTGAAACTACTCCATCTCACGTGATGATCGGACATGGTTTAGTTGATTTGGATCACGTGATCACTTAGAGGATTAGAGGGATGTCTATCTAAGTGGGAGTTCTTAAGTAATATGGTTAATTGAACTTTAATTTATCATGAACTTAGTCCTAGTAGTATTTTGCAAATTATGTTGTAGATCAATAGCTCGCGTTGTTGCTTTCATATGTTTATTTTGATATGTTCCTAGAGAAAACTGTGTTGAAAAATGTTAGTAGCAATGATGCAGATTGGATCCGTGATCTGAGGTTTATCCTCATTGCTGCACAGAAGAATTATGTCCTTAATGCACCGCTAGGTGACAGACCTATTGCAGGAGCAGATGCAGACGTTATGAACGTTTGGCTAGCTCAATATGATGACTACTTGATAGTTTTGTGCACCATGCTTTATGGCTTAGAATCGGGACTTCAAAGATGTTCTGAACATCATGGACCATATGAGATGTTCCAGGAATTGAAGTTAATATTTCAAGCAAATACCCGAGTTGAGAGATATGAAGTCTCCAACAAGTTCTATGGCTAAAAGATGGAGGAGAATCGCTCAACTAGTGAGCATGTGCTCAGATTGTCTGGGTACTGCAATCGCTTGAATCAAGTGGGAGTTAATCTTCCAGATAAGATAGTGATTGACAGAATTCTCTAGTCACCATCACCAAGTTAGTAGAACTTTGTGATGAACTATAGTATGCCAGGGATGACGAAAACGATTCCCGAGCTCTTCGTGATGTTGAAATCGACGAAGGTAGAAATCAAGAAAGAGCATCAAGTGTTGATGGTTGACAAGATCACTAGTTTCAAGAAAAGGGCAAAGGGAAAGAAAGGGAACTTCAAGTGGAAAGACAAGCAAGTTGTCACTCCCACGAAGAAGCTCAAAGCTGAACCAAAGCCTGAAACTGAGTGCTTACACTGCAAAGGGAATGGTCACTGGAAACGGAAATGCCCTGAATATTTGGTGGGTAAGAACGATGGCAAAGTGAACAAGGGTATATTTGATATACATGTTATTGATGTGTACATTACTAGTGTTTATAGCAACCCCTCAGTATTTGATACTAGTTCAGTTGCTAAGATTAGTAACTCGAAACGGGAGTTGCAGAATAAACAGAGACTAGTTAAGGGTGAAGTGACGATGTGTGTTGGAAATAGTTCCAAGATTGATATGATCATCATCGCACACTCCCTATACTTTCGGGATTAGTGTTAAACCTAAATAAGTGTTATTTGGTGTTTGCGTTGAGCATGAATATGATTTGATCATGTTTATTGCAATACGGTTATTCATGTAAGTTAGAGAATAATTGTTGTTCTGTTTTCATGAATAAAACCTTCTATGGTCATACACCCAATGAAAGTGGTTTGTTGGATCTCGATCATAGCAATACACATATTCATAATATTGATGCCAAAAGATGCAAAGTTAATAATGATAGTGCAACTTATTTATGGCACTGCCATTTGGGTCATATCGGTGTAAAGCGCATGAAGAAGCTCCATACTGATGGACTTTTGGAACCACTTGATTATGAATCACTTGGTACTTGCGAACCGTGCCTCATGAGCAAGATGACTAAAACGCCGTTCTCCGGTACTATGGAGAGAGTAACAGATTTGTTGGAAATCATACATACAGATGTATGTGGTCCGATGAATGTTGAGGCTCGTGGCGGATATCGTTATTTTCTGACCTTCACAAGATGATTTGAGCAGATATTGGTATATCTACTTGATGAAACATAAGTCTGAAATAGTTGAAATGTTCAAAGAATTTCAGAGTGAAGTGGAAAATCATCGTAACAAGAAAATAAAATTTCTGCGATCTGATCATGGAGATGAATATTTGAGATACGAGTTTGGTCTTCAATTAAAACAATGTGGAAATAGTTTCACAGCTCACGCCACCTGGAACACCACAACGTTATGGTGTGTCCGAACGTCGTAACCGCACTTTATTTGATATGGTGCGATCTATGATGTCTCTTACTGATTTACCAATATTATTTTGGGGTTATGCATTAGAGACAGCTGCATTCACATTAAAAGGGCACCATCTAAATCCGTTGAGAAGACAACATATGAACTGTGGTTTAGCAAGAAACCCAAGTTGTCGTTTCTTAAAGTTTGGGGCTGCGATGCTTATGTGAAAAAGTTTCATCCTGATAAGCTCAAACCCAAATCGGAGAAGTGCGTCTTCATAGAATACCCAAAGGAAATTGTTGGGTACACCTTCTATCACAGATCCGAAGGCAAAACATTCGTTGCTAATAATGGATCCTTTCTAGAGAAGGAGTTTCTCTCGAAAGAAGTGAGTGGGAGGAAAGTAGAACTTGATGAGGTAACTGTACTTGTTCCCTTATTGGAAAGTAGTTCATCACAGAAATATGTTCTTGTGACTACTATACCAATTAGTGAGGAAGCTAATGATGATGATCATGTAACTTCAGATCAAGTTACTACCGAACCTCGTAGGTAAAACGGAGTGAGATCCGCACCAGAGTGGTACGGTAATCCTGTTCTGGAGGTCATGTTACTTGACCATGACAAACCTACGAACTATGAGGAAGCGATGATGAGCCAAGATTCCGCGAAATGGCTTGAGGCCATGAAATCTGAGATGAGATCCATGTATGAGAACAAAGTGTGGACTTTGGTGGAGTTGCCCGATGATCGGCAAGCCATAGAAAATAAATGGATCTTCAAGAGGAAGACGGACGCTGATAGTAGTGTTACTATCTACAAAGCTAGACTTGTCGAAAAAGGTTTTTGACAAAGTTCAAGATGTTGAATACAATGAGATTTTCTCACTCGTATCGATGCTTAAAAGTCTGTCCGAATCATGTTAGCAATTGCCACATTTTTTTTGAAATCTGGCAAAAGGATGTCAAAACTGCATTTCTTAATGGGTTTATTAAAGAAGAGTTGTATATGATGCAACCAGAAGGTTTTGTCAATCCTAAAGGTGCTAACAAAATGTGCAAGCTCCAGCAATCCATCTATGGACTGGTGCAAGTATCTCGGAGTTGGAATATACGCTTTGATAAGTTGATCAAAGCATATAGTTTATACAGACTTGCAGTGAAGCCTGTATTTACTAGAAAGTGAGTGGGAGCACTACAACATTTCTGATAAGTATATGTGAATGACACATTATAGATCGGAAATAATGTAGAATTATTCTGCAAAGCATAAAGGAGTGTTTGAAAGGAGTTTTTCAAAGAAAGACCTCAGTAAAAGCTACTTACATATTGAGCATCAAGATCTATTAAGATAGATCAAGACGCTTGATAAGATTTTCAATGAGTACATACCTTGGCAAGATTTTGAAATAGTTCAAAATGGAACAGTCAAAGAAAGAGTTCTTGCCTGTGTTGCAAAGGTGTGAAATTGAGTAAGACTCAAATCCCGACCACGGCAGAAAATAGAAAAGAGAATGAAAGTCATTCCCTATGCCTCAGTCATAGGTTCTATAAAGTATGCTATGTTATATACCAGACCTATTGTATACCTTGCTCTGTATTTTGCAAGGGAGTACAAATAGTGATCTAAGAGTAGATCACTGGACATTGGTCAAGAATATCCTTAGTGAGGACTAAGGAAATATTTCTCGATTATGGAGGTGATAAAAGAGCCCGTCGTAAAGAGTTACATCGGTGCAAGCTTTCACACCGATCTAGATGACTCTAAGTTTCAATCTGGATACATATTGAAAGTGGGAGCAATTAGCTAGAGTAGCTCCGCGCAGAGCATTGTAGACATAGAATATTTGCAAAGTACATACGGCTCTGAATGTGACAGACCCGTTGACTAAGCTCCTCTCACGAGCAAAACATGATCATACCTTAGTACTCTCTGGGAGTTAATCACATAACGATGTGAACTAGATTATTGACTCTAGTAAACCCTTTGGGTGTTGGTCACATAACGATGTGAACAATGGGTGTTAATCATATACAGATATGAATATTGATGTTAAATCACATAGCGATGTGAACTAGATTATTGACTCTAGTGCAAGTGGGAGACTGAAGGAAATATGCCCTAGAGACAATAATATAGTTATTATTTATTTCCTTATTTCATGATAAATGTTTATTATTCATGCTAGAATTGTATTAACCGGAAACATAATACATGTGTGAATACATAGACAAACATAGTGTCACTAGTATGCCTCTACTTGACTAGCTCGTTTATCAGAGATGGTTATGTTTCCTAGCCATGGACAAAAGAGTTGTCATTTGATTAACGGGGTCACATCATTAGGAGAATGATGTGATTGACTTGACCCATTCCGTTAGCCTAGCACTTGATCGTTTAGTATACTGCTATTGCTTTCTTCATGACTTATACAAAGTTCCTGCAACTATGAGATTGTGCAACTCCCGTTTACTGGAAGAACACTTTGTGTGCTACCAAACGTCACAACGTAACTGGGTGATTATAAAGGTGCTCTACAGGTGTTTCCGAAGGTACATGTTGAGTTGGCATAATTCGAGATTAGGATTTGTCACTCCGATTGTCGGAGAGGTATCTCTGGGCCCTCTCGGTAATACTCATCACCTAAGCCTTGCAAGCATGTAACTAATGAGTTAGTTATGAGATGATGTATTACGGAACGAGTAAAGAGACTTGCCGGTAACGAGATTGAACTAGGTATTGGATACCGACGATCAACTCTCAGGCAAGTAACATACCGATGACAAAGGGAACAACGTATGTTGTTGTGCAGTTTGACCGATAAAGATCTTCGTAGAATATGTAGGAACCAATATGGGCATCCAGGTCCCGCTATTGGTTATTGACCGGAGACGTGTCTCGGTCATGTCTACATTGTTCTCGAACCGTAGGGTCCGCACGCTTAAGGTTTCAATGACAGTTATATTATGAGTTTATGAGTTTTGATGTACCGAAGGAGTTCGGAGTCCCGGATGAGATCGGGGACATGACGAGGAGTCTCGAAATGGTCGAGACGTAAAGATCGATATATTGGACGACTATATTCGGAGTTCGGAAAGGTTCCGAGTGATTCGGGTATTTTTCGGAGTACCGGAGAGTTACGGGAATTCGCCTGGGAGAAGTATTGGGCCTTATTGGGCCCTGCGGGAAAGAGAGAGGGGCTACCTAGGGCAGGCCGCGCCCCCCCCCCCCCCAAGGCCTAGTCCGAATTGGACTAGGGGGAGGGGCCGCACCCCCTCCTTCCTTCCCTTCTCTCTTCCCCTTCCTTGTCTCCTACTCCTACTACATGGAAGGACCCCTAGTTGGACTAGGAAAGGGGGAATCCTACTCCCGGTGGGAGTAGGACTCCCCATGGCGCGCCCCTCCTAGGGCCGGCCTCCTCCTCCCTCCCTCCTTTATATACGGGGGCAGGGGGCACCCCATAGACACACAAGTTGATCTACGGATCGTTCCTTAGCCGTGTGCGGTGCCCCCCTCCACCATATTCCACCTCGGACATATCGTTGCGGAGCTTAGCCGAAGCCCTGCGCTGGTAGAGCATCATCATCGTCACCACGCCTTCGTGCTGACGGAACTCATCCCCGACACTTTGCTGGATCGGAGTCTGGGGATCGTCATCGAGCTGAACGTGTGCTGAACTCGGAGGTGTCGTACGTTCGGTACTTGGATTGGTCGGATCGTGAAGACGTACGACTACATCAACCGCGTTGTCATAACGCTTCCGCTTACGGTCTACGAGGGTACGTGGACGAACACTCTCCCCTCTCGTTGCTATATCATCACCATGATCTTGCGTGTGCGTAGGAAATTTTTTGAAATTACTACGTTCCCCAACAGACCTCGCGCTGTCGGGCCTCGCCGCCAGCCTACTAGCGCTCCTGTCCCTCGTCCACGCGCTCTGGCTCCACCTTGTTGGCTCTCGTGGCGGAGTGGCTCCACGCCAACCCCAAGGGGCGCAGGCTGCTCCACTCTGATCGCTGGCTGTTCCACGAGCCCCTCTATCGGCTCTGGCCCGTCTTTTCTTCTGATAAATATAGAGATACTATATCTTAGCCACTATCAAGTTTTTTTTTCTCTTTTTTTGCAAGAACTAGCCACTATCAAGTTGTTGTCAAGAACACCTATCTCCCTTCCATGCTGGAAGTCCATATCTAGACAAATTTAAAACAAGTAATATGGATCTGAAGAAGTACACGTATGTGTATATATGATAAAATTGTATGCCTGTATTAATTATTTGGTTGTTTGTATATCAATATTATTTCTTATACTTTCTCTTTGTTTTATTTCCTTGTTATCTTTGGTAAAAACAAGCATACATAATTGTAAGTCCATCCTTCAATATGCAACCGGACTTGACCATTTTTTGTCTCAATTGCAAGTCCACCCTTTGACATGCAACCGGGCCTGACTCATTTCTTCTTAGTTGCATGTCCATCATCAACACCCAATTGGAGGTCCTGACTCTTTTTGTCCCCGATGCAAGTTCACCACTAATATGCAACTACCCCCCCTTTTTTTTCTTGTCCTAATTGCAAGCCCACCCTTTGATATGCAATCGGGCTTGACCCATTTTTGTCCTAGTTGCAAGTCCGCTATCGATACGCAACTGGGGATGACCCGACGTTTTTATCCCAGTTGCAATTCCACCCCCGACAGGCAACTTAGCCCACATATTTTTTGTCCTAGTTACAAGTCCTTCCTTTGATACGCAATCAGACCTAACTCATTTTTTGTCCCGGTTGCAAGTCCACATTCGACACACAACCGAGGGATTCTTTTTGTCCCGGTTGCAAATCCATCATAAAAAACACAAAGTTCATGCCAGCCAGCATACTATGTATGACACCTGAGCTTGTGAGAACATATGATGCCCTAGCACTCTACTGGTTATGAAGATGGCCATGTTCTTGCTTTGACAGCAGAAACTAACATGAGAATCTCCAACATCGCTAGTGTAAAAAATATTATCGCTAGTGTAAAAAGGGTCGCTGCCTAGGATCTAGTGGCTCTCGCGACCTAACCCTCCAGCGCCGCCCCCGCGAGGCGACGGGGAGGGGCCTCCCATCTGCGCGGCCAGGGTCCTCTTCCTGCCTCCCTCTCCCTCGCCGCCGCCCAAGGGTGCAGCCGGACGAAGCCCGACTGGCGCCCGATGCCGGCGGGGCGTCTTCTTCCCCACGCGCGATGTGGCGGCGCGGGCCAGCCTCCTCGGGCCTGGGTGCGGCACACGGCGCTGTAGTGTGGCGGCTCACCGGCGTGGGGTACCTGCACGGGTGAAGCGGCGGCGTGGAGGACTTCGTGGCGGTGGCGACCCGGGGCAGCGGCCCAGGAAGGTGGAGGTAGGTGAAACCACTAGTAGAAAACATGGCATACGTTCGGGCCAGATAAGCCCATTAGTCACGGGTCGGTCATGAACTGGGACCCATGGGCCCATTGGTCCCGGTTCGTGAGGCCAGGGGGCCTGTCGGGCCTCGTGGGGGCATTGGTCCCGGTTCGTCTGATCCCTTTGGTCCCGGTTGGTGGGACGAACCGGGACCAAAGGGTCTCGCTCCTGGCACACCACCATTGGCCCCGGTTGAAGCCCTGAATCGGGTCCAAAGGTTGGTCTTTAGTACCGGTTCAAGGCACGAACCGGGACCAATGAACCGGCCAGGGGAGAGGGCTTTTGCGTGTAAAACATTAAAAGAAATTTTACGCCCAGCAAAAAAAATCATAATTCACAAGAGCGTGTTTTTGATGTGATTCTTTTTGCACCAGATTGGTACACAAATTGCCCAGGTTGTCCTAATTTTCAGAATTTTTGGAGTTACAGAAGTATTTGAAGATTCCAGATTGCTACAGACTGTTCTGTTTTTGACATATTCTGTTTTTTCTATGTGTTGTTTGCTTATTTTGATGAATCTATGGGTAGTATCAGGGGGTATGAAATATGGAAAAGTTGGAATATAGTAGATATTACACCAATATAAATAAAGAATGAGTTCACAACAGTACCAAAAGTGGTGATTTATTTTCTTATACTAACGGAGCTTATGAGATTTTCTGTTGAGTTTTGTGTTGTGAAGTTTTCAAGTTTTGGGTAAGGATTTGATGGACTATGGAATAAGGAGTGGCAAGAGCCTAAGCTTGGGGATGCCCAAGGCACCCCAAAGTAATATTCAAGGAGAACCAAGAGCCTAAGCTTCGGGATACACCGGAAGGCATCCCCTCTTTCGTCTTCGTCTATCGGTAACTTTACTTGAGGCTATATTTTTATTCACCACATGATATGTGTTTTGCTTGGAGCGCCTTGTATGATATGAGTCTTTGCTTTTTAGTTTGCCACAATCATCCTTGCTATACACACCTTTTGAGAGGGACACGCATGAATCATGATTTTATTAGATACTCTATGTGCTTCACTTATATCTTTTGAGCTAGGCAATTTTGCTCTAGTGCTTCACTTATATCTTTTTAGAGCACGGCGGTGGCCTTATTTTGTAGAAATTATTTAACTCTCATGATTCACTTATATTATTTTGAGAGTTTCTCTAAACAGTGTGGTAATTTGCTTTGGTTATAAAATTAGTCCTAATATGATAGGCATCCAAGAGGGATATAATAAAAACTTTCATATAAAGTGCATTGAATACTAAGGGAAGTTGTATTCCTTATGATTGTTTTGAGATATAAAGATGATGATATTAGAGTCATGCTAGTGAGTAATTGTGGATTGGTAGATATACTTGTGTTAAAGTTTGTGATTCCCGTAGCATGCATATATTGTGAACCGTTATGTGATGAAGTCGGAGCATGATTTATTTATTGATTGTCATCCTTTGTGTGGAGGTCGGGATCGCACGATGGTTAACTCCTACCAACCCGTTATGTGATGAAGTGTGATGATCGTGTAATAACATTGTCCCATGTGAGGAAATAAAAAAAGGGAGGCCAAAGAAGTCAAACAAAAAAATAAGAGAAAAAGAGAGAATGGGCAATGTTACTATCCTTTTCCACACGTGTGCTTCAAAGTAGCACCATGATCTTCATGATAGAGAGTCTCCTATTTTGTCACTTTCATATACTAGTGGGAATTTTTAATTATAGAACTTGGGTTGTATATTCCAACGATGGGCTTCCTCAAATCACCCTAGGTCTTCATGAGCAAGCAAGTTGGATGCACACCCACTTAGTTTTTATTTTTGAGCTTTCATAAACTTATAGCTCTAGTGCATCCGTTGCATGGCAATTCCTACTCACTCACATTGATATCTATTTATGGGCATCTCCATAGCCCATTGATACGCCTAGTTGATGTGAGACTATCTCCCTCTTTTTGTCTTCTCCACAACCACCATATTCTATTCCACCTATAGTGCTATGTCCATGGCTCACGCTCATGTATTGCGTGCAAGTTGAAAAGGTTTGAGAATATTAAAGTATGAAATAGTTTCTTGATTGAAATCGGGGTTGTGCATGATTTGAATACTTTGTGTGATGAAGATGGAGCATAGCCAGACTATATGATTTTGTAGGGATAACTTTCTTTGGCCATGTTATTTTGAGAAGACATAATTGCCTTGTTAGTATGCTTGAAGTATTATTGTTTTTATGTCAATATTAAACTTTTGTTTTGAATCTTATGGATCTGAACATTCATGCCACAATAAAGAAAATTACATGGATAAATATGTTAGGTAGCATTTCACATCAAAAATTCCATTTTTATCATTTACCTACTCGAGGACGAGCAGGAATTAAGGTTAGGGATGCTTGATACGTTTCCAACGTATCTATAATTTTTGATTGTTCCATGCTATTATATTATCTGTTTTGGATGTTTATATGCATTAATATGCTATTTTATATTATTTTTGGGACTAACCTATTAACCTAGAGCCCAGTGCCAGTTCTTGTTTTTTCCTTGTTTTTGAGCTTCACAGAAAAGGAATATCAAACAGAGTCCAAACGGAATGACACCTTCGCGATGATTTTTCTTGGACCAGAAGACACCCAGGAGACTTGGAGATCAAGACGGAAGAGCCATGAGGCGGAGACAATGGGGATGGCGCGCCCCTTGCCTTGTGGGCCCCTCGTGACTCCCCTGACCTAATTCTTCGTCCTATATATTCCCAAATATCCCTAAACCATCAGAAGCATCCAGGAAAACACTTTCCCACCGCCGCAACCTTCTGTACCCATGAGATCCCATCTAGGGGCCTTTTCCGGCGTCCTGCCAGAAGGGGATTCGATCACGGAGGGCTTCTACATCAACTCTATTGCCCTTCCGATGAAGCGTGAGTAGTTTACCTCAGACCTACGGGTCCATAGCTAGTAGCTAGATGGCTTCTTCTCTCTCTTTGCTTCTCAATACCATGTTCTCCTCGATGTTCTTGGAGATCTATCCGATGTAATCTTCTTTTGTGGTGTGTTTGTCGAGATCCGATGAATTGTGGATTTATGATTGATTATCTATGAAAATTATTTGAATCTTTCTCTGAATTCTTATATGCATGATTTGATATCTTTGCAAGTCTCTTCGAACTATCGGTTTAGTTTGGCCAACTAGATTGGTTTTTCTTGCAACGGGAGAAGTGCTTAGCTTTGGGTTCAATCTTGCGTTGTCCTTTCCTAGTGACAGTAGGGGCAGCAAGGCACATATTGTATTATTGCCATCGAGGATAAAAAGATGGGGTTTACATCATATTGCTTGAGTTTATTCCTCTACATCATGTCATTTTACTTAATGCGTTACTCTATTCTTCATGAACTTAATACTCTAGATGCAGTAGGAGTCGATCGATGTGTGGAGTAATAGTAGTAGATGAAGTCAGGAGTCGGTCTACTTGACACGGACGTGATGCCTATAGTTCATAATCATTGCCTTAGATATCGTCATAACTTTGCCTTTTTCTATCAATTGCTCGACAGTAATTTGTTCACTCACCGTATTATTTGCTATCTTGAGAGAAGTCACTAGTGAAACCTATGGCCCCCGGGTCTATTTTCCATCATATAAGTTTCCGATCTACTATTTTACAATCTTTTACTTTTAAATCTATAAAACAAAAATAACAAAAATATTTACTTTATATTTTGTTTAGTTTTATCTATCTCTATCAGATCCCACTTTTGCAGGTAACCGTGAAGGGATTGACAACCCCTTTTATCGCGTTGGGTGCAAGTTGTTTGATTGTTTGTGCAGGTCTTGGTGATTTGTGCGTTGTCTCCTACTGGATTGATACCTTGGTTCTCTAACTAAGGGAAATACTTATCTCTACTTTGCTGCATCATCCTTTCCTCTTCAAGGGAAAAACCAACGCAAGCTCAACAAGTAGCAACGTCCACCTCCGAAGGAAATAATAGATCCGGTGAAAGCGAAGCGCACTCTGGATGTCCTTAAGCGACCACCACCAACTCATGGCAGTTCTACTGAGCATTAGCAGATATTCCAACAAAAGAATCTACTTGGAATACATGGGAAACCCACCTGATGCGCCAGAACCCTATCAATGGATTTGGAAATCATGTAGCCTACCTACACAGAAATTCTTCTTCTAGCTACTCATACAAGACAGGCTAAACACCAGGGACCTTCTAATTAGGAAAATCTTCCACATTGAGAACAATAGATGTGAGTTATGTGGTGATGAACCTAAAGAACATTTGATGCACCTGTTCTTTAGTTGTTCTTTTGGCTTGCTCTAGGGTTTCAATGGAATACAGATTTTGATCTGACAGAGGTGTTGATGGATGGAAAGAAGAGAAGCAACACATAATATTTACAAGGAATGCCTAATTGTTGGATGCTGGAGCTTATGGAAACATAGAAACAATATCATCTTTGACAATAAAACCAAAAACTTAGCCTACTGCATTGCTAGCTTCAAAGAGCATTTTGACACTATCATCAAGAAGGCTAAACCTAGTCCGAAAGAGGACATGCAATCTTGGCTAGACTACTTGTAAATATATTGCCTTTGATCACTATACTGTGCATAGTCATATGTAAATGTCCCACCTTTATTAATGGAAAAGAGTTATAATGGGGGTTCCCGACCCCCCCCCCTACCGTGTTTGCTAAAAAAATCACATGAAAGAGTGGGGAAAATAGGTATCAATGATGAGACAAAATTTGCAAAGTGTTGTGGGAACCAAGGGAATTGAAAATAATAATAAAAGAATTAACAGTGAGATGAGATGATCATAAAGTACATGACACGATAATGCTTGCGCATATTCAAGTATATACCATGATTATGAAGTTTTATGCTGACAAGAACAATTCCGTGTGATGCAAGCAAAACAAACTATTCTAGTGCTCAAAAAAGGAAATAAATGCACAAAAATTGGCTATTTTTACGCAAGACAGAGAAACCAGCCATATTTTCGTGTAATTTTATAAGCACGTGAACAATTGCATTTTCGTTGACACTAGTCTCATCAGGGTAAAATGTTTTCCTTGATGCTCAGGTTGCATGTGTTTTCGGATGCACCTTCCATTCCCCTCCGGCAACCTCCTGTGATCCTACTTGGCAGCGACCACGCCATCCAACTCCCGGCCCCTCCACGCATCCACGGTCCTCGGTAACCCCCTGGCCACCGCAGTCTCCGCCATGTCATCACCAGCCAGCCAGCGCACGTCTCCTCCTCGTGCCCAATCAACAACCGCCGCGTATGCACACCACGTCAACACCAACTTAGAAAGCATCCTACCTAGCTACCTGGTTCCGCGGCATCAAGGGGCCGGGGCACGCGATCTCGGAGAAGGCCTTTTCCGCGCCCGCAAGTCAACACTTGGAGCGGATGAATGCGCCCTTTTTGTTTCTGGAGAGGAGCTTACTTTGGCATACATTGGAATAAGAATGGAATGATGGTTGGAAAATCACATGGGAAAGGGGAGGGGAAAAGAGAGGTGGAGTGACACGTAGGCAGATTTTGCGGATGAGTTGGCGTTGGAGAGCAGAGATGACGGGGAGGCAGAGAGGAGGCGAGTGACGCGACGTCGGCGCCACGCACGCACGCGTCTCCCACCTCTCCACGATCCAAAATCCAACTCTCCACCAGAGACAGAGACGAGGTCTGAGAGAGCCGAGATCCAAAATCCAGTTCCTCGCCGCCCCCCACCGATCCGATCCGCCTCCTCCTCCTCGATCCACCGCGCCGCCGCCGCGCTGAGATCCAAACCCTAGCCCTCCCTCTCGCCCCTCCCCCGGGAGAGATCGGCGGCGGGCGGATGGGGTCCGACTCCGACGACGCCGACTTCTTCGACAAGCTCGTCGACGACGACGACGACGACGCCAAAGCGCCCCCCGCTGCAGCTGCCGCCCAAGGCCAGGTGCCCCCCGCTGCCGCCGACGAGGCGGCCTCGGCGGAGGACCTCGCGGCCCTCACCCTGTCCGACGGCGACGGCGACGAGGACGCCCCCGGCGGCACGGGAGGGGCGCCGGGGCCCGAGCCCGCGGCGGCCCCTCAGGCCCCGACTGAAGCCCTGACCGACGCCGCGGATCCTCCGCCTCCCGCTCCTCAGCCCGAGGCTCAAGCCCCCCGTGACGCTGAGGTCCTGACCGCGGCCCCTGATGCCGAGGTTCTGGCCGCGGCCCCTGACGACGAGGTTCCGGCTGGGCTACCCGAGGTGAAGGCGGTGGCCGCTGCTGACCCCGAGGGCAAGTCGCCGGGGTCGGGGTCCGGGTCAGGCTCCTCCAAGGGCGTCCGCACCACGGTCAAGCAGGTGCAGTGGAGCCTCTTCGGCGCCGACATCAGCAGCAGCGCCACCGAACCGGATCCGTTCAGCGACCTCCTGGCCGACGGCGCAGGCGACGCATTTCTCGGAGCTGGCGTGGGAGCGCAGGTTTCAGGTTTCGGTGCCGGAGCCATGGATCACAGCGTCTACAATGGGGCGGGCAGCAGCAATGCCAGTTTCCAGCTGGGCTGGGGGACTGGTTCCGGGGAATTCCTGGCGGATGGTGGTGTGGGTGAAGACGCCTTTTTTGGAGTGCAGGGTGGTAGCGTTGGGGCGGCAGATCATAGCTTCTTCAATGGAGTGGACGGCAATGCCAATTCGCAGTCGTATATGGGTTCTGGTGTCATGGAGTCTGCGGATCAGAACACCAATGTGCAGTCAGACTGGACCGGCGGGGCTGTGGACCCCTCGGATCCCTACCCTGGCTGGAAGTGGGACGTGGCAACAGGGCAGTGGTATCAAGTGGATGCTATCGCTGCTCAAGGCTTTGCTGATAATGGCGGTGCTGTAGCGGCCTTTGGCAGCGAAAATGTTCAGCAGCAGCAGCAGCACCTCGGTGTTTCGTACCTGCAGAACTCTTCACAGGCAGGGTTGGAGACCATCACGGAGGAGGGCAGCGCCGCTGCCACGAGCTGGGGCCAGGATCAGAGCAGCGCAGCCGCAGCGGAGTACCCACCAAACATGCTCTTCTACGCTGAGTACCCTGAACATTACTATGACACCAACACTCAGCAGTGGTTCACGCTCGAGTCATATCAGCAAAGTGTCATGCAAGCTGCAACTCCGGCATCAGCAGTAGATGCATTTGCTGGGGCAGGTCACAGTGTAGCTCATACTGGGAATACTCAGGCAAGTACTTTTAATCAGCAGAACCAATGGCAGCATGGTTCTGTAGCCAACAGCATGCAGCCTTATACCGAGAATCAGATTAGTCAGCCGGCGTATACTGAGCCTTTGAAGCCCTCTACAAATTATGGAAATGCTATCAACACATTCGTGCCTAATATCAACACATTCGTGCCTTCTACAAGTCAATACAGTGGTAGTGGTGAGGGCCACCAGGTTAGTAACAAGGGTTTCCAACCTGCCAGTTATCAGAGTACTGCTCACAAGGGTTTTGAACCGTATAAAAATAATCAAAGTGCTATCAACACATTTTTGCCTTCCACAAGTCAACACAATAGTAGTGGTGAGGGCTACCAGGTTAGTAACAAGAGTTTCCAACCTACCAGTTACCAGACTGCTGCTCATAAGGGTTTTGAACCGCATAAAAACAATCAAAGTGCTATCAATACATTTTTGCCTTCTACAAGCCAATACAGTGGTGGTGGTGAGGCCCACCAGGTTAGTAACAAGGGTTTTGAACCTACTAGCCATCAGAGTGCTCACAAGGGTTTTGAACCGTATAAGATCAATCAAAGTACTTCTGCTAGCCATGACAGTGGGTCCAGGGGATTTGAGCCTTCACAAGGTCACCAGGGGTTTAAACCTTTCACGAATAACCAGAGAAGCACAGGGTTTGTACCTTCTACAAGTCACCAGATTGCCCACAAGGAATTTGAACCTCCAAAAGATAATCAAGCTCACCATGTAGCACACCAATCTTCATCAGGCCATGGTTATGACTATCCGAATGGCTTTATTGAGCCACAAAAAGGTGTTCCTGTAACAAGCATGTACCAGATGCAAACACAGACTGATCCTGCCACACACATGCATTTACCAAATAACTATGTGAGCAATGAGAACTCCATGAGCTTTCCTCAGCAGCTAGCTCCATCTCAACAACTTGGTTACTCCCACCACGAGGAGAGGTCGTCAGCTGGACGCCCACCACATTCGCTGGTTGCGTTTGGATTTGGTGGGAAGCTTGTAGTTATGAAAGAGACCAGCTCGATGACTACAAACTTTGACAGTGGAAATCAGGTATCTTCATCACAGTCTTTATAATATTCTTGTTTGCAATTAAGTTGTAGCTAATAGCTTTTACCGTTTCATTGAAGGGCAATTCTCAAGGCACGCTGTCAATTCTTAATATATCGGAGGTTGTTGCTGATAAAATTGACCAACAAGGCATCCCTAATGGCAGTGCACTTAGCTACTTCTATGCTTTGTGTCGTCGACCTATTCCTGGCCCCCTTGCCGGAGGAAGTGCTGCAGCAAAGGACCTGAATAAATGGCTTGATGATATTATCGGAGGCTACGAGTCTTCTGTCAGCGATTTCCAAGGAGGGGATGTTCAGAAGCTGCTTATATCATTGCTGAAAATATCATATCAACACTATGGAAAACTCCGTTCACCCTTTGGGCCTGATCCATCGCGTGAGGTATTTTCTGTTTCGTCTTGGTATATTCTGTTTGGAAGTATCCATGCTTTTCCTTGAGCAGCATCATTGATTTTGGGGTACTGTAAAATCTTCACGGGAGCAATTAATGTACTACAACACTGTGACACTGATAATCCATTCTTGCGTTGCAAGCACATAGCAAATATACCCTCTCTAATACTTTGTAGGGACCTGTGATACAAATTTGGTCAGAATAAATTACTTCTTGATCTTAAAAATTAGGTCTTGCACTTTTATGGGCTTGTATTCAATCACTTCTGGGCCCTACTGGTGGATGCAGTCCTACATTGTTGTCTGCTTATTTGTTCTTCTGCATATATCATGTTGAAAGAGAAACGAATCCTGATGATGGAAAACAGTGACATGTCAGAGTTATGTGGTAGCTGTCTACTTCTCTGATAGATGCACCGTAGGTTAGATACCAGATTCACAGCAATCACAGGTTAACCCTGATCCTGATTGCTTGCTGGTGGGAAATTCGTCGATGCCTACCTGATGGCAAGGGCCAGGAGACATCCATGGCACTCTCTGTCTTCTTCTTTCTGCTGCCCTCACAGCCGGACATGGCGAGGTTAATCTCTATCCTTGAAGAGGGCCACACCCTTGGCATCCTGGACGAGATTTGCGGGGTGAGGGTTTGGAGAGGATGGGTTGCATGAGAGGGACTAAGGGGAGGATGATGAATAGGGAGCCTGCTATAGCTCCGCTATAGCGTTTACAAAAGGTCTTGCGCTAAGAGACTTTGGTCCAAACAAATGAACAAACATTTTAAATAGCGCGCTATAGCTCCGCTATAGCACGCTATAGCATTTGAAAGAGGTCTGCCGCTAAGATGCTTAGCGCGCTATTTAAAACTATGCGTGTGAGCGATCGAGAGGAGAAGTGCTGGCACAAAGGGAGAGGCGAGCGACAAGGACTTGGGGTTTCCTTCGCATTCAAGGGGCATTGCCGCACTGGGTTTTTGTTATGTGCATCTGTCTCAGTTTGTCCTTTTCATTTATTTTTATTTTCCATTTTATTATCATGTGGGGACCTTCTGTAGTTGTAAGTCTATGGTTTGATTGGTGTTTTGATTTTAAGTATAGATGAATATTTGTATATTAGAGCCCTTGAACTGAAGGTGTCCGGTTTAAATGAAAGAGGTATTCTCCCTTTGAGCCTTATAAGTGGTGTACCACGAACTGCAGATCTAGGAAGTACTCTTAGTGAAACGATATTATGCTTTGTCAATCCCTATTAGCTACCTGTAAGTGGTTTGTGGCCTTTTGGCCCATGCGGCATTTTTCATATGCCAAGTATTTTGGCTCATTCCTATAAAGCAGCACTGTAAGGATTTATATTGTGAACATCTACAAGTAATTCAATTCAGCTTTATCATTTCTCGTCGCGTGCTTGAATGTCTCTTTTGAATATGATATGATATTAAAATTATCCCATGTTGCCCCATGCCCCACCCCCAGGTGGAATAATGAATGTCTTTGAATTATTGGTAACAGGGTATGGATGACCTCATGTGCCCATATGGAATAACAAATTTATTTTTGAATTGCTGTTAACAGGGTATGGATGGCCCAGACACTGCAGTAACAGCGCTTTTTTCATCATGTAGTAGTAATAGTGCCCGTATGAGAGACCATTGCATGAAAAATATCCCCTCAGAAAACCAGATACAGGTAATTCTGTTTTCTTGGCTATCTGTGCTGTCTCGTCTAGCAAATATGGCCTTGGTTGAATGAACTATTCTACTGCAGGCTACTGCTCAAGAAGTTCAAAATCTTCTAGTTTCTGGTAAAAGGAAAGATGCGCTTCAGTATGCGCAGGAAGGTCAGCTTTGGGGACCTGCACTGATCCTTGCTTTACAACTTGGTGATCAGGTCTGCTTCACTCTGTAAATCTGCTGTCCCTAGACTGCTTGGTGGCTTTGCCTTTCTTTTTTCCCTGAACAATTGATGATCGTTTCATTGACTGGTCATGCAGTTTTATGCGGATACTGTGAAGAAAATGGCTTACTGTCATTTCAAATCTGGATCACCTTTGAGGACATTGTGCCTTCTTATCGCTGGACAACCAGCAGATGTTTTTAAGCCTGAGAACCCTGTCGATGCCAATTATGCCACTTTACATAGGCAGCAACAGCCCGCAGAGGTAATACACAAGAACTTATTTATTGCATTCTTGCCCGTGATTTGAAGGAGCAACAGGATGCATATTTAAATGGAACCTCCACATCTATTACTCTTGAGTTTAAATGACTTTCACTGGAAGGAATTGCAACCATGTTGTCTATAGTTTTTGTGTCGTAGTGTGCTGCCGCACAGAACTCTGGATCTTCTTTAGCCTGCACAATGTTTTTGTTTGTCGTCTTTTAAACTGCAATTGCTTTTTAAATCTTGACATGGATTTTGCCTGACTTCTCTCGACTTCTCATTTCATGATTCTCGACATTTTATGTGGAGTGCCCGTTCTTTTTTCCATTTTGGTCACTTTGAAGTTAAATGTATTGTGGCTTTTCTGTCCGACAGGGTACTCCTGTGGGCATGCTGAATGACTGGCAACAAAATTTGGCAATTATAACTGCAAACAGGACAAAAGGAGATGAGCTTGTAATCACTCACCTTGGGGATTGCCTTTGGAAAGAGAGAAATGAGGTTTGCATCTGTTTGAGTGTTCGTTTCCTTTACATGTTTGAGCTGAATACCTACTTATATTATTATATATGTATATGCAGGTTGCAGCTGCTCATTCATGCTATTTAGTTGCTGAGCTAAATATTGATCCATACTCCGAAAGTGCAAGAATGTGTTTACTCGGAGCAGACCATCTGAGATGTCCTCGCACATTTAGCAGCCCTGAAGCTATACAGGTCTTCTAAATCTGCACACTTTACTTTGTGTATGTTTGTGGTTGCGGACATGTGTGCGAGCACACATGTGATGGTGCATTTGATCTTCTATGATAATAATTGCTCAGATAAGAATAGTTGTGTATCTTGTTTGGCCCCCGTCCCTCTCCCACCAACCCATGTTCTGGGCTGCTGATTAGATATGTTGCTAGATCTGTCAAATTGGGATTTTATTATTTTGCTACTTGCTCTTTAGCATTCCTTTCTGGTTGGAAACTATATTTGTTAAACTAGTGGGAGAAAAAAGTATCTGCATTTCCTTCATGGATGTTGGTCACATCTTTATTTTGCTTGGTTACTGCTCTTGTCTTCTCGTAGCAAGTACATTTATTTTCACTGTCATTTGCTGTTCCTGAACAAACACTACATTCTTTTCATTGTCATTTGCTGTTCCTGAATAAATACTACACTTTTTTCATTGGCATTTGCTGTTCCTGAACAAATACCATTGTGATGCAACTTACAGAGAACAGAGTTGTATGAATATGCGAAAGTTCTTGGTAATTCTCAGTATATCCTCCTGCCATTTCAACCATATAAGCTGATATATGCATACATGCTTGCGGAGGTTGGGAAGGTCTCTGATTCACTAAAGTAAGTTTCTGGGCTATTTCATGTCTCCTTGTATCTTAGTTATGCAAACTCATTTTAAAACTTGAATGGCCTTCCTAAGGTACTGTCAAGCATCTTTGAAGCTGCTGAAATCCTCTGGCCGTGCGCCTGAACTAGAAGCATGGAAGCAATTGTTTTCATCTCTGGAGGAGCGGATACGCACCCACCAGCAGGTATGACTTCTGTGCAGTTAATGTTTTTATTGATCTTGAGCATTTCTCCTGTTAACTGACAATTGACTTGGCCACATGTAGGGTGGATATGGCACGAATCTTGCTCCTGCAAAGCTTGTTGGAAAGATTTTCTCAACATTTGATAAATCTTTGTCCCGCATGATGGGTACACAACCCGCACCAATGCCTTCATTGTCACAGGGCTCTTCTGGTGACAGAGATTTCTATCCTGTTCCTCAAGTTACAAATCCTGCTCCTCCGGTTACAAACTTTGTAAATAGTCAGTCACCGATGCCTATGTCATCTTCTACTTCGGAGCAGTTTATGAGTGAAATAGCAGAAAATAGCGACCCTGACAAGAGAGGCGCACATAGCAGAAGTGTCTCTGCACCAGACTTAAAGAAAAAACAGGTAGGTTATAAGGCATACGATTTTTCCTATCTTGTTGCATATTATAATGTGTGCATTTGAATTTAGTGTTGTGTTACCTTGGGTCAAGATGGTGCGGCCACGAAGGAGCACTTGTTACATTGGAATATTTTCTGGAGATTTTTTTCATTTCTCTGTCTGAAATTGACCGTCTAACAGGGTGGTGGATCAGATAATGCACAAAGCACATCAGGTTCAGGCAGTTCGCGATTCGGATGGTTGCTGCAGAAAACAGTGGGGCTTGTTTCGAAATCTTCCAACCAGGTGTGCGCTGATAACTTTTATACTTGTTGCCTACCTTTCGCTATGTGCAGTAACTAAATAATGTTCTCATTGTCTGAAGGCCAAGTTGGGTGAAGAGAACAGCTTCTACTATGATGAGAACCTGAAGCGGTGGGTGGAGCGAGGTGCTGCGATCCCTGCTGCTGCAGAGCCTCCCCTTGCCCCACCTCCAACAAAAGCCTCGTTCCAGAACGGCGTTCCAGATCACAACAACTCGACTGGGCCCCCCAGCAGCGGAGGTTATACCCCTAATGGATTTTCAGAAGCGAAGCCTCCAAATCCTTCGGAGCCGGTTTCAGGGATGCCACCGATGCCACCTAGCCAGAATCAGTTCTCTGCACGCGGGAGGGCGGGTGTTAGATCAAGGTAATTTTGTTTAGTTCCACCGCCACTGCCTTGCATTTTACTTCTTCACCAAGTGGCCAAGTGGGCTATAACATAACATACCCTCATCTGTGTAGATACGTCGACACATTCAACAAGGGTGGTGGCGGAAACTCCTTCGGAGGGCCATCATACAACAGACCAGCCATGCCATCGGTGAACAAGCTGCCCGCCGCCAGTTTCTTCGTCCCAACTCCAGCCGCAGATGCTTCAATGCAGCCGACCGAGACAGCAGTCGACGCGCACAGCGAATCCGCAAGCCAGGACGGGCCATCGTCCTCGCCGGCAGTTGAGTCCTCGTTCTACGCCTCCCCGCCACCCCCAATGCAAATGCAAACGGGCATGCAGCGGCACCCGAGCATGGACAACATCATGACCCCCTCTGGCAGCGGCAACGGCTCCTTCTCGAAGTCACGGGCAGCATCATGGAGCGGGACATACTCGGAGCAGATGAGCAGCACCGCCGCCTCAAGATCGCCAGACGGGCAGACCATGCAGTCCCCGCCAATGATGCCCTGCGTGAGACCTTCACACAGCCGCTCCCACAGCAACTCGTCCCTTAATCGGTTCAACAGCGGTGGGTTCGGGGAGGATCTCCAGGAGGTGGAGCTCTGATACTCGAAACAAGGTTATGGAGAAAAGCGCGAGCGAGCGAGCGAGGCCGCCAGATTTTTCTTTCTTCTTGCTGATAGTTCGTTCTGTATTTAATATCCATGATGATATATATGTCGCTAGAAAGGTACAAAAAAAGAGAGGAGCGGCGTCCCTTTTTTCTTTTTTTGCATGGGAAGCGTGCGGACGCCATTGTACATGATAGTTGTTCAACCATCATCTCAAGCCAGATGTTGGAGAGAAAAGAAATAAATGAGTATCCAGGGAGAGGAGAGTTGTAGCAGTAACTTGTTAAGATAGCAAGAAAGAAGCATGCACAAACTAGGTACATTTTAGAGCCTTTGATTCATCTCATCACCATTATGTAACTTGAGACTTTGGATTTCATAATTGGTCCCGGATGCTGGGTAAGCTCAATGCCAGTGCTCTTCTATGTTACCTTCTTTGCCTTCATTCAGTCTTTCTTTTTTGGTTTCTGGAGGAAGGGTAGGGGCGATATCTGGCTTGAGTGTAGCACCATGAGTATTCCACCATTAGAAAGTCACGGAGTTGTGTGTTGAAGATTTAGTCTCAATTGTTCTTTTCAGTTCCAAGCAATATAAAAAGATGGTGTAAGGCCAAAAATGCTTAGCTACACCCGTTTAATGCCGGGAGATCTGCTTTTACAATGTGAAATGGATGTACGACTACTCAAAAAGTCAACTGTTTGAAGGTTAAACATCATCTGGGCAAAACCGTATTGGGTTGACCTTCCATCATTTAGTCAGTGCCCACAACTAATAAATGATGGTGAACTGTATCCGGGGTGATTGTAGCAAGTCGTATGATGTATTTAGTCTCAATAATCGGGTTATAAAAATGGTTATTCCTTGAATCCAGCGCTTGGTAAAGGAAGTTGCCATCCTCCCGATGACATAATTCGCCATCTCGGGCATTCGATTTTCCATACTAAAAATAATAATCTAATGATCAATTTGTAGGGAAACCCTAATTCAAATCCCTGCCTACTCGACATGAGTACATGACATTAGGGAATCCAGCAATAGAATCTCTCCACTTGGTGGTGACAAAAGATTTGTGGAGGCTGAGAAAATCCAAGTACCATCGGAATAAGAAACCAATCATGGCGATCTCCATAGCAAATCAATTACGCCTGGTGAAAGACAAGTACAATGCCATCATGTCAGCGGTAATTATAAATATCAAACCAATGTATTCAAAAATAAATGCAAGAAACTACATCATGGATAAAACATCAACATACGAAAAGAAAAACAATGAGTGAGCCTTTAAATTTGAAACATTATTCATCCAGAAATGGGAAAGGATATACTACCCCAACATTATTCGTCCAAAATAAACTGCCCCAACGTCTTATATTTAGGAATGGAGATAGTAGCACATTAAGTTGACTGGCGTTGACAAAATGAGCAACTGGTCATGGAATATGTGTGTAACTCTGTAGATGAGTATATATAGTAAAAAAAAGTGTTCCAATTGATAACTAACTCAATACTGGCACATAAGAAAATGTCACATGGTGTATAGTCAGTCCATAAGCACATCATAACAATGTGTTCTGGACCGTCTCAATTAATACTAAATGCACACACAATATAACAATGTGTACAGAATACCATACCTATGTGGCAGCAATATTTCAATGTAAATAGAAAATTTTCTCATTATCTCTAGCAAATGAGAAATGATCACTAGTTGCAGACACTGCTCACAAAAGAGACTATACCAATAAACCAACTATTGACATCATCGTACTTTTAAAACCACGGTAATGTGGAAGCTAAATATTCCAATGCATGGGCAATGAACACTCCAGTTTATAAAAGACAGTTTTATCAGCTTGGTTTATAAAAAGAGGTCAAGATCTCTTTTTAAAATACTGCAAAAATACAATAGTGTTGGGGATGCTATGGTTTATAAGACCATGGTATTTGTTGATGCCAAACAAATTAAAAAATCGTTCAAACTATGCTATCTACAAAATCATGATATTCTAGAAAAACCCTAAAAAATACTTTGCTGCCAAATGCAGCTGAAGCTATAAAAGCCCTGCATGTTCGAGATCAAAGACGTACGGCGTCAACGTACCAGCAACAAATAAAGAACAAGTGGTACCAGTGAAGCATGAATAATAAATACAGTAGATTAGCAGCAAAAGTGTTGAAGTTTTAGCAAGGCCGGCGGACTATACCCCTGTGCGCCACTTTCCCTTCACTCGCCACCTGCAAGGTTTGTTCCGGTTGCATAGTTGTCCTTTGTTCCTGAAAGAAGAAAAGAAAATCAATCGGCTCGCCTAACTAACTTGTAACAAACATAGTGAAAAACAATGCAGAGATACATGAAATAAAGAGAGGTGGCAGTACTCATCCGACTCACCAGTATTCACGAATGCAACAGGTGTAGATGTGGTAGATGAGGCAACAGGGGCCGAATACGGGGCCACGCAGGATGCAACCATCCATAGGCCGTGACCAAGCGTCGGTACTAAGGTTGTACTCAGTAAGTGACCCATTTGCCAGGCTAGCTTGAACAATGGTGTTGCCGACAACAGTGGGCAATGCCCCATTGGAGGAAACAGACATGCTCCTCACATTGTTAAGGAACAAAGCCTTGTCCCCAATGCTTGTTACCGGAATCGGGTTTTCCGATGTAATTAGATCCACAAGCCTATGAATGATCATATGCGACCAGGATCTATCGGTGTAGCCGGTCACAAGGATCTGCGAGTCGCATTCTACTAGGTGGATGGGACGGGTGAGCTTGTCAGATGGAATTGTGGCAATCAACTTGGGTGGTGGTAGTGTCAATGAGGAGGAACCAGCTGAGCCCACCACATCCACATGATGATGGTCCTGTGGTGGTGGTGGTGGTGGTGGATCAAGTTGGAATATATCCGAGTTCTCTTTGGGATCGAAGCTCATTCGCGCCATGTATAGTTTGCCTTGAAACGATAAGGGTGTGATGTAACTAAATGTCCAGGTTGACATGTGCCATTGCTGATCCCGGGAGGCGGCGAAGGCGACGCAGCCCATCCGATGCAGCGCGAGCAAGACGGCGACGACTCCGGCGGCGCTGACGCTGACGGAAGCGCACACTCCTCTGAGGTAGTAGCACCTCTGCGCCGGGAGAAAGGCCCCGGGCAGGCCTAGGTCAATGTGCGGCGCGAGGGCCGCGAGCCGCGGGAGGTCCACGACGTCGCCGGTGAAAGGGTGGAGGATGCGGATGGCCGTGTTCTCGTCCCTGTGCATGACTAGCAGGCCGTCCACCGAGTCTAGGATGCAGTGGTCCTTGAAGACCGGGAGCGTCGCGCGGATAAACCTTCCAGTGTCGAGGTTGAGGAAGCGGATGTAGCCGCGGAGCCTGGTGTGGGATGGGTGCAGGCCGTGGCCCTCCGGGAACATCATCCAGCGGCGCGGGTGGAACCGTGGGTCGACGACGCCGCGGCCGCGTGGGCTGTCGGTGCTGGACCGCCAGTGGCGGCAGACCGCGCGGAAGCGGACGTAGTCCTGCAGGTCGCCTGCCAGCACCTGCCAGGCGACCAGGCGGATCAAGTCTTGGTTCATCGACGCCCAGTGGGAGGGCGCCGCCGTGCCGACGCCAGGGGAGACGCCGCCGGATGCGTGATGTACAGTGGGAGGGCGCCGACGACGTTTGCTTCTGTTGCAGGCAATTGAGGACGATCGCGCCGAAGGAGTTCCGTTCTGATGGTCGTCCAGTAGAGACATTTTGGTTGGATCCCACAGATCTTGTTCTTGAGCACACAATACGAAAACACTGCAGTCTTCAACCCTAGACTAGAAAAAAAAATAATCCAGCTTTGCCGGTTTCAGCAATTAGGGTTTCGACAAGTCACATATCTCCATCAGGAAACTCTTGGGAGTAGAGATCAAACTGCAAAAGATGGAGCACGTACGCACCCCGTGAGGCGCAGCTCAATGTAGATTTGTGGTGTACTAGTGCATGGAATTGGAAGCGGATTCGAAATCCTAATTAAGGGCAGCAGACAACGGATTGCTCCATAAAATCCTAATTAAGGGCTGCAGGGACGCTAAAGCGCGATCGATGTCCCTTTTTGGTCGATCGTTCCTCGAACAAAAAAACACGAATCCTTCACCCAGCCGACGCACATCAAGTGGTCGTCGTCTACCTTTTTTTGAGACATTTTCTTAGCAATATTTTTTTTTCGAGACATGGTCGTCGTCTAGCTACACCAATATCAAACGGAACGCTCAATATTTTGCTCAGTGTTTTTTCCCATTGTCAGAATTTCGGTGCGGTGCAAAATGTCACGAACTGTAAACTGGAGATTTTTCGTTAATCGTGACACAAATGTGGTGGGTATGTGGATTTAACTCGAGTATACAACGCTAAATATAATCCATTATATAATTTGGTATTTTGCTTACTCTAGTCTCGAAATGACATGAATGATATAAGATGAGACTGTCTTATCAACGATTGTACATGATCCTTATAATACCACCACGATGAATATTGCATGGCTAAACTAATGCGGTTCCTTTTAGAAAAATCTAATATGGTTACATATCATTTTTATGAATGATGCTACCTGAGTGAGATAATGGTGTGTTTCATGGCAATCTAAGGGCATCTTCAACGCGGCTCACCAAATCTCCCTCAAATGTCCATATCAAATGGTACGGACACTTGGCTTCAACATGGCCCATCAAATCAGTGTGGACTAGTCTAGACGTCCTAACCCCTCTAGCACAGAACCAAATCCGCAGGACTCCAGACGTTTGCCGGGACTACCGTCAGTTGGACCACAACCATGTGTCCCACTCATTTTTTTACCCTCATGATCCGCCTGGTTCATTGTCAGTCATAACCCATAGTCCGTAAAGGAGTGATACAATTGGAGGGCCACATGCCCACATCTATCCGCGGGCATGTCCGAACGTGTCTGCAGACATTTGAGGCGGTCGTTTGGTGAACCGCATTGAAGATGCCCTAAGCTTCTCAATACCTTTGATTACACCGCGCATGGGTAGCCCGGTAGGACAACTCGAGCCCAAAAGCCGGCTCGTCCGAACGTGTCTGCGGATATTTGAGGCGGTCGTTTGGTGAACCGCATTGAAGATGCCCTAAGCTTCTCAATACCTTTGATTATACCTGCGCATGGGTAGCCCAGTAGGACGAATCGAACCCAAAAGCCGACACGTCCGAATGTGTCTGCGGACATTTGAGGCGGTCGTTCGGTGAACCGAATTGAAGATGTCCTAAGCTTCTCGATACCTTTGATTACACCTGCACATGGGTAGCCCAGTAGGACGACTCGAATCCAAAAGCCGACACGTCCGAATGTGTCTACGGACATTTGAGGTGGTCGTTTGGTGAACCGAATTGAAGATGCCCTAAGCTTTTCAATACCTTGATTACACCTGCGCATGGGTAGCCCAGTAGGACGACTCGAGCCCAAAAGCCGGCTCGTCCGAACGTGTCTGTGGATATTTGAGGCGGTTGTTTGGTGAACCACATTGAAGATGCCCTAAGCTTCTCAATACCTTTGATTACACCTGCGCATGGGTAGCCCAGTAGGACGAATCGAACCCAAAAGCCGACACGTCCGAATTTGTCTGCGGACATTTGAGGCGGTCGTTTGGTGAACCGAATTGAAGATGTCCTAAGCTTCTCAATACCTTTGATTACACCTGCACATGGGTAGCCTAGTAGGACGACTCAAACCCAAAAGCCGACACGTCCGAATGTGTCTGTGGACATTTGTGGCGGTCGTTTGGTGAACCGAATTGAAGATGCCCTAAGCTTCTCAATACCTTTGATTACACCTGTGCATGGGTAGCCCAGTAGGACGACTCGAGCCCAAAAGCCGGCTCGTCCGAACGTGTCTGCGGATATTTGAGGCGATCGTTTGGTGAACCGCATTGAAGATGCCCTAAGCTTCTCAATACCTATGATTACACCTGCGCATGGGTAGCCCAGTAGGACGAATCGAACCCAAAAGCCGACACGTCCAATTGTGTCTACGGTCATTTGAGGCGGTCATTTGGTGAACCGAATTGAAGATGCCCTAAGCTTCTCAATACCTTTGATTACACCTGCACATGGGTAGCCTAGTAGGATGACTCGAACCCAAAAGCCGACACGTCCGAATGTGTCTGCGGACATTTGAGGCGGTCGTTTGGTGAACTGAATTGAAGATGCCCTAAGCTTCTCAATACCTTTGATTACACCTGCACATGGGTAACCCAGTAGGACGACTCGAGCCCAAAAGCCGACACGTCCGAATGTGTCTGCGGACATTTGAGGCGGTCGTTTGGTGAACCGAATTGAAGATGCCCTAAGCTTCTCAGTACCTTTGATTACACCTGCGCATGGGTTGTTGGGGAACGTAGTAATTTCAAAATTTTCCTACGCACACGCAAGATCATGGTGATGCATAGCAACGAGAGGGGAGAATGTAGTCTACATACCCTCGTAGACCGTAAGCGGAAGCGTTATGACAACGCGGTTGATGTAGTCGTACGTCTTCACGATCCGACCGATCCAAGCACCGAACGTACGGCACCTCCGAGTTTTAGCACACGTTCAGCTCGATGACGATCCGCGTACTCCGATCTAGCAGAATGTCGGGGAAGAGTTCCGTCAGCACGACGGCGTGGTGACGATCTTGATGTTCTACCGCCGCAGGGCTTCGCCTAAGCACCGCCATAATATTATCGAGGAGGACTATGGTGGAGGGGGGCACCGCACACGGCTAAGAGATCAAGAGATCAATTGTTGTGTCTATGGGGTGCCCCCCTCCCCCGTATATAAAGGAGTGGAGGAGTGGGCCGGCCAAGGGGGGGTGGCGCGCCCTAGAGGGGGAGTCCAACCCCCACCGGGAGTAGGACTACCCCCTTTCCTATTAGGAGAGGGAGAGGGAAGGAAGAGGAGGGAGGGAGGAAGGAAAGAGGGGGCAGCCCCCTCCCAATTCGGATTGGGCTTGGGGGGGGGGGGCGCCCCCTCCTTTTCTCCTCTTCCCTCCTTTTCACTAAGGCCCAATAAGGCCCATATACCTCCCGGGGGGTTTCGATAACCTCCCGGGGCTCCGGTATTGTCCCGATCTCACCCGGAACCTTTCCGGTGTCCAAATATAGTCGCCCAATATATCGATCTTTATGTCTCGACCATTTCGAGACTCCTCGTCATGTCTGTGATCACATCCGGGACTCTGAACAACCTTCGGTACATCAAAACTCATAAACTCATGATAAAATTGTCAACGAAACCTTAACCATGCGGACCCTACAGGTTCGAGAACTATGTAGACATGACCGAGACATGATTCCGGTCAATAACCAATAGCGAAACTGGATGCTCATATTGGCTCCTACATATTCTACGAAGATCTTTATCGGTCAAACCGCATAACAACATACGTTGTTCCCTTTGTCATCGGTATGTTATTTGCCCGATATTTGATCGTCGGTACCCCAATACCTAGTTCAATCTCGTTACCGGCAAGTCTCTTTACTCGTTACATAATGCATCATTCTGTAACTAACTCATTAGCTACATTGCTTGCAAGGCTTATAGTGACGTGCATTACCAAGAGGGCCCAGAGATACCTCTCCGACAATCGGATGACAAAACTTAATCTCGAAATACGCCAACTCAACATGTACCTTTGGAGACACCTGTAGAGCTCCTTTATAATCACCCAGTTACGTTGTGACATTTGGTACCACACAAAGTGTTCCTCCGATAAACGGGAGTTGCATAATCTCATAGTTGTAGGAACATGTATAAGTCATAAAGAAAGCAATAGCAACATACTAAACGATCAAGTGCTAAGCTAACGGAATGGGTCGTGTCAATCACATCATTCTCCTAATGATGTCATCCCCTTAATCAAATGACAACTCATGTCTATGGTTAGGAAACATAACCATCTTTGATTAATGAGCTAGTCAAGTAGAGGCATACTAGTGACTTTAAGTTTGTCTATGTATTCACACATGTATCATGTTTCCGGTTAATACTATTCTAGCATGAATAATATACATTTATTATGATATGAGAAAATAAATAATAACTTTATTATTGCCTCTAGGGCATATTTCCTTCATGGGTAGCCCAGTAGGATGACTCAAGCCCAAAAGCCCAGCATCTGGGCTGGGCCTAGACTCAGATTTCCCTCTAGATACCCCGCTCGAAAGCCCCAATGAGATGAAATAATTATTTGATTGAAAGTATGTATAATGATATATGTGGACCGCTATGCGTCCACCGGCGGATCTTTTTGGCTCGCGGGCCCGTTGGATTTGATACAATCTACTAGTCAAACGCCTTTCTCTACTTTGCAACAAAAGTCTTGTTGCGGAAACATTTGCAACAGGGGTTATGTTGCATTTTTTCTTTGCAACATAGGTTGTATTGCGGGATTTTTTTTGCAACATGGGTCGTGTTGCAGAAAAAAATTGCCCTCCCTAGTGCGAGCTGCAGCAGTATCTAGCCATTGGACGGTTTGCAACAAGAGGCTAGTTGCAGAATCCCTTTCTAAAACAATGGACCAGTTGCATAAAATGGGCACGGAGGGATTAGCTCTCCACCTTGATTAAGAGTGCATCCGACGGACATAGGGACAGTGGAAGCTCGCGTAGAATCAGTCGGTTGAAGGGAATCATTTCCCATAATTTATTGACGTTTCCACCTGTCTATTCCGACAGATGTCCGGAATTTCGTCAGTATGCCTGTCTTTTTCCTCAGAAATCGGACCAGTGCTGTGCCTCTACCGATTAATTTAGTTGTAATTTGGCTGTATAGTTTATCCACTGGCAGGAATGGGTCAGTGTGCTTGTGTATGTACAAAGCTTTGGCGTGTAGATGTGTGGCAGTACAACCCTAGTTATATACTCCCTCCATTCCACAATGTAGTGCTTCCTCTATCTACGTGCTTCAACTTTGACCGTAAATTTAACTACCAAGACCGATTGCGGCGGGAGCAAAAATTATATCAGTGAATTCGTATTCGAAAGAAGTTTTCAATTATATAATTTTTTTTTCCGCCGCAGTTGGTCTTGTTGGTTAAATTTACGGTCAAAGTTGGACCTCGGGAAGCGCGGGCGCACTATATTTTGGAATGGAGGGAGTATTACTACTAGGCATGTTGGTTGTCAGTTAACTTTGCTGTAAACCGAATTCAGACGTTTCTGTCAATGCGTACTTGTCTATGCATTTTACCCGTGGTTTGCTGCGGGAGATGCTTGCGTTAGTTGGTTCGTTCTCCGAGTGTCGACACAAAGTGCTAGATCCCTCCATTATATTTCCCTCAATTCTGGTTCTATAGTCCATGATATACTTCTAATTAGCACTGGTCCCAAAGTTTAAATTCAAAAACGTTACCGACCCAAGAAGCTCAATAAAATACGGTAGCGTTTAGTTATGCAGAAAGATAAAATAAAATAACATCTAGCTAGTCACTGCCAAGTCCTCGTGGCCGGCGCAACCAATTTTTTTACTCGATCGAGCACCATTTGGGTGTCCATTCGGCCGAACCGAGATCCAGTTCGCCATCCATTTCCCCCCATCCCGACGGAGACGAGATTGATGTGCCCACTGACGCCGTGATTATAGCCATAATCCCCGGCTCCGGCTGGTTCTGGTTTGGTTGCCGCCCGCCATGAAGGTGAGATTATAGCTGGCAAACTCTTGCTGATCTGTAGCAGTTGCCCTCTAGCATGCTGCATGCAGACATATCTCCATCAGTTGCTCATCTCGTTTTGTTCTCTGAGGATTGCAGCAAAAGTTCCTGGTGAAGGTCGAGCTGAAGTGCGACAGACAGAAGGCGAAAGCGTTCCAAGCAATCGCCCTTCTCCACGGTATTACTGCTACTTCTTCTTTGGGTTTTTACTGTTGTTTCCGATTTTTACTTGATGGTGACGAATTCGTTTCTGACGCGAACAACGATGGGCCTCAGGCATCGAGTCGCTTTCTTGGGAGACGGATGGCAATATCAAGGTCACCGGGGACGGCGTCGACGCCGCCTTGCTCGTGAAGAAGCTGCAAAGGTTGTTCGGGCATGCTTATATCGTAGACGGTAGGACGACCAAGGAGGAGGAGAAGAAGAATGAGGAGGACGAAAGCGGTGCGACTCCCCATAGGTTTACATTCCGGTTCCTGAACCATATCACAAATAATTTCTCCGAGGAGCGGGTCATTGGTCGTGGTCGGCGTGGGGTAGTTTACAAGGTAACTACTACCATTACTTGTCTCCATCTTTTTTTTTTCAAGTGTCATCTTTTGTTTTTCAAGTGACACTGCCCCTAGTCCATGCAGAGTTACAGACCATATTCATCATGCTGGAATAAATGGTCCTAGGAACAAATCAAACATTTCCTCTTAAGAGAATGAATTACAACAAAGATTAATCTTCAGCTAAACTCGACATAGGTATTTTTCGGTGTTGCAAAGAGCAAGAGAGCGGCACCCAAGCATACATGGCCATGGAGAAATTTCTATTTAATTTTAAAAATGATGATCTGTTGTTATATGTTGTTATACGAGTGTGGTTTTCTGTAGCTCAGGCTACATGGTACCCCTTATCTTTGCCATCCATTTCCGCATCGCGATCCGTGCAAACGCATTTGTCTTTTTTGTTTCTCTCAAACGACACAACATATAAACTTCAAATTTTGCAGAACAACAATACATTCCAACTACAATCTGGAAAAAAACTTCCAGATTTTTTCATGCATTTTAAATACTTAAAATAATATTTTTAGTCAAACAAAATCTCATTTCCTATATTTATATCAGACCAAAAAATCTGTAAGTTTTTTCACACATTGATGTTCTAATGTTTATTTGATCTACAAAGTTTGAAGTTCATATGTTGTTTCATTTTAGAGAAACAAAAAAGAGAAATCTTCTTGTTGTAAGTTAGTTGGAGAGTACGGATCTCAAAGCAAGGCTGGAGGGTTAAGGATAAGAAGTTCCATGTAGCCACAACTACAAAGGAACTTTGTGTTATACTTAACTACACAACATTTTTTTTTCGTGTGAAACACAATACAATATATACTTCATTACTGCCACCACAAGCCGAACCCCTATTCAATAGATTGTCCTTTGTCAGAATACTATTTTTGAACACAAGTTAAAAAAAACTCCTTAATTTTCGAAGCAACCTTTTTTTTTATTTCAGTGTCTCCAAAAGGAACCTTAATGTGCCATGACTTCCTAAAAGGGCATTTATCTTGAGCTATCTTCAACGTCACATACAAAGAATGCACACAAAAATTTACGTACTAGTTTATAATCCATCTACACTGATCATTTTCATCAATTAAAATCACATCACTACACAAATCTTGTAATTATTGTTGCCACATGTCCTCAGCATCATTTCTCCGGCATCTTCTAAACCAAAATACAACCAAATTAAGCCCTCATTAAGAACAGCAGAACCAGGATGTTTTCATTGCAAGTTAAATTATAAGGTCTAGTACACTTCTTGCAGAAAGGTATGGAAGTATACATGGAACCCAAGCACAACTAGAGGTGGAAGAGGCAAAGAACCATCTTGATCCATTAATTTCTATCATCCATAATATTAAATGCTTAATCAACAATACTGTGTGTAAACATATAGTGACTTAATAGATATGTTTTGACAGGGAGTACAGGACAATGGGGAATACATTGCTGTGAAGAAGCTTAATCTCATGCCAGGGCTTGACAATGAGGAGTTTAAAAATGAGTTTGATAATCTTATGAGGGTCCAACATCAAAATACCATACAATTAGTTGGTTACTGCCATCATACAACACAAGTGGTTGCTGAGCACAATGGAAAACATGTTTCTGCTAGAGTAGAAGAAAGAGCTCTATGCTTCGAATACTTGCAGGGAGGAAGCCTTGACAAGCATCTTTCTAGTATGATTATACTTACACTAACATTTTTGCTAACATTTTTGCATATAGGCATGGTAATAATACACATTTTGTTCACTTCTATAGATGAACCGTGTGCTCTTGTTTGGCACACATGTTACAAAATAATTAAGGGACTGTGTGAGGGTTTACATTACCTTCACAAAGGATTCAAGTATCCTATTTACCATCTGGAATTGAACCCTACAAAAGTTTTGTTGGATAAGAATATGATGCCCAAAATTGGAGGTTTTGGTTTCTCTAGGCTCTTTGATTCAATAGAAACCACCAACACATCAGAAGTTACAGGAATAAGGTATGTTAACAACCATGATAAGTAATCAAATTTCTTGTATTGAATTATTGTGAAGATATATTCTTTTTGTACCATGCAGAGCATACATGCCGCCAGAATACATCAGTAAACAGCAAATCACACCAAAGTTTGATATATTCAGTCTGGGCATTATAATCTTGCAAATAATGGCAGGAAAGGACAGCTACACCAAATGTCTAGATACTTCCCCTGAAGTATTTATTGAGCTTGTAAGGAAAAACTCTATATTATGAAATATAACAATTTTCAATAATATTAGGTTGTACCATA
Organism: Triticum timopheevii; assembly: GCA_963921465.1. NCBI lineage: Eukaryota > Viridiplantae > Streptophyta > Magnoliopsida > Poales > Poaceae > Triticum > Triticum timopheevii. The sequence continues at coordinate 7,145,599 of OY997274.1, read as the reverse complement.
CATCTAGGCATGCATGCCAAGAAATTATGTTTCAATTCTGCAGGTATATGAACACTGGGTAAATAGGATGCAGCGCACAATATCGAAGCATACTTCACGTGAAGTTAGAACATGCATCGAAATAGCTCTAAAATGTGTGGAGTTCAGTCGAAAGAAGAGGCCTACTATAAACGATATCATACAGGAACTGAATACGATTGATATTGTTGAGTGCTCATCTGTAGGTCAACTCTATAGAACAAAGGAGTTTTCCTTCGAGTTCTTAAAAAATATTACAAATGATTTTTCTAAGAAAAACATAGTTGGCCGTGGTGGATACGGAGTTATTTACAAGGTATGGTTATTACTTCATCTTCCAACTTATAAATGAACCCTACCGTTAACTGCAAGAATGATGTGCCCTAAAGACTGAGTTTTTTAACAGGGAATGTTGGACAATGGAGAAGAGGTTGCTGTTAAGAAACTTCATCAAATGTTGTGGATTGATGATGAACAATTTAAGAATGAGCTTAATAGTCTAATGATGGTCCAACACAAAAATATTGTACGGTTAGTTGGGTACTGCTACCATACATCACATATAGTTGTTGAGTACAAGGGAAGTCATGTTTCTGCTAGTGTGGTAGAAAGAGCAATTTGTTTGGAATATGTGCAGGGTGGAAGCCTTGACAATCAAATTTCCGGTATGATTCTGCTCTACTTGCACTAAATTATATTTGAATTCCCTGCAACATAAAGTGTGTGTCGGGAAATCGGGTGATACATTGGACTATCTTTTAGATTATACACACTTGGTAATACTATTATACTACATGGTAATACTTTCTTTTTGACTTCTACAGATGAACCCTGCAAACTTGATTGGGACACATGTTACAAAATAATAAAAGGAATCTGCAAGGGTTTGCATTACCTTCATAATGATGATACTCCCATTTACCATCTGGACTTGAAACCAGCAAATATTTTGTTGGATAAGGATATGGCGGCAAAAATTGCTGATTTCGGTTTGTCTAGACTTTTTGATTCAACGCAAACCTATATGACACAATCCCAAGATATTAAAGGAACACGGTATGTCAAAAACCCATAAAAAATTAATTAGCATATTTTCTCGAACTTTCAGAAAAATAATCATACTTGATGAAAAATGCAGTGGATACATGCCCCCAGAATACATCAACAGACAGAAAATCAGTCCGAAGTTTGACGTATTTAGTCTCGGGGTCATAATCATACAAATAATGGCAGGAAAGGAGGGTTACTTCAGTTTTCCACATACCCCTCGGAAGGAATTTATTAAGAATGTAAGAAAAAGGATTTCATATGATGGAAAATATTTTTTCACAAATATTTTATCGTGCCTTACCCCTGTTCCCCTCTTTTGGTGTTATTATGATTCAATTATCTAGGTGCGTGAAAACTGCGAACGAAGGTGCAGGCAACAATGTCGCCCCATGCATCTGAAGAAGTCAGCACATGTATCAAAATAGCGTTGAAGTGTGTGGAGGATGACCGAACGCGAAGGCCTACAATAACCCAGATTGTTAGTGAACTAAGCAACATTGGTGTTGCTAAAAGTTCACGCATCAGCCAGGTACATATTCTCTGCTCCCGCGGATCATCTCTTTTTCGCCAAGACTGGCCTTAAGTCTTTTGTCATCCTACTTTAATTTTCATATATCTGCCCTGCCATAACCTGTAACTATCGACATGTGCGCTTGCACCGGCGTGAATTTTAAGTAACTAGTTATGTGCCAGTGTGTTGCCACGGGGTCAAATATCGTTTAACACAATAAAAACACCATACGAGGCAAATCTTGATGGAAAGCAAATATACAAAATAAGATTATGTTTTGGTTATAAAGTATAGATTTGTGCCCATGATTAATCCGCTTTATTGGGTTATCAAATATTAGAGATTGATTGATATTTATTTATTTGCTTCTTGGTTGTGAATCTATTGCTATTTGTTTGGTTACCAAAGATGCTTGGCCGTGAATTTACTGATATACCATTAGAAAAAGTTGAAAAAACAGAAGAAGAAAATGATGGAGAATGAAAAATTGGATTAAGGGGTGGTGGGGAGAAAAGTGAAAGATGGAATCTTAGGTTCTTTTTAAGTAGTCCCTCCGTCCCACAATATAAGACGTTAGTTTGCAAAAATGCCTTGCATTATGGACGGAGGGGGTAGCATATATAGAGCGAGTATAGATGTAGATAACAATAAAAAAATTCCTTTTTTTGTCGATTCCTACATCTCTTAACAGTTCCTTTCTGAATGCAGTGGGCAAACAAGCTGACTGCATGGAAGACCTTGTTCTTACCCACTCGCTTCAAGCATTGGCTGTTCCTCTTAGTAGCAGTGATTGCCATGTTTTTCGCATGGCCTCAAATCTGCCCAGGTATCGACGCGTTGTACACTAAGCGGATTGATTGAACACACGATCGGGTCTGTTGGATTCTACTTATGTGCGTAAATCCTTTAAATTCTGCAGATTCATGGTGCCAAGGCATTACAAGGAGAAGGTAAGCAGCAACAGCGCCTACTGAATGTCTTCAAATATGCAACCCCAAAAGGCGGCAGCAGGGAGAATAGTTTCTGTACCCCAAATAGCGATTTCCATTTCAGTTTCCGCTGTCAAGACAAGCAAATGGCTGCCTTCAGAATCAGTAGAGTGGCAGGATATCTATATGTGTGTTTTCAGAAGCTCATATGTGAGTCTGCTGGTTGACATGAAATCTGAAATCACCACGACATTTCAGTACGAAGCAAAAACACGCGTTCATGATTACAGGAATGAGCATCGAGCCAAGGCTTAAACGGCCGAGAAAGGAAAGAAAATCCTAAACTAGATTATTGGCAGTCTACTTTCCGGGGGAACATTGTTAAGCCCCAGTGAATTTGGGAAGGAATTGGTAGAAACTTGTGCACTTTGGGGATTTTCTGCGTTTGAGGAACGACAGGGGAAGAATCAAGGATCCTTGTCCCAGCCTAAGCATCATATTTTCCAGAGACCGCGGTGGATAAGTAATAAGTTGAGCGGAATGCGACAGCCTCGATGTTGCGCACCAACAAATGAACCTCAGTAGTGTTTACAAGTTACAACACAGCCAGACCCTAAACTACCGGCCGAGTCTCCCAGCAAAAAAAAAAAATCAAATAAATATAAAGAACTACTGGCAAGGCAAAGGTTGTCTCGTCTTCGTCGCTCGGGCGAGGCAGGTCCAATGTTATCTCTTCGAACATCAAGAGAACAAGGAATTAAACGTGATGTCGCCAGAGGCAGGATCAAAGGAGGCCTCCACAAGCGCGGCCGAGTCATCGGCTGGGTTCACTTCCACAGGCTTGCTCAGGAGCTGCACGCCTTGCTTCCAGTATCTGCTATCTGACAGAGGTCAACAATACCAACAACACCATCAGGGAAATGCAGTAGGCAACCATCAGTCTCATTAGACACATCTTACATGTCACAGATACAGTTACAAACAAAAGTGAGATGAAGGTAAAATGGTTTATTTACCTGGTCCCGTGCTTATCACAATGGAGTTCTTCTCGTCGAGCACCCAGTCGATCCAAACCGCGAAGCCGTGGCACGTGCCAGCATCGGCAAACTCGATCTACGAGACCCCATATATAATACATCAGCCAGAAAACTATGTGCATATCAGGGTACAAAATTCAGCCAGGAAACTGCACGCGTACTGTAGCCGCCAGAGGGGCGGCGCTTCTACATCGTGTATCTTAGTGTGCATGAGAGGCCGAGGAATGAATGATACCCGGGTTTCCTATGCGTTGCATTGTTATAAACTAAAAACGGTCAAGGCAGAACAAAATCGCTCCCAGCAGACACCGAGCAAACAACTTTGCGCTAGTATGATCTAAGTTAGCGAGATGTCATCCATTCGCATCGTCTTAAAATTCAGTTAGAACTAGTGACAGCATGGACCTAATAAAACTCAAGGATCTCTGTGAAGTTAAAGTAACTACCACACAGAAAAACTCTTATTACGTTCATGCCACAGAAAGATAACAACATATACCTTTGTTTTCCCAAAGCAGGAGTGAATAGGCTCAGAAAAGTTGAAGTCCATGAGAGAGTACACTTTGCCTAATTTCTGCTCAATTTTGAATGCACCGTTAGTCACTTTTAACAGAAATGATATGATACGTTTTCAATGCGTTCAACCTCGAGACAGTGTTTGTTGTACCTTCGTATAACCACACTGCCATACATAATAGGGCAGACAAGGACCTTGCTGCTCTCCAGGAAGATCACCGCAGGCTCCTAAAGTCTCGTTAACAACCAAGTGGTCGAAACCCTCGACATCTTTAAGGCTGCGACGACTCTTCCACAAGTCCTGCAGTACCCCAGTTATTAGAAGGAAAAAAAGACTCTGTTCTTCTGCCCAAAAGAAAATAAAGAGCAATTTGTGGGAAGACTAACCGGAAGAGACATGGCACATAACTTTAATACTCCTTTGCAAGGCATTATGAGTGCATCCTTGGATAACATTGAATCAAACAGAGTTCTTGCATTCCTAAAGCAAAAGTAACAGGAGCGGATATTGGCATCTTCAATCGGCATTACAACACAGAACAATAGACATCAAAGGCCTTCTCAATTAAAACGTGGATCCAAAAATATGATTAATACTTGGTGAATTCAATGAAAATTAGATGAATAGGTGTGTTTATCCTACAAGGTACTCAAAACAACCATATGACCCTTCCAGCCTAAACTTGGATCAACAAACCTAAAATGGTGGCAACAGTTAAAAAATAAAGCCTATTTCCCTAATGAAGAGGATACAGAAGTTCGTTTCTTCGCTTGTTAGTTAAGGCATATGTGAACAGATGCATGAAGGTCTACGAGCAAACATTTGCTTCTCTGTTCAAATTGAGGGTGGATTATTTTCTTTTACAATACTATGTTGCCACAATTGCATAGTACTATAAGGAACTCTCAAAATAAAAGTACTCCCTCCGTAAAGTATTTAATAGGGTGCCATATTTTACCGAGGGGGTACTAGATAAAAGGAAACATTTAATAGGGTGCCATATTTTCATTAAAATATGGCCTTGAGAATAACGAAATTATATTGTAAAAGTGAACCTAAACTATCAATCAAAACTACATCAATTTCTGCCAGGCCAGAAGAATCGATGAGGAACATGGAGACAAAGAATCAAAAGAAAATATAGTAACAGAAATACAGCAAGCAGCACAACATGGACGGTGTTTGAACTTGAATGTGCAACATCAACGGACTGATTTGTTAGTAATGGTGTGAAGCTTAATTTTTAATTAACAAACCAGAAACGCAGGTTTTGCCATGGAAGCATCCCTTCACTGCCACAATAAAATGGTTCGCCCACTAATAAGTTAATCTGTGGAGATAAAATGATAGAAGATCATGAGAAATTTATAAAAAACAACAGTACAAATCCTTGAACTACTTTTGAAGCCAGACTATAGACTAGCAGCAAACCTTTTTATGTTCCAAATCATCCGTTGAAAGAGATGCCGCTCTTTTACCAATCACTTGAATTTGATCCATGGAGAGATTGTTTGCCTTTGCAACAGCTTGGAGATATGTTGCACCCGTGTCCCGTAGACCAGGAAACATGGCAATGACTTTTGAAGATGGTGAGAGAGAAGAAACTAAGAGAGCCAAGAATATACTGTCATCAGCCACGATACAGGTTTGCGGAGATCTGTCACTCAGCTGGGCAGAAAACGCATTGAATATGAATAGACAATGTTAGAAGAATGTAGGTAATCTGTATCAAAAAGAGAATGTAGGTAGCATAAACCATGGAACTGATCATGTGCTCCAACTGAAAGATACTAGATCCCATGAAACTAACAAGGAAACAATAGCTTCCAGATTGTCGAAAGGGTAAAAATCCCTTCAGTCCATGCCCGGAGGGACCAGCTAATATTATGAATTGAGAATTTGAATATGATTATGCAAGCACAGTTTTTTCTTCTATTTTCAAATGGCGAAACTGCCAAACTTCAGAAACTATTGAAAACCTGAATTCATTTTCAAGTGTTGGCAGATCATTAGAATATTTTTGCATCAGCAGATCTGTGGAATTCTTTTAGAACGTTGAAGTCTTAAATTAACATCCTGATCCGTTTCTAACAGTGGAAAACAGAAGTTTGTTGAAATCAAGTGCGCAATGCAACAACATAGTATTATAATCAAATGAACTGGAATACTTACAGCATTTTTAATTGCTGTTATCAAAGCTGATCTCCAATATATATCACCATAAAGTGCTATCCTTTCTGGCAACAATGTTAGATGATCAGCTTTCAAGCTTCCGTTGCATGCTTCATCATTGGGGTTTAGCAGCTGATAAGAGATGCTAGTTAGGTTATGACTAGCCCTTAGAGAAAGAGTTTGATCTTTCATAACAGTAGCACCTCTTCCTTGTGTAAACCAGACACAGTGCTTCCAGTGATCACACCAATCCTTCGTGTCTATAAAGATAGAAGGAAGATAATCGTTTTAAGTAGCTTCAGAATGTGAAACAGGGTGACTCCTATAAGCTCTACATATCGAATATGCTAGTTCCAGCAAGTGGTCTCAAATGCTAGTGAGCTTAAGAAGAACGTATGTTCTAAAAACAATCATATTCCCAAATCAGTTACTTCTTCAACAATAAGTTATCACATCACTAACAAATAACAATACTTGCAGCAATGCTATTACCATTGCTAGCATAACACCATAAAGACACGTTAAGGCATAGGTAAACATCCATGAATGTGTATTGGGACACTATCCTGAACATTCGTGATACACTATACCAGAAAAAAAATGCACTGATTCCATTTAAACCTTTGCAGTGCAATTTGTGAACCTTATACTCCCTCCGTCCCAAAATAAGTGTCTCAAGTTTGTACTAACTTTAGTACAAAGTTGTCTCAAGTTTGTACTAACTTTAGTACAAAGTTGTACTAAGGCTAAAACACTTATTTTGGGACGGAGGGAGTATGATACTCCCTCCGTTTCTTTTTACTTCGCATATAAGATTTGGTCAAAGTCAAACTACACAAAGTTTGACCAAATTTATATGAAAAAATATAAACATCTACAATACTAAAACTATATAGTATGAAAATACGTTCCATGGTGCATCTGATACTATTGATTTCATATTGTGAATGTTTATATTTTTTAATATAAAGTTAGTCAAACTTTACAAAGCTTGACTTTGACCAAACCTTATATGCGGACTAAAAAGAAACGGAGGGAGTACTTAGTTCCATGGATCAAATGCACAATCCCCTTTACAATTTAATGGTATATTGACATTTAGAATTTTATTTTCAAGTAAACTGTAGGCTAAATATATGGTGATATAGAAATTTCTAGGTTTTGTACTGATTGCTGTGTAAGTACTCCCTCAGTCCCAAAATGTAAGATCATTTTGACAATATCATAGTGTCAAAAATGATCTAATATTTTGGGACGGAGGGAGTATGATACTTAGTTCCATGGATCAAATGCACAATCCCCTTTAAAATTTAATGGTATGTTGACATTTAGAATTTTATTTTCAAGTAAACTGTAGGCTAAACATATGGTGATATAGAAATTTCTAGGTTTTGTACTGATTGCTGTGTAAGTACTCCCTCAGTCCCAAAATGTAAGATCATTTTTGACAATATCATAGTGTAAAAAATGATCTAATATTTTGGGACGGAGGGAGTACTATAGAGGTGCAGTGTTGATGAAAGGTATTTCTTCAAAATATAAGACAGTCAGTTCCCCATAACATTCTAGATACCCACATGGCCCAAGTCCAACATTACCAATACATCAGGGAAATGCAGATAAATGTTGGCCAAAACATGCCAACAATATAAGCCTGTCAATCTAGGGAAATGAAAAATGATACTGAATAATGCAAAAGAATTACTTAAGATGGCAAAAGTCTTGATTATTTAACCAACCATCGGCGCATTGTGGTAGATCCTTGGTACTTGATTGCCTCACCCATTTGGGAGCTGTGGAGTAGAAGATTGACCCAGCAGAATCTAACTGAAGCACCCACCTACATTTGAAGACAAAATATTCATTCAGCGCACTTTTAACTATAAGGTGACGAAAGAGACTACCAGATGCTGTACTTGCCATGAAATAATAGCATGAACACAGCCATCACCAGTTGTTTTAATCGTGATCTTGTTTTCACGCTGGCTCTCCGGTCGTTCCGAAAAGTCAAATTCAAAAACTTTGAAGGGTTCTGACAGCTAAAGCAAAATAAGTTAGGACCTGGGACAACAAATTTCCTGAACATGCAAAATAATGGTGTATAGCATACCAATCGTATCTCATCTTCTAGTGGGTCACATTGCATTGCATGTTGCTGCAGCTTCACAGAAACAATATTTTCCATCCCATCAGGAGTAAGCCAGACACCATCTGCAGCATTTGCTTCATTGCTGTGCAAATCATGCATCTTCCACAAGAATGGACTTTCGACTAACTAGGATGCCCAAATAAAAAAATCCAGTATAAACCAATCAAACATTGCTTCCGTAGAAAATGCTATCCAGATGAAGTCATATTGAACAAGTGGAGGGAACGGACCTGCCCATATGTAGTTGCTCGATATGGGACTGTCTTTGGATTTTTCACCAGTAACGAATCATGAGCTTGCTGCAGAGTAGGTATCAGACCCTCACCCAACAGCTCAGAGTCAAGAATTTCACTCACCTGAGAAACATAGTATGTTTTGTCAACTATAATGAACTTTATCTGCAATAGTAGAACAAGCCTAATGCAAAAGAAGTGCCAACTCCACATAAATCCCTAACTGCATATAATAGCTACGGAATATCACAAGAAATGTTAATTCATCAAATAAATAAAACAATCAATATAACTGCTTCCTAATAAGGAAAGTGCTCCTAATAAGGAAAGTGCCTACTATGTTGTCGCTAAGTATGAACTGACAACTGAAATAACCAAATCTGAATGATGCTGGTAATTCAGATTTAGTATGTAGTGATACAGTTGAAGCATAACAGCGAGCATGAGTACTGTACTAGCTTATTTGACTGAGCATAAATATGCATAATACTGGAGCAGGTTCATTTAGTAGAACACAAGAAAGCCAGTTGAGCTAAAACAAAAACCTACCAGTACATCAGCTGGCGAATCAAGCTCGACTTCAACTTCGAGCTCATCTGACCGCTTATGGAAGAGTTTCACCTTATTCTCCATCCTGTTGGCTCTCAGTACCTTGCGCGTCAACTTGCCCATGGGAAGGTAGGATTCACACGCCGACACGCAACCCCTGCCTTCGCCTCCAACAGCCCCCAACGCTCGCGCGGACATCATGGAGAGCAGCCCTGTCCCGGCTCTGAACCATCATAGGCATTAGCATCCACTCTGTTTTCTTTGTGATATATCATAGATCATGTAGCCAACACAGCTGATTTGTTTTCTAAACTAGCATGTCCTTAATACTCCCTCCGTCCCAAAATAAGTGATGCAGCAAGTAATTAATAGAGTTGAGTCACTTATTTTGGGACGGAAGGAGTAATTAACAAGGGGAGGACCAAGTAAACGTTAATGGCCTTAATTAACTTGTCTGAATGTCGCAATGTGACCCAATGTACATGCTCCAATGAGTGTAAATGCATCGACGGGCGCTCACCCGATGTCGAGGACGCGGGCGGAAGGGTCGGAGACGGCGGCGTCGATGGCGCGGCGGTAGGCGCGGTTGCGGGCGGCGTCGTTGAGCATGTCGAGGTAGGAGGTGGCGGCGAGGAGCTGCCTCTGCGTCTGGGGAGGCGCCGCCCCCTCCTCCCCTTCCTCGTCGACGACGAGCCACTCGGAGTCGCCGGTGAGCGGGTTGAGGCGGAGCTGGAAGGCGCGGGACGGCGCGGCCGCGGAGAAGGCCATGCGGCCGCGGCCGCGGAGAAGGAGGTGGAGCGCGGCGGGCGGAGGGGCCAGGCCGGCGAGGCAGCCCGGCATGAACGGGGGGCTCCGCCGGCGGCGGCTAGGGTTTTGCGGGCGGGCGGCCGCGAGGTCGGCCGCCGTCGGGAGGGAGCGGGAATGGCGCTTTCGCGGAATGGTGCCTGGGGCCCCGCGTATTTCTGCCTTGAGGGCCTGTTTTGAAGACAAGGTTTTGTTTCAGGGGCACTTCGCATGATTGAACTGTCATGTCATGCTTCCCTGGAATCCGATACCGCACCACCCGAGAATGACCCGTCCACCGACAAGGCCACCACACCCACCGGCGATGCAAGCCGTCCAATGGTCGGCGTATGTGTAGACGGTTCCGGCATCGACGGCCTCCAAAACTCATAAGCTGGCATCGCGTACCCTTTAACTCAATTGCATACTTCTAAGCATCGTCAACTGATTGATTTATAAATTATAACATTTGTTTAAAAAAATCATTATTGCGTCGATAGGCAGGATTTCTTTATCATGGACCAAGTCATTTTACAACCACTAAATGCGACATACGAGCATAATTACCATATGTCAAATAGGCTCCGAAAAAACGAGTAAAACGTTCAAGAGCCATTCTTTTTCGCTATCCACAAGTTGCTCATTCATGGGGAGCGGCTATATGTTTTGCATATGATCCCAGATAAATTGTGCATGGGTGCACGATTATCAGTACATCATGATCAAAAGTAACAAATCAATAGGCGCTCTTGGCATAAGAAATTCCGCTATTTTCCGGTTGCCAAGCAAAGAATCTTGGCGTTGTCTTGATGATGTGTGAATTTTCATAATTTCAGGAACATCCATTAGCCAAAAAAAATCATTTAGTCGATGAACGTTTCAAGCACCATGCTGATCCAAGAAGTCCGACACCCAATTAGAACGACAATTAAGGTTCAGTATAATCCGTCTGGCCGAGGGCCTTCATGGAATCCATAGATACCTTCAAATTGAACAACCATCTTCCACTCAACGAATAATTCCTTTTGTTAACAAGATCAAGGCCATGAACTATACCCTTTCACACAACCATTTTTTTTCCTGAAAAGACAATACCCAAGAGGTTACCATTAGAATAATATTTTACCAGACGTAAGCGAGCACACAAGCGTTCAGGGGTATCTAGTAAACGCGAAGCTTGATTAGCTAGCAATGCTTGGTTAAAAACTCTCAAGTCACAAAATCTCATCCCACCTTTGCACTTAGGCAACCTCATCTTGTCTCAACTTAACCACGTCATTTTTCTTTTATCATTCTCCACACCCCAACAGTATTACCGCATGGGTCGAGTTAACTCATCACAGACTGATGCAGGTAAGCAAGGAAAAACTCATCGAATATATTAGAATGGCTTGGGCTACACATTTGATAAAAAAAAACATTGCACATGATGTGATTTTGATGTCGCGCCATGGACCTATATTGTATTTAAGCTAATTGAAGTACACTTTTTGTCTTCTCATGTACACCGATGCACCATAGGGCATAATTAAAGTTTCCATTTCCTTGTAGCTAGTGTCCACGTGTTGTGTGGGTCAACGATTTGGTTCCTTCTTCTATGGCATTTTAAGGTGTTTTACTTAGTCATTTTGGTACCAGACATGAATGCTGTGGTTACCAAGACAAGAGAAGAGAAGTCTACTCCAAGTTCTCTTAGGTCACATCGACATCAATCATCGAAGAAAAACATCGTGTTAGACTTGGAATCATTATACTAGAAAGCAACCTCAAGCGAACCCGTTGGTTGGTTGACTTATAAAATCAAACACTCCAAGAGACCAGTCAACATTCACACAAGAATAACCACCCATGTCATTTCATTTGGACGCCGCTCGGACACCAACGGATACATAACATGCACATGACGATTTCTTCGCATAAAAGAAATGCTGGCGCTTCGATAAACGATATATGTTGAGCAAAACAAACAGTGTTCCCATCTTGCTATTTTTTAGTTTGGTTAGGTGGCAAATGCCATGAATAGCGAAAGGCATCATTTTATTCCAGGTGGCAAAATAAAAGAATGCACCCTTTTATAATAAACAAACTAGAGAAAAGTAGGAGGGACGCCCTCCTGTCCTGACCGCGCACCAACCGCCTCCTCCACGCTCGATTCCATCTGCGAATCTCTCTCCCTCCCTCTCCCCGCCGATCCCGATTCCCACCGCGCCGGCGCCGCCATGGCGCTCCTCCTCCGCCACTCCCGCAAGGTACCCCCACCTCTCCCCTCCATCCCCGTGCCGTCGCCGCAGCGTCCCCCAGTTTGTCGGACGAATTCGTGGCCCGGTGGTCTGTCTGTCCCGGCCCACCAATTCGCCGCGGCTCCCACCCGGTCAGATCCGATCCCATCCCATCGTGCCCCGTCGACGATGGCTGGAATCGGATGGCGACGTTGTCCGCGGCCGTGGGTTCACTCGCTGGTTGCCCCCCTGCGGCTGCCTATGGCAGATTGCTCACACACCCCGCTCATGCATTCCCCCCTTAGCGGCCTGGATTGTGCAAAATTAATGTGGATCGGTTATTCTGAGTAGAGATGCGTGACTGTGGATCAACAGGGTCGACTTGAACAAACTAATCTGGCTACGGCGGTGTTCTGAATTTTTTTTAGCACTGGGGAGGGAGGTGGCAGATGTAGACCGTAGGTTTTGATCGATGTAATCGTGTGATTTTGCTTGGAACCTGGCTCGTTTTCATGTCCTCATGGTTGCCCGCGTTTCACCTATGCAGCTGCGAAGAGTGCACGGCGTCCTCGACTGCGAGCGCGGGAGCATCGCACGGCACTTCTCTGTCGCCGCTGCAAAAGAAGACGGTACGTGCTCCTCTGTCTGTATTCCTGCGGCGTCTTTATATAAGCTAGCTGTTTTTGAGAAAACTGAAACTGGTATCCTGCCCAAGTCCCAATGTATGTTTCAATGTTTTGTCAGCCAAGTACCCATGGCATGGAAGTGTTGGATGTAGTTTATTTTATGCTTATGGCTCAGTACACTACCAGCCTACTACCATATTTGGTGCTGGAGTAGGGTTCAGGGTTTTATTATCCTCGTATGGTATATCAGCCATGACAAGCTCCCCCTCTGACAGTAGTGGGGTGCAATCTGATGAAATTTTCTTCCTAAGATTTGAAAGAGGCGGCACCTACACCTCTATAACAGAGTTACTACTTAACAAACCTTCTAACCTTTAAATTCAATATGAAGTGAATGCTCATGTTGTCCTCTTATGTTTAAACAACTGAGATCTCAGCAATGAAAATACAATTAATTGTGTTGTTATTTGAATGGCCACTAGTTCTTCTAAAAGGAAACTCTAGCATATATTGGTTATATCCTAATACGAACCTTTGCAACACATACTGTTTTTGTTTCAGCGGGTGGAACGGAAATTTCCTCACTTACTGGCTTGCTTATCACTAAATATAATCGGTCTTGCCTTGCTGCAGCTGTCACAAGTTCTAGTGTTCATGGGGAGTACGGGAAAAAGGTTGGAAGGTCGAGCATTTTCCTAGACAGGCAGTCTGAAAAAGATCTCCATACCTTCAAGGTTATGCAGTTGTGATTATAATCCTACTTATTTAATTGGAGCCTAGTTGTGTATTCTGACTTCGGTGGACTGTCCCATCTATCATTTTCGCAGGTATCATCACGAGAGGTAAGGGGAAGCTACAGCTCCAAACGGATGCCAATTGCTGCTACTGGGGTCAATAGCTTGTTCTCATGGTATGCACTCTCGTTTATGTCTTTTTCCTGAATTTCACGTCCATATAATCTATGCTAGTTCATCATAGCTGTAACCATGTTTTCAATGCCTGTTGCTATTTTTCAGTGGACAGGTAGTTTCGGCCAGACATTTTTCAAGTGGGGCAGGTCTCTCTCTCTCTCTCTCTCTCTCTCTCTCTCCCTCTCTCTTGTCAAGCTATATGTGTATTAAAAATTGTTTCCAGATTTGAGTTATAAGATGATACAGAGAAGTTGATATCTTCATATAACATTTTTAACAAAGTAATATACCATTTCAGATTTGCCACCGCATGAGGCAATCGGGATGCCTTCTCTTTCCCCTACTATGACCGAGGTAAATTACTGAAATTGGAAATAAATGTAAAGTACTGACAGATAAAACATAAAGCATGACCAACGTGCATGTGTTTCTTCGATTGTCTTTGTGGTGTAAAAAACTTTTTAATGGTCTGTAGGGAAATATTGCAAGGTGGGTGAAGAAGGAAGGAGACAAAGTTTCACCTGGTGAAGTTCTTTGTGAAGTGGAAACCGTAAGTTCTGTTTCCTGTCATGTACACCCTGGGCACAACCTGTGCCCACTAGCTAATTGTCAAGGACATGTGTTGAATAGGATAAAGCTACCGTGGAGATGGAATGCATGGAGGAAGGTTATCTTGCTAAGATTGTTTGTGGAGATGGCACAAAAGAGATTAAAGTTGGCGAGGTACATATATGCTATATCCTGATGCATAGGAGACACTTCTTTTTGCCACCGTCTCTTAACATAGTTGTTGGACTAATGACGACAAGTTTTTTTTTGCGAACTAGATTATTGCCATAACTGTGGAAGAGGAGGGTGATATTGAGAAATTTAAGGATTACAAGGCTTCGTCTTCTCCTTCAGCTGAATCAAAACCCCAATCTGAGCCCGTGGAACCAAAAGAAGAGAAGAAAGAGGTTTCCAAGGCCCCCGAGCCAACAGCTACAAAGACTGAAGAATCTTCTCAGTCAGGAGATCGCTTATTCTCCAGTCCTGTTGCCAGAAAGTTGGCGGAAGACAACAATGTAAGTCCTTACATTTCAGATATCCTGACTTGTCCATAAGAAATGCAGTTTTTGACCTTCAGAATTGTGCCCCAAACAGGTACCGCTTTCAAGCTTAAAAGGTACTGGTCCAGATGGGCGTATTTTGAAGGCAGACATTGAGGATTACTTGTGTATGCTCTCTTCTGTCTATTTTTGTCCTTGCCAGTGCGAACAAAAGTCATTGAGTCCAAAAACTGAGCATGATTAGTCATGAACTGTGTTGGTCATGGAATTTCTCACCTTTTCTCCGCCACCATTTTTTTACTCACTGCCACTCTCATTTGTAGGATAAATTAGTGGATGGTAGAAAAGGTGTATTTAAAGTGTTTAATCTGCATAAAAATGTATCAATTCAGTTATGCAAGTAGAAGGGTTCAGTCAACTGATAATGTTATGCTTATGCTTGATGAAGCTTCTGCAGCCAAGGGTTCGAAGAAGGAAGCTGCAGCAGCTCCAGGACTAGGTTATGTGGATCTTCCAAATACACAAATACGGAAGGTAAAATCAATGCTACGGAGTTCTTCAAATGTACGTGTCGCTTATGGTATGCTCTACTGCAATTGACGGCATCTAATTTTGTTTTCCTCAGGTTACTGCAAACCGCCTGCTGCAATCTAAGCAGACTATCCCTCACTACTATCTGACAGTTGATAGCCGTGTTGACAAACTTATCAAGTATGGACATCGTTCGTACATTTAATAATTTATCTTACACATTACCCATTTTCCGTGAACTAGATGGATAATTTGCTCAATCATTGTTTAGGGTAATCAGCCCTATCTTTTGCCTGCACCATTATTTTGCTTCTGACACGGAACATCCATCCATTATTTTGTTTTATTCTAGATTGCGGAGTGAGTTGAACCCGATGCAGGATGCATCTGGTGGGAAGAAGATATCTATTAATGACCTTGTTATTAAGGTAAGTTTTGACGTATGGTGGTTTCTGATGCTCCTTTTTATCTTTAGGCAATGTGTTTACTTGAGCGGTAGGAAATGTTATCTGAATAAGTTTATCTTGGGTTCTTCACACAATTCTCAGTGCTTTGTGTACCTCTACACTACAGTATTGAATTGATTGCTGTTTAATATGCAGGCTGCAGCATTGGCTCTTCGTAAGGTTCCTGCGTGTAACAGTTCCTGGATGAACGATTTTATTCGCCAGTAAGATATGGACAGTAGGTCAATTAAGATTGGAGCTTCATTTTCATTAGTCAGAACGTGATGTATTTCATCTGTTTCCCATGCAGGTATCACAACGTGAACATTAATGTTGCTGTACAGACTGAGCACGGTTTGTTTGTTCCAGTAGTTAGGGTGGGTTGCTTGACTCGGTACTAAGTTCACCGTGCTATTCTTCATATCATCTGCTCCTTTGACCTGTATTGTTTATACAGGACGCGGACAAGAAAGGCTTGGCCACTATTGCTGATGAGGTGAAGCAGTTGGCTTCAAGAGCAAAGGATAACAGTCTAAAACCAGAAGATTATGAGGTATAGACCGGAATATATATCTAGAATGCAAGAGTATTCAATAGTATTCGTCCTTTATAATTTTGATGCTACGCTTTGCAGGGTGGCACTTTCACCGTCTCTAATCTGGGAGGCCCTTTCGGAATCAAGCAATTCTGCGCCATCGTAAACCCTCCTCAATCGGCAATCTTGGCCATTGGCTCTGGTAATATGCTGCCTAATAGTTGGGGATCCATACCGAAACCCCTCGGTTATACTACTTACTCTGTTACTTACCACGCGGTTGGATTTTTTTTCCGGAGCAGCTGAGAAGAGGGTAGTCCCCGGGGCGGCTGAGGGCCAGTACGAAATCGGGTCCTTCATGTCAGCCACGCTAAGCTGTGACCACCGGGTCATCGACGGTACGTTTTTCTTTCTTGCCGACTCTGAACCAGTGGACGATGATTCTCATTCCTATGTATCTATGACAAAGGTTTTCTGTTCATTACCTACCACTCTCACGTTTTGCAGGTGCCATGGGTGCGGAATGGCTCAAGGCATTCAAGGGCTACCTCGAGGACCCGACGACCATGCTGCTGTAGGATTTCTTTTTCTCTGCTGTAAATGATGATGATGAGAGCAGTTTTTCTGTGTAGGCTCTCACAAATAAAGACCACAATAACCACGCCTCATTTTTCGGCAATGAGGGCTGGAAACCAAGAGCAAACAAACAGATCGTAGTCGGCACGAGATGTTTAACCTAGTTATCGGCAAATGGCTGATACACCTTTTATACCCTGCGTTACTTGACCGGTGGAAATTTGTCGCCTACTTTTGCGCGCCGTGTTCTACTGAATCCGATTCAAAGAAGATTGTGTATCGTATTGTTGCAAGGTGCCAGTTCCTGGATTTTCTTTATAGTTTTATGTTGTTTATGATGAAATAAGGGCGTGACTATGTGCCTGTCGCAAGGTGCTTCCTATATACCGCGTACCCCTCCCCCTTCCCTTGCGCGCTGTTGTTTCTATGGGCCGGCCAATTTCGGGGTTTCACCCACAACAGGTTTTGGTAAGGTTCTAGAAACCTTCCTTGAACCAGGCTTTTCTGTTTTTCCTTTATTTTTTCTTTCGTTTACTTTATTCGTTTTTTGAACTTTCTTCTGTTTTCTATTCGGTTTTTCTTATCTTTTCTGTTTTTTGGTTTTCATTTTCATTCTTCTTTTCCAATTTGCGAAAATGTTTTAAATTCGTGATTTTTTTTGAAACCATGGTTTTATGTTTACAAATTCGTGAATATTCTCGTAAATCATGAACATTTTTAAACCGTGAACATTGTTTAAAAGTCATGAACATATATTTCGAAATTTTAAATATTTTTTGAAATTCATGAACATTTTTTAGAAATTTTTGAACATTTTATTAAATCATGAACATGTTTTCGAATTCATGGAATTTTTTTTTGAAATCATGAATATTTTTTACATTCATGACAAATTTTTCGAAATCATGAACATATTTTACAAAGTGAAGACTTTTTTTTTGAAATCCTTAACATTTTTTCAAATAGTGCACATTTTTCGATTTCGCAAACATTTTCTTAATTCATGAAAATTATTGTAGTTAGTGAACATTGGCCCTGTTTGTATCCATGAGTTAGAGTTAGTTTGGATTAGTTTGGACTCAACTAACCAAAAAATCTAACCCACCCAAGAGGTGCTTATTTGGGTTAATTCTCCTTGGGACCACTAAAAACATTTTTTTCTCCCGCTCTCCCCGCAGCAGATCCCTTCCCACTTCCTCGAAGCTTCTCGTCCTCTCCCTCCCTCCCTCTCTCTCGCACCGCCCGTGAAGGCGCCTTGCCGTATTCGCGCTCCCGTCCGCCGCTGATAAGCAGCCCCGCCCTATCCTCCCGTTCCAACCCCCTCGTCTTCCCGTGGCCCGTCCGCCCGCCGGTAACCAGTCGCGGCTCTTTGCGCGGCCCGTCCCCATCGGCCTCGGCCAGCGCGACTCTTTGCGTAGGGACGGCGGATTCGGCCGACAGGGTTGGGCGATAAGCCAGCGCGGCTCCTTGCCGGGCGCGTCCCCGTCTGCGGCAAGCGCAGCTCTCGGCCACGGCTTGCCCAAAGTAGCCAAATGATTGAGAAAGAGCATTTATTGTCAATCTAACCTTGTCATCCAAACACCTCTTTGGTTAGAGTTAGTTCGGGGTTAGTTCAGTGTTAGAATCTAACTCTAACCTCTAACCGAGTTAGAGTATTCAAACAGGGCCATTGTTTTACAAATTCAGGATAAAATTTTGAATTCCTGGCATTTTCTTAAATCATAATTTTTTTTCTAAATCATGATTGTTTTATTCACAATTAGCAACCTTTTCTGAAATTTAGAACCTTTTGATATCCCACATTATTGAAAAAGGAAAAAATAAAAGAAAAAGAAAGACTAAAAACAGGCGGCGTCCTGGCCGCATATGGGCCAACCCAGTAGAGCGTGGGGGTGCACGCTTGCTTCATTCGCAGTCCGTTATGTGCCGTATAGGAGCTCCCCTGTAGCAACTCCACAATGTGTATGAAACAAACTGATCATTTTATAAAAATGATAAGAAGCATCTGGAAAATGTGACATGTGTATAGAAAAAAAATATTGACCATGTATATAAAAAATATGATAATTTTATTTGAAAAATATTAATCAAGCATTTGAAAAAATATTGACCATCTATTCCAAAAATGTTAATTTGGTATTTGAGAAATGTTAATCAAGCATTGAAAAAAAAGTTAAATGTGTATAGAAAAAATGTTAACCATTTATAAAAAAATGCTAATCTTGTATTTGAATTTTTTTAATCAAGCTTTGATAATTTTTTTAATCTACATAGCAAAATGTTAATCAAGCATTTGAAAACATGGTAAATGTGTATATAAAAATGTTGACTATGTATTAAAAAATCCAACATGGTATCTGAAAGATGTTAATCAAGCATTTGAATTTTTTAAAATGTGTTTAGAAAAAATATTGACCATGTATACAATAAATGTTAATATTGTATTTTAAAATTATTAAATTTATATTAGAAAAATATATTAGATGTATACAAAAGATGTGTATAGAAAAATAGTGAAAGTTGGAGAGAACAAAAAGAAACCGATGAAACACGAAAAAAGAAACAACAAAACTGAAGAAATATGAAATAGAGGAAAAAAGCCAGTGAATACGAGAAAGAAACAAAAAACAAAAGAAAAAGAAAAAGAAAAACCCAATAGCAACATATGAAAACACGTAGGAAAACTGGTGAAAAAAAACCAAAACCCCCGAAAACCCGAAAACCGGTGAAAACCGGCTCTTTTTTCCTTTAATTTGGTCGCGCACTACTAACTTACTACCTCCGTCCTGGTTTATTAGTCCCCTTTGTACTCTGTGCCAAAGTTTGACTTCAAAATTTAACTAACAAAATGTTAATGCATGTCACAAAAAATAATAAAATTGGAAACCATGTTCAAATACGAATCCAACAATATAATTTGTTATGAGATGTATTAATATTTTGTTAGTTAAATTTATAGTCAAAATTTGGCACAGAATGCAAAGGGGACTTATAAACCAGGACGGAGGTAGTAACATCAATGCGCCGGTGTCTCAGTGGCTAGGGAGATGCACTGCACCCAGGAGATCCTGGGATTGATCCCCGCTTGTTCTTTATTTTCTTTTCTCTGCTGAATTTTTTAAATATGCGCGAATGGGCCGGCCTGTAACGCTTGTGGCGAGACCGAAGGAAGACTCGCTATAAGCGAGATATAGCCTTTGTGTTTAGCGACCGTGCGTCTTTCCTAAGCCACTGACTCACGTTTTTCCCCCAAGAAATTGAGTTTTGCCATAAGCGAATTTCTTTAGGTCAAAGCCAGAGGCAGACGACAGACTAGTGGATGAGCTCCCAATAGAAATAGCCAAAAAGTGTTGCGCATCATGCTACATTTTCTACTGGTAACTCTAATCTCGCTTAGTCATCTAGTCTAGGAGTAATTGATCGTGCCTATAAATACGTGCACAACCAGCACCTTGGTCCGTCGATCGTAACACTCCTCGCCACCCTATTCTCCGCCATGGCAGCTAATAAGCTGACCTGCACGACCATCCTCCTCCTAGTCCTGGCTGCCGACGCCGGGTTCCCTTCCAGCCACGCCCAACCCCGTCGATCCCGAGCTCCCACCTACCTCTGCCGCAGCTACGCTTCGGCCTGCATTCCAAAACCTGGCTCTCCTCATCATCTACATATTCATCGTAATTTGATCTTTTGAACCCGATTTTTCTGTCAACTCTGTGTAAATATGTGTTTAAGATACTTGAAATAGGTATGTATTAAGGGGAAGTTTACGATGCTTGCTTATAAAGCCGATCCATGGAAATTAGTCTTCCTTTTAATACAGTGACATTAGTTGTTTCTTTTATTCCAAATAAGAAACCAGATGTTTCGAAGAGACTGAGGAATTGCAAACAAGCAACGGGGACTACATGAAAGTCTGAGGGAACCGTGCCCCCCCCTAGGATTTTCTTTACCAGGTAGTAGTGGCCCCTGCAGGTCTTGGAGAGAGGCCCATCTACATGCCCAATGAGTGCAGTCACATGATTTTGCCCAGCCGTAGATTTTCACACGTCCGCCTCACCTGACAATGCAACATGTCCCATCTGACGCCTATAAATACGTGCATTCTCGGTCATTTTGATCTGCACCTCGACCGTAACACGGAACCTCCGGCGCCACCCTACGCCAGGGCATTGGCAGCTTACAGCAGCGCTGCTATGCACACGATGCCATCGGACGATTCATGCACGACATCACATATCAAGTCGTTCGTGCATATCATCGAGCGCATATCAACGGCTGTATGGCCCATCGTGCCGCTGTCGTGCATGCATTCGTCGTCCGCAGAGCAGTTTCGGGCAGCTTAACCAACCCTCCTCCTCCTTATCCTGGCCTCTGGCACCGGTGTGCGCAGGGGTGCCTTCCAGCCACGCCCAACACCGGGCTCTCACCTGCCGCTGCCCGAGGTACGCTTCGACTTCAAATTCGAAAACTTTGCCCAGCTCATCCTTTACTTGGCCCGAGGTCCTCGGTTTCTGCATCCTTCAGTTTATTGCTTAGATGTAACTGGGAAGGATTGTGTTCACTGTTAATTGGTTAGAAAATCAACGAGTTTCTAAAAATCCATCAATTCAAGCTCGTGAGACTTTAGTTCGGTCCACAGTGATGTTGATTTCTTTAAATTATGGCATTGCTAATCTAAGAAGGCACACACGGTTGACCTGGTGTGGCGTTGGTATACCACTACTAGGAAAAGGCCTACTAATGGCGCACCAGTTTTGCCTACTAATGACGCATCACTGGTGCGCCATTACTAGCACGCCATTAGTAATTTTTACTAATGGCGCATCACTGATGCGTCATTAGTATAGGCCACAGTGCGCCAATAGTATAGGCCACTGGTGCGCCATTAGTGTAGGCCACGGTGCGCCATTAGTATTTTTGAATTTTGAAGGCGGGAAAATAGTAGTGGCGCACCGTCTAACTCCCACCGTGCGCCATTGCTATTTTTGAATTTTGAATTTGGATCTGGATCGTGATTTTTTTGCCTATTTTTTGCTAGTTTTTTTTGCTCGTTTTTTGGCACGATATTATTTTAAATTTTGTTCCTGTTTTTGGATCTTGTACGTTCTTTTGCCGTGTTCTTTTGCCGGAGAGGAGTTCGCCGGAGAGGAGGAGGAGGAGGTCACCGGAGAGGCGCTCGCCTACATCGCCGGAGAGGAGGAGAAGGTCGCCGGAGAGGAGTTCACCGAAGCATCGGAGAGGAGGAAGGAGAAACCATGAGGGAATGGGAGGAGAGGAGGGAGGAGGAGCTCACCGGAGAGGAGGGAGGAGAAACCGTGAGGGGAGGGGAGGGGAGGAGAGGAGGGAGGAGGAGGTTCCCGGAGAGGAGGGAGGAGAAACCGTGAGGGGAGGGGAGGGGAGGAGAGGAGGGAGGAGGAGGTTCCCGGAGAGGAGGAGGTCGTCGGAGAGGAGGAGGAGGTCGCCGGAGAGGAGAAGGAGGTCGCCGGAGAGGAGGAGAAGGAGTGGAGGAGAGGAGAGGAGGAGATGGAGTGGAGGAGAGGTGGAGTGGAGGAGAGGAGAGGAGGAGATGGAGTGGAGGAGAGGTGGAGTGGAGGAGGTGCGCCCAGCCATATATACGACATAGTAATGGCGCACTGTGGGCCGGTGCGCCATTAGTAACTTTTTTTTTATTTTTTTGACTTATTTTGAATTTTGAAGGGGGAAGATACTAATGGCCCACCATGGGCCGGTGCGCCATTAGTAACTTTTTATTTTTATTTTTTTGACTTATTTTAAATTTTGAAGGCGGGAAGATACTAATGGCGCACCATGGGCAGGTGCGCCATTAGTGAGTTTGAATTTTTTTGAATTTTTTTGCCTCTCCAGATCTTAAATGCCCCGTATCTTTTTTCTGTTAGGTTTTTGAGGATTTTGAAATTGTTTAACGGGGTTCCCCCAGTTAAATTCGGATGTAACTTTTCGAGTAGATGATTTTTCATATAAAAAACTTTTTCATCCGAGTTAGTATGCAAAAGTTATGCCCATTTTTACAAATTCTCGAGAGATTTTACAAATGAAGTCGAAATTCATATTTGCAAATTTTCCCAACAACTAGACCACATAACATATGGAAAACTTATTTTCTTTTATTTTTTTGACATTTTCATCACTTTCTTTTTTTTAAACTGAAAAGGCGATCCACCGGGGGGGGGGGGGGGGGGGCATTCGGTGGAAGTGGTGGCCAAGTTACTAATGGCGCACCGTGGCATGGTGCGCCATAACTAGTAATGGCGCACCACTCCTACGGTGCGCCATTAGTAGTTTTGACAAAAAAAAATTTAATTTTTTTTTACTAATGTGGTGCGCCATTACTAGTTGAATTAGTAATGGCGCACCACTCCCTCGGTGCGCCATTAGTAGTTATGAAAAAATTAATTTTTTTTTACTAATGGCGCACCCGCGGATGTGGTGCGCCATTAGTATTTGGACACTAATGGCGTACCAACACATGATGCGTCATTAGTATATAGTAATGGCGCACCACATATTTGGTACGCTATTAGTGTCAATTCCATCTATAGCCCTTTTCCTAGTAGTGTACTATATAGTAGTATAGATAAAAAATTTGTTTTGCCCTGGGGGCCAAGCCCCCCTACCTCCACTGTTGATCGCATTTATGCGTATTGCTGCGAGTTGTATACGTGAATTCGCCCCTCATGATCAATCATATCAAACCTTATGATGGCATGACACGTGCCTCTAGCAAAAGTTTTTGCGGGTGCATGTTCATCTGTTTTGCTGTGAGCAAAATTCCAACATCGTGACAATCCGGACTGCTGAAGAGGTAGGTGGCGGCCCCGGCGACAGACGTGCCCAGCGCTGCCAAGATGTTGTAGATAATTGCGGGGGATGCACCCGATGTGGATATCGAGGTGGATGTGGATCAGTGGTAGCTTCGATGAGGCTATCCAGGTGGCTGTAATCACGCGTGACCATAGCTGAACCGGGCGACAGGCGGCGCGTCGTGTGGTAACGAGGAGAATGGTCAGCATTGCACAGGTACATCGAGCCGCCATGATGACGAGAAGACGGAGTGCTCAACATCGAAGAGTGGTGGCTGGGCCTCTCCGACACATCTAGCCCTAATAGGAAGGCGATGGCCTCGCTCACCATGCTCGTCGCCTGGACCATTTGAAACGATAGAAATGCACGAGTGTTTCGTCAGAAGAGTACTCCACCGACGGTCCTACTCGCCAATATCAAAGAGTTCACACTTTGGGTAGCTGCGGGAGCTAAAAGTTGGGATACATGATGACACGAGAGGAGTTGGTCACTTTTATTTTGGTTGTTGCGGCGCTGTCGGTGTTGTAACACAAACTTAAACTCTATTCCTCTTATTTAATAAATGAGGCAAATTTTTTGCTTCTCTTAAAAAAAGAAAAAGAAAAGGACGGAGTGCAGATTAGATAGAGACGCGGTTATTCCTTAACACGTCCAGAGGAGGTTGGCACTGGTATTTTTGTAGGCGCTTGAGATGTAGTGCAAACCTGTGCATCATTTGCTCAAGGGTCTGGCTAGGCCTCAATCAAGTTTTTTTTTCTAGGCCTCAATCAGTCTCAGTGGCTCATGTCTTGCATGTGTGCGTGGGCATTGGCGCTGTATGCTCTCTTCGTGACTTGTCCTGTTGGCCTAGGAATAGGTTGTTCTTTTTATTTTTTGTTGCTAAGAGCATCTTCAATAGATGGTCCAAATGTAAAAATAACTAATGTTGAGACCGTTTGAGGCCAAACACGCAGCTCCAACAGACGGTCCATATGTAAAAAAAATTAGACCGCAGCCTTCTCGTGATGTAAAATGCAACACCTCACGGTGCAAATTTACATCACGAGATGCATCTGGTCCAAAACCAGCCGCCGCCCGCGAACGCCCAACCGCCACTTCATTTCCTTTCCCGCCCGCCCGCTCGCGACCTCCTGCCCGTCCGCTGCCGCCCCGCCGCCGCCTCGCCGCCCCCACAACCCACCGCCGCCCCGCCGCACGCCGCCCGCATCAGACCTGGCCCCGCCCCGACCCCCGCCGCTATTTCCACGCCGCCCCGCCGCCCGCCCGCCGCGGATCCGGCCACGGCCACAGCGCACGCCACCGCCCCGTCCGCCCCGCCTCGTCTGCCGCAACTCCGCCCGGCCCCGGCCTGCCCGCCGTAGCTTCGACCCGCCCCGTCCGCCCCGCCCCGCCCGCCGCCCCTCAGCTCCGCCCCGCCCGGCTCCGTCCGCCACCGCCCCGCAGCTCCGCCCCGCCCGGCTTCGTCCGCCACCGCCCCGCAGCTCCCCCCCGCCCGGCTCCGTCCGCCACTGCCCCTCAGCTCCGCCCGCCACCGCTCCGGCAGCACGCCGCCGCCGCTCTACCACTCTCGCCGCTCTTCGATGGCGCCGAAGACGAGCCGCCATGATGACGAGAAGACGGAGTGCTCAACATCGAAGAGTGGTGGGTGGGCCTCTCCGACACATCTAGCCCTAATAGGAAGGCGATGGCCTCGCTCACCATGCTCGTCGCCTGGACCATTTGAAACGATAGAAATGCACGAGTGTTCCGTCAGAAGAGTACTCCACCGACGGTCCTACTCGCCAATATCAAAGAGTTCACACTTTGGGTAGCTGCGGGAGCTAAAAGTTGGGATACATGATGACACGAGAGGAGTTGGTCACTTTTATTTTGGTTGTTGCGGCGCTGTCGGTGTTGTAACACAAACTTAAACTCTATTCCTCTTATTTAATAAATGAGGCAAATTTTTTGCTTCTCTTAAAAAAAGAAAAAGAAAAGGACGGAGTGCAGATTAGATAGAGACGCGGTTATTCCTTAACACGTCCAGAGGAGGTTGGCACTGGTATTTTTGTAGGCGCTTGAGATGTAGTGCAAACCTGTGCATCATTTGCTCAAGGGTCTGGCTAGGCCTCAATCAAGTTTTTTTTTTCTAGGCCTCAATCAGTCTCAGTGGCTCATGTCTTGCATGTGTGCGTGGGCATTGGCGCTGTATGCTCTCTTCGTGACTTGTCCTGTTGGCCTAGGAATAGGTTGTTCTTTTTATTTTTTGTTGCTAAGAGCATCTTCAATAGATGGTCCAAATGTAAAAATAACTAATGTTGAGACCGTTTGAGGCCAAACACGCAGCTCCAACAGACGGTCCATATGTAAAAAAAATTAGACCGCGGCCTTCTCGTGATGTAAAATGCAACACCTCACGGTGCAAATTTACATCACGAGATGCATCTGGTCCAAAACCAGCCGCCGCCCGCGAACGCCCAACCGCCACTTCATTTCCTTTCCCGCCCGCCCGCTCGCGACCTCCTGCCCGTCCGCTGCCGCCCCGCCGCCGCCTCGCCGCCCCCACAACCCACCGCCGCCCCGCCGCACGCCGCCCGCATCAGACCTGGCCCCGCCCCGACCCCCGCCGCTATTTCCACGCCGCCCCGCCGCCCGCCCGCCGCGGATCCGGCCACGGCCACAGCGCACGCCACCGCCCCGTCCGCCCCGCCTCGTCTGCCGCAACTCCGCCCGGCCCCGGCCTGCCCGCCGTAGCTTCGACCCGCCCCGTCCGGCCCGCCCCGCCCGCCGCCCCTCAGCTCCGCCCCGCCCGGCTCCGTCCGCCACCGCCCCGCAGCTCCGCCCCGCCCGGCTTCGTCCGCCACCGCCCCGCAGCTCCCCCCCGCCCGGCTCCGTCCGCCACTGCCCCTCAGCTCCGCCCGCCACCGCTCCGGCAGCACGCCGCCGCCGCTCTACCACTCTCGCCGCTCTTCGATGGCGCCGAAGAAGACGCCGAAGGGCAAGTCGGGCTTCTTCAGCATGAGGCTGAAGCCCTCCGATAACTAGGGAGTGGAGTTCTTCGATGCCGGGAGGCGTTGGTGGATCGGCACGTACCCCTCCGCCCACGAGGCCGCGCGTGCCTACGACGTGGCGGTGTGGCGTGCCGGGAGGCCTCGGGAGCACCTCAACTTCCCATAGATCGAGAGTCGTGTGGAAGCGGAGATGCTTGTGCCGCAGGGCATCAAGATGAAGGAGATCACGACGAAGAAGAAGACGATGAAGAAGCCGTCGATTGTCGTCAATGCCGGTGAGACCGACGAGGAGGCGATGGCGAGGTTTGCTCGGGAGCATCCGGAGTACGTCCAGGCTGAGTTGGAGCACTACTGGAAGCATGAGGCGGAGCAGAAGAAGAAGGAGGAGGACGAGGCCGGTCCCTCGACGGTGATCCCATCGAGTCCTCTTCCGAGGAGGACTGGGCAGACTTCTCGGAGGAGGAGGAGGAGGAGGAGGAGGAGGAGGGGTGCGACGACCCGGAGAAGGAGGAGTCCTGGGAGCAGTTCCGCAGCTCCGACGATGAGGAGTAGTTTATCTAGTAGTTTGAATAAGTAGTAGTTGAAGTTCATGTATGAAACTATGTTGAATTTGATGTTTGAACTATGTTGAATGGACTAGTAGTTTGTCGTTTTAAGAAATTTACATCTTTATTTTGGACCATCTATTGGAGTTGCTCTTTTGGACCATCAATTTGGATCATCTGTTGGAGTTGAGCTTTTTTCGGAGCTCCAAAACGCACTTTTTGACGGTCCAAATTTTACATGTTCGGTTTTGGACCGCCAAATTTTGGACCATCTATTGAAGATGCTCTAAGCGCTCAAGTGCGGCCGCCCATGGGCTAGGAATCGGCCAGTTTTTCTTTCTTTATTCCTTCAGTAGAGCAAATTCTACACCTTCGCTTCTGGTCCATTTTCTGCAAAATAAAGAATGACATATAAAAATAATTTGAACTGCACCAGTTGCAAATGGCATTGCACCTCTTAGACTTGATGATAGGATATGACACGTATGTCATAGTATGTCTCCTGCTCGAGGTTTCGGTGCCCTGTTCGTGTTAGATGAGTTCTTGGATGCTTGCAGGCTCAGACGAGCATGTTCTACCTGCCTTACTATATCATTTTCGAGTGGTTCATCCGGGTCATCACATCATTTCTCGTCACCACCGCGGCGGTGCTGTCTTAGCAATCAGGTAACCTCCCGTTCACGCTCCTTAATATCTGTTTCGCTCCCATAAAAAAGCAAGTCTTCACTAATTTCAACAATTTTTTTTGGCAACTCCTAATAATGTTTGCATTGCTTTTGGGACCAACAATTTTGAACATGACGTGCAGTAACAAAGGTATCATTTTCCATATTTTGTTTTCTACTTGACATTGTATGAACTATATGAAACCCTTTTGCAATGATATTAGTTGATGGCTTTTCCAAATGCAATCATGCCTATTGTTCTTCCTCCAGAAAATGCAAGGATTTCTTTGTCACTTTCATCGATGCCCGTGGGGAAGAAGTGTGACAACTGTAAGTAATCAAATGTATCTCTTGAATACGAAGAAGATACGAGCAAAAAGACTCACTGATCCATGGCTTGCGATGTAAATTTCCTTGACTTCGAATTATATATACTGCGAATTGGCTATGTTAATTGTTGTTACCAGATGATTCATTTTACCTTAAAAACCGTTTGCCTTAAGATGCAACATCTTCTTCACTATTACAAAAAGCATGACTGTTTATGTGTGTAGTAGTTTTCAACTGGATCTTCCATTCTTTTGGTGCCACTTGCTCGACTACATAATGTTTTTTCACTTTCTCTGATGCTGACTTGCTTGGATATTACTCCCCCCCGTTCCTAAATGTAAGTCTTTATAGAGATTCCACTATGAACCACATACGGATGTATATAGATGCATTTTAGTGTGTAGATTCACTTATTTTGCTTCGTATCTAGTCCATAGTGAAATCTCTATAAAGACTTATATTTAGGAACGGAGGGAGTACAACAGTACATTATAGGCCGAAGCATTACTTGTCATCAAACTAGCTAACAATAGAACTTTGTCCAGTAATGAAGAACTAGAGGCGTTAGTTGCGGTTGTGAAAGAGGAAGGAATTGAGAGGAAGACGTGCTTTAATATCTGTCATACGTTTAATTTCAAGGCATGTATGAACTGGTTCAAGGGATGATTTGTTTGAGTTGTTCAGTATGAACTGGTTGAGTACAATAGATAATGACACTATAAACATAGGGATGACCATTAACGATTTCAAGAGCTTCTCACAGAAGATTCAATGTGTGTGGCCGGCCATTTTTCTATGTAGTTATTTTCAGTTTGTCAATCAAAGGGTAGAACCATTACACGTGTAGTTATTTTGGTTCGAGTATTGACCAAGGACTATGATTTACATGAGAGTGCCTCAGACCGGTTCGTGCCCCAGACCCAGTATGTGGCTTGATTGGGCCCTCTGGCTTTAGATAGTAGGCATTTGTGTGATGTCTGTTTGGTATTAGGCTCAGACTATCGACACCCCTTCATTAAGTTGACATGAATAGCGACAAATGTTGTTAAGATGGTGGCTTCAGACTACCTGATGTACTACTTTATAAGGTCTTTGTAAATAATTAATAAAATGGACATGCAGGAGAGACTTGACCGTGCGGTTTGCAACATGGAATGGGCGAACAAATTCCGTCGAGCGGTGATCATTAATGAGGGACATGTTCATTCTGATCATCATCCCATCGTCCTGGACAATGAATATTTTGATGGCAATATTTTTAGTTGCCCAAGGGGAGTGAAACAATTTGAAGCTCGATGGCTCAAGGAGGAGACAGTCGTGAAAATTGTACGTACAGCATGGAAGAAAGCAAAGAATATGGGTATTGGGCCTTCCTTCGCCGAACGTACACCAACGGTACAGGCGGATTTTCAGAGATGGGATCATGATACTCTAAAGGGACCAAAAAAAGAATTAATAAACTCAAAAAAGAATTGGAAAAGCTGCATAAGGGACCTATGAATGTGGATTCCCAAGTGCGACAAAAGGAGATTATTGTCCTCATTGAAAATTTGTTGGAACAAGAGGAGATTTATTGGATACAGCGTGGACGTGCAAACTGGCTATTACACGGGGATCGTAACACCTCGTTTTCCCATATGCGGCAACAACCAAGAAAGAAAGAAACCAGATAAAAAATTGCTTGAAGATAACGAGGTGTGGGTTCAGGACACGGAGATGAAGGACTACATTAGAGGGTATTTTTCAAACCTCTTTACATCGGAAGTCGCGCAACCAAACCCAGAAGTTCTAGCTTTGATTAAAAGAAAATTGACTGATGAAATGAATAACACTCTTATGGCTCCATATAGGGCAAAAGAAGTTTGGAAGGACTTATTCGATATTGGTGATTTAAAAGCGCCGAGTGCAGACAGTCTACATGCTATTTTTTATAAGAGATTCTGGTCTATGTTGGGAGAAGACTTAACAGAAGAGGTCCTGCAGGAGGTGAATAATTTTTTTAGACTGGCGGGGTGGAAAACTGGCGGGGTGGAATGATACTGCAATTGTTATGATCACAAAGGTTAATTCTTCAGAGAAGGTAACTCAATTTAGACCTGTTAGTCTGTGCACTGTGGTCTATAAGGTTATTTAAAAAATGATTGTTGCGCATTTAAAGATTATTTTATCAGACATTATCAGCCCAACTCAAAGTGCGTTTGTTCCTGGAAGAATGATCACAGACAATATTTTAGTGGCATACGAGTGTTCCACACTATAAAAAGAAAATGGCGGTTAAAAAAGGTTTATGTGCCATCACGCTGGACATGCACAAAACATATGACCGAGTGGAATGGACTTTTTAAAATGAAATTTTGCTAAAATTGGGGTTCAAAGAGAATTGGGTGAACTTAATTATGCAATGTGTGTCCTCGGTGGAGTACAGAGTTTGTTTTAATACCGAGGAGACTGATAGTTTCAAACCTACTAGAGGTCCTAGACATGGGGACCAACTCTCTTTCTCTCCCTATTTATTCTTATTATTTACAGAAGGCCTACCTCCTCTTCTAGCAAACGCGGAGGAAGTGAGTAATATTTCCAGCATAAAGGTCAGCAGAGAAGCCCCTTTGGTTTCCAATCTGCTCTCTGTGGATGATTTGTTGATCCTCATGCAAGCTAATGCAAAGAACACGGAGACAATGAAAATTGTTCTCGATTCTAATTGTGCCGCCTCAGGGCAAATGGCAAGTGTCAAAAAATCTAACATCTTTTTTTAGCCCCAATACGAAAGTGGAAGATAAGGTGCAAGTATGTACTATTTTGAATATTATGACCGAGGCACTAAATAACAAACATTTGGGGCTACTTGCCAATGTGGGGATGGATAGAAGTGACTATTTTCAGTTCCTGATTGAACGAATCATTATGAAAATTAGTGGATGCAACGAAAAATTGCTATCGGTTGGAGGAAAGGAAATTTTGCTCAAATCTTTTGTTCAAGCTATCCCAACTTATGCCATGTTGTTTTTTAAAATTCCTATTTTTTTGCAAAGGAATAATTGATGCGATGTCGCAATTTTGATGGGGTGACGAGGAAAATCAGAAAAGAATGCATTGGATAGTGTGGTGGAAGATGTGTCTCCCAGAAAGCCAAGGTGGAATGGGTTTCCAAGATTTACACTGTTTTGATCTCGCACTGTTAGCTAAACAAGTGTGGCGTCTACTGTATACACATTTATGTGGCAAAGCATTATGGCGGGAGTAGACTCACTAAGAAATGGTTATATAAGAAGAGTTGGAAATGGACAAAATATTGATATATAGAGAGATTCATGGATCCCGAATAGTGCGAATAGGAGAACTATTACTCCTAGACAAGGGAATCTACTAACAAAAGTGGGCGATCTTATTGACCCATCCATGAATGTTTGGGATGAAGATTTGGTGAGACAAACACTGTGTCCAATTGATGCTCGCCATGTCCTAGCGACCCCTCTCCCTTTGCATAATATGTCAGACTAGATCATCGACGGCGCGCGTTGCTGCGCCCGTCCATTTTGCCAGTATAATATTAATGATTGATGTAACTATATGTAAATGTAGTAATTTAATCATCATATAATCATACATTATATTTAAGGGTAGTATTATCTATGAATCATGTTTTTGACCCGAAATCCAACTCATGATGTGTGCGTTTGTGCTTGTTTATTTCGTCTTGAGCATATTACTTATTGGTGGAACAAATAATTAAGTTAATTGTTCTCAGGAATATGTTGGATGTTAAGAAGACAATAGTTTGATTTTGTATAAGAATACTCCCTTCGCTTGGGTTTTATTGGGTCCGCTTGTATTTAGTGTGAAACTTTGACCATAAATTTTATTAATAAAATATAAAATATATGTAACAAAAATTATGCTGTGAGAATCTTCTTTTGAGTACATTTTGTAGCATACAAAGCATATCTTGTTAGTCGTATAGATGGTTAAAATTTGACTCAAAATTCAAGAAGCCCAATGGGGTGGGGGGGGGGGGGGGGGGGGGGACAATGAGCACTGCACGGACAATTGTAACAGCTACAGCAAAACGGTCGTCAAACACATCTCCTATAAAACCACAATCACACCGGTAGTGACTATCCAAATGCAGAAGTTCATATACTGGCCACAATCTAGGTACAACTCAGGCGATTTCTGCTCCTGCTTGGTGAACTTCTGCTTCCGAAAGACTGATGGGTGTGCCTTCATCCTGTATTCCATCATCACTGTATGTTCAGGTTAATAACAGATTTTGGCAACAATGATTGTAAGCAAGAAATGAGGATGACACAACAAAATTAATTAGGCGCTCTATTTTTATTTCCACACCTCAAGAGTTATGCCGGCTGATGGACATGGTTTTCTACCGGAGAACACATATATAGATAAGTAAGTGAACAAACTATCGAAACAGAACCTATACTTATATGAAAGAGTGAGACATAGCTTTGTATCAAGCATAGCAGAAGGAACATAAACTGACACATCTATTTACTTATTTGTTACACTTTTTTATCAAACTGAAACCACCCTTTATTTTTATGTTAAAAAATAAAGTACATCTTTTACTTCATTGACAATAGCTTTGTGTACTTTCAACCATTCTTGTATTAAGCATTTCTCAAGATCATCAGACATCACACTCGTACAAGGTTTTACCTGATGGTGGGGATTTTGGATGTCCCAAACTGACTGAGGGGTGGATCTTGGTCACCTATGCTTTGTGCAATATCTCCTCACCGGCGTGAAATAACAATCACCACCTGCATGGAATAGGAATTGAAAGATATTAGCATGAGTGGAAGAAGGGATAGCACAGGAAAGGGGGGAGGGGGGGGGGGGGGGGGGGACAAAGCTATAGGCCAACCTAGCCGAGAACCGTGCTGAGTAAGAAGGTGATTGGGAGGGCCGGGCGAGAGAGCATATATACAACACAGATCGGAAAATAGAAAGACACACACCTTCATTAATCGCCATAGGCGAGTGGCATACATAATCCACCATGAATGACTCTAGAAACTGAAGATTGATTGCCTTCTTCAAATCCCAAAGGATTAGTTTCGATTGTCGATCTGCCTCACGGAACTGCCGAATACCCGGATGCCTATTGCCTAGACCCGTATCACACCCGTCGGTTGGTTCCCCTCAAAGACAAATCGCATGCACCGGTTGGATCCTGGGATCCCAGCGTCCCCTGCATCGCGCTCGGCTGGATCGAGCCAATCAATCCCGTTGACCTTCCCTCTAGCAGCGACCGAACGCTTTTTCCTCGGGACGATAGTGATCGGCGCACGGGTGGACGATCTAGCGTGCGGGTTAGCCAAATGGGCCGGCACAAAAGCCCAGTGCACCACAGATCGCCGTTTTTTCTTCCGGAGTAGAGGCCCTTTAGGACAGCTGGGCCAGGAAAAATAACTGCGGTGGAGCTCGAAATTGGCAGCAGATCTAACGAATCAGATCGACCAGATCACGTAAACGGACGGACAGAAACGCTTAATTCGTGAGAAGGCTCGCTTTAGGCTCGGTTATACTGTCCTAAATGTCATTGCTTGGAGCTATACTAAGAATGGTTTTGTTTATAGTTCGGTTAGCTTATTTGGAAGAATGGAATAAACAACACGGGAGGAAATTGCAATACAAAAACGGTATGGGTAGAAGTAAGGTCAATCCTATTTGGGGTACGGTTTGGAAATTAGCTTGTCCATCGAAGGTAAAAATCTTTATATGGCGTACACTTCATCGGACCCTATTGTGCCGTGTTACGTTGGCAAATAGACACATGAAAGTTTTGAAGGAAATATGCCCTAGAGGCAATAATAAAGTTATTATTTATTTCCTTATTTCATGATAAATGTTTATTATTCATGCTAGAATTGTATTAACCGAAAACTTAGTACATGTGTGAATACATAGACAAAACATATTGTCCCTAGTATGCCTCTACTTGACTAGCTCGTTAATCAAAGATAGTTATGTTTCCTAACCATAGACATGTGTTGTCATTTGATAAACGGGATCACATCATTAGGAGAATGATGTGATGGAGATGACCCATCCGTTAGCTTAGCATTATGATCATTACAGTTTCATTCCTACTTCTTTCTTCATGACTTATACATGTTCCTCAGACTATGAGATTATGCAACTCCCGAATACCGGAGGAACACTTTGTGTGCTTTCAAATGTCACAACGTAAATGGGTGATTATAAAGATGCTCTACAGGTGTCTCCGAAGGTGTTTTGTTGGGTTGGCATAGATCAAGATTAGGATTTGTCACTCCGTGTTTCGGAGAGGTATCTCTGGGCCCTCTCGGTAAAGCTCGTCACTATAAGCCTTGCAAGCAATGTGACTAATGAGTTATTTGCTGGATGAAGCACTACAGAATGAGTAAAGAGACTTGTCGGTAACGAGATTGAACTAGGTATGATGATACGATGATCGAATCTCGGGTAAGTAACATACCGATGACAAAGGGAACAACATATATTGTTACGCGGTTTGACCAATAAAGATCTTGTAGAATATGTAGGAGCCAATATGAGCATCCAGGTTCTGCTATTGGTTATTGATCGAAGATGTGTCTCGGTCATGTCTACATAGTTCTCGGACCCGTAGGGTCCGCACGCTTAACATTCGATGACGATTTGTATTATGAGTTATGTGTTATGATTACCAAAGTTTGTTTGGAGTCCCGGATGAGATCACGAACATGAGGAGGAGTCTCGAAATGGTCGAGACATAAAGATTTATATATTAGACTATGTTATTTGGACACCGGAAGTGTTCCGAGTGGTTTCGGGTAAAAACGGAGTGCCGGAGGGGTTACCGGAACCCCTGGGGGAACTAATGGGCCACCATGGGCCTTAGTGGAGAGAGAGGAGGGCTGCCAGGGCAGGCCGCGCCGCCCCCCTTAGCAGTCCGAATTGGACAAGGGAGGGGGGGGGCTTTCCTACTCCCTCTCCCTCTCCTTCCTTCCCGACTCCTCTCTTCCTTGTAGAGGAATCCTACTAGGACTAGTAGTCCTAGTAGGACTCTCTCTCCTTGGCACGTCCCCTACGGCCGGCCTCCCCCTCCCTCCTTTATGTACGAGGGCAGGGGGGAACCCTAGAACACACCAAGTCTTTTCTTAGCCGTGTGCGGTGCCCCCCTCCACCGTTACACACCTCAATCATATTGTCGTAGTGCTTAGGCGAAGCCCTGCACCGGTAGCATCATCATCACCGTCGCCACGCCGTCGTGCTGATGGAACTCACCCTCGTCCTCAACTGGATCAAGAGCACGAGGGACATCATCGAGCTGAACGTGTGCTGAACGCGGAGGTGCCTTACGTTCGGTACTTGGATCGGTTGGATCGCGAAGAAGTTTGACTGCATCAACCACGTTACTAAACGCTTCCGCTTTCGGTCTATGAGGGTATGTGGACACACTCTCCCGTCTTGTTGCTATGCATCTCCTAGATAGATCTTGCGCGATCATAGGATTTTTTTTTGAAATTACTGCGTTCCACAACAGTGGCATCCGAGCGAGGTCTATGCGTAGATGTTTTATGCACGAGTATAGAACACAAGGAGTTGTGGGTGATAATAGTCATACTGCTTACCACCAACGTCTTACTTTGATTTGGCGGTATTGTTGGATGAAGCGGCCGGACCGACATTACATGACCGCGTTCATGAGACTGGTTCTACCGACATGCTTTTGCACATAGGTGGCTGGCGGGTGTCTGTTTCTCCAACTTTAGTTGAATCGAGTTTGACCACGGCCGGTCCTTATTGAAGGTTAAAACAATACACTTGATGAAAAGTCGTTGTGGTTTTGATCCGTAGGTAAGAACGATACTTGCTAGAATCCCGTAGTAGCCACGTAAAACTTGCAACAACAAAATAGAGGACATCCAACTTGTTTTTTGTAGGGCTTGCTGTGATGTGATATGGTCAAGACATGATGTGATATAAATTGTTGTATGAGATGATCATGTTTTGTAACAAAGTTATCGGCAACTAGCAGGAGCCATATAGTTGTCACTTTATTGTATGCAATGCAATCACCATGTAATTATTTTACTTTATCACTAAGCGATAGCGATAGTTGTAGAAGCAATAGTTGGCGAGACGACAATGATGCTACGATGGAGATCAAGGTGTTGCGCCGGTGACGATGGAGATCATTTATGATGCTTCGCTGATGGAGATCATGAGCACAAGATGATGATGGCCATATCATGTCACATATTTTGATTGCATGTGATGTTTATCTTTTATGCATCTTATTTTGCTTAGTACGGCGGTAGCATTATAAGATGATCCCTTACTAAATTTCAAGGAATAAGTGTTCTCCCTGAGTATGCACCATTGCTACAGTTCGTAGTGCCGAGACGCTACATGATGATCGGGTGTGATAAGCTCTACGTTCACATACAACGGGTGCAAGTCAGTTTTACACACACGGAATACTTGGGTTAAACTTGACGAGCCTAGGATATCCAGATATGGCTTCGGAACAGCGAGACCAAAAAGTCGAATGTGAATCATATAGTAGATATTGAAGGAAATATGCCCTAGAGGCAATAATAAAGTTATTATTTATTTCCTTATAATCATGATAAATGTTTATTATTCATGCTAGAATTGTATTAACCGGAAACATAATACATGTGTGAATACATAGACAAACAAAGTGTCACTAGTATGCCTCTACTTGACTAGCTCGTTAACCAAAGATGGTTATGTTTCCTGACCATGAACAATGAGTTGTTATTTGATTAACGAGGTCACATCATTAGTTGAATGATCTGATTGACATGACCCATTCCATTAGCTTAGCACACGATCGTTTAGTATGTTGCTATTGCTTTCTTCATGACTTATACATGTTCCTATGACTATGAGATTATGCAACTCCCGTTTGCCGGAGGAACACTTTGGGTGCTACCAAACGTCACAACGTAACTGGGTGATTATAAAGGAGCATTACAGGTGACTCCAATGGTAGATGTTGGGTTGGCGTATTTCGAGATTAGGATTTGTCACTCCGATTGTCGGAGAGGTATCTCTGGGCCCTCTCGGTAATACACATCACATAAGCCTTGCAAGCATTACAACTAATATGTTAGTTGTGAGATGATGTATTACGGAACGAGTAAAGAGACTTGCCGGTAACGAGATTGAACTAGGTATTGGATACCGACGATCGAATCTCGGGCAAGTAACATACCGATGACAAAGGGAACAACGTATGTCGTTATGCGGTCTGACCGATAAAGATCTTCGTAGAATATGTAGGAACCAATATGGGCATCCAGGTCCCGCTATTGGTTATTGACCGGAGACGTGTCTCGGTCATGTCTACATTGTTCTCGAACCCATAGGGTCCGCACGCTTAAGGTTACGATGACAGTTACATTATGAGTTTATGCATTTTGATGTACCGAAGGTTGTTCGGAGTCCTAGATGTGACCACGGACATGACGAGGAGTCTCGAAATGGTCGAGATGTAAAGATTGATATATTGGAAGCCTATGTTTGGACATCGGAAGTGTTCCGGGTGAAATCGGGATTTTACCGGGTTACCGGGAGGTTACCGGAACCCCCCGGGAGCCATATGGGCCTACATGGGCCTTAGTGGAAAGGTGAAAGGGCTGCCCACAAGGGCTGCGCGCCTCCCCCTTCCCCTAGTCCTATTAGGACTAGGAGAGGTGGCCGGCCACCCTTCTCCCTCTTTCCCCCTCGGGGAATCCTAATTGGAATAGGATTGGAGGGGAGTCCTACTCCCGGAAGGAGTAGGACTCCTCCTGCGCCTCCCTCCTTGGCCGGCCAGCCTCCCCCCTCTACTCCTTTATATACGGAGGCAGGGGACACCTCTAGACACACAAGTTGATCCACGTGATCTATTCCTTAGCCGTGTGCGGTGCCCCCTGCCACCATATACCTCGATAATACTGTAGCGGAGTTTAGGCGAAGCCCTGCTGCTGTAGTTCATCAAGATCGTCACCACGCCGTCATGCTGACGGAACTCTTCCCCGACAATTTGCTGGATCGGAGTCCGGGGATCGTCATCGAGCTGAACGTGTGCTCGAACTCGGAGGTGCCGTAGTTTCGGTGCTTGATCGGTTGGATCGTGAAGACGTACGACTACTTCCTCTACGTTGTGTCAACGCTTCCGCAGTCGGTCTGCGTTGGGTACGTAGACAACACTCTCCCCTCGTTGCTATGCATCACATGATCTTGCGTGTGCGTAGGAAAATTTTGAAATTACTACGAAACCCAACAGTGGCATCCGAGCCTAGGTTATTTATGTTGATGTTATATGCACGAGTAGAACACAAGTGAGTTGTGGATGATACAAGTCATACTGCCTACCAGCATGTCATACTTTGGTTCGGCGGTATTGTTGGACGAGACGACCCGGACCAACCTTATGCGTACGCTTACGCGAGACCGGTTCCCTCGACGTGCTTTGCACATAGATGGCTTGCGGGCGACTGTCTCTCCAACTTTAGTTGAACCGAGTATGGCTACGCCCGGTCCTTGAGAAGGTTAAAACGGAGTCTATTTGACAAACTATCGTTGTGGTTTTGATGCGTAGGTGAGATTGGTTCTTACTTAAGCCCGTAGCAGCCACGTAAAACATGCAACAACAAAGTAGAGGACGTCTAACTTGTTTTTGCAGGGCATGTTGTGATGTGATATGGTCAAGGCATGATGCTGAATTTTATTGTATGAGATGATCATGTTTTGTAACCGAGTTATCGGCAACTGGCAGGAGCCATATGGTTGTCGCTTTATTGTATGCAATGCAATCGCGATGTAATGCTTTACTTTATTACTAAACGGTAGTGATAGTCGTGGAAGCATAAGATTGGCGAGACGACAACGATGCTACGATGGAGATCAAGGTGTCGCGCCGGTGACGATGGTGATCATGACGGTGCTTCGGAGATGGAGATCACAAACACAAGATGATGATGGCCATATCATATCACTTATATTGATTGCATGTGATGTTTATCCTTTATGCATCTTATCTTGCTTTGATTGACGGTAGCATTTTAAGATGATCTCTCACTAAAATTATCAAGAAGTGTTCTCCCTGAGTATGCACCGTTGCCAAAGTTCGTCGTGCCCAGACACCACGTGATGATCGGGTGTGATAAGCTCTACGTCCATCTACAACGGGTGCAAGCCAGTTTTTGCACACGCAGAATACTCAGGTTATACTTGACGAGCCTAGCATATACAGATATGGCCTCGGAACACGGAGACCGAAAGGTCGAGCGTGAATCATATAGTAGATATGATCAACATAATGATGTTCACCGATGAAACTACTCCATCTCACGTGATGATCGGACATGGTTTAGTTGATTTGGATCACGTGATCACTTAGAGGATTAGAGGGATGTCTATCTAAGTGGGAGTTCTTAAGTAATATGATTAAATTGAACTTAAATTTATCATGAACTTAGTCCTGGTAGTATTTTGCAAATCATGTTGTAGATCAATAGCTCGCGTTGTTGCTTCCCTGTGTTTATTTTGATATGTTCCTAGAGAAAATTGTGTTGAAAGATGTTAGTAGCAAAGATGCGGATTGGATCCGTGATATGAGGTTTATCCTCATTGCTGCACAGAAGAATTATGTCCTTGATGCACCGCTAGGTGACGGATCTATTGCAGGAGCAGATGCAGACGTTATGAACGTTTGGCTAGCTCAATATGATAACTACTTGATGGTTTAGTGCACCATGCTTAACGGCTTAGAATCGGGACTTCAAAGACGTTTTTGAACGTCATGGACCATATAAGATGTTCCAGGAGTTGAAGTTAATATTTCCAGCAAATACCCGAGTTGAGAGATATGAAGTCTCCAACAAGTTCTAATAGCTAAAAGATGGAGGAGAATCGCTCAACTAGTGATCATGTGCTCAGATTGTCTGGGTACTTCAATCGCTTGAATCAAGTGGGAGTTAATCTTCCAGATAAGATAGTGATTGACAGAATTCTCTAGTCACCACCACTAAGTTACTAGAACTTCGTGATGAACTATAGTATGCAAGGGATGACGAAAACGATTCCCGAGCTCTTCGTGATGTTGAAATAAACGAAGGTAGAAATCAAGAAGGAGCATCAAGTGTTGATGGTTAACAAGACCACTAGTTTAAAGAAAAAGGGCAAAGGGAAGAAGAAGGGAACTTCAAAAAGAATGGCAAGCTAGTTGCTACTCAAGTGAAGAAACCCAAGTCTGGTCCTAAGCCTGAGACTAAGTGTTTCTACTGCAAAGAGACTGGTCACTGGAAGAGGTACTACCCCAAGTGATTGGCGGATAAGAAGGATGTCAAAGTGAACATAAGTATATTTGATATACATGTTATTGATGTGTACTTTACTAGTGTTTATAGCAACCCCTCAGTATTTGATACTAGTTCAGTTGCTAAGATTAGTAACTCGAAACGGGAGTTGCAGAATAAACAGAGACTAGCTAAGGGTGAAGTGACGATGTGTGTTGGAAGTGGTTCCAAGATTGATATGATCATCGTCGCACACTCCCTATACTTTCGGGATTAGTGTTGAACCTAAATAAGTGTTATTTGGTGTTTGCGTTGAGCATGAATATGATTTGATCATGTTTATTGTAATACGGTTATTCATTTAAGTAAGAGAATAAATTGTTGTTCTGTTTACATGAATAGAACCTTATATGGTTACACACCCAATGAAAATAGTTCGTTGGATCTTGATCGTAGTGATACAGATAATCATAATATTGAAACCAAAAGATGCAAAGTTAATAATGATAAGTGCAACTTGTTTGTAGCACTGCCGTTTAGGTCATATTGGTGTAAAGCGCATGAAGAAACTCCATACTGATGGGATTTTGGAATCACTTGATTATGAATCACTTGATACTTGCGAACCATGCCTTTTGGGCAAGATGACTAAAACGCCATTCTCCGGAACAATGAAGCAAGCAACAGATTTGTTGGAAATCATACATACTGATGTATGTGGTCCGATGAATATTGAGGCTCGCGACAGGTATCATTATTTTCTGATCTTCATAGATGATTTGAGCAGATATGAGTATATCTTCTTGATGAAACATAAGTCTGAAACATTTGAAAAGTTCAAAGAATTTCAGAGTGAAGTGAAAAATCATCGTAACAAGAAAATAAAGTTTCTACGATCTGATCGTAGAGAAGAGTATTTGAGTTACGAGTTTGGCCTTCAGTTAAAAAACAATGTGAAATAGTTTCATTACTCATGCCACCTGGAACACCACAATGTAATGGTGTGTCCGAACATCATAACCGTACTTTATTAGATATGGTGCGATCTATGATGTCTCTTACCGATCTACCACTATCGTTTTGGGTTTATGCATTAGAGACAGTTGCATTCACGTTAAATAGGGCACCATCTAAATCCGTTGAGACGACACCGTATGAACTATGGTTTGGCAAGAAACCTAAGCTGTCGTTTCTTAAAGTTTGAGGTTGCTATGCTTATGTGAAAAAATTTCAACCTGATAAGCTCAAACCCAAATAGGAGAAATGTGTCTTCATAGGATATCCAAAAAGAAACTATTGGATACACCTTCTATCACAAGACCGAAGGCAATACTTTTGTTGCTAAATTCGGAAACTTTCTGGAGAAGGAGTTTCTCTCGAAAGAAGTGAGTGGGAGGAAAGTAGAACTTGATGAGGTAACTGTACCTGCTCACTTACTGGAAAGTAGTTCATCACAAAAAACTGTTTCAGTGACTCCTACACCAGTTAGTGAGGAAGCCAATGATAATGATCATGAAACTTCAGATCAAGATACTGCTGAACCTCGTAGATCAACCAGAGTAAGATCTGCACCAGAGTGGTACGGTAATCTAGTTCTGGAAGTCATGCTACTAGATCATGATGAACCTACGAACTATGAAGAAGCGATGGTGAGCCCAGATTGCGCAAAGTGGCTTGAAGCCATGAAATCTGAGATGGGATCCATGTATGAAAGCAAAGTATGGACTTTGGTTGACTTGCCCGATGATCGGCAAGCAATTGAGAATAAATGGATCTTCAAGAAGAAGACTGACGCTGATGGTAATATTACTGTCTACAAAGCTAGAATTGTCGCAAAAAGGTTTTTCGACAAGTTCAAGGTGTTGACTACGATGAGAGTTTCTCTCTCGTATCTATGCTTAAGTCTGTCCGAATCATGTTAGCAAATTGCCGCATTTTATGAAATCTGGCAAATGGATAAACAAAACTGCATTCCTGAATGGATTTCTGGAAGAAGAGTTGTATATGATGCAACCAGAAGGTTTTGTCGATCCAAAGGGAGCTAACAAAATATGCAAGCTCCAGCGATCCATCTGTGGACTGGTGCAAGCATCTCGGAGTTGGAATATACGCTTTGATAAGTTGATCAAAGCATATAGTTTTATACAGACTTTCGATGAAGCCTGTATCTACAAGAAAGTGAGTGGGAGCACTACAGTATTTCTGATAAGTATATGTGAATGACATATTGTTGATCGGAAATAATGTAGAATTATTCTGTAAAGCATAAAGAAGTGTTTGAAAGGAGTTTTTCAAAGAAAGACTTCGGTGAAGCTGCTTACATATTGAGCTTCAAGATCTATAGAGATAGATCAAGACGCTTGATAAGTTTTTCAATGAGTACATACCTTGACAAGATTTTGAAGTAGTTCAAAATGGAACAGTCAAAGAAAAGTTTCTTGCCTGTGTTACAAGGTGTGAAGTTGAGTAAGACTCAAAGCCCGACCACGGCAGAAGATAGAAAGAGAATGAAAGTCATTCCCTAAGCCTCAGTCATAGGTTCTATAAAGTATGCCATGCTGTGTACCAGATCTATTGTATACCCTACACTAATTGGCATGGGAGTACAATAGTGATCTAGGAGTAGATCACTGGACAGCGGTCAAAATTATCCTTAGTGGAATAAGGATATGTTTCTCAATTATGGAGGTGGAAAAAAGGTTCGCCGTAAAGGGTTACGTCGATACAAGTTTTGACACAGATCTGGATGACTCTAAGTCTCGATCTAGATACATATTTAAAGTGGGAGCAATTAGCTAGAGTAGCTCCGTGCAGAGCATTCTTGACATAAATATTTGCAAAATACTTACGGATCTGAATGTGACAGACCCGTTGACTAAGATTCTCTCACAAGCAAAACATGATCGCACCTTAGTACTCCTTGGGTGTTAATCATATAGCGATGTGAACTAGATGACTGAATCTAGTAAAACCCTTTGGGTGTTGATCACATATCGATGTGAACTATGGGTGTTAATCACATGGTGATGTGAACTATTGCTGTTAAATCACATGGCGATGTGAACTAGATTATTGACTCTAGTGCAAGTGGGAGACTGAAGGAAATATGCCCTAGAGGCAATAATAAAGTTATTATTTATTTCCTTATAATCATGATAAATGTTTATTATTCATGCTAGAATTGTATTAACCGGAAACATAATACATGTGTGAATACATAGACAAACAAAGTGTCACTAGTATGCCTCTACTTGACTAGCTCGTTAACCAAAGATGGTTATGTTTCCTGACCATGAACAATGAGTTGTTATTTGATTAACAAGGTCACATCATTAGTTGAATGATCTAATTGACATGACCCATTCCATTAGCTTAGCACATGATCGTTTAGTATGTTGCTATTGCTTTCTTCATGACTTATACATGTTCCTATGACTATGAGATTATGCAACTCCCGTTTGCCGGAGGAACACTTTGGGTGCTACCAAACGTCACAACGTAACTGGGTGATTATAAAGGAGCATTACAGGTGACTCCAATGGTAGATGTTGGGTTGGCGTATTTCGAGATTAGGATT
Organism: Triticum timopheevii; assembly: GCA_963921465.1. NCBI lineage: Eukaryota > Viridiplantae > Streptophyta > Magnoliopsida > Poales > Poaceae > Triticum > Triticum timopheevii. Next base: position 7,101,527 of record OY997274.1, on the reverse strand, counting down.
TGTCACTCCGATTGTCGGAGAGGTATCTCTGGGCCCTCTCGGTAATACACATCACATAAGCCTTGCAAGCATTACAACTAATATGTTAGTTGTGAGATGATGTATTACGAAACGAGTAAAGAGACTTGCCGGTAACGAGATTGAACTAGGTATTGGATACCGACGATCGAATCTCGGGCAAGTAACATACCGATGACAAAGGGAACAACGTATGTCGTTATGCGGTCTGACCGATAAAGATCTTCGTAGAATATGTAGGAACCAATATGGGCATCCAGGTCCCGCTATTGGTTATTGACCGGAGACGTGTCTCGGTCATGTCTACATTGTTCTCGAACCCGTAGGGTCCGCACGCTTAAGGTTACGATGACAGTTACATTATGAGTTTATGCATTTTGATGTACCGAAGGTTGTTCGGAGTCCCGGATGTGACCACGGACATGACGAGGAGTCTCGAAATGGTCGAGATGTAAAGATTGATATATTGGAAGCCTATGTTTGGACATCGGAAGTGTTCCGGGTGAAATCGGGATTTTACCGGGTTACCGGGAGGTTACCGGAACCCCCCGGGAGCCATATGGGCCTACATGGGCCTTAGTGGAAAGGTGAAAGGGCTGCCCACAAGGGCTGCGCGCCTCCCCCCTTCCCCTAGTCCTATTAGGACTAGGAGAGGTGGCCGGCCACCCTTCTCCCTCTTTCCCCCTCGGGGAATCCTAATTGGAATAGGATTGGAGGGGAGTCCTACTCCCGGAAGGAGTAGGACTCCTCCTGCGCCTTCCTCCTTGGCCGGCCAGCCTCCCCCCTTTACTCCTTTATATACGGAGGCAGGGGACACCTCTAGACACACAAGTTGATCCACGTGATCTATTCCTTAGCCGTGTGCGGTGCCCCCTGCCACCATATACCTCGATAATACTGTAGCGGAGTTTAGGCGAAGCCCTGCTGCTATAGTTCATCAAGATCGTCACCACGCCGTCGTGCTGACGGAACTCTTCCCCGACACTTTGCTGGATCGGAGTCCGGGGATCGTCATCGAGCTGAACGTGTGCTCGAACTCGGAGGTGCCGTAGTTTCGGTGCTTGATCGGTTGGATCGTGAAGACGTACGAATACTTCCTCTACGTTGTGTCATCGCTTCCGCAGTCGGTCTGCGTTGGGTATGTAGACAACACTCTCCCCTTGTTGCTATGCATCACATGATCTTGCATGTGCGTAGGAAAATTTTGAAATTACTACGAAACCCAACAGATATGATCAACATAGTGATGTTCACCATTGAAAACTACTCCATCTCACGTGATGATCGGACATGGTTTAGTTCATTTGGTTCACGTGATCATTTAGATGAATAGAGGGATGTCTATCTAAGTGGGAGTTCTTAAGTAATATGATTAATTGAACTTTAATTTATCATGAACTTAGTCCTGATAGTTATTTTGCATGTCTATGTTATTGTAGATCAATGGCCCGTGCTATCGTTCCTTTGAATTTTAATTCGTTCCTAGAGAAAGCTAAGTAGATGATGGCAGCAATTACACGGACTGGGTCCGTAACTTGAGGATTATCCTCATTGCTGCACAGAAGAATTACGTCCTGGAAGCACTGCTGGGTGCTAGGCCTGCTGCAGACGCTACTAATGATGTTAAGAACGTCTGGCAGAGCAAAGCTGATGACTACTTGATAGTTCAGTGTGCCATGCTCTACGGCTTAGAATTGGGACTTCAAAGACGTTTTGAACGTCATGGAGCATATGAGATGTTCCAAGAGTTGAAGTTAATATTTCAAGCAAATGCCCGAGTTGAGAGATATGAAGTCTCCAACAAGTTCTATAGCTGCAAAATGGAGGAGAATAGTTCTGTCAGTGAACACATACTCAGAATGTCCAGGTACCGTAACCACTTGACTCAGCTGGGAGTTAATCTTCCTGATGATAGTGTCATTGACAGATTTCTTCAATCACTGCCAGCAAGCTATAAGGGCTTCGTGATGAACTATAATATGCAAGGGATGACGAAAACGATTCCCGAGCTCTTCGCAATGCTAAAGGCTGCGGAGGTAGAAATCAAGAAGGAGCATCAAGTGTTGATGGTCAACAAGACCACTAGTTTCAAGAAAAAGGGCAAAGGGGAGAAGGGAAACTTCAAGAAGAACGGCAAGAAAGTTGCTGCCCAGGAGAAGAAACCCAAGTCTGGACCTAAGCCTGAAACTGAGTGCTTTTACTGCAAAGTGACTAGTCACCAGAAGCAGAACTGCCCCAAGTATTTGGCGGATAAGAAGTATGGCAAAGTGGAAGGTATATTTGATATACATGTTATTGATGTGTACGTTACTAATGCTCATAGTAGCGTTTGGGTATTTGATACTGGTTCTGTTGCTCATATTTGCAACTTGAAACAGGGGCTACGGATTAAATGAAGATTGGCTAAGGACGAGGTGACAATGCGCGTGGGAAATGGTTCCACGGTCGATGTGATCGCCGCCGACAAGCTACCTCTATATCTACCTTCGGGATTAGTTTTAGACCTAAATAATTGTTATTGGGTGCCAGCGTTGAGCATGAACATTATATATGGATCTTGTTTGATGTGAGACGGTTATTCATTTAAATCAAGAATAATGGTTGTTCTATTTATATGATTAATATCTTTTATGGTCATGCACCCTTGCTGAGTGGTCTATTTTTTGAATCTCGATTGTGATGATACACATGTGAAGGAAATATGCCCTAGAGGCAATAATAAAGTTATTATTTATTTCCTCATATCATGATAAATGTTTATTATTCATGCTAGAATTGTATTAACCGGAAACATAATACATGTGTGAATACATAAACAAAACTATAGTCACTAGTATGCCTCTACTTGACTAGCTCATTAATCAAAGATGGTTATGTTTCCTGACCATAGACATGTGTTGTCATTTGATTAGTGGGATCACATCATTAGAAGAATGATGTGATTGACATGACCCATTTTGTTAGCCTAGCACTTGATCGTTTAGTATACTGCTATTGCTTTCTTCATGACTTATACAAAGTTCTTGCAACTATGAGATTGTGCAACTCCCGTTTACCGGAAGAACACTTTGTGTGCTACCAAACGTCACAACGTAACTGGCTGATTATAAAGGTGCTCTACAGGTGTTTCCGAAGGTACATGTTGAGTTGGCATAATTCGAGATTAGGATTTGTCACTCCGATTGTCGGAGAGGTATCTCTGGGCCCTCTCGGTAATACTCATCACCTAAGCCTTGCAAGCATGTAACTAATGAGTTAGTTATGAGATGATGTATTACGGAACGAGTAAAGAGACTTGCCGGTAACGAGATTGAACTAGGTATTGGATACCAACGATCAAATCTCGGGCAAGTAACATACCGATGACAAAGGGAACAACGTATGTTGTTGTGCGGTTTGACCGATAAAGATCTTCGTAGAATATGTAGGAACCAATATGGGCATTCAGGTCCCGCTATTGGTTATTGACCGGAGACGTGTCTCGGTCATGTCTACATTGTTCTCGAACCGTAGGTCCGCACACTTAAGGTTTCAATGACAATTATATTATGAGTTTATGAGTTTTGATGTACCGAAGGAGTTTGGAGTCCCGGATGAGATCGGGGACATGACGAGGAGTCTCGAAATGGTCGAGACGTAAAGATCGATATATTGGACGACTATATTCGGAGTTCGGAAAGGTTCCGAGTCATTCGGGTATTTATCGGAGTACCAGAGAGTTACGGGAATTCGCCGGGGAGAAGTATTGGGCCTTATTGGGCCCTGCGGGAAAGAGAGAGGGACTGCCTAGGGCAGGCCGCGCGCCCCCCCAAGGCCTAGTCCGAATTGGACTAGGGGGAGGGGCCGCACCCCCTCCTTCCTTCCCTTCTCTCTTCCCCTTCCTAGTCTCCTACTCCTACTACATGGAAGGATCCCTAGTTGGACTAGGAAAGGGGGAATCCTACTCCCGGTGGGAGTAGGACTCCCCTATGGCGCGCCTCCTCCCTAGGCCGGCCTCCTCCTCCCTCCCTCCTTTATATACGGGGGCGGGGGGGCATCCTAGACACACAAGTTGATCATTGAGATCGTTCCTTAGCCGTGTGCGGTGCCCCCCTCCATGATATTACACCTCGGTCATATTGTAGTGGTGCTTAGGCGAAGCCCTGCGACAGGAGAACATCAAGATCGTCACCACGCCGTCGTGCTGACGGAACTCCTCCCCGCGCCTCTGCTGGATCGGAGATCGGGGTGCGTCATCGAGCTGTACGTGTGTCAAGAACTCGGAGGTGCCGGAGTAACGGTGCTTGGATCGGTCGGACCGGGAGGACGTACGACTACTTCCTCTACGTTGCGTCAACGCTTCCGCTTCGGTCTACGAGGGTACGTAGACAACACTCTCCCCTCTCGTTGCTATATCATCACCATGATCTTGCGTGTGCGTAGGAATTTTTTTGAAATTACTACGTTCCCCAACAGTGGCATCCGAGCCTAGGTTTTATGTGTTGATGTTATATGCACGAGTAGAACACAAGTGAGTTGTGGACGATATAAGTCATACTGCCTACCAGCATGTCATACTTTGGTTCAGCGGTATTGTTGGATGAAGCGGCCCGGACCGACATTACGCGTACGCTTACGCGAGACTGGTTTTACCGCCATGCTTTGCACACAGGTGACTAGCGGGTGTATGTTTCTCCAACTTTAGTAGAACCGAGTGTGGCTACGCCCGGTCCTTGTGAAGGTTAAAACGGAGTCTATTTGACAAACTATCGTTGTGGTTTTGATGCGTAGGTAAGAACGGTTCTTGCTAAGCCCGTAGCAGCCACGTAAAATTTGCAACAACAAAGTAGAGGACGTCTAACTTGTTTTTGCAGGGCATGTTGTGATGTGATATGGTCAAGACGTGATGCTATATTTTATTGTATGAGATGATCATGTTTTGTAACCGAAGTTATCGGCAACTGGCAGGAGCCATATGGTTGTCGCTTTATTGAATGAAATGCAAACGCCCTCTAATTGCTTTACTAAGCGGTAGCGATAGTCGTAGAAGCAATAGATGGCGTAAACGACAACGATGCTACGATGGAGATCAAGGTGTCACGCCGGTGACGATGGTGATCACGACGGTGCTTCGAAGATGGAGATCACAAGCACAAGATGATGATGGCCATATCATATCACTTATATTGATTGCATGTGATGTTTATCCTTTATGCATCTTATCTTGCTTTGATTGACGGTAGCATTTTAAGATGATCTCTCACTAAAATTATCAAGAAGTGTTCTCCCTGAGTATGCACCGTTGCCAAAGTTCGTCGTGCCCAGACACCACGTGATGATCGGGTGTGATAAGCTCTACGTCCATCTACAACGGGTGCAAGCCAGTTTTGCACATGCGGAATACTCAGGTTAAACTTGACGAGCCTAGCATATGCAGATATGGCCTCGGAACACGGAGACTGAAAGGTCGAGCGTGAATCATATAGTAGATATGATCAACATAATGATGTTCACCATTGAAAACTACTCCATCTCACGTGATGATCGGTTATGGTTTAGTTGATTTGGATCACGTGATCACTTAGATGACTAGAGAGATGTCTGTCTAAGTGGGAGTTCTTAAGTAATATGATTAATTGAACTTTAATTTATCATGAACTTAGTCCTAGTAGTATCTTGCAAATTATGTTGTAAATCAATAGCTCGCGTTGTTGCTTTCATATGTTTATTTTGATATGTTCCTAGAGAAAATTGTGTTGAAAAATGTTAGTAGCAATGTTGCGGATTTGATCCGTGATCTGAGGTTAATCCTCATTGCTGCACAGAAGAATTATGTCCTTGATGCACCGCTAGGTGACAGACCTATTGCAAGAGCAGTTGTAGACGTTATGAATGTTTGGCTAGCTCAATATGATGACTACTTGATGGTTTAGTGCACCATGCTTAACGGCTTAGAATCGGGACTTCAAAGACGTTTTGAACGTCATGGACCATATGAGATGTTCCAGGAATTGAAGTTAATATTTCAAGTAAATACCCGAGTTGAGAGATATGAAGTCTCCAACAAGTTCTATAGCTAAAAGATGGAGGAGAATCGCTCAACTAGTGAGCATGTGCTCAGATTGTCTGGGTACTTCAATCGCTTGAATCAAGTGGGAGTTAATCTTCCAGATAAAATAGTGATTGACAGAATTCTCTAGTCACCATCACTAAGTTACTAGAACTTCGTGATGAACTATAGTATGCAAGGGATGACGAAAACGATTCCCAAGCTCTTCGTGATGCTGAAATCAACGAAGGTAGAAATCAAGAAAGTGCATCAAGTGTTGATGGTTAACAAGATCACTAGTTTCAAGAAAAGGGCAAAGGGAAAGAAAGGGAACTTCAAATGGAAAGACAAGCAAGTTGTCACTCCCGCGAAGAAAACCAAAGCTGGACCAAAGCCTGAAACTGAGTGCTTACACTGCAAAGGAAATGGTCACTGGAAGCGCCCTGAATATTTGGTGGGTAAGAAGGATGGCAAAGTGAACAAGTGTATATTTGATATACAGGTTATTGATGTGTGCCTTACTAGTGTTTATAGTAGCCCCTGAGTATTTGATACTTGTTCGGTTGCTAAGATTAGTAACTCGAAACGGGAGTTGCAGAATAAATAGAGACTAGTTAAAGGGAGAAGTGACGATGTGTGTTGGAAATAGTTCCAAGATTGATATGATCATCATCACACACTCCCTATACTTTCGGGATTAGTGTTAAACCTAAATAAGTGTTATTTGGTGTTTGCGTTGAGCATGAATATGATTTGATCATGTTTATTGCAATACGGTTATTCATTTAAAATCAGAGAATAATTGTTGTTCTGTTTACATGAATAAAACCTTCAATGGTCATACACCCAATGAAAATAGTTTGTTGGATCTCGATCGTAGTGATACACATATTCATAATATTGATGCCAAAAGATGCAAAGTTAATAATGATAGTGCAACTTATTTGTGGCACTGCCGTTTGGGTCATATCGGTGTAAAAGCGCATGAAGAAACTCCATAAAGATGGATTTTCAGAATCACTTGGTTATGAATCATTTGATGCTTGCGAACCGTGCCTTTTGGGCAAGATGACTAAAACTCCGTTCTTCGGAACAATGGAACGAGCTACTGACTTATTGGAAATAATACATACTGATGTATGCAGACCAATGAGTATGAAGGCTTGTGGCAAGTATCGTTATTTTCTGACCTTCACAAGATGATTTGAGCAGATATGGGTATATCTTCTTGATGAAACATAAGTCTGAAATAGTTGAAAGGTTCAAAGAATTTCAGAGTGAAGTGGAAAAATCATCGTAACAAGAAAATAAAGTTTCCGCGATCTGATCGCGGAAACGAATATTTGAGTTACGAGTTTGGTCTTCAATTAAAATAATGTGAAATAGTTTCACAGCTCACGCCACCTGGAACACCACAACGTTATGGTGTGTCCGAACGTCGTAACCGCACTTTATTGGATATATATGGTGCGATCTATGATGTCTCTTACTGATTTACCAATATTGTTTTGGGGTTATGCATTAGAGACAGCTGCATTCACGTTAAAAGGGCACCATCTAAATCCGTTGAGACGACAACATATGAACTGTGGTTTAGCAAGAAACCCAAGTTGTCGTTTCTTAAAGTTTGGGGCTACGATGCTTATGTGAAAAAGTTTCATCCTGATAAGCTCGAACCCAAATCAGAGAAGTGCGTCTTCATAGAATACCCAAAGGAAATTGTTGGGTACACCTTCTATCACAGATCCGAAGGCAAGACATTCGTTGCTAAAATGGATCCTTTCCAGAGAAGGAGTTTCTCTCGAAAGAAGTGAGTGGGAGGAAAGTAGAGCTTGATAAGGTAATTTGTACCTTCTCCCGAATTGGAAAGTAGTTCATCACGGAAATCAGTTCCAGTGATTCCTACACCAATTAGTGAGGAAACTAATGATGATGATCATGAAACTTCAGAGCAAGTTACTACAAAACCTCGTAGGTCTTCCAAAGTACAGTCCGCACCAGAGTAGTACGGTAATACTGTTCTGGAAGTCATGTTACTAGACCTTGATGAACCTACGAACTATGAGGAAGCGATGATGAGCCCAGATTCCGCGAAATGGCTTGAGGCCATAAAATCTGAGATATGATCCATGTATGAGAACAAAGTATGGACTTTGATTGACTTGCTCGATGATCAGCAAGCCATATTAAATAAATGGATCTTCAAGAGGAAGACAGATGCTGATAGTAGTGTTACTATCTACAAAGCTAGACTTGTCGAAAAAGGTTTTTGACAAAGTTCAAAGTGTTGAATACAATGAGATTTTCTCACTTGTATCGATGCTTAAAAGTCTGTCCGAATCATGTTAGCAATTGCCACATTTTATGAAATTTGGCAAATGGCTGTCAAAACTACATTCCTTAATAGATTTGTTAAAGAAGAGTTGTATATGATACAACCAGAAGGTTTTGTCAATCCTAAAGGTGCTAACAAAGTGTGCATGCTCCAGCGATCCATCTATGGACTGGTGCAAGCATCTCGGAGTTGGAATATATGCTTTGATGAGTTGATCAAAGCATATAGTTTTGTACAGACTTACGGTGAAGCCTGTATTTACAAGAAAGTGAGTGGGAGCACTACAACATTTCTGATAGGTATATGTGAATGACATATTGTTGATCGGAAATAATGTAGAATTATTCTGCAAAGCATAAATGAGTGTTTGAAAAGAGTTCTTTAAATAGAGACCTCAGTAAAGCTACTTACATATTGAGCATCAAGATCTATTGAGATAGATCAAGACGCTTGATAAGATTTTCAATGAGTACATACCTTGGCAAGATTTTGAAATAGTTCAAAATGGAACAGTCAAAGAAAGAGTTCTTGCCTGTGTTGCAAAGGTATGAAATTGAGTAAGACTCAAATCCCGACCACAGCAGAAAAATAGAAAGAGAATGAAAAGTCATTCCCTATGCCTCAGTCATAGGTTCTATAAAGTATGCTATGCTATGTACCAGACCTATTGTATACTTTGCTCTGAATTTGGCAAAGGAGTACAATAGTGATCTAGGAGTAGATCACTGGACATTGGTCAAGAATATCCTTAGTAAGGACTAAGGAGATGTTTCTCGATTATGGAGGTGATAAAAGAGTTTGTTGTAAAAGTTACATCAGTGCAAACTTTTACACTGATCCAGATGACTCTAAGTCTCAACCTGGATACATTTTGAAAGTGGGAGCAATTAGCTAGAGTAGCTCCGTGCAGAGCATTGTGGACATAAAATATTTGCAAAATACATACGGCTCTGAATGTGACAGACCCGTTGACTAAGCTTCTCTCACGAGCAAAACATGATCACACCTTAGTACTCTTTGGGTGTTAATCACATAGCGATGTGAACTAGATTATTGACTCTACTAAACCCTTTGGATGTTGGTCACATGATGATGTGAACTATGGGTGTTAATCATATACAGATATGAATATTGGTGTTAAATCACACGGCGATGTGAACTAGATTATTGACTCTAGTGCAAGTGGGAGACTGAAGGAAATATGCCCTAGAGGCAATAATAAAGTTATTATTTATTTCCTCATATCATGATAAATGTTTATTATTCATGCTAGAATTGTATTAACCGGAAACATAATACATGTGTGAATACATAGACAAAACTGTAGTCACTAGTATGCCTCTACTTGACTAGCTCATTAATCAAAGATGGTTATGTTTCCTGACCATAGACATGTGTTGTCATTTGATTAGTGGGATCACATCATTAGAAGAATGATGTGATTGACATGACCCATTTTGTTAGCCTAGCACTTGATCGTTTAGTATACTGCTATTGCTTTCTTCATGACTTATACAAAGTTCCTGCAACTATGAGATTGTGCAACTCCCGTTTACCGGAAGAACACTTTGTGTGCTACCAAACGTCACAACGTAACTGGCTGATTATAAAGGTGCTCTACAGGTGTTTCCGAAGGTACATGTTGAGTTGGCATAATTCGAGATTAGGATTTGTCACTCCGATTGTCGGAGAGGTATCTCTGGGCCCTCTCGGTAATACTCATCACCTAAGCCTTGCAAGCATGTAACTAATGAGTTAGTTATGAGATGATGTATTACGGAACGAGTAAAGAGACTTGCCGGTAACGAGATTGAACTAGGTATTGGATACCAACGATCAAATCTCGGGCAAGTAACATACCGATGACAAAGGGAACAACGTATGTTGTTGTGCGGTTTGACCGATAAAGATCTTCGTAGAATATGTAGGAACCAATATGGGCATCCAGGTCCCGCTATTGGTTATTGACCGAAGACGTGTCTCGGTCATGTCTACATTGTTCTCGAACCATAGGGTCCGCACACATAAGGTTTCGATGACAATTATATTATGAGTTTATGAGTTTTGATGTACCGAAGGAGTTCGGAGTCCCGGATGAGATCGGGGACATGACGAGGAGTCTCGAAATGGTCGAGACATAAAGATCGATTTATTGGACGACTATATTCGGAGTTCGGAAAGGTTCCGAGTCATTCGGGTATTTATCGGAGTACCGGAGAGTTACGGGAATTCGCCGGGGAGAAGTATTGGGCCTTATTGGGCCCTGCGGGAAAGAGAGAGGGACTGCCTAGGGCAGGCCGCATGCCCTCCTAAGGCCTAGTCCGAATTGGACTAGGGGGAGGGGCCGCACCCCCTCCTTCCTTCCCTTCTCTCTTCCCCTTCCTAGTCTCCTACTCCTACTACATGGAAGGATCCCTAGTTGGACTAGGAAAGGGGGAATCCTACTCCCGGTGGGAGTAGGACTCCCCTATGGCGCGCCTCCTCCCTAGGCCGGCCTCCTCCTCCCTCCCTCCTTTATATACGGGGGCGGGGGGGCACCCTAGACACACAAGTTGATCATTGAGATCGTTCCTTAGCCGTGTGCGGTGCCCCCCTCCACGATATTACACCTCGGTCATATTGTAGCGGTGCTTAGGCGAAGCCCTGAGACAGGAGAACATCAAGATCGTCACCACGCCATCGTGCTGACGGAACTCCTCCCCGCGCCTCTGCTGGATCGGAGATTGGGGTGCGTCATCGAGCTGTACGTGTGTCAAGAACTCGGAGGTGCCGGAGTAACGGTGCTTGGATCGGTCGGACCGGGAGGACGTACGACTACTTCCTCTACGTTGCGTCAACGCTTCCGCTTCGGTCTACGAGGGTACGTAGACAACACTCTCCCCTCTCGTTGCTATATCATCACCATGATCTTGCGTGTGCGTAGGAATTTTTTTGAAATTACTACGTTCCCCAACAACATGTTCATAATATTGAAGCTAAAAGATGCAAAGTTGATAATGATAGTGCAACTTATTTGTGGCACTACCGCTTAGGTCATATCGGTGTAAAGCACGTGAAGAAACTCCATGGTAAGGGCGTTTGGAATCACTTGATTATGAATCACTTGGTGCTTGTGAACCATGCCTCATGGGCAAGATGACTAAAACTCGGTTCTCCGGAACAATGGAACAAGCTACTGACTTATTGGAAATAATACATACCGGTGTATGCGGTCCAATGAGTGTTGAGGCTTGTGGCGGGTATCGTTATTTTCTTACCTTCACAGATGATTTGAGAAGATATGGTTATATCTACTTAATGAAGCATAAGTCTGAAACATTTGAAAAGTTCAAAGAATTTTAGAGTGAAGTGGAAAATCATCGTAACAAGAAAATAAAGTTTCTATGATCTAATCATGGAGGAGAATATTTGTGTTACGAGTTTGGTCTTCATTTGAAAGAACGTGGAATAGTTTCACAACTTACGCCACCTGGAACACCACAACGAAACGGTTTGTCCCAACATCGTAACTGTACTTTATTGGATATGGTGCGGTCTATGATGTCTCTTACCGATTTACCACTATCTTTTGGGCTTATGCATTAGAGACAGCTGCATTCACTTTAAACAGGGCACCATCAAAGTCCGTTGAGACGACACCGTACGAATTTTGGTTTGGTAGCAAACCTAAGTTGTCGTTTCTTAAAAGTTTGGGGATGCGATGATTATGTCAAAAGGCTTCAACCTGATAAGCTCGAACCAAAATTGGAGAAATGTATCTTCATAGGATACCCAAAGGAAACTATTGGGTACAACTTCTATCACAGATCCGAAGGCAAGATATTCATTGCTAAGAATGGATCCTTTCTAGAGAAGGAGTTTCCCTCGAAATAAGTGAGTGGGAGGAAAGTAGAACTTGATGAGGTAATTGTACCTTCTCCCGAATTGGAAAGTAGTTTATCAGAGAAATCTGTTCCAGTGATTCATACACCAATTAGTGAGGAAGCTAATGATAATGATCATGAAACTTCGGATCAAGTTACTACCAAACCTCATAGGTCTTCCAGAGTATGGTCCGCACCAGAGTGGTACGGTAATCCTATTCTGGAAGTCATGTTACTAGACCATGATGAACCTACGAACTATGAGGAAGCGATGATGAGCCCAGATTCCGCGAAATGGCTTGAGGCCATGAGATCTGAGATGAGATCCATGTATGAGAACAAAGTGTGGACTTTGGTGGATTTGCCCGATGATTGGCAAGCCATAGAAAATAAATGGATATTCAAGAAGAAGACTGACGCTGACAGTAATGTTACTGTCTACAAAGCTCGACTTGTTGCAAAAGGTTTTTCACAAGTTCAAGGAGTTGACTACGATGAGACTTTCTCACCCGTAGTGATGCTTAAGTCTGTCCGAATCATGTTAGCAATTTCTGCATTTTATGATTATGAAATTTGGCAAATGTATGTCAAAAACTGCATTCCTGAATGGATTTCGGGAAGAAGAGTTGTATATGATGCAACCAGAAGGTTTTGTCGATCCAAAAGGTTCTAACAAAGTGTGCAAGCTCCAGCGATCCATTTATGGACTGGTGCAAGCCTCTCGGAGTTGGAATAAATGCTTTGATAGTGTGATCGAAGCATATGGTTTTATACAGACTTTTGGAGAAGCCTGTATTTACAAGAAAGTGAGTGGGAGCTCTGTAGCATTTCTAATATTATATGTAGATGACATATTGTTGATTGGAAATGATATAGAATTTCTGGATAGCATAAAGGGATACTTGAATAAGAGTTTTTCAATGAAAGACCTCGGTGAAGTTGCTGCTTACATATTGGGCATCAAGATCTATAGAGATAGATCAAGACTCTTAATTGGACTTTCACAAAGCACATACCTTGATAAAGTTTTGAAGAAGTTCAAAATGGATCAGTCAAAGAAAGGGTTCTTGCCTGTGTTACAAGGTGTGAAGTTGAGTCAGACTCAATGCCCGACCACTGTAGAAGATAGAGAGAAGATGAAAGTCATTCCCTATGCTTCAGCCATAGGTTCTATTGTTGGGGAACGTAGTAATTTCAAAAAATTTCCTACACACACGCAAGATCATGGTGATGCATAGCAATGAGAGGGGAGAGTGTATCTTCATACCCTTGAAGATCGCTAAGCAGAAGCGTTTAATAACGCGGTTGATGTAGTCATACACCTTCACGATCCGCCCCGATCAAGTACCGAACGTACGACACCTCCGCGTTCAGCAGACGTTAAGCTCGATGACGTCCTCACCTTCTTGATCCAGCAAGACGGGCGAAGTAGTAGATGAGTTTCGGCAGCACAACGGCGTTGTGACGGTGTTGGTGAAGAATAATCTCCGCAAGGCTTCGCTTAAGCACTACGGAAACTATGACGGAGGATAAACTAGAGGGGACGGGGTTGCCGGCACACGGCTTGGTGTTTCTTGATGTGTCTTTGGTGCTAGCCCTGCCGCTCTATTTATATGTTGAGCCTTGGGGTCGAAACTTGGAGTAAAAGCCTCCACAAAGTCGGTTTCACCCAACAGGCAAGAGTCCTTCTCGGACTCCAGAGCCAGACGCCAGGGTTCCCGGCGTCTGGACCTAGACACCAGGGACCCTGGCCCCCTGGACTCCGCAAAACTTCCTTTTGCGCTTTCCAAAAACCTTGTGGGCTTTCCCCTTTGGCCCAAATAAAGTGTTCTCGTTCCCAAACATTTCGGGAAACATCCGGAACCCCTTCCGGAGACCAAACACTATTATCCCAGATATCAATCTTTATCTCATACAATTTCGGAGTTCCTCGTCATGTCCATGATCATATCCGGGACTCCGAACAACATTCGGTCACCAACATACATAAATCTATATCGTCAACGAACGTTGAGCGTGCAGACCCTACGGGTTTGAGAACTATGTAGACATGACCGAGACACTTCTCTGGTCAATAACCAATAGCAGAACCTGGATGCCCATATTGGCTCCTACATATTCTACAAAGATCTTTATCGGTCGAACCGCATAACAACATACGTTGTTCCCTTTGTCATCGGTATGTTACTTGCCCGAGATTTGATCGTCGGTATCACCATACCTAGTTCAATCTCGTTACCGGCAAGTCTCTTTACTTGTTCCATAATGCATCATCCCGCAACTAACTTATTAGTTACATTGCTTGCAAGGCTTATAGTGATGTGCATTACCGAGAGGGCCCAGAGATACCTCTCCGACAATCGGAGTGACAAATCCTAATCTCGAAATACTTCAACTCAACAAGTACCTTCGGAGACACCTGTAGAGCACCTTTATAACCACCCAGTTACGTTGTGACGTTTGGTAGCACACAAAGTGTTCCTCCGGTAAACGGGAGTTACATAATCTCATAGTCATAGGAACATGTATAAGTCATGAAGAAAGCAATAACAACATACTAAACGATCAAGTGCTAAGCTAACGGAATGGGTCAAGTCAATCACATCATTCTCCTAATGATGTGATCTCGTTAATCAAATGACAACTCATGTCTATGGCTAGGAAACTTAACCATCTTTGATTCAACGAGTTAGTCAAGTAGAGGCATACTAGTGACACTTTGTTTGTCTATGTATTGCTACCTCTTGAGCACTGCGTTGGATTTCCCCGAAGAGGAGAGGATGATGCAGTAAAGTAGCGTAAGTATTTCCCTCAGTTTTTGAGAACCAAGGTATCAATCCAGTAGGAGGTCACGCGCAAGTCCCTCGTACCTGCACAACACGATAGCAACTCGCAACCAACGCTTAGGGGTTGTCAATCCCTTCACGGTTACTTACGAGAGTGAGATCTGATAGAGATAATATTTTTGGTATTTTTGATAGATAGATGCAAAGTAAAAGTAAAGGCAAAGTAAAAACAAAGCAAGTAAATAAAGTAATATAGATTGATATGATGAGAATAGACCCGGGGGCCATAGGTTTCACTAGTGGCTTCTCTAAAGAGCATAAGTATTCTACGGTGGGTGAACAAATTACTGTTGAGCAATTGACAGAACTGAGCATAGTTATGAGTATATCTAGGCAATGATCATGTGTACAGGCATCACGTCCGTGACAAGTAGATCGAAACGATTCTGCATCTACTACTATTACTCCACTCATCGACCGCTATCCAGCATGCATCTAGAGTATTAAGTTAAAAAACAGAGTAACACTTTAAGCAAGATGACATGATGTAGAGGGATAAATTCATGCAAAATGATAAAAACCCCATCTTGTTATCCTCGATGGCAACAATACAGTACGTGCCTTGCAACTCTTTCTGTCACTGAGTAAGGACACCGCAAGATTGAACCCAAAGCCATGCACTTCTCCCATTGCAAGAACTACCAATCTAGTTGGCCAAACCAAACGGATAATTCGAAGAGACTTGCAAAGATAACTCAATCATACATAAAAGAATTCAAAGAAGAATCAAATATTTTCCATAGATAATACTGGATCATAAACCCACAATTCATCGGTCTCAACAAACACACCGCAAAAAGAAGATTACATCGAATAGATCTCCACGAGAGAGGGGGAGAACATTGTATTGAGATCCAAAAAGAGAGAAGAAGCCATCTAGCCACTAGCTATGGACCCGAAGGTCTGAAGTAAACTACTCACACTTCATCGGAGGGGCTATGGTGATGATGTAGAAGCCCTCCATGGTGGATGCCCCCTCCGGCGGAGCTCCGGAACAGGCCCCAAGATGGGATCTCGTGGATACAGAAGGTTGCGGCGGTGGAATTAGGTTTTTGGCTCCTCTTTTGATCATACGGGGATACGTAGGTATATATAGGAGGAAGAAGTACGTCGGTGGAGCTCCGAGGGGCCCACGAGGTAGGGGGGCGCGCCCAGTGGGGGCCCTCCACCCTCGTGACCGCCTCTGGCGCTTCTTGGAGTAGGGTCCAAGTCTCCTGGGTCACCTTCGGTTGGAAAATCACGATCCCAAAGGTTTCATTCCGTTTGGACTCCGTTTGATATTCTGTTTCTTCGAAATACTGAAAAAAGGCAAAAAACAGCAATTCTGGGCTGGGCCTCTGGTTAATAGGTTAGTCCCAAAAATAATATAAAAGTGAAAAATAAAGCCCAATATAGTCCAAAACAGTAGATAAAGTAGCATGGAGCAATCAAAAATTATAGATACGTTGGAGACGTATCAAGCATCCCCAAGCTTAATTCCTGCTCGTCCTCGAGTAGATAAGTGATAAAAAAGAATTTTTGATGCGGAGTGATACTTTGGCATAATTTCAATGTAAATCTTCTTAATCATGGTATGAATATTCAGATCCGAAAGATTCAAGACAAAAGTTCATATTGACATAAAAATAATAATACTTCAAGCATACTAACAAAGCAATTATGTCTTCTCAAAATAACATGGCCAAAGAAAGTTATCCCTACAAAATCATATAGTCTGGCTATGCTCCATCTTCCCCACACAAATTATTTAAATCATGCACAACCCCGATGACAAGCCAAGCAATTGTTTCATACTTTAACATTTTCAAAACTTTTTCAATTTTCACGCAATACATGAGCGTGAGCCATGGGTATAGCACTATATGTGGAATAGAAATGTGGTTGTGGAGAAGACAAAAAGAGGGAAGATAGTCTCACATCAACTAGGCGTATCAACGGGCTATGGAGATGCCCATCAATAGATATCAATGTGAGTGAGTAGGGATTGCCATGCAACAGATGCACTAGAGCTATAAGTATATGAAAGCTCAACAAAAGAAACTTAGTGGGTGTGCATCCAACTCGCTTGCTCACGAAGACCTAGGGCATTTTGAGGAAGCCCATCATTGGAATATACAAGCCAAGTTCTATAATGAAAAATTCCCACTAGTATATGAAAGTGACGAAATGAGAGACTCTCTATCATGAAGATCATGGTGCTACTTTGAAGCACAAGTGTGGTAAAAGGATAGTAGCATTGTCCCTTCTCTCTTTTTCTCTCATTTTTTTTATTTGGGCCTTTTCTCTTTTTTTTATGGCCTCTTTTTTTTTCGTCCGGAGTCTTATCCCGACTTGTGGGGGAATCATAGACTCCATCATCCTTTCCTCACTGGGACAATGCTCTAATAATGATGATCATCACACTTTTATTTTCCTTACAACTCAACAATTACAACTCGATACTTGGAACAAAATATGACTCTATATGAATGCCTCCGGCGGTGTACCGGGATATGCAATGAAACATGAGTGACATGTATGGAAGAATTATGAAATGTGGCTTTTGCCACAAATACGATGTCAACTACATGATCATGCTAGCAATATGACAATGATGGAGCGTGTCATAATAAACGGAACGGTGGAAAGTTGCATGGCAATATATCTCGGAATGGCTATGGAAATGCCATGATAGGTAGGTATGGTGGCTGTTTTGAGGAAGGTATATGGTGGGTGTATGATACCGGCGAAAGGTGCGCGGTATTAGAGAGGCTAGCAAAGGTGGAAGGATGGGAAAAAGTGCGTATAATCCATGGACTCAACATTAGTCATAAAGAACTCATATACTTATTGCAAAAATCTAGAAGTTATCAAAGCAAAGTATTACGCGCATGCTCCTAGGGGGATAGATTGGTAGGAAAAGACCATCGCTCGTCCCCGACCGCCACTCATAAGGAAGACAATCAATAAATAAATCATGCTCCGAGTTCATCACATAACGGTTCACCATACGTGCATGCTACGGGAATCAAAAACTTCAACACAAGTATTCCTTAAATTCACAACTACTCAACTAGCATGACTCTAATATTATCACCTTCATATCTCAAAACAATTATCAAGCATCAAACTTATCTTAGTATTCAACGCACTCAAAAGAAAGTTTCACATATCTTGAACACCAAGTATATTAACATTAAGCAAATTACCATACTATTAACGACTCTCAAAATAATCTAAGTGAAGCATGAGAGATCAAGTTTCTTTAAAACAAATCCACCACCGTGCTCAAAAATATCTAAGTGAAGCACTAGAGCAATAATTATCACGCTCAAAAGATATAAGTGAAGCACTATGAGCAAAACTATCAAGCTCAAAAGATATAAGTGAAGAACATAGAGTATTCTAAAAATTTCAATTCATGTATGGCTCTCTCAAAAGGTGTGTACAGCAAGGATGATTGTGGTAAACTAACAAGCAAAGACACTAATAATACAAGACGCTCCAAGCAAAACACATATCATGTTGGTGAATAAAAATATAGCACCAAGTAAATTACCGATGGAAGTGGACGAAAGAGGGGATGCCTTCCGGGGCATCCCCAAGCTTTGAATTTTTGGTGTCCTTGTATTATCTTGGGGGTGCCATGGGCATCCCTAATCTTAGGCTCTTGCCACTCCTTGTTCCATAATCCATCAAAAGAATTCACCCAAAACTTGAAAACTTCACAACACAAAACTCAACAGAAATCTCGTGAGCTCCGTTAGAGAAAGAAAACAAAATACTACTTCAAGGTACTGTAATGAACTCATTCTTTATTTATATTGGTGTTAAACCTACTGTATTCCAACTTCTCTATGGTTTATAAACTAATTTACTAGCCATAGATTCATCAAAATAAGCAAACAACACATGAAAAACAGAATCTGTCAAAAACAGAACAGTCTGTATTAATCTGTAACTAAAGCAAACTTATGGAATTCTAAAAATTCTACCAAAATAGGAAGTCCTGTAAAATTTGTTTATTGATCAGCAGAAAAAAGAATCAACGCAAAATCACTCTCCAGTAAAAAATTGCAGCTAATCTCGTGAGCGCTAAAGTTTCTGTTTTTCAGCAGAATCAAATCAACTATCATCGTAGGTTATCCTATAGGTCCTACTTGGCACAAACACTAATTAAAACATAAAACCACATCCAAACAGAAGGTAGATGGATTATTTATTACTAAACAGAAGCAAAAACAAAAAACACAAAATAAAATTGGGTTGCCTCCCAACAAGCGCTATCATTTAACGCCCCTAGCTAGGCATAAAAGCAAAGATAGATCTAGGTCGTGCCATAATAATAAGATAGATCTTGAAAGCTCATCTCGTATTCTCTACATTCGGCAGCAAGTTTCCTTTGAGGCAAGCAAAAATAATCAAAAGGGCTAAATTTGGCGGGACAAAAATCCCCAAGATCAATCACGGGAGGAATGGGTTCCTCCCTTGGCCCTTCATAGTGCACAACTATTTCATCGCTGAAAGCATTCTTTTGACAAAATCTTGTGAGCTTATACTCGAGAGAGTATCGTAGCTCATTATTTCTAAGGGCAAAATCATTATTAAGCTCGTTAATGCAATCAACTAAGACATTGATAGGGACCTTTTTTTCTAAGGTTTTCATTGAAAGCGACATAGTCAGAAGATTGAAAACGTCTAATTTCCTCTTGATCATAGAGGATTGCTTCTATGAGTGGACGACCGGTGTCGTGGAATAGTCATGTCAGATGTCCTGATGAAAGGACTTAGTTGTGGAGCCATCGCAACTAGGAAGCTTGAAGGGGTTAAATCGGGACAAAGGACACGAGAGGATTTATACTAGTTCGGCCCCTTACGGTGAAGGTAAGGCCTACGTCTAGTTGGGTTGCTATTGATGTTTCGATGACCAGGGAGCGAGATACGCTATGCCCGGCTCTCAATGAGTTGTTTCCTGCCCTAAGCCGCCAGCAGGTCATCCCCTTATATACACGGGTTGACGCCCTGTGGTTTACAGAGTCCCGGCCGGCTTATCAACAATGTCCGGCTCGGTGACTAGTTAAATCTACCTTATGTTACAAGTCATGCCATCATGGCGGTTTACTACAATGGGCCTTAAGCCGCATGTGGGCTTTAAGCCCTTTACTGAATCGCCATCTTCATGCTTGGTCTTGGGCTTCCTTTGATGAGTCTTCTTTGTGTAACCCGAACCCTCCTGGGTGGTTTACACAAATAGTCATATCCCCAACATTAGGCCCCAGATTGATTTGAACCTGTTCATGTTAATCTTGAATTATACTTCTAAAGAATAAATCTTCAGTCTTCTGACCATACAGAGGTTTTTTTTAACCCGCCGTGACATCATCTTCTGGATCCATCTTAACCCGGCGTGACGTCATCCTTTCTTTAATTTATTTTCCATTCCATCGTATCCTTCAATGGATCTCTGCTTTTATTGATTGTCCCAAAAATCGAGGTGTTGGGGCCGCTGGATAGTAATTATTATCTCCTCGTTTCCCGCGCCGTCTCAGTTATCCTCTCCCTATAAATAGGCGCGACCTTAGGTCTTTCATTCTTCTCCTTCCAGTCGTCTTCTTCCTCTCCTCTCTGCCACTCGAGCTCCGCCGCCGCTGTCGTCGACCCCCTCGTCTTCATTGACTCAGGCCGCTACATCGACCTGACTCTGACCAGAAAACGTCGGCGAATCTCCGCAGCTCGTCCTCATCTGTGAGTTCCTCTCCTCCCCTTTCTTAGATCTTCATTGGAACTCCACTGAGTTCGTCGGCGTTCATCACTGCCCAACGCAAACCCTCGCTAGTTTTCACCTCCAATGCCCCGTTTAGATCGTAAAACTGTGTAGAACTGCTGTGGTAGTTGTTTGTATTGATCTTGCATAGAAAATAGATCTCATTTTCCTTGTTTAGAAATCCTCTTCAAGTGTATAAACTTCTCTGCCCTGTTTTAGGTCTAGAAAATTTTTCTTTCAGAGCAATACTTTGATCCAGAATAATAGCTATTGTCTGCGAAAATTGTTTCTATTACCCGGAAAGCTTCTTCTGGAAAATGCCCTTTGAACACCACTGTCTAGATGTCTGATTTAAATAAGTGATATTGAACTGTAAGCCTTGCCTTCCTCTCATGATCTTAAAAAAATTTGAACTGCTCTTGATACTTGTAGCGGCTTAAATATTTTTGCACAATCACCCTTATATCATTAGGCCCCTTCTTAAGCCACCACTTTAAATAATTTAGATACTTCTCCCTGGTTAAAGTTGAACTGAAGCTTTCTTATTTTGTCGTAGGCCAACTGTTGCCATGGCTCCTAAGGCGGCCAAGGCCCCTGTGACTTGCAATTGGGTTCCATCCACAGTGACCAAAACTTGCCGAGTTTGTGAAGTCCGGCCACCTGCCAAAGAAATAGATCATGCATTATCGTGCCTCTCACCCATCTGAAGAGATACCTCAGCCCAAAGATGGGGAGGTAATAGTTTTCATAGATCATATGAACCGGGGATTTGCCCCTCCCGGCTCGAAATTCTTCAAGGAAGTTTTTGATTTTTTTGATCTGAAGCCTCAAGATATTGGACCCAATTCTGTGTCAAATTTGTGCAATTTCCAAGTCTTCTGCGAGGTATACCTAGGGGAGGAGCCAAGCCTGCTGCTGTTCAGAGAACTTTTTTACTTGAACCGGCAGAATGAACGTGCCAACGGGCCTAGTCTTGAGCTTGGCGGCATCTCAATCCAACGGCGGAGAGATTGCCTTTTCCTTACGCTGAGCTGCCGAGTCACCCAAAAGACTGGAACCAGACATGGTTCTACTGTCAAGACACTTCTCCGGCTAATGAGAAACCTCTGCCCGGCTTTCGTGCCCTGCGTCTTGAGTCCAATCATCATCTGGCGGACAAATTGACTGCTGTTGAACGCCTGCCTCTTAATCCCACTATTAAGAAGATCAAAGCCCTTTTAGGCAACGGGTTAAGTGGCATCGATTTGGTCCGGGTCTGGGTCACCTGGCGGATACTACCATTAAGCCGCCGCTCCGGCTTAATGTGTACTTACACAGGCGAGAAGGAGGACCCAATGCGTCATAGTCCTGATGACTTACCAGATGACGTGGTAGATGCTACAGTCCAGTCACTGTTGAAGGAGGGCACTGTAACTGGTAATGCCTTCGGTTTACTTCCCTTCTGCAAGAAGAACCCGGCCCCTGCGGTAAGTTACCAATCTTCATAAATACTTTTTAGCACGTTACACCTTCTTGTACTTATGATTCCTTATCCTTTTCCACAGGCCGGTGATAATTTCTGGAAGGTCAAGTATAACCATGAGGCTGCCAAACTGGCCAGGGCAGCCAAGAAGACTGAAAGGAAAGCCGCGAAGACGGGCACCTCAAGCAAGAAGAAACCCAGCGCCTCCGATATGCTTAAACTGGATGACTCTTCTTCGGATGAGGAAGAGGTAATCTTTTTTGATTTTCTTTAACTCCTTTGGCATTATTTTACTGACATTTTATCCTTTCAGGAGGATACAGGGAACATTCAAGCAATTGACAAAGAGGTAACTGTAATATCCTCCGACTCAGAGCCTGTGCCAACACAAAAAATCCAAAGGGTGACCCGGAAAGTAAGATTTTCACATCCTCTAGCTTACCAAGATCCTCAATTTCTTTTGAAGCAACAACAACATGAGAGTCGGCGGCAGACTCGGGCCAACCAAGACGCAGGACTCTCCTCCGGCTTACCCGACACAACCAGGAAGCGTCGGACCGAGGTTATCTCCGACTTACGTTCTGCTTTACCTTTCACGGGTTTAATTCGCCAACCTCTCAATTCATCTGACTCCAATTATCAGGATACCTCTCCTTCCTCTGACGAGTCGATGCAATCAAACATGCCGACTTTTAAAACAGCTCCCAGGTAATATAACCTTTCTTACTTTAAGTTTTTCCATACTTATACTTTGATACTCATCCTTCCACTTTGATTGACAGCCTGCAAGTGAAGCCCAGCAAGAGGGCAAAGAAGAATAAGCCGTCCCGAGACCCGGTGGTCAATGAACCGGTGCTTGACTCATCCGTTCCTGACAGCTCCACTCATCGGCCATCGCCTGAACCGGCTTCTGACATTCCGGTGCCAACCTCTGACTCGCCTGCAAAGACGTTATCCACAACTCGGATGACCCAGAAATTCCTAGCCCGGTCAAGACGACTGACCCGGAGGTTGAAATTGTGAAAAGCCAATATGTTGAACCGGGCCGGCCTACTGTTCTTGCCCAATGCACTGCCAAGGAGGAGTTTGCCCAGCGTCAGAAAGCCAAATAGGACATTACTGATTATACTCACCTAAGCATTGGTGATATAGTCTCGGGCTATCTGAACCAAGTGCACAGTAGTCGTGACCTGGAAATTGACATGGTGAAGCAAATACGGCACAAATCTGAGGTATAACTTATGCTTTTACTCTGAACCTTACTTACTGTACCAGCCCCCAAGTCTATTGCTTATGAATGAATATGCTGTAGACTTAAAAATCTACTTACTGTTAGTTTTGTCCGGTTTAAATTGAATATATTTAACCCGGTGATAGCATGAGACTTTGAATTTGTGTTACACATTAACCACCAAGTGTCAAGTACCTTTACTTGTAAAGTTCTTGAGACTTAAAATGTATGACTCGGTAAAATAGGTTAAAAAATTCTTTAAGCATACATTAGCCCCCAAGTGCCAAGTATCTTTACTTGTAAAGTGTTTGGGACTTGAATGTTATCTTACCATGATTCTTACCATAGCCTGATGTCGATGCAGGCCACCATAAGTCAATTTGAGGCGGAGATCGCTGATCTGAAGAGCCAGTTGAAAACCCAAGAGCTCGAAACTCAGAAAGCCAACTCCAAGTTTAAATTCATTGTCTCTGAACAAGAGAAACTGAAGAAAAATTTTGAATCAGAGAAGAAAACTTGGGTTGATGAGAGGGCTTCGCTGGTGACTCGGGCCGAAACAGCAGAAGCATCTCTTGCCGAAGCAACAACCGAGCTGTCCGACTTAAAACGGCAGATATCCCAAATGGTCTCAGCCATCTTTGGTAAGTCACTCTAAAAAATCTTAAATATTGTAATCTTTCAAGGGTTATTGTAATAGTCACCTCCGGCTTACTGTTATACCTATGAACATACAGGCCCCAGGAGTACCAATCTGAAGGAAAATATGTTGATCAAGCTTAAGGCGGTGTACACCTTAGTGGAGCAGCTGTACTCCGGGTCACAACGTGCTTTGGCCGTTGTGGCCTTAGCAAATACCACTCCTCGGCTTCTACAAGATGTGTTGAGGCATCTTTCGGTGCTACCTCAACGATTTCAGGATTTAAGGCGGGCATCTATGAGAGCCGGAGCCGTGGCCGCATTAAGTCGGGCAAGAGCATATGGGTGCCGGAACTTGACCTTGCTGATCTCTCTCTCGGATATCCAAGCCTTAAGGAGGACGGCACTGCCTTTGACGACCAAGACTTCACTACCTGTGTTAAAGTCGTACGTCCCCTGGAAACTCTCATTGGGAATGAAACTGATCTTACTAAGTATTCGCCGGGCTATGATAGCGAGAACCGGAGAATCCCAGACGCCCCATATGACCAAGTCAGCCTGATCCCTCCAACGCGTAAGCATACCTTTGCCCCTGAAGTGGACCCGGCCAGTTTAATAGATGATGAGGCTGAATTTGAAGCCTTGAGCGGCATTGACTGGGCCTCGTCCACCTTCCAGGACAAAACAACCGAAGGAGAGGCAGGGAAGGATAACCCGGAGTCGTCAAGCCAGCCGGAGGAATGAGCCGCCAGGCGTGTTATAACCTTTGTAAAAACAATGCTTCACTTGTTTAGACTCGGGGAGTCTTGTAATAGGATAGAGAAAACTTCTTAATGCTTGTCATGCTTTATGGTACTGATTGCTTTTGTAAGCCGCCATCACTATATTCCTCTGGCTTATGTTAACCATGTATTTCCTTGATGTTTAACTTGCTTTGCTTTATCCTGCACATAAAAACAGGCAAAGTTTCCTGGGCGGTTCACTGCGCCAGGCGGTTATAGAGTATTGATAACCCGGAACATGAACAAAAGATAACATGTATAAGCCGGTTCATGATTAGTTAAAATATAATCACAATAGCATACCTGTGACCCTTTTAATAGTCTCCCCGGCTCATGTAAGGCTTTACCTGGCACTTTTAGAACCTGAGGTAATCAATATGAAACTGGAAGGATCAAGAACCATCTCCTCAAGAAGGTTTCAGTGATAGTTAAAGTAATCATACTTATTAGCAATGTTCACAGGCTCCTGATTCAAATACGATCAGAGAACCATTCCAAAGGGGTTAAGCCATGATTCAGATACGATCATATAGCCCCCAGTGGCTTTGGCGATGCCGATCAAGTGGGTATCGACAGCTATGTTCTCGTTGGTTCGAATACAACCTATGTTTGAACAGGAAGCCCCCAAGTAAATATAAGAGTTGTTTAATGACACTGATTCGAATATGATCCACGTCAGACCCAAAGGGGTTAAGCTATGATTCAAATATGATCAAGAAGCCCCCAAGTGGGTTTGGCAGTATGCCGATCAAGTGGGTATCGACATCTATGTTCTCTTTGGTTCGAATACGACCTATGTTTGAACAGGAAGCCCCCAAGTGACCATGGCTAGATTCAGATATGATCATAAGCCGGACCAAAGAGAAAGCCAGATTCAGATATGATCCGTCCCCTATTGGTAGTGTCCATCACCTGATAAAGAAGACATAAAACATTCTTTATGGAAAAAAGGACAGAGGTCCTGCTTTATTGCTTTATATAATATGTACATCGTCAAAAGTATATACATCATAAGAACTGGTGACTTAAGTATAGTAAGGCCGGAGATGAGCTATATTCCACGGCCGGATGGTCTCCTCCTCCGACTTAAGTGAGTCGTTGTGCTCTCGAATATCGATGAGATAATATGAACCGTTGTGCAGATTCTTGCTGACCACAAAGGGCCCTTCCCAAGGCGGGGATAGCTTGTGCATGTTAGACTGATCCTGGATGAGCCGGAGCACCAAGTCGCCTTCCTGAAAGGTTCTACTCTTAACCCGGCGGCTGTGATAGCGGCACAGGTCTTGCTAGTAAATCGCCGAGCGGGCTATTGCCAAGTCTCGCTCCTCATCCAACAAGTCAAGTGCATCCTGACAAGCCTTTTCGTTATCCGCCTCAACGTAAGCCACCACACGGGGTGAGTCGTGCCGGATGTCACTTGGCAGGACTGGCTCTGCACCATACACCATAAAGAAAGGCGTGTAGCCTGTAGATCGGTTAGGCGTAGTGTTCATGCTCCATAACACGGAAGGTAACTCCTCCACCCAACAACCCGGAGTCCGCTGTAAGGGGACTAAGATCCGCGGTTTGATACCTTTCAGGATCTCTTGATTAGCTCTTTCTGCTTGACCATTGGACTGAGGATGAGCAACAGCCGAAACATCAAGCCGGATATGTTCTCTTTGAGAGAACTCTTCCATGGCACCCTTGGAGAGATTAGTGCCATTATCAGTTATGATGCTATGTGGAAAACCAAAACGAAAGATCACCTTTTTCATGAACTGAACCGGCGTGGCTGCATCACACTTACTGACCAGCTCTGCCTCAACCCATTTGGTAAACTTGTCCACTGCCACTAGTAGATGTGTCTTTTTATCTTTAGACCTTTTGAACGGTCCAACCATGTCAATCCCCCAGACTGCAAACGGCCAAGTGATTGGGATCATCCTCAATTCTTGAGCCGGCACATGAGTTCGTCATGAGAACTTTTGACAACCATCACATTTACTGACCAGATCCTCCGCATCAGCATGAGCCGTCAGCCAATAGAAACCATGACGAAAAGCCTTGGCTACGAGAGATTTTGATCCAGCATGATGGCCACAGTCCCCTTCATGGATCTCACGAAGTATTTCTTGGCCTTCTGTAGGTGACACACAGCATTGAAACGCCCCTGTGACGCTTAGGTGATGTAACTCGCCGTTAACAATCGTCATGGATTTGGAGCGCCTGATGATTTGTCTCGCCAAGGTCTCATCCTTCGGCAACTCGCCCCGGGTCATGTAAGCCAAGTAGGGCACTGTCCAATTCGGGATAACGTGAAGAGCCGCCACCAGCTGTGCCTCCGGGTCTGGCACTGCTAGCTCCTCCTTAGTAGGCACCTTGACAGAAGGGTTATGCAAAACATCGAGAAAGGTGTTGCGGCACCGGCTTATGTTGGGATCCTAACCAGCTTAAAGCATCAGCCGCCTCATTCTTCCTTCGATCGATGTGCTCCACTTGATAACGCGTGAATTGACCAGCCACAACATCTACTTCACGACGGTAGGCCGCCATAAGGGGGTCTTTGGAATCCCACTTGCCTGACACATGTTGGGCCACAAGATCTGAGTCGCCCAAGCATCTTACCTGGCTTAAGTTCATCTCCTTAGCCATCCGGAGACCATGGAGTAAGGCCTCGTACTCAGCTGCATTGTTAGTACATGGAAACATAAGCCAGAGTACATAACAAAATTTGTCACCTCGAGGGGATGTTAACACCACTCTAGCCCCCGAGCCTTCTAGCTGCCTGGACCCATCAAAGTGAATCGTCCAATATGTGTTATCCGGCTTCTCCTCAGGGGCCTGTAACTCCGTCCAATCATTGATAAAGTCCACCAAGGCCTAAGACTTAATAGCAGTACGTGGCATATACTTCAGATCATGAGGTCCAAGCTCAATGGCCCACTTGGCGACTCGTCCTGTGGCCTCCCTGTTCTGGATGATGTCTCCCAAAGGGGCAGAACTTACCACAGTTATAGGGTGGCTTTGAAAGTACTGCTTCAACTTCAGGTTGGCCATGAACACCCCGTAAGCAAGCTTCTGCCAATGTGGGTACCTTTGCTTAGATTCAATGAGCACCTCACTGATGTAGTAAACCGGCCGTTCAACCGGATGCTCCTTGCCAGCTTCTTTATGCTCCACCACGATGGCAACGCTGACGGCTCGTGAATTGGCAGCCACATACAACAGCAAAGGCTCTTTATCAATTGGAGCCGCAAGAACCGGCGGTTCAGACAATTGTCTCTTCAAATCTTCAAAATCAGCGTCAGCGGCCTCACTCCAGACATAAGTGTCAGTTTTCTTCATCATCTGATACAATGGGATGGCCTTCTCACCTAGCCGACTTATGAACCGACTTGAGGTGGCAACACGACCCGCCAGTCGTTGAACATCATTGATGCACGCCGGCTTAGCCAGAGAGGTAATCGCCTTAATCTTCTCCGGGTTAGCTTCGATGCCTCTGTTGGACACCAGAAAGCCCAAGAGCTTGCCCGCAGGAATGCCAAACACACACTTGGCCGGGTTAAGCATCATCTTTGTAAACCCGGAGACTATCAAAGGTCTCTTTCAAGTCAGATATCAAGGTTTCCTTTTCTCTGGACTTCACCACAATGTCATCCACGTAAGCATGAACATTACGCCCAATTTGATCGTGCAAACAGTTCTGCACACACCGCTGATAAGTCGCCTGGGCACTTTTGAGTCCAAATGGCATAGATACATAGCAGAAGGCTCAAAACGGAGTGATGAAAGCCGTCTTCTCCTGGTCCTTAACTTCCATCTTGATCTGATGATAACCGGAATAAGCATCCAAAAAACTCAAATGCTCACCGCCGTAGCATCAATGATTTGATCAATACGGGGAAGAGCAAAGGGATCAGCCAGACAAGCCTTGTTTAAGTCCGTGTAGTCCATACACATCTGCCAGGTGCCGTTCTTCTTGAGGACAAGCACCGGGTTAGCCAACCACTCTGGGTGAAAAACTTCAGTGATAAACCCGGCCGCCAGGAGCCGAGCGACTTCCTCCCCAATAGCTTTCCGTCTCTCTTTGTTAAAACGCCGAAGAAACTGCCTGACCGGCTTATACTTCGGATCAATATTGAGAGTGTGCTCAGCGAGTTCCCTTGGTACACCCGGCATGTCAGAAGGTTTCCTTGCAAAGATGTCCCGGTTCTCATGGATGAACTCGATGAGCGCGCTTTCCTATTTGGGATCCAAATTGCTGCTGATGCTGAACTGCTTGGAAGGATCGCCCGGGGTAAAGTCCACAAGCTTTGTCTCAGCCGCCGATTTAAACTTTAACGCCGGGTCGTGCTCTGTAGTTGGCTTCTTCAGGGATGTCATATCCGCCAGGTCATTATCTTGATAAAATTTGAGCTCCTCTGCTGCGCAGGCCGACTCAGCATAAGCCACGTCGCCTTCTTCACACTCCAGTGCTACCTTCCGACTGCCATGTACAGTGATGGTGCCCTTGTGACCCGGCATCTTGAGCTGCAAATAAACATAACATGGCCGGGCCATAAACTTAGCATAAGCCGGCCGCCCAAACAGAGCGTCGTATGGGCTCCTGATTTTGACCACCTCAAACGTCAGCTTCTCAGCTCTGGAGTCATATTTGTCTCCAAAGGCCACCTCCAACTCAATTTTGCCAACTGGGTACACCGACTTACCAGGGACTACTCCATGGAAAACAGTGTTGGATGTTCTCAGATTTTTATCAGTTAATCCCATGCGTTGAAAGGTCTCATAATAGAGGATATTGATGCTTCTACCCCCGTCCATGAGCACCTTAGTGAACTTATACCCTCCAACCTGAGGTGCCACCACCAAGGCCAACTGACCCGGGTTATCGACCCGTGGAGGATGATCTTCCCTGCTCCATATGATGGGCTGCTCTGACCACCTCAAGTAACGAGGGATTGCCGGTTCAACAGAATTGACGGCCCTCTTATGAACCTTCTGGTCACGTTTGCATAAGCTAGTGTAAATACGTGATACTGCCCACCATTCAATTGTTTCGGGTTGCTCTGATAACCCGACTGCTGCTGCTGCTGCTGCTCTCCTTCACCAGACTGTTGTTGGTTATAGCCGCCTCCTTGACGTCCCTGAAAGCCGGAACCTGAGCCGCCACCTGGGCCATGGAAACCGCCAGCCCCCGAGCCACCACCATACCCATTATGGCCATCATAGGTGTTGGAATTCTTAAACGCCTTCATGATTGCGCAATCCTTCCACAGGTGTGTGGCAGGCCGCTCCCTAGTGCCGTGTCTCGGGCAGGGCTCATTGAGTAGCTGTTCAAGAGATGGGCCTGACCCGCCGGATCGAGGCGGTTTGCCCTTACGTCTCTGATTTTTACCCTATAGTGCGAAAAGATTTCTTTGGCTTCTCTTATAATAAATCTAAATTCATGAGCCAAAAAGATAGTAACAGCGCGCTTAATAGAAGAGTGCTCAATGTTAGAGAATTCTAAGAAAATTCTCTGTATGCAAGGGTGCATATGCATAATTTGTCTTTCAAGTTCAACCACAAGCATAGCTATAGCATCCGCAAGGCTACTAGTTCTATGAAGAATAGAACAACCCATGGAAGGTAAAGCACCGGCACAAGTAAAGAAATCTTGAATAACGCCTTTGCCAATGATGTTACCACTATCGATTTGAAACTTTTTGGTATGCAAGATAGAAGGTTCATCGGCCGGAGCCTCGAGATTTTCTGTATTATCATTGTTGTCATATCGATGATAATCTCCCCAATTTCAGACATAGCGGCAGAAAAAGTAAGGCGGAAGAAAGCAAACGAAAGAGAAAGGAGGAGGAGATTGGGAAAGAGAGGGCGAATAAAACGGCAAGGGTGAAGTGGGGGAGAGAAAAATGAGAGGCAAATGGCAAATAATGTAATGCGAGAGATAGGGATTGTGATGGGTACTTGGTATGTTGACTTTTGCGCAAGCCTCCCCGGCAACGGCACCAGAAATTCTTCTTGTTACCTCTTGAGCACTGCGTTGGATTTCCCCGAAGAGGAGAGGATGATGCAGTAAAGTAGCGTAAGTATTTCCCTCAATTTTTGTGAGAACCAAGGTATCAATCCAGTAGGAGCTCACGCGCAAGTCCCTCGTACCTGCACAACATGATAGCAACTCGCAACCAACGCTTAGGGGTTGTCAATCCCTTCACGGTTACTTACGAGAGTGAGATCTGATAGAGATAATATTTCTGGTATTTTTGATAGATAGATGGAAAGTAAAAGTAAAGGCAAAGTAAAAACAAAGCAAGTAAATAAAGTAATATAGATTGATATGATGAGAATAGACCCGGGGGCCATAGGTTTCACTAGTGGCTTCTCTAAAGAGCATAAGTATTCTACGGTGGGTGAACAAATTACTGTTGAGCAATTGACAGAATTGAGCATAGTTATGAGTATATCTAGGCAATGATCATGTATATAGGCATCACGTCCGTGACAAGTAGATCGAAACGATTCTGCATCTACTACTATTACTCCACTCATCGACCGCTATCCAGCATGCATCTAGAGTATTAAGTTAAAAACAGAGTAACGCTTTAAGCAAGATGACATGATGTAGAGGGATAAATTCATGCAATATGATTAAAACCCCATCTTGTTATCCTCGATGGCAACAATACAATACGTGCCTTGCAACTCTTTCTGTCACTGAGTAAGGACACCGCAAGATTGAACCCAAAGCCATGCACTTCTCCCATTGCAAGAACTACCAATCTAGTTGGCCAAACCAAACGGATAATTCGAAGAGACATGCAAAGATAACTCAATCATACATAAAAGAATTCAGAGAAGAATCAAATATTTTCCATAGATAATACTGGATCATAAACCCAAAATTCATCGGTCTCAATAAACACACCGCAAAAAGAATATTACATCGAATAGATCTCCATGAGAGAGGGGGAGAACATTGTATTGAGATCCAAAAAGAGAGAAGAAGCCATCTAGCTACTAGCTATGGACCCGAAGGTCTGAAGTAAACTACTCACACTTCATCGGAGGGGCTATGGTGATGATGTAGAAGCCCTCCATGGTGGATGCCCCCTCCGGCGGAGCTCCGGAACAGGCCCCAAGATGGGATCTCGTGGATACAGAAGGTTGCGGCGGTGGAATTAGGTTTTTGACTCCTCTTCTGATCATACGGGGATATGTAGGTATATATAGGAGGAAGGAGTACGTCGGTGGAGCTCCGAGGGGCCCACGAGGTAGGGGGCGCGCCCATGGGGGGCGCCCTCCACCCTCGTGACCGCCTCTGGCGCTTCTTGGAGTAGGGTCCAAGTCTCTTGGGTCACGTTCGGTTGGAAAATCACGATCCCGAAGGTTTCATTCCGTTTGGACTCCGTTTGATATTCTGTTTTTTTCGAAATACCGAAAAAGGCAAAAAACAGCAATTCTGGGCTGGCCCTCCGGTTAATAGGTTAGTCCAAAAAATAATATAACAGTGAAAAATAAAGCCCAATATAGTCCAAAACAGTAGATAAAGTAGCATGGAGCAATCAAAATTATAGATACATTGGAGACGTATCATGTATTCACACATGTACAAGTTTCCGGTTAATACAATTCTAGCATGAATAATAAACAGTTATCATGAAATAAGGAAATAAATAATAACTTTATTATTGCCTCGGGCATATTTTCTCCAGTCTCCCACTTGCACTAGAGTCAATAATCTAGTTCACATCATCATGTGATTTAACACTAATATTCATCTCTGTATATGATAAACACCCATAGTTCACATCGTCATGTGACCAACACCGAAAGGGTTTACTAGAGTAAATAATCTAGTTCACATCGCTATGTAATTAACACCCAAAGAGTACTAAGGTATGATCATGTTTTGCTCGTGAGAGAAGTTTAGTCAATGGGTCTGTCACATTCAGAGCCGTATGTATTTTGCAAATATTCTATGTCTATAATGCTCTGCATGGAGCTACTCTAGCTAATTGCTCCCACTTTCAATATGTATCTAGATTGAGACCTAGAGTCATCTGGATCGGTGTAAAAGCTTGCACCGATATAATTCTTTACGACGAACTCTTTTATCACCTCCATAATCGAGAAACATTTCCTTAGTCCTCACTAAGGATATTCTTGACCGCTGTCCAGTGATCTACTCCTAGATCAAAATTGTACTCCCTTGCCCAACTCAGAGCAAGGTATACAATAGGTCTGGTACACAGCATAGCATACTTTATAGAACCTATGACTGAGGCATAGGAATGACTTTTCATTCTCTTTCTATTTTCTGCCATGATCGGGTTTTGAGTCTTACTCAACTTCACACCTTGCAACACAGGCAAGAACTCCTTCTTTGACTATTCCATTTTGAACTACTTCAAAATCTTATCAAGGTATGAACTCATTGAAAAAACTTATGAAGCGTCTTGATCTATCTCTATAGATCTTGATGCTTAATGTGTAAGCAGCTTCGCCGAGGTCTTTCTTTGAAAAACTCCTTTGAAACACTCCTTTATGCTTGCCAGAAAATTCTACATTATTTCTGATCAATAATATGTCATTCACATATACTTATCAGAAAGGCTGTAGTACTCCCACTCACTTTCTTGTAAATACAGGCTTCACCGCAAGTCTGTATAAAACTATATGCTTTGATCAACTCATCAAAGCATATATTCCAACTCCGAGATGCTTGCACCAGTCTATAGATGGATCACTGCAGCTTGCATACTTTGTTAGCACCTTTAGGATGGACAAAACCTTCTGGTTGCATCATATACAACTTTTCTTTAATAAATCCAATAAGGAAAGCAGTTTTGACATCCATTTGCCAGATTTCATAAAATGTGGCAATTGCTAACATGATTCGAACGGACTTAAGCATCGATAGGAGTGAGAAAATCTCATCGTATTCAATACCTTAAACTTGTCGAAAAAAGTTTTTCGACAAGTCGAGCTTTGTAGATAGTAACACTACTATCAGCGTCTGTCTTCCTATTGAAGATCCATTTATTTTCTATGGCTTGCCGATCATCGAGCAAGTCCACCAAAGTCCACACTTTGTTCTCATACATGGATCCTATCTCAGATTTCTTGGCCTTCAAGCCATTTCATGGAATCTGGGCTCATCATCGCTTCCTCATAGTTCGTAGGTTCATCATGGTCTAGTAACATGATTTCCAGAACAGGATTACCGTACCACTCTGGTGCGGACTGTACTTTGGAAGACCTACGAGGTTCTGTAGTAACTTAATCTGAAGTTTCATGATCATCATCATTAGCTTCCTCACTAATTGGTGTAGGAATCACTGGAAATGATTTTTGTGATTAACTACTTTCCAATTCGGGAGAAGGTACAATTACCTTATGAAGCTCTACTTTCCTCCCACTCACTTCTTTTGAGAGAAACTCCTTCTCTAGAAAGGATCCATTTTAGCAACGAATAACTTGCCTTCGGATCTGTGATAGAAGGTGTACCCAATAGTTTCCTTTGGGTATTCTATGAAGACGCACTTCTCCGATTTGGGTTCGAGCTTATCAGGTTGAAACTTTTTCACATAAGCATCCCAGCCCCAAACTTTAAGAAACGACAACTTTGGTTTCTTGCCAAACCACAGTTCATAAGGCGTCGTCTCAATGGATTTTGAAGGTGCCCTATTGAAAGTGAATGCAGCTGTCTCTAATGCATAACCCAAAACAATAGTGATAAATCGGTAAGATACATTATAGATCGGACCATATCCAATAAAGTGCGGTTACGACGTTTGGACACACCATTATGCTGTGGTGTTCCATGTGGCGTGAGCTGTGAAACTATTCCACATTGTTTTTAAATGAAGGCCAAACTCGTAACTCAAATATTCTCCTCCACGATTAGATTGTAGAAACTTTATTTTCTTGTTACGATGATTCTCCACTTCACTCTGAAACTCTTTGAACTTTTCAAATGTTTCAGAGTTGTGCTTTATTAAGTAGATATACTCATATCTGCTCAAATCATCTGTGAAGGTTAGAAAATAACGATACTCGCCACGAGCATCAACACTCATTGGACTGCATACAACGGTATGTATTATTTCCAACAAGTCAGTAGCTCGTTCCATTGTTCTGGAGAATGGAGTTTTAGTCATCTTGCCCAAAAGGCGCGGTTCGCAAGCATCAAATGATTCATAACCAAGTGATTCCAAAAATCCATCTTTATGGAGTTTCTTCATGCGCTTTACACCGATATGACCAAAATGGCAGTGCCACAAATAAGTTGCACTATCATTATCAACTTTGTATCTTTTGGCATCAATATTATGAATATGTGTATCACTACGATCGAGATCCAACAAACTAATTTTATTGGGTGTATGACCATCAAAGGTTTTATTCATGTAAACAGAACAACAATTGTTCTCTGACTTTAAATGAATAACCGTATTGCAAATAAACATGATCAAATAATATTAATTCTCAATGCAAACGCCAAATAACATTTATTTAGGTTTAACACTAATCTCGAATATATAGGGAGTGTGCGATGATGATCATATCAATCTTGGAACCACTTCCAACACACATCGTCACTTCACCCTCAACTAGTCTCTGTTTATTTTGTAACTCCTGTTTTGAGTTACTAATCTTAGCAACCGAACAAGTATCAAATACCCAGGGGTTACTATAAACACTAGTAAGGTACACATCAATAACCTGTATATCAAATATACCCTTGTTCACTTTGCCATCCTTCTTACCCACCAAATATTCAGGGCATTTCCGCTTCTAGTGACCATTTCCTTTGCAGTAGAAGAACTCAGTTTCAGGCTTTGGTCCAGCTTTGGGCTTCTTTATGGGAGTGACAACTTGCTTGTCATTCTACTTGAAGTTCCCTTTCTTTCCCTTTGCCCTTTTCTTGAAACTAGTGGTCTTGTCGATCATCAACACTTTGATGCTCTTTCTTGATTTCTACCTTCGTCGATTTCAACATCACGAAGAGCTCGGGAATCATTTTCGTCATCCCTTGCATACTATAGTTCATCATGAAGTTCCAGTAACTTGGTGACGGTGACTAGAGAACTCTGTCAATCACTATCTTATCTGGAAGATTAACTCCCACTTGATTCAAGCGATTGTAGTACCCAGACAATCTGAGCACATGCTCACTAGTTGAGCAATTCTCCTCCATCTTTTAGCTTATAGAACTTGTTGGAGACTTCATATCTCTCAACTCGGGTATTTGCTTGAAATATTAACCTCAATTGCTGGAACATCTCATATGATCCATGACGTTCAAAACATCTTTGAAGTCCCGATTCTAAGCCGTTAAGCATGGTGGACTAAACTATCAAGTAGTCATCATATTGAGCTAGCCAAACGTTCATAATATCTGCATCTGCTCCTGCAATAGGCATGTCACCTAGCGGTGCATCAAGGACATAATTCTTCTGTGCAGCAATGAGGATAAACATCAGATCACGGACCCAGTCCTCATCATTGCTACAATCATCTTTCAACTTATTTTTCTCTAGGAACACATATAAAACATAGGGAAGCAACAATGCGAGCTATTGATCTACAACATAATTTGCAAAACACTATCAGGACTAAGTTCATGATAAATTAAAGTTCAATTAATCATATTACTTAAGAACTCCCACTTATGTAGACATCCCTATAATCATCTAATTGATCATGTGATCCAAATCAACTAAACCATGTCCGATCATCACGTGAGATGGAGTAGTTTTCAATGGTGAACATCACTATGTTGATCATATCTACTATATGATTCACGCTCGACCTTTCGGTCTCCAGTGTTCTGAGGCCATATCTGCATATGCTAGGCTCGTCAAGTTTAACCCGAGTTTTCTGCGTGTGCAAAACTGACTTGCACCCGTTGTAGATGAACGTAGAGCTTATCACACCCGATCATCACGTGGTGTCTCGGCACGACAAACTTTGGCAACGGTGCATACTCAGGAGAACACTTTTACCTTGAAATTTAGTGAGAGATCATCTTATAATGCTACCGTCAATCAAAGAAAAATAAGATGCATAAAGGATAAACATCACATGCAATCAATATAAGTGATATGATATGGCCATCATCATCTTGTGCTTGTGATCTCCATCTCCGAAGCACCGTCATGATCACCATCGTCACCGGCATGACACCTTGATCTCCATCGTAGCATCGTTGTCGTCTCGCCAACTATTGCGTCTACGACTATCGCTACCGCTTAGTGATAAAGTAAAGCAATTACAGGGTGATTGCATTGCATACAATAAAGCGACAACCATATGGCTCCTGCCAGTTGCCGATAACTCTATTACAAAACATGATCATCTTAGGCAATAAAATTTAGCATCATGTCTTGACCATATCACATCACATCATGCCCTGCAAAAACAAGTTAGACGTCCTCTACTTTGTTTTTGCAAGTTTTACATGGCTGCTACGGGCTGAGCAAGAACCGTTCTTACCTACACATCAAAACTACAATGATAGTTTGTCAAGTTAGTGTTGTTTTAACCTTCTCAAGGACCGGGCGTAGCCACACTCGGTTTAACTAAAGTTGGAGAAACTGACACCCGCCAGCCACCTGTGTGCAAAGCACGTCGGTAGAACCAGTCTCGCGTAAGCATATGCGTAATGTCGGTCCGGGCCGCTTCATCCAACAATACCACCGAACCAAAGTATGACATGCTGGTAAGCAGTATGACTTCTACGCATAAACCTGGCTGGGATGCCACTGTTGGGGAACGTAGTAATTTCAAAAAAATTCCTACGCACACGCAAGATCATGATGATGCATAGCAACGAGAGGGGAGAGTGTATCTACATACCCTTGAAGATCGCTAAGCGAAAGCGTTTAATAACGCGGTTGATGTAGTCGTACACCTTCACAATCTGCCCTGATCAAGTACAGAATGTACGGCACCTCCGTGTTCAGCACACATTCAGCTCGATGATGTCCTCGCCTTCTTGATCCAGCAAGACATGCAAAGTAGTTGATGAGTTCCGGTAGCACGAGGGCGTGGTGACGGTGTTGGTGAAGAACAATCTCCGCAGGGCTTTGCCTAAGCACTACGGAAACTATGACGGAGGATAAACTAGAGGGGACGGGGTCGAAACTAGAGGGGATGTGTCTTTGGTGCTAGCCCTGCCCCTCTATTTATATGCTGAGCCTTGGGGTCGAAACTTGGAGTAAAAGCCTCCACAAAGTCGGTTTCACCCGAAAGGCAAGAGTCCTTCTCGGACTCTAGGGCTAGACGCAAGGGTTCCCGGCGTCTGGACCCAGACGCCAGGGACCCTGGCGTCTGGCCCCTGGACTCCGCAAAACTTCCTTTTGCGCTTTCCAAAAACCTTGTGGGCTTTCCCCTTTGGCCCAAATAAAGTGTTCTCGTTCCCAAACATTTCGGGAAACATCCGGAACCCCTTCCAGTGAATTCCGGAACCCTTCCGGAGACCAAACACTATTATCCCATATATCAATATTTATCTCCGGACCATTCCGGAGTTCCTCGTCATGTCCATGATCATATCCGGGACTCCGAACAACATTCGGTCACCAACATACATAACTCTATATCGCAATGAATGTTAAGCGTGCGGAGCCTACGGGTTCGAGAACTATGTAGACATGACCGAGACACTTCTCTGGTTAATAACCAATAGCGGAACCTGGATGCCCATATTGGCTCCTACATATTCTATGAAGATCTTTATCGGTCGAAGCGCATAACAACATACGTTGTTCCCTTTGTCATCGGTATGTTACTTGGCCGAGATTTTATCGTCGGTATCACCATACCTAGTTCAATCTCGTTACTGGCAAGTCTCTTTACTCGTTCCGTAATGCATCATCCCGCAACTAACTTATTAGTTACATTGCTTGCAGGGCTTATAGTGATGTGCATTACCGAGAGGGCCTAGAGATACCTCTTCGACAATCGGAGTGACAAATCCTAATCTTGAAATACGTCAACTCAACAAGTACCTTCGGAGACACCTGTAGAGCACCTTTATAATCACCTAGTTACGTTGTGAAGTTTGGTAGCACACAAAGTGTTCCTCCGATAAACGGGAGATACATAATCTCATAGTCATAGGAACATGTATAAGTCATGAAGAAAGCAATAGCAACATACTAAATGATCAAATGCTAAGCTAACGGAATGGGTCAAGTCAATCACATCATTCTCCTAATGATGTGATCTCGTTAATCAAATGACAACTCATGTCTATGGCTGGGAAACTTAACCATCTTTGATTCAACAAGCTAGTCAAGTAGAGGCATACTAGTGACACTTTGTTTGTCTATGTATTCACACATGTACTAAGTTTCCGGTTAATACAATTCTAGCATGAATAATAAACATTTATCATGAAATAAGGAAATAAACAATAACTTTATTATTGCCTCTAGGGCATATTTCCTTCATCTATCATGTATGCAATGCTGTGTACCAGACCTGATGTGTGCCTTGCTATAATTATAGCAGGGAGGTACCAAAGTAATCCTGGAGTGGAGCACTGGACAGCGGTGAAGAACATCCTGAAATACCTGAAAAGGACTAAGGATATGTTTCTCGTTTATGGAGGTGACAAAGAGCTCGTCGTAAACAGTTACGTCGATGCAAGCTTTGACACTGATCCGGATGACTCTAAGTCACAATCCGGATACGTATTTTTATTGAATGGTGGAGCTATCAGTTGGTGCAGTTTCAAGCAAAGCGTCATGGCGGGTTCTACGTGTGAAGCGGAGTACATAGCTGCTTCGGAAGCAGCAAATGAAGGAGTCTGGATGAAGGAGTGCATATCCGATCTAGGTGTCATACCTAGTGCATCGGGTCCAATGAAAATCTTTTGTGACAATATTGGTGAAATTGCCTTGGCAAAGGAATCCTTATTCCACAAGAGAACCAAGCACATCAAGAGATGCTTAAATTCCATCCGTCATCAAGTGTCGGAGGGAGACATAGAGATTTGCAAGATACATACGGGTCTGAATGTTGCAGACCCGTTGACTAAGCCTCTTCCACGAGCAAAACATAATCAACACCAAAACTCCATGGGTGTTAGAATCATTACTTTGTAATCTATATTATTGACTCTAGTGCAAATGGGAGACTGAAGGAAATATGCCCTGGAGGCAATAATAAAGTTATTATTTATTTCCTTATTTCATGATAAATGTTTATTATTCATGCTAGAATTGTATTAACCAGAAACTTAGTACATGTGTGAATACATAGACAAAACATATTGTCCCTAGTATCCCTCTACTTGACTAGCTCATTAATCAAAGATGGTTATGTTTCCTAACCATAGACATGTGTTGTCATTTGATACGGATCCGTTAGCTTAGCATTATGATCGTTATAGTTTCATTGCTACAGCTTTCTTTATGACTTATACATGTTCCTCAGACTATGAGGTTACGCAACTCCCGAATACCGGAGGAACACTTTGTGTGCTATCAAACGTCATAATGTAAATGGGTGATTATAAAGATGCTCTACAGGTGTCTCCGAAGGTGATTTGTTGGGTTGGCATAGATTAAGATTAGGATTTGTCACTCCGTGTTTCGGAGAGGTATCTCTGGGCCCTCTCGGTAAAGCTCATCACTATAAGCCTTGCAAGCAATGTGACTAATGAGTTAGTTGCGGGATGAAGCATTACGGCACGTGTAAAGAGACTTCCCGGTAACGAGATTGAACTAGGTATGATGATACCGACGATCGAATCTCGGGCAAGTAACATACCGATGACAAAGGGAACAACGTATGTTGTTATGCGGTTTGACACACAATCATCCTTGTTGTACACATCTTTGGAGAGAGACACACATGATCTAGAATTTATTAGAATACTCAATGTGCTTCACTTATATCTTTTGAGCTAGGAAATTTTGCTCTAGTGCTTCACTTATATCTTTTTAGAGCACGGCGGTGGTTTTATTTTGTAGAAATTATTGATCTTTCATGCTTCACTTATATTATTTTGAGAGTCTTTTAGAACAGCATGGTATTTGCTATGGTTATAAAATTGGTCCTAATATGATGGGCATCCAAGTTGTGTATAAAAACCATCATAGAAAGTGCATTCAATACTATGAGAAGTTTGATACTTGATATTTGTTTTGAGATATGAGGATGGTGATATTAGAGTCATGCTAGTTTAGTAGTTGTGAATTTAAGGAATACTTGTGTTGAAGTTTGTGATTCCCGTAGCATGCACGTATGTGAACCGTTATGTGATGAAGTTGGAGCATAATTTATTTATTGATTGTCTTCCTTATGAGTGGCGGTCGGGGACGAGCGATGGTCTTTTCCTACCAATCTATCCCCCTAGGAGCATGCGTGTAGTACTTCATTTCAATAACTTGTAGATTTTTGCAATAAGTATATGCGTTCTTTATGACTAATGTTGAGTCCATGGATTATACACACTCTCACCCTTCCACCGTTGCTAGCCTCTCTTGTGCCGCGCAACTTTCGCCGGTACCATACACCCATCATATACCCTCCTCAAAACAGCCACCATACCTACCTATTATGGCATTTCCATAGCCATTCTGAGATATATTGCCATGCAACTTTCCACCGTTCCATTTATTATGACACGCCCCATCATTGTCATATTGCTTTCGCATGATCATGTAGTTGACATCATATTTGTGGCAAAGCCACCTTGATAATTCTTTCATACATGTCACTCTTGATTCATTTCATATCCCGGTACACCGCCGGAGGCATCCACATAGAGTCATATTCTGTTCTAAGTATTGAGTTGTAATTCTTGAATTGTAAGTAAATAAAAGTGTGATGATCTTCATTATTAGAACATTGTCCCAAGTGAGGAAAGGATGATGGACACTATGATTCCCCCCACTAGTCGGGATGAGACTCCGTACTTTATGAAAAAAGGGGAGGGGAGGCCAAAGAAGCC
The DNA here is from genome assembly GCA_963921465.1 of Triticum timopheevii. Classification (NCBI taxonomy): domain Eukaryota; kingdom Viridiplantae; phylum Streptophyta; class Magnoliopsida; order Poales; family Poaceae; genus Triticum; species Triticum timopheevii. Next base: position 7,059,635 of record OY997274.1, on the reverse strand, counting down.
CACCAAAATAAAAAAATGAGAGAAAATGAGAGAAGGGACAATGTTACTATCCTTTTACCACACGTGTGCTTCAAAGTAGCACCATGATCTTCATGATAGAGAGTCTCCTATGTTGTCACTTTCATATACTAGTGGGAAATTTTCATTATAGAACTTGGCTTGTATATTCCAATGATGGGCTTCCTCAAAATGCCCTAGGTCTTCATGAGCAAGCAAGTTGGATGCACACCCGCTTAGTTTCTTTTGTTGAGCTTTCATACACTTATAGCTCTAGTGCATCCGTTGCATGGCAATCCCTACTCACTCACATTGATATCTATTAATGGGCATCTTCATAGCCCGTTGATACGCCTAGTTGATGTGAGACTATCTTCTCCTTTTTTGTCTTCTCCACAACCACCATTCTATTCCACATATAGTGCTATGTCCATGGCTCATGCTCATGTATTGTGTGAAAGTAGAAAAAGTTTGAGAGTACTAAAGTATGAAACAATTGCTTGGCTTGTCATCGGGGTTGTGCATGATTAAATACTTTGTGTGATGAAGATAGAGCATAGCCAGACTATATGATTTTGTAGGGATAGCTTTCTTTAGCCATGTTATTTTGAGAAGACATGATTGCTTTGTTAGTATGCTTGAAGTATTATTATTTTCATGTCAATATGAACTTTTATCTTGAATCATTTGGATTTGAGTATTCATGCCACAATAAAGAAAATTACATTGAGAAATATGCTAGGTATCATTCCACATCAAAAATTCTGTTTTTATCATTTACCTACTCGAGGACGAGCAGGAATTAAGCTTGGGGGTGCTTGATACGTCTCCAACGTATCTATAATTTTTTATTGTTCCATGCTATTATATTACCTGTTTTGGATGTTTATGGGCTTTACTATACACTTTTATATAATTTTTTGGACTAACCTATTAACCGGAGGCCCAACCCAAATTGTTGTTTTTTTTGCCTATTTTAGTGTTTCGAAGAAGAGGAACATCAAACGGAGTCCAAACGGAATGAAACCTTCAGGAGCGATCTTTTTGGAACAAACGCTATCCAGGAGACTTGGAGTGGACGTCAAGAAGCAGCCGAGGCAGCCACGAGGCAGGAGGGCGCGCCCTAGGGGGCTGGGCGTGCCCCCCACCCTCGTGGGCCCCTCGTGGCTCCCCTGACCGACCTCCTTCGCCTATATATACCTCCATACCATGAAAACATCGGGGAACACCACGAAACCCTATTTCCACCGCCGCAACCTTCTATACCTGTGAGATCCCATCTTGGAGCCTTTCCGACGCTCCGTCGGAGGGTGAATCGATCACGGAGGGCTTCTACATCATCGCCAAGGTCTCTCCGATGAGTTGTGAGTAGTTTACCACCGACCTTCGGGTCCATAGTTATTAGCTAGATGACTTCTTCTCTCTCTTTGAAACTCAATACAAAGTTCTCCTCAATCTTCTTGGAGATCTATTCGATGTAACTCTTTTTGCGGTGTGTTTGTCGAGATCCGATGAATTGTGGGTTTATGATCAAGTTTATCTATGATAAATATTTGAATCTCCTCCGAATTCTTTTATGTGTGATTAAGTTATCTCTGCAAGTCTCTTCGAATTATCAGTTTGGTTTGGCCTACTAGATTGATCTTTCTTGCAATGCGAGAAGTGCTTAGCTTTGGGTTCAATCTCGCGGTGTCCTTTCCCAGTGATAGCAGGGGCAGAAAGGCACGTATTGTATTGTTGCCATCGATGATAAAAAGATGGAGTTTATATCATATTGCTTGAGTTTACCCTCTACATCATGTCATCTTGCCTAATGCGTTACTCTGTTCTTATGAACTTAATACTCTAGATGCATGCTGGATAGCGGTCGATGTGTGGAGTAATAGTAGTAGATGCAGGCAGGAGTCGGTCTACTTATTGCGGACGTGATGCCTATATACATGATCATGCCTAGATATTCTCATAATTATGCACTTTTCTATCAATTGCTCGACATTAATTTGTTCACCCACCGTAATACTTATGCTATCTTGAGAGAAGCCACTAGTGAAACCTATGGCCCCCAGGTCTATTTCTCATCATATAAGTTTCCAATCTACTTAATTTTGCAATCTTCACTTTTCAATCTATATAATAAAAATACCAAAAATATTTATCTTATCTTATTATCTCTATCAAATCTCACTTTCGCAAGTGGCCGTCAAGGGATTGACAACCCCTTTATCGCGTTGGTTGCGAGATTCTTGTTTGTTTGTGTAGGCACGAGGGACTTGTGTGGAGCCTCCTACTAGATTGATACCTTGGTTCTCAAAACTGAGGGAAATACTTACGCTACTTTGTTGCATCACCCTTTCCTCTTCAAGGGAAAACCAATGCAGTGCTTAAGAGGTAGCATTGCCCGATCGAATTCGCATCGGAGGCGGCAGGGCCGGCGAGCGCGCGTGCCTTCCCGGCGGGGGTTACGGGAGTGCCGCCCCGGACGACGACGTTGCCCTGCTGCTTCCGGGGTGGCGCGGTGGAGCCTTAAACGGCGACGGGCGCGGCATGGCCGGTGACGAGATCTGCCGAAGGGGACGGAGCGTGGATGACATCCACGATGACGGCCGACCGCTGGGAGGATTCCATGGCGGCAGAGGGAAGCCAGGGAAGGTGCTCCGGAGTGGGCGGAGGGAGGTGGTTGGCAGAGGAGGGAAAGGGAAGCGGGAAGAGCCGCGCAGAAATATCCCTCCCACCAAATCTCGCACCCGATAGGGGTCAAGCTTGGGTCGGCCTCCCGCCCAGTGAATATAAAGGTTGAGGGCGAAGATTTTTCCGCGCCCAGCAAATTTTTTTACAGGTCGCCGGCCGATATGGTGTCTAACCGGGACACTTTTTTCACCCAGAACCGTAAACGGATGGTTATTTTATGGGTCGGCGCATTTTAAGAGGTCTGCTAGAGATGCTCTTATGGCTCAAAAAGCGATGTCGTCCTTTCGTACACACGCTAGTACTAATTGGAATATGGTAATGTCGTCCTTACTCTTTGGACGCCATTGATACTTGTAGAGGATTTTAAAAAGACTGATATTCTAATTGCCTCTATCTGCACCTCATGGATTCGATAAAATAGAAGGTTCTTGTGACAGATTGAACTCAAAAAATCAAAACTACGATTAGATCACACGACAAGTTTTACAAAAATATTTGGTACAATCACGTCGTAATTAACTGGTAAAGAGGAGGAGCAGGCGGCTCATGGCCACCTCGAGGTCGGCGGTCTTCACAAGTCTAGCACCATGGCCGTCTACGGCTACCTCGCCTAACCTCCCATCCGTGGTCGACTGCCACAGAGGAGAGAAAGAGAGTAGTGAGAGGGGGAACCGAGGGAGAGAGCGGAGTGAGAGAGGACATGTACCTTTGATCTGCGTGCTTCTCTTCATGGGCGCCGAACAGAAGGGAGCGGCCGGATCTGTTGTGGGGTCATAGGGGACATGGAGATGAGGAAGTGGAGCTCGGAAACTATGGCCCACCGCCGCCGCAGGGTGTCTGTCTGACACCACCGGGAAGATGGAGGATCGGGGCGGAGGAGAAGAGGTAGAGATGAGAGATGTGATCGACTAAGGGGGAGCCTTCCTGCCACGCGTCCGCACCGCTGCCGCCCCCTCGCTGTTTAAAAGCTTCCTTCGCCGCTGGCCGCACACTCGCCTCACCACAACTATCTCAGCCATCTCTCTCTCGCCATCGCCCACCTTCTCTCCTTCGCCACCCTTGTTCTCACCCTCTCTCCTTCCTCTCTCCTTTCCCCATTAAGCCCGACCGATGGCAGAGTGGTTCCCTGGCGACGGAGCGGTGGCCAACGGTTTCGGCCGCCATCATCTGCACGAGTGGGAGGTGCATCTTCTTCATGAGGCCAACTACCCGGCACCGCCCGACATGTGTGTGCCGGGCTCGTGGAGGCTCAGCGCCGAAGGCGTCTGAGGTAGTCCTGGATTAAGGGGTCCTCAGACGGCCGGACTATTAATATGGACCGGACTATTGGGCTATGAAGATACAAAATAGAAGACTTCTTCCCGTGTCCGGATGGGACTCTCCTTGGCGTGGAAAGCAAGCTTGGCGATTCGGATATGTAGATTCCTTTTTCTGTAACTGACTTTGTATAACCCTAGTCCCCTCCGGTGTCTATATAAACCGGAGGGTTTAGTCCGTAGAGACAATCATAATCATATAGGATAGACTTCTAGGGTTTTAGCCATCATGATCTCGTGGTAGATCAACTCTTGTAAGACTCACATTCACCAAGATCAATCAAGCAGGAAGTAGGGTATTACCTCCATACAGAGGGCCCGAACCTGGGTAAACATTGTGTCCCCCGCCTCCTGTTACCATTAGCCTTAGACGCACAGTTCGGGATCCCCTATCCGAGATCCGCCGGTTTTGACACCGAAGTTGGTGCTTTCGTTGAGAGTTCCGCTGTGTCGTCACCAAAAGGTTTGATGGCTCCGTCGATCATCTACAACAATGCAGTCCAGGGGAAGGTTTTTCTCCCCGGACAGATCTTCATACTCGGCGGCTTCGCACTGCGGACCAACTCGCTTGGCCATCTAGAGCAGATCCACAGCTACGCCCCTGGCCATCGGGTCAGATTTGGAAGCTTGAATTACGTGGCCGATATCCGCGGTGACTTGATCTTCGACGAGTTCGTTCCCAGGACGGCTGCTCCCTGCCACCACCATGAACATGACCTAAATCTGTCATCAGACCGTGCTCAGAACATAGCACCTATAACCGCTCTGGCCTAGATCTGGAGCAGGTTGCGCCATCCAAGGATAGGATGCTCAACCCTGCCACGGAAGCCGCAGACTCAGCGGCGTTGGATCCGCACACAGATCCAACCTTGAGCGGGGTCTGTGTCTTCGGAACCTCGGATCCATCTCCGACCATAAGTTCCGAACTGCGTACATCCGCGCCCATCGAACTTGAATAGGCGCCGATCGTCGAGTTCAGCTCCGTAGACATCTTCCGGCGCCCACCTTTAGGCGACGTCCTAAACTCATTAAAAACCCTCTCCTTGTCAGGGGACTCTCAGCCGAACTATATCCGGCTTGAATTGGAAGTTGATGATGGAAAATTCCGCTTCCCATCCACCACCCACTTCATAGCCACTGCCGAAGACTTAACCGACATGCTCGACTACGACTCCGAAGACATCGACGGTATGGATAACGATGCCGGAGAGGAGCAGGCACAAAAACCACCGCTTACAGGGCGCTAGACAGCCACCTCCTCGTATGACGTATACATGGTGGATACACCCAAAGAGAACTACAGCGATAATGAAAATCCAGTCGAGGATAAGCCTCCTGAGATACAGCCAAAGCACCGACGTCAGCGGCGCCGCTCTAAGCCACGCTGTGGTAAAAACAACAATACCATCATAGGAGAAAACAATACTGCGGACGATGCCGAAGACAATGAAGACCCCGTTGAGCCAACCTCTGAACACGACGAATGGGAAGATGGGCGAGTTAGCCCTGACGAACAAGCCATGAATGAAGACTCGGAGGACAGTAACTAACTTCCGCTCTCCTAGGACGAGGTGAGCCTCGGCGACGAAGACTTTATCGTGCCTGAGGAGCCCGTCGAACAGGAGCACTTTAAGCGCCGGCTAATAGCCACTGCAAGGAGCCTAAAAAAGCAGCATCAACTTCAAGCTGATCAAGATCTGCTCAATGACAGATGGACTAATGTCCTGGCAGCCAAGGAATACGGCCTCGAACGCCCAACCAAAAGCTACCTGAAGTGCAAATTGTTACCCCAATTCGACGACGGGGTGCTGGAGCCCGTCCTACCAGCGAATAATGCGGCTGACCGACCACCACGTGGCCGTGACAAAGCGGTAACTCGAGCCGAACACCAGCCCGCACAACCTCGTCGCAAAAACACAACAGCTCGGGATACACATATGACCTTCGACATGACCTGGAAAAAAGAGCAGGACAGGCCAGATCAATCCATGGATCGCGGGGGCGTGCCCCGATGCGCGACGATGGCCACCCGGCCGGACGTGACAAATATAACCACGTCCGGGCCAAAAACCACAGACGAACTCCATCCAAGCTACGTCACGACTTGGCCCAATATAGAGGCGCCACACACCCCCTTTGCTTCACTGATGAAGTAATGGAACATGAATTCCCGGAAGGGTTTAAACCCGTGAACATCGAATCATATGATGGGACAACAGACCCCGCAGTGTGGATTGAGGATTTCCTTCTCCATATTCATATGGCCCGCGGTGATGATGTTCATGCCATCAAATATCTCCCACTAAAACTCAAGGGACCAGCTCGGCACTAGTTGAACAGTCTGCCCAAAAACTCCATTGGTAGCTGGGAAGACTTGGAAGATTCCCTGCTCGACAACTTCCAAGGTACATATGTCTGACCTCCAGATGACGATGACTTAAGTCACATAGTTCAACAACCCGGAGAGTCAGCAAGGAAATTCTGGACTAGGTTCTTAACTAAAATGAACCAGATCGTCGACTGTCCGGATGCTGAAGCTAGCGGCCTTTAAGCACAGCATCCACGACGAATGGTTCGCCTTACACCTCGGCCAGGAAAAGCCGAAGTCCATGGTAGCCCTCACGACACTCATGACCCGCTTCTGTGCGGGCGAAGATAGCTGGCTAGCCCGTAGCAATAACAATACAAGTGAACCCGGCACGTCTGAAGCAAGAAACAGTAACGGCAAGTCCTGAGGCAACAGACACAAGCGTCGAAACAACGGTGACAACACCGAAGACACGGTGGTCAACGCCGGATTCAGTGGATCTAAGTCCGGTCAGCGGAAGAAGCCATAAAAAAGAAATAATCCGGGCCCGTCCAGTTTGGACCGCATACTCGATCGTCCATGTCAAATCCACGGCACCCTGATAAACCAGTCAATCATACCAACAGAGAGTGTTGGGTTTTTAAACAGGTCGGCAAGTTAAATGCCGAGAACAAGGAGAAGGGGCCCCAAAGCGAGGACGATGACGAGGAGCCCCATCCATCGAACACAGGGGGACAGAAGAAGTTTTCCCCCAAGTTAAAATGGTGAACATGATATACGCTACCCATATCCCCAAGAGGGAGCGCAAGCGCACGCTCAGGGACGTCTACGCGATAGAGCCAGTTGCCCCAAAGTTCAACCCATGGTCATCCTGCCCGATCACCTTCGATCGCAGGGATCATCCGACTAGTATCCGTCATGGTAGTTCAGTCACACTGGTCCTCGACCCAATCATCGATGGGTTCCATCTGACGCGAGTCCTCATGGACGGCGGCAGCAGTCTGAACCTGCTTTATCAGGATATAGTGTGCAAAATGGGTATTGATTCCTAGAGGATCAAGCCCACAAAAACCACCTTTAAAGGTGTCATATCAGGTGTAGAGGCCCGCTGCACGGGCTCAATCACACTGGAAGTGGTCTTCGGATCCCCGGACAATTTCCGAAGCGAAGAGTTGATCTTCGATAGCGTCCCCTTCCACAACGGCTATCACACACTGCTTGGACGAACTGCATTCGCTCGATTCAGTGTGGTGCCATACTATGCTTATCTCAAGCTCAAGATGCCCGGACCACGCGGTGTCATAACAGTCAATGGAAACACAGAATGCTCCCTCCATACCGAGGAGCACACCTCTGCCCTCGCAGTAGAAGTACATAGCGTCCTTTTTAGGCAGAACCTTAATTCGGCGGCCAAGCTCCCATAGACTGTCAAATGAGTCCGAACTACCCTGCAGCAGGACATTCCAGCTCGTCAAGAGCTTGACTAGAAATTCAGCCTCCGTCCCAGTCCCGACCAAGCGGCGACATTCGTACCGCGCGTACATAACTACACACTTAAAATACCATGGGCATAGACGGAGGCACAGCTAGAACGTGGTCCATAGTATGGCTCAACCGCTCCTAGACCCGCATACTTTTTCTTTTTCTTTTTCTTTTCAGGTCTCTTTTCTTTCCCAGGTCCTTCCTGGTGACCTGATCGACGGACCTATAGAGGGACAGATACACCAAGACGGCAAGAAGCATTGACGTATGGGGGAATTTCCAGGTGGATTCTTTAAATAATCGTTATGCCTGCTTTAAGGACCCGCACGCAGCTCTCCCTTGGTCGTGGCATGTTAAATAGCCCTTTTGCTTACCACACTATTTGTACAAAATACGCTTTGATGTATTAATCAAACAACAATGGAAAATGGTTTGCGGCCAAATTTCTGTGGCATTAGCCTATTACTTCATTTTTATTTTTCTTGATACTTTTAACAATTGCACCCGTACACTATGGTACGTCTCAATTCGCCAGGGGCTTCATTATGCTCCATACTACGACAACAAAGTCCGAACACTTTTTATAGTACAGTTCGGCACCCCAAACTTATAGCATTATATGCATCAGTTCCGAACCATGTCTTTGGTCAATAGTTGGGTTGCCCGGCACCTGTGCTTGCTACCTTACATTCCGCTATATCGGCTAGGGTAGTAAAGGGAGAACTACCGCGATTGTTTCCTGGTTCATCCGGATGAGCACCTCAGTAGAGAAAGCCGAAAACTGACTGCCATGATGCGGCGTGAGCCGGTCAGCTGTTCGAGAGGTTTTCAAATCTTTTGCGATTTTTTCCGCATTATGTGATGAATCGGTTTTTTATCTGATTAGGTGTTAACAGCATCCCAAGTTCGGACTTCCAAACACTAGGGGTTGCACCTATATTTAAATTGTCGAACTCCTATGGCTAAGTGAGGGTGATAAAGCCACATAGTCCGATTGCCTTGTTCATTGCGCTAAACACCTTCTTTAAGGACCAAACTTTGGAGTAAAGAGTGTTTAGATTTATCCCAAACACCCCCGTACTATCTATGTGGGGGCGGAAGCCGGTGACTGGCCAACTCTCAGATTTAACAATACGGCCGCATAGGAGGTAAAATTTTAAATAACAAGCATTATATTACATAACGATCTTGTTTCATAGTACAGGAAGGGACGAGATGAGCATATTCATTCAAAGATTACATCCTTAGCACATTGCTCTGCCACAAGGCGGGATCCCTCCATAACATTGTCAAAGTACAACTCGGGGGTGCGGTGCTCCTTGCCCGTGGGCGGTCCCTCAGTCACAAGCTTCGCGGCGTCCATCTTCACCCAATGCATCTGGACTCGGGCGAAGGCCATTCGCGCGCCTTTGATGCAGACAGACCGCTTGATGGCATCCAGCCGATGGCAGGCATTGACCAGCTGCTTCACGAGCCCGAAGTACCTGCTGGGGATGGCTTCGGTAGGCCATAGCCGGATTATTAAATCCTTCATGGCTAGTTCGGCCGCCTTGTGCAGTTTGACCAGCTGTTTTAGCTGATCGCTAAAGGGCACCGGATGTTCTGGCGCAAGGTATTGCGGCCAAAACAGCTTCTCCGTGGAGCTCCCCTCTTCGTCTCGGAAGAATTCCACAGCGTCTGAAACACTGCGCGGCAGATCCGCAAACGCCCCTGGAGAACTCCAAATCTGGGTCACTAAGAGGAACCTTTTCTTCACATATTTGCTCTGCATAATAAAGTCCTTACCCGCCATGATTTTTTTGGCCTCCTGTATTTCCTAGAGGGTGCCCTGCTCTTCAACCCGGGCATCGTGTGTGCTTTGGCGGGCCTTGGTGAGTTCGGACTCTTGATCCATAAGGTTGCGCTCCAAGGACTCGCACTTCTTGACGGCGTCCTAGAGCTCCTACTGGACCTCAATGACCCTGGCCTTGTGCTTTTCACGGGCGGCCTTTTCCTTGGCCACTTTATCCTCGGCCTCGACCAGCGCCTTCTTGAGGGTCTCCACCTCGGTCGCCCCTCCTAATAAATATCATGGCACTTTAGTTAGCACAAATCATTCATCCTTCCTGAATATACATAAGGTTATTGCATACCTTGACTATCTTCCAGCTGCTTTTTCACGCGGTCGAGCTCCTCCTCGGCCCGCTCCAGACTCTGCTTCAGTCCGGGGACCTTAGCAGTGTGAGAGGCCGCTGCCAGCAGCGATGACTGCTTATTCACATAGACATTTCAGGTTAGTCTCCTGCGAAAATTATTTGATCCTCTGTTCGGCTTTTCTTTCCGAACACCGGACAGAGTCTCAGAGGCTACTATCTATACTGTGACATTCTTTTTGCATAGTTGTGTTGCTTACCTCAAAGCCTGTTAGAAGGCTTGTGCACGCTTCGGTCAGTCCGCTCTTCGCGGACTCGGTCCTCTCAATCATCGTACCCATAAGGGTACAGTGTTCTTCAACAATGGAAGTGCCTCGCAGCGCCTCCAGCAAATTATCCGGTGCCTCCGGATGGACAGAGGTCACCGGTGGAATAGGCACGCCTCCTTTTTTTGAAAGACGCGGCTTGCCTGATTCCGGAGCCGTATGGGTCTCTGGAATTGTATTCGGCTGGGGGTCGTATTGGATATAGCCCCCATTGTCAGTATCCATGGGGGTTTGCTCCCCCATGTGTCCGACTGCCGAGGCTTCACCCTCCAGCGCTTCCCTGACGGCCTCCTGCATTTCTCCCTGGCCTGGGATCCTTCGGGACAACACCTCGGTGTCACCCATATCCTTGGGAGAGGAGGCCGCTGGAAGGGTCCCGCTGTCCATCGCCTCCGGGTCCAGCGAGTCCTCTGAAGATAAAGACCGCTCGAGGTTGGGCCGAGCCGGACTGCAAATACATGATTCAACATATTAATACTATGAGATAGAGAGGCCGGATATCTGAATGTGTCCGGGTACTCACGATTTGGCCAGGGGCTTGTCCCTGGGCTGCCACTCCGAGCTGCTGTCGGTGGCCGCGGTGGAGCTGTACAGAAGGGAAGCTTTCCCCTTCTTGGACGCCTCGGCCTCCAGATGCGTGTAGGCCGACCTCTTCTTTCTCCGCCCCTCTAGAGGGGAATGTATTTCTTCTTCCTCCTCCTCTTCCTCGTCGTCCTCGGCGACAGAGGAGTGAGTCTTGGCGTCTTCAGACGTCATGTCCGAAGCGCCCTTGCGACGGAGACCACCCCTGGTCCCCTTGGCCTTCTTCTCCGGCGTTTGATAGGGCGCCGGAACCAGCATCTTCGTCAGAAGCAGGATTTTCGGGTCTTCGGGCAGTGGAGCCGGACAGTAAATCTGCTCCGCCTTCTTCGTCCAGCCCTAAGAAAATCAATAGGGAGGCTTAGACGTCTTCCTCAAGTGCGCAAGTAAAAGGGGTACACCTTGAAAACATGAAAAAACTTACCAGACTAGCGGGGTGGGTTAAGTCGTGCCCGCGATCCTCGGTCATGGCCGGTCGTGCCTCGTTGGCCTTGAAAAGCAACTTCCAGATGTCTTCGTGCGTGGTGTCGAAGAACTGCAGCAAGGTCTGGTGCTTGGCCGGGTTGAACTCCCATAAATGGCAAGTCCGGCGCTGGCACGGAAGGATCCGGTGAATAAGCATCACCTGGATCACATTGACGAGCTTTATGTTCTTGTTTATCATGTTCTGTATGTGCGTCTGAAGCGCCGTCGGCTCGTCCGGTGAAGACCAGTCCAGGCCCTTCTCTTGCCAGGAGGTGAGCTGCATCGGACTCCGGACCGGAAGGCGGGAGCCGCGGCCCAGGTGGTGCCGCATGGCTCTATGACATAGAACCACTTTGATTGCCACCCTTTGACAGTCTCCACGAAGGAGCCTTCAGGCCATGTGACGTTGGGCATCTCTCCCACCATGGCGCCTCCGCACTCTGCTTGTTGACCACTCACCACCTTCTGCTTCACATTGAAGGTCTTTAGCCATAGTCCGAAGTGAGGTGGGATGCGGAGGAAGGCCTCGCACATGGCAATAAATGCCGAGATGTTGAGGATGGAGTTGGGGGCCAGATCGTGGAAGTCCAACCCGTAGTAGAACATGAGTCCGTGGATGAACGGGTGGAGAGGGAATCCCAGCCCGCGGATGAAGTGGGAGATGAACACCACCCTCTCATGGGGCTTGGGGGTGGGTACGATCTGTCCCTCGGCCGGAAGCCGATGGGCGTTTTCCTTGGCCAAGTACCCGGCCTCCCGGAGCTTCGTAATGTCCTTCTCCTTGACGGAGGAGGCCATCCACTTGCCCTGCGCTTCGGATCCGGACACGGCTGGAGTGCTTTGTGGGGGCGGAGAAGATGAGAACTTGGGCGCTGGAGCTCGAGAATGGGATGGGCAGAGAGAGAGAGAGAAGGCGTGGGTGAAAAAGGGTGAATCCTTATCCCTTTATAAAGGCAGTGAATATCATGCGCCTCCCCACTCGCCTTAAAACTCGCCTATTCCCTAAGGGCCGTGCAGATGGCACGGTTGGGTTACCCATGCCCGTATTGATGAGAATCCTGTAATAAGGGGACAATCTCTGCTTTGACAAGACGTGCCAATGAAACCGCATCTCGAAACATGAAGCGGCAGGCTAAAAAACGGTTTGAATAATGACCGGGCGGTGACGTGATGTCACGCTATAAAAAGTTGTCAGCAGATTGGACTCGTGAAATATTATACTCTCTACGGTTGTGTGCGGGATTTGTTTTGCAGAGCCGGACATGTTTTTTGTGTTCAAAGATTATTTTGGAGTATTAGGAGAAAGAACCTGCCTTGCAATGCCGAAAACAATCTGCGCGCCGGACACCTCGTCATTGAAGCCTGGTTCGGGGGCTACTGAGTGAGTCCTGGATTAAGGCGTCCTCGGACGACTGGACTATTAATATGGGCCAAACTGTTGGGCAATGAAGATACAAGATAGAAGACTTCTTCCCGTGTCCGGATGGGACTCTCCTTGGCGTGGAAAACAAGCTTGGCGATTCGGATATGTAGATTTCTTTCTCTGTAACCGACTTTGTATAACCCTAGTCCCCTCCAGTGTCTATATAAACCGGATGGTTTAGTTCGTAGAGACAATCATAATCATATAGGCTAGACTTCTAGGGTTTTAGCCATCACGATCTTGTGGTAGATCAACTCCTGTAAGACTCATATTTATCAAGATCAATGAAGCAGGAAGTAGGGTATTACCTCCATAGAGAGGGCCCGAACCTGGGTAAACATTGTGACCCCCGCCTCCTGTTACCATTAGCCTTAGACGCACAGTTCGGGACCCCCTACACGAGATCCGCTGGTTTTTTACACCGATAGCGTCTCATACCCCCACCACCCTCTGACGTGGATCGCCGCGGCGAGATCGCGGATCCGGGCGTCCTTGCCGGAGGAAGCGCGACAGCAGCCGAGGTACTCCCCCGACAACGCACCCTCTGGATGGTGTACTTCCAACGCCGCCACGCCGACCAGCTCGGCTCCACCAACGACGCTCCGGCGCCAAGGGGACGCCACAACTCCGACGGCCGCCGTCAGTGGTGGGGCGTCCGGGCACATACTCCATGCCATCTTCGAACACATTGAGGGCGGCAACGAGCCGCCCTTGGAGTACCCGACGACGACGTTCTCGCACCGGAGCTGGAGCTCGTGGCTGTCGAGGCGCATGGTGGCCACGAGCTCCTCGTCCTCCGGCTCCCGCTCCTCGGGCACGCCGACGCTGCTCGCCCCGTCAAGCCCGAGCCCCAAGAAACGTCGGAGCGCGAGCGCAGCCGCGGCGGCAACATCGTCATAAGAGAGGGCAGCCGCCAACCTTCTCCTTCCCGTGGTCATCTTCGCCTGGTCAAGCCGAAGAAGGAGCCGACGACGCCCGTGGTCGTGAAGCAGGAGCACGTTGAGATGGCCGCCGACCTTGAAACCAGCCTGAAGTGGGCGCGCGACGACTACGTGCGGGAGGAGATGGAGCGCCAGCGACACGCTCTGGCGGAGATCGCCCAGCGACGCTGCGGCCGCGAGGAGGACGGCGTCATCGTCCTCGACAGCGACGAGGAAGAGACGCCGGCTTCGACAAACCTTGGTACACAAATAGGATCCCCAATAGCGGGAGATAAGAGATTCATATGAGAAAACATAAGTAAACGGGCTTCTGCCTCGTCCGCAGCGGCGATCCAGGGCAGAGCTGCAGCAAGGACGACCGCGTGCAGGACGACGAGACGATGGCGGTGACTACACCGCTTTCTACAAGCTCCTCAATCGGCATGGAATAGGCTCGGGGCGGCGGCGGTGAAGTTTTTTTTTCAAGTTTTTATTTATATCTTTAAATTTGTACAAATATGAATGAAACCGCCTAAATTTCGTCCAAAATCGAGTCGTTTTCATCGAATTCGAACCAATTTTGCATTTGAAAACAGCATCTGGGTGCCAATTTGGGCGGCCGCTGAGAAGCCGAGCGCCCCACGGCGAAAATATCACCGGTTAACCCCGAGAAGGCGATATTTCAGGGTCGGGGGCCGAACGGCCGGAGATGCTCTGACTAACGACCGCAATTTATTCGCACACAGCTCCCTGATAGAGATTCCGGCCTCCTTAAAAGGATGAGTGTGCACAGCTTTTCACAAATACAGCTAGTAGTAGTACTACTACACAAGATACAGTCCGGGCCTACAATGAAATGAAATTTAACAGAAAAGAGCTCTGCCTCGTATGCTCTGCCTGCTGTGCTGTGGATGTTGTGTAATGCCTCCACCAATCAGCTTCGAGTACGCGGATTATGTGCTTGTCTCCACTCAATCTGACGGCTGGCTGGGCAGTGCATTCCTTTTTATTTCTTTTAAACTGACAGTGCAATCACACGTTTGATACTCCCGCGATGCTAATCTAAAGAAAAGAAAAGAGGGCAGGTTGGTGACAGCGCTGCTTTACTTTCTCCCGCCTTTATCGCCCACGCGCGCGTCCGATGCTCTCATGGACGATGCTCCGCTTAGAAGGGAGGTCAACGCCAAGGGCCATGCTTGCAGTATCTCCATCCCAGGTCTTTTTTTTTTCTTTTTCTTTTTTGCAATTTGCAATATCTTATTCCCAGATCTGGTCAATCCAACTACTACTATACCATTTTGAAGGCCGAGCTGCTGACTCCAATCCTCTCTCGCAGCTCGTTCTTCTTATATCGGTTCTTCTCCTGTTTTTCTCGAGTCTAAGCAGAAACACTCGCGGAAGTTCAGGTATGATTTATTAACTTCTGCGAGTGTTTCTGCTTAGAAAAAGGTCTTTCTTTTTTTTCTTGCGTTTATGATAATATATCTTGGTTTGTTTAGTAACCTTGGTCTTGATGTAAGACTATCTCACTAGATATATGTGTTGCATAAAGGATTGTTGTTTCTCAATACTAGTGACCAATTTTGTAGGCTGGTATACAAGAGAAGCTCTGAGAGGTCGAATTTGCGCAACAGGGTATTTTCACGATAATGGATATTATGGAGAACAAACGGGTGGGCGATGAGCCAATAAAGATGCCATTCAAACTGTTACAAGAGATCACAAATAGTTTCGGTGAGGATCGAAAACTTGGACATGGTGCGTTCGGAGAAGTTTACAAGGTATCTATGTATGGTTCAAGTAGATGATGATCTTCAGCTTTAAGAATGTTCGGTTGCCATGATTTATGCAAGCTGTTCGACAGGGAGTGTTTGAAGATGGAAAAGTGATTGCCGTGAAGAAGCTCCGTTTCATGCCAGGGGTCGATGAGAAGCAATTTGAAAATGAGTTTCAGCACCTCAAGAGGCTCAAGCATCAAAACATTGTGCAATTAGTGGGCTTCTGCAATGAAGAACGGGAGGTAGTTGTGATGCATGAAGGCAAGGAAGTATGCGCTTTAGATATAAAGAGGGCACTCTGCCTCGAGTTTGTGCCCAAACGGAAGCCTTCACAAATATCTTTCCGGTATGTTGCTTCTTTACAACGAGTAGATTCTTCCACCTATAACCAAAATTACTCTTACAAAACTTGCATTTTGGGATACTTTGCTCTTGCAGAAGAATATCTTGGACTTAATTGGCACATACGCTTCAAAATAATTAAGGGCATCTGCGAAGGTTTAAAGTACCTCCATGATGTTTCCATTATGCACTTTGATCTAAAGCCAGATAATATATTGCTAGGTGAGAATATGCTGCCCAAAATAGCAGACTTCGGTTTATCTAGGCTAATGGGAAAAGAGAACACCAAAATGACAACCACTCCCCTAGGGACACTGTAAGATTATTGTCTCATTTCGACATTTTTGCTCAACATGTTAAATTGCGTTTTCTTCCTTTCACTTTATCTGCGTCATTATGTTACTTTGCAGTGGATTCTTGCCACCGGAATTCATAAACGAACAAGTAATCTCAAAAGAGTATGACATATTTAGCTTGGGAGCTATAATTAAGAGGATCGTGACCGGAGTAATGGACAAGGATAGCATTCCAGACATGGATGAATGCAATTCTATTGAGCTTGTAAGGACAGGTTATTCGTTAACTAATGCACTAGTATTCAACCGCATTTAATTCCCTGATGGGTCTACGTGTGATGATTACAGTTATTAATAGTACCACTAAAGGAAGTTTCCAAAAGATTGACCCTTTGCACATAAATATGTTGCGGCAACATTATAATAAAGGCAGACTGAATGATCAGCTATATGCTGCTTATAATATACATACTCTGAAATAGTAAACACATCTATAAACATGTGTCCCTTCAGAGAAAATTGCCACACCAACTTCATTTGGAGTCATGGACAAGGAGAGTATTCCTGACATGGACCAATGGGAATCTATTGAGCTTGTAAGGATAAGTTATTTGTGCTGCATTACATTTTTTTTAATTGTAACAACAATGGAAGTTTCCAAAGGATCGATGTCATTCGAATGTGTTTATAAGCACCGCCTTTGAACTAAATGTATCTAACCAAACATCTCTAAAGTATTTATGATCTGAGATCAATATATTTTATTTTAGGTTATGGTACAATTTTAGCAGTTGCATGGTTTAGTGTTTTTTTGTATCAGGACAACTTTAGATTAAAGGAAGCCTAAAGGATTTGACTATTTGGTGCTTACACTAGATTTACTCTGAAACCTGTCCCTTCAAACCAAAATCGTCACTCCAACTTTCATAATTTTTCCGGCTATTTGAACAATTGAAATGCCGAAAGTCTAACTTCGCCTATGTCCAGTATTCAAATGCTTGAATACATGGACGATATTCCAAAAAGATACACCTACTAGTTCTTCATGGGAATGGTCTGTATTTAGCACACTAAGACTGTTAACCTACATGTACATGCTTATGCTCTCTTCTATTTTTTAAGGTACATAACTACTGGAAAGATAAGTTGGACGATATGCCAGCTCAATCACTTGATGCAGCATGCAAACAAGTGAGGACTTGTATTCAGATTGCAGTTGACTGCATGGAGACGGACCGACGTAGAAGGCCTACTATGAAGAAAATCCTTCACAGACTTAGAGAGGTAGATACAAAGGAAAATGATTCATTATCAAAGATAAATCAGGTACCAGCATTGTAATTTTTGTTGATAAAAAGAAGCTCTGTTTAAGACTAAAATAACCCCTGCTCAATAACTTCAGTGGAAGCCGAGCCTTCCTAGTACACAACCAAATGAGAACCAAACACAAAAGCCAAGACTTCCGAGTACTCTACCGACGAATCTACCATCAGAATATTTGAAAGCAATTACAGATGGGTTTTCTCTTGAGCGAAAACTTGGTCAAGGTTCATTTGGAACAATGTATAAGGTATGATCGTGCCTTCAACATTCTGCGAATTTTCATAATTTGATAGAAACATGCTAATGTATAATATATGAGAGGTTGCACAGGGCATACTAGAAGATGGGACAGTAATTGTCGTGGAGAAGCTTTCAGGGGCACCCGACAAATATTTTCAAGATGAGGTCGGCAAGCTAATGGCGATCAACCATGAAAATGTAGTCAAGTTAGTTTCCTTCTGTTATGAAACTGAGAAAATGGTGGTGGAGCATAATGGGGCAAATATTCTTGCGGACGTGGCAGTAGAATGTTTATTGTGCTTTGAGTATGTGCAAGATAGGACCCTTGCCAAGTATATTTACGGTACGATACTAGAGCCTCTGTCATGATCAATATCCACTATTTCAACCCTCGAGTGTCATGAAAGTATAAGAAACAACCCTGAACTGCAAAACCATCAAATTTGCAACCCCGAATTCTGAAAACTCTTTCTCTCCTCAAATCAGAGTTTTTGTCTGTTTTGACTGGTTTTCACTTGTTGACCACCTAGTTAGCGCCTACCCAGCCCTGAATCAATATTTTCCTTGTATTTATTAATCCTTCTCTCAAAAAAGTCTGAAACTTTCCCAGAATGATCGACATGGTAGTGTTCACTCTTTAAGAATTTTTTTTTCAAATTTTCATGGCTATTTCCATTTTTCGGTCAAATTTTGACAAAAAAGGCCATGAATAAGTATTTCCTTTCTACAATTGAAAATTTCCTAGAATCGTCATCATGGCAGTGTTCATTTTTGAGAATTGATTAAAAAAGATCCCGAAACAGTCTTTTTCTTGTATTTTTTAATCCGATTGTGAAAACTTTTGAAACTTCCCCGGAATGATAATCATGCTAGTGTTCTTTTTTTACAATGGTTTCAAACTTTTCTTCGCATATTCATTTTAAGTCAAGATTTTACCAATAAGTGTCCCGAATCAATAATTTCCTTTTGTTTTTAACTCGTTTATAAAAGACGTTTGAAACTGTCCGAGAATGATCAGCATGGGTTTGTACATTTATTAGATAAAAAATCAAACTTTTATGGGCACTATCATGTTTTCTAAAATTTTGACATAAAAGTCCCGAATCAGTATTATCCTTTTGTTTTTCAATTCATTTGCCAAAAAGTTGGAAACTTCCCAGAATCATCAGCATACTAGTTCATTTCTTAGAAGATTTTCAAATTTTTCTGGACACTTTCATTTAGTGGACTAGGTGACATGGCGGATGACTAGGCGGTCAATTCTTCAAAACCAGTCAAACCCGGCCAAAAAACTGGTTTGGCGAGAGGTGGGTTGAAATTGTCCGATTTTCAAAGTTTGCGGATTAATTTAGACGGTTTTGAAGTTTAGGCTTATTTCTTAGACTTGCATCACAATTAAGGGTTGAAATATGGACTTCTCTCTTGTTGTTTAGTTGTTATTTATTATTTTTAGTGAGTAAATTTCACAAAATGCCATGGGGCATCAGTAACAAGGAACCACAAGGTCTAGGATCAGCAACAGCTCACCTTGTTTTTGAGGTTTTTGTATGGCTGTGCCAAACCTTCACTTTCTCGCCGTTGGACCAATCATGATTGGGAAGTAGAACCTCACCTTGGCCTATCTGACATGTTTTTCCACGAGTGTGATTGCTCTACACCCAGACACACTGCACCCATGATGAACAGTAAAATAAATAAAAATAGCATGCAAAATCAAAAAATTCTGAAACTTCATGGCTTAGATTCTGACCAAATGGTGTAGCTGCTTGCAAAATTTGATGGCCAAATGACATCCGAAGAGCTCCATACAGAAAATAAGAAAACTGATGCTCAAACTTGTGTGCACTGTTGAGCAGAATTTTTGTTTTGTTTGTATGGAGCTCATCGGATGTTATTTGGCCATCAAATTTTCCAACCACCTACAACATTTGGTCATAATCGAAGCCAAAAAGTTTCAGATTCTTTTTAATTTTAATGTTCATCGTTGGTGCTGTGTGCCTGGGTGTAGCCAACACTTCCCCAAATATCCACCTCTCAAATTGTCCAGAATCTCCACTTAAAGCGTACTTTAGCTGCTCTTGAAACCAACATCAAGGACTGCTTTTTCTTTGCCTACAAGGCTACAACACCAAATACTAGTGGAAACTAATGGTTTGGGCTTTGGACACAACCATACAACAATCCCAAAACAGTGGATAAGTGTTCCTGACCCCAGAAGTTGTGTTTATTGTTACTAATGTTCCAATGTTTGTGGTTTTGTGAAATGTACTCTTTTAAATACTATATGGACACATGGTCCAAATATGGATACTCCATATTAGAAAGAAAAATGAATACAGTATACTGGTCCACTTCCGTGCAACATTATTATTAGAATGTGAGTTAAATTCTATGGTATACAAATCGCTGATTAAAAGGGTTTCTACCATAATCGTGAAAGTTAGCTTTCTTAACTTATGTTTCTAAGCACGGGTTCTTTACTTTATGTTCACAGGTGAATCTTGCCAACTGGATTGGAATACACGTTTCAAAATAATAATGGGCATTTGCCAGGGCTGCAATTCTTCCTGAAGGGGATGAATGGGCCATTTGCCCATTTGCATCTTAACCCTAGCAATATAATGTTGGATAACAATATGGTACCGAAGATTGCCCAATTTCGTATCTGGAGACTCTTCGGCCAGGAAGAAGCCCAGATGAAGGCAAGGAATTCTGTGCTAGCAGGGTAAGCTCTATACAAAAATTTATGCGTCTCGCAAAAAAGAAACAAACTTGTTTATGCAACTCTATTAATGTTCATATAAAATTTTGCACAATTTTCTCTGTTCGGTAATGCTTCAAATGTTGATATGTGTTTTAGTGGATACATGGCTCCGGAATATTTGCACAGAGGAGTAGTCTCCACGAAAACAGACATATACAGCTTAGGTTTTTTAATCTTGGAGATCGTTACAGGAGAGAAAAATATCCATGACAATAAAGACCACCCATGGTCTGCTACATTATTTGCTGACAATGTAAGGACAATGTTCTCAATAAATAATATTTCTTTCATAAACTTACTCTTGTACATTCATTTAATCTTAGCATACATTTAAATTTGGTAGGT
This sequence comes from Triticum timopheevii, assembly GCA_963921465.1. Classification (NCBI taxonomy): domain Eukaryota; kingdom Viridiplantae; phylum Streptophyta; class Magnoliopsida; order Poales; family Poaceae; genus Triticum; species Triticum timopheevii. The sequence continues at coordinate 7,038,911 of OY997274.1, read as the reverse complement.
ACGTCAAAACTGGACAGATGAGGACATAGCATGGAATTACCCATCATTAGAGGCCAGTGTACTTTGTCAAGTAAAAATATGCATCGAGGTTGGGCTGAGTTGTGTCAATCCTGAGGGAAGACCATGGATATCAGATATTATCAAGAAACTGAGAAAAACTAGATATTTATACCCAAGGCCAGTTGAGGTATGAATTTATAGAATGTAGATGCTCTCTGTTCTACATGATTAAGCTAAAAAAATTGCCCCACTTCATCTCGGAAGTTGTTTTTGTCCCACAGATAAGATCCAGCTTCATTAGCTATCTCAGGGTGCAACCCCGGCAGCTCTGCTTCACGTGGGACCCAAAAAGGTTGAAGTCTTGCTCGCTGTATCTAACAAACATCACAAATTACAGTATCGCCTTCAGTCTCCACACAGAAAACCCAAGGAGGTACCATACAAAGCTACCGTTTTGTGGCATTGTGCTGTCAAAGTGCAGCTACACTCTCACTGTGACAATGCGTGAGCAGAAGAAAGCACTGTCCAACAGCGACGAGTTTCTCACCCTGCAGAGCGCCATAGTGCCCGGTCAAGACCTCAAGAATGCAACCCCAGTTTCTGTTGCCATGTTTTTTGAGGAGGTACGAAAGATGGCCAATCATGAGGTGCAAGAGGTGATAATACCGGTTATGTGTAACCCACCAGAGGAGACCACCTCAGATCAGGTAAGTGCAGTAGAGAATATATGTTGTTACGCACACTAATGTATGAACTGAAATTAAAGATATGATTTCCTTGTTTTATTTCATATGGTATCACGGTGGTCATCTCATGACAGTCGATCCAATCAGCAGCAGTGGAGGTAGACTTCTGTTTGTCTTCTTTTGCTTCAATGATGAAAGCTTCTCAATACACTAGAGGCGGTAGAACTTGTATGTGGAGGGATTTTGCTAACATCGTTTGGTGTGTTGGTTGGATCAGATCATAGCCAGTCCGAACTACCGGCGGGTGTTATCCATAGATGTTCATCCGACAGAGCCATGGTGAGTGATATTTCTTCTTCATGTGGTCATTTTGGTCAAAATTTCTCATTTTGCAATGCAGGATCTTGACGACCAACAACAGGGGTAATGTTTCGATTTGGAACTATCATACAAAGGTAGGTTGCTACTCTTCTTGCTCAGTTAGTACTCGTTTTTTCTTTTTTCAAAATGAGGATAACCTCGGCTTCTGCATAATGTGACGCGCACAGCTATTTTATATTAAACATAAAAAGGTCCAAGTCATTGAGTATCAAAAGGTTTACATCAAAATACGACCACACCGCTTAAAAGTAAGAATATATAGCTCAACCACATAATATGCTACTGGCACGCCTGCCAAACTGGTTGAACAAACCTGTGCAACCATTTCCATTTCCAGGTGGCCGCATCCAAAGTCCATAAGCCCCCGCGTGTCCACATGATGTAATGATGACAACTTACGGATTGACGGCATAGCTCCAAAGATAACCAGTAAAAAATGTGGAATAGATGATCCGTTAAAAACACAATCATTCCAAACAATTCCAAATTACCCAAAGCAAGACACAAACTCCCACACGGATTTTTTTCCTTCAAAATATGGTGAATACCAACCAACCAATTATCAAACAAATTTTGTATACTTGTTGGTGATCATAAATTGAAAGTAACGTGCTGCTCAGTTAGTACAGTACGCTGTATTTTCAAATGTATGAAATAATGCCCATTTTGTGCAGGCGACGGTCAACTCATGTGAAGTCAATAGTGCAGAGGAACCAGGCATGCCTTCTGACTTCACTATTTTTATTTCGTTCCACATGAACTACTTTTTTTAGAGGCCCACGACTACTTTTAGAATACCTAACAACAAGACTACTGATCATGCTCGATGAGCTTGTTTTCCTCAGAACTTATTACATGCAAGAATAGTACTCAGATTCATGAATATTCTTTTCTCAACTGACATAATCTTTCCATAGTATACGCGGCAAAATTTGTTGAACAGGAGGAATGGCTAGTGGTTGGAGGTGGCGATGGGTACATCTGTGTGTACAGTTATACAATGGAAGAAGTCACGTGCTTCAAAGCTCATGATGGTCATCACATCATGTCTTTGGCTGTGGAACCAACTCATTCATTCGTTCTGTCAGCATCTGATGACCGTCTGATTAAGCTATGGAACTGGGAGAAGGGCTGGGAGTGCATTCAAACATTTCAGGGGCACTATAACAAGGTCACACAAGTGATGTTCGACCCAAGGAACAACAGTAGATTTGTGAGCGCTTCCTTGGACCGTACAGTCAAGGTTCGATGTGCCATACTCTGTATGCCGTATGGAGCGGCATATGTACAGGGTCCTACAATCAAACATCTGTTCTTTGAGGTTTGTGCCTTAAACTTCAGTGTCCAATGCTTGGAATTTACAGGTCTGGAGCAGCGACTCTGCAACATGCCACATCACATTGGGTGGGCACCCGGATGGTGTGCTGTGTCTTCAATACTTCTCAGATGATAATCAGCAGCTTTTGATTGCTGGCTCTTCAGATGGTACCGCCAAGGTATTACATATGTCATTTTAAGTTGCACGATGCATTCCATTCCTGTGGTGAATACTGATTGGTTGTTTTCATGTTCTTGGCCAATAAGATCTGGGACCTAGCGACAGAAAGTTCTGCTGGTATCACAGAAGGATATGGAAACCAGCTTAATGCTCTATGTTTGCACCCGGAACTGCCGGTACTGATTGCAGGCTTACAGGATGGGACCATCCAAATCTGGAAGTCCACTAGCACTACTACATATAGGTACTGCTTTCTATTTATGTTATGGCCACATCACCTTAAACAGCAAGGACTACATGTAAACTCTACTTAGATGCTACTCCCTCCGTCCCATAATATAAGAACGTTTTTGACACTAGTGTAGTGTAAAAAACGTTCTTATATTTTGGGACAGAGGGAGTAGTAGATTGTTTTTTCACTTTTGGTACCTATGCTGGATCAAAATGATTATCTGTGAGTAGCTACAAACTATTAATGGGAAGGACGAGCACTGACGAGCACTTCAGAAAGCCTGCCTGGTTTGTATTGGTATTTGGTAGCACTTTATAGATATAATCTCGTTTGTAGATTGTTCTTTAAACATCACATACATATGTTACATATAATATATATAACATCTATGCATCAATGGATCATGTTGGAACACTTAATCTGTGAGGTCCTCATTATGTACGTAAAAAATTATCTATGAGGCCCTCATTTCGTTACGGAGTCCTATTGACGAGAACAAATACTGTTCTACTTTTATTTTTTGCGAAAAAATATATTGTTTTACGGACAACTGTTTGTAAGAGTTGGCGGATCAAACAACTATTGGTAAGGGCGGAAGTCCTAATTTGAGACAATGACTTGTTGCATATAGTAAGCAACTTATCGGCCCGAACAGATAAATATTGTACACATAGTTGCCCAGTTGGTTTGAGTTTTGGCCTGAACAATTCTATACCTTTCAAAGAAATTGAGTTTTCTTTTCTTTTCTTTTGTTATTATTACAGGATTGAGAACACCACTGGATTTAACCTCGGTGCAGTTAAAGCTCTTGTATACATAAAGGGATTAAGAAGGTAATATTGCATTCAGAAATTTAATAGAGCCATGTACGGTCTAGGGGATGGGGAGAGACTGACGAGGGGGGAGAGAGTGGATAAGGCGAACGTGGTCAACAGCTGACGTGTATCCTTTGAGAGCTCTGAGATGTGTGGGTCAGATCGAACGGCAAAAAACGCGTTCCAGACAAGACGAAAAAACGCGGTAGGTTCGGGAATTATTGATTCTGATATTAATTGCATTCAGAAATTTAATAAAGCCATGTACGGTCTAGGGGTATTTCCGTTATGTTGCAGTAATGGAAAGGGGTAATGCCTGGTTTAAAAAAAAGTATGGTCTAGGGTGGTTGGGAAGAAAGTGTTTCTTTAGCCGTCCAAATCATTTAGAGATGACCATAATAAAAGCAGTAATAATGCACTAATAGTTGTAGATTTGTCCTAAGTGCAAGAGCAGGGAGCATCCGTAGCAGCTTTGTGTATATTCATTGTCGAAATCTCCTTATACACAGTTTTCTGGCTGGCCCGGACTGGCCCATTAGCACGGGAGCTGTGTTCGTGCATAACTGCACGCACGTTCCATGGTTTTAAGGAGGCCGGTCTCTTCCTCCGGGAGCGGTATGATACTAAACTTCTGTAACCAGACTTCATCTTGGTCCAGATCTCCATCCGATGCTGCGGCAAAAAGATGTTCACCGTAGGTGACAAAACTTCATAAGGCTTGCGCCATTATGTTTGACTCTTTCGCTTCAGATAAAACACGTGTTTAGTTTTGTTTCTGACAAGCAAAGAGGCTGATGGGCAAGTCTTTCCAAACTCCGGCATCTGCATCTGGACGATGCATGCGGCTATTTTATTAATTATTCACAGAGGTCATAATGTTGCCGCTGCTAGAGTGAGATCTCTGTGTAGCGAGGCAGTTTGTCTCTAAACGTCGTCTATTATGGACAAACGTTCTACATATATAGTGCCGCAAAACAGTTACAATCGTGGCCTTCTACTAATTAAACAGTCCCAATTTGGAAGTTAAGCCTTCGTCGGGAGCGTGAGCAGCTCATCCTCTCCTTGCAAGTCGTCCTCCTCCGGTCCTCCCATCAGCTTTACATCTTCTTTTTTGTTTGACCTATTTGCTTGCATTGGCTCCATGCATTGCTGTTTCAATTATTTTAAGCAAACATGAAGTTTGTAAGAAAGAATATGCTAATTTATGCAGGATTGTGGTCGGGTGTGACCAAGGAATAGCACTGATGGAAGTCAAGTTGCCGTGAAGACCTAGCCTCGGGCTAAGGAGGACTCCCGTCCAAATTCTAGAACAAACCAAAACAATATTTTTTTTAAATAACTCATGTACTCTTTTCGGTCCTTTTTACTCTGCATATAAGATTTGTCTGAAATCAAACTTCGTAAAGTTTGACCAACTTTATAGAAAAAATATCAACATTCACAACATGAAATCAATATCATTAAATGCGTCATAAATATTATTTCCATATTGTATAACTTTAGATTGTAGGTGCTGATATTTTATCATATAAATTTTGTCAAAGTTGATGAAGTTTGACTTCAGACAATTTTTATACGTGGATCAAAAAAGGACCGGAAGGAGTATTACTGAAAAAAAGGATTACAATTACATTTAATAATGTCTAAAACGTCCCCAGAGCCAGACCCAAGCCAAACAACAATACAGCCTTGAGATATCCCATAGTTAGCCATCGAATGAAGGGGAATTTTTTTTCGTCCTTGAACTCTTGTGAAAGTTTACAAATCAACTTGAGAACCACCAGAACTTGTTCCCTCAACTAATTAAACTGGATATTTTTCCTCCTTGATAACACCTCGGGCAGTTTTAGTCTAACGTGGATAACCAGTTTTGGCAAATCCCTAGAGTTACTAAGCTCCCACGAAATCCAGCCTCCGGGTGAATCGCGGCTAGCGAGGGATTTATGAGCGGACGACTGTGCCGCTGTCCCGTGGCCCCCAATCGTCTGTAGTCGGTTTACTTCTATCGTACCTATTCTACGAATACCGACTCAAACCCCGCGTGTAGTCTTCTTTTTCTTGAAAAATACTGTCCATGTGGCCTGAATAGATTGATTGTTGTTTTCCTTCGATCGACCAGCACCCTTATATAAAGGGCACGCAGGACTTGCGTGTACGACCAAAACATCAATTCCAAACCGAACAATACTAATCCCTTGATTCGGTTACAAATACAAAGTTGTACCTATCATATCTGCTTGCTAATTTGTACCAACACGTAATAGTTCCAAGTCCAAATTATACTCACGTGCAGATACGTTTTGGTCCACAAGGAAAATAATAAAATATTCCGGCAAGGTTGCTAATCAGACCTGGTAACAATGATTGATCGGTCATCATGTATTGTTGCACCTTCTCGTAAGTGAGTCAATAGCTCATGCCAAATATTCTTGCACCTTCTCGTACGTGACTTGTCCTAAGTAGCTGCATTTTAGCTCAGCATATCATAGTCTGTCTAGAACTTGTTGTCAGTGGTTGCTAATCCTTGCAGATTTCCATATATTTGTCCTGAGTAAATAGCTAAAGTATGCCTGATCTCCTGCTGTGGCATTTGTACTGGACTATGGTCAAGCCTGCATTTTGAATTAAACAACAGCGGCAGATATATATGTGAACCAATAATCAGACCGCAATCATTTAAATTAATTTGGCCGATGGTACAAACTATAATCCAAATTGCACCATGAACAGATGCCCCCCTATTTTTGGTATAATTGTATTCACCAAAAACACTATTATAATATCTTAGGATGATGTCGATAACTTCGCCAGCTATATAATTGTTCAGGGCGATGTCCAAAGAGCACATTGGCCAATTAGTTCTCTTTAGGGCGATATTCAAATAATATGTCGGCCAAATTTGCTTAGGGCGATACTTGGAATAATATATCGGCTACAATATCTCAAGCCTGCTTGGACATGCTAGGATAGTAATTTTTTGAATATTTTCCATTGGAAGCTTTTTGCAACTTCTCCTTCACAAAGCGCTTCTCCCTCCATGTCATCTTCGGCACCATTGGTTTTTCTTGATCGAACAAGCGCATCTTCTCGTTTATCTCTTCCCTTATTTCCAATGCTCACAGTCTCACGTCGTTTTGAGTGTGGGTAAGCCCCATTGGGCACCACTGAAGTCCCCCTATAGCCCCTGGCGCGACTGACTTAATTCTGCTACCCCCCGGGTCCTTTGGCCTATACTGACGTACATCAGGTTTTTTGGCAAATATTTTATCCCTGGCCGAAAAACCTCAAGATGATATGCCGACTCAGTCTCTCGGAGATGCTTATAGGGGTAGGAACCTAGCAAATTGAGTTTTCTTTTCTTTTCTTTTGTTATTATTACATGATTGAGAACACCATTGGATTTAACCTCGGTGCAGTTAAAGCTCTTGGATACATAAAGGGATTAAGAAGGTACTTCCTCCGTTTCTAAATATAAGTCTTTCTAGAGATTTCAATATGGACTACATGCGGATGTATATAGACATAGTTTAGAGCATGGATTCACTCATTTTGCTCCGTATGTAGTTCATATTGGAATCACTAAAAAAACTTATATTTAGGAACGGGAGGAGTAGTTTTCTGACGTTTATGTTGTACTTTTTCTCCTAAACGGGCAATGTGACGATGAAATAAGGGCGCGACTATGTGAGGATGAAATAAGACCCAGTTAACTCAGCGTCTTTGTCTCGCTTCATGCGAGACAGAGGGAACCCCTCGCTGCAGGGTGGCCGGAATTGGGCCGGCCCAGGCGCGCGGGAACAGCAGCCTCGTTTTTTGTTTTGTTTTTTTTTCACTTTTTTGTTTTGCCTTTTTTTACTTTTTTAATACTTCCAAATATTACAAATAAATATATTACATAAATCACTCTATGTAAAACATTGGAAAAATGTTAACCAACCATTTGAAAAATGTTCAATATGCATAGAGAAAATGTCTATTACGTAAACAAAAAAATATATATAAGACAATGTGTATGAAACAAATCGATCATTTTATTTTAAAAAAATATTAATCAAGCATTTAAAAACATGTTGAATAATTGTTTGAAAAATGTTAATCAAGCATGTGGAAAATGTTAAATGTGTATTGGAAAAATATTGATCATGTATTAAAAATATATTAATTAAGCATTTGAAAAAATAGTAAATGTGTATAGAAAAAATATTGACCATGTATTCCAAAAATATTAATTTGGGCGAGGGCGCTGGCCCCTAGGTCGTGGTGCGCCGTTGGGGTGGTGGGAGCGGCGCCTGGACGAATAAATCTGCCTCAACTTCACTCCCGCACTGGCGGTGCCCTTCATGGTGGCGTCTCAGAGTTGATGGCATCGTGTGTTTGGCGATCCATCAGATCGGTGGCGTTAGGGTTCATTGATGGTGTCGGTGAGACGGCGGCGGCAACTCCATCAGGTGTGTCTCTCCTTCTGCTATGTCCCCGTTGCTGCGGCATTCTCTCCGACGTCATGGTGGAGCATGGAGGTTTGTCATTCAGGAGTACGCCCAGACAGTTGTCTACGCAAGTGACAGCTGGAAGATGGTGCATCTTGTGCTGGGTTTATTGTTGGAGGCTGACAGTTCTGATTTTCTCCTCCGACATCATAGTGGTGTGGGGGTGTCAGTTCTGAAGTTCGATGGCGTGTTCGGGGACACGTTGCCCCGATCTGATTCTTTCAACGGCAATGGTTTTGCTTCAGGCAAAATACTTTGGAGGTCTGTAAAGCTGCTGATCAGCGATGGAACCGCATCGAGCTTGGGTGAAGAGGTGATCTGTCTCTTTTTTCTTAATGGAGAGGGACATGCGCTGGTTTTTTTTCATAGGATTATCCTATCTTTTCAGTCATGTAATGTCGATGTTTATGTGGCTTGCAAGTGAATCTTTATTTTATTAATAAGACACGTATTACTACGAAAAAAATCAACTATTTGAAAAATGATAAATATGTATAAAAAAATATTAACCATGTATTAAAAAAATTAATCTTGTATTAAAAAAAGTTAATCAAGCATTTGAAAAAAAGTTATTGTGCATAGCAAAAATGTTGACCATGTATTAAAAAAATGTTAATCTTATATTTGAAAAATGTTAATCAAGCATTTGAAAAATTATTAAATGTGTATATATAAAATGTTAACCATGCATTAAAAATGCTAATATGGTATTTGAAAAATGTTAATCAAGCATTTCAAAAAAATCTTAAATATGTGTAGAAAAAATATTGACCATTTATTCAATAATTATTAATCTTATACTTTAAAAATATTAACCATATAGTAAAGAAATATTAGATATATACCAAAAATATGTATTAAAAATGGTGAAAATTGGATAGAACAAAACAAGATTATGGGATGAAGAGAGTAATTGGACAGTGCTTATAAATACGTGCACACCCAGCACATCGGTCCGTCGATCGTATTCGTAACACTCCTTGCCACCCTATTCTCTGCCAATGCAGCCAATAAGCTGAACCGCACCACCATCCTCCTCCTAGTCCTGGCTACTGACGCCGGGTTCCCTTCCAGCCACGCCCAACTCCATCGATCCCGAGCCCCCACCTGCCGCTACCGCAGCTACGCTTCGGCCTGCAAGTCCAAAACCTCACTCTCCTCATCATCTACACATTCATCGTAATTTGATCTTTTGAACCCGATTTTTTTGTCAACTCTCTGTAAATGCATGTTTAAGATACTTGAAACACTTAAGAACTAAGGGGAAATTTACGATGCTTGCTTATAAAGCTGAGGCACGGTAATTAGTCTTCCTTTTAATACAGTGACGTTAATTGTTTCTTTTATTCCAAATAAGGAACCATGTGTTTCGGAGACCAAGGAATTGCAAACAAGCAACCTCAAAACAAATAATGTCAAGAAAAGCAATGGGAGAGGTTTTTCTTTTGAGGAAAAAGACCTTTTATTACTCAAAGTCCACAAGATGTGGGATACAAATTTGGTCATGTGGCTGGCCTAACCACACATGACGCCCTGGCAGTAAAGACAATGCATGTTTAGCTAGCTTATGAGCTTCAACATTTGCCTCACGCCTTTCAAAAGTAAATTTACAAGTAGTAGGTGATCTTAATCTGATTTCAGTGATGATGACTCCATATACTCCCTGACTCCCTTTAGCAATGTCTTCTACAACCTGTTTGCAATAAGAGGCCACAATGTAATGGGAGAGCTACTACACGGAAGTTTGAGCCTCCCCCCCCCCCCCCCCCCCCCCTCCCCGCGGCCCAAATAGGTTTTCCTTTACCAGGTAGTAGTGACCCTTGCATGTCTTGGAGAGAGGTCCATCCACATGCCCAACGAGTGGAGGATCTCCCAACGAGTGCAGTCACATGATCTTGGTTAGTCGTAGATTTTCAGACGTCCACCTCACCTGACAGTGCAACATGTCCCATCTGATGCCTATAAATACGTGCATTCTCGACCGTAATAGAGATCGTCCATTCTCAGTCATTTTGATCTGCACCTTGATCGTAACACAAAACCTCCAGCACCACCCCACGCCATGGCATTGGCAGCTAAGCCAACCCTATTCTTCTTCATCCTCCTCCTGGCCGCCATGGCCGACGTGCGCCGGGGTGCCGTCCAGCCATGCCCAACACAGTCCACACCGAGCTCTCACCTACCGCTGCCGAGACTCGGTTCGACCTCAAGTTCGAGAACGTGCCCCACGTGATCCTCTACGTTGTCCTTGGCGCTATCCCCGCAGCCGTCATCCGTTTCATGTGCATCTTTTAGTTCATTGATTGGATATAATGGGGAAGGGTTCTGTTCACTATAATTGATCAGAAAATCAACAGTTTCAGAAAATCCGTCAATGCAAGCTCGTGACACATTAGGTTCGGTCCCGATATTGTTAATTTCATTAAAATATGGCATTACTAAACTGGGAAGGTGCCATTAACCGGCTAAAAGTGCATGCGGTCGACCTCGCGTGCTGCTGGTATACTATACACGAGCATAGATAGGAAATTTGTTTTGGCTGGGGGGCCAAGGCCCCTCCCCCCCCCCCCCCCCCCCGACGTACCTCCGGCGTTGAGCCCATGCATGCATATTGCTGTGAGATGTACCTGCGTTCAGCCGACATAGTAGCAGGTGTTGTTCGGGTGCTCCTTGAACGAGGTGACCGGCGCTTCGGACTACTGGGGAGGTCGATCGCGGTCCCAATGAAAGACGCACCCAGCTTTTAGATCTGTTGAATTGTTTTCTATTTATTTTGATTTTACTGTTCATTGCGTTGGTGGCTTGGTGCACCAAACTTGGGTGCAACAACTACTTTCCTACTACACCCACTAGGATAGGTGCCATGGGCGCGGAATTGCTCAAGGTATTTAAGGGCTACCTTGAGAACCTGACGACCATGTTGCTGTAGTAGTCCTTTTTCTCTGCTATAAATGAAGATGATGAGGGCAGTTTTTCTATGTAGGCTCTCATAAATAAAGACTACAATAACCACGCCTCACCTTTTTTTTTGAAATGAGGGCTGGAAATATAGAGCAAACAAACAGATCATACTCGGCACAAGATGTTTAAACTATTTATCGTGGATGGGCACCTAGCCCAGTGGCAAGAGCATGGTTGTGTGCCTTGGCAGATCCAAGTTTGAATCCTGTGGGGCGGAACTTATTTCATGAATTTATAACTTGGCGTCTCACACCATCCTTCTTAATAATATTGACGCAAGGCTCCTCCCCCATTGGTCAAATTTTGTTTAACCTATTTATCGGCAAATGGCTGATAAACCTTACCTATTTATCGGCAAATGGCTGATACACCCTTTTCCCACTGTGTTACTTGACCAGTGGAAATTTGGTGCCTACTTTTGCGCCGTGTTCTACTGAATCCGATCCAAAGAAGATTGTGTATCGAATTGTTGCAAGGTGCCAGTTCCTGGATTTTATTTTTTCTAGTTTTGTGTCGTTTATGTTGTACCTTTGCTCCTAACTGGGCAATGCGAGGATGAAATAAGAGCGCGACTATGTGTCGCCTGTAGCGAACCCTAGAAAAGCAATGCGTGAAGGACACGCAGAAATGGGCCAGGCCCAGCTAACTTGAAGCATCACTGGTTAAAGCGTGTAGCGATGGTGTGTCTTCCATGGTGAAAAGGATTATGTCTGATGTCAGATTGCCTTTTCTCATCTCTCCAACTTGTACACGTTTGCCATTACTACCCAGGGGTACGTCAGCGAATTTCTTCAGACCAAACTGTGGTTTGAATAGCAACTTGTGCTCACCTGATTTGGGATGAATGAAGCTCCCAAGAATTAAGTTTTGCCATAAGCGAATTTCTTTAGATCAAAGCCAGAGGCAGGCGACACACTAGTGGACGAGCTCCCAATAGAAATAGCCAAAAAGTGCTGTCACATTATCTTGCTTAGTCTAGATTTACACACGTCCGCCTCATGCTACTTTTTCTACTGGTAACTCTAATGTTGCTCAGTCGTCTACTCCATTTGTTCCTAAATATAAGCCAATTTTAGAGATTCTAATATGGACTACATACGGAGCAAAATGAGTGAATCTACAATTTAAAATATGTATATATACATCTGTATGTAGTCCGTATTGGAATGAAATCTCTAAAAAAACATATATTTAGAAACGGAGGGAGTAATTGACAATGCCTATAAATAGGTGCACACACAGCAACTCGATCCATCGATCGTAACACTCCTTGCCACCCTATTCTCCGCCATGGCAGCTAATAAGCTAGCCCGCACCACCATCCTCCTCCTAGTCCTAGCTGCCGACGCCGGTTTCCCTTCCAGCCACGCCTAACCCCGTCGATCCCGAGCTCCCACCTGCCGCTGCTGCAGCTACGCATCAGCCTACAGGTTCAAAATCTCGCGTTCCTCATCATCGACATATTCACTGTAGTTTGATCTTTTGAGCCCAAATTTTATGTCAACTCTGTGTAAATGCATGTTTAAGATACTTGAAATAGGTAAGTACTAAGGGGAAGTTTATGATGCTTTCTTATAAAGCCGAGGCATACAAATTAGTCTTTCTTTTAATACAGTGATTTGTTAGTTGTTTCTTTTATTCCAAATAAGGAACCAGATGTTTTAAAGAGACCGAGGAATTGCAAACGGACAACGGGGGAGCTACTACATGGAAGTCTGAGGGGGCTGTGCCCCCCCCCCCCCCCCCCCTCCCCCCCTCATAGGATTTTCTTTACCTGGTAAGCAACCTCAAAACAAATAATTTCAAGAAAAGCAATGGGAGAGCTACTACATGGAGAGAGGTCCATCCACATGCCCAACGAGTGGAGGATCTCCCAACGAGTGCAATCACATGATCTTGGTTAGTCGTAGATTTTCAGACGTCCACCTCACCTGACAGTGCAACATGTCCCATCTGATGCCTATAAATACATGCATTCTCGACAGTAATAGAGATCGTCCATTCTCAGCCATTTTGATCTGCACCTTGATCGTAACACAAAACCTCCGGCGCCACCCCACGCCATGGCATTGGCAGCTAAGCCAACCCTATTCTTCTTCCTCCTCCTCCTGGCCGCCAGCGCCGACGTGAGCCGGCGTGCCTTCCAGCCATGCCCAACACAGTCCACACCAAGCTCTCACCTACCGCTGCCGAGACTCGGTTCGACCTCAAGTTCGAGAATGTGCCTCACGTGATCCTCTACGTTGCCCTTGGCGCTACCCCGCAGCCGTCATCGGTTTCAAGTTAGTTTATTGATTGGATATAATGGGGGAGGATTGTGTTCACTATAACTGATCAGAAAATCAACCAGTTTCAGAAAATCCGTCATTGCAAGCTCGTGGCACATTAGGTTCGGTCCCCATATTGTTAATTTCATCAAAATATGGCATTGCTAAACTGGGAAGGTGCCATCAACCGGCTGAAGGTGAATGTCATCGACCTCGTGTGCTGCTAGTATAGCATATACAAGCATAGATAGGAATTTGTTTTGGCCGGGGGGCCAAGGCCCCCCTCCCCCCGACGTACCTCGGGCGTTGAGCCCATGCATGCATATTGCTGTGAGAAGTACCTGCGTTCAACCGACATAGTAGCAGGTGCTGTTCGGGTGTGAACGAGGTGACCTGCGCTTCGGACTACTGGGGAGGTCGATCGTGGCCCCTACGAAAGACACACCAAGCGTTCAAATTTGTTCAATTGTTTTTTATTTATTTTGATTTTACTGTTCATTGCGTTCGTGCACCAAACTTGGGTGCAGCAACTAGTTTCCCGCTACACCCACTAGGCTAGGTGCCATGGGTGCGGAATTTCTCAAGGCATGGCTATCTTGAGAACCTGACGACCATGCTGCTGTAGTAGTCCTTTTTCTCTGCTTTAAATGAAGATGATGAGAGCAGTTTTTTGTGTAGGCTGTCATAAATAAAGACTACAATAACCACACCTCATTTTTTTTGGCAATGAGGGCTAGAAACACAGAGCAAACAAACAGATCATACTCGGCGCTGTCATAAATAAAGACTACAATAACCACACCTCATTTTTTTTGGCAATGAGGGCTAGAAACACAGAGCAAACAAACAGATCATACTCGGCACAAGATGTTTAACCTATTTATCGTGGATGGGAACCTAGCCCAGTGGCAAGAGCATTGTTGTGTGCAAGTTCGAATCCTGTGAGACGGAATTTATTTCATGGATTTAAAAACTTGGCGTCTCACACCCTCCTTCTTAGAGCATCTTCAGCCGCGCCCCCAGAACGCTTCATCGACCTCATCGCCTCGGTTCGTCGCGCGGGCCCGCCGAGTCAGCGAGACGGCCGCTTCGTCGACCTCATCGCCTCGGTTCCCGCGGGAATCAATGCGAAGGCTGCTGCGCTGCCGCGCCGGTCAGCCTCCATTGATGCCTCACGGGCGGCGCAGTGAAGGCGGCACCGACGCGCGTCCCGCCCGCATGCCGCCCCCCGCCACCCCGCTTCGGCTATAAAAGGCGCCCCTCCCTGCCGATGACCGCCACGGCCTCCCCCTCTCCCTCCAGCGAAAAGCCTTCTCCCCGCCGGCGAGCTCTCCCACCACTTCCCCACCCGCCGACGAGAGAAACCATGGCGGAGAGATACCCAGGCGACGGCCAGCGGCGAACAGTTTCGGTCGCCGACACCTCCAGGAGCCGGAGGCGCGGCTTCTGTACAAGGCCGAGTACCCGACGCCACCCGATATGCGCGTGCCGGGTTCATGGAGACTGGGCGCCGACGGCGTCCCGGTGCCGCCGGTGCCCGAAGGGCGGCACGGCGGGCGGAGATCGCCCGCATCCGCTCCTCGCTGACGGAGGAGCAGCGGAACGAGCCGAGGTACACGCCCGAGAGCGTAACGCTGTACTTCGAGCGCCACCGCGAGGAGCAGATTGCCTCCGTCAACGGCGTCATCCCCCGCGGCCGCCTCAACTCCGAAGGCCGGCGCGAGTGGTGGGGCGTCCCCGGCCGCACACTCGACGCTGTCCTCGACCACATCGAGACCGGCAATGTGCCGCGTCTCAAGTACCCGACACGACCCTCCTTCTCTCGCCGCCGCGGCAGTTCTTGGATGCCGCGGCGAATGGAGCCGGGGCCGTCCTCGTCTTCGGGCTCCGGCTCGCCGGCCCTCCGTCCTGTCAAGCCCAAGCCGGAGGAGACACCGCTCGGCGCGGCGCTCGCAGCGGCGCCCTCGCCTACGACGGCACCGACGAGGCGCTCCCTCCGCTTGGTCCGGCCGAAGCCCGAGCTAGACATGCTCCCCGTGAAGCCGGAGCACGCCGGGATGGTGGCCCCCGACGATGAGTTCGCCCTCAAATGGGCGAGGGAGGACTACGTCTGCGAGCAGGTGCGCTGGCAGCATCGGGCGTACCTGGAGACCCAGGCCAGCCGCGCCGAGGTCCGTCGCCACGCCGAGGAGCGTCGCCGCGCCGCCGAAGAGGGCGGCGTTATCATCATCGACAATGACGACGAGGGCGAGGCCGGGCCGTCAAGCGCTGTCGGCGACCCCGACGAGGGATGCAGCAGGGACGCCGCAGGTGAGTCGCGCCACGACGACGACGACGGCGACTACACCTGCTTCTACATGCTTCTCGGCATGTAGACATCGGCGGCGGCGATGGTGGTGGCAGCGGCTAGGCTTTAATTCGTTCTTAAGTTAGTTCACACATGTTTTTAAGTTTTTTTTACAAATTTTGACGAAAAATGGCCGAGTTCATGCAAAAGTCGTCGAGTTTGCAAAAAAATTGAAACGAACTTTGCCGAACCCGCGGCGACCGTGGGCGTGTGACTGGGCGCGAATCGAATCCCAGAGGGCGCTCTAGCGCCGGTTCGCCCCCAGGCCGCTCATTTTCGGCGCCCTGGGTGGCCGAACGGCTGGAGATGCTCTTAATAATATTGCCGCAGGGCTCCTTCCCAATTGGTCGAATTTTGTTTAACCTATTTATCAGCAAATGGCTGATACACCTTTTTTCCCTGTGTTACTTGACCGGTGGAAATTTGTTGCCTACTATCATCTTGAGATTTACGAATTCACTATAAGCGTCTCGTCATCAACGGGAACGTCTCCTTCTACAGAATGCGCATCGCCGGAAATCCTGGAATAAATCCAGGAATATATGCGAGCACCAGGATTTAAACCCTGGTGGGCTGGGGATATCACAGTCCCTTTAACCATCCAACCACATGTTGGTTCGTGTGTATCGAATTGTTGCAAGGTGCCAGTTCCTGGATTTGTTTTTCTAGTTTCGTGTCGTTGATGTTGTACCTTTTCTATTAACTGGGCAATGCGAAGATAAAATAAGAGCGCGACTTTTTTTTTTTCGAGAACCAAGAGCGTGACTATGTGTCTCCTTTTTTTTTAGACAACCTCACATGCTTTATTCATTCTCCATAATGTTGAAAGGTACAAAATCAAGCTCTCCGGGCTGGCCCAACCACACGTGACGGCCAACACCCAGAGACAAAGCATATTTAGCGAGATTGTGAGCCTCGAAATTCGAGCTCCTAAACTCATGAACTACTTTACATGACATAAAAGAAGTAACACGATGTATTATTTCATGCACTATAGCTCCGTACTCAGACGACGAGCCCTTGTGAACATCCTCAACCACCCGCTTGCAGTCAGATGCAATCTGTATGTTATTTTCATAGAGATCTTCTGCCAAAGCTTGCCCCTCCCTTACTGCAATAGCTTCCAACGTACTCGCATCAGTGATGAACTTGATTTTTAAAGCTGACGCTCCTAAGAACCTGCCATTGTGGTCACGGCACACCACCCCCACTGCACCACCATCTCCTTCATTAGACACCGCCGCATCCACGTTCATCTTTACATGATCACCCGGCGGTGCCAACCATCCAGTTGGTCTGCGACTGGCTTGTTTCTGAGTCCCCCTCTCTCCTTTCTCAAGCAGCTTCAGATCCCTCAAGTAATGTATTATGAAAGAGTTGGTAGAGAACGGGCTGTCATAAATCTCTTCGTGTATAGCTCTCCTTCTCGATCGCCAAACAGCCCAAAGAGTCACGACCATCCGAGTGAATTCCTCCTGTGATAGCAAGTCATGCATTGTGAAAATCCGGTTCTTGACGTTAAGGGACAAGTTATCAAGCATAATCTCCACTATGTGTCTCCTGTAGCGCATCCTACGAAAGCAATGCGTTAAGGACACGCAGAAATGGGCCAGGCCCAGCTAACTTGCATTGCCCAGTTACGCACCTCGAAAGCAATGCGTTAAGGACACGCAGAAATGGGCCAGGCCCATATTTTGTCCAAGATCATCTCTCCAACTTGTAGACGTTTGTCATTACTACCCCGAGGTGCGTAAGCGAATTTCTTCCAGACCAAACTGTAGTTTGAATAGCAACGTGTGCCTCACGCCACCTGATTTGGGATGAATGAAGCTCCCACGAAATTAAGTTTTGCCATAATCGAATTTCTTTAGATCAAAGCCAGAGGCAGACACCAGCTTTTACGTGCTAATATGACTCCTCCCACAAAAAAAGTCTATAGTTTTCTGCCTCATGCTGGTGCCGCCGTCGGTCCGCCTCGTCTGGCATTAGGGCCATTGCGGCGCGGTAGATCTCGCCCTTACCGGCGAGAGGGCTCTGTTTTCAGTTGTTTCTTGGCATTTTGTTAGGATTTGTGTCCTGTTCAGAAAGACGGGACATAGGTGGCTGCAGTGGCGTAGCTATAGGGTGGCCAAGGTGGTCCATGGACCACCCTGGAATTTGGCCCATTAGTTTAGTACTTGTCTGGAAAAAAGGGAAACATATCCAGGCCCAACTTAGGTCTCAGCCCATGTACATGCAAAGCATCGGCTCGTTACTTTAGTCTCCTCGTACGCGTGTATGTACGCTGATCGTTCCTAATTCCCAACTCCCCGTCGACTCCTTCTCCTCTGGTCTCTGGAAGTCTGAAAGACTGAAACCCTAGCGCCATCACCCAGCAGCACAAGGCCGGCACTCCGGCAGGGAACCCGCCGACGGCGACGGACAGGCGACCAGCGAAGGACGTGCGTCCCGGCGGCTTACGAAGGAAGCACGCATAGGTACAGCCCTGCGCAGTGTGCACTAGTTGTTTTCTTTTCTACTTCAATCAAGAGTATGATTTTTGTTCTTCTCTAATACAGAGCACAATTTCCTTTTGCTATGAAGATTTGAACGATTTGTTGAGAGTGCAAGCTTTAAAGTTGTTTGCACTTGATAATTTGTCAATTGAACTGATTGAATCATTAGGGCTTTGTTCCAACTGAGTTAATGTATTAACTTTTTTGTAGAACTGTTGCAAAAATGAAGAGGACAGGAGACATTGCATCCTTTTTCTTATATGGATCCAACAAATAAGGTGTGTTATATTTTACGCGAATGTAAGGTTTGAACATGAAGTTTAATATGCTTTGAAAGACCTTATTGATATGTGCTTTGGATATATTCAGTGTGCATATGTTGGTTTGTTAAATTTGTGGTGTAATTTTTTTTGTGCCAATTGGACCACCCTGACATAAAATCCTGGCTATGCCACTGGGTGGCTGCCTAGAAATGAAATAATGTTCTTCCCGCCTAGCCCCTTCCTCACCCAGGATGACGAAGAGTCAATCCTAATGGGCCCCAAGCACTAGGCATGGGGGGGGGGGGGGGGGGGTCCAAGCACCCACTATTGGGCATTGCCGGTTGTTTGGGGAGCCATGGTGGGCCTAAGCACCCACTATTGAGCATTGCCGGTTGTTTGGGGAGCCATGGTGGGCCCAAGCACCCACCTGGGCGCTCTAGTGTTCTACGCGCCTGCCCCCCTTGGCACCCCACAAGATCTATGGTGCTTGAAAGTTATCCTTGTATTTTTTTCGTTAATTATTTCCCCTGAAAATAGAAACTAGATAACAGAAACCGCTCGTTACACTTTAATCATATTTTGACCCAAATAAACTTTAAAATTTTGCAGAAACAATGATAACTAACATTAACAATAGAAAAAAAAATATCAGCAAACTTAAGAAGCGCAAGAGCAGACGAGTGGCTTTAGAATATATATATTGCACAAGGACATGATTACCGTAGATTGAGAACGGTTGAGAAACATGCAATGCAAACTTGCGAAGCTTCTCGAAATGTTGGGAAATTTACACATTTGACTTTATGGTTATAAGATTTACCATAAGGCTGCAGCGACTCGGTAGAAGAGGCACCTCGAGCAGGATGAGGCGGCGTATTAATGATGCTGGTAGCGGGTGCGGATATAGGGAAGGTGGGTTACCGACATTGAAGAAGTGGGGTTTACTGGGATGGCCGGGATGCGGCGACTTGGTAGATGAGGCGGCTCGAGCAGGATGAGGTGGCGTAGTCGTGACTCCGGCTATGGGTGGCGGATACAAGGTAGGTGGGTCACCAATTCTGGAGAAGTAAGGTTACGACAATTCTGGAGAAGTAAGGTTCAGAAGGATGGCCCAGGTTGTGGCTACTCGGCAGTAGAGCCGGCAAATAAATCACAGTTGAATAGGGAGAGTCGAAGATAGACGAAGCAATGTGCAATTTAGACATCATTCAATATTACAAGAAAGGATTTTTTTATTAAGTCAAGGGTCTACCCCAGCTTTATCACTACCAAAATTTAAGACTTTTTTAACTTCAGAAAAAAAATTAAGACTTTTTGCCTCTGGCACAGCTGCCGCAGCAACTAATTAAAACGACAAGATGAGCACAAAATAGGAAACTTATGTATGAATACAGACAGGTGAACGAATGCGCGCAGTTGTGTGCCACCATCAGATAGGCTCAGCATCAGATGACGTGTTTTTTTTTATAACCGAGGACGCTTGCTTTAGTCCCACATCGGCAAGTTTAGGACACTTGACCTTGTTTATAATGAAGGCACATGGTTAGACATTCGTGCCCGTAAAAGGTGCACACCAAACGGTGAGACGGTGACCCATTGTGCTGCAGTTATATATTTTGATCTTTTTTTTCTTCTGTATTGCACTCAGTAGACCCGAGCAGTGACATAAGACGAGGTCTTCAGTATGCCAGAATTAATTATTTGATACACATTCTTTTAAAGGTATTGTGTGCACGGGATATCATGCTTATATGTATTCGTATGTCCTCCTTGCTCTGCTTACTCCACTCCGGCCTCTGATTACGCATTGCAGCAGAATCACAACTTGATCTTGATTAGGTCTGCAAACTTCTCCGTGGAAATAATGGGAAAACAAAATTATAAAAGCTTGGAGATACAGAAATAATGGAACGGCTTCCTTCTCCTGCTTGGCTGTGAGGTCATTCGCCCAAACTGCTAGAAATCAAGAGAAATTTAAGTTTAGCAGCAAGAAGGTGAGCTGCATATACCTTCCGATGTACGTACCTACCCAAGCCCTGTGGTATGTACATTAGATAGCAGTATATTTTCATTGTTTTCTCTTTGTGCTGGGGTAATCTGCGTGTTTCTCCTATGTACGTAGTTCACTATTCAGAAGTTGAATGATTTATACCGATGTTATAGACATAATGATATTCAATACGAGCTTCTACATGGAAATCCTGGCAAAAAGAATTCGGTAAGCTTGGAGGCTGAGCGCCTCGCGTGTTTTTCTTGGTGTGAAGTACATGGATAGGAGGAGTGTTTTTCTTGGTGTTCCACTTTAGGGGATTTTGTCCCACGGAACTACCACTTTTTAAAAAGTGGCCGAAAACTACCAAAAATTCTTAATTTTGTGACTAAAAACTACCACTTTTAGATAATAGCCAGTTTAAACGATTTAAACATGTTGACCGTTCAGTTGACCTTTATTATAGGTGGGGCCCACATGTCATTCTTCTTCCTCCTCTCTCTATCTTTCTTTGGCATTTTCACAAACAACTTCTGTGCATCCCGGCTCCCCGGCAGTCATCGCTGGAGGCGAGAGGGAGGCCGGAGCCGTGGTGCCGCTGCTCCTTGCCGTTGACCACGAGCTCCAGCTCGAAGGGAGGCCACCATCGCGGCGAGCCCTTGCTGCCGGGCAAGACTGTTGCTGCCTGAATTCGGCGCCGTCGGGCACGCGGAGGATGACGAGGAGGTGGCGCGACACATGCAGGGTAGGTCGACAACCAGGGAGCCGTCAACTGGCGCGGCGCAGGCACGGCAGGTCGACGACAAGGGAGCCGTCGACCAGATCGGAGGGGAGGTCGACGACGAGCTCCTCCGGCCCGAGCCGCGCGGCGGCGCAGAGCAGCGAGTTGACGCGAGGCCATGCCACCGGCCCGAGATGAGGCCGGTGCGCGCGGCGACCCGGGCGCAGCGGAGGCAGGCGATGACGAGAAGGAGCAGGTCGTCGGGGAGGGCCCTGATGCGGTCCGGTCGTCGCAGCCGGGTGGAACGCCGGCGAAACTCCATTGACGCCCCAGATCTCGGGGATAGGCGAGGCGACCGGCGTCCGCTCTCCTGTGAAGTTGACTTTGACGCCACGTCGGCGCTGACAGATGGACCCCGCCTGTCATAAACACGTTTAAATCGTCTAAACTGGTCATTATCTGAAAGTGGTAGTTTTTAGTCATAAAATTAGAAAAAATTGGTAGTTTTCGGTCACTTTTGGTAATTCTGTGGGACGCAAACCCCTAAAGTGGTAGTTTTTTACCAAACACTCGGATAGGAGCTTTGCTACACCTACGTAATTCTTTACGTAAAGTTACGTAATTGCTGATCTGGACTAATTGGATTGGATTAGAAAGAGGCCCAGGCCCACCCCCTGAAAATCAGGGGGTGATTAGTTTTATACGAAGGAAAAGAACATAAGTTTACATAGGAGGTTACATAGGTCTAGTGTTTTCGACATGGATAGGTTGCTGAAGGAGAACAAAAGGGGAAACTCATGTGGCCGAGTGAGCAGTTCAGTGTTGGTGGTCTGCCTCGGTCGTTCCACGTCCTAGAGAAGACGGTTTCGCCGCCCTCGACCTACAAAAGGAAACGCCATGAAGTTGTGGTTTTAGCATGATCCCCAGTGACACTCCTAGAGTATATTCTTACTGGTTACACACTGCTCCTCGACAACAAACAGGTAATGGCAGGTTGATGCGTGCCTAGCCACAATTGGTACAATGGCTCGGTTACAATCACTAGTAAAAAAGGGGGCAATGGTCCAGGCCGGTCCAGCCCATTAGTCCCGGTTCAAATCAGAACCGGGACCAATGGGGCATTGGACCCGGTTCTTGAGCCCCGGGGGCCGGCCGGGCCACGTGGGCCATTGGTCCCGGTTCGTCTGGACCTTTTGGTCCCGGTTGGTAGGACGAACCGGGACCAACGGGCCTCGCTCCTGGCCCACCACCATTGGTCCCGGTTGGAGGCACGAACCGTGACCAAAGGCCGCCCTTTAGTCCCGGTTCAGTCCACCAACCGGGACCAATGGTTGTGCCTATATATACCCCCTGCTCGCGAGCAGAGCACTCCCAGTGCTCTGTTTTTCGTGGCCGGCGAGGGGAGAGCTTTGTGGTGCTCTAGCTCACCTCCTATGCACACGAGGTGTTCGATGGAATGCCCGAGCCACACTACTTAAGCTTTCTCCCCTCCAAGCTCGACCGCCAAGCTTCATTTTCCTCAATATTTGTCTAGGTTTAGCGGTCCGTCACGCCCCGTCCCCGTCTTCACCGTCGTCGATCACCCGCGCCGATCTCATCGCCGGCACCACCGTGGTGAGCCTCTTATTCTTATATTCTTTCTGAAAGGAAAAATATTCTTACTTGTATATTTAGATAGATACTTGTATTATTTTCTTACTTTTATTATTGCATCTTATACAGTGCGATGGTTTTGGTATCCGCCCCCGTCGGCCCTCGTCCTGTCTATGATTCGGATGTGGTATATATTATCTTTTCATAACTATTGGTTCATTTATTGTTTATGATAATTATGCCGACCAACGTGACATAGATTTTATTTATCTAGGAGGTTGTTGAACCGGAAATTCCAACCGACCCTATTGTCGAGAGGTTAAATTTAGTTGAAGAAGAAAACAATTTCTTGAAGGAAAAAATTAGAAAAATTGAGGAGGAGAAGATGATATTGGAGTTGCATGTTGCGTATGTCGTCGATGATCACAAGATCAAGATGGATGCAATGCGCTTGAAGATTAGAAAGATTAGAAAATATGCCATTCATACCGAGGCTTGGTATCATTATGTCGTTGGATCAGTTGTTACATTGGTTGCGATTATGATCGC
Source organism: Triticum timopheevii (assembly GCA_963921465.1). Classification (NCBI taxonomy): domain Eukaryota; kingdom Viridiplantae; phylum Streptophyta; class Magnoliopsida; order Poales; family Poaceae; genus Triticum; species Triticum timopheevii. The sequence continues at coordinate 7,015,626 of OY997274.1, read as the reverse complement.
ATTTGTTTTCGCATTGAAATGTTTTACATAGTTTCAGTGTACGGTTTAATTAATTTAGATGCTCTGCAGAGCTTTATGTTGTTAGATGAGAACTATGTATGTACTTTGGTTTTAATGTGATGATGAACTTCTATTAATTTGGTCACTTCATTATATAATGCACGCAGATGAACCGGCAATGGATGTACGGTTCAAGACACACCTCCGAGTACATTAAGGGCGTGCATGATTTTCTCGAAGTGGCTGAGGCAAACAAGCAGAATGGTTTGATGTGTTGTCCTGTCCTGTATGTGGGAATACGAAGTCTTACTCTGACCGGAAAATCCTTCACACCCACCTGCTTTACAAGGGTTTCATGCCACACTATAATGTTTGGACGAGGCACGGAGAAATAGGGGTTATGATGGAAGAGGGCGAAGAAGAAGAGTACGATGACAACTATGTGCCCCCTGAATATGGTGATGCTCCTGAAGATCAAGAGGAACCAGACGATGTGCACGATGATGCTGCAACGGGCGAAGCTGTTGAAGATCAAGAGGAACCAGACGATGTGCCCGATGATGATGATCTCCGCCGGGTCATTGTCGATGCAAGGATGCAATGCGAAAGTCAAAAGGAGAAGCTGAAGTTCGATCGCATGCTAGAGGAGCACAAAAAAGGGTTGTACCCCAATTGCGAAGATGGCAACACAAAGCTCGGTACCGTACTGGAATTGCTGCAGTGGAAGGCAGAGAATGCTGTGCCTGACAAAGGATTTGAGAAGCTACTTAAAATATTGAAGAAGAAGCTTCCAATGGATAACGAATTGCCCGACAGTACATACGCAGCAAAGAAGGTCGTATGCCCTCTAGGATTGGAGGTGCAGAAGATACATGCATGCCCTAATGACTGCATCCTCTACCGCGGTGCGTACAAGGATCTGAACGCATGCCCGGTATGCGGTGCATTACGGTATAAGATCAGACGAGATGACCCTAGTGATGTTGACGGTGAGCCCCCCAGGAAGAGGGTTCCTGCGAAGGTGATGTGGTATGCTCCTATAATACCACGGTTGAAACGTCTGTTCAGAAACGGAGAGCATGCCAAGTTGATGCGATGGCACAGTGAGGACCGTAAGAAAGACGGGAAGTTGAGAGCACCCGCTGACGGGTCGCAGTGGAGAAAAATCGAGAGAAAGTACTGGGATGAGTTTGCAAGTGAGCCAAGGAACGTATGGTTTCCTTTAAGCGCGGATGGCATTAATCCTTTCGGGGAGCAGAGCAGCAATCACAGCACCTGGCCCGTGACTCTATGCATGTATAACCTTCCTCCTTGGATGTGCATGAAGCGGAAGTTCATTATGATGCCAGTTCTCATCCAAGGCCCTAAGCAACCCGGCAATGACATTGATGTGTACCTAAGGCCATTAGTTGAAGAACTTTTACAGCTGTGGAATGGAAACGGTGTACGTACGTGGGATGAGCACAAACAGGAGGAATTTAACCTAAAGGCGTTGCTGTTCGTGACCATCAACGATTGGCCCGCTCTCAGTAACCTTTCAGGACAGACAAACAAGGGATACCACGCATGCACGCACTGTTTACTTGACACCGATAGTATATACCTGGCAAGCTGCAGGAAGAATGTGTACCTGGGCCATCGTCGATTTCTTCCGACCAACCATCAATGTCGAAAGAAAGGCAAGCATTTCAAAGGCGAGGCAGATCACCGGTAGAAACCCGCCATGCGTACGGGTGATCACGTACTTGCTATGGTCAATGATTTACACGTAATCTTTGAAAAGGGTCCCGGTGGACTAGCTGTTCCGAGTGACGCTGGGGGACACGCACCCATGTGGAAGAAGAAATCTATATTTTGGGACCTACCCTACTGGAAAGACCTAGAGGTCCGCTCTTCGATCGACGTGATGCACGTGACGAAGAACCTTTGCGTGAACCTGCTAGGCTTCTTGGGCGTGTATGGGAAGACAAAAGATACAACTGAGGCACAGGAGGACCTGCAACGTTTGCACGAAAAAGACGGCATGCCTCCAAAGCAGTATGAAGGTCCTGCCAGCTATGCTCTTACCAAAGAAGAGAAGGAAATCTTCTTTGAATGCCTGCTTAGTATGAAGGTCCCGACTGGCTTCTCGTCGAATATAAAAGGAATAATAAATATGGCAGAGAAAAAGTTCAGAACCTAAAGTCTCATGACTGCCACGTGATTATGACGCAACTTCTTCCGGTTGCATTGAGGGGGCTTCTACTGGAAAACATCCGATTAGCCATTGTGAAGCTATGTGCATTCCTCAATGCAATATCTCAGAAGGTGATCGATCCAGAAATCATACCAAGGCTAAGGAGTGATGTGGTGCAATGTCTTGTCAGTTTCGAGCTGGTGTTCCCACCATCCTTCTTCAATATCATGACGCACGTCCTAGTTCATCTAGTTGACGAGATTGTCATTCTGGGCCCCGTATTTCTACATAATATGTACCCCTTTGAGAGGTTTATGGGAGTCCTAAAGAAATATGTCCGTAACTGCGCTAGGCCAGAAGGAAGCATCTCCATGGGCCATCAAACAGAGGATGTCATCGGGTTTTGTGTTGACTTCATTCCTGGCCTTAAGAAGATAGGTCTCCCTAAATCGCGGTATGAGGGGAGACTGACTGGAAAAGGCATGCTTGGAAAGGACTCAATAATATGCAGGGACGGATATTCTTGGTCTCAAGCACACTACACAGTTCTACAGAACTCTACCTTGGTGACCCCGTATGTCGATGAATACAAGAACAGTCTACGCTCCAAACACCCGGAGCAGTGCGGCGACTGGATTACATGTGAACACATCAGGACTTTCAGCAGTTGGTTGGAAGCACGTATCAGAGGTGAAAACACTCTTTGTGATGAGCTGTACTTGTTATCCAGGGGACCATCTTTGACTGTATTGATTTGGAAAGGATACGAGATAAATGGGAATACATTTTACACGATTGACCAAGATCAAAAGAGCACCAATCAAAACAGCGGTGTCCGCTTTGATGCAACAACCGAGAGGGGAAAGGACACATATTATGGTTACATAGTGGACATATGGGAACTTGACTACGGACATGATTTTAAGGTCCCTTTTTTTCAGTGCAAATGGGTCAATCTGTCAGGAGGCGGGATACAGGTAGACCCACAGTACGGAATGACAACAGTGGATCTGAAAAATCTTGGGTACACTGACGAACCGTTCGTCCTAGCCAATGATGTGGCACAGGTTATCTATGTGAAGGACATGTCTACCAGACTGAGAAAGAGAAAATATAAGGAAGCGAATACATCATACGATGAGCCAAAGCGCCACATAGTTCTTTCAGGAAAAAGGGACATCGTGGGAGTGGAGGACAAGACAGACATGTCTGAAGATTATGAAAAGTTTCATGAAATTCCTCCCTTTAAAGTCAAGGCTGACCCCAGCATCCTGATAAACGATGAAGATTATCCATGGCTACGGCGCAATAAGCAAATGACACAAGCGAAAAAAAGTGAAGACTTTCTCCCGCAACTATTATGATGATACCATGCCAACTTTGTAACTGACGAGTATGATACCATTGTCCATTTTGTACATGCACATGCTATGTGTGGGTCAATTTATGATACCATGCCAACTTTCAACTTTTTCAGAGTTCATTTGAAATGCTTTAATGTCTTATGGTTCGGCCCTCGTAATTAAAAATAGCAACAATAAGTATTTTGTTGTAAGTAGAAACATAATAAAATAAATAAAGCAAGAAAGAAAACAAAAAAACAAAAAAAGTGGAAAGTTTATAATTTTCCTAAAACTAAAAGCAAAAAGAATTAAAAAATAAAGAAAAAAACAAAAGAAAATAAATAATGCAGAAAATAAAAAAAACAACAATAAGTATTTTGTTGTAAGTAGAAACAAAATAAAATAAATAAAGCAAGAAAGAAAACAAAAAAAAGTGTTTTCAAATTTGAAAAGTAATGGCACTAACAGAAAGTTTATAATTTTCCTAAAACTAAAAGCAAAAAGAATTAAGAAATAAAGCAAAAAACAAAAGAAAATAAATAATGCAGAAAACAAAACAAAAAAACTGGAAAAAAAATAAAAATAGCAACAATAAGTAAAGAAAAACAAAAAAACAAAAAAAATGTCCCCTACTGGGCCCCCACGGCCTGAATACGACTTGAATCCCTACTTTGGGCCAGGATTCAGGCCCGCAGTAGGCCCAGAAGGCCCATCAGGCAAAGCAGTGGCAAGTAGGCCCATAAGCCTGCAGTAGAGAGGAGTTCGAGAGGGGTGCGGCAGTGGGGCTTATAAACCACTGTGCGCCCCTCTTAACTAGCAAAGTGGGACTAAACTTTGGCCCCGATACGGGCAGCACAGGGGCCTTTGGTCCCGGTTGGTGGGTCCAACCGAGATTAAAGGGGGTGCATTGGTACCGGTTCGTCGCACCAACCGAGACCAATGCAACCCCTTTAGTCTCGGTTGGTGCCACCAACCGGCACCAAAGGCCACAGCTTCCCGCCCTTTGGGCTGCCGAAAAGAGGCCTTTGGTCCCGGTTGGTGGCACCAACGGGGACTAAAGGGGGCATTAGTCCCGGTTGTAGCCATCAACCGGGACTAAAGGTTGTGCTATATAAGCAGCACTTAGCAGTTTCCGGCCAAATCGCCCACTTCTTCCCCGACGCCACCTGCTCCTCCTCGTCACCGTCGCCGCCCGACGCCCCTGCTCCACCTTGCCGTCGCCGCCGCCACCGACGCCATCAGGCTGCTCGCCTTCGCCGTCGCCGGCGCCCCCTGTGATCATAGCCTGCTCCCGTGCCCCTCCCGTCCCGCGCCCCTGCGCGGCCACCGCGCCGCCGCCCCTGCCCTGCGCGGCCGGTTTGCCGCCGCCCCTGCCCTGCGCGGCCGCCGCGCACGCCGCCCCGCCGCCCCTGCCCTGCGCGGCCGCCGCGCGCGCCGCCCCGCCGCCCCTGCCCTGCATTTTCCTCCATAGCATTTTTTGCATTTTTTGTGTATATGTGTTTGTATGTGTGTATATATATATGTGTACATGTTCATAGTATTTTTTTCATAAGTGTATTTTTTTTGTTCATTGCATTTTTTTCATATGTATAATGTATATATGTATGTGGTAGCTATATATATATATATGATGAATGGATGTGGCTATATATGTATGTATGAATATAATGTTCATAGCATTTTTTTGTTTATATATGTTTTTTCATATATGTATTAATTTTATATTTAGGTTGTTAGTAGATATCGATCGATTTTAGGTTAGTGCATTTTAGGTTAGTGTAGAGGAGAAAGTAAAATAAGGAAAAGGAAGAAAAGAGGAAGAAGGAAGAAGGAAGAAGAAGAAGAAAAAGAATGAGAGGAAAAAAGGAAAATAAGAAGAGGAAGAAAGGAGAAAAAGAGGAGAGGAAGAAGAGGAGAAATAAATAAGAAGAGGAAAAAAGAAGAAAAAGAAGAGGAGAAGAAGAAAGGAATAGAGGAGAAGAAGAAAAATAGAAGAAAAAAATTCTATTTTTTCTTCTCCTCTATTCCTTTCTTCTTCTCCTCTTTTTTTTCTTCTTTTACTTCTTCTTCTTGTTCCTTCTTCCTTCTTCCTCTTTTCTTCCTTTTTCTTAATTATTTTCCTTTCTCGAGGGAGAAGAAGAAAAATAAGAGAAGAAGAAGAAAGAAAGGAAAGGAGAAGAAGAAACTTCAACACGAGGGGGTGGTACCGATACCCCCTCCCCGATAACATTATTTTCCCATGTATATGTATGTCGCGTCGTTGTCGATATAACCCCCTCTAGATAACTTCGACATGAGGGGCGGTCGATATATATACCCCCTCTCGACCGTGATAACTTATACAACTGCAGCACCCCCTCGGCCCTCTCGCTCGACCAAAACTCTCGAGGACACCCAAACCCTAGAGAGAAAATGATGTTGGTCTCCTACCCCCTCCCGCCGCGCCCCTACCCGCCAAATTAACTCTCTCGAGGCCACCCAAATTTATCAAGTTAAAAGAGCGTTATCATCGAGGCCACCCCAAACCCTTGAAGCTTTGTGTCGAGGCGACCCCAAACCCTAGAGAAGCAGCGTCGAGGCCACTAACATGATTCCTTATTGTGATTAGCTAGCTAGTTCTACGTTTGCCATTATGTACCATGTTTGAATAATAATTGACATGTTGTAAATATTTGCAGAAACTATGGAGCACTCCCGAGACGAAGAAACAGAAGCGATGTTGGGGGACATAATCGCAAATGGAAGTGATGATGTTGCGTCATTTCTCATCGACACCGATGGTCAGCTGGATGAAGAAGAGGGCTATGTTTATGATGGCTTCGACCCATTAATGCCGGTACAAGAGGAGGACTATGTTCATGATGGCTCCGGTGACACAATGGAGGTACAAGACGAAGGAGACCGTGCTGACTACTCCGGTCACCGAACCGAGTCCGGCCAGGTATATATATATTAGTTAAGCCCGTGCTGACAAGTTAATTGATGCATCCATTAATTGTTTTGGTATATGTACACATATTAATTACTGTCGTCTTTCTTCCTTATAATTTCTAGCCCTCCGGATCGAGCACAACTTCGGTAAGGAGACGAGGCCCGAAGAAAAAGTTGAGCTCGGATGAAAAGTTTAAGATCATAGAAATCGCGCCCGACGGCAAACCGATTGAACCCATCCGGACAAGGAAGGCATTTTCTGCTCAGTGCGGGATTCTTGTTAGGGACAGGATCCCGATCAGCATCCAGCAATGGTATAAGCCTGCTAAGGATGAAGACGCTGAGGTGTCTTATGTCAATGATATGCAGAAAGAAGATCTTTGGACTGAGCTGAAGGCAAATTTCACCCTACCGCCAGAGGAGGATCCGGAGAAGCCAGTTAAAGAGCAATTAATCAAGTCTTGTGCTCTTAAGAAGATGGCAGGCCTAATGAGGAGGTGGAGGAAAGAGCTGAACCAGTTTGTCAAGAAAAAAGAGACACCAGAATTCATCGGCAAATATGAGAAGATCAAAGATCACTGGCCCGCATTTGTGGCCCACAAGACATCGGAAAAGAGTAAGAAGATGTCGGAGACAAACAAGAAAAATGCTGTGAAGAAGAAGCTTCACCATCGCACGGGGTCAGGTGGCTACCTCAAAGCCCGGCCTAAGTGGTCCAAGGCTGAGCATGATCTTCTTGAAAAAGGGATCGAACCAGAGACAATGCGCTGGCCAGACCGTTGCCGGACTTGGTTCTTCGGGGCTGGCGGAACCTTGAACCCTGTAACAGGGCAGTGTCAGTGGACGGACGAGCAACTGCAAACACCAATCAAGAACCTTCGACACTATATCGATGCAGCGCAGCGAGGGACGTTCCTTCCAAACAGGGAGAAGGACGAGCTCACAATGGCCCTTGGGAATCCCGAGCATCCTGGACGGACACGAGGCACGCCAGGCTCCCTTCCGTGGAAGGTTAGTTTTCCGGACGCAGGGGGTTACAAAACCCACGAGAGGAGGAAGAAACTGGAGCAGGACCAAATGCAGGCGCTGCTTGGAAGGGTAATGGGGCTAGAGGATCGAGAAGAGGAACGAGAAGCAGCAGATCGCAACAAACGACATGCCGAAGCTTCCCCCGAAGCTACCCCACCATCTCAGCGGAGAAGCAGCGTTGCTTCCACCGAGCTGCTTCAGCCGAAGCATGTCTTGACGGCTCCTGCCAGCTATCCCGTGGATGGTATCACGGAGTCTCAAAATTGCCACATTATGGCGCAATGCATGAATTTGAAGGTCAAGGCGGCTGTTGGCCAAGTTTATCCTAGTGGACCCGGCATAACTTATCACTGCCAGCCAATTCCAGAAGGATTTGCTAAGGTGATGGTGGATGAAATAACAGAGGGATTTGAGGACCTCGCGCTTGAGCACCCTACCGGTGAAGGGGAGACTAGGTTGGGTTCTGCTCTGAAGACTCCATGCCTATGGCGAAAGGAGCTCATCAACCTTCTGAACTGGACGCCTCCGCCTCCTCCTCCTCCTCCGGCGAGTCAGGGCACTCCGCCTCCTCCACCGCCTCCTCCTCCGGCGAGTGACGATCAGGGCACGCGTGGCGGCACTCTGCCTCCTCCTCCGGCGAGTGACGATTAGGGCACGCGTGGCGGCACTCCGCCTCCTTCTCCGGCGCGTGGCGGCACTCCGCCTCCTCCTTCTCCGCCTCGCCAGCAAGGGCGGAAGAGACCCACCGCTGCCCCGGCTGCTCCGGCGCGTCGTAGTCCTTCTCCTCCGCCTCGTAAGCAAGCACGAAAGAAGACAGACGCCGCAGCCGCTCCGTCTGCTCCGGTGTCTAGCAGCACAAGAAGAGGAGAGAGGCAATACAGATACGGTCCACCTCTAAAGCCTCTAGAGAAGTTACCGTACAAGAGGACCGAGGAGGAAAACAATACGATCGTGAAGACCCACGTGAAGGAGTTCTTTGAAGGGGTGAAAGCAAAGAGACATCCACCTCCGGAGGAGAAGGTAGATCCGGTGAAAGCAAAGCGCACTCTCGATGCCCTGAGGAAACCACCAAAGTCTCCGCTGAGAACCAACTATGAGCGCATTACTGAACAGACATATCTCCAAGCCAAGCGGTCGGGAACTACTGTCAGTGATAAAAGGTCAAAAGAACAACGAGCAAAGGGGAAAAAAATTGCCCAGCTCGGCGAACAAGCACAGCAATCGTGCCCCCCGCTCAATGTGTCTAATCCTCCAGGGACGGTGGCCGGTTATGGCAATCTTGAAGATTACCTGCCTGACGATGCACTTCCTGATTTCATGGAGGTGGACGTATTCAGATACGAGTACGGGAAGCCTCTCGTCAAAGATGAAAAATCTCTGACAACAATGATGCGAAGATTCCATAGTTGGTACATGAAAACCTGCAGAGAGTCTGAGGGGACGAACAGTTTGTATCTGAACATTAAAGAGGAGCACAACCTCGTTACAAATGATCTGTTGTGTGTTCCATTTGAGGAGTTCTTCGAGTTCTTCAATCAAAAGGCCCTCGATAAATTAATGGTCTTTTGCTGCTGCCTGTAAGTACTATTTCTGTCATTAAGTCTCTATATATAGCTCGGCTCTTTCATTGCATGTATTTATAATTAATTATCCTCAATATATTATGCAGATTGAAGATCGTCGAGTGCAAAAAAAATGAAATCTATGATATTGGGTTCATTAACACAAATATCATAGATGTATTTCTGGTTAAAAAGCACGTCGAAGAGGCCGAGGACAACTTGCTACAATCGTTGATCAAAAATCAAAACAAAGATACCATACTCTTTCCTTATAACGGCCTGTGAGTGTTACTGTCGTGTGCATATTCGGTTTCCCTTATTACTCGAGCGAGAGGTTAATGTAATTGATGAGTTATGCATGCGTGTGCAGGTACCACTATATTCTTCTGGAGATTAAGCTTGAGCGTGGACTAGTAACCGTCTTAGACTCCAGACGGAAAGATCCCAGCACCTATGCGGACATGACTGAAATGCTCAGCAAGTAAGTTCAATCGATCATTATCGCACCATATCGGCAACTTTTTGTTCATTTCCTGATATCTCAAGTAATAATAATTATTTTTTTTGTCTTGCAGGGTTTGGAAACAGTTCACCTCACAAGCTTCGGGACTGCCGAAGGAGCTGCGATATGTATACCCGAAAGTAAGTACTACTGGCTAGCTAGTTGCGCGCATCTCCCGTTGATTCTATAGCTATAATTTCATCAATGCCATTTATAATGCTTCATTATCAGTTTGATTGACCTCTATTTCTCGTAAAGTGCTTGTGGCAGGAGGAAGGGAATGATTTCTGTGGATACTACGTGTGCGAGTTCATCCACAACGCGACTTTGAAAAACAAGCGGGGCTACTCTAGAAGACAATATGAAGTGCGTAAGCAATAATATTCACAATTTCATTTTATTACACCATCATTTCTGTTGAGTTTCATTCATATATATGTATTAATTAACCCCCTTCTTCAAATTAATTAGACGTGGCAGATGCGGGATGAACTCCTACCACCAGATCGCATGAAAGCAATTTAAGAGGAAGTCATCAGTAAAGCCGGAGAATACCATGTGGAAGTTGATTTCAAATGCTAGGGGTTTGTAATTAAGAGATCTTATACATATTGTACATGTATGTAGCCAGTAAAAAACTTGTTGTTCGACCAATCTCTCGGAGAAGGAGAGGTCGATCGATCACTTCTCTCGGTATGCATGACGAACTTCTGTACTGAATGGTTCTCTTGATCACTTATGTATATATACTACGTAGCGTCGACCAAGCATGGACATAAGAGAGGACACTTCTCTCTATTAATTAGCTAGATAACACAATATACGAAACACCTAAATTAACCCCCCAAAACCCCCAACCCCCTCCTTTAAAAAAAACAAAAACCCCAGCCACTGGAATGCAGACGCGTGGATGCCTTTTGGTCCCGGTTGGAGCCACCAACCGGGACCAAAGGCCCCCTGACTGGGCTCGGCGCACCGGGCCACGTGGAGGCACATTGGTCCCGGTTCGTGTTTGAACCGGGACTAATGGGTTGAGGTATTAGTAACGACCCATTAGTCCCGGTTCCTGAATCGGGACTAAAGGCCCTTACGAACCGGGTCTAATGGGTTGTTTTTTACTAGTGGATTTTTCATTCTGAAGTAGGAGCATTTACCACTACCCGTTTAAGCAATCATAAAATAATATATTTCTAACAACATTAAATCAACTTCTCAATGCAACTTGGTGTCGATGATATAGCATGATTTTCAAAATCAAAACTGAAGATTATAAGCATGCGATTCTTCTCCTGAGCTATTGGTCTATAACGAAAGCGTTTTTAGTTTTTAGTTCATTCTGAATTTTCTATTTGTTTGATAGGTATTTATGTGTGGAACCTCTGAGATAGGATGTTGAACTATTATAGGCGGCCTTTTCCTCATAGATTTTGGATATTACACATACTTCTTTGTCTCTTTGTGATTTAAGGTATATAGTAACCTACATTATTACAGAAAAACCATATCACAATAATAGCCATGTTACCCATAAGGTTTATCAAAATTATACAATCCATAGGAAGATAGCTTGCCGTTTTTATTGACAAGAAGAACAATTAACATCAGGGTCGGAAATAATGCATGTTCACACAAAAGCATACTTCCTATATTTCGTGCCCTTGTGCTTATGTGTCTATCGTATTGTGATGGATTTGGTCAGCACTGATTTAGCAGAAAGAGAGAGTGAACTATGTTGACGAATATAATAAAAAGACAGGAGGGAAAGATAAGCCAAAATGTAAACAAATAATGCATGTCCTTTAAAGTATATGTTTTTATTCAGCATTACACTTCCATGCCATTCATTGATAATTAATATTATTACCTCCACAATTCTGGAAATTATTAATATTATATTATTTTCCAAAGATTGAATGGCCTTGACCTCGTCTGCTCTACCATCCCAGTCATATATGTACTCTCTCATCTCTAGTTTATAGGGTTCATCTCAAAAAAAAATGGTTTTCAGTCTTATAAGTCTCAATTCTACTATTTAGCATCACATGTACAGATTTGAAGGTACATTAAATCACTGCATTAATGCATACATGTGTCGTCATTAATGCATCGTATACACAACTTTTTGAGAAAAACGAGCATACTAATTAAGTACTTTTGCAAATTAGGAAATTAATATCACCACTCATCGTCTACCTTGGTTGAAGAGATTGTCAAATTGAGCCTTGTAAACCAGAATGGAGGGAGTATTCCTTTTCTATATGTCAAAAACTTAGATGGCCATACATGTACGTTATGCATATTTCAGAAAATAAATGGTATATACATTGTAAATCAAATGGTCTTCGATCCAGCTTTACTCTAGCCTCTGATAATGTGTACTCCAGTCATATATGTATAACATTACAATATTTGCCTCTAACCTGTATAGACCCCATATACATCAATTCATCCAATGTTGTAATTACCTAAAGCCTTTGAAAGGATATGATATGATATTTGAAGACACTACAACGTTTACGAAAGTACTTCATTGCTCAAAATTGTATGTCCAAATTGATTTTTTTGGGTAGGTTTCATATTTTTCAATTAGGTAAATACACCACTTATGATTATTACATTATTATAATCTAATTTACTGAAGCCAAAATTACTAGCTTTAGAGGTAATATTTAAAAAAGTTTGAATCGTCTTATAATTAGTAGAACATTAAGATGTTGCCGGTGCATTTGGGAAGGCCACTCTTCAAGTTTATGTAATAGTGCATGTGCATCTTAAGGTAGAGATTTGGATCTTCTTTTTATATGCAGTACATACTAAGGTGAGTGAGCATTTTTGGGTCTCAGGTTCGTTTTAGCTTGGGATCAAATTTTCTTGAAAACCACACTTGCAAATTTAGAAATTGCTGAAAACATTTACAAGTAAATACTTTGTAAAGCTTTCAAGTTTACACCCTGTGTGAAAAATATTAGTTTGATAAAAAAAACCAAGGCCCAAATGTGCCCAAGATACATCTGGGATTTCGATGTTGAGATAGAATAACTGGATAAGAATTACTTCTAGGTAATTAGCAATTAAGAAAAGAATAGAATCTTTACTTTTATCATTCACAGGTCACATATGGCATACGAATATGATTATTTACATAGTTAGGATGATATGCCTTCCCGGATGGACTAAAATGCTAAAGCAAACATATGGGAGCACAAATTCTCCCACTTGCAAGTTGCACCCATGGCAGGGCAGCTAACTCGCGCCTATATATAAAGCCAATCCATACAACGCAATGCACACAAGCCATAGATAGATAACCTAACAGACAGTTAGCAATGACGTTCGGAGGAATCTTTGGCTTGCCCGGCTACATCCTGTTCGGGGACAAGGAGCAGGAGCGAAAGCTGCGGAAGCGAAAGAAAAAGCTGCAGCGAGAGCGTAAGCTGAGGCTCCGACAGGAGCGAAAACTGCGGCAGCGAGAGCAGGAGCTGCAGTGGTTGCTGCTACGGCAACAACCCAGCAAGCTGCGGGGCACGCAGGGGTTCTCTAGTGAGTCACTGGCAGTCGCTCGTTCGAGCAACTCAGTTGCAGTCCCTCGTGGGTACGAGCGACAGGGGGCGCATGGGTTCTCTAGTGACTCACTGGCGCTCGCTCACTCGAGCAACTCACTGGCAGTCCCTCGTGGTCATGGGTACGGGCAACTTGGGGGGCAGGGGCAGGGGTTCTCTAGTGACTCACTGGCAGTCGCTCGCTTTGGCAACTCATCGGCAGTCCCTCGTGGGTACGGGCCACAGGATGCACGTAAGTTCTCCTTACTGGCAGGCGCTCATGGGTATGAGGAGGAGGACTTCAGCGCCTCCGACGATGAGGACGACGACGAGGACGACGATGATGAAGATGACGATGATGCCTTCGAAGAAGACGACGAGGACGAAGATGATGAGGATGACGAGGAGGTGGAGGAAGAGGAGCACCGCCGGTTGATGCTGCTGACGCTCCAGCAGCAAAGGGGGCAAGGAGTCCCACGCGTACACCCAGGGGGGAGACTTGAGTGGCTCTGATGACGCTGCAAGCAACAGCCGGCGGCGGCACTGTCACTCCTGCCGTAAGTGTGGCAAACAGCAGTGCAGGAGTGTCACTACCTATACGTATATAAATTATTATGGTACGTACTACTGTTTATGTTTGCTGTCTGCATGCAGGTGAGGCTGGGGTGTGATTTAAATAAATAATCCTTCTAGTGTCTGTAACTAAATCCAAGTAATTTGTACTCCCGATGTATGGACGATGCTCTGCATCCACTCTATTGTGCCTGTATAAGTGTATAACACTTCACCCTTTGTCGAACCTACTGACTCCGTACGTGCGTGCATGGATAGTGGATGACCTCATTGGCGCTTACTGCCTATCTATATAAATTATGGTACGTATATTTTTGCTGTGTGCATGCATGCAGTCTCACCCGTGGATGCCACGTGTGATGGACTGCGATTTAAATAAATATTCCTCCTAGTATGTGTAAATAAATCCATGTAAATTGTATTCCCGATAAATAAATTCTGCTTATGTGTGTGTGCGCGCGCCAAGCTTAAATTTGTTTTGACCGATCGAGCTGATGATCTAGCTACGTAAGATGTACTCCCTCCGTTCCAAAATACTTGACCCCCAGTTGTCTAGATATGAATGTATCTATACTTGTTTAGTGTCAAAATACATTCATGTCTAGACAAATGGGAGTCAACTAATTTGGAACGGAGGGAGTAAGTACGTACGGGGTGATGAATTGATTTTACGACTTCTGCTGGTGTTATTGGTTTTTTGAAAAAGGGTGAATTTCATTATTTCAAAATGAAGCATTAATAGAATACAAACACGATGAACACATACCCGGCCTTTGCATAGTTAGAATGCACATAACCAAACCTGTCTGATGTGTTATTGGTTGGTGTCAAAGCTGTCTATATAACACATCATCTTGGGTCACGTGTCAAGGGTTGGTGGGTCAGCGGGACATATACAAGAGGAAGGAAGGAGCAACACTAGGTGACAACCGAACTATCCCCTCCCCTGCATCTAACCGAACAGAAGAGAATCAGCTTCATCCATCCCCTCCCCACTCCCTTGTTGTTGTTCTTCTTTACCCCATATCTCTCTTTGAAACCTTGTAGCCTATATCAAGTCCTGCTGATTTGTTTTGTATTCATTTCCGTGCGTATTATATATATGACGGAGTTGAGATGTTATTCATGAGGTTTTATCCTTTTTCACTTTCTGATAGTAAATTGCCTATGGGTTGAATTTAACCATTGCGAGGAGCAGTGGCTGTTTAAATTCATCTCAACTATTTTGTTTTATATTCATCGCAGCTAATTCATCCTTTTATAATTTACTCTACATATTTAAATCTGAACAGACACTTGATAATGCATGATATGAGTATTTTATTTTGTCTTGGTATACTTTGATTATTTCTCAAACATATCATATGTTTCTGAGTTGCTTTCATATATTCTTAAGATTAATCAATTCATAGTGTATACGGTCAAAATTACATGTAGGATTATGACGATCAAGTAATCATGAATGTTTCAATAGATTATACTCCCTCCGTTCCAAAATAGATGACTCAACTTTGTACTAAAGTTAGTACAAAGTTGGGTCATCTATTTTGAAACGGAGGGAGTATAACCTAAGTTTACAAGACTCTTGGCTTACAAAAATAATAGATGACTAAGATTTTGTATGTGCATTTTCGCGGGCAGATATGCTAGTTTTTTTCAAAAACCCTAAAGATAAATATCAGATAAGTCCAATTTTCCACCAGTTTGTGTACATGATGCTCATCACGGACAGGTCAAGTGTCTTACCTATCTATGATGACTCACAAAACACGTTTGTCCATGACGTCAGGAGTATATTCTAAAGTGGGACAACACGCGGTCACTTAAGTGGGATTGATGGAGCATGCATTAATTAGTATCCTATTCCTATGTGTAGGAAACACACATAGTATGCGGTTATGTGAATGTGACGTTAGTGGTTGTGCGTCTAACCTGTTCTATCGTAAAATTCCTTTTCTTATTCCATTTATATTCTACTTTATCTCGGTCTATGCATATATGTGTAAATATGTTTGCCAAAGCTTGAAACTATTATTTGCTCAATCAAAATTCGTGCGCATAGTGTTTCTAGTTTACTTTCCTATCTTCAATCCAAACGGGCAGGTGGCAGGATCAATGCACGAGCAGGCGTCATTCAGAACAAATTCCCTACTACACTCATGCACGTCTTAATTTATCCTTCGACACTACTACAAAGGCACATTATAGACAGATAGAAATACACATCACAGACGGATTTCTACGGCGTCCAGGATTTAAGGTGTGATGATCACAGACGCATGATATATATCCCCAAGAATCTATCTTCGCCAGTTCCGCTGAAGAAATAGATGGGGATGACGACTAAGAGCATCTCCAGCCGTTGAGCCCTCCAGGAGGCATTTTTTTCGCCGCCTGGGGGGCTGCCGGCAAGAATTTTAGATTTGGGATGAAAAACTCTCAAGCCGTTGAGCCTCCCAAGCGAGGCCGTCATCCTCACCGCGCCGCCGCGTCCGAGACTGCGCATGGCCGCCACCGCATCGCCCCGTCCGCCTCCGCTCCTGCTGCTCGCGGCGGGACCTGGCCACGCCTGCTGCCCGCGCCTAGCCGCCACCTGCTGCTCGCGCTTGCGCCCGCGCCAGGCCGCCACCGCGCCGCCCTGTCCGCGCCCGCGCCTGCTGTTCGCGGCCGGACCTGGCCGCGCCTGCTGCTCGCGCTCGCGCCGCCCCGTCCGAGACCGCGCCGGCCGCCACCGCGCCGCCCCGTCCGCGCCCACGCCTGGCCGTGGCCGCCCTCCGCTGCTGCCCCGCCCGCTATGGCCGCCGCTGCCAGCATGAGGACGTCGTTGGCGGCTGCCTGCGCCTGCGCCGGCTGGCACCGGACCAAGGTGGGGGTGACGCGTGGGCGCTCCTCCGAGCCTGCGACGAGGACGGAGAGGAGGAGGAGGAAGGGGGCGCCAACACAGTGGTCCGGATGGGCTCTCCAGGGAGGACCTCGGCTGCGTGTGTGCCCCGTCGGCTCCGTCCTCCGGCGACGAGGCTGAGGCGGCCGGGCTACAGGGAGCACGGCGGCGAGGCTGAGGTGGCCGGGCAGCTGGGCGTGGGCGGCCCTCCGGCGATGGACACGAGAGCGGAGCGGCGTGCCAGGCGGCGGGGACGGGAGCGGATGGCTTCCATGCTGTGTCCGTGTGTGCGTGAAGGGAGAGAGAGAGAGGAGGGAGCAAGTGGGTGGGCCAGTGAGAAAAAGTGAGGGGATAGGAGGGAGACGCTGGCCCCCCGATGCGCTGGGTGTTGCATGGGATCGCCGGTGCCGTTTTTTGCTTTTACCGGCGAAAAACGAGCACTTGGGGGCCTGACTGGAGCGTTTTTTGCCCGTCGGCGCCCAAAAACTGGCTTGGGGGAGGGGGGGCTTCCTGGGGGGACGGCTGGAGATGCTCTAAGCCACTTCCTCTTTTCCTATTTACATGGCGTGCTTATTTTTGTGATTGAACTTCGAGCATCATTTTTGCTAGTAAAATATTTACTATATGTTATAAACATTATACAACTGAAACTATTTTTTAATATGAACTAGCGGGGTGACCCGCGCATTTGCGCGGCTAGACTTCCTATCTTGGTGGTTTTCTTTACCTTTGTTTTTCCACCATATGAGTATTAATATAAAAGAATTAGCTAAAATATATTTGTTCATAAAAAAATATTAAGCTATGCTGCAAAATATATTTTGGGAATTGGTTTAAATTTGTTCTTGAAAATTTGGTTATCTACAACAAAAGCTTATAAGAGACATATATATATATATGTCCAGCAATGCCAAGCGATAGGCTTTGGTACAAATCTATAGTTTTCAGTGTTCCACCTTTTTTCATCCATTTTCATTTATCTTTCCACCTAATATATTTTGGGGATGTTCACCAAGAAAATCTGAACATTGAAGACGCTTACCCATACCTTTTTATTTGTTCCATCATGTGCCTCAACACCGGTCATTTAGTGTTTGTGTGTTTTGTTTGTACATTTTCATATATCGACTTATCAATATATGTTCTTCCACGTCTTCTCATCATAGCGTGAATATCTCTATTGCTTCTCACTCTAAATGGATGTAGTCAACTAATGGTGAATTTGTTTTTGAACATTCTCTAACTTGGGCTCGCCCGAGCTTCTCACCTCGAATGGTCCCATTTATTTTGAATGTAAGTATATTTTTAAGGAAACTAAAACAATTTATTACATATTTGAGATGCATGAGTGTTTTATATAACATTCTCTATGATTCAGTCAATAATAGAGATATTCGGTATTGTTTTCTCTACTGGTATTTATTGTTATTAAATTAAGTCACTGGTGTGTTAGTAGATGACTAATGGCACTAAAGTTTGTGTCCTACATCATGAAACCATTTCATTAGTAATTCAATGCCTAAATTTCATGTCCTCTTCCCCAATCTGTCTCAACGCTATCTTTCTAGATAGCGCAATATCATGTACACCCATCTTCTATGCATGCTTCTAGATGCTCGTGACAATGTCCTCTCACCCTACTATTTATATTGTAGTCCAAGTAATTGTTAGTGTATATTCATTAAAAAAATGTATTAAATTCTGTCTGGTCGAAGCTTGCCAAAGATTCTATTCTCCGTCCTTGTTGTTCTGCGCAAACTTATATCATTTTAGACTGTATTCGGATTATAATTTATTTGAGTTTTGATTTCATATTCAACTTTACAGGTTAATTTAAGCCCTATAGCTGAATTTTATATAACGGAGCTATATTTAATAATTAGATTATAATTTAATTAATTTCATGTTCAACTTTGTCGAATAAAGTTTATATTTTAGCCCTGTAGCTGAATTTTCTATTCATTATATATGTATATATATGTATATATATATATATTATATGCAATTCACATATAAGTAAAGTTGTACTCTTTGTGACTTTGTCTATCAAAGAAGAGACATATCCTGTATTTTTATGGTGAAAAACTCAGGAAAAAATATCATCCATGATCAAATGTATTTGGTGGCTCTGTTTGTTTGGATTTTT
The DNA here is from genome assembly GCA_963921465.1 of Triticum timopheevii. Taxonomy (NCBI): domain Eukaryota; kingdom Viridiplantae; phylum Streptophyta; class Magnoliopsida; order Poales; family Poaceae; genus Triticum; species Triticum timopheevii. The sequence goes on along the minus strand of OY997274.1, from coordinate 6,996,944 downwards.
ATTTGCAGAACTATTTTTTAGGGGCAACTATTTTACTTTGTTGGATGGCCGTTTGCATGCGAGGGCAAAAGCTGCTCGTGCATGTACGTGTGCTATGTGTATGGGGGCTATGCTTTGTAGTAGTATATATTTCCTTGTACGTAAGAAGAGTTACGTGTGCATGTTTTTTCTTCCAGAAACCATCTTGCAAGTTTATTTTTTAATGCGTCCATGGTCTAGTTTTGTAACGTGTCCAAACTGAACTCTGCTTGTACATGTCATTTGTGCTTGTTCATTTATTTCGTATAGGCCTTTCCATAGTTTTTTTTGGAAGGTTTTATTAATGTGTACGTATCCATGCATGTTAGACGTACCAATGATGGCCGGTATAGGGGTAGGGTGTGCGTGTGTGCGTTCATAGGGATGAGTGTATGCGCGTGTATATGAGCGCTTGTGTCTGTACTGATGCTAAAAAAAAGCCTAGCTCGGCCGTATAGGAATTGGACTCTCCCATCACATTGTTTTTTTATTTTTAAATCAACACATCGCTTTGATTGGCAGGAAACGTATGGGATATGGAGACATGGATACGTGATTACTTATTTCCTGCAAATCACAACCGTTCTTTTGAGCTTTTTTCTATTGTTATATCCAAGCCGTTCGTTTTCTATTACTTTAATAATATACTCCCTCCATTCCGATTTACTCGTCGTGGTTTCCACGACGAGTAAATCGGAACGGAGGGAGTAATAGAAGATTGAATGGTATAATGTTTGTGATATATGCACGATGCATTCGATTGGTTAAATTGATGGTCAAATCATAAACTTCAAATATGTAAATGTTATATAAACAATGGTGGAGAGAGTACTACACTATCTCGAAAGGTTCAGATTTGTAAACGGTTGAGAGTATCCTAGTCGGTTTCCCAACTGGCTGAAATAATATGTATTATTAGCTCTGACGGTATTCAGTCGGATGCCAAAACCTACATCAATAGCATGTTTTGTAGTACGTAGTGCTGACTTGCTTATAAAACAACTTAAGTAAGGTACTGCTGCGGCGCATCACTGGAAGCAACTGACTTCAGGTTTGGTGCCACTGTCCTTTCCACTAAAAAAAAGACCGTTTGGCAAATATTTTTCTGTGGCTAGATACCAACCTGTGGGCGCCAGAGGGGAGGATCTTAGAAGGTACCATCGGATGTATCATCTGTTTACTTCACTATAGCAGATATTCATGGATGCATGCCACGGAAGTAAAGCATATATGCTACTCCTGCTCAGGAATTAGCATCCTAAAACTAATATATTCCAGCGGAGTGTTTAAAGCTATCCCCACTAAGATATTCCCCTATCTATTATTGTGAGAGAAGTCGGTCTTTCCCACCGAATCAGGGCATTCTACACAAGATTCTTCGTACTATTAAGGAATAGGGACAGGCACATGAATGCATCTAGAAATGTTATGTGATTCTAACAAAACTAGATAAGAAGGAATATATACTGGTTGTTTCTACAATAAACTAAAGGACCTGCAAAGGAAAATGAGAAAAAAGACATGAGAACTAATAATCACTTAAGATAACAAACACTATAAATATAGGGAAATTTTAACAGACACGCTTGTGCGGGTTAGTCGTAACAGACAAGTCGGGCGTGTGACCCATCCAACCTGAGCACCGCGGATGCTGGAGTGAATTAGTTTTGATAGACGTCTGAGGTTTATTATCTTATACTTGGTGGCAGTTAATTTACAGGAAATATTGGTTGATTGAATAAGACATACTGAATAATCACCTATGCTAGAAAACCAATCCTTCAGTTCAGATTTTGTTCTCCACATTTGCTTGCTACCTATATATATATATACGTTGTCAAAGAGATATATGCTAGGAACATGATTTGTGAAATTCTGTACTACTCCCTCCGTTCCTAAATATTTGTCTTTTTAGGGATATCAACAAGTGACTACATACAAAGCAAAATGAATGAATCTATACAATAAAATATGTGTATATACATCCGTATGTAGTCACTTGTTTAAATCTCTAGAAAGACAAGTATTTAGGAACGGAGGGAGTATTTGGCAACAAATTAGCACATTACCGAGAAAATTTGCACCATTGAGCAGTTGACAATGTAATAACTTGTCCGGATGCATGTACACAAGTTGATGGCGCATGGTGCATAGCTCAGGCAGCTCGTCGTCGGACTGGCACAAGGTGTCTCAGAGGTCGAAGTGCAGATGAGAGGTTGGAAAGAAATTGAAGCTGACGAAGAAGATTGAAGAGAAGGATGCTCTGTTTCCAGAACAAGACAAGGAAATAAAAATCTTGAAGGCTGTAATCTTCAAGCATGTGCTCTTTTAAGTTTTCCCATGGATTTTTATGGCATATATATATATATATATATACACACTCTTAAAAACACATTTGTAAAATGTTGAACAAGTATTTAAAAATATTTAATAAGTACTCCCTCCATTCCTAAATATTTGTCTTTCTTGAGATTTCAACAAGTGACTACATACGGATGTATATAGACATATTTTAAAGTGTAGATTCACCCATTTTGTTCCGTATGTAGTCACTTGTTGAAATCTCTAGAAAGACAAATATTTAGGAACGGAGGGAGTATTAAGAAATGTTGAACAAGTATTTGAAACATATCTAACAACTATTCAATTCTCTCTCTCTCTCTCTCTCTCTCTCCCTAATATATATTAAATAGATCGAGGGAATATTTTAAAGTATAAATAGTACAAAAATAAAGCAAAAAATGAGAACAGAAAACAAAATAAAAGAGGCAGTGGCCTCCCACGCGGCTGGGCCGGCCCATCTGGTGTCCCCCTGACGCGAGACATCCCCCTGAGCTCGCTAAAAGCGAGAAATATGAGGGCTGCCCTTGAGCCGTGATGGACCGGACCAGCCGTGCGGGAGGCAAAGGCCTATTTTGTTTTTCTGTTTTCATTCTCGGTTTTGATTTATTGTTGTACTTTTATTTATACTTTAAAATATCCTACATCTATAACGAAAAACCACACTTCAAAAAACCTTTAAAAATGTTAATCAAGTATTTGAAAAATGTTGAATAAGTACTAAAAGATGTTGAACAAGTATTTGAAAAATGCTGAACAAGTATTCGAAAATTTTGAAAAAATATTAAATACATTGAACAAGTAGTCGAAAAATGTTGAATAATTATTAGAAATTGTTGAAGAATTATCTGAACAATTATTTGAAAATGATGAATAAGTATAAAAAATGTTGAAGAAAGTATTTGAAAATGTTGAATAAGTAATAAAAGAATTGAACGAGCGGTTGAAAATATTGAATAAGTAATAGGAGTATTTGAAAGATGTTGAATAGGTATTAAAATATTAAACAAGTATTTAAAAATAGTTAATAAGCATTTAGACAATGTTGAACGTGTATACAAAAAATGTTGAGCGAACAAAACATAAGAAAGAACAGAAAAAAAACAAACAATTGAGAAGAATTTTAGACGTGTATTTGAAAACTATTGCTGAGATATACATAAAAATACAGAACAATAACCAAAAGAGCAACAAAAAGCGAAAATATAAGCAAAAGAAAAAAATAAAGTAAAAACAATGAAATAAGTAGCAAAAAATAATTAAAAAGGGGTAAAAATAATAAAATAAAATAAAAAATGGAGAATAAAGAACAACAAAAAAAGAAAGAAAATTAAAATATCTGGGAGAACTGAGAAAGAAAAGGAAAAATGAAAAAAAAAACTAGCGCAAATGGCATTAAGGAGGGCGAATCCTTGTGTATTTTGCAGATGGGCGCAGGCGCCCCGCGCTGGGCGGCCCAATTTGCTTTCTGTGTTTTGTGTGTTAAACCCGCAAAAAGTATTACTAGCTGAATGCGTGCGGCAGAATTCAAACCCGCGCCGCATGGATTCTATTCAACACAAGACAACTACAGCAACCACGTCACATCTGTGATAACGTAGATCTTCTTCCCATTTTTGTTCTTTTATTTTCTTTTTTCGTTTTGCTTTTCCTTTAATTTTTATTTTTATTTTGCGTTTTCTTTTTGTATTTTTTTTATAATTCTGTTAATAAATTCATCAGATTTTTATGACTTTTTTCAAATTCGATGAACGTTTTTTAAATTGCTGAATATTTCGTTCAAATTCAATGAACTCTTTTTCTGATACGATGAACTTTTTGTCAAAATTGATGAACTTTTTTCAAAATTCGTGAATTTTTATGAAAATCAATGAACTTTTTCTAAAATTGGTGAACATTTTTCAATTCTCATGAACTTTTTTGAATTTCGTGAACTTTTGTGATCCGTGAACTTTTTTGATCTGTGAACTTTTCTCAAACTTGTGAACTTCTCAAACTCTAAAATTAGTGGACCTTTTCAAATTCTGTGAACTTTGTCAAATTTATGAACTTTTTCTCGAATTAGTTAACTTTTTTTAATACCTGAACCTTTTTTTTAATCTGTGAACGACTAAAATATCTCGCGGTACTACGTAGTGGTTAGCATAGGGCTTGCAGGAATGCAGCCGCGCAAGTTTGAATCCACGACGCAGCAAATTTTTCTACTATTTTTTCGTTGCCGCTGTGTGTCGGTGGGCCGGCCCAATAGGGCGCCGCAATGAGGGCCGGTTTGATTAGACGGCGCTGAACGCGCTGAGTAGGAGGTCGTGCCCCTAGTACTAATCACAAGTGGAACATGGGTGTAGTGACTAGCAGCGCGGCTGATATCCCTTGCGGATAGGGATCAATTCCTGGCTCCCCTTTCCTCTTTCTTGTCTTTTTACTTTAACACACGCGAACGGGCCGCTCCAATTACTTTCAAACTTCAGCGAGACTTCTATGGCGACTCGGCTAAGAGCATGGTTAATAGTATAGCCAAGTGCTGGCTATACGCCAGTGCCATGTCATCTATAGTTTATCTTATAGCCAACATGTACAATAGTAGATCAAAAGAGTGTATTATTTTTTTATTATGTGACCCACCTTTCATTCTCACAAAATGTTTAGGAGCACATGTTAGAGCTGGCTCTTCACGAAGAGCCCGCTTACCTTCTTTCTCATCTTTTCTTTCCTTCAACTAAGCATAAATATACTAGTTTATTCCTTATAGCCCGCTGACTCGGCTCTATTGTACTTGCTCTAAGGCGGGTAGGGTATCACGGCGGGGGTGCCCCTATGTCTCACTTGACGTGAGACAAAGGGAGCACTCGTGTCAGACATCCCGACTGAGTCGGCTCAGGTAGGTTTTTGGTTAGTTCGTCTTTTATCTGTTTTTTTATTTTTTTTTCATTTTTTTCCTTTTATTCTTAATTTTTTTAAAAAAATTAAATACACATAAGTGTAAAGTTAAATAAACTTGTTAATTTTAAAATAAAATAACACAATGTAAAAAAAAGTACCAAGTGGCCTCCACGACCCAGACATTGTGGCATTACTTCATGGCGCCTAAGCATCTAGAGAACCATTCATGGACTTACCTTAAAGGCGTGATCAACTGAAAGAATTACCTTGCACTGCATCAATCAGAAGCCAAACTTAGTTAAAAAACTATACAGATGCAAAAAAATTGCCTCGTCGATTAATTAAGCAGAAGAGAATTGCCCAGTTAATTGAGTGAAGCCGGGCAAAAAACCTATACATACCGACCACATGTTGACTGCTCACAGAGCATGAAACCCCATGAGTATATGATGAGCTTGAGTACCATACCCAACACGTAACAATCACAAAACCCCACATTGCTACATCGCAAAGACATCCACACCGAGAGTAACTCGGCAAAAGACAACAAGCACCATCATATCCACGTAGACAAGTCATGTCATAAGGACAACCCAAGAGACTGATGATCATCTATCAAGCAGCTACGGGCGTCTTTTCTATGGCGTCACTCTTCTTTCCTTTGCTTCTGAGAGCCTCCTCCATAATCATCTTGCCAGATCCAGGGATAGCCACCTCCAAATGTTTGGGCGTGCTGTGAATCTCTATCTGAAAGAGAATCTCTCGATTTTCACACAAATATACACTACAACCCCATATTCGTCCCTCCATGAACCATTCAAAACTAACTTTTCTTACACATCGACACACAGTTTGAAACAGGTTTCCCATACTATTTGCTTTGTACAATATATAATATATTTATCCAAAAATAGCAAGTGATACAACCCATAATATCTACCGGAAAATATCTTCAATTTTAATGCTTTCAAATTAATGTAATTATTCCTCCAATTTGATAGAAAATATAGACTATAAACAGTAATTTTGCCTTACTGAAAAACAACAGAACCAGCATAAGGTTTTTGGTACCGTAAATCAGAATCAAATAAAAGTTGAACCGTTGGAGAGCTTCATACTAACCCCACAACTTTAGCAATTGGTTTAATTTGAGATTGGGACTGTTTAATCGCAGTTTTACATTTACCTTTAGAGGGTCAGACAACCAATTCTCTAGATCATTACTTAGCATGAATCTCTCCAATCCATCTATCTGGCTTCCAACTATTCTCTAATTAGGAATTACCTTTGCATCGTGGAATCACTCTTCTATGGCAAGCTGCTAACATAACCTTTGGACAAAGTTCATGAATTCTCGCTGTCCTGCTTCTCTGTTTGCCATGGCATTTGCAACTAACACCACCCCCTCCTCCTCCTGACCACTGGCGCCGGCGCGTGCCGGGGTGACTTCCAGCCAAGGCCAACGCCGTCACCGCCGACCACGCACCTGCAGCTGCCGAGGTACGCTTCGACTTGAAGTTCGAGAATGTTCCCTTGGTGATCCTCTACATGGCGCGAGCGCGCGCTCGCGCCAGCCCTCCTCACTGGTGCCGTCTACCTGGCGTGCTACCCGGATCGCCGGGCAACGGTGATCAGCTAAGCATCAGGCATCGGCTAACGGATCGACGACGTGAGGTGATCCACAGTAATATAACATTGTAGCCTCGTATACTGTGGCGGAGCTTTGTGGGGGCATTGCACCCCTCCCCCCCCCCCCCCCCCCCCGGCTCACTCTAAGAAGAATCTTAAGTGTATTCTTAATTATTGGGCTTGAATGAAAAGGCAAGATAACAAAGAAAATAGGCGAGAAGACAAAAGAAAAAGAAAAAAAACATGGTTCAGGAACCCCCTAGAAGGTTCCCAAAATCGAAAGAAACAGCTAGGAAGCTCCCAAAACCGGGAACACTATTTTCTGCAACTTTTTTAGTGAACTTTTTTTAAAAATCTTCGGAATATTTCATATCCGTGAACATTTTTTTAACATCCGTGAGCGCTTGGACCGGCCCAACAGGCACACGACGGGAGCGATGGTGTCGCTTTGTTGGGTCAAATTCAAAGTGTCTTTTTCGTTCTACTTTTCATCTTTTGTCCTTTTTTGTTAATTCATTTTTCTCCTTTGAACTTTATTATTTTTGAAATTGTACAAATATTTAAAATATTGTTTGAAATACCAAAATAATAGTTTTAAGTAAATATTTTAAATTATCTTTGTAAATTCTTTTTCCTTCAAATAACTATTAAACACAATTTGAAAAGCATTTACTATTTTCAAGTTTATCTCCTTGTATTTATTAGTTATGTTACCTACTGAAATTATGATTTTAAATACTGTTTTCCTTCAAACCTGGCACGGATACCTACCTTGCGCATGCCAACCTATTGGCAAAAGTTGAGGTCATTTCAAGAATGTCCAAAAAAACACCATGTTCAACATAGGTTGTCCGGATAGGCCAGAAAGCTCCGTTTGAGAGCACATTGTTTCTCGACATCCGTCAAATGACCTAAACTTTTTCATTGTCTTGTATGATCAACTCAAGGCAATTTGTGAGTTGTTTTATTTTTTGACAAAATTTGCATTATGAAGTTTTCTCAGTAAAAAAAAGCCAATAAATGGCCGGACGTGTCACAACTTACATACTGTGTCGGAAATCGTTCAAACCGGGCATGGCTTCCTATCATGTGCATTCCCACCAGCTTGCAAATGTCGGGGTTATTTTAAGAATTTCCTAAAATAGACCATGTTCAATGTAGGGTGTCGATAAAAGGCTCCGTTTGAGAGCACGTTGTTTCTTGACATCCACCAAATGACCCCAATTTTTTCTTTGACTTGTATGACGAATTCATGGCACCTTGTCAGGTTGTTTTGGTTTCAACAAATTTTGCATTTTCTAAAGTTTTCTCGGTCAAAAAAGGCCGATAAATTAACCGGACGTGTCGCAACTTGCATACAGTGTCGAAAGTCGTTCAAACCTAGCATGGATTCCTATCATGAGCATGCCAACCAATTGGCAGAAGTTAGGATCATTTATCCGTAGTCCAAAAAACCACCATTTGAGAGTAGTGTGTCAGACTAGGCTAGACGTGTGCATCCGTGAGCATATATTTTTTCCTGTTTTAAATGCTTTGTTATTTGCAGTTCTATCATTATCAATCATGAACATTTTTCAAAAATTGGGCACAAATGTTTGGTCCGTGGATTTTTTTTAAAGTCCTTTTTAACAATCCAGGATAAAATTACATCCATGCAAAAAAAGTATTCATGATAATTTTCATTTTTATGTATATTTTTCTAGTTTATGAGTGTTTTAATTCTTGACATTTTTTAAAACTAAAACTAAAAATAGCGAACATTTTAAAAGCAAATCAAATATGCAATCATAAAATAATATGTGTCTTTTCAAAAAATGATCCAGATCTATTATTAATTTTACCGGAAGTACAAAGCATCTCAAACGTAATAAAAATTATGTAGAGATTCCAAGACCACCAAACGACCACTACTGTTGTCAGAACACGCCGTCGACGAGCCACTGTCACCACTCCCTTACTAAAACCGGCTTGATCTTGTTAATGACAGCTTGGAAGTCTTCGTGCACGTGCCCCTAAGGACCAGCACCCTGGAGCCGCATTCGTCGTCGTTGAACCCTTGCATAGATTTGAAGCATCTGACACCAAAATCTCGCCAAGCGACGACAAACCCTAACCTCACCATCCTAAAGGGACAGCAGGAATCTACGCTGGAACTTTGTCGACTACGTCCAGATGTATAAAACCAAACCAGGGAAAACCACCAAGAGAAAGAAGAAGAAAATAAGTCTCTACGCAGTACCGGTTACGATGCAACACGGGTGACAGGCAAAGGCTAATGATGTGAGTTGCCCTGTGCGTTTCTCTGCCAATTTGACGCAACGAGCGTCATGTTGGGATTCCAAGTGATCTCCATAATAAATGCTTACGTACAATAGAGAGAGAGGCTGTACTTAAAGTAAACCTATAGAGGGTGTGCAGTGCAGTTGTAAAACAGCGTCGTTAACTCAAGATATTGGCATCGTCGTTGTCACACAAAATTAAAATAGTAGTAATAACAGAGCTGTCATTGTTTACACGAATGATGTTGATGGCTGCTCTACTGCTAATTTTTTTATAATAGAGGAGAAAAGAAACGAACATGTTGCAAGGTGAGCTAAGACCTGAGGGGATGGAGGTTGATTTGACAGTGGGCACGCCCAAACCCCAAACATTAAAGAAAAAGATCTCCAAAATAATCTGAGGGTATGCTACTTGTCTCGCCGGCCGGCGGCGGCGGCAGGGGCATGCAGCGGCAGACCTACGAGCCACAGCGCGGCGGCCATCCGTGAGCATATATTGACCAGCTTGTGATCCCATGTACTAGTAGGATTTCCCCCTTGTCTTTGGTTGAAAAAGAAAAAGAAAAGGGACAAGAATGCTTTCGATTTTTGATTTTTCTTTAAAACCCGACGCCATAGAAATACATGCACACCGCAAAACAAACGTGTGCCAAAACCGAACGTGTGACACTTGTTGGATACAGTAGAGGGCAGCGGACGTGATCCAGAAATAAAATGCACGGCGTTGTCCTGGTGCCTGCAAACAAGCGTGATCCAGAAATAAACTGCCCGACCGGTGCAGCATTTCTTTTTTGGAACCGGGGAGGGGCCTCGAAGGACCTAGACTCACTCACGTCAAATAAAAACATCTTATTGAAAGGAGCCGTCTACAAAAAGCGAAACTACAACCCGGTCCAAAACCTCATGCAAACAGCACCCCGGATCATGAAACTAGGTTGCAATCCAGTCCTTTCTAAAGGCAGAGGGCGTAAAATTTAACATCTTTATTCTTCAAAAAGTTGTTAGTGATGTGCCCGTCAGTCGGTAGTGAGGCAGACTTTGTCAATCTCAATTCATGTCGGCCCATTCTATCGAAGGTGGTCATAGAGGTCAGGCATGCGTGTGGATTCATAGGGGTGTATGTGTGTAGTTATGTACAGTGTTCTGGAAAAAAGAAAAAAGTAGAGCGGAAGGCACTCTAGTAAGCGTCGTAGCTCTACAACATGGGGTTGCTGAACTAGACTAGTTCGTCCGCCGCTCGATCCATCCCTTCCCTTTCCCCACCATGATGGCTATGAAATATATGAGACAGAAGTGAACCAAGCTCCAGATCCACGAAGACCTATGAGCTTACCGAGGCCAAAACAGCTATTGTCGTCCAGATTCGACTGTAGCTCGCTTGCACTCGAACCCTTCCCCCCATTGGCATATCGCCAGCCGCAAGCGAAGCACCGGTGAAAAACCAGCTCATTTTCCTTTAATTTGGTCGCACGCTACTAACTAGAGATGAACGTGCCTGTGTCTCATTGGCTAGAGAGCTGTACTGCACCCAGGTGATCCTGGGATTGATCCCCGCTCGTTCTTTTTTTTGTCTGCTGGATTTCTTTTTAATTATGAGTGAATGGGCAGGCCCGCAACGCTTTAGGCGAGATTGCAGGAAGACTCGCTATAAGAGATATAGCCTTCGTGCGCAGCGATCTTGCATTCCATAAGCCCTTGACTCACATTTTTCTCATTCGATTTTTTTCTAATGGTGAAAAGGATTATGTCTGATGTCGAAGCTTGATCAAGGGTGGGTCGCCCGGTTTGTTCTTTCTTACATGTCAATTGCGATCTGCATGTTGTGTATACGGGTGTATCTCTTCTGTGTTTATCCAAGATTGTGTTCTCATCTCTTCAACTTGTACACGTTCGTCATTACTCGGGAGCGCGTTAGCGAATTTCTTTAAACCAAACTATGGATTTGGCTATGTGCACCTTAGTCATGCAGAGGCCGGGTGTTACTCATAATGCTTTGTATCCAGAGGCAGACAACACACTAGTGGATGAGCTCCCAACAGAAATAGTCAAAAAGTGATGAAGCATATTCTTCTTAGTCGTAGATTTACACTCGTTTGCCTCATGCTACTCTTTCTACGTGTAATCTTGCTTATAGTCATCTACTCCCTCCGTAAAAAAATATAAGAGCAGTTAGATCACTAAAGTAGTGATCTAAACGCTCTTATATTTATTTCTTTACAGAGGGAGTAGTTGACAGTGCCTATAAATATGTGCACACCCAGCACCTCGATCCGTCGAGGGTAACACTCTCCACCATGGCAGCTAATAAGCTGACCAGCACCAGCATCCTCCTCCTAGTCCTGGCCGTCGATGTCGGGTTCCCTTCCAGTCATGCGGTGGCGAATCTTGTAAGAAAATCAAGGGCAGGCTCAAAGTTAATGATGTGAGAAAAATCACTAACTCCCAGCTCTTTTGTGCAAACAAGGTTATAGTTTGCTAGAATACTACTAGGAACATGTACTATTAACTACTTTTTTTTGCATCCCTGGAGGGCAGGCTCAAGCCTATTAAAGCCTGCGCAGTTGATTCGCCACTGGAGCCATGCCCAACCCTGTCAATCCCGAGCTCCCACCTGCTGCTGTGGCAGTTATGCTTCAGCCTGCAAGTCCAGAATGTGCCTCTCCTCACCCTGTACATATTCATCACAATTTGATCTTTTGAACTTGAAGTTTCGCTCTGTAAATGCGTGTTTAAGATACTTGAAATAGGTAAGTATACTAAGGGAAAAATCACGATGCTTGCTTATAAAGCTGAGCCACGTAAATTAGTCTTCTTTTATTCCAAATAAGGAACCAGATGTTACTATATGGAAGTCTGAGGGGGCCATGCCCCCCCCCCCCCCCCCCCCCCCTCACGTCTATGCTCCTTTGGAGTCTATGACGTGGGCAGTGGAAGCCGGGGCTAGGAGGAGGAGGAGCGAAGCGGAAGCGGTGGCCAGGAGGGGAGCGGCCTGAGTTGCCATGGCGAACAGAGAGGTTGTGCAGGTGGATGCCTTGGCAAACGGACAGAGTAGCAGGAGCTTATAGGAGGCGCGATAGAACAGAGGAGGTTAAGGCAGAGTAGCAGGTACTTATAGGAGGAGAAAAACTCATTCACCATCCAGCGCTCACAGTGCAGCAGGACACCGTGCACTCTTCGCAGCTGCACAAGCGAAACGTGTCCACCTATCAGAACTACTAGTGGCCATTCAAATAACAACATGATTAATTGTATTTTCATTGTTGACATCTCAGGTGTTCAAACATAAGAGGACGACTTCATATTGAATTTAAAGGCTAGAAGGTTTGTTAAGCAGTAACTCTGATTTAGAGGTATAGGTGCTGCCTCTTGCAAATCTTAGGAAGAAAAAAGTTCATCAGATTGCACCCCACTACTGTCAGAGGGAGAGCTTGTCATGGCTCATAAATAAACCATAAAAGGATAATAAAACCCTAAACCCTACTCCAGCACCAAATATGTACTAGGCTGGTAGGGTACTGAATCATAAGCATAAATCAGCTGCATCCTTGTGCAGCACTGAGATGAAGTGTAGGCAACACTTCCATGCCGAAATTAGACAGAGAGAGAGAGAGGCTGCCAAATAACACAAAGCAGGTATTGTACTCAAGTAATGCAAATGCCAGTATCATTGCTTCATCCTCCCACTAATAGAAATCCCACATGTGTAAACATTCCAGCTAGTAGATGGCTATTCAGCTACGAAAAAGAAAATTAAACCGGGGTAAAGTTAAATTACACAATCAGCTTGGTTTGCACGCTAAAACATCTAGGATATAGCATTTTCCTTTTTTTGCGAGTAAAGCATCTCCATTACTTAACAAGAGTCATTACATTCTTGTTGACAAATGGCGTGAACCTGCACAGGTGCACACCTTAACCAAACAGCAGTTTTTGGAAGTGACCAATCCATTTAGGCAAGAGTATGGCTAGCTCTATTTTGCTCGCATTTGATGACTGAGATTACATGTTGCCGATCACTAAGGAGATTTTGGATCTCACATACCATAACTGCAAAAGGTGATCTGTTTGCTGAGGTATCACAAACCATACTTGCCGCCGTTACACAATCCGTCTCCACGATGAGGCGTTACAGACTCCGTTCTAGCGCCAGTGTCACCCCTTCCACCATAGCCGCTATCTTTGCCTCTAAGCTGTTAGCGCACCTCTGAATTCAATAAAAAATAGGCTATGAGCAATAATCTTGCCATACTTAGTGGTTGCTGCGTTGGTCTATTCCAATTGGGTGAGTTTCGTTCATTCGTCCAATTAAACTCTTCTTGAAGCAGTCTTCGCAATCTTGAAGCAATTCTGCACCACAAGAATATACTCTCCACGACCACGTATGTCTTTTTTTTTTAAGAGGTATTGTTGGAAAAGAAACAACATAGCACTTGTTTCTGTATTTATCTAAAACACAAAGCTGTTCAAGTCATAGGGGTAGCTAGCAACTACTACTAACTTCTGTTACGAATCAACACCACATGTTCCATTGATGAGTGAGAGAGAGAGAGAGAGAGCGAGAAAATAACGTACCGTGCAAATATGCGCCTTTAAGCTTTTTTTCTTCTCACCATTCTTGATCTAACAGGCATGACCAGCAAACTAATGCCATAAATTTTCATGGGTGTGCACATAAATTTACATGAGATTGTAATCTACTCACATCTTGAGCAATCTCTACATCACCAAGTTTCTACACTATGGTGGTTGAAGACAAGGAAGCACGGAACCACTCAAACATATCCTTTGACAAATTCTATGTTGAGCTTCATGATTGTCACAAGTGCTCTTCCTTGCAAGAACTAACCCATGTAGGTAGATGGACTCAAATTCCAAGTGGTGCTCCCAACTCTTGATGAGCTACATCAACCTTGAGCTACCCACACAAGTTCAACCACATGGACAACACCACCAACCAAGGTATGTTATTCCATCTTAGAGAAGCTTTACTCCAAGTCATGAGCCAAAGCAACTCGACAAGATGTGAATACACCAAGATGCTTAAACGAAAATGGCAACCCCATTTTGAGCTTAAATGATGAGTATGACCTATGATCAAGTGATCTCACTTGACTCCTAAGTCAATATACTCTAACATAGGTGACTTTGTCGCCGACCATCTCTAGATGAAGTTCTCTTGTGTTCTTTTCTGTGTTTTTGCATTTGTCACATGCATATTGGTTTCCCCTTTCAAAAAAAAACTTCATCTAGATTCCTTTTTGTTTGCTCTGCATTTTCTGCATCCAATTCATTGCATATCTTTCAGTAAATTCCTTGCAAATCTTTGTGAGATCTTACTAGTCTAGTGAGCTGTCGTGACAAGTGTTTTCTCTGCGATGTACTCGGTTCCACCGATTTGTTGTTTTCGGTCCAACCGAATCCTTTCGGTACAACCGAAGCATACCACTCGGTGCCACCGATTTCACAACAGGAAAAACAGTTTACCACTTATTCTGTGTTTCTTATGATCCAGCTCCACTCAATGAATCTTGTCCTCTACAAGCATCACATTTTTATCATTGCTTTATGCTGTGACTCAAGGACCAAACCCATTCGACCGATTCCAGAGAACCCTTCTTGGAAATTGATGTCAAAGGGGGAGAGAGATCACATCAAAGCTTATCATTTAGAGAGAGATCACATCAGAGAAAGAGTATATCACCTCCTCAGGGGGAGAGAGATCCTCAGGGGGAGAGAGATCTCCAGGGGGAGAGAATACTTAAGTAGAAAGTATTTCTCAAGGATCCCAGATGCTTGGTGTTCAAGAGGAGAGATGCCACATGTCTTCTTAAGGGGAGAGACATGTTCATATGATCTTTTGTGCTTATTTGCATTAGTTTGCATTAGCTCTGTTCATTTATATCGTTCAGCTCTGATTGGACTAACACTTTTATCTAGTATGTTTCAGATAAGTTCAACAATGGAGTGGCATGGACTAAAGGATGTGGGAACTTCTTCTAGATGCTAAGGACAAAGGATTGGATCAAGCTTCAAGCTCAAGACTCTTCATTTTACATTTTAGTGATCCAAGATCATATTGAGTCTATAGGAAAAGCCAATACTATCAAGGAGGGATGATGTGTTTCTTAATGAGTTTCTTGCTCCACAGTGCTTATTGATATGCTCCAAAACCCTCAACTACTTTCCCACTTCCACACATATGTGCTAAACCTAAAGTCAAACTCGGCCCCACTGATTCTTTCTATCCGGCGCCACCGAGTTTGGATGTCATAGCCACTGCCACAAACCCTAGGCAAATCGGTCTCACCGATAGGGATCTCGGTCTCACCGAGATGGGATTGTAATCTCTCTGTGTATGTCCAATACGAAAATCGGTCTCACCGAGTTTGAGCAATCGGTACTACCGAGATTCCAATGCAAACTTCCTGGTTGACTCATTACCAAAATCGGTCCCACCGAGTTTGTGTAATCGGTCTCACCGAGTTTGCCTGACCAACTCTCTGGTTAGCTAATTACGAAAATCGGTCCAGCCGAGTTTGTGTAATCGGTCTCACCAAGATTACGTTATGCCCTAACCCTAACCATATCGGTCCTACCGAGTTGCATTTCGGTCCCACCGAAAATCCTAACGGTCACTAGGTTTACTAAATCGGTCCGACTGAGTTTGTTGATTCGGTCCCATCGAGTTTGGTAAATTGTGTGTAACGGTTAGATTTTGTGTGGAGGCTATATATACCCCTCCACTGTTGGAAATATGCCCTAGAGGCAATAATAAAAGGATTATTATATTTCAATGTTCATGATAATTGTCTTTTGTTCATGCTATAACTGTATTATCCGGAAATCGTAATACACGTGTGAACACTTAGACCCAATGAGTCCCTAGTGAGCCTCTAGTTGACTAGCTCGTTATGATCAATAGATAGTCATGGTTTCCTGACTATGGACATAGGATGTCGTTGATAACGGGATCACATCATTAGGAGAATGATGTGATGGACAAGACCCAATCATAAGCATAGCATAAAAGATCGTATAGTTCGTTTGCTAGAAGCTTTGCCAATGTCAAGTATCTATTCCTTCGACCATGAGATCGTGTAACTCCCGGTTACCGTAGGAGTGCCTTGGGTGTATCAAACGTCACAACGTAACTGGGTGACTATAAAGGTGCATTACAGGTATCTCCGAAAGTATCTGTTGGGTTGACACGGATCGAGACTGGGATTTGTCACTCCGTATAACGGAGAGGTATCTCTGGGCCCACTCGGTAATGCATCATCATAATGAGCTCAATGTGACCAAGGTGTTGGCCACGGGATCATGCATTACGGTACGAGTAAAGTGACTTGCCGGGTAACGAGACTGAACAAGGTATTGGGATACCGACGATCGAGTCTCGGGCAAGTAACGTACCGATTGACAAAGGGAATTGTATACAGGGTTTGATCGAATCCTCGACATCGTGGTTCAACCGATGAAATCATCGAGGAGCATGTGGGAGCCAACATGGATATCCAGACCCCGCTGTTGGTTATTGCCCGAGAGTCGTCTCGGTCATGTCTGCGTGTCTCCCGAACCCGTAGGGTCTACACACTTAAGGTTCGGTGACGCTAGGGTTAGTAGGAAGTCAAAGTATGTGACTACCGAATGATGTTCGGAGTCCCGGATGAGATCCCGGACGTCACGAGGAGTTCCGGAATGGTCCGGAGGTAAAGATTTATATATGGGAAGTCCTGTTTCGGGCATCGGGACAAGTTTCGGGGTTATCGGTATTGTACCGGGACCACCGGAGGGGTCCCGGGGGCCCACCGGGTGGGGCCACCTGCCCCGGGGGGCCACATGGGCTGTAGGGGGTGCGCCTTGGCCTGCATGGGCCAAGGGCACCAGCCCCACATAGGCCCATGCGCCTAGGGTTCAAGGGGGCAAGAGTCCTAGGAGGGGAAGGCACCTCCTAGGTGCCTTGGGGGGGAGGGAAACCCCCCTTGGCCGCCGCCCCCCTAGGAGATTGGATCTCCTAGGGCCGGCCACCCCCCCCTTGGCCCTCCTATATATAGTGGGGGAGAGGAGGGACTTCACACCCTGAGTCCTTGGCCTTTGGTTGCCTCCTTCTCCCTCCCCAACACCTCTCCTCCTTCGTTGTGTGCTCGGCGAAGCCCTGTCGGAGTACTGCTTCTCCACCATCACCACGCCGTCGTGCTGCCGGTGGAGCTGTCTTCCTCAACCTCTCCTTCCCCCTTGCTGGATCAAGAAGGAGGAGACGTCGCTCGTCCCGTACGTGTGTTGAACACGGAGGTGCTGTCCGTTCAGCACTTGGCATCGGTGATCTGAATCACGTTCGAGTACGACTCCATCATCACCTTGCAAGCTTCCGCACGCGATCTACAAGTGGTATGTAGATGCAAGCTCTCTCCCATGACTCGTTGCTTAGATGAACTCATAGATGGATCTTGGTGAAGCCGTAGGAAAAATTTTAATTTTCTGCAACGTTCCCCAACAGTGGCATCATGAGCTAGGTCTATGCGTAGTTCTCTAATGCACGAGTAGAACACAATTTGTTGTGGGCGTTGATCTTGTCATCTTACTTGCCTCTACTAGTCTTTTCTTGCTCAACGGTATTGTGGGATGAAGCGGCCCGGACCAACCTTACACGTACGCTTACGTGAGACCGGTTCCACCGACTGACATGCACTAGTTGCATAAGGTGGCTGGCGGGTGTCTGTCTCTCCCACTTTAGTTGGAGCGGAATCGATGAACAAGGCCCTTATGAAGGGTAAATAGAAGTTGACAAAATCACGTTGTGGTGATTCGTAGGTAAGAAAACGTTCTTGCTAGAACCCAATCGCAGCCACGTAAAAGATGCAACAACAACTAGAGAACGTCTAACTTGTTTTTGCAGCGATTGATCATGTGATGTGATATGGCCAGAAGTTGTGATGAATGTTGAATTGTGATGTATGAGATCATGTTCTTGTAATAGGATTCACGACTTGCATGTCGATGAGTATGACAACCGGCAGGAGCCATAGGAGTTGTCTTTATTTTTTTGTATGACCTGCGTGTCATTGAAGAACGCCATGTAAACTACTTTACTTCATTACTAAACGCGTTAGTCATAGAAGTAGAAGTAGTCGTTGGCGTGACAACTTCATGAAGACACGATGATGGAGATCATGATGATGGAGATCATGGTGTCAAGCCGGTGACAAGATGATCATGGAGCCCCGAAGATGGAGATCAATGGAGCTTGATGATATTGGCCATATCATGTCACAACCATATAATTGCATGTGATGTTTATTATGTTTATGCATCTTGTTTACTTAGGACGACGGTAGTAAATAAGATGATCCCTTACAAAATTTCAAGAAGTGTTCTCCCCTAACTGTGCACCGTTGCTACAGTTCGTCGTTTCTAAGCACCACGTGATGATCGGGTGTGATGGATCCTCACGTTCACATACAACGGGTGTAAGACAGTTTTACACAGCGAAAACACTTAGGGTTAACTTGACGAGCCTAGCATGTGCAGACATGGCCTCGGAACACGGAGACCGAAAGGTCGAACACGAGTCGTATGGAAGATACGATCAACATAAAGATGTTCACCGACGATGACTAGTCCGTCTCACGTGATGATCGGACACGGGCTAGTCGACTCGGATCGTGTAACACTTAGATGACTAGAGGGATGTCTAATCTAAGTGGGAGTTCATAATTTTGATTAAGAACTTTATTATCATGAACTTAGTCTAAAACCTTTGCAAATATGTATTGTAGATCAATGGCCAACGCTCATGTCAACATGAACTTCAACGCGTTCCTAGAGAAAACCAAGCTGAAAGATGATGGCAGCAACTATACGGACTGGGTCCGAAACCTGAGGATCATCCTCATAGCTGCCAGGAAGCAATATGTCCTAGAAGGACCGCTAGGTGCCGCTCCCGTCCCAGAGAACCAAGACGTTATGAACGCTTGGCAAACTCGTGCTGATGATTACTCCCTCGTTCAGTGCGGCATGCTTTACAGCTTAGAACCGGGGCTCCAAAAGCGTTTTGAGCATCACGGAGCATATGAGATGTTCGAAGAGCTGAAACTAGTTTTCCAAGCTCATGCCCGGGTCGAGAGATATGATGTCTCCGACAAGTTCTACAGTTGTAAGATGGAGGAGAACAGTTCTGTCAGTGAACACATCCTGAAGATGTCTGGGTTGCACGCACGTATGACCCAGTTGAACATTAACCTCCCAGATGAGGCGGTCATTGACAGAATCCTCCAGTCGCTCCCACCAAGCTACAAGAGCTTTGTGATGAACTACAACATGCAGGGGATGGTAAAGACCATTCCTGAAGTGTTCTCGATGCTGAAGTCAGCAGAGGCTGAAATCAAGAAAGAACATCAAGTGTTGATGGTCAATAAGACCACTAAGTTCAAGAAGGGCAAGGGTAAGAAGAACTTCAAGAAGGACGGCAAAGATGTTGCCGCGCCCGGTAAGCCTGTTGCCGGGAAGAAGTCAAAGAATGGACCCAAGCCTGAGACTGAGTGCTTTTATTGCAAGGGGAAGGGGCACTGGAAGCGGAACTGCCCCAAATACTTAGCGGATAAGAAGGCCGGCAACACCAAAGGTATATTTGATATACATGTAATTGATGTGTACCTTACCAGTACTCGAAGTAACTCCTGGGTATTTGATACCGGTGCCGTTGCTCACATATGTAACTCACAGCAGGAGCTGCGGAATAAACGGAGACTGGCGAAGGACGAGGTGACGATGCGCGTCGGGAATGGCTCCAGGGTCGATGTGATCGCCGTCGGCACGCTGCCTCTACATTTACCTACGGGATTAGTTTTAAACCTCAATAATTGTTATTTAGTGCCAAGTTTGAGCATGAACATTGTATCTGGATCTCGTTTAATACGAGATGGCTACTCATTTAAGTCTGAGAATAATGGTTGTTCGATTTATATGAGAGATATGTTTTATGGTCATGCTCCGATGGTCAATGGTTTATTCTTGATGAATCTCGAGCGTAATATTACACATGTTCATAGTGTGGATGCCAAAAGATGTAAAGTTGATAACGATAGTCCCACATACTTGTGGCACTGCCGCCTTGGTCACATTGGTGTCAAGCGCATGAAGAAGCTCCATGCTGATGGACTTTTAGAGTCTCTTGATTATGAATCATTTGACACATGCGAACCTTGCCTCTTAGGCAAAATGACCAAGACTCCGTTCTCCGGAACAATGGAGCGAGCAACCAACTTGTTGGAAATCATACATACCGATGTGTGCGGTCCAATGAGCGTTGAGGCTCGCGGAGGATATCGTTATGTTCTCACTCTCACTGACGACTTGAGTAGATATGGGTATGTCTACTTAATGAAACACAAGTCTGAGACCTTTGAAAAGTTCAAGGAATTTCAGAGTGAGGTAGAGAATCAACATGACCGTAAGATAAAGTTCCTACGATCAGATCGTGGGGGCGAATACTTAAGTCACGAATTTGGTACACACTTAAGAAAATGTGGAATCGTTTCACAACTCACGCCGCCTGGAACACCTCAGCGAAACGGTGTGTCCGAACGTCGTAATCGCACTCTATTGGATATGGTGCGGTCTATGATGTCTCTTACCGATTTACCGCTATCATTTTGGGGATACGCTCTAGAGACAGCTACATTCACTTTAAATAGGGCACCGTCTAAATCCGTTGAGACGACACCGTATGAATTATGGTTTGGGAAGAAACCTAAGCTGTCGTTTCTAAAAGTTTGGGGATGCGATGCTTATGTCAAGAAACTTCAACCTGAAAAGCTCGAACCCAAGTCGGAAAAATGCGTATTCATAGGATACCCTAAGGAAACTGTCGGGTATACCTTCTACTTAAGATCCGAAGGCAAGATCTTTGTTGCCAAGAACGGATGCTTTCTGGAGAAAGAGTTTCTCTCGAAAGAAGTAAGTGGGAGGAAAGTAGAACTCGATGAAGTACTACCTCTCGAACGGGAAAGTGGTGCAGCGCAGGAAACCATTCCTGTAATGCCCACACCAACTGAAGAGGAAAATGTTGATGATGATCAAGGTACTTCAGATCTAGTTGCTACTGAATTTCGAAGGTCCACAAGGACACGTTCTGCACCAGAGTGGTACGGCAACCCTGTCATGGAAATCATGTTGCTGGACAACAATGAACCTTCGAACTATGAAGAAGCAATGGCGGGCCCGGATTCCAACAAATGGCTTGAGGCCATGAAATCCGAGATAGGATCCATGTATAAAAACAAAGTATGGACTTTGACAGACTTGCCCGATGATCGGCGAGCGATAGAAAATAAATGGATTTTTAAGAAGAAGACGGACGCGGATGGTAATGTTACCATCTATAAAGCTCGACTTGTCGCTAAGGGTTATCGACAAGTTCAAGGGATTGACTACGACGAGACATTCTCTCCCGTGGCGAAGCTTAAGTCCGTCCGAATCATGTTAGCAATTGCCGCATACTATGATTATGAGATATGGCAGATGGACGTCAAAACGGCATTCCTTAATGGACATCTTAAGGAAGAGCTGTATATGATGCAGCCGGAAGGTTTTGTCGTTCCTCAGAACGCTAACAAAGTATGCAAGCTCCAGCGATCCATTTATGGACTGGTGCAAGCATCTCGGAGTTGGAACATTCGCTTTGATGAGATGATCAAAGCGTTTGGGTTTACGCAGACTTATGGAGAAGCCTGCGTTTACAAGAAAGTGAGTGGGAGCTCTGTAGCATTTCTCCTATTATATGTAGATGACTTACTCTTGATGGGAAATGATACGAAACTCCTGGACAGCATTAAGGCCTACTTGAACAAGTGTTTTTCAATGAAGGACCTTGGAGAAGCTGCTTATATATTAGGCATCAAGATCTATAGAGATAGATCGAGACGCCTCATAGGTCTTTCACAAAGCACATACCTTGATAAGATTTTGAAGAGGTTCAAAATGGATCAGTCCAAGAAGGGGTTCTTGCCTATGTTACAAGGTGTGAGATTGAGCTTGGCTCAGTCACCGACCACGGCAAAAGATAAAGAAGAGATGAGTGTCATCCCCTATGCTTCAGCCATAGGGTCTATTATGTATGCCATGCTGTGTACCAGACCCGATGTAAACCTTGCCGTAAGTTTGGTTGCAAGATACCAAAGTAACCCCGGCAAGGAACACTGGACAGCGGTCAAGAATATCCTGAAGTACCTGAAAAGGACAAAGGACATGTTTCTCGTTTATGGAGGAGATGAAGAGCTCGTCGTAAAGGGTTACGTCGACGCTAGCTTCGACTCAGATCTGGATGACTCTAAGTCACAAACCGGATACGTGTATATGTTGAATGGTGGAGCAGTAAGCTGGTGCAGCTGCAAGCAGAGCGTCGTGGCGGGATCTACATGTGAAGCGGAGTACATGGCAGCCTCGGAGGCAGCGCATGAAGCGATTTGGATGAAGGAGTTCATCACCGACCTAGGAGTCATACCCAATGCGTCGGGGCCGATCAAACTCTTCTGTGACAACACTGGAGCTATTGCCCTTGCCAAGGAGCCCAGGTTTCACAAGAAGACCAGGCACATCAAGCGTCGTTTCAACTCCATCCGTGAAAATGGTCAAGATGGAGACATAGAGATTTGCAAAGTGCACACGGATCTGAATGTCGCAGATCCGTTGACTAAACCTCTCTCGCGTGCAAAACATGATCAACACCAGAACTCTATGGGTGTTCGATTCATCACAATGTAACTAGATTGGTGACTCTAGTGCAAGTGGGAGACTGTTGGAAATATGCCCTAGAGGCAATAATAAAAGGATTATTATATTTCAATGTTCATGATAATTGTCTTTTGTTCATGCTATAACTGTATTATCCGGAAATCGTAATACACGTGTGAACACTTAGACCCAATGAGTCCCTAGTGAGCCTCTAGTTGACTAGCTCGTTATGATCAATAGATAGTCATGGTTTCCTGACTATGGACATAGGATGTCGTTGATAACGGGATCACATCATTAGGAGAATGATGTGATGGACAAGACCCAATCATAAGCATAGCATAAAAGATCGTATAGTTCGTTTGCTAGAAGCTTTGCCAATGTCAAGTATCTATTCCTTCGACCATGAGATCGTGTAACTCCCGGTTACCGTAGGAGTGCCTTGGGTGTATCAAACGTCACAACGTAACTGGGTGACTATAAAGGTGCATTACAGGTATCTCCGAAAGTATCTGTTGGGTTGACACGGATCGAGACTGGGATTTGTCACTCCGTATAACGGAGAGGTATCTCTGGGCCCACTCGGTAATGCATCATCATAATGAGCTCAATGTGACCAAGGTGTTGGCCACGGGATCATGCATTACGGTACGAGTAAAGTGACTTGCCGGGTAACGAGACTGAACAAGGTATTGGGATACCGACGATCGAGTCTCGGGCAAGTAACGTACCGATTGACAAAGGGAATTGTATACAGGGTTTGATCGAATCCTCGACATCGTGGTTCAACCGATGAAATCATCGAGGAGCATGTGGGAGCCAACATGGATATCCAGACCCCGCTGTTGGTTATTGCCCGAGAGTCGTCTCGGTCATGTCTGCGTGTCTCCCGAACCCGTAGGGTCTACACACTTAAGGTTCGGTGACGCTAGGGTTAGTAGGAAGTCAAAGTATGTGACTACCGAATGATGTTCGGAGTCCCGGATGAGATCCCGGACGTCACGAGGAGTTCCGGAATGGTCCGGAGGTAAAGATTTATATATGGGAAGTCCTGTTTCGGGCATCGGGACAAGTTTCGGGGTTATCGGTATTGTACCGGGACCACCGGAGGGGTCCCGGGGGCCCACCGGGTGGGGCCACCTGCCCCGGGGGGCCACATGGGCTGTAGGGGGTGCGCCTTGGCCTGCATGGGCCAAGGGCACCAGCCCCACATAGGCCCATGCGCCTAGGGTTCAAGGGGGCAAGAGTCCTAGGAGGGGAAGGCACCTCCTAGGTGCCTTGGGGGGGAGGGAAACCCCCCTTGGCCGCCGCCCCCCTAGGAGATTGGATCTCCTAGGGCCGGCCACCCCCCCCTTGGCCCTCCTATATATAGTGGGGGAGAGGAGGGACTTCACACCCTGAGTCCTTGGCCTTTGGTTGCCTCCTTCTCCCTCCCCAACACCTCTCCTCCTTCGTTGTGTGCTCGGCGAAGCCCTGTCGGAGTACTGCTTCTCCACCATCACCACGCCGTCGTGCTGCCGGTGGAGCTGTCTTCCTCAACCTCTCCTTCCCCCTTGCTGGATCAAGAAGGAGGAGACGTCGCTCGTCCCGTACGTGTGTTGAACACGGAGGTGCTGTCCGTTCAGCACTTGGCATCGGTGATCTGAATCACGTTCGAGTACGACTCCATCATCACCTTGCAAGCTTCCGCACGCGATCTACAAGTGGTATGTAGATGCAAGCTCTCTCCCATGACTCGTTGCTTAGATGAACTCATAGATGGATCTTGGTGAAGCCGTAGGAAAAATTTTAATTTTCTGCAACGTTCCCCAACATCCACCTCCTCTTCATTCGTGGAGAGAGCCATCAGACTGAACCTACACTTCCAGCATACATTTTCTGAGAGAGAACTACCTACTCATGTGTTGAGGCCAAGATATTCCATTCCTACCATATAAATCTTGATCTCTAGCTTTCCCCAAGTTGCTTTCCACTCAAATCTTCTTTCCACCAGATCCAAATCCCATGAGAGAGAGTTGAGTGTTGGGGAGACTATCATTTGAAGCACAAGAGCAAGGAGTTCATCATCAACGCACCATTTGTTACTTCTTGGAGAGTGGTGTCTCCTAGATTGGCTAGGTGTCACTTGGGAGCCTCCGACAAGATTGTGGAGTTGAACCAAGTAGTTTGTAAGGGCAAGGAGATCGCCTACTTCGTGAAGATCTACCGCTAGTGAGGCAAGTCCTTCGTGGGCGACGGCCATGGTGGGATTTACAAGGTTGCTTCTTTGTGGACCCTTCGTGGGTGGAGCCCTCCATGGACTCGCGCAACCGTTACCCTTCGTGGGTTGAAGTCTCCATCACCGTGGATGTACGATAGCACCACCTATCGGAACCACGCCAAAAAAATCCGTGTCTCCAATTGCGTTTGAATCCTCCAAAACCCTTCCCTTTACATACTTGCAAGTTGCATGCTTTACTTTCCGCTGCTCATAAACTCTTTGCATACTTGCTTGTTATGTATTGTGAATGTTGAACTTGTGCCTAAACTCCACTTAAACTTAAAGAACTTAAAAACTGCAACTTTGGTACTTAGTGTCTAAGCCCTCCCCCCTCTAGACACCTCTTCTCAAGGTCCTACAAGTGGTATCAGAGCATTGGTCTCCATTGCCTTGGTTTAATCACCATTGGAGGAAGATGGATGAGTCTACTTTGGGGAGCTTTAGATATAGAGTGCCTATTCTTAATGGAGAGTATTTTCATGAGTGGAAAAATGAGATGCTTGTAATTTTCAATCAAATATCATTTGAACAAGTACATTGTTAGCCCTTGTGCACCTCATGCTGATCCTATGCATCCTACTCTTGATGAGTCAATTGATATGATTAGGAATCTTACAACTGCCGAACTTATCATTAGAGGATTGCCTAGAAACTTGATTGGATGTTTGCCTACTCTTAAGTGTGCCTATACTATATGGAAATTTCTTGAGGAACGCTTTCCGAATTATTCCTTGAAAAATCTAGATGAAATTCTCCATAAGTCCATTGCTTTGAGTAAGATGAATACTAGTGATCCTATGTTTGGTGATCGTCTATTTGAGCTTACAAACCTTATGTGTGCAAAAGGAGATGTTGGAATTATTAGTGATATTATTTTTGAAGCTATAAAAATTCATAAGCAAGATCATTGTCAAACTCACTCTAACGAATCACTCTCTCTAGGGTTTGATCCACCACATGACGATGTTGAACATGGATACTATGATGAGGATGATGATAGTGACTTCGATCTTGATGATGCAATGAGACATTTTGGTCTTATGGCAAATCTTCGGGGATATATGTCAGGAGGAAAGGAATGGGTTCTTGATAGTGGATGTACCGATCACATGACCGGAGATAAAGACATCTTTTGCGAGCTTGCTGAAAATGATAGTCCTCGAAAGTATGTCACTTTCGGTGACAACTCAAAGGGTAAGGTGGTTGGCCTCGGTAAGGTGGCCATATCACATGATAGCTCCATACAAAATGTCATGCTCGTTGAATCTCTTGGATACAACTTACTTTCAGTATCTAGACTTGCTGATTTCGGTTTCAATGTCTTATTTACTGAAGTTGATTGCCAAGTGTTTGTCGAGACAATCATAAAATGGTCTTTACCGGTGTGCGTAGAGGTGATCTATACATTGTTGATTTCACTAAAAAGGCTCAACCTAAAACTTGCTTCATTGCTAAATCCTCAAAAGGTTGGTTATGGCATACACGATTAGGTCATGTTGGTATGCGAAACCTTGACAAGCTTATTAAGGGAAATCATATCCTTGGAGTTAATGATGTCATATTTGTTGGGGAACGTAGTAATTTCAAAAATTTCCTACGCACACGTAAGATCATGGTGATGCATAACAATGAGAGGGAGAGTGTTATCTACGTACCCTCGTAGACCGAAGCGCAAGCATTGACGCAACATAGAGGAAGTAGTCGTACGTCTTCCTGGTCCAACCGATCCAAGCACCGTTACTCCGGCACCTCCGAGTTCTTGACACACGTACAGCTTGATGACGCACCCCGGGCTCCGATCCAGCAAAGCTTCGGGGAGGAGTTCCGTCAGCACGACGGCGTGGTGACGATCTTGATGTTCAACCGTCGCAGGGCTTCGCCTAAGCACCGCT
Source organism: Triticum timopheevii (assembly GCA_963921465.1). Lineage (NCBI taxonomy): Eukaryota > Viridiplantae > Streptophyta > Magnoliopsida > Poales > Poaceae > Triticum > Triticum timopheevii. Next base: position 6,969,915 of record OY997274.1, on the reverse strand, counting down.
ACAATATGACCGAGATGTAATATCGTGGAGGGGGGCACCGCACACGGCTAAGGAACGATCACGAAGATCAACTTGTGTGTCATGGGGTGCCCCCTGCCCCCGTATATAAAGGAGTGGAGGAGGGGAGGGCCGGCCCTCTCTATGGCGCGCCCTAGGGGAGTCCTACTCCCAACGGGAGTAGGATTCCCCCTTTCCTAGTGCAACTAGGAATCCTTCCAAGTATTAGGAGTAGGAGACAAGGAAGGGGAAGAGAGAAGGGAAGGAAGGAGGGGGTGCGGCCCCTCCCCCTAGTCCAATTCGGACTAGGCCATGGGGGGGCGCGCGGCCTGCCCTAGGCAGCCCCTCTCTCTTTCTCGTATGTCCCAATAAGGTCCAATACTTCTCCCCGGCGAATTCCCGTAACTCTCCGGTACTCCGATAAATACCCGAATCACTTGGAACCTTTCCGAACTCCGAATATAGTCGTCCAATATATCGATATTTACGTCTCGACCATTTCGAGACTCCTCGTCATGTCCCCGATCTCATCCGGGACTCCGAACTCCTTCGGTACATCAAAACTCATAAACTCATAATATAACTGTCATCGAAACCTTAAGCGTGCGAACCCTACGGTTCGAGAACAATGTAGACATGACCGAGACACGTCTCCTGTCAATAACCAATCGCGGGACCTGGATGCCCATATTGGTTCCTACATATTCTACGAAGATCTTTATCGGTCAGACCGCATAACAACATACGTTGTTCCCTTTGTCATCGGTATGTTACCTGCCCGAGATTCGATCGTGGTATCCAATACCTAGTTCAATCTCGTTGCCGGCAAGTCTCTTTACTCGTTCCGTAATACATCATCTTGCAACTAACTTATTAGTTGCATTGCTTGCAAGGCTTATGTGATGTGCATTACTGAGAGGGCCCAGAGATACCTCTCCGACATTCGGAGTGACAAATTCTAATCTCGAAATACGCCAACCCAACAAGTACCTTCAGAGACACCTGTAGAGCACCTTTATAATCACCCAGTTACGTTTTGATGTTTGGTAGCACACAAAGTGTTCCTCCGGTAAACGGGAGTTGCATAATTTCATAGTCATAGGAACATGTATAAGTCATGAAGAAAGCAATAGCAACATACTAAACGATCGGGTGCTAAGCTAACTGAATGGGTCATGTCAATCACATCATTCTCCTAATGATGTGATCCCGTTAATCAAATCACAACTCATGTCTATGGCTAGGAAACATAACCATCTTTGATTAACGAGCTAGTCAAGTAGAGGCATACTAGTGACACTCTGTTTGTCTATGTATTCACACATGTATCATGTTTCCGATTAATACAATTCTAGCATGAATAATAAACAATTATCATGAAATAAGGAAATAAATAATAACTTTATTATTGCCTCTAGGGCATATTTCCTTCAGTCTCCCACTTGCACTAGAGTCAATAATCTAGATCACATCATAATTTGATTAACATCGATAGTTCACATCATCATGTGATTAACACCCATAGTTCACACCACCATGTGACCAACACCCAAAGGGTTTACTAGATTCAGTAATCTAGTTCACATCGCTATGTGATTAACACCCAAAGAGTACTAAGGTGTGATCATGTTTTGCTTGTGAGAGAATCTTAGTCAACGGGTCTTTCACATTCAGATCCGTTATGTATTTTGCAATTTTCTATGTCTACAATGCTCTGCACGGAGCTACTCTAGCTAATTGCTCCCACTTTCAATATGTATCTAGATCGAGACTTAGAGTCATCCAGATCGGTGTCAAAACTTGCATCGACGTAACCCTTTACGACGAACCTTTTGTCACTTCCATAATCGAGAAACATATCCTTATTCCACTAAGGATAATTTTGACCGCTGTCCAGTGATCTACTCCTAGATCACTATTGTACTCCCTTGCCAAACTCAGTGTAGGGTATACAATAGATCTGGTACACAGCATGGCATACTTTATAGAACCTATGGCCAAGGCATAGGGAATGACTTCCATTCTCTTTCTATCTTCTGCCGTGGTCGGGTTTTGAGTCTTACTCAATTTCACACCTTGTAACACAGGCAAGAACTCTTTCTTTGACTGTTCCATTTCGAACTACTTCAAAATCTTGTCAAGGTATGTACTCATTGAAAAAACTTATCAAGCGTCTTGATCTATCTCTATAGATCTTGATGCTCAATATGTAAGCAGCTTCACCGAGGTCTTTCTTTGAAAAACTCCTTTCAAACACTCCTTTATGCTTTGCAGAATAATTCTACATTATTTCCGATCTACAATATGCCATTCACATATACTTATCAGAAATGATGTAGTGCTCCCACTCACTTTCTAGTAAATACAGGCTTCACTGCAAGTCTGTATAAACTATATGCTTTGATCAACTTATCAAAGCGTATATTCCAACTCCGAGATGCTTGCACCAGTCCATAGATGGATCGCTGGAGCTTGCGTATTTTGTCAGCACCTTTAGGATTGACAAAACCTTCTGGCTGCATCATATACAACTCTTCTTTAAATCCATTAAGGAATGTAGTTTTGTTTATCCATTTGCAAGATTTCATAAAAATGCGGCAATTGCTAACATGATTTGGACAGACTTAAGCATCGCTACGAGTGAGAAAATTTCATCGTAGTCAACACCTTGAACTTTGTCAAAAACCTTCTCGACAAGTCTAGCTTTGTAGATAGTAACACTACTATCAACGTCCGTCTTCCTCTTGAAGATCCATTTATTTTCTATGGTTTGCCGATCATCGGGCAAATCCATCAAAGTCCATACTTTGTTCTCATACATGGATCATATCTTAGATTTCATGGCCTCAAACCATTTTGCGGAATCTGGGCTCATCATCGCTTCCTCATAGTTCGTAGGTTTGTCATGGTCAAGTAACACGACCTCCAGAACAGGATTACCGTACCACTCTAGTGCGGATCTCACTCTGTTTTACCTACGAGGTTCGGTAGTAACTTGATCTGTAGTTACATGATCATCATCATTAGCTTCCTCACTAATTGGTATAGTAGTCACAAGAACAGATTTCTGTGATGAACTACTTTCCATTAAGGGAACAGGTACAGTTACCTCATCAAGTTCTACTTTCCTCCCACTCACTTCTTTCGAGAGAAACTCCTTCTCTAGAAAGGATCCATTTATTAGCAACGAATGTTTTGCCTTCGGATCTGTGATAGAAGGTGTACCCAACAATTTCCTTTGGGTATTCTATGAAGACGCACTTCTCCGATTTGGGTTTGAGCTTATCAGGATGAAACTTTTTCACATAAGCATCGCAGCCCCAAACTTTAAGAAACGACAACTTTGGTTTCTTGCTAAACCACAGTTCATATAGTGTCGTCTCAACGGATTTAGATGGTGCCCTATTTAACGTGAATGCAGTTGTCTCTAATGCATGATCCCAAAATGATATTGGTAAATCGGTAAGAAACATCATAGATTGTACTATATCCAATAAAGTGCGGTTACGACGTTCGGACACACCATAACGTTGTGGTGTTCTAGGTGGCGTGAGCTGTGAAACTATTCCACAATGTTTTAATTGAAGACCAAACTCATAACTCAAATATTATCCTCCGCGATCAAATCGCAGAAACTTTATTTTCTTGTTATGATGATTCTTCCACTTCACTCTGAAATTCTTTGAACCTTTCAACTATTTCAGACTTATGTTTCATCAAGTAGATATACCCATATCTACTCAAATCATCTTGTGAAGGTCAGAAAATAACGATACTTACCACGAGCATCAACACTCATTGGATCGCATACATCGGTATGTATTATTTCCAATAAGTCAGTAGCTCGTTCCATTGTTCCGGAGAACGGAGTTTTAGTCATCTTGCCCAAAAGGCACGGTTCGCAAGCATCAAATGATTCATAACCAAGTGATTCCGAAAATCCATCTTTATGGAGTTTCTTCATGCGCTTTACACCGATATGACCCAAACGACAGTGCCACAAATAAGTTGCACTATCATTATTAACTTTGCATCTTTTGGCATCAATATTATGAATATGTGTATCACTACGATCGAGATCCAATGAACCATTTTCATTGGATGTGTAACCATATAAGGTTTTATTCATGTAAACAGAACAACAGTTTATTCTCTTACTTAAATGAATAACCGTATTGCAATAAACACGATCAAATCATATTCATGCTCAACGCAAACACCAAATAACATTTATTTAGGTTCAACACTAATCCCGAAAGTATAGGGAGTGTGCGATGATGATCATATCAATCTTGAAACTACTTTCAACACACATCGTCACTTCACCCTTAACTAGTTTCTGTTTATTCTGCAACTCCTGTTTCGAGTTACTACTCTTAGCAACTGAACCAGTACCAAATACCGAGGGGTTGCTATAAACACTAGTAAAGTACACATCAATAACATGTATATCAAATATACCTTTGTTCACTTTGCCATCCTTCTTATCCGCCAAATACTTGGGGTAGTTCTGCTTTCAGTGACCAGTCCCTTTGCAGTAGAAGCACTTAGTCTCAGGCTTAGGTCCAGACTTGGGCTTCTTCACTTGAGCAGAAACTTGCTTGCCGTTTTTCTTGAAGTTCCCTTCTATCCCTTTGCCCTTTTCTTGAAACTAGTGGTCTTGTTAACCATCAACACTTGATGTTCTTTCTTGATTTCTACCTTCATCGATTTCATCATCATGAAAAACTCGGGAATCATTTTCATCATCCCTTGCATACTATAGTTCATCATGAAGTTCTACTAACTTGGTGATGGTGACTAGAGAATTCTGTCAATCACTATCTTATCTAGAAGATTAACTCCCACTTGATTCAAGCGATTGTAGTACCCAGACAATCTGAGCACATGCTCACTAGTTGAGCGATTCTCCTCCATCTTTTAGCTATAGAACTTGTTGGAGACTTCATATCTCTCAACTCCGGTATTTGCTTGAAATATTAACTTCAATTCCTGGAACATCTCATATGGTCCATGATGTTCAAAACATCTTTGAAGTCTCGATTCTAAGCCATAAAGCATGGTGCACAAAACTATCAAGTAGTCATCATATTGAGCTAGCCAAACATTCATAACGTCTGCATCTGCTCCTGCAATAGGTCTGTCACCTAGCGGTGCATTAAGGACATAATTCTTCTGTGCAGCAATGAGGATAAACCTCATATCGCGGATCCAATCCGCATCATTGCTACTAACATTTTTCAACACAATTTTCTCTAGGAACATATCAAAATAAACATATGAAAGCAACAACGCAAGCTATTGATCTTACAACATAATTTGCAAAATACTACCAGGACTAAGTTCATGATAAATTTAAGTTCAGTTAATCATATTACTTAAGAACTCCCACTTATACAGACATCTCTCTAGTCATCTAAGTGATCACGTGATCCAAATCAACTAAACCATAACCGATCATCACGTGAGATGGAGTAGTTTTCGATGGTGAACATCTTATGTTGATCATATCTACTATATGATTCACGCTCGACCTTTCGGTCTCTGTGTTCCGAGGCCATATCTGCATATGCTAGGCTCGTCAAGTTTAACCTGAGTATTCTGCGTGTGCAAAACTGGCTTGCACCCGTTGTAGATGGACGTAGAGCTTATCACACCCGATCATCACGTGGTGTCTGGGCACGACGAACTTTGGCAACGGTGCATACTCAGGGAGAACACTTCTTGATAATTTTTAGTGAGAGATCATCTTAAAATGCTACCGTCAATCAAAGCAAGAAAAGATGTATAAAGGATAAACATCACATGCAATCAATATAAGTGATATGATATGGCCATCATCATCTTGTGCTTGTGATCTCCATCTCCGAAGCACCATCATGATCACCATCGTCACCGGCGCGACACCTTGATCTGCATCGTAGCATCGTTTGTCGTTTACACCATCTATTACTTCTACGACTATCGCTACTGCTTAGTGACAAAGTAAAGCAATTACAGGGCGTTTCCATTTCATACAATAAAGCGATAACCATATGGCTCCTGCCAGTTGCCGATAACTTCGGTTACAAAACATGATCATCTCATACAATAAAATATAGCATCATGTCTTGGCCATATCACATCACAACATGCCCTGCAAAAACAAGTTAGACGTCCTCTACTTTGTTGTTGCAAGTTTTACGTGGCTGCTACGGGCTTAAGCAAGAACCAATCTCACATACGCATCAAAACCACAACGATAGTTTGTCAAGTTGATGCTGTTTTAACCTTCGCAAGGACCGGGCGTAGCCACACTCGGTTCAACTAAAGTTGGAGAAACTGACACCCGCTAGTCACCTGTGTGCAAAGCACGGCGGTAAAACCAGTCTCGCGTAAGCGTACGCGTAATGTCGGTCCGGGCCGCTTCATCCAACAATACCGCCGAACCAAAGTTAGACATGCTGGTAAGCAGTATGACTTATATCGCCCACAACTCACTTGTGTTCTACTCGTGCATATAACATCAAACCATAAAACCTAGGCTCGGATGCCACTGTTGGGGAACGTAGTAATTTCAAAAATTTCCTACGCACACGTAAGATCATGGTGATGCATAGCAACGAGAGGGAGAGTGTTGTCTACGTACCCTCGTAGACCGAAGCGGAAGCGTTGACGCAACATAGAGGAAGTAGTCGTACGTCTTCCCGGTCCAACCGATCCAAGCACCGTTACTCCGGCACCTCCGAGTTCTTGACACACGTACAGCTCGATGACGCACCCTGGGCTCCGATCCAGCAAAGCTTCTGGGAGGAGTTCCGTCAGCACGACGGCGTGGTGACGATCTTGATGTTCAACCGTCGCAGGGCTTCGCCTAAGCACCGCTACAATATGACCGAGGTGTAATATCGTGGAGGGGGGCACCGCACACGGCTAAGGAACGATCACGAAGATCAACTTGTGTGTCATGGGGTGCCCCCTGCCCCCGTATATAAAGGAGTGGAGGAGGGGAGGGCCGGCCCTCTCTATGGCGCGCCCTAGGGGAGTCCTACTCCCACCGGGAGTAGGATTCCCCCTTTCCTAGTCCAACTAGGAATCCTTCCAAGTATTAGGAGTAGGAGACAAGGAAGGGGAAGAGAGAAGGGAAGGAAGGAGGGGGTGCGGCCCCTCCCCCTAGTCCAATTCAGACTAGGCCATGGGGGGGGGCGCGGCCTGCCCTAGGCAGCCCCTCTCTCTTTCTCGTATGGCCCAATAAGGTCCAATACTTCTCCCCGGCGAATTCCCGTAACTCTCCGGTACTCCGATAAATACCCGAATCACTCGGAACCTTTCCAAACTCCGAATATAGTCGTCCAATATATCGATATTTATGTCTCGACCATTTCGAGACTCCTCGTCATGTCCCCGATCTCATCTGGGACTCCGAACTCCTTTGGTACATCAAAACTCATAAACTCATAATATAACTGTCATCGAAACCTTAAGCGTGCGGACCCTACGGTTCGAGAACAATGTAGACATGACCGAGACACGTCTCCTGTCAATAACCAATAGCGGGACCTGGATGCCCATATTGGTTCCTACATATTCTACAAAGATCTTTATCGGTTAGACCGCATAACAACATACATTGTTCCCTTTGTCATCGGTATGTTACTTGCCCGAGATTCGATCGTCGGTATCCAATACCTAGTTCAATCTCGTTGCCGGCAAGTCTCTTTACTCGTTCCGTAATACATCATCTTGCAACTAACTTATTAGTTGCATTGCTTGCAAGGCTTATGTGATGTGCATTACCGAGAGGGCCCAGAGATACCTCTCCGACATTCGGAGTGACAAATTCTAATCTCGAAATACGCCAACCCAACAAGTACCTTCGGAGACACCTGTTGAGCACCTTTATAATCACCCAGTTACGTTGTGACGTTTGGTAGCACACAAAGTGTTCCTCCGGTAAACAGGAGTTGCATAATCTCATAGTCATAGGAACATGTATAAGTCATGAAGAAAGCAATATCAACATACTAAACGATCGGGTGCTAAGCTAATTGAATGGGTCATGTCAATCACATCATTCTCCTGATGATGTGATCCCGTTAATCAAATGACAACTCATGTCTATGGCTAGGAAACATAACCATCTTTGATTAACGAGCTAGTCAAGTAGAGGCATACTAGTGACACTCTGTTTGTCTATGTATTCACACATGTATCATGTTTCCGATTAATACAATTCTAGCATGAATAATAAACAATTATCATGAAATAAGGAAATAAATAATAACTTTATTATTGCCTCTAGGGCATATTTCCTTCAATATTTGATAAGGATAGACTTTGCAGTGCATGTCAAGCAGGTAAACAGGTTGGAGGAAGGCATCCCATGATGAACATCATGACCACAAGGAGGCCACTCGAGCTACTTCACATGGATCTTTTTGGTCCCAACTCTTACAAGAGTCTCGGTGGAAATTCTTTTGGTCTAGTTATAGTTGATGATTTTTCAAGATTTACGTGGGTGTTCTTTCTCGGTGATAAATCGTAGGTCCAAAAGATCTTCAAAAACTTCGCTAGGAAGGCCCAAAATCAATTTGAAGTGAAGATCAAGAAGGTTCGCAGCGACAACGGAACGGAGTTCAAGAACGCAAATGTGGACACCTTTCTTGACGAAGAAGGGATTTCACACGAGTTCTCGGCTACGTACACACCTCAACAAAATGGAGTTGTTGAGAGGAAGAACCGGACGCTCATCGAAATGGCGAGAACGATGCTCGATGAATACAAGACACCGAAGCACTTTTGGGCAGAAGCGGTTGAGACAGCTTGTCATGCAACAAATCGCTTGTATCTTCACAAGCTACTCGGCAAGACGGCATACGAGCTCCTCACCGGTAACAAACCCCAAGTTGGATACTTTCGAGTATTTGGCTCAAAGTGCTACATTCTTGATAAGCATCGTCATTCTAAATTTGCTCCTAAGTCTCATGAAGGTTTCCTACTAGGTTATGGCTCAAACTCTCACACTTACTGTGTCTACAACAATTTCACCCGAAAGGTTGAAGAGACGATAGATGTGAAGTTTGATGAATCTAACGGCTCGCAAGTAGAGCAATTGCCAATTGATGTAGGAGACAAAGATCCTTCGGAAGCAATCCAAGACTTGTCTATTGGCAAGGTTCATCCAACGGAGGTGAAGGAGAGTACCTCGTCCGTCCAAGTGGAAGCTTCTACTTCACGACAAGGTGAACCAAGAGTTGATACGGAAGCATCCACAAGTGGGACACACCAAGATGAAGAAAACGAGGAAGTGCATCAAGATGAACGTCAACAACCTTCTTCTCCACCACGACAAGAGAACGACAACGCCAACAATGGAGAAGGCCAAGAAGAAGAAGAAGTTCAACCAAGAACCAAGCAAAAGCTTTCACGAGTTCGAGCAAGAATTGCTAAAGACCACCCCGTCGAGCAAATCTACAATGATATTCAAACCGGGAGAATCACTCGCTCTAAAACTCGTTTAGCTAACTTTTGTGAAAACTATTCTTTCATCTCTAGCATTGAACCTATGAAGGTTGAAGGAGCATTGGAAGATCCGATTGGATAAATGCTATGCATGAAGAGCTACACAACTTTGAGAGGAACCAAGTTTGGACATTGGTTGAGAAGCCCGACAACAACCACAACATCATCGGTACCAAATGGGTGTTTCGCAACAAGCAAGATGAAGATGGACAAGTAGTTCGCAACAAAGCACGTCTCGTCGCCCAAGGTTACACACAAGTCGAAGGTATGGACTATGGTGAGACTTATGCTCCCGTTGCTAGACTTGAGTCCATTCGCATCTTACTTGCCTATGCTAATCATCATGATATCACCTTGTACCAAATGGACATTAAAAGTGCTTTTCTAAATGGTGAAATAGAGGAGGAAGTTTATGTTAAGCAACCTCCCGGCTTTGTCCATCCTAAGAAACCCAATCATGTTTACAAACTTCACAAAGCTCTTTATGGTCTTAAACAAGCTCCTAGAGCGTGGTATAAATGCTTGACCAAGTTCCTTATTGAAAAAGGCTTTGAAATTGGGAAAATTGATTCAACACTTTTTACTAAAAGGGTTAATGGAGAACTATTTGTGTGCCAAATCTATGTTGATGATATTATATTTGGTTCAACTAACTCTCATTTTAGTGAAAAGTTTGGGAAGCTAATGTCGGAGAAGTTTGAGATGTCAATGATGAGCGAACTCAAATTCTTTCTTGGGTTGCAAATCAAGCAAACTAAGGAAGGTACTTTTGTCTCTCAAACGAAGTACACCAAGGACTTATTCAAGAAGTTCAATATGCAAGAATGCAAAGGTATGTCTACACCCATGCCTACTAGTGGACATCTTGACTTGACCAAAGATGGTGAACCGGTTGATCAAAAGGTTTATCGCTCTATGATTGGTTCATTCTTATATCTATGTGCTTCACGTACCGATATCATGCTAAGTGTGTGCATGTGTGCACGATATCAAGCTTCTCCTAAAGAATGTCATCTTAAGGCCGTGAAAAGGATAGTGAGATACTTAATACATACACCAAATTTTGGCATTTGGTATCCTAAGAGGGCCTCTTTCGGTCTTGTTGGCTACTCCGACTCGGACTATGCCGGAGAAGAGGTTGATAGAAAGTCCACTTCGGGTAATTGTCAATTTCTTGGTAGATCTCTTGTGTCTTGGTCCTCCAAGAAACAAAACTCGGTATCCTTATCCACCGCCGAAGCGGAATACATTGCCGCTGGTTCATGTTGTGCTCAATTACTTTGGATGACCCAAACTCTTAAAGATTATGGGATATATGTGAGACATGTTCCATTGCTTTGTGACAATGAAAGTGCTATCAAAATTGGTCATAATCCTGTGCAACATTCTCGGACTAAGCATATTGAAGTTCGTCATCATTTCATTCGAGATCATGTTGCTAAGGGTGACATTGATCTTAAGCATGTTTGCACCGAAAAGCAACTAGCGGATATATTCACTAAACATCTTGATGAGAGAGTGTTTTGCAGGTTAAGAGGAGAATTGAACATCATTGATGCTTCAAACTTGGAGTAGGAACTCCATTGGATACATGCAAGACATGAGCTTGTGACTAATCCTTGATATTTTTCTCTTATGATGAAAATCTTATGTCTTGGATATATTTGCATCTTGCATGTTATCTAACCCATGTAGGTACTTGGTGGAATCAAATTCCATGAGATTGTAATCTACTCACATCTTGAGCAATCTCTACATCACCAAGTTTCTACACTATGGTGGTTGAAGACAAGGAAGCACGGAACCACTCAAACATATCCTTTGACAAATTCTATGTTGAGATTCATGATTGTCATTTTTGGATACACAAGTGCTCTTCCTTGCAAGAACTAACCCATCTAGGTAGATGGACTCAAATTCCAAGTGGTGCTCCCAACTCTTGATGAGCTACATCAACCTTGAGCTACCCACACAAGTTCAACCACTTGGACAACACCACCAACCAAGGTATGTTATTCCATCTTCGAGAAGCTTTACTCCAAGTCATGAGCCAAAGCAACTCGACAAGATGTGAATACACCAAGATGCTTAAACGAAAATGGCAACCCCATTTTGAGCTTAAACGATGAGTATGACCTATGATCAAGTGATCTCACTTGACTCCTAAGTCAATATACTCTAACACAGGTGACTTTGTCGCCGACCATCTCTAGATGAAGTTCTCTTGTGTTCTTTTCTGTGTTTTTGCATTTGTCTCATGCATATTGGTTTCCCCTTTCAAAAAAAACTTCATCTAGATTTCTTTCTGTTTGCTCTGCATTTTCTGCATCCAATTCATTGCATATCTTTCAGTAAATTCCTTGCAGATCTTTGTGAGATCTTACTAGTCTAGTGAGCCGCTGTGACAAGTGTTTTCTCTGCGATGAACTCGGTTCCACCGATTTGTTGTTTTCGGTCCAACCAAATCCTTTCGGTACAACCGAAGCATACCACTCGGTGCCACCGATTTCACAACAAGAAAAACAGTTTACCACTTATTCTATGTTTCTTCTGATCCAGCTCCACTCAATGAATCTTGTCCTCTACAAGCATCACATTTTTATCATTGCTTTGTGCTGTGACTCAAGGACCAAACCCATTCGACCGATTCCAGAGAACCCTTCTTGGAAATTGATGTCAAAGGGGGAGAGAGAGATCACATCAAAGCTTATCATTTAGAGAGAGATCACATCAGAGAAAGAGTATATCACCTCCTCAGGGGGAGAGGGATCCTCAGGGGGAGAGAGAGATCTCCAGGGGGAGAGAATACTTAAGTAGAAAGTATTTCTCAAGGATCCCAGATGCTTGGTGTTCAAGAGGAGAGATGCCACATGTCTTCTTAAGGGGAGAGACATGTTCATATGATCTTTTGTGCTTATTTGCATTAGTTTGCATTAGCTCTGTTCATTTATATCGTTCAGCTCTGATTTTCTGTTCCCTATCTTCTCCCAGTATCCTATGCTAGAATCAGGGGGAGCAAGACTACTAAGGGAAAGAAATCATTTAAATTCATTGCATATCTTTACTCTTGGGGACATGTCTAATCCAATGTAGTACTTAGTACTCACTCTCTACATGTCATCCCAGTCTTGGTATTCTTGTGGTTTCTTCTGTTTGCTCTGGCTAGTCGATGTATCTGTGTTATCTAACCTTGTTTACGCAGGTTCATTCCATCCTAAGCCAACTCAAGACTACAAGGTAAGTATATGCATCACAATCATGAGTATGAGGAATTCTTGCTGATGTACATACTGTTTGCAAGAAGGACTCACGGGCATGAAGGTATTTTCCTTAATATTCTTTGCTCTGATGCATATAGCCAAGATACATGTAACACATTGCCTGCTCTATCATGGTTATGCTCTCACATGCTTCTATATTCCATATTCACATGATTGCATACATGTAGGGGGAGCCTATGCTTGTTACATGTCTTTGCAAAGCTTTACTTGCTATTCTTTATCTTTATTTAAAGCTTTGATGTATGTTGTCGTCAATTACCAAAAAGGGGGAGATTGAAAGCACAAGTGCTCCCTAGGTGTTTTGGTAATTAATGTCAACATATCTCTTGTTGGACTAATACTTTTATCTAGTATGTTTCAGATAAGTTCAACAATGGAGTGGCATGGACTAAAGGATGTGGGAACTCCTTCTAGATGCTAAGGACAAAGGATTGGCTCAAGCTTCAAGCTCAATACTCTTCATTTTACATTTTAGTGATCCAAGATCACATTGAGTCTATAGGAAAAGCCAATACTATCAAGGAGGGATGAGGTGTTGCTTAATGAGTTTCTCGCTCCACAGTGCTTAGTGATATGCTCCAAAACCCTCAACTACTTTCCCACTTCCACACATATGTCCTAAACCTAAAGTCAAACTCGGCCCCACTGATTCTTTCTATCCGGTGCCACCGAGTTTGGATGTCATAGCCACTGCCACAAACCCTAGGCAAATCGGTCTCACCGATAGGGATCTTGGTCTCACCGAGATGGGATTGTAATCTCTCTATGTATGTCCATTACCAAAATCGGTCTCACCGAGTTTGAGCAATCAGTACTACCAAGATTCCAATGCAAACTTCCTGGTTGACTCATTACCAAAATTGGTCCCACCGAGTTTGTGTAATCGGTCTAACCGAGTTTGCCTGACCAACTCTCTGGTTAGCTAATTACCAAAATCGGTCCAGCCGAGTTTGTGTAATTGGTCTCACCGAGATTACGTTATGCCCTAACCCTAACCATATCGGTCCTACCGAGTTGCATTTCGGTCCCACCAAAAATCCTAACGGTCACTAGGTTTACTAAATCGGTCCGACCGAGTTTGTTGATTCGGTCCCACCGAGTTTGGTAAATTGTGTGTAACGGTTAGATTTTGTGTGGAGGCTATATATACCCCTCCACCTCCTCTTCATTCGTGGAGAGAGCCATCAGACTAAACCTACACTTCTAGCATACATTTTCTGAGAGAGAACTACCTACTCATGTGTTGAGGCCAAGATATTCCATTCCTACCATATGAATCTTGATCTCTAGCCTTCCCCAAGTTGCTTTCCACTCAAATCTTCTTTCCACCAGATCCAAATCCCATGAGAGAGAGTTGAGTGTTGGGGAGACTATCATTTGAAGCACAAGAGCAAGGAGTTCATCATCAACGCACCATTTGTTACTTCTTGGAGAGTGGTGTGTCCTAGATTGGCTAGGTGTCACTTGGGAGCCTCCGAAAAGATTGTGAAGTTGAACCAAGGAGTTTGTAAGGGCAACGAGATCGCCTACTTTGTGAAGATCTACCGCTAGTGAGGCAAGTCCTTCGTGGGCGACGGCCATGGTGGGATAGACAAGGTTGCTTCTTCGTGGACCCTTCATGGGTGGAGCCCTCCGTGGACTCGCGCAACCGTTACCCTTCGTGGGTTGAAGTCTCCATCAACGTGGATGTACGAAAGCACCACTTATCGGAACCACGCCAAAAACATCCGTGTCTCCAATTGCGTTTGAATCCTCCAAAACCCTTCCCTTTACATTCTTGCAAGTTGCATGCTTTACTTTCCGCTGCTCATAAACTCTTTGCATACTTGCTTGTTATGTATTGTGAATGTTGAACTTGTGCCTAAACTCCACTTAAACTTAAAGAACTTAAAAACTGCAACTTTGGTACTTAGTGTCTAATCCCCCCCTCTAGACCCCTCTTCTCAAGGCCCTACAAGTGGAATCAGAGCATTGGTCTCCATTTCCTTGGTTTAATCACCATTGGAGGAAGATGGATGAGTCTACTTTGGGGAGCTTTAGACATAGAGTGCCTATTCTTAATGGAGAGTATTTTCATGAGTGGAAATGAGATGCTTGTAATTTTCAATCAATATCATTTGAACAAGTACATTGTTAGCCCTTGTGCACCTCATGCTGATCCTATGCATCCTACTCTTGATGAGTCAATTGATATGATTAGGAATCTTAGAACTGCCGAACTTATCATTAGAGGATTGCCTAGAAACTTGATTGGATGTTTGCCTACTCTTAAGTGTGCCTATACTATATGGAAATTTCTTGAGGAACACTTTCCGAATTATTCCTTGAAAAATCTAGATGAAATTCTCCATAAGTCCATTGCTTTGAGTAAGATGAATACTAGTGATCCTATGTTTGGTGATCGTCT
Source organism: Triticum timopheevii (assembly GCA_963921465.1). Classification (NCBI taxonomy): domain Eukaryota; kingdom Viridiplantae; phylum Streptophyta; class Magnoliopsida; order Poales; family Poaceae; genus Triticum; species Triticum timopheevii. Next base: position 6,954,729 of record OY997274.1, on the reverse strand, counting down.
ATTTGAGCTTACAAACCTTATGTGTGCAAAAGGAGATGTTGGAATTATTAGTGATATTATTTCCAAAGCTATAAAAATTCATAAGCAAGATCATTGTCAAACTCACTCTAACGAATCACTCTCTCTAGGATTTGATCCACCACATGACGATGTTGAACATGGATACTATGATGAGGATGATGATAGTGACTTCGATCTTGATGATGCAATGAGACATTTTGGTCTTATGGCAAATCTTCGGGGATATATGTCAGGAGGAAAGGAATGGGTTCTTGATAGTGGATGTACCGATCACATGACCGGTGATAAAGACATGTTTTGTGAGCTTGCTGAAAATGATAGTCCTCGAAAGTATGTCACTTTCGGTGACAACTCAAAGGGTAAGGTGGTTGGCCTCGGTAAGGTGGCCATATCACATGATAGCTCCATACAAAATGTCATGCTCATTGAATCTCTTGGATATAACTTACTTTCAGTATCTAGACTTGCTGATTTCGGTTTCAATGTCTTATTTACTGAAGTTGATTGCCAAGTGTTTCGTCGAGACAATCATAAAATGGTCTTTACCGGTGTGCATAGAGTTGATCTATACATTGTTGATTTCACTAAAAAGGCTCAACCTAAAACTTGCTTCATTGCTAAATCCTCAAAAGGTTGGTTATGGCATAGACGATTAGGTCATGGGTATGCGAAACCTTGACAGGCTTATTAAGGGAAATCATATCCTTGGAGTTAATGATGTCATATTTGATAAGGATAGACTTTGCAGTGCATGTCAAGCAGGTAAACAGGTTGGAGGAAGGCATCACATGAAGAACATCATGACCACAAGGAGGCCACTCGAGCTACTTCACATGGATCTTTTTGGTCCCAACTATTACAAGAGTCTCGGTGGAAATTCTTTTGGTCTAGTTATAGTTGATGATTTTTCAAGATTTACGTGGGTGTTCTTTCTCGATGATAAATCGCAGGTCCAAAAGATCTTCAAAAACTTCACAAATCTTTGGGGATATATGTCAGGAGGAAAGGAATGGGTCCTTGATAGTGGATGTACCGATTACATGACCGGAGATAAAGACATGTTTCGTGAGCTTGCTGAAAATGATAGTCCTCGAAAGTATGTCACTTTCGGTGACAACTCAAAGGGTAAGGTGGTTGGCCTCGGTAAGGTGGCCATATCACATGATAGCTCCATACAAAATGGCTTCGTACTAACCCCACTACTTTAGCAATTGGTTTAATTTGAGATTGGGAACCGTTTAATCACATTTTTACATTTATCTTTAGAGGGTGAGACTACCAATCTCTAGATCATTACTTGGCATGAATCTCTCCAATCCATCTATCTGGCTTCCAACTATTCATTAATTAGGAATTACCTTTGCATCGTGGAATCACACTTCTATGGCAAGCTCCTAATTAACATTTGGATAAAGTTCACGAATTCTTCTTCCTCCCTCATTTCTGTCCCTACTCAGAGTGGTTGTTGCGTTGGTCTATTCCAATTGGGTGAGTTTCGTTCATTCATCCAATTAAACTCTTCTTGAAGCAGTCTTCGCAATCTTGAAGCAATTCTGCACCACAAGAATATACTCTCCACGACCACGTATGTCTTTTTTTTGAAGAGGTATTGTTGGAAAAGAAACAACATAGCACTTGTTTCTGTATTTATATAAAACACAAAGCTGTTCAAGTCATAGGGGTAGCTAGCAACTACTACTAACTTCTGTTACGAATCAACACCACATGTTCCATTGATGAGAGAGAGAGAGAGAGAGAGAATAACGTACCGTGCAAATATGCGCCTTTAAGCTTTTTTTCTTCTCACCATTCTTGATCTAACAGGCATGACCAGCAAACTAATGCCATAAATTTACATGGGTGTGCACAAAGAGCAATTCAGACCTCATAGGCTAAATAAAAGTATATTAAGTAAACACCAAGGGCCTGCATAGAAAAAAAGTAATCTCATAGATGAAAACATAGTGGTGAAACAGAAAGCAACAGTCATAGAAATCATAACACATTGCTTGTAAGTAGTAACATTTGAGTGGGATCCACATGGAATTAAGCTCTCACATCCGTACATCCTAGGACATGTTTGAAGACACAACAACATTGAGAATGAAACATGTTTGCTTACTATGCATCGAACAACTCAACACAGGTTTTGAAAGGTAGCTACCTCCCAGCAATCCCCGAACCATCGGAGGAACCAGGTGCAGAATAAAGGCAATCTGGAGACCATGTTACAGTGTCAAAAATATGCCCACCTATTCATATCATAATGGGAACAAAATTGATGCAACCTACAAAGACACAAATTCAGATAGAAAAATCTGAATTTTAATGAAAAAAATACTGAAGTCCTATCAGACTACCATCACCACAACATAAACCAAAATTTCTGTTTCAGTGATATTCCACTACTCTAAACCTTTTACGGACCCATCCAAGAAATGACTCATGATGAACCAATGATTATCCCAATTCATACCACCATGCATAAGACAATTTGGTGCAAAAAGAAGTTAATTGTGTTTATTTCCTTAATAGGTAGAGCTTGAACAACAATGAAACATGCTTCAAACCATTGTAATAGAAAACATCAAGGCATTAATTGTCATTTTTATTCATGGCAGTTATCTAAATGCACCCAAAATAAAATTTCAAAAGACAGCTATTAGCCCTAGTGGCCACTATTGAATTTACAGAAATCAGCCGTTGTGGATAATTTGAGACAATTATTAGTCAGTTTGGAAACTATTGGTGCGTACTTATAGTTCTCGAAGACAATTAAGTTAGCTCAGCATGTTGCACCCTAACAAAGAACTGACTGCTACAATTATGTACATCACCAAAGAGAAATGCAGGTACTGTTTGCATGCACTTGCGATGAGAAATTACTATTACTTTCTTCAGGAAAGACACCAACGAAATTTCATAACACCTCCCAATATAACTATATCTTAGGGATAAGTCAAATGGTCAATTTTGTTGGATTAATTAGATAGGACCAGCTGCAGCACCTGCAATAAAAAAAGAAAGAACACGACAATGCTACACTGAGTTATGGATCAGTTGTCTTTTCCTTTCTTTTTTGCGAAAAAGATATATGGATCAATTGTAGGGTAATCATCAAACAATTATCATGTTTATAAAAATTGATAGTAATTATCATTCATAATGCATATTTTGTTTGTGGTATGTTGTCCAAACAAAAACTTAGAAGTTGCACAAAGAAACTGAAAGTAGCTTTCGAAAGTTGAAACCGTAGAAGAAATATTCTGATGTATATGTTAGGGCCCCAGATTTTTGTTTCGCCCTGAGCGCCTAAAATCTCAGGACCGACCCTATATCGGACACTGTAGAATTTACAGAAATCAGTCGTTGTGGATGATTCGAGACAATTATCAGTCAGTTTGGAAAATGTAGGAGAGTACTTATAATGCTCCATGATAATTAAATTATCTCGGCATGTTGTGCCCTAATAAAGAACTATCTGCTACAATTATGTAGATCACCAAGGGGAAAGAACAAAAATTTAAACCATTAGCGAAGAAATAAAGCAGAACAACCAGAGCACTTCACCTTTCTCCTGAAGTGGGTGTGCTAGGTGAAAGGTCGCGGGTGATCGGATTGTCAGGAAGCGGGAGCGGCTCACACGCGCGCGACAAGATGAACAGGAGAAAGGAGAATTACAAAGGACTTCAGGGATCACAATTTCAAAAAATGTTCGTGTTTCAAAAAGCCTTTCATGAATTTCAAAAAATGTTCTTGTTTGAAGATTTTGTTCACAAATTTTAAAAAATTGTGTTTTAGAAAATGTTCACTAATTTCACAAAAATGTTCTCGTTTCAATTTTTTTATGTTCATGTTTTTGAAAAAAAATCAGGAATTAAAAAAAACTCTTTTTCAAAATATGTTCACAATGTCATTCAAAAAATGTTCTTTTTTCAGAAAATGTACAAGAATTTCAAAATATGTTCTCGTCTCCAAAATTTGTTCACAATTTCCAAAAGATGTCCGTGTTTCAAAAATTGTTAAGGAATTTCAGAAAATATTTCTTTCTTTTCAAAAAAATATGTCAAAAAAAATTGTTAAGGAATTTCAGAAAATATTTCTTTGTTTTCAAAAAAAATCACAATGTCACGATTGTGTCTTTTCTAAATTCGGATTACAAAAATTGTTCACATTTTTTACGGAAATAATCTTGGAATATGGAAAAAAAATTGCAGCATTTCAAATTGTTTGAAATTATCAAGAAATGTTTAGAAAATGTTTTTCCCAAAATCTCAACCCTGCTCTATGTTGTTAAAGTGTTTGGCGCCTTAATGTGTAACAGCAGTTTTGTGGTGGAGTGGCTTGTTGATCGTGGTGTGCGGTTTTGTGTGAGCGAGATCGTGGGATCAAATCCTAGCGTAGGCTACTTGTTTTGTAAGTTGTTGTGCTTTCGTTCGAGGGAAAACTTTGTTTTTGCCACTCTAGCTTTTGCCCACTTTGCTTATGCCACTCTAGAATTTGGCATATCACTTTTGCCACTCTTAGCTTTTGACAATACATTACAAATGCCATTTCGTGGCAAAAGCAATAATTTTTCATTTCACTTTTGCCAATCTTAGATTTTGACAATGTATCACAATTGCCACTTTAAAATTATCGCTTTTGCCATGGAATGGCAATTGTGATGTATTGTCAAAAACTAATAGTGGCAAAAGTGAAATGTCAAATTCTAGAGTGGCAAAAGCAAAGTGGTCAAAAGTTAGAGTGGCAAAAACAAAAAATTTCCCTTCGTTCGATGGGCTGGCCCAGTCCTGCGCCCCCCTTGTGCGTCGGACTCCTGTTTGGACACAAAATGCATCATATAGGAGGTCCCACGCGTGGCACTAGATGGCGAGCCCAACCTAGCAGGGTTGCTGCTCTGCAGACTGATCCAGGTGCGCTTCCAATGATTATGATGAACTGGGCCAACAAAGGAGCAAGGTGACCCAGCCCAATAAGCGCTTCCAATGATTCTGCCAGCCCAACTACCGCCTACAATTGTTTATTCGGTCGAGTCTGCTTACACCGCTACATTGGTCGAGTTTGCCATTTCACGCTAAACTAATTTGTTGCCATTTGTTTGCTTGCTTGCAATTGTAGTGGACAAGTCAAGTCTGGTTAGTATTTTTTTTTATGAAGTCTGATTAGTATTTTTTTTGCGATGAATCTGATTAGTATTTTTTTTGCGATGAATCAGATTAGTATTATAGGAAGTATGAACAACTTGTTGACACACGAACACGTCACGTGTACCCTCGACGCCGGGGGTGATGCACCGCAGCTCACGTAGAAGAAGACCCGACCAACAGTGCGATACGCAAGACAGTCGGCGGGTGCTTTTGCAGACCCGAAACCCCGCGCACCCGGGAGGGACCCCGTCAGGGATTGCGGCGGCTATGGGCTGCCCTAGGTCGATTCGCTCGCCCCTAGAGCCTCGAGATTCGCAGCTCTCAAACACGAAGAACAGCGAAGAACGAGAGAGAAAAACGGTGGAGAGATAAAAAGTAGACAGGAAAAAGTAGTATATTGATTTGTTCGATTGTGTGTTGTTCAATCGGCCGTCACCCCCAACATATATAAGAGGCGGCTGGACTTCCAGTACAAGTAAAGGATTCATCTAGGCTTTCCTTACAAGAAAAATTACATCAATTCGCTTCCTTGAGTACTAGTTCTATTCCAACTTGGATTCAGTCTTAATCTGGCCCAACTTCTGTCTTCCTCCTTGTGCAGGCCGCCGAGCCTCCATATGACCTCCGATCAAGATGGCCCAAATATCAAACTTGTGCGCCTCGATGATACGAACAACTCTCATGTTGATCACTTTTTCAAATAAGGCCATCGTGAATACTTTTCGAGGTCGTCTTTACCTTCCAGTCGGACTCGGTCTTGCGGTAGACTGAATTATCCGAGTCTCGTAGTGAATTTGCCGGCCATATACTATCTCTGATGATGATGACTCCAAAACCAAAGTTTACCGTCTTGATGATACACACAACTTCTGTATTGAACACTTCTTCATCCGAGGTCATCTTGATAAACTTTCGGGCACATGTTCAGTTTCACTCGGATTCGAACTCATCCATTCGGATATTAGAGTCTTTCACTCGGATGGTTCGACGAGACTTTTTCACTCGGATGTTCAGAATTTTCCTCTCGGATGACTATATTTTCACTCGGAAGACAATCTTTCACTTGGATGATGACCACATTTTCAGTCGGAAGACAATCTCTTACTCGATCGATAAGTTTTCGCTCGACCTTTTACTCGATCGGTAAGTTTTCACTCGACCTTTTACTCGATCGGTAGGTTTTCACTCGACCTTTTACTCGATCGGTAGGTTTTCACTCGACCTTTTACTCGATCGGTAGATTTTCACTCGGATGGTAAAACTTTCCACTCGGATTTCCCGACCGAAAAGACAGCCTGATCTTGATTTGCCTCTTCAGGTTGCATACGACCTCGGATTGAGACGAATTTTATATGAAAATCGATCGGCTCGACGAGACGAAACTTTTTTGTGTTGAGGGTTTTTCGATTCAATGCAGTCTTGAAGGCCGAATTGCTCGCGCGACCCATCAGACAGGGCGTCTGGTACTTCGCGCCATATTTTCATTCAGCTTCGGCCTGCAGTGTATTGCCCCTAACTTTTGCATATGAACTCGGATTGAGATGATTTATATATCAAAATCGATCGCCTCGACGAGACGAAGACAATTCCTTTAGAATACTCCTTCATCCGAGGTCGTCTTGAAGGCATGATCGGCCAAAAACCACTCGGAATGTTGAATTTTGTCACTCGAAGTACAACTTCGGCCACCGAGATAAGGTCGAATGGCGATAAATTAAACATCAAAGTTATTTCACTCGGCGACCTGAAACTTTGCATGCTGAAAACTCTTTCACTTAAGGCCATCTTACTTGCCTTTTGTACCTTGCCAAAATCCGATGTCAACACATGCCCCCCCTGTTTTTCGGCAAAGCTTGCATGCCGAAAAATAATATGCACGGTGTTTGTTCTAAGGACGATGTCAACACTCCATCGGCCATATATTTTCCTCAGGGAGATAATTATGTATCGGCCATGTTTGTGCTAAGGGCGATAATCGTATATCGGCCATTGCCTACTCAGGCTTCCTGCCACACACTCGGGTGGTACTTCTTCAAATATTTTCCGTTGAGAGCTCGGGGTAACAATGCCCCTTGTATTAATTCTACCAAATATGAATTTCCAGGAACAACCCTTCTAATCCTAAAAGGACCTTCCCAACTTGGAGACCACTTCCCGAATTTTCTATCTCTTGAACCAATCGGCAGAATCACTTTCCAGACGAGTTCACCAACTTGAAAATTCTTCAACTTGACTTTCTTATTGTAAGCTCTTGCAACCCTCAACTTGTATCTCTCTATGGAATCCAAAGCAACCAAACGTTTATCGGCAACTTCATCAATATTGTCCATCATCAAGTTATAAAAGTCTACTGCCGATAAATCATTTTGTTTGGCTATTCTCAAAGCATTCAAATTTACTTCTACTGGTAAAACGGTCTCTTGACCATATACTAGCTCATATGGAGTTACCTTCGTAGCATCATGCCTTGAAATTCTATGTGCCCATAAAGCTTCAGACAACAACTCATGCCATCTCCTCGGATTATCCTCAATCTTCTTCTTGATGAGCTTGATTAAAATTTTATTGCTAGACTCGGCTTGTCCATTAGCTTGGGCATAATATGGAGAGGAATTGAGCAACTTTATATTATAAGATTCGGCAAACTCTCTGACTTGGTGTGACATAAAAGATGAACCTTGATCTGTAGTTAACGTTTCAGGAATACCGAATCTATGAATAATGTGTTCGGTTATGAATTGAATTACCTCCGTATGTGTCATGTTCTTGAGAGGTACTGCTTCAGACCATTTAGTGAAATAATCAGTTGCCACCAATACGAACCGATGCCCTTTTGAGGAAGATGGGTGAATTTGTCCAATGAAATCTAAACCCCAACCTCTGAAAGGCCACGGTTTGATAATAGGATGTAACATAGCAGCAGGAGCCAATTGAATATCACCAAACTTTTGACAAGCTTCACACCCTTTATAATATCTGAAGCAATCATTAATCATAGTCGGCCAATAAAACCCAGCACGTCGGAATAACCATTTCATTTTGGGAGCCGACTGGTGAGTGCCACAAATACCTTCATGTACTTCTCCCATAGCAACTCTTGCCTGGTCCTCATCCAAACACTTTAGAAGAACATCATCGACTGTTCGGCGATAAAGACCATCATCTCTCATTGTATACTTGAAAGCCATACGCCGAACAGCCTTGTCCACCCTTTCACTCGGATTGCACAAGTAATCAACAATGGGCTTTCTCCAGTCGGAATTTTCACCTGCACTAGATTTTTTGTTAATGGCCGAATCAGTGGGTTCAGGTTCGGCCTCTCCCATATTGGCAAGACAAGACATCGGTCTTTGAGAGATATGAAACATGCCATGATCAACATGATATCCAGATGCTTGCTGTGCCAACTCATTTGCTTTCCAGTTGTCATGTCTAGATATATGTGCAATGCTAAAACAATCCAAAGTAGAAATTATATCTAGACATTTATCAAGATAAACATTAAGTGATTCGTCAAAACACTGAAAGACTCTAGATATTTGCTGCACCACTAGTAACGAATCACCGTAAGCCTCAATATGTGTAACACCTATAGCAAGCAACATCTCTAGACCGAATAACAATGCTTCATATTCGGCTTGATTGTTTGTGCAAAAATATTCTAAGTGGCATGAGGCTTCAAAAACAGCACCATGAGGAGATATATAAACAATACCAACACCTTGGCCATTGCTACAAACTGAACCATCAAAGTACAATCTCCATGGCACTAATGAAACAAGGTTCATATCAACATCATGCTTGTCATTAATCCGATGTTCAACAATGAAATTAGCAACAATTTGGCCTTTCATGGATTTTAGAGATTCATAAGCCAAATCATACTCAATCAAAGCATAAGCCCACTTACCAATTCTACCACTAAGAATTGGCCTATGCAACATGTACTTAATGACATCGGTTTGACAAGCTACTACACAAGCACTCGGCACTAGGTAATGTCTCAATTTTGTGCAAGCGTAATATAAGCATAGACATAGTTTTTCAATAAATGTATACCTTGTCTCGGTGTCCAATAAACGTCTGCTCAAATATGTAATGGCATGCTCTTTTCCTTCGGTATCTTGAGTCAAAACAGCACCAATAACACCTTTCTCTGCTGCGATATAAAGTTTAAAAGGCTCTCTATGCTTGGGTGCTTTCATCACCGGAGGAGTGCACAAATAATTCTTGATCATATCAAAAGCTTCTTGCTGTTTTGCCCCCCAAGTGAAATCAACATCATTCTTTAACCGAAGGATAGGAGTAAATGCATCAACTTTCCCTGACAGATTAGCTATGAACCTTCTCAAATAATTGACTTTGCCAAGAAACTTTTGCATATCTCTCTTGCATGTTGGAGCCTCCACTTTCTGTATGGCCTCTATCTTTTTGGGATCGATTTCGATGCCATCTTCATGAATAATGAAACCCAAAAAATTGCCAGCTGACACGCCGAATGCACACTTCAAAGGATTCATCTTCAGTCCATACTTTTTCATTCTTTCAAAAGCTAAACGCAAATCGGCCAAGTGAGATTCAAAAGCATCCGATTTGACAACAATATCATCAATATAAACTTCAAGTATGACACCGAGTAAATCATGAAAAAACAAATTCATAGCCCTTTGATATGTGGCCCCAGCATTTTTCAATCCGAATGTCATCACTGTCCACTCGAATAAACCAAGGAAACCAGGACATCGGAAAGCTGTTTTGTACATGTCCTCTTCGGCCATAAAAATTTGATTGTATCCGGCATTACCATCTAGAAAGCTAATAACCTTATGTCCAGAAGCATCATTAATAAGCATATCGGCTATTGGCATGGGATACTCATCTTTGGGTGTAGCCCTATTCAAATCTCTGAACTCAATGCACACCCTCAACTTGCCGGATCCCTTCTTCTCCACTGGGACAATGTTAGAAATCCACTCGGCATACCTGCAAGGTCGAATGAAATTAGCTTCAAGCAGTCGACCGATCTCTTCCTTGATCCGGTCATATGTTTTCGGATTAAACTTTCTGGCCGACTGTTTATAAGGTCTAAACCGGCTTTTATAGGCAACCGATGCTCCACTAGCTCTCGGCTCAACCCTGGCATCTCATGATATTCCCATGCAAAGCAACAAACATATTCTTTCAATAGCTCGATTAATTTAGCCTTACAATCGTCTTTCAAATTTTTGTTTATAAATGTCGGTCGAGTGACTGAACCATCTCCAATACCTATCTCTTCTAATGGATCAGCCGATGTAAAACCTTGTCCAAGTTTATCCATGTCATCCAACTCCTCTATAGACTCATACATATCGTCCTCACTGGATCCATATTTTACGAGACGTTTTTGTAACCACTCGGAATTAGAATCCATTTAAACATATCATACCTTGGAGCTGATTGCATTCAGTCGGCTTTAAAGACATGGGCACAAAACCATTCTTGGTCGCGCTGAGAAAATCAAACTCTGATAAGTCACGTCCCGTCAAGCAAGTAGCATTGGGATGTTGCCAATCCGCCGATGCATCGGCCAAAGCAACACAGGCCGAGTTATCCGCATGAATGACTTCCACTTCATCATCAACCCACTGAATCAAAAACTGGTGCATAGTGGATGGCACGCACTGGTTTGCATGAACCCAATCACGGCCTAGTATAACATTGTAGTTACCTTGCACCTCAGCGGCAAAGAATGCAGTGGCCAAAGTTTTGCTTCCGACTGTAAGCTCCACATACATTACACCTTTGGCTTCAGTTTTCTCTTTGCCTTCAAACCCGTTGAGCACCATATTGGTCTTGATCAATTCTTTATCAGGCAAACCCAATTTCTTGAAGACCGAATAGGGCATAAGATTTACCACAGCACATCCATCCACAAGCATCCGAGTGAGCGGCGACCCATTGATATGACCTCTAAGATATAACGGTTTCAGATGCATTACTGGTTCTTTTGGCTTCTCGAATGTTGCATTTTTAGGGCCAAAATCTAGCTGAGCCACCTCCCCTTCCTCATCTATAGCACGAAACTCAGCAGGTAAGTAATACACCATATTGATATCCATACCTTCATGAACCGGCGTAGACTCATAGTCCAACATATCAACCTCTTCTCCAAGTGGATCGACCGATTCTGAGATCTGGCCGAGTGAAGGAGAAGTAAGAAGTGTCGCAGACGATGTAATAGCCGTCACATCGTCCTCCTTGGGTGGTGTAGGCACTTCTGTGATAGATGTAGAAGCTGATGTATCTTGTATTTGTTTTGGCCTCCACACTTGTTTTGCTGGAACCATGGGCCGAGTGTCATTGAACAACTTATCCCTTTGCTTCTCGGCCTCCTGCTCCGCCATCTCTTGACTCCTTAACCTCTGTAGTTTCCTCTTATGTGTCTTTGTTAGCCCTGGAGGACACCACCTTGGTCGAGTGTATTTAGCATCTCTCACCTTTACTTGGCTGGTGCTTGCCTCATGGTCATTAACCGAGTGCTTTGGCGCGATAGCAAGTATCGGCTCAGTTGAGTTATTATGCACAGTCGGCTGCTGTATGGGGAATGTTTCGATGCCCAAGATAAGTGAGTCGACATCCATTTTCTCCTTGCCTTTTCCCGACTCAACTGCTGCAACACTTGGTGACTTAACACGCCATTCTTTTCGACTTTCCAGATGCATGAAATTTCCACTTGGGCGCACCTTTTGACTCGGATGGAATCCACTCGGATGGACGTCACTCTGATGGAATCTACCCATCCATATTTTTTCATTTGGATAGCTTCCACCAGGGTGCATTCTTACACTAGGATAGTTTCCACTTGGTTGCATATTTTGACCAGCCGACTGATAGTCGCCAATGTTCAGTCGACCATTATATGAGTATTCCAATCGATCCCAAACAGTTTGCCTCTGCTCTTCTGGAAACAATGCCTTTGGTCCACTCGGTTTTGCATACCGACTGAACATATCATCTGATGGTGACCTTGGTCGCTTCAAGTGTGATGGCCGGTTAGAGCTGGGACCAGCCGACTGATTAGCATATTTGGACAGCAACATATCAAAAGTTGGCTTGATCCGCTTGCGTTGCACATTAGCTTCATTCCTCTTCCATTTGCCAACTTCTGGACTCTTGGGCTTGACAAATTTAACTCGAGTGTCCTGCTGCACCTGCGTTTGCCCCCCGAGTGTAGGATTCTTGATGGTGATCTTGATCACTTCCTTGCCATTGGGTTGCTTATCAAGCACAACATGTCTCCCCAAGACCTTGTCACCCTCCTTGTCTTTCCTGGGCTCACCAACAATGACATTAGCTTTATTAGCAGATTCGGCTACTTCCGGCCGAATGAGCAGCTTCTTCCCTTCTAAATCCATGGTGTTCATTGGATAGGGTTGTTTATCAACTTGCATCTCAGAAAAGTTCAATCGTCCATCATTAATGGCCGATTGTATCTGTCGTCGAAAAACATTGCAATCGTTAGTAGCATGAGAAAAAGAGTTATGATACTTGCAATAAGCACGCCGTTTCAGCTCTTCAAACGGCGGTAAAGTATGAGATATTCTAATAATCTTAGCCTGCAGCAAAGCATCAAATATTCTATCACACGTAGCAATGTTAAAAGTAAACTTCATCTCTTCATCACGATTCTTATGAATCGGTTTCAGATCATTGCAAGTAAAGGGTTTGGCCTTAGAGGGCCAAACAAATTCAGTAGCAAAAACATCACCCTCATCGTCCGAGTGATCACTATCATATTCCACCATATTCATCTTTGGTCGATCGGCTTTGTATCTATGCACTTCTTTGAGATCTTTGCTTCGGCTTTCCTGAGCCAAAGCCCTTTGTAAGACTTGGTTGATATTTAAAAACTCATGGCCTTCTAGCTTTTCTCTAATGGGAGTTCTCAAACCACTCAGCACTAAGTCTGCCAAGTCTCTCTCGGTTATCACCAAACTAAAACACCGGTTTTTCATTTCTCTGAATCTCTTGACGTAATCGGAGACCGATTCATCATGCTTCTGCTTAACGATGTTAGATGTGACAACTTGAGTTCATTGTCGCCGCTATAAAAGTGATCATGAAATTTCTGCTCTAGCTGCGACCAAACTCGAATGGAACCATGTGGTAAAGAAGAAAACCATGAAAATGCGGTACCAGTTAATGACAAAGGAAATAAACGCACTTTCAACTCATTCAGTGAGCCCCTGCCTCACCCAATTGTGCTAAGTATTGACTAACATGCTCCCATGTGGTTTTTGTGCCTTCTCCATTAAACTTAACAAAATCTGGAGTTTTATATCCTGGAGGGCACTAGATGGCATCAAAGTACTCGGGGTACGGCTTTTGGTAAATCCGATTCCGAGGTAACTCAACTCCAAAATTCTCTCGAAGCATCTTAGCCATCTCCTCTCTAAGATTAGCTAAACCATCATCCATAGTAGACGATCAAGCTGGTGGCAGTGGCATAGGAGGAGTAGGGTTACTAGCTGTAGGTAGGAATTGTGGCAGGTACGTCGACCCATAATTTGCTAGTGGTCGAGTGGTTGTAGCTGTAGGTAAGGTTGGGTTCGGCGTTGCCACCGAACCTGGCATGCTCATAATAGGATTAATGGGTGCAGCCACAATCTGATTTGTTTGGGTAGGATAATAAGTCATCGGCACGGGAGGCGCCGATGAGATAGGTAAAGCCAGATTAGGGTTTTGCACACTAGCAGCTACACCATCATTACCACTAGTCGATTGAGATGTATTCTTCTGAGCATTAGTATTTTCTATGAAAGTTTGATAGACTAGATTGTTACCATCAGCAATACGACTTTCAATCTCAGCCCACTGCTCAGGAGAAAAGGCAGTACTTACAGAGGGTTTAACCTGCTTGGCTTGCAAAGGAGGGAACTTGATTTCTTCAATCAGAGTGATGTTGCCTTGGCGATTCTTCCTGAACTTTGCAAGGAACTCCTGCAAGTCCTTCTCCTCGCGTGCCTTCTTGTACTCCTCATATACTTGGCGATGATCGGCCGATATCTCATCAAGACTGGGCTTAATGATGTTATCGGCGTCTACCTCAGATGGCTTGGGAAGATCGGACATGGTGGATGATGATGATTGATCTTCGTTCCTCAGCGGAGTCGCCAAAAAGTGTGTTGACACACGAACACGTCACGTGTACCCTCGATGCCGGGGGTGATGCACCGCAGCTCACGTCGAAGGAGACCCGACCAACAGCGCGATACGCAAGACAGTCGGCGGGTGCTTTTGCAGACCCGAAACCCCACGCACCAGGGAGGGACCCCGTCAGGAATTGCGGCGGCTATGGGCTGCCCTAGGTCGATTCGCTCACCCCTAGAGCCTCAAGATTCGCAGCTCTCAAACACGAAGAACAGCGAAGAACGAGAGAGAAAAACGGTGGAGAGATAAAAAGTAGACAGGAAAAAGTAGTATATTGATTTGTTCGATTGTGTGTTGTTCAATCGGCCGTCACCCCCAACATATATAAGAGGCGTCTGGACTTCCCGTACAAGTAAAGGATTCATCTAGGCTTTCCTTACAAGAAAAATTACATCAATTCGCGTCCTAGAGTACTAGTTCTATTCCAACTCGGATTCAGTCTGAATCTGGCCCAACTTCTGTCTTCCTCCTTGTGCAGGCCGCCGAGCCTACATATGACCTCCGATCAAGATGGCCCAAATATCAAACTTGTGCGCCTCGACGATACGAACAACTCTCATGTTGATCACTTTTTCAAATAAGGCCATCTTGAATACTTTTCGAGGTCGTCTTTACCTTCCAGTCGGACTCGGTCTTGCGGTAGACTGAATTATCCGAGTCTCGTAGTGAATTTGCCGGCCATATACTATCTCTGATGATGATGACTCCAAAACCAAAGTTTACCGTCTTGATGATACGCACAACTTCTGTATTGAACACTTCTTCATCCGAGGTCATCTTGATAAACTTTCGGGCACATGTTCAGTTTCACTTGGATTCGAACTCATCCATTCGGATATTAGAGTCTTTCACTCGGATGGTTCGACGAGACTTTTTCACTCGGATGTTCAGAATTTTCCACTCGGATGACTATATTTTCACTCGGAAGACAATCTTTCACTTGGATGATGACCACATTTTCAGTCGGAAGACAATCTCTTACTCGATCGATAAGTTTTCACTCGACCTTTTACTCGATCGGTAAGTTTTCACTCGACCTTTTACTCGATCGGTAGGTTTTCACTCGACCTTTTACTCGATCGGTAGGTTTTCACTCGACCTTTTACTCGATCGGTAGATTTTCACTCGGATGGTAAAACTTTCCACTCGGATTTCCCGACTGAAAAGACAGCCTGATCTTGATTTGCCTCTCCAGGTTGCATACGACCTCGGATTGAGACGAAATTTATATGAAAATCAATCGGCTCGACGAGACGAAACTTTTTCATGTTGAAGGTTTTTCGATTCAATGCCGTCTTGAAGGCCGAATTGCTCGCGCGACCCATCAGACAGGGCGTCTGGTACTTCGCGCCATATTTCCATTCAGCTTCGGCCTGCAGTGTATTGCCCCTAACTTTTGCATATGAACTCGGATTGAGATGATTTATATATCAAAATTGATCGCCTCGACGATACGAAGACAATTCCTTTAGAATACTCCTTCATCCGAGGTCGTCTTGAAGGCATGATCGGCCGAAAACCACTCGGAATGTTGAATTTTGTCACTCGAAGTACAACTCCGGCCACCGAGATAAGGTCGAATGGCGATAAATTAAACATCAAAGTTATTCCACTCGGCGACCTGAAACTTTGCATGCTGAAAACTCTTTCACTTGAGGCCATCTTACTTGCCTTTTGTACCTTGCCAAAATCCGATGTCAACACAACTTTCATCATGGGATGCGTCCACCGAGCCCTAGCTTCCGTGGATAGTACGTATATCCTAAAGAAAAGGAGAAATAAAATCTACTTCTCTACATATTCAAAATGAGGTTCATACTCACACATGCTCTTGGGTAAAACGTAAATTCACAACAAAGAATTTGAAATAAAAATATCCTTACTATTTCGGTGTGTTAATGCTCAAGATATTGTTTTAGAAAGAACTCTTTGGAAAATGATTTGAATATTTATTTATTTTCATGCCCCATCGGTCACTTCTCCCCCCCCCCCCCCCCCCCCCGTCTTTCTCCTTAACCCAAAAAACATTTCATGTTTAATTTTAGACCGATTAGTATTACTCTTATTGCATGAACACTGAATATATGGGTAGAGGATATTTGATCCAAATTCTAGGTTAATTCAAAATTTTCAAATATTTATACCATCTTTTCTTCAATGTAGCCGGGTGTGGCAAACGCGCTCTTTTATGTTCTAGTCCATATTACAACATGCAACACAAAAGCTATGTAGTACATACTAACCTAAAGCTAGCCTATACTACTTGTTGCCGGAGATGTATATGACCTCCGTGTCGGTAGTGCCGGGCGGACCGACCTCGTTGTCCTTGGCTCCCACCCGGTGCTCCAGCTCCTTGTTAGACTCCATGTCTATGAAGCGGGCGCCGTTCCCCGCATGTGCCTTGCAAAGGAAGCCACAGTTGGCTCTACCTTTGTCTCCGAGTGGATGGAGTCGAGGATGGCCCGCTGCTCCGCTTGGACGACCCCATCCGGCAATGCCTCGACCATGCCAAAGCCGGCTGCTGGAGGCAGCGGATCTGTGTCGACTTCATCCTCTTCCTCCTACTACGGATCTTGCTCTGTCATGTTCACGTCCGGCGCTTGCTCATGCTCCTGCTCTGACTCCGGCGAGTCTGGTGGCAGCAGGCCGACTGTAATCCGAGCTTTGCGCCTGACTCGGATCTCCTCTGAGACCTCCAACTGCCGCTCTGGAGTGAGCATGGTGTACGCGATGAGCCGCTAGCGGGCCATGCCTACCGACAGATGGCGAGTGGATTGGATGGTGGTGGCGCGGAGGGGAGGGAGAGGGGAAATGGGATGGGCTAGGGTTGGGGGTGCCACAATTTGGCTTTTTTTGTGAACCTTTTTTCAAATTAATTAACTTTCTCCAAATAGGAACCTTTTCAAAACCACATAACATTTTTTCAAAATCCATGTACTTTTTTTGAATCTGCAACTTTTTTCAATGCATGACCATTTTCATATCTGTAAACTTTTTTTAATTTTGTGAACTTTTTTTAAAATCGGCGAAACGATTATTTTCAAAATCCATGATTTGTTTTATATTTTCTGAATTTATTTTATATGCGGACCTTTTTTTGTAATTTATGATTTTTTAAGTTTATTTTATTTTCAGTGTTACAATTTTTTCAATTACTTTGATAGTCAATGGTCGACGGATAACTGGTCAACGATCATAAACTCCAAGTGTGAGCCTTTCAACCGTCCACCTAGCAGCAATCCAGTGAAGGCCTACTTATCAACCCACGAAGAATAGCCGGGCCAGCCCATCACGCGCGCGTGGGTTAATTGGCTTAAGTAGCGGTCATGGCGCTGGTTAAGACCTGTCAGGAAGATAGAGTATGTTGCCATCAGCCCTACGTCTCGCGAAATCACTAGTTTAGGAGTACTCCTTTCAAAGATCACTCCCCACTCCCAGGTTGTGACAAGTGGCGTGCTACATGTGCGCCACTTGACGCAACCTGTCAGTTCTCTTTTTTCGTAGATTCGTTTATTCAAAAGTTTTACCTCTTAAATCGTGCATCCAAATCCTGAACCATTTTCATAGTAGCACCTGAAGAATCATCATCGATGTGACCATCTATTTATATTAGGAGATTAAAAACAAAAATCTGGCTACTTCTCTCTTGATCACACCAAGATGAAAGATGCACGTGGAAGAAGTACTAAAAATCTGTCCCATGGCCTATTTTTTTTTCCAACAATACGAAGGTCTATCAACGCAGGCCACACTTGTGTTGGATTATAGATGGGCTTTGACTCATATAAGACAATAATCTCTGGTTAATCTCTATGGCTCACTTAGGTGCATGGCAAGTGGTGGAAAGCTTAGTACCGTACTGCTACTGTAGTAAGAGTGCGACTCCTTTATAAGTGTTGCTCTACCACATGTAATTGGGAGCTTGGGAAGAGGAGATGTACACGCGCACCTCCTCCGCCACGCCGAGCCAAGCCAAGCCAAGCCAAGTAGGAATGGTTAATTAATCTAACACTAGTAGAAAGCCCGTGCGTTGCCACGGGCATTTGAAATATTTTGCCATAACGCATATTAAATTTTACATGTTAATGTCAGTCCAAATCCATCACTTCTTATCTCTGACGAACAAAAGTGGAATAAATTTTATACTACATTATATAAGTATATACTGTATAGTATATAAAAACAAATTTGAGACTAACAAAACTGCTTTTATTTGCAAAAAAACTGGGTACCCGAAATTACATACAAATTTATAAACATATATAAATGATATTTTATATTAATAAACATGAGAAAAAATACATTATTTTTCACCTGCCCAGTTTTTTAGCTTACTTACCCTGTCGGCTATCGCATCACCTTAGCCACTCTCTCACCGCATGCACCCCATGCTCTCTCACCCTGCACTACTTCTCTCCGCCACGACGTCGCCCCTGCCATCCCTCTCCGCCATGGTGTCCCGGCCGCCATATCTCCCCCCCCCCCCCCCACGTGGCATGTCCTTGCCTCCTCCCCTCCATTCTCACCATCCCCTCCCCTCCATGCTCACCGGCGCCTCCCAACCCCTCCATTGGGATCTCGCCCGCTTCTCCACTCCCCGCCACGTGTCCGGGTGAGCAGCCGGATCCGACCGCTGTCAAGCCGTGTCATTGATATGGCCATCCCAGGGCGATTTCCGGTGCTAACGACGACTTCCAGGACAATTTGTACATCAGGCGAGTCGCACCTTCGATCTTCCATCCAAGGCCGATTTCTGGTGCCAAGGGCGTCACGTTCCCCCTCCAAGCTGCATGGTGACAAGGCTCTTCCGCTGTCCACTGACTGCCGCTCGCTGCTCCGAGCAGTAGGCGCTGTCACTGAGAGAGAGTCCGGCTGGGCCTCCACTCCAGCAGACAGGTTCACACAAATTTCTGGCAATAGATTAAATTCTTACATTGTTTTTCAGTTGGGCGGCATTCGCTTCTTAGCTTATGCTCGTGCATTGCCATGGGTTAAAACTTCAAATTATGCAAAGATTTCATTGTGTTGTTGATAAGAAAAGTAAGATACATAGGTACATTATTTGTCGTTGGTAAATTTCTCGTTCTTCAAGACCAACACAACAAGAATACAAACATTGGTCTATTAGTGCTCGCCGCCTCTCCAACCATTAAAATACCGCTTCTTGTTATCTTGGTTTTTTACGTTCCTTACCAAATCTGGAGGTGTTTTGTCGGATCTTGCACATGCACCTCCCGTCTGCTTGTCTCCGACCGGCGAGAGGCATTGCCGCATTCGTAGTTGGTCACATTATGGCTGATTGTCTCGTCGTCGTCCGCGATGGGTTTCGTGCCAGGTGGCTGATGCGTGTTCCCCATATGGCCCCTCCTCTTCGGCCTGGGTGACGGCCGGCCCGATGGTGTTGGGTTTGTGGCCTGTTCCCCATTTGGCCCTTCCCCCTTCGGCCTGGGTCACGGCCGGTCCGGTGGTGTTGGGCTGGTGGCCTCGGTGCTCGGCAACATTGCGCCTAGGCCCATGCAAGTGTTGTTGTCTCAAGGCTGGTGGTTGTCTCTTCTCCGCGGTGTTGTGCTTTAGTCTTTGTTGTCGTTCCGATGATAGTCGTTTCCTGGGTCGTGTTTTTTGGCTCTTGCAGCACATTATTCTCGCTGTCATGTTTTGTGTGGTGCTCTTGTCCTGTGTCTCTTGTATGGTTTTTGTCTTTCTTTGGCGTCGTATCTTCTTTCATCTTAATGAAAGAACATACAGCTCCTTGTATGGTTTTAAAAATAATGAAGAACTAAATTAGAAGTTCATTGAATTGTTGCTCTCTTATTCTATTTTCGGTGATGAATATGTGTTGATAGATCATCATCCAAGGGAAGTTATGTGATTTCTATGCCTTCAGAAACCATTATATCAAGATACCTATGATTACAATTATTTCTCAAACAGAGAAAAGGAAATTAAACCATTGTTATGATCCTAGACTCCCAGTATAGCCGGCAGTACACATTGACAAACAACATATGCGACACCACCTCTAGCACAGCAAGCACTCAGGCCACTACTATGTCGCAACCTTGTCAAACCGACGGCCATTTTTCGATAAAGAGCGATTTTATTATCTCATAATGTAGCATCAAGGGGATACAAAAACATTATGAGTAACATCCAGCCTCTGCATAACTGAGATGCACACAGCCAAATCCAAAAGTCTGACAAAAAACATGAAATATAAACCGACATATCGGCAACAGTAAAGTCCTATAGACCGACACTATGCCTATGTCGAAGGTGGTGGTGGATCGATCCGGAGGTTATGCTGCCACCCATGTTGGGAAAAAACCTCCGTAGCCACCTGCTCCAACCGCGTACACACCGCCTTGAACATCGATTGGTGCTCCGATTGTTGTAGCATAGACCACATATGAAGCGATTGCGTACAACGGAAAATAGCCTGCAGAGGAGAAGCATTTTTTCCATTAAAAACCAAATCATTTCTACATAGCCAGAGCGACCAAATTAAGGCGTACGCTCCCACCCTTATAAGCGCTTTAAACCTATTTGGAATACCGTCCAACCAGTGACCAAATATATTGGCAACACTTGTGGGCGGATATAAATTTGACGCTATTTAGATGATTGACCACGTAGAACGTGCAAACTTGCATTGGAAAAAAAAGGTGTTTGATTGTCTCGTCGTGAGTACAAAAACAACACTTCTTACTCCCTGGCCAGTTGCGTCGTGCGAGGTTGTCTTTGGTCAACACAACTCCCTTACGAAGATACCACCTGAAAATTTTCACTTTTATTGGAATCTTGGACTTCCAAATTTTCTTGTTATTACTCACTGGTATCTCAGAATGTGTGAGCGCACGGTACATAGAGTCTACTGTAAAAGACCCTGATGTAGTAAGGTTCCAGCGAAACACATCCCGACCTTGTGTCAGGTTAATCGAATCCAACCGGGACAAAAGATTATGCCATGACAGAAGTCTAGGGCCAATCAAATCCCGCCTAAACGAAATGTTCGGCGGGGATGAACTGAGCACGTGCGTAATAGTGTTGTTCTTATCGCGAGCAATGTTACATAAGGCTGGATATTGTTCTCTGAGACTGGCATTGCCTAGCCAGATGTCTTCCCAGAATCGAATCTCTGACCCGTCTTTTATCGCGGAAGACCCAAAGCGAAAGAGATGTTTCTTTGCCGCCATTAGGCCAGCCCAGAAGTGCGAGTCACCAGGTTTCCAATATGGTTGGGACACTGCCTTTTGGCCTAGATACTTGTTGCGCAACATGGTTTGCCAAACACCATCCTCAGTAAGAAGTTTGAACAACCATTTACTGAGCAAGGCCTCATTCTTGACCTGTAGGTCATGAATTCCAAGGCCGCCTTGGTCTTTTGGCCTACAAACCATGCTCCATTTGGCCAACCGATATTTTTTCTTTTCTCCATCTCCTTGCCAAAAAAATATGTATCTAAAATAATCCAATCTTTGTAGGACCCCTTTCGGGCGTTGGAAGAAAGAAAGCATATAGAGAACCATATTTGTGAGAATGGAGTTAATCAAAACCAGCCGTCCTCCAACTGAGAGCAGCTTGCCTTTCCAACTGCTCAATCGTTTCTCTAGACGCTCCTCTACATGCTTCCACTCTGCAATGGTGAGACGCCGATAGTGTATCGGTATTCCCAACTATTTAATCGGGAATTGGCCATGTGCGCAACTAAAGAGGTCAGCATAATCAGCAGCCGCCTCAACGACTTCTCCAAAGCAGAAAAGTTCACTTTTATGGAAGTTAATTTTGAGACCCGACATTTGCTCAAACGCTGAGAGCAAGAGTTTTAGATTTCGAGCCTTGTCTAGGTCATGTTCCATAAAAAGAATTGTGTCATCGGCGTATTGCAGAATAGAGAGGCCACCATCCACAAGATGTGGCACTTCTCCTTCTATCTGGCCATCCTGCTTAGCACGCTCAATCAGAATAGCCAACATGTCAAACCGACGGCCACAAAAGTGAGATACATCTTATCCGGCATGGCTCTGGTGACTGCCGGCAATGAGAGGGGGGGTGCAGAAGCACAATGCAGAGGACACGGAGCTTGGAGTGATTGAGGAAGGCCTCACTGTTGGTGGAAAGTCGGCGTCTTGGCTGGGTCGACGCAACAGCGCGGCAGGCGACAGGGTAGGCGAATCGTTCGGGGGATTGGATCGGGAGGAGGGATGGGGCGCTCGTGAGTTGGTCTTTTCATTTTATCGGTGGCTTTTTTTCCTAGTTTGAACGAATCGAGAAAAGGCGGAGCCGCTCAGGATGGTTCTTTCCTGATTTACGGGATCTTCCCCCAATATCTACGGAGGAGAGAGGTATGTGCGTGTGGTTCTTTCCTGATTTTCTTCCATGCGAGGGAGAGATGGAGGCAGGCGGTTTATTTGGAAAAATATCGGTGGGGATGTCTCTCCATCGATGGGGAGGGGATCGATCGACGGGGAAATGAACAAACCAACGAACGACCTATGTACTTAGACTTTAGGAGTAGAGATAATACTTTCACAATAAGATTTGTTTTTCATATTTTACTTGTTAATTTCCTTAAAATCCATTATTTGTTTCCTAAAAATCTATTATTTGTTTCCCAAAACAAATTGCATTAATGAGAGAGATCGGTTGATTTCGATAAGTTAGGAAAGTTAGATCCGTGATCTTTTGTACGTTAGGAAAGTGCTGATTTTTTTTTAAAAAAAGAGTGTAGAGAAAAATAAACCAATGAGATAGAAAACCAGTGGGAGGAGGTGGGACGAAGAAAAACCGGACGAAAATAAACCATACCAGGCTACCAAGTGCTCCGTTAGGAGTAGAGATTAATTAATGGACAAGTTGGTGAATAGTCTCCGTGGTTTATTTTCGCTGGTTTTTTTCGTCTCTCCTCCCACCACCCCCTCCCACCCTGGTCCGCGGTTTATTTTAGCTGGTTTTTTCGTCTCTCCTCCCACCACCCCCTTCCACCCTGGTCCATCGGTTTATTTTTCTCTCCACTCTTTATTAAAACCAGAACTTTCCTAACGTATAACAAATCACGGATCTAACTTCCTTAAATTATGCAAATCAATCGATTCCTTTTATTGGTTCAATTTGTCTTAGGAAACAAATAACAGATCTTCAGAAAACAAATAATACATTTTAATCTAACTTTCCTAACTTATCTAAATCAATCGATTTCTCTTATTAGTGAAATTTGTTTTAGGAAACAAATAACAGACACATCACAACTTTCAAATTTGTGACGTGTCTGTTATTTGTTTCCTAAAAAAAATTTCACTAATAAGAGAAATCGATTGATTTAGATAAGTTAGGAAAGTTAGATTAAAATGTATTATTTGTTTCCTGAAAATCTGTTATTTGTTTCCTAAGTCAAATTGAACCAATAAAAGGAATCGATTGATTTGTATAATTTAAGGAAGTTAGATCCGTGATTTGTTATACGTTAGAAAAGTTCTGGTTTTAATAAAGACTGGAGAGAAAAATAAACCGATGGACCAGGGTGGGAGGAGGTGGTGGGAGGAGAGACAAAAAACAGCGAAAATAAACCGCGGACCAGGGTGGGAGGGGGTGGTGGGAGGATAGACGAAAAAAAACCAGCGAAAATAAACCACGGAGACTAGTCACCAACTCGTCCATTAGGAATAGAGATAAATAGTTTCTTAACATTTGCAAATTTTCCTAATCAAACACATCACAAACGGGCAGGTACTGATATCACGTTACCAAACAATAAAACCCCATTTGTATAGAAATTAGTTCAAAAATCCTAACTTTCCTAAATTTTTACCTTTCCTTGATAACAACCAATATTTCCTATGTTTTCCACCTATTGAAGGAAATCACCCCTCCATCGATATTAGCATTTTTTGAACTGAGATATCCGGGTTATGATTTTTTTTGCGATACTTTCCAATTGTAACCTCTCCTTCCACTCCGGCTCCTTCTTGCATAAACACCTCCATCACAGCCAGGTGACACCGCCCCAGACCTCCTGCCTTTCCACACCTTCTCCGCCACCTCCTTCTCGTACTCCATTAAAAATCTCTCCGCCACATTTGTCCACGGCGGTGTCAAGGGCATGGCGCAGCAGCGTACCAGCGGTAGAGCAATGCATAGCAGTAGGAAGCAACACATAGCAGGCGAGTCAAGCGGCCGACGGTGGAGGGCAGAGATGCGGTCGGCGTGGCTGAGGGGGCGGCCGGAAGAAGACGGCCATGACTGGAGGCAGCGCGAGGCAGGGGCGCGACAACGGGGCGAGCGAAGGGATAGGCGGCAGCAGACGGGGCGAGCGCAGCCAGCGAGAGTGTGGTGTGCGGCCAGGGTGTGTGTCGCGCGGGGCACAGTGGTGTGGTGGCTGCGGCGAGCGCGACGGCAGCGGCGGGCGCAACTGACGTGGTGTAGCACGGGCGTGGCATGGAGAAGGAGTGGCCCTGCAGGCGCGGAAGAAGAGCGGCAGGCTCGGGCATGGGCGTGCATAGGAGCGGGCATATGCCACGGGGTCAATCCGAGGAGCTCGGTGGCTACCCCTGCAATGGCCATGGCAGATGGCGATTCTCGGCCACGGCGAAATACCTAACGAGAGGGAAAACAATGGAAAGGCAAGAGGAGATCATGGCGGTGTCAATGGCGCCCTAGGGGAAGACATGGGAGCTCGGGGCGGCGTGGATCGAATGGCAATGTCGCGGTGGCCCAATGTTGAGGAAGACGGCAGCGACGTCGACGCGGGGGTGCTGGACTTGATCTCGTTAGCGCAGACGAAGTAACGAAGGCGTTCGGAGCTCCTTGACAAGCTCCTAGCCCGCAGGGAGGGCAGTGGCCGTGTGGACGTTGTCGGCCATGGTGGCCGTGGCGTCTGACTTCGTCCAGATCGACGGGATCGAGCGAGCGAGGAGGAGAAGTGGATTTGGGAGGGGGCGTCGAGGAGAAGTGGGGCCATGGGGGCAGGGAAGGCAGGGTATCACCCTTATCCATTCCCCTTCGATGCCAGCGAGGTGGTCGGGCGGGAGCCCGGCTCTGTAGCGACGCGGCTCGGGGAACAGGAGAAGAGGACCGCGCGGGGATTGGACCGCTGAGCCGGTTCGGTGGCAAGGCCCGGGGGCAGGGCGAATCCTCTTTTACATTGTCCTTTTGTTTTTTCAATGTATTCTAATCTGTTTCTCCTTTTAAACACCGTTTTCTATTTATTCTTATCAACTAAATGATATCTACTACTAATGTCTTAGTTGGTAGTCTCCGTTCCGGGTTTATTTTCGTCCCACCTCCCGAGTGAGGGAGAGGGGGAGAGAGAGGGAGGAAGAGGGAGGGAGAGGGTGTGTGTGAGAATTTGATGATAAAAAAGGTCGTCAGTGTCACTTAATATGTATGAGAATATTAAACGTAATATTAACATAATTGATATTGAACTTTTAAAGTTAATGTGATCCCGTTACAACTCACGGGCGTTCTTCTAGTAGAGATTAATTGACGAGTCGCTTCAGTAGTGCCAACGTCCAAGATGTTGGACCGTGGGCTGTTCGCGGACTCAGTCGTGGGCTCAAGCCCAGGCCCATCTACCCAACAGCCTATATAAGAAGGCACTGGCATGTGAAGTGAACCCTAACTCCCTCCCTCCTGCATAAACCTAGCCGTCATCTACTGTCCTCTCTCTGTGCTGCTTCCGGAAAGCGTTCCCCGTCTCTCTCCACCTCTGCTTCCCCTGCATCGACACCATGGTAGACGACGACGACGCCAAGAAGAAGGTCACGGACGACGTTGAGGCTGTTGTTGCCACCGCTACCGAGAAAAGGCCTAGGAGTGACTGGCGCAAAATAGGCATCAGTGGCGGGCTTTGGGCCTAGGCAGCCCCGCCACTGGTAAACGGTCACCGGTGGCAGGCCTGGGCTTGCCAGTGCTAGGCAGGTCTAGGCCCGCCACTACTAATTTCTGCCAGGATTTAATTCTACCTAGATTGGCCTGTTACTAGTGGCAGGCGAGCGGCAAAAAATCACTGCCATGGCAGCATTTTGCAGTTCATACAACAATTTATTAATACATATATACATACATATAATCCCATGAAATATGCATTCAATCCATACATAAACATATTTTCCATAAGCGTACTGTCCCATAAAATATATTCAGTCCATCAAAAAATATGATTCAGTCTATAAAACAGAAATAGAAACTACAATGTTCCAGCATATCATTATTTTTTAGATTCACGTTACATAGTAGATTCATGAAATTTAAGCTAATGTTAGTTTTGAAGCTAAAAAATAATTCCCTGACATTATCAAATATCCTAATTACTAAAACACAAGCATACAACATATTTGTTGATTGCCTTAGTATCATAATTGTAGTTAAGTGTTATTTGCACAATACGTTGGCAAACAATGACTATAAGAGCGTATACATTCTTATTTCCTTAATAAGCAGATCTTGAACAACAATGAAACATCCTTCTGACCATTGTAATAGAAAATATCAGGGCATTAATTGTCATTTTATTCATGACAATTATCTCAATGCGCCCAAAATAAAACTTCATAAGAGAGCCATTAGTCCTACCGGACACTATAGAATTTATAGGAATCAGTCGTTGTGGATGATTCGAGACAATTATCAGTCAGTTTGGAAACTGTAGGCGAGTACTTATAATGCTCCATGATAATTAAGTTATCTCAGCATGTTGTGCCCTAATAAAGAACCGACTGCTACAATTATGTACATCACCAAGGAGAAAGAACAAAAAATTTAAACCATTAGCGAAGAAAGAAAGCAGAACATCCAGAGCTGAAAGTGCTAAGTGGCACTTATGCTTTATTTTGGTGTGATGACAATGTGGTTAGTTGAACTAATATCGGTTGCTAAAGTTTATCTCAGGTTATTGATTCTAAGTGCCCGCGATGGAGATGTGCGACCCCCCCATTTCAAAAAGGACAAAGGCGTTGTCTTTCGACGCTTCGAAGGTTTAGTTTTAGTTTGCTTCGAGTCGTAGGAAAGACCGCACTATCAAGAGGGGTCTGTGTGGATAAATGTCGTGTGGGAATGCCATTGCCGAGCCTCACTCTCTTACCCTTCCCACTCCGAGCATCTAATAAGGGCCTAGTGTGTATGTTGTGGTACTCAGAAAGTTGCAACAGAAAGTTACTGGGTACCCCATGCGCACGGGGTCTGTTGACCCCCGTGCGCACGGGGTACTGCGTAACTCTCTGGGTACCCCGTGCGCATGGGGTCTTTTGACCCCCGTGCGCACGGGGTACTGCGTAACTCTCTGGGTACCCCGTGCGCACGGGGTCTTTTGACCCCCGTGCGCACGGGGTGGTGTGATTGTCTCTGAGTACCCCGTGCGCATGGGGCTGACTTAGCCCGTGCGCACGGGGTCCAACGGGCAGAAATCCCCACCAGCCCCTGCACACTATATAAAGGGCCTTCTTCCACCTCCAACCCTCAACCCTAATGTCTTGTTGAGCTCCACCATTGCTACACCTCCTTTTGCTCAATACTCTCAATCCCTCCACCCAAACTTGTTGAAACTTTGGGGATTGGGAGAGCAAGACCCGATCTACATCTTGACCAAACCAAATCGCGTTCCCCGCAACATTTCTTCCCATTGACTTGTTACTCTTGGAGCTTGGGCTCCTAGGCGGCTAGAGGTTCCTCCGGAAGCTTCCTTGCTTGTGGTGTGCTCCGGAGAAGTTTGTAAAGGTGTGGTGGTCGCCTTCAAGACCAACCCCAAGTGATTCGAGGCTCATCCGTTGGGGGTGACTCGAAGGAGAATACGGTGAGCCTTCGGTGGCGTTCCGCAAGCTTTGGCTCCGGCACCGCTCCAAACAGAGATTAGCTCTTCCCCAAGGAAGAGTGAACTTTGGGTTAAAATCCGCGTCCTCGTCTCACTTGTGGTTAATCCTTTCCCGCACCTTTCCTTGTTGTTGTATGCTTGTTGGCTTGCTAAGTAGTTTGTTGCCTAGCATATTTATCTTGGAGCTTACTTGTCATATAGGTTGCATTCACCTAGTTGCATATCTAGAGAACTCTTTTATCCGCTAAGCCTTAAAATCTACAAGAAAGATTAAAATTTGTAGTCTCCTATTCACCCCCCCCCCCTCTAGTCGACCGTATCGATCCTTTCAATTGGTATCAGAGCCTCGTGCTCTAATATAAGGTTTTACAACCTTAGAGGATATGGTCGATCTAGGAAATGAGAGAGGTGGCTTACCCGTTGCGGAGGATGGTCAGAACCAACCCCCCGCCGCGACCGAGCCACTTGGTGCTCCGGTCGTTGCTCCCGCCGCTCCTCCTAACCCGAATGCTCCCTTGACCGTGGCCGATCTTCTTTCAATGTTTGCGGACCTCAAAGTCTCTATGATGAAAGAGGTTCGGGCCTCGGTCAAGGAGGAAATTGATGCCCGCTTAAAGCCATCAACGTCCGCATCACACTCGTTTAATCCAAATGAAGTTCATGATGCGGATGACTCGAGGGAACCTATTGCTTCTCCGGCTCGTATTCAATTTCCCAAGTACAATGCCGTGGAACCCTTTTACTCTCCTCAACACTTGCAGCATCCCCGCATTAATCCTGTTGGGCCTCCGCCCCCTTTGAAAGCTAATGCCTTTGCTAAGTGGAAGCTAGATATGGAGTCTCACATGCGTAGTGCTTCAACTCAATTGTGGTGGATTATGGTCAATGGATTCAACCCCAAGGACCCAATGAATCTCACTCCAAGAGAAGCAGTTGACGATCAACTCAATGCTACCGCACACAACAAGCTTTGCAATGCTGTGACTGAAGACTATAGTGATTCCATTGCTCTTCTCAAAACCGCAAAGGAAATTTGGGATTGCCTTGAGGAGGCTCTTGAAGGAGATGAAGCAATTCGAAGATCTCGATTGGCCTTGCTCAAACAAGAAGTCAATCTCTTTGTGAGGAATGAGGGTGAGTCCGCAGAAGAGGTTTACCGAAGGTTGAAGTCTCTTGTGCCCAACTTGAGAACCTTTGGGTGCACTTGGGCAAATGATGACTTCATCAAGGACAAGTTCATAGATGCTATGGTTCTCACGGAACATACCATGGTCATGATGGTTCATCAACGTCCGGACTATCACAAGCTGACTTCGGCTCAAGTTGTTTCCACCTTCTCTACCCATGTTCTTTTGGAAACCAAGTCCAAGAAAACATTCGCAATAGCTCAAGCAACCAAGAACTCCAATCTTGCCTTGAAGGCCAAGAAAGTTGTGAGCCAACCCTCGAGGGAGGAAGAAGTGAGTGAAGAGATTGGTGAGGAGGATATTGACACCTCATGTCCGGCAAATGATTTTGCAGAAGACTTGGCTCTCTTAGTCAAAAAGTACTCCGAGACCAAGGCAAACAAAGAAATCTTCAAGGAAGATCTTTTGGACGAAGGAAATGCTACAATTGTGATAGCCCAAGACACTTTGTTCATGATTGTCCATATGAGAGACGTCAAGACAAGTCCGAGAAGCTTGTGCTTAAGAAGAAGAAGTTCACCAAGTTTGCAAAGAGGAAGGATGACAAGGCTCTTGTTCATGAAGAATACATGTCTGGAGATGAAGATGACGGTGATGATGATCAAGTGGGCACGGCCGCCTGTGCCATGCATGCCACTACCTTCTCCACCACCGGCCTCTTCGACTCTCCAAAACGAGGACAATCCATTCACTCATCGGTGCCTCATGGCCAAAGAGGTAAAAACAAAGTCCGAACCCAAGAAACCCGACAACTACACTCCCAATGTCTCATGTGAGTGTTGGGTAACGTAGTAATTTCAAAAAATTTCCTACGCACACGCAAGATCATGGTGATGCATAGCAACGAGAGGGGAGAGTATAGTCCACGTACCCTCGTAGACTGTAAGCGGAAGCGTTAGAACAACGCGGTTGATATAGTCGTACGTCTTCACGGCCCGACCAATCGAGCACCGAAACTACGACACCTTCGAGTTCTAGCACACGTTCAGCTCGATGACGTCCCTCGAACTCCGATCCAGCCGAGTGTCGAGGGAGAGTTCCGTCAGCACGACGGCGTGGTGACGATCGTGATGTACTACCGACGCAGGGCTTCGCCTAAGCACCGCTATGATATTATCGAGGTGGATTATGGTGGAGCGGGGCACCGCACACGGCTAAGAGATCCAAGGGATCAATTGTTGTTGTGCCTAGAGGTGCGCCCCTGCCCCCGTATATAAAGGAGCAAGGGGGGAGGGGGCGGCCGGCCTAGTAGGGGCGCGCCAAGGGGAGTCCTACTCCTACCAGGAGTAGGACTCCCTCCTTCCTTGTTGGAGTAGGAGAAGGGGGAAAGAGGGGGAGAGGAGGAAGGAAAAGGGGGCCGCACCCCCTGTCCAATTCGGACTAGAGGGGGGCTGCGCGCCTCCTTCCTTTCGGCCTCTCTCCTCTATTCCCGTATGGCCCAATAAGGCCCATATATTCCCCGGCGAATTCCCGTAACTCTCCGGTACTCCGAAAAATACCCGAATCACTCGGAACCTTTCCGAACTCCGAATATAGTCGTCCAATATATCGATCTTTACGTCTCGACCATTTCGAGACTCCTCGTCATGTCCCCGATCTCATCTGGGTGTCCGAACTCCTTCGGTACATCAAAACTCATAAACTCATAATATAACTGTCATCGAAACCTTAAGCGTACGGACCCTACGGGTTCGAGAACAATGTAGACATGACCTAGAACTATTCTCGGTCAATAACCAATAGCGGAACCTGGATGCTCATATTGGCTCCCACATATTCTACGAAGATCTTTATCGGTCAAACTGCATAACAACATACGTTGTTCCCTTTGTCATCGGTATGTTACTTGCCCGAGATTCGATCGTCGGTATCCAATACCTAGTTCAATCTCGTTACCGGCAAGTCTCTTTACTCGTTACGTAATGCATCACCCCGCAACTAACGCATTAGTCACACTGCTTGCAAGGCTTATAGTGATGTGCATTACCGAGAGGGCCCAGAGATACCTCTCCGACAATCGGAGTGACAAAACCTAATCTCGAAATACGCCAACCCAACATGTACCTTTGGAGACACCTGTAGTAATCCTTTATAATCACCCAGTTACGTTGTGATGTTTGGTAGCACCGAAAGTGTTCCTCCGGTAAACGGGAGTTGCATAATCTCATAGTTACAGGAACATGTATAAGTCATGAAGAAAGCAATAGCAACATACTAAACGATCAAGTGCTAGGCTAACGGAGTGGGTCATGTCAATCACATCATTCTCCTAATGATGTGATCCCGTTAATCAGATGACAACACATGTCTATGGTTAGGAAACATAACCATCTTTGATCAACAAGCTAGTCAAGTAGAGGCATACTAGTGACACTATGTTTGTCTATGTATTCACACATGTATTATGTTTCCGGTTAATACAATTCTAGCATGAATAATAAACATTTATCATGATATAAGGAAATAAATAATAACTTTATTATTGCCTCTAGGGCATATTTCCTTCAGTCTCCCACTTGCACTAGAGTCAATAATCTAGTTCACATCACCATGTGATTTAACATCAATATTCACATCTGTATGTGATTAATACCAATAGTTCACATCATCATGTGATCAACGCCCAAAGGGTTTTACTAGAGTCAATAATCTAGTTCACATCGCTATGTGATTAACACCCAAAGAGTACTAAGGTATGATCATGTTTTGCTTGTGAGAGAAGTTTAGTCAACGGGTCTGTCACATTCAGAGCCGTATGTATTTTGCAAATATTCTATGTCTACAATGCTCTGCACGGAGCTACTCTAACTAATTGCTCCCTACTTTTAATATGTATCCAGATTGAAACTTAGAGTCATCTGGATCGGTGTAAAAGCTTGTATCATTGTAACTTTTACGACGAGCTCTTTTAGCACTTCCATTATCGAGAAACATATCCTTATTCCACTAAGGATAATTTTGACCAATGTCCAGTGATCTACTCCTAGATCACTATTGTACTCCCTTGCCAAATCAGGGCAGAGTATACAATAGGCCTGGTCCATAGCATAGCATACATTTATAGAACCTATGATTGAAGCATAGGGAATGACTTTCATTCTCTTTCTATTTTCTGCTGTGGTCGGGATTCGAGTCTAACTCAATTTCACACCTTTGCAACACAGGCAAGAACTCTTTCTTTGACTGTTCCATTTTGAACTATTTCAAAATCTTGTCAAGGTATGTACTTATTGAAAAACTTATCAAGCGTATTGATCTATCTCAATAGATCTTGATGCTCAATATGTAAGTAGCTTTGCTGAAGTCTTTCTTTTTAAAGAACTCTATTCAAACACTCCTTTATGCTTTTGCAGAATAATTCTACATTATTTCCGATCAACAATATGTCATTCACATATACTTATCAGAAATGCTGTAGTGCTCCCACTCACTTTCTTGTAAATACAGGCTTCACCGTCAGTCTGTACAAAACTATATGCTTTGATAAACTTATCAAAGCGTATATTCCAACTCTGAGATGCTCGCACCAGTTCATAAATGGATCGCTGGAGCTTGCACATTTTGTTAGCACCTTTAGGATTGACAAAACCTTCTGGTTGCATCATATACAACTCTTTTTAATAAATTCATTAAGGAATGCAGTTTTGACATCCATTGCCAGATTTCATAAATTGTGGCAATTGCTAACATGATTCGGACAGACTTAAGCATCGCTACAATTGAGAAAATCTCATTGTAGTCAACACCTTGAACTTGTCAAAAACCTTTTTGCGACAAGTCGAGCTTTGTAGATAGTAACACTACTATCAGCATCTGTCTTCCTCTTGAAGATCCATTTATACAATATGGCTTGCCGATCATCGGGCAACTCCACCAAAGTCCACACTTTTTTCTCATACATGGATCCAATCTCAGATTTCATGGCCTCAAGCCATTTCGCGGAATCTAGGATCATCATCGCTTCCTCATAGTTCGTAGGTTTATCATGGTCTAGTAACATGACTTCCAGAACAGGATTACCGTACCACTCTGGTGCGGATCTTACTCTGGTAGACCTACGAGGTTCAGTAGAAACTTGATCTGAAGTTTTATGATCAATATCATTAGCTTCCTCACTAATTGGTGTAGTTGTCACAGGAACCGGTTGTTGTGATGGACTACTTTCCAATAAGGGAGCAGGTACTATTACCTCATCAAGTTCTACTTTCCTCCCACTCACTTCTTTCGAGAGAAACTCCTTCTCTATAATGGATCTGAATATAGCAACGAATATCTTGCCTTCGGATTTGTGATAGAAGGTGTACCCAACAGTTTTCTTTGGGTATTCTATGGAGACGCACTTCTTCGATTTGGGTTTGAGCTTATCAGGATGAAACTTTTTCACATAAGCATCGTAGCCCCAAACTTTAAGAAACGACAACTTGGGTTTCTTGCTAAACCACAGTTCTTATAATGTCGTCTCAACGGATTTAGATGGTGCCCTTTTAACGTGAATGCAGCTGTCTCTAATGCATAACCCCAAAACGACAATGGTAAATCAGTAAGAAACATCATAGATTGCACCATATCCAATAAAGTACGATTACGACGTTCGGACACACCATAATGTTGTGGTGTTCCAGGTGGCGTGAACTCTGAAACTATTTCACATAGTTTTAGTTGAAGACCAAACTCGTAACTCAAATATTCGTCTCCGCGATCAGATCGCAGAAACTTTATTTTCTTGTTACGATGATTTTTCCACTTCACTCTGAAATTCTTTGAACCTTTCAACTATTTCAGACTTATGTTTCATCAAGTAGATATACCCATTTCTGCTCAAATCATCTTGTGAAGGTCAGAAAATAACGATACTTGCCACGAGCATCAATACTCATTGGATCGCATACATCGGTATGTATTATTTCCAACAAGTTAGTAGCTCATTCCATTATTCCGGAGAACGGAGTTTTAGTCATCTTGCCCAAAAGGCACGGTTCGCAAGCATCAAATGATTCATAACCAAGTGATTCCAAAAATCCATCTTTATGGAGTTTCTTCATGCGCTTTACACTGATATGACCCAAACGGTAGTGCCACAAATAAGTTGCACTATCATTATTAACTTTGCATCTTTTGGCATCAATATGATGAATATGTGTATCATCACGATCGAGATTCAACAAACTATTTTCATTGGGTGTATGACCATTGAAGGTTTTACTCATGTAAACAGAACAACAATTATTCTCTGATTTTAAATGAATAACCGTATTGCAATAAACATGATCAAATCATATTCATGCTCAACGCAAACGCTAAATAACATTTATTTAGGTTTAACACTTATCCCGAGAGTTTAGGGAGTGTGTGATGATGATCATATCAATCTTGGAACTACTTCCAACACTCATCGTCACTTCCCCTTCAACTAGTCTCTGTTTATTCTGTAACTCCTGTTTCGAGTTACTAATCTTAGCAACCGAACAAGTATCAAATACTCAGGGGCTACTATAAACACTAGTAAGGCACATATCAAGAACCTGTATATCAAATATACCTTTGTTCACTTTGCTATCCTTCTTATCCACCAAATGTTCAGGGCATTTCCGCTTCCAGTGGCCATTTCCTTTGCAGTGTAAGCACTCAGTTTCAGGCTATGGTCCAGCTTTGGGCTTCTTCGCAGGAGTGACAACTTGCATGTCTTTCCACTTGAAGTTCCCTTTCTTTCCCTTTGCCCTTTTCTTGAAACTAGTGGTCTTGTTAATCATCAACACTTGATGCTCTTTCTTGATTTCTACCTTCGTCGATTTCAATATCACGAAGAGCTCGGGAATCGTTTTCGTCATCCATTGCATACTATAGTTCATCACGAAGTTCTAGTAACTTAGTGATGGTGACTAGAGAATTATGTCAATCACTATCTTATCTGGAAGATTAACTCCCACTTGATTCAAGCGATTGAAGTATCCAGACAATCTGAGCACATGCTCACTAGTTGAGCGATTCTCCTCCATCTTTTAGCTATAGAACTTGTTGGAGACTTCATATCTCTCAACTCGGGTATTTGCTTGAAATATTAACTTCAATTCCTGGAACATCTCATATGGTCCATGATGTTCAAAATATCTTTGAAGTCCCGATTCTAAACCGTTAAGCATGGTGCACTAAACTATCAAGTAGTCATCATAATGAGCTAGCCAAACGTTCATAACGTCTGCATCTGCTCCTGCAATAGGTCCGTCACCTAGCGGTGCATTAAGGACATAATTCTTCTATGCAGCAATGAGGATAAACCTCAGATCACAGATCCAATCCGCATCTTTGCTACTAACATCTTTCAACACAATTTTCTCTAGGAACATATCAAAATAAACATATGAAAGCAACAATGCAAGCTATTGATCTACAACATAATTTGCAAAATACTACCAGGACTAAGTTCATTATAAATTTAAGTTCAATTAATCATATTACTTAAGAACTCCCACTTAGACAGACATCTCTCTAGTCATCTAAGTGATCACGTGATCCAAATCAACTAAACCATGTCCGATCATCACGTGAGATGGAGTAGTTTCAATGGTGAACATCGCTATGTTGATCATATCTACAATATGATTCACGCTCGACCTTTTGGTCTCCGTGTTCCGAGGCCATATCTGTATATGCTAGGCTCGTCAAGTATAACCTGAGTATTCCGCGTGTGCAACTGTTTTACACCCGTTGTATTTGAACGTAGAGCCTATCACACCCGATCATCACGTGGTGTCTCAGCACGAAGAACTTTCGCAACAGTGCATACTCAGGGAGAACACTTCTTGATAATTGGTGAGAGATCATCTTAAAATGCTACCTCAATCAAAGCAAGATAAGATGCATAAAGGATAAACATCACATGCAATCAATATAAGTGATATGATATGGCCATCATCATCTTGTGCTTGTGATCTCCA
This sequence comes from Triticum timopheevii, assembly GCA_963921465.1. Classification (NCBI taxonomy): domain Eukaryota; kingdom Viridiplantae; phylum Streptophyta; class Magnoliopsida; order Poales; family Poaceae; genus Triticum; species Triticum timopheevii. The sequence goes on along the minus strand of OY997274.1, from coordinate 6,918,440 downwards.
TCTTCGAAGCACCGTCATGATCACCATCGTCACCGGCGCGACACCTTGACCTCCATCGTAGCATCGTTGTCATTACGCCATCTATTGCTTCTACGACTATCGCTACCGCTTAGTGATGAAGTAAAGCAATTACAGGGCGTTTGCATTTCATACAATAAAGCAACAACCATATGGCTCCTGCCAGTTGCCGATAACTTCGGTTACAAAACATGATCATCTCATACAATAAAATATAGCATCACGTCTTGACCATATCACATCACAACATGCCCTGCAAAAACAAGTTAGACGTCCTCTACTTTGTTGTTGCAAATTTTACGTGGCTGCTACGGGCTTAGCAAGAACCGTTCTTACCTACGCATCAAAAACCACAACGATAGTTCGTCAAGTTGGTGCTGTTTTAACCTTCGCAAGGACCGGGCGTAGCCACACTCGATTCAGCTAAAGTGAGAGAGACAGACACCCGCCAGCCACCTTTAAGCACGAGTGCTCGTAACGGTGAAACCAGTCTCGCGTAAGCGTACGCGTAATGTCGGTCCGGGCCGCTTCATCTCACAATACCGCCGAACCAAAGTATGACATGCTGGTAAGCAGTATGACTTGTATCGCCCACAACTCACTTGTGTTCTACTCGTGCATATAACATCAACACATAAAACCTAGGCTCGGATGCCACTGTTGGGTAACGTAGTAATTTCAAAAAATTTCCTACGCACACACAAGATCATGGTGATGCATAGCAACGAGAGGGGAGAGAATAGTCCACGTACCCTCGTAGACCGTAAGCGGAAGCGTTAGAACAATTCAATACTACCGCACACAAAATGCTTTGCAACGCTGTGACTGAAGACTATAGTGATTCTATTGCTCTTCTCGAAACCGCAAAGGAAATTTGGGATTGCCTTGAGGAGGCTCTTGAAGGAGATGAAGCAATTCGAAGATCTCGATTGGCCTTGCTCAAACAAGAAGTCAATCTCTTTGTGAGGAATGAGGGTGAGTCCGCAGAAGAGGTTTACAGAAGGTTGAAGTCTCTTGTGCTCAACTTGAGAACCTTTGGGTGCACTTGGGCAAATGATGACTTCATCAAGGACAAGTTCATAGATTCTATGGTTCTCACGGAACATACCATGGTCATGATGGTTCATCAACGTCCGGACTATCACAAGCTGACTTCGGCTCAAGTTGTTTCCACCTTCTCTACCCATGTTCTTTTGGAAACCAAGTCCAAGAAAACATTCGCAATAGCTCAAGCAACCAAGAACTCCAATCTTGCCTTGAAGGCCAAGAAAGTTGTGAGCCAACCCTCGAGGGAGGAAGAAGTGAGTGAAGAGATTGGTGAGGAGGATATTGACACCTCGTGTCCGGCAAATGATTTTGCGGAAGACTTGGCTCTCTTAGTCAAAAAGTACTTCGAGACCATGGCAAACAAAGAAATCTTCAAGGAAGATCTTTTGGACGAAGGAAATGCTACAATTGTGATAGCCCAAGACACTTTGTTCATGATTGTCCATATGAGAGACGTGAAGACAAGTCCGAGAAGCTTGTGCTTAAGAAGAAGAAGTTCACCAAGTTTGCAAAGAGGAAGGATGACAAGGCTCTTGTTCATGAAGAATACATGTCTGGAGATGAATATGACGGTGATGATGATCAAGTGGGCACGGCCGCCTTTGCCATGCATGCCACTACCTCCTCCACCACCGGCCTCTTCGACTCTCCAAACGAGGACAATCCGTTCACTCATCGGTGCCTCATGGCCAAAGAGGTAAAAACAAAGTCCGAACCCAAGAAACCCGACAACTACACTCCCAATGTCTCATGTGAGTGTTGGGTAACGTAGTAATTTCAAAAAAAATTCCTACGCACACGCAAGATCATGGTGATGCATAGCAACGAGAGGGGAGAGTATAGTCCACGTACCCTCGTAGACCGTAAGCGGAAGCGTTAGAACAACGCGGTTGATGTAGTCATACGTCTTCACGGCCCGACCGATCAATGACGTCCCTCGAACTCCGATCCAGCCGAGTGTCGAGGGAGTTCCGTCAGCACGACGGCGTGGTGACGGTCGTGATGTACTACCGACGCAGGGCTTCGCCTAAGCACCGCTACGATATTATCGAGGTGGATTATGGTGGAGGGGGGCACCGCACACGGCTAAGAGATCCAAGGGATCAATTGTTGTTGTGCCTAGAGGTGCGCCCCTGCCCCCGTATATAAAGGAGCAAGGGGGGAGGGGGCGGCCGGCCTAGTAGGGGCGCGGCAAGGGGAGTCCTACTCCTACCGGGAGTAGGACTCCCTCCTTCCTTGTTGGAGTAGGAGAAGGGGGAAAGAGGGGGAGAGGAGGAAGGAAAAGGGGGCCGCACCCCTTGTCCAATTCGGACTAGAGGGGGGCTGCGCGCCTCCTTCCTTTCGGCCTCTCTCCTCTATTCCCGTATGGCCCAATAAGGCACATATATTCCCCGGCGAATTCCCGTAACTCCCCGGTACTCCGAAAAATACCCGAATCACTCGGAACCTTTCCGAACTCCGAATATAGTCGTCCAATATATCGATCTTTACGTCTCGACCATTTCAAGACTCCTCGTCATGTCCCCGATCTCATCCGGGACTCCGAACTCCTTCGGTACATCAAAACTCATAAACTCATAATATAACTGTCATCGAAACCTTAAGCGTGCGGACCCTACGGGTTCGAGAACAATGTAGACATGACCTAGAACTATTCTCGGTCAATAACCAATAGCGGAACCTGGATGCTCATATTGGCTCCCACATATTCTACGAAGATCTTTATCGGTCAAACTGTTGGGGAACGTAGTAATTTCAAAAAAATTCCTACGCACACGCAAGATCATGGTGATGCATAGCAACAAGAGGGGAGAGTGTTGTCTATGTACCCTCCTAGACCGAAGCGGAAGCGTTGACGCAACGTAGAGGAAGTAGTCGTACGTCCTCCCGGTCCAACCGATCCAAGCACCGTTACTCCGTCACCTCCGAGTTCTTGACACACGTACAGCTCGATGACGCACCCCGATCTCCGATCCAGCAGAGGCACAGGGAGGAGTTCCGTCAGCACGACGGCGTGGTGACAATCTTGATGTTCTCCTGTCACAGGGCTTCGCCTAAGCACCGCTACAATATGATCGAGGTGTAATATTGTGCAGGGGGGCACCGCACATGGCTAAGGAACGATCTCAATGATCAACTTGTGTGTAGGGTGCCCCCTCGCCCCCGTATATAAAGGAGGGAGGGAGGAGGAGGCCGGCCTAGGGAGGAGGCATGCCATAGGGGGGCAAACCTACTCCAAGTAGGTTTGGCCCCCCTTTCCTATTAGGAGTAGGAGAAGGAAGGAAGAGGGGGGAGGAGAGAAGGAAAGGGGGGGCCGGCCCCCCTCCCAATTCGGATTGGGCTTGGGGGGGGGGGGCGCCCCCTCCCTTGCTCCTTCTCCCTCCCTTCCACTAAGGCCCAATAAGGCCCATATACTTACCGGGGGGTTCCGGTAACCTCCCGGAACTCCGGTATATTTCCAATCTCACCCGGAACCTTTCCGGTGTCCAAATATATCCGTTCAATATATCAATCTTTATGTCTCGACCATTTCGAGACTCCTCGTCATGTCCGTGATCACATCCGGGACTCCGAACAACCTTCGGTACATCAAAATATATAAACTCATAATATAACTGTCATCGAAACCTTAAGCGTGCGGACCCTACGATTCGAGAACAATGTAGACATGACCGAGACACGTCTCCGGTCAATAACCAATAGTAGGACCTGGATGCCCATATTGGTTCCTACATATTCTACGAAGATCTTTATCGGTCAAACCGCATAACAACATACGTTGTTCCCTTTGTCATCGGTATGTTACTTGCCCGAGATTCGATCGTCGGTATCCAATACCTAGTTCAATCTCGTTACCGGCAAGTCTCTTTACTCGTTCTATAATACATCATCTCTCAACTAACTCATTAGTTGAAATGCTTGCAAGGCTTAAGTGATGTGCATTACCGAGAGGGCCGAGAGATACTTCTCCGACATTCGGAGTGACAAATCCTAATCTCGAAATACGCCAACTCAACAAGTACCTTCGGAGACACCTGTAGAGCACCTTTATAATCACCCAGTTACGTTGTGACGTTTGGTAGCACACAAAGTGTTCCTCCGGTAAACGGGAGTTGCATAATCTCATAGTCATAGGAACATGTATAAGTCATGAAGGAAGCAGTAGCAACATACTAAACGATCGGGTGCTAAGTTAACGGAATGGGTCATGTCAATCAGATCATTCAACTAATGATGTGACCTTGTTAATCAAATAACAACTCCTTGTTCATGGTTAGGAAACATAACCATCTTTGATTAACAAGCTAGTCAAGTAGAGGCATACTAGTGACACTCTGTTTGTCTATATATTCACACATGTATTATGTTTCCGGTTAATACAATTCTAGCATGAATAATAAACATTTATCATGATATGAGGAAATAAATAATAACTTTATTATTGCCTCTAGGGCATATTTCCTTCAGTCTCCCACTTGCACTAGAGTCAATAATCTAGATCACATCACCATGTGATTCACATCGATAGTTCACATCATCATGTGATTAACACCCATAGTTCACATCGCCATGTGACCAACATCCAAAGGGTTTACTAGATTCAGTAATCTAGTTCACATCGCTATGTGATTGACACCCAAAGAGTACTTAGGTGTGATCATGTTTTGCTTGTGAGAGAATCTTAGTCAACGGGTCTTTCACATTCAGATCCGTTATGTATTTTGCAATTTTTTTATGTCTACAATGCTCTGCACGGAGATACTCTAGCTAATTGCTCCCACTTTCAATATGTATCTAGATCGAGACTTAGAGTCATCCAGATGGGTGTCAAAACTTGCATCAACGTAACCCTTTACGATGAACCTTTTATCACTTCCATAATCGAGAAACATATCCTTATTCCACTAAGGATAATTTTGACCGCTGTCCAGTGATCTACTCCTAGATCACTATTGTACTCCCTTGCCAAACTCAGTGCAGGGTATACAATAGATCTGGTACACAGCATGGCATACTTTATAGAACCTATGGCCATGGCATAGGGAATGACTTTCATTCTCTTTCTATCTTCTGCCGTGGTCGGGTTTTGAGTCTTACTCAATTTCACACCTTGTAACACAGGCAAGAACTCTTTCTTTGACTGTTCCATTTTGAACTACTTCAAAATCTTGTCAAGGTGTGTACTCATTGAAAAAACTTATCAAGCGTCTTGATCTATCTCTATAGATCTTAATGCTCAATATGTAAGCAGCTTCACCGAGGTCTTTCTTTGAAAAACTCCTTTTAAACACTCCTTTATGCTTTGCAGAATAATTCTACATTATTTCCGATCTACAATATGGCATTCACATATACTTATCAGAAATGCTGTAGTGCTCCCACTCACTTTCTAGTAAATACAGGCTTCACTGCAAGTCTGTATAAACTATATGCTTTGATCAACTTATCAAAGCGTATATTCCAACTCCGAGATGCTTGCACCAGTCCATAGATGCATATTTTGTTAACACCTTTAGGATCAACAAAACCTCTTGGTTGCATCACATACAACTCTTCTTTAATAACTCCATTAAGGAATGCAGTTTTGTTTATCCATTTGCCAGATTTCATAAAATGCGGCAATTGCTTAACATGATTCGAACAGACTTTTAAGCATCGATACGAGTGAGAAAATCTCATTGTATTCAACATCTTGAATTTTGTCAAAAACCTTTTTCGACAAGTCTAGCTTTTGTAGATCGTAACACTACTATCAGCGTCCATATTCCTCTTGAAGATCCATTTATTTTTTATGGCTTGCCGATCATCGGGCAACTCCACCAAAGTCCACACTTTGTTCTCATACATGGATCTCATCTCAGATTTCATGGCCTCAAGCCATTTCGCGGAATCTGGGCTCATCATTGCTTCCTCATAGTTCGTAGGTTCATCATGGTCTAGTTACATGACTTCCAGAACAGGATTACCGTACCACTCTGGTGCGGATCTCACTCTGGTTTACCTACGAGATTCGGTAGTAACTTGATCTGAAGTTACATGATCATCATCATTAGCTTCCTCACTAATTGGTGTAGTAGTCACAGGAACATATTTCTGTGATGAACTACTTTCCAATAAGGGAGAAGGTACAATTACCTCATCAAGTTCTACTTTCCTCCCACTCACTTCTTTCGAGAGAAACTCCTTCTCTAGAAAGGATCCATTTATTAGCAACGAATGTTTTGCCTTCGGATCTGTGATAGAAGGTGTACCCAACAATTTCCTTTGGGTATTCTATGAAGACGCACTTCTCCGATTTGGGTTTGAGCTTATCAGGATGAAACTTTTTCACATAAGCATCGCAGCCCCAAACTTTAAGAAACGACAACTTTGGTTTCTTGCCAAACCATAGTTCATAAGGTGTCGTCTCAACGGATTTCGATGGTGCCCTATTTAACGTGAATGTGGCCGTCTCTAAAGCATAACCCCAAAATGATAGCGGTAAATCTGTAAGAGACATCATAGATCGCACCATATCAAGTAAAGTACGATTACGACGTTCGGACACACCATTACGCTGTGGTGTTCCGGGTGGCGTGAGTTGCGAAACTATTCCACATTGTTTTAAATGTAGACCAAACTCGTAACTCAAATATTCTCCTCCACGATCAGATCGTAGAAACTTTATTTTCTTGTTACGATGATTTTCAACTTCACTCTGAAATTCTTTGAACTTTTCAAATGTTTCAGACTTATGCTTCATTAAGTAGATATACCCATATCTGCTCAAATCATCTGTGAAGGTCAGAAAATAACGATACCCGCTGTGAGCCTTAACATTCATTGGATCGCATACATCAGTATCTATTATTTCCAATAAGTCAGTTGCTCGCTCCACTGTTCCGGAGAACGGAGTCTTAGTCATCTCGCCCATGAGGCATGGTTCGCAAGCATCAAGTGATTCATAATCAAGTGATTCCAAAATCACATCAGCATGGAGTTTCTTCATGCGCTTTACACCAATATGACCTAAACGGCAGTGCCACAAATAAGTTGCACTATCATTATTAACTTTGCATCTTTTGGTTTCAATATTATGAATATGTGTATCACTACGATCGAGATCCAATGAACCATTTTCATTGGGTGTGTAACCATATAAGGTTTTATTCATGTAAACAGAACAACAGTTTATTCTCTTACTTAAATGAATAACCATATTGCAATAAACACGATCAAATCATATTCATGCTCAACGCAAACACCAAATAACATTTATTTAGGTTCAACACTAATCCCGGAAGTATAGGGAGTGTGCGATGATGATCATATCAATCTTGAAACTACTTTCAACACACATCGTCACTTCACCCTTAACTAGTTTCTGTTTATTCTGCAACTCCCGTTTCGAGTTACTACTCTTAGCAACTGAACCAGTACCAAATACCGAGGGGTTGCTATAAACACTAGTAAAGTACACATCAACAACATGTATATCAAATATACCTTTGTTTACTTTGCCACCCTTCTTATCTGCCAAATACTTGGGGTAGTTCTGCTTCCAGTAACCAGTCCCTTTGCAGTAGAAGCACTTAGTCTCAGGCTTAGGTCCAGACTTGGGCTTCTTCACTTGAGCAGCAACTTGCTTGCCGTTCTTCTTGAAGTTCCCTTCTATCCCTTTGCCCTTTTCTTGAAACTAGTGGTCTTGTTAACCATCAACACTTGATGTTCTTTCTTGATTTCTACCTTCATCGATTTCATCATCATGAAAAACTCGGGAATCATTTTCATCATCACTTGCATACTATAGTTCATCACGAAGTTCTACTAACTTGGTGATGGTGACTAGAGAATTCTGTCAATCACTAACTTATCTGGAAGATTAACTCCCACTTGATTCAAGCGATTGTAGTACCCAGACAATCTGAGCACATGCTCACTAGTTGAGCGATTCTCCTCCATCTTTTAGCTATAGAACTTGTTGGAGACTTCATATCTCTCAACTCGGGTATTTGCTTGAAATATTAACTTCAACTCCTGGAACATCTCATATGGTCCATGACGTTCAAAACGTCTTTGAAGTCCCGATTCTAAGACGTTAAGCATGGTGCACTTAAACTATCAAGTAGTCATCATATTGAGCTAGCCAAACGTTCATAACATCTGCATCTGCTCCTGCAATAGGTCTGTCACCTAGCGGTGCATCAAGGACATAATTCTTCTGTGCAGCAATGAGGATAAACCTCAGATCACGGATCCAATCCGCGTCATTGCTACTAACATCTTTCAATACATTTTTCTCTAGGAACATATCAAAATAAACATATGAAAGCAACAACGCAAGCTATTGATCTTACAACATAATTTGCAAAACACTACCAGGACTAAGTTCATGATAAATTTAAGTTCAATTAATCATATTACTTAAGAACTCCCACTTAGACAGACATCTCTCTAGTCATCTAAGTGATCACCTGATCCAAATCAACTAAACCATAACCGATCATCACGTGAGATGGAGCGGTTTTCAATGGTGAACATCTTATGTTGATCATATCTACTATATGATTCACGCTCGACCTTTCGGTCTCCGTGTTCCGAGGCCATATCTGCATATGCTAGGCTCGTCAAGTTTAACCTGAGTATTCTGCGTGTGCAAAAACTGGCTTGCACCCGTTGTAGATGGACGTAGAGCTTATCACACCCGATCATCACGTGGTGTCTGGGCACGACGAACTTTGGCAACGGTGCATACTCAAGGAGAACACTTCTTGATAATTTTTAGTGAGAGATCATCTTAAAATGCTACCGTCAATCAAAGCAAGATAAGATGCATAAAGGATAAACATCACATGCAATCAATATAAGTGATATGATATGGCCATCATCATCTTGTGCTTGTGATCTCCATCTCCGAAGCACCATCATGATCACCATCGTCACCGGCGCGACACCTTGATCTCCATCGTAGCATCATTGTCGTTTACGCCATCTATTGCTTCTACGACTATCGCTACCGCTTAGTGATAAAGTAAAGCAATTATAGGGTGTTTGCATTTCATACAATAAAGCGACAACTATATGGCTCCTGCCAGTTGCCGATAACTTCGGTTACAAAACATGATCATCTCATACAATAAAATATAGCATCATGTCTTGGCCATATCACATCACAACATGCCCTGCAAAAACAAGTTAGACGTCCTCTACTTTGTTGTTGCAAGTTTTACGTGGCTGCTACAGGTTTAAGCAAGAACCAATCTCACCTACGCATCAAAACCACAACGATAGTTTGTCAAGTTGATGTTGTTTTAACCTTCGCAAGGACCGGGCGTAGCCACACTCGATTCAACTAAAGTTGGAGAAACTGACACCCGCTAGTCACCTGTGTGCAAAGCACGGCGGTAAAACCAGTCTCGCGTAAGCGTACGCGTAATGTCGGTCCGGGCCGCTTCATCCAACAATACCGCCGAACCAAATTATGACATGCTGGTAAGCAGTATGACTTATATCGCCCACAACTCACTTGTGTTCTACTCGTGCATATAACATCAAACCATAAAAACCTAGGCTCTGATACCACTATTGGAGAACGTAGTAATTTCAAAAAAAATTCTACGCACACGCAAGATCATGGTGATGCATAGCAACGAGAGGGGAGAGTGTTGTCTACGTACCCTCGTAGACCAAAGCGGAAGCGTTGACGCAACATAGAGGAAGTAGTCGTACGTCCTCCCGGTCCTACCGATCCAAGCACCATTACTCCGGCACCTCCGAGTTCTTGACACACGTACAGCTCGATGACGCACCCCGATCTCCGATCCAGCAGAGGCACGGGGAGGAGTTCCATCAGCACGACGGCGTGGTGACAATCTTGATGTTCTCCTGTCGCAGGGCTTCGCCTAAGCACCGCTACAATATGACCGAGGTGTAATATCGTGGAGGGGGGCACCGCACATGGCTAAGGAACGATCTCAATGATCAACTTGTGTATAGGGTGCCCCCTCGCCCCCGTATATAAAGGAGGGAGGGAGGAGGAGGCCGGCCTAGGGAGGAGGCGCGCCATAGGGGGGCAAACCTACTCCAAGTAGGTTTGGCCCCCCTTTCCTATTAGGAGTAGGAGAAGGAAGGAAGAGGGGGAGGAGAGAAGGAAAGGGGGGGGGGCGGCCCCCCTCCCAATTCGGATTGGGCTTGGGGGGGAGCGCCCCCTCCCTTGCTCCATCTCCCTCCCTTCCACTAAGGCCCAATAAGGCCCATATACTTACCGGGGGGTTCCGGTAACCTCCCGGAACTCCGGTATATTTCCAATCTCACCCGGAACCTTTCCGGTGTCCAAATATATCCGTCCAATATATCAATCTTTATGTCTCGACCATTTCGAGACTCCTCGTCATGTCCGTGATCACATCCGGGACTCCGAACAACCTTCGGTACATCAAAATACATAAACTCATAATATAACTGTCATCGAAACCTTAAGCGTGCGGACCCTACGATTCGAGAACAATGTAGACATGACCGAGACACGTCTCCGATCAATAACCAATAGCGGGACCTGGATGCCCATATTGGTTCCTACATATTCTACGAAGATCTTTATCGGTCAAACCGCATAACAACATACGTTGTTCCCTTTGTCATCGGTATGTTACTTGCCCGAGATTCGATCATCGGTATCCAATACCTAGTTCAATCTCGTTACCGGCAAGTCTCTTTACTCGTTCCGTAATACATCATCTCGCAACTAACTCATTAGTTGAAATGCTTGCAAGGCTTAAGTGATGTGCATTACCGAGAGGGCCCAGAGATACTTCTCCGACATTCGGAGTGACAAATCCTAATCTCGAAATACGCCAACTCAACGAGTACCTTCGGAGACACCTGTAGAGCACCTTTATAATCACTCAGTTACGTTGTGACGTTTGGTAGCACACAAAGTTTTCCTCCGGTAAACGGGAGTTGCATAATCTCATAGTCATAGGAACATGTATAAGTCATGAAGGAAGCAATAGCAACATACTAAACGATCGGGTGCTAAGCTAACGGAATGGGTCATGTCAATCAGATCATTCAACTAATGATGTGACCTTGTTAATCAAATAACAACTCCTTGTTCATGGTTAGGAAACATAACCATCTTTGATTAACAAGCTAGTCAAGTAGAGGCATACTAGTGACACTCTGTTTGTCTATATATTCACACATGTATTATGTTTCCGGTTAATACAATTCTAGCATGAATAATAAACATTTATCATGATATGAGGAAATAAATAATAACTTTATTATTGCCTCTAGGGCATATTTCCTTCACAAACCGCATAACAACATACGTTGTTCCCTTTGTCATCGGTATGTTACTTGCCCGAGATTCGATCGTCGGTATCCAATACCTAGTTCAATCTCGTTACCGGCAAGTCTCTTTACTCGTTACGTAATGCATCACCCCGCAACTAACTCATTAGTCACACTGCTTGCAAGGCTTATAGTGATGTGCATTACCGAGAGGGCCCAGAGATACCTCTCTGACAATCGGAGTGACAAAACCTAATCTCGAAATACGCCAACCCAACATGTACCTTTGGAGACACCTGTACTACTCCTTTATAATCACCCAGTTACGTTGTGACATTTCGTAGCACCGAAAGTGTTCCTCCGGTAAATGGGAGTTGCATAATCTCATAGTTACAGGAACATGTATAAGTCATGAAGAAAGCAATAGCAACATACTAAACGATCAAGTGCTAGGCTAACGGAATGGGTCATGTCAATCACATCATTCTCCTAATGATGTGATCCCGTTAATCAGATGACAACACATGTCTATGGTTAGGAAACATAACCATCTTTGATCAACAAGCTAGTCAAGTAGAGGCATACTAGTGACACTATGTTTGTCTATGTATTCACACATGTATTATGTTTCCGGTTAATACAATTCTAGCATGAATAATAAACATTTATCATGATATAAGGAAATAAATAATAACTTTATTATTGCCTCTAGGGCATATTTCCTTCAGTGAGATAGTGGAGGATGAGTGTGAGGAGGGTGTGGATAATGATGAGGAATCCTTAATGGCTTTCATGAAAACTCTTCATGGTGAAGCTCGTGCTCGTTTTGGCGATCTCCTTAAGTCACTTGCCGAACGCGATGACTTTATTGAGAACGTTGAGAACCTCCTTATAGAGGAAAAGGAGAGAGTGGATCTCCTCGAGCACGAACTTAATGAAGAGAGTGTCATGAGAGCATCACTTGAGGAAGCCTTATCTGCTCATCAAATTGACTTTGTTAAAACCAACAATGCTTTGCAACTTGCTCTTGAGAATAAAGGTGCTCTTAACGTTAGAGTTGAAAAGCTTCTAGTTGACCATACAAAACTTGTTGAGGAGCATGAGTTCCTTGTGATTAGTTCCAAGGTTGTCAAAGGTGACCTCATTGCCCTCACCGAGTCTTATGCCCAACTAAAAGCTACAACCATTAAGGCTCTCACTTGCGCACCTCATATTGATTTAAATGATGATGCTTGTACTGCTAACTTTGCTCATGATTGCACTTTCCTTCAAGAGGAAAATAAGAAGTTGAAAGCTCAAATTGAGAAAGGGCTTGTGTCATGCATCCAAGGGGAGAAAAATCTAAACGACCTCTTGGGCAACCAAAAGGAGTGTGTTGCCAAGGAGGGAGTTGGGTTTAATCCCGCATCCAAGAGTGGTAAGAAAAAGAAGAAGACGACGAACAAGAAAATCGGTCCGACAACTTCCCTTCCCCAAAAGGTAGTGTTTGTGCATGAAGGGCACAAGGAGAAGGAGAAGGAATTAAAGGGTGTTGGGAATGGAAAGGTCATTAGGGACAAGGCCATTCCCAAGAATTTTGCCGGCAAGAACAATCCATCATACGTTCTCATGAGAGGAGATGATGGCCATACCTTTGCAAAATTTGTTGGAACTAACTATGATGATTATGCTTGGACTATTTGGGTTCCCAAGATCCTTGTTGCTAACTCTCCAGGACCCATTGCAAAATGGGTACCTATAACCAAAGCTTGATTATTGTAGGACTATGTCTCCGGTGGAACTCAATGGGTGATCGACAGTGGATGCACAAATCATATGACCGGAGAAAGGGAGATGCTCGTGGAGTTCGTTGATTCACTCAAGGCCTCTTCGAACATCTCCTTCGGTAACAATAGCAAGGGCAAGGTATTGGGTTTGGGCAAGGTGGTAATCTCTAATGATTCATCTCTTTCAAATGTCATGCTTGTCCAATCCCTTCACTACAATTTACTTTCAACTATTCAATTGGATCGTGCCGGATATGATTCACATTTTGGTGAATTCCATGTGACCGTCTTTAAGAGAAGCAATCTCAAAGTGGTCTTTGTTGGGCATGTTGAAGACAACCTTTACGTGGTTGATTTCTCGAAAGGGAAAACTCATCTTGCAACATGCCTAATGGCCAAGGCCGACGTGGGGTGGCTATGGCACCGTAGACTAGCCCACGCGGGCATGAGAAATTTACAAGCTCTCTTAAAGGGGGAGCACATTCTTGGACTAACCAATGTGTCTTTTGCCAAAGATTGTCCTTGTAGTGCTTGCATTGCCGGAAAGCTTCATGAAAAAGCTCACAAGGTGAAGACTATCATCACCACCTTGAGGCCCCTCGAGCTTATCCATTTGGATCTTTTTGGGCCTCCCAGATATGATAGTTTGGGAGGAAGGAGATATTGCCTTGTCATTGTTGATGACTTCACAAGATATACTTGGGTGTTCTTTCTCAAGACTAAAGATGAAACTCAAGAAACCTTCATCAACTTTGCCAAAGAAGCTCAACGTCAACATAACTGTGAGATCAAGGCAATCCGGAGTGACAATGGCACCGAGTTCAAAAACTATACAATGGATGATTTCTTGAGTGAAGAGGGGATAAAGCACCAATATGCCTCACCATATACTCCCCAACAGAATGGGGTTGCGGAAAGGAAGAATCGGACTCTTATTGAGATGGCTAGGACCATGCTTGATGAGTACAAATCACCATACAAGCTTTGGGCAGAAGCCATCAACACCGCGTGCCATGCTTCAAACCGGCTTTATCTCCGCAAGCTCAAGAACAAGACCCCTTATGAGCTCCTAATCGGGAGAAAGCCCAACGTCAAATACTTTCGGGTATTCGGTTGTAAGTGTTTCATTTTAAACAAAAAATCCCGGTTAGCTAAATTTGAGTCTAGAACTTATGAGGGCATATTTGTTGGATATGCATCAAACTCTCATGCTTACCGAGTTCTCAATAAATCCACCGGATGCATTGAGGAAACGGTAAATGTGGAGTTTGATGAAGATAACGGCTCCCGCATGGAGGAAATTGTTCCTAGTGTTGTAGGTGATGAGGCTCCTTCACAAGCTATAAGTACAATGGGGATAGGCCACATTCTCCCACAAGAAACACCCCATGTCCAAGTAGAAGAAGAAGGAGTAAGAGCCCCTCTTGAGGATTCTCCTCAAGGGAAGTCATCACCAACGCCACTTGTCCAAGATGCTTCGGGAAATAATGAACCTATCCAAGAACAAGATCAAGACCCTCATATTCCTGAGCAAGATCAAGAGCAAACTCATCTGAATAATGAAGAACCAATCATTGAGGCTCAAGATCAAGCTCAAAGTCATGATCAGGATAAAGATCAACCCCAACCACATGTGTCTTCATCGACATCACTTCCTACAGAGCAAGAACCTGTGGTTGCAAATAGAAGAGTGTCTCCAAGGCTAAAGCAATCTCAAGGACAAGCCTCCTCATCAAGTCCAAAACCAAGTGAAGAAGAGCTTGACCGCAAAGAGCAAAAAGTGGCCGCCAAGCTGAAACATCTTCAACACCTCACCGAGAACATCTACGGAAGCATCAAAAAGGGGGTAACTACTCGTAGACGTTTGGCAAACTTTTGTGAACATCACTCGTTTGTCTCTTGTGTTGAACCCCTTAAGGTGGAAGATGCACTTGACGATCCGGATTGGATAGATGCCATGCATGAAGAACTCAACAACTTCACACGCAACAAAGTATGGACCCTTGTAGAAAGACCCAAGGAATTTCATAATGTCATTGGAACAAATTGGATTTTCAAGAACAAACAAGATGAATATGGACAAGTAATAAGGAACAAGGCAAGGTTAGTGGCACAAGGTTTCACCCAAGTTGAAGGTTTGGACTTTGGTGAAACGTTTGCCTCCGTTGCCCGTCTCGAATCCATTCGCATCTTACTTGCTTATGCCTCTCATCATGATTTCA
This sequence comes from Triticum timopheevii, assembly GCA_963921465.1. Lineage (NCBI taxonomy): Eukaryota > Viridiplantae > Streptophyta > Magnoliopsida > Poales > Poaceae > Triticum > Triticum timopheevii. The sequence goes on along the minus strand of OY997274.1, from coordinate 6,903,112 downwards.
AATTATATCAAATGGATGTTAAGAGCGCTTTTCTTAATGGTCCTCTTAAGGAGTTAGTGTATGTCAAGCAACCTCCCGGTTTTGAAGACCCCGATCATCCCTCTCCCGTTTATGAACTCCATAAGGCACTTTATGGACTCAAACAAGCACCTCGTGCTTGGTATGATCACCTTACGGCGTTCCTAAGCGAGAAAGGGTTCCAGATTGGGGTAATAGATTCCACTCTCTTTACAAAGAGGGTAAAAGGAGAGTTGTTTGTCTACCAAATATATGTTGATGATATTATCTTTGGGTCAACTAACCATGCTATTAACGTTGAGTTTGAGAATTTTATGACTAAGGAATTTGCGATGAGCATGATGGGAGAGTTGAAGTTCTTTCTCGGTTTTCAAGTGAAGCAATTAAGAGGCGGAACCTTCATCAATCAATCTCGTTATATCCAAGACATGCTCAAGAGATTCAAAATGCAAGATATCCAGCCAAAGAAGACACCCATGGCCACAAATGGTCAACTTCATCTTGATCCAAATGGTAAAGAAGTGGATCAAAAGGTATATCTCTCCATGATCGGTTCCCTGCTTTACCTTTGTGCATCTAGGCCAGATATTATGTTGAGTGTGTGTATGTGTGCAAGATTTCAATCTGCTCCTAAGGAGAGCCACTATTCGGCAGTGAAAAGGATCCTTCGATATTTTGTTCATACCCCAAACTTAGGCCTTTGGTATCCCAAGGGATCTTCATTTGAGTTAATGGGTTACTCGGATTCGGATTGGGCCGGAGACAAGGTTGATCGCAAGTCCACCTCTGGTTCATGTCAATTTTTAGGAAGGTCGTTGGTAAGTTGGTCTTCAAAGAAGCAAAATTGTATATCTCTCTCCACAGTCGAAGCCGAGTATATTGCTGCCGGAAGTTGTTGTGCCCAATTATTATGGATGAGGCAAACTTTGATGGATTATGGTGTCAAATGTGACAAAGTGCCTCTTTGGTGTGACAATGAGAGTGTCATCAAGATCGCCGAGAATCCGGTTCAACATAGCAAGACCAAGCATATTGAGATTCGTCATCATTTCAGTAGAGGTCATGTGGCCAAGGGAAACATTGAGTTACTCCATGTCAACACCGAGAATCAACTTGCAGACATTTTCACCAAGCCTCTTGACGAAGCAAGATTCCGGGAGTTAAGGCATGAGCTAAATATCGCGGATATTAGTAACTTCAGATGAAACTCTTGCTCATACACACATACTCATGTACTATCTTGCTTAGATGTAGGCACATGTCTAGGGGGATCTTGCTCAACCCATGAGCTATCTTATCTTGGAAGTGCATAAATCAAACCCAATCTTTCACATTAGCCACTTTAGGTGGTACTTGTGCTTCAAAGATGAGTATTGGTCTTGGGCCCAAGGTTCATATCTTCGCGGTGCCATACCAAGTCAACTCAAACATGGTGGCCTTGGCCACCTCCCTATCTTGAGGGATGTGTCTGTGTTTGTTTCGCCTGTGTGGTGTGTTGTTTCTTTTCTTTTTTTGTGTTTTGTTCTTCCTTCTTCTCTTTTGGTACAAGTGCTCCACATATTCCTTCTTCCATAGTGATAGGTCTTTCCTCGCGGCGTATTCAGAAATATCGACCGAGTGCTTTGTGAAGTAGGGGTAAGAGTATACACTCAACCCTGTATTTAAAACAAATCCACTCATGTCAAAGTTCCTGAGTATCCCGTGCGCACGGGCATGTACCGTGCTCACGGGGCCCCCGTGCTCACGGGCTCTGTACCATGTGCACGGGGATCTCTTAGCCCGTGCGCACGGGGTCTGCGGTTTCTGGTCCTAAAGGTGGGGCGTGCGGGAGGCTCGGTCTCTTTCCCACCCATTCGCCCCCTCCACTCCCCAGAAAGCCTCCAGCGCCGCCGTCGTCGCCTCCCCTCGCCGGAGCTCCTCCGGGCTTCGTCGGGGTTCTTCCTCGGTGGATCTGCATCCAGATGGGGTCCTCCTCCGGTTGGTCCTGCCTCCTTGGTCTTTTTCCATGTGTTTCTTTCTCTAGCCCTAGGGTTTCTTTGCTCCATAGTTTCGTTTGTCCTCAAATTGTTGGTAGATAGAAGTCTAGTGCTAGATCCTATGGTCCCTCTGCTTCACCCACTCCCGGAGTTCATCCTGGTAGTGGCTGCTGCTGGGATACCCCCGTGTCCACCGAGTGTTTGACCCCCGTGCTCACGGGGCCCTGTTTCCACGGTCCTGTACCGTGCGCACGGGACCCCCGTTCCCACGGGGTCTAAACCCCCGTGTGCACGGGCTATCCAGGAACTTTGGCCTAGATTTTTGTCTATCCCCTTGCCTTTCATCTTGCACTTGTACTCATTTGGGGTTCGTGCTTTGTGTTGTTTGGTGTTTGCGTGTGTTTTAGACTCCGCTGACAAGAGGTCTGAGCTTCATCGCAAGCGTGGAAAAAGAGGATCGGAGGACTTCACCATTGCTTGTCGTCAGCCGTCTGAAGGCATGGGTCAGGGGTCTGGGTCTGGTCAGGGCCATGTTCGACGTGCTGCCTCAAAGCGGCCGTTGTAGAGGCTTCCGACAATTCTGAGGAAGATTATGACTCGCAAGATGATGTTTACTACGCCAATCCAAATAATGATGATGAGATAGAAGAAAAAGATGATCGTGGTGAGGAAGATGAAGAAGAGGATGAGGAGTCTAGTCCGGAGCAAGCCATTCCGGGCAGGCGTGACCTCCGGAATTTGCCTCTTGTCAAGTGGACCAAGCCAGAGATCTGGGCTGAGAGACAGAGCCATCCTTATGTTGCTGCCACTGGTATGGGAGTGGATCCCCGGTTCAAGAATGAGTTTCAGCAAAGGGTCTATCATGAGCTTCTTATGACCAAGTCCAAGAAGTTTGCCCCTCCCAAGTGCAACTCCAACTGGACCCCTGCTGCTCCTGCTCCCTATGTGCCTATCAAGAAGGGGCGCAACCCTAGGCCTGAGGATCGTGCTACCTACACTCCAGGCATGTCCTCTACTGCACGGATCCCTCGTGGTCGCGCCAAGTTTGTTGGTTCTGAGGCCATCTTTGCCAAGGGAGAGAAGAAGTCACTGTTCAAGACCTTGAGCAACATGTTCAAGATGTGTCAGTCCATTCAGCATCGTCAGATCAAGGAAATCAACAAGGAGAAGCTTGTTCGGCGTGAGCAGAAGGCAGCGGGGGCTGCTGCTGGTGAGGAGGTCGGTCCAGGTTCAGAGGACGTCGACAGTGAGGCCACTGCTCGGTCTTTCCCAATGGCCGGGTGGCGTTTTGATGATGATGATGATGCCTCGAGTGCTCCTCCTCTTGTCTAATGGGTCTCGTGTCACCATTTGTCTCCTTTTTGTTGTCTTGATGACAAAGGGGGAGAAGTGGTGTGTGGTGTGCGTTCATGGGTGTGTTGAGATCTCAAGCCTCGTGTTTCTCGCTGTTGGTTGGTTTTAGTTGGCTTGAGATACTCTTATTTACCGTCTGTCTGTGTGGTTGTGAGACTCTAGCTTTATTATTGAACCTTGCCATTATCCTCTTATGCTTATTGGGTCTCACATTATTTGCTCTCCCACACTGTGTCATGAGTTCTAGGCACTGTTATAGGTTTATTTTGTTGAAACTCATGACGTTTCTATAATGATCTTGGTTGAACCTCCTTTGAGTGTTCTAGATGCATTCTTGTTTTCGGGCACACTTTTAGGGGGAGCTATCATGATCATTATTTGTTCCATGGCTTTCTATCTATTTATCCTCCTTGCCATGCTCTAACCACGTTGTCATCAATGCACCAAAAAGGGGGAGATTGAAAGTGCTAAGTGGCACTTATGCTTTATTTTGGTGTGATGACAATGTGGTTAGTTGAACTAATATCGGTTGCTAAAGTTTATCTCAGGTTATTGGTTCTAAGTGCCCGCGATGGAGATGTGCGCCCCCCCCCCCCCCATTTCAAAAAGGACAAAGGCGTTGTCTTTCGACGCTTCGAAGGTTTAGTTTTGGTTTGCTTCGAGTCGTAGGAAAGACCGCACTATCAAGAGGGGTCTGTGTGGATAAATGTCGTGTGGGAATGCCATTGCCGAGCCTCACTCTCTTATCCTTCCCACTCCGAGCATCTAATAAGGGCCTAGTGTGTATGATGTGGTACTCAAAAAGTTGCAACAGAAAGTTACTGGGTACCCTGTGCGCACGGGGTTTGACCCCCGTGCGCACGGGGTACTGCATAACTCTCTGGGTACCCCGTGCGCACGGGGTCTTTTGACCCCCGTGCGCACGGGGTACTGCGTAACTCTCTGGGTACCCCGTGCGCACGGGGTCTTTTGACCCCCGTGCACACGGGGTGGTGTGATTGTCTCTGAGTACCCCGTGCGCACGGGGCTGACTTAGCCCGTGCGCACGGGGTCCAACGGGCAGAAATCCCCACCAGCCCCTGCACACTATATAAAGGGCCTTCTTCCACCTCCAACCCTCAACCCTAATGTCTTGTTGAGCTCCACCATTGCTACACCTCCTTTTGCTCAATACTCTCAATCCCTCCACCCAAACTTGTTGAAACTTTGGGGATTGGGAGAGCAAGACCCGATCTACATCTTGACCAAACCAAATCGCGTTCCCCCCAACATTTCTTCCCATTGACTTGTTACTCTTGGAGCTTGGGCTCCTAGGCGGCTAGAGGTTCCTCCGGAAGCTTCCTTGCTTGTGGTGTGCTCCGGAGAAGTTTGTAAAGGTGTGGTGGTCGCCTTCAAGACCAACCCCGAGTGATTCGAGGCTCATCCGTTGGGGGTGACTCGAAGGAGAATACGGTGAGCCTTCGGTGGCATTCCGCAAGCTTTGGCTCCGGCACCACTCCAAACGGAGATTAGCTCTTCCCCAAGGAAGAGTGAACTTCGGGTTAAAATCCGTGTCCTCGTCTCACTTGTGGTTAATCCTTTCCTGCACCTTTCCTTGTTGTTGTATGCTTGTTGGCTTGCTAAGTAGTTTGTTGCCTAGCATATTTATCTTGGAGCTTACTTGTCATATAGGTTGCATTCACCTAGTTGCATATCTAGAGAACTCTTTTATCCGCTAAGCCTTAAAATCTATAAGAAAGATTAAAATTTGTAGTCTCCTATTCACCCCCCCCCCCTAGTCGACCGTATCGATCCTTTCAAGAGCACTTCACCTTTCTCCTGAAGTGGGTGTTGTAGATGGAAGACCACGGTTGGTCGGATTATCAGGAAGCGGGAGTGGCGCACACCATCTCCTCTTCATCTATGGATCATTACCCTAAACCTTGTAACCATGTGCCGGGCAAGATGAACATGAGAAAGGCGAATTACAAAGGGCAAATTTTAGCATGCTCCCTCTTACCTCCACTTTTCACATGAGAGGTAATAATATATGATAGATCTGAACCGTTCATTTTATTAAATAGTGAGTTTAATTAACTCTTACCTTCTTACCTCCCATGTGAAAAAAAAGAGGTAAGACGGAGCATGTTAAAATTGCTCATTACAAAGGGTGTCAGGGGTCAGAAATAAAGAAAGGTGAAGAGCTAGCATTCACATCCTGATTATCATCATGCAAATCTGACTCCCATCCTATCAACACGGCACAGCCATACCCACTGATTGAAGAGCCGTTGCCACGATAGTGGATTCAGAGTAAAACAGAAGCGACCACCATGCATACCCATTTGGCTTATCTGCTGATTCACTAGGTAGAGTGGAAGCAGAACAGCCACTCTAGACCGGCCGCCAATCCGTTCTCTTTGCGATAGAAGAGTTTCTATTTCGGAGACGGGAGCGCAGCGAGGTCCGTATTGTTGGGCTGTCTGTGCTCGGCTAGATGAATGGGCTGCCGGGCCCATCTAACCCATTTTTATTTTGCCGTATTGTTGGTTCTTTTCAGTTTTCCATTCCCTTTTCGATATTTGTTTTCTTCGGTTTCTCCATTAATTATTTTATTTTCCTCTTTTCATTTCAATTTTTCATTTTTCCCTAGGTTTTTTTCATTTCTTCTTTATTTTTATACTCCTCATTCTTTATTCTTTCTTCTTATTTATTTTTCCCTTTGAAATTTTCTAAAAATCCCAAGAAATTTCTAGTTGTTCAACAACTATTAAAAATCATCCAAACATAAGAACTCTTTTATATTTAAAAACAATAATTTATAAAACATTCATCAATTTAGAAAAGTGTTTACAAATTTTAAAATGTTTGGAAATAAAAACAGCCATGAGTTTGAGGAAATTCTAATTAAATACTTAAATTATTTATGATTTTAAAAGAATTTTAATTTTTTAATATTCATGAGTATTAAATACGGCTGTCGAGTATGAAAAAATGTCTTCGTTTAAAACATGTTTGTTTAGTTTAAAAATCTACAAATTTTTACATTTAAAACTATATAAATTATATATAATGTTAAAAATAAGTTTCTCGTCGAACTAAACAAATATTCGAGTCTTATGAAAATAAATAAACTGAGTACAAAACGAGATCAAATCGTTAAATATAGGAATTTATTTTTAATTCCTTATGATCCTCGTTCCTTCAAATTGACAAAAAAACGCACTTGGAAATATTGATGGGCTAGCCCATCTAGACAACAATGTCCTGACGGTTTGCTTTCTGTTTTATTTTCGGTTTAACAATATTCTTACTATTTTTTTTTCGTTTCCGTTTTTCCTTTTCCCCTATTTATTTTTTCCTTATTTATTTATGTTTTGTTTTACTTTTACAATTCACCTAAATATCATGAAATTTTCATTTCATGAACTGTTGGTCTTACATGAAAAAAATCAATATGAAAATATTAATTTAAATTCTATAATAGTTGAAAATTATATGATAAATTTATGAATTGAGCAAAAATGTTTGGTTCGTGAATTAAAAAAAATCCTTTTTAAAGTTAAAGAAAAAAATCCATGTGAAAAATTATTCTTGCGAATTTTAATTTATATATATATATTTTTCTAATTTGTGAATGTTTTAATTTTTGAACGTTTGAATATTTGAAATAAAAATGGTGAACATTTTAAAACAATTAAAATGTTAATAATAAAATAACATGTGTCTTTTTGAAAAATGATGTAGATCTATCATCATTGTTTGCCAGAAGTACAAAGCATCTCCAACACAATAAAAATTACATTGAGATTCCATGACCACCAAAAAATCACTACTGCTACCAGAACGAGTCGTCGAAGCGCCGCTGTCACCCCTTGCCGGAGCCAGTTTGACCTGGTCGATGATAGCCGGGAAGTCTTCATGCACGTGCCCCTAAGTACCAGTGACCTGGAGCCGCAGTCATCGTCATTGAGCCCTTGCATAGATTTGAAGAATCTGACACCAGATCTCTTTTTTTTTTGCGGGTAAAACACTTGTATTACTCAATCATAGGAGGATTACAATCAACATTGTTCAGCTCAAACGCAGCTGGAGGTCTAGAACCTTTCGTATGAGCAAAAATAGCTAAACAATTGCTAACCCTATTTTAAGAGCGTCTAACATGAGTAATACTAGTTCTATGAAGGTTTAGGAGTAGCTTATCTCCTTAACCAGAGGGAAAAACCAATCTGTCACTATCGCCAGACTGAATCATTTTTAACAGCTTGTAATGAATCCAATTCCACCATCACCGGTAGATTGCTTCTAATCAAAGCCCGAGAAAGGCCCTCCATACATGCACGCAATTCAGCTTCCAGAGAGTCCCTGCAGGAGAGCAACTAGTTAACGAGCACTCCTTCAGGAGCCTCGCAACAATCAGCGTCACTTGGCGCGGTCTCAGTCATTCACCACGTGGCGCGCTCTGGATGCTCCCTTCAGATTTTTATTTTATTTTTCCGCACACGTTTTCGGCTTTTTAAACGGTTTTCCCCTTTTTTTACATTTTGGTCTTCCTTCGGTCTTCCTTAGCTTTTCGATAAAAAAAATTTGGGAAAAAAAATTTTTTGCGCGAAAAAACGCATTTTTTCCTTTCGCGAAAGTCACGGTTTTTCTTCCGCGAGAGTCACGGCCGTGCCTTTCGGAAAGGAAAAAAATGCATTTTTTGTTTTTTTTCTTTCGCGAGAGTCACGGTTTTGCTTCCGCGAGAGGCACGGTTGTGCTTTCGCGAGTGTCACGGCCGTGCCTCTCAGAAAGGAAAAAATACGCATTTTTTATTTTTTTCTTTCTTTCGCGAGAGTCATTGTTTTGCTTTCGCGAGAGGCATGGTTGTGCTTTCGCGAGAGTCACGGCCGAGCCTCTCGAAAACGTAAAAAAACGCGTTTTTTTCCTTTCCACGAGAGTCACGGTTTTGCTTCCACGAGAGGCACGGTTGTGATTTCGCGAGAGGCACAGGCGTGCCTCTTTCGGAAAGGGAAAAAAACTGTGCCCCCTGTTCTGTTTTTTCGTTCAGTTTTTTTCGTGAAAAAAAAATCGTCCAAACCTATCAACATGGGATCTAGTTTTGAAGATCTCGACGCGAGGAATCCAATAGTGAAAACGATTCGAGATTTGGACGCACGATTTAAGAGAAAAAGGGAAAACTCACAGGTTGCGACAAGTGGCGCGCTGCATGTGCGCCACTTGTCGTGACCTGAGAAGGTGGAGTGTTCTTCGCAATGAGTACTCCTTAAATAGTGATTTCGTCCCTGCAGTATTAGAGAACTCTGCGTGCAGAGAATATAATTGAGCCTGCTGAGGAAGTCCTGGACTAGGGGGTGTCCGGACAGCCGGACTATCATTATCCGCCGGACTCCAAGACTACGAAGATACAAGATTGAAGACTCTGTCCCGTGTCCGGATGGGACTTTCCTTGGCGTGGAAGGCAAGCTTGGCGATAAGGATATGTAGATCTCCTACCATTGTAACCGACTCTGTGTAACCCTAGCCTCCTCCAGTGTCTATATAAACCGGAGGGCTTTAGTCCGTAGGACAACATGCATTACAACAATCATACCATAGGCTAGCTTCTAGGGTTTAGCCTCCTTGATCTCGTGGTAGATCCACTCTTGTACTACCCATATCATCAATATTAATCAAGCAGGACGTAGGGTTTTACCTCCATTAAGAGGGCCCGAACCTGGGTAAAAACATCGTGTCCCTCGTCTCCTGTTACCATCCGCCTAGACGCACAGTTCGGGACCCCCTACCCGAGATCCGTCGGTTTTGACACCGACATTGGTGCTTTCATTGAGAGTTCCTCTGTGTCGTCACCGATAGGCTTGATGGCATCTTCAACCAACAACGCTGTCCAGGGTGAGACTTTTCTCCCCGGACAGATCTTCGTATTCGGCGGCTTCGCACTGCGGGCTGATTCACTTGGCCATCTGGAGCAGATCGAAAGCTACGCCCCTGGCCGTCAGGTCAGATTCGGAAGCCTAAACTTCACGGCCGATGTCTGCGGAGAATTGATCTTCAACGGACTCGAGCCACAGCCAAGCGCGCCGCACTGTGACAACGGGCATGATCTAGCTCTGCCACCGAACAGTGCCTTGGTGGCCGCACACGGATCCGCTTCGACCATTAGTCCGGAGCCGATCGCCCAGATCGAGGGCCGGTGGATAGACGCCGCCCTGGGGGCTTCAACATCCACGGCGATGGAGCCGAACACTAATCTTGTCCCCTGCGAAACTCGTGATTCCGAGGCCCCGGACTCCGAACCTCCCGCGCCCCTACCAATCGATTCGGATTGGGCGCCGGTTATGGAATTCACCGCCGCGGACATCTTCCAACACTCGCCCTTTGGCGACATCCTAAATTCGCTAAAGCAGCTCTCGTTATCAGGAGAGTCCTGGCCGGACTATGGCCAGGACGGCTGGGGTACGGACGACGAAGAAATTCAGAGCCCACCCACCACCCACTTTGTAGCCACTGTCGACGATCTAACCGACATGCTAGACTATGACTCCGAAGACATCGACGGAATGGACGACGATGCCGGAGACGAACAAGAAACATAGCCTATAAGGCACGGGAGGACCACCTCGTCACATGACATATATATGGTGGACACCCCAAAGGAGAGCGATAACGAGGACCAACGGGCCGCGGCAGAAGATGACCCCGCCGATAAACGACCAAAACGGCGGCACAGACGCCGCCCTAAGTCCCGCCTCGACGACAACAACGCTCCAAAGGAGCCCGTCATACAGCAGGGCTCACAAATGGACGATGAACATGCAGATAAGCAACCGTTCGAACATGACGAGTCAGATAATCAGTCCAGGCCCGGCGAAAACGACAGTCCGGACGATCTCACGTCGGACACACCACCGGAGAGCAAGAACCTTCGGAAAAGACTCGTCAGCACTGCAAGAAGCCTGAAGAAGGAAAAACGGAGGCTCAAAACAGCGGAAGACACACTCAGAATGAGATGGAGCAAAGTTCTCAAAACCGCAGATAAATACGGCAATGGCCACCAATCAAAGAGCTACCCGAAGCGCAAGCTGCTACCAGAATTCGACGAGGAGGCCATAGAGCCTCCACCGTCAAAAAATAAAGAGGCTGCCTGGTTGGATAGACGGCCAGATGATAGGCCAAATTCTGAAAGCGGCGCCACACATAAACCAACTAATGAACCTGGAAAGACAGATGGCCCAGCCAGGTCCATCTACGGGCCAAAGAAGAGGGCCCCAGGAAGCAAGGCAACACGTCAAGTGTCCGAAGATAGTGGCACACCCAAATACAGGGGCGCCGTGCACCCACTATGTTTCACCAATGAGGTGCTGGAACATGCATTCCCAGCAGGATTTAAACCCATAAACATAGAGGCCTATGATGGAACAACAGACCCTGGAGTCTGGATAGAAGATTATATACTACATATACACATGGCCAGAGGAGATGATCTCCACGCCATAAAATACCTACCCCTCAAGCTCAAAGGGCCAGCCCGTCATTGGCTTAAAATCCTCCCAGAAAACACCGTGGGAAGTTGGGAAGAGCTCGAGGATGCGTTTAGAGCAAATTTTCAAGGGACTTATGTCCGCCCTCCGGACGCAGATGATCTAAGTCATATAACTCCACAGCCCGGAGAGTCAGCGCGGAAATTCTGGAACAGGTTTCTTACCAAAAAGAACCAAATAGTCGACTGTCCCGACGCCGAAGCCTTAGCAGCTTTCAAGCACAATGTTCGAGATGAATGGCTTGCCAGGCACCTCGGTCAAGAGAAACCGAGGACAATGTCCGCACTAACAAGCCTCATGACCCGCTTCTGCGCGGGAGAGGACAGCTGGCTAGCAAGATGCAGCACCAACGACCCAAGTACATCCGATATAAGGGATGGAAACGGAAAATGACGGCGCAGAAAAGAACAGCGCCGAAATAAAGAGAAAAGCCCAAAGAGCGCGGCAGTTAACGCCGGATTCAAACGCTCGCGGCCAAACAACAAAACAACGCCTCTTAAGGATGACAGCGACGATCTGTCCAGCTTAAATAAGATTCTGGGTCGGATATGTCAAATCCACAGTACCCCCGAAAATCCTGCAAACCATACCCATCGGGATTGTTGGGTTTTTAAACAGTCCGGCCGACTAAACGCCGAACACAAGGGGCTCGACGCGTCAAGCGAAGACGATAAGCCCCACCAGCAGAGCACCGGAAAACAAAAGACTTTCCCACAAGGGGTCAAAGCAGTAAACTCACTTCATGTGATAATACGGAAAAATAGTGCGGCACTTTCTAAAAAGAGCTTCGCGCGGTCCAACCCAGCAGACCATAGAGATTGGATATCAAAACCAATCACTTTCGACCACCTGGACTATTCCAGAAGCGTTCGAAACGCGGGACGAACTCCCCTGATATTGAATCCCATAATTGACGGATTACAATTTACTAACGTCCTAATGGACGGAGGCAGCGACTTAAACCTGCTGTATTCAAACACAATCCGTGAGATGGGGATAGACCCTACCAAAATTTGACACAGCCGCACTTCCTTCAAAGGAGTGACGCCAGGCCCTTACGCCAAGTGCACAGGCTCCATATTACTAGAAGTCGTGTTCGGATCGCCGAACAATTTTCGACGCGAAAAATTAATTTTCACATCGTCCCATTTGAAAGTGGATATCAAGCACTCTTGGGACGAAAGGCTTTTGTCCGCTTCAACGCCATACCGCATTACGCGTCTCTTACACTCAAGATGCCCGGTCCGCGTGGCATCGTTTCAGTGCGAGGGTCACTTAAAGACCCCGGACTCGGATAGACGAATCCGGCTTCAGCAGGCTAGGGGCTCCCTAGCCGCATACCTCTTCACAGGGGGCTGCGCGCACAAACAACCGCGGGTTCATACAAACCCCGCTTTAATTATTTATATTTCTTTTTTTACACATATTTTTCGCATGAATTGTTTTCAAACTAAACGTTCCTCTCTTTCTACAGATGAACAACGTGCATACCCGTGCAGGATAACGGCGCAACGGAGACACAGGCGCAGACGTGCAGTAGGGCCCCGTTGTGAGGATTCTTTTCAGATTAAGACCCTGCGTAAACCTTTTTTACTGTCTCTTGTTGTTATTCTCCCTTGGTTTCTTCCTATAGCCAAAGCGGAGCCTGACGTTTTGGCATCGGCCGCGTCAGAAGACCATGCCCGTACCTGGACACTAGGGGCTTAGGGCATCGTTCTGCCCATTATTATAAAGACCGAACACCTTAGGGAGTGTTCGGTGTCTCGAGTTAGGCATTATATGCATCAGCTCCGAATCATGTCTTTGGTCAAATGTTGGGTTTGCCCGCCTCCTGTGTTTTGCTGCCTTACGTTCCGTATCATCGGCTAACGCGGCACCAGGAGAACTACTGCGATTGTGCCCCAGTTCGGCTGGGCGAGCACCTCAGTAGAGAAAGCCGAAAACTGACTGTCATGATACAGCGAGAGACTGGTCAACCACTCGATCGACTACCGGAATGTTTAGAATTCCCCGCTTTGACGAAGGACCGTTTCCCGGTCAGGCACATACGCACCCCGAATTCGGAGAAGTGCGGTGCCACCAGGGGCTATATCGTAGCCCCACCCTCGAGCTCCACTGGCTAAGTGAAAGTGATAAAGCATTATAGTCCGGATTGCCTCGTTCGCTACGCTACCACCTCCTTAAACAGGACCGAGACGTCGGATTAAGTGTGAAAACGCGCTATTTTTGCGAACACCCCCGCACCCTGTGCGTGGGGGCTGAAGCCGAAGACTGCCATCTTTCAAGTTATACAAATGTATACGTAAACGGCCGCACAGGAGAAGTTTTACTACTTGGGACGCACAAGTATAAAAAGCAGTTATAGCATAATCATCGTTTTACAAGCTAATACGTTCATTTGAACGTGACATTTTTCGAGCACTGCGACTCTATTACATGAGCGCCACGCATAACTTCCCCGAAATAGTGCTCGGCGGGGAGCCGGCTTTCATCCGAACCCTGGGCGGCAACAGCGGTGGCATCCATCTCCGGACAATGCGCCTTCACACGGGCAACAGCCATCCGCGCGCCCTCGATGCAGGCCGACCGCTTCATCTCCTTTATATGCGGCACCGCTCCAAGGAATTGCTGCAGTAAGCCGAAGTAGCTCGTCGCCTTGGGCCTCTCTGGCCAGACATGGGCCACGATGTCAGTCATGGCAAGTCCGGACAATCTATTTAGCTCGGCCCATTCGGCCAACCGGTCTGTCAACGGAAGTGAGCGATCCGGACTATGGAATTGAGACCAATATAGCTCTTCCGTCTTGTGATCCTTCTGGCTCCGGAAGTGCTCAACGGCATCAGCCGCACTTGCCGCTAAGTCCATATACGGATCCTCCGGACTCCACAGCCGCTCAAAGTGAGCATACTTTTGATCCATAAACCGGCGACGCAGCAGAAAAGGCTTGCCAGCCACGATATCTCCGGCCTGGTGCAGTTCCTCCTTCATGGCCCGCATTGCAGAGCGGGCATCCTTGGCCTCGGCGGTGGCCTTCTTCAGGTCTTCCCACCCCGATAAGCGCTCCTTTTCAAGAGCCTCATTGCGGTCGGCAGCATCTTTCAATTTCATGGCCAATTCGGCCACCTCTGCCCTGCTTAGGCAGTGCACAGCCCTTTCAGCTTTCAACTCCTCGGCCGCCCTCGAGGCAGCCGTGTCGCTCCTTCGTGCTTGCTCCTTAGCTCGAGCAAGTTCGGCCCGAAGGCTCTCCACGGCAGCAGCACCGTCTGTACAACAGCATAAAATTTATCAGAGGAGGGCTTCGACCCCCTTAATAAAGCGACTGCGGAGAACTCATTTACCTTGCGACTCGTCAAGTCGCCGGTTGACAAGTGCGATGTCCGCATCCGCCACGTCAAGTTGCCGACTTAACTCGGCAAACCCACTAGTCCGACTAGCCCTCGGACTATCCGCCACCTGCATAGGAACGGAGGAATTCATTACTTTCGATTTCGATCCTCGGCACGCTGTCGTTTTTCGACAACCTACCGAGTCTCAGGGGCTACTATCTATACAGGGCGCATTTTCATGTGCAAGACTGTCAATAGACAAAGAGATGCGTCATTCTCGCGTACCTCGAACCCCGCCAGCAAACTCATAGCGGCATTGCGCAATCCGCTTTCGGCGGACGAAATCCTTCCAATCACCATACGCATCAACGCACGGTGATCTTCTGAGATGGACGCCCTCTCAAACAGATTCTTCAGTTCTCCCGGCCGGATACTAGTGGGTGTCGAACTCTCTGGCCCCTCCGGACTCAGGGATACCCTCCGTGACAATACTTCAGGCTCGCCTGCCTTATCTGACGGCGCTGCAGACAGAGGCGTTTCGCTCTCCATCATCTCCGGAAGAAGGTCCCCCGAAGATGAACTCATCTGAGAAGGCTGCAGATCCGAACTGCAATATAAATATTTCGGTTACCCACAGAAGCACAAATGAAGGTATTTCCTTACTAATTAACTCCCTTTTTCATACTCACGGCTCGCTGGAGGGCTGATTCTTTGGCGATGATTGTGCGTCCGGATTCTCTCCGGACGCCGGACCCCCTGGTGAAGATCTCTTCCCATGCTTAGGGGCTTTGGCCTCCGGATCTTCGGAGGCGGTCCTCTTCTCCCCCTGGAAGGAGGGGTTTGTGATTCCCCTCTTTTCGGACGCCCCTTTGGGCGAAATAATAGCTCCTCTACTTTCCCCGTCGCACCCGTCCATGGGCGCGACCTCCAACATTCTGACCAGCACGGGCTCCAGTGCGGTCTCTGGGAGGGGGGCCGGACACCTTATCAGCCTCGAATGTGCTACCCACTCCTGTGAAGAGTAATGGGTCAGGAGGCGAGCTCTAGAAAAGAAGATAAACAGAGCGTCCGGACTCTGAGCTATTTACCTGAGTATCCGGGCGATTGCGGCTTAGGCCTGCGTCCTCGGCCAATTCCGGACACGCCACCTGTGGTCCGAAGAACAACTTGTACATCTCCATGGGTGTCGCACCCATGAAGTGTTGAAGAATCCGAGGTCCCTCCGGGTTGAACTCCCATAGACGGAGAGGACGACATTTGCAGGGCAGAAGATGCCTGATTAGCATAACCTGCATCACCACAATCAGATTGATCTCCCTCGCCTGGAGGTCTCGAATCCGGCCCTGCAATAAAGGCACGTCTTCGGACGGCCCCCAACTGAGCCCTTGGTTGACCCATGACATCAGTCGGCATGGAGGTCCCGGGCGGAAGGAAGGCGGCGGCTTTTGCTTGCCGCCCTTCGGAGCGGTGATATAGAACCACTCCTGTTGCCACAGTCCGAGTTCCTCTTGGAAGGAACCCTCGGGCCATGGGGCATCGGCCTTTTTGCTTATGGCCGCCCCGCCGCACTCCACTTGACGCCCCCCGATCATCTTCGGCTCCACATTGAAGGTCTTCAGCCACAGGCCGAAGTGGGGAGTGACGCGGAGGAAAGCTTCGCAAACGATAATGAATGCGGAGATGTGGAGGATGGACTCCGGAGCCAAGTCGTGAAAGTCCAGCCCATAATAGAACATGAGCCCTCTCACGAAGGGATCCGTCGGGAAGCCTAAACCCTGACGGAGGTGGGATACGAAGACAACAAACTCACCGGGCTCGGGGGCAGGCACGGCCTGCCCTTGGGCGGGCAACCTGTGCGAAACCTCGTAGGCCAGGTACTTGGCCTCGCGTAACTTTAATATGTCCTCCTCCGTGACGCAGGAGGGCATCCACCGGCCCTGGAGGTCGGAGCCAGACATGGTTGAGAATCCGAAGCGCTCGAATCTGAGGCTCTCGGTGTTGGAACTGGGAGCGAGGAGGAGATTCGATGCGAGATTGAAGAACAAGGACAAGCCTTGGTCCTCTTATAAAGAGGAAAAAATACCAAGAGCCGTCTCCGTGACCGTTTGGGATTCACCTTCGATAGAGGAGGCGTGGCGACGGGAACGGTTGGGTTACCCACGCACGTATTGATGAGAATCCCGGAATAAGGGGAACACGATCTCTGCTTTGACAAGACGTGCCAAGGAAACCGCTTCGCTAAATGTGCTGAGGTGGTATAGTAAAAAATGATTCAAGTAAAAGCCTGGTAGCGGTGTGATGTCACACCGCATAATACGTCAGCAGATTGAACTGGTGTACATTTTATTCTCTCTACGGTGGAATGTGGAATTTATTTTGTAGAGCCGGACACTATCCTGGTGTTCATGATCTTCTCTGGATTATTCAAGGGAGGAATCCGCCTTGCAATGCCGAACATTATGCGCGCCGGACTAATCGTCATTGAAGCCTAGTTCAGGGGCTACTGAGGGAGTCCTGGACTAGGGGGTGTCCGGACAGCCGGACTATCATTATCCGCCGGACTCCAAGACTACGAAGATACAAGATTGAAGACTCCGTCCCGTGTCCGGATGGGACTTTCCTTGGCGTGGAAGGCAAGCTTGGCGATACGGATATGTAGATCTCCTACCATTGTAACCGACTCTGTGTAACCCTAGCCTCCTCCGGTGTCTATATAAACCGGAGGGCTTTAGTCCGTAGGACAACATGCATTACAACAATCATACAATAGGCTAGCTTCTAGAGTTTAGCCTCCTTGATCTCGTGGTAGATCCACTCTTGTACTACCCATATCATCAATATTAATCAAGCAGGACGTAGGGTTTTACCTCCATCAAGAGGGCCCGAACCTGGGTAAAAACATCGTGTCCCTCGTCTCCTGTTACCATCCACCTAGACGCACAGTTCGGGACCCCCTACCCGAGATCCGCCGGTTTTGACACCGATACCTGCGTTTAGCTTTAGCCAACCTGCTGGAGGAGGGTTCTAGCGAGGAAGAACCTTAGCGTTTGGTATTTTATGTGTCAAGGTAGACATGTCCAAATGCAAAACTGTTTTTCTGTTGCATGGATCAGCAAAAGGCTCCTGCTTTATGGCAATTAGGGACTCCAAATAGCTGCAAAGGAAACATTTACAGACCTCATGCATGATCTCATTGCGAATATACCAACTCCACAAGGAGCATGCTCCGTTCCAACCCAGGTAGAGGTTCCAAAACCTGAAGAAGCCAATCATTCCCAGTATGGCAAACTTCCGTGACCAAACTTCGGACATGGCACGCCACAACTTCCTTGATTGGTACATGAAAATTACCAAGAGTTTCAATCGAGAGTCCCTCATGGTGCAAGTCAAGGAAGAGAATTACTTCCATAAGAAAGCTCTATCCATTGAGTATTCAGAACTATTTCAGTTATTCAATCAAGATGCACTCGACAAATCTATCGTCAATTACTATTGTCTGTAAGTGATTTTTTTCTGTAATTTAAGTCTCGAGCTAGCTGTAGTGCTCATTGATTGCTCATTAATTACTTGTAATTATGTATCCTCATTATATATTCTTTTCTGTGGTATTATGCAGGATGAAGATGTATGAAATGAAAAAAGCTGGACGCTATGGCATTGGGTTCATTGACACAAATACCATTAATGAGCTTCATCGACTACGTCCAGATGTATGTATTTATATCTATATAAAACCAAACAAGGGATAACCAAGGGAAAGAAGAAGAAGAAAGTCTCTACGCAGTATCAGTTACGATGCACCACGGGGGACAGGGCAAAGGCTGATGATGTGAGTGCCCTGTGCATTTCTCTGGCAATTTGACGCAACGAGCTCTTATACATATTTTCTCCCATCTATAAAGCTAAGATACGCCTTTGGCGCACCCTCAAAAAAAAATTGACGTAGCGAGCATCATGCACTAGTGCAGAACCAGCCTTTAGTGCCGGTTCATGACGGCCTTTAGTGCCGGTTCGCCAACCGGCACTAAAGACTGGGGACTAAAAGCCCCCCCCCCTTTAGTACCGGTTCGTCACGAACCGGCGCTAAAGTGGCACCACGTGGCACGAGCCAGGCCCGGGTGCGTGTAGGACATTAGTACCGGTTGATAACATCAACTGGTACTAAATGTTTGGATTTTTTTTAATTTTTCCTTTAATTTTGTGTTTTCAATTTAATTTAGTGATTGTTTTACATTATAATGAGTTGTTAAATCATTAGGTGAAAGTACCGCGGATTAGTTTTGACTGGATGCATTGGATCTAGCTACTAGAAGTGATCAAGTATATGCCATACATATTATACTTGATCACCTAATTAGGTGATCAAGTATATATATATGGATATGGCATATATATACTTGATCACTTAGGTAGGATCCATCCAGCTGAAAGAGGGGTGCCGGTTTCTTGTCATGCATGATCTCATTGCGAATATACCAACTCCACAAGGAGCATGCTCCGTTCCAACCCAGGTAGAGGGTCCAAAACCTGAAGAAGCCAATCATTCCCAGTATGGCGAACTTCCTTGACCAAACTTCGGACATGGCACACCACAACTTCCTTGATTGGTACATGAAAATTACCAAGAGTTCTAATCAAGAGTCCCTCATGGTGCAAGTCAAGGAAGAGAATTACTTCCATAAGAAAGCTCTGTCCGTTGAGTATTCAGAACTATTTCAGTTATTCAATCAAGATGCACTCGACAAATCTATCGTCAATTACTATTGTCTGTAAGTGATTTTTTCTGTAATTTAAGTCTCAAGCTAGCTGTAGTGCTCATTGATTGATCATTAATTACTTGTAATTATGTATCCTCATTATATATTCTTTTCTGAGGTATTATGCAGGATGAAGATGTATGAAATGAAAAAAGCTAGACGCTATGGCATTGGGTTCATTGACAAAAATACCATTAATGAGCTTCATCGACTACGTCCAGATGTATGTACTTATATCTATATAAAACCAAACCAGGGAAAACCAAGGGAAAGAAGAAGAAGAAGAAAGTCTCTACGCAGTATCAGTTACGATGCACCACGGGGGACAGGGCAAAGGCTGATGATGTGAGTGTTGTCGGTGTCAAAACCGGCGGATCTCGGGTAGGGGGTCCCGAACTGTGTGTCTAGGCGGATGGTAACAGGAGACGAGGGACACGATGTTTTTACCCAGGTTCGGGCCCTCTTGATGGAGGTAAAACCCTACGTCCTGCTTGATTAATATTGATGATATGGGTAGTACAAGAGTGGATCTACCACGAGATCAAGGAGGCTAAACCCTAGAAGCTAGCCTATGGTATGATTGTTGTAATGTATGTTGTCCTATGGACTAAAGCCCTCCGGCTTATATAGACACCGGAGAGGGCTAGGGTTACACAGAGTCAGTTACAATGGTAGGAGATCTACATATCCGTATCGCCAAGCTTGCCTTCCACGCCAAGGAAAGTCCCATCCGGACACGGGACGGAGTCTTCAATCTTGTATCTTCGTAGTCTTGGAGTCCGGCGGATAATGATAGTCCGGCTGTCCGGACACCCCCTAGTCCAGGACTCCCTCAGTAGCCCCCGAACCAGGCTTCAATGGCGATAAGTCCAGCGCGTTTATAGTCTTCGGCGTTGCAAGGCGGGTTCTCCCTTCAAATTCCATGTATCTGCCGAACAGTGTCCGTCTTCATCTTGAATATTGTGTTCCTCGGCTTCTACGCCAAATAATGGCCCTCTTCCATGCGTCGCACGAATGCGAAAAGCCAGGGTGTCTTTTATGTTTCACCCCCTAGTTGTGCGAGTCATCCGCCTACAAAAGAGGCAAGAATCCAGATCCAAACCATACCGTCTTCCTCCAGCGAATACTTCATCGAAGCGCCTTTGACCTAAAAATCCATTCCATCATGGACCGCCAGGGGATTGGAGGAGGTGCTCTGTTTCGCACAACGAGCTAGTGAAGCTCCAAGCGGGGGGATATCTCCCTCCGGCCTTCATGATCCCGGTTCGAGCCGGGCTGGTTACTTATCAAGGTAGGAGACCAGCGGAGGCTACCCCAAACCCCAATAAGGGGGAGCGAGTATGCTTCGTCCCCTATCTGATAAGGGGACTCGGATTCCCAATACATCCGTTCCTCCGCGGGCTCCTGGAGTTCTACGGACTCCAGCTCCACCACCTCACGCCCGCCTCTGTCCTGCATATTGCGGGCTATGTAGCTCTTTGTGAGCTATTCCTGGGCATTGAGCCCCATTTTGCATTGTGGAAGAGGCGCCCGCCTCGTACCCCGTTCTCACGAGGGGTCCATATATCAAGTGGGAGGCGCCGAAATATGGCGCATCGCCGGGACCGGATACCCATCCGGTACTCCCAAGAAGGCGTCCGAAGACTGCCCCTCAGAGTGGTTTTGTATAGGAGACGCTCCGCTGCCGGACCCAGTCCGGATTGGCCTCCCGGAGTTTAGTGCTGCTCCCCTGAAGAAACGCCTCAGCTGGCGCCCACGGAGCCCCCGATTGGAGGAAGACAAGAGCGTCCATTACTTGATGGGCCGAATAAGATTACTGGCCCATTCCGGGTTGACCATGATTGGAGTCATGACTACATGCATCATGCGGGGGGTACAGCCATTGCAGTACAGAGGCCACCCTATGTGGGATTTCAACG
This sequence comes from Triticum timopheevii, assembly GCA_963921465.1. Lineage (NCBI taxonomy): Eukaryota > Viridiplantae > Streptophyta > Magnoliopsida > Poales > Poaceae > Triticum > Triticum timopheevii. Next base: position 6,882,243 of record OY997274.1, on the reverse strand, counting down.
GGGAGGACGATGCCACCCGTCATGGTCGCAAAGGGCCGGATTCGACCGAGGATCTGGTAGAGATCCTTTCCAGCCTGTATAAGGGGGAAAAGGAGGACTTCCTTTGAACGAACCCTTTGAATGGGTTTTCCATGATCAACCCTAGAGGATGGGTAAGCGAACACCTTTAAAGGCTCAACCCATACTCTCGAAGTTTAAGCTTCTTTACATTATGTCTTCGGCGCAGGGTCTACGCCGGACTGTGGAGGACATGGTGAGTCCTGCTCCGCAACCCGAGGATCCAGAAAGATCCTTGGATCCGGCCTCCGAAGAGGATCCGGACATCAAGGTGGAGCTGATCGACGGGGTGTTTCATCAGCTCAGCATAGACAATGCTTTGGTTGCCATTACGGCGGACTACCCCGGACTGTGTCCGGCTTCCCAGGTGGCCGCGACCGAAGTCCGGACACCATTATCTCTTCCCTGCCCATTTCTAACCTTCGCGAACGACGGTATTTTGCAGCAAGCGCCTTCACGGCGGGAAGCCGAGCCTGTGGCGGCTGACCTACAAAGGTCAGTCCGGACCAGTAGGCGGAAAAGGAGCGCGGTGCGGACGGAAATGTCGCCGCAAAGGTATAGCTCATATTTGAATCTTCAGAGCAGCGTTCCTAGGAAACGCCTGAGTGCTCATGATCTTTGTAGGAGAAAAAGCGCTCGCCGGACTGCGGGCGCAGAAGTTGCTGATCCAACCTACACCGGCCAGGCTCCAGCGCCCGGCCTAGAGGGGGAGGCAAGCGCAAGACGCGGGCCGGATCCTTCTCCAACGGAGGACATCGACAGACTGTCCGCCACCAAGTCTGAGGTGGAGAGCGCCATGAACCATAGGCGCCGCCGGACAGTATTTCGTGAAGCGTGCTTCTCCCCTGAGGCATTGGATGCCTTTAACGCAGGGGACGCGCATCTCCGTGCCGCTCAAGATGGTTTTACCAGAGCCACGGAGCAATATGTGAAAGACATACGGGTAAGGGAATTTTAATGGTTGCATATACCAGTAGCCCCCGAGACTCAAAGTAGTTATGTTAACTGATTTAAGGATCATTTGAAAACGCAGGCTCTTACCAAGAAGAATGCCCAGCTGTCTCGGGAGCTGCAAGATTGCAAGGCCCAACTTGAGGCCGCACTTGCTGCCGCAGGAGGAGACGCAGAGACCCCTCTTGGTAACACATTTTTATTAATAAATATAAGCGCTGTGCAGCGTGCGCGCAAGTCTAATAATGACATTGCAGGTGCCGCCGGACAAGATCCGGACAGGCAAGCATTGCTGCGCCAGCTGAAGGCCGGCGAGAGTGTGCTGAATAGGGTGCAGCAAGAAAGGAACAAGCTCCAGGATGCCAACGCCAAGCTCGGAGAGGAGCTGAAAGGCGCTCGGGCCGAGCTGTCCGGCTCTGTTAAGGAGAATCAGCGGCTTCGTCGCGGCATTTATAGTAAGTGCTTGAGCGAACTCCTTTGAAAAGAAGAGTTCGGCGAAGAAGCAAATTTACATAGTATGTCTTGTAGGTATACTCACAGGTCGCCCTGCGGAGGAGATGCCCGTATCAAAAGGTGATCAACTTCCCGAGCTGCTGCAACTGCTCGAACGGGTTCGGCAGGCAATGAGCAGCGTCGTTCAGGCTTTATGGCCAGCCCTCACCCTACCCGAGGGCCTCGGGGAGCTTGCGGAGAAGCTGCAGGGAGTGCGGCAGCGCTTCCGTTTGTGGAAGATTTCGGCTTGCCGTCAAGGTGCCCGGGAGGCTTGGGCCATGGTGAAGACGCGGTATAAGAAGGCGGATCCCAACCATATGGCCGAAGTTGGACCGGTGGGGCCCGATGGGAAGGAGATCCCTGTGAGTTTAGTATACAGCCAAGTAGAGTTGGCTGCTAAATTTTCCCAACGGGACTGTAAGTTAGACAGCCTGTTAGACGGGATTGAGGAGGAATACAATCAATAAATTTGACAATGTATGTTTTCCTTTGAAGTGACATGTGAAATGCCTTCTAGCCGGATTGTAGATCGTTTGTCTTTGCCGACCTTTTCGCATCAACCTCGGGACCCTAGAGTCCGGAGTGTGTCCGAATACCTTTTTGGTTAAGAAACAACCGTGGTATGCATGGAGACCAGGCGTAGGGGTCATTAGTGCTTTATCAGACAAGTGCCCAACTAGTTATGTTATATTACATGGTTAGTAAGAAACATCTTCCAGGGAGAATAGTTCCGTTAAGGGTTCCTTTCCCTGGGAGGCATGCCCTAAAGTGCATGTCCGGACTGCAAAGAAAGCAGTAAAACATCTGGGGGCAGATAGATAAATAGGTAAAAAGTCATCTTTTAAGTCACCGACCGAATATTCCCTTAATAACGCTAGCTTTCGGCTTCACCCAGTCTGAGGTACACATCCGGCTGACCCGGCAGTAACAATCGCAGAGGTGCTCCCTTTACCTCCTAGCCGAACAATCGGGAACGTAGGGGTAAGCACAGGAGCCAGGCAACCCAGCTTGGCCAAAACTTAAGTCATATCGATGCATATAATGGCGAGTAAAAGGTACATGTGGAAGCTTGACACATGTGCTGGGTATGAAAACCGTGTAATTGAGCTTCTGTAAAAGAAGCCCCCAGGAATAATGAGTGCGGATGGCACATCATGCGTATGCAAAAAATGCGAAAATAGGCCCGTAAGGGCTTTTAAATAAAAAGGAATAAAAAGAGAAACAAAAGACAGCCGAAGTGTAAAAGTTTGGACGGGGGAAGGGGACGAACTCTTAGTCCGGCGCTAGGCATAGAATCGTCGGAGGCGGGCTGCGTTCCATGGGTTCGGCTCGAGTCGGTTATCCGACGCATTTCGTAGACGGTATGCTCCGCCGGTCAGGATTTGATCGATAATGAAGGGGCCCTCCCATTTGGGCTTGAGCTTGTCCTTTTTCTTGTTCGGTAGGCGTAGAACTAGTTCACCAACGTTGTAAGTCTTGGCCCATACTTCTCTGCTTTGATATCTTCGGGCCTGCTGCTGATAAAATGAGGAACGAGCCTTCGCGACGTCACTTTCTTCCTCCAATGTGTCCAAGCTGTCCTGCCGATCAAGCTCGGCCTCTCTTTCCTCATACATGCGCACTCGAGGTGATTCATGAATAATGTCACAGGGCAAGACTGCCTCTGCGCCATATACCATAAAAAATGGTGTGAATCCGATAGTACGGTTAGGCGTTGTCCGCAGCCCCCAGAGTATGGAGTCGAGCTCCTCGACCCATTGTGTGTCGGATTTAGTAAGTGACCTCACTAGTCTGGGTTTAATGCCGCTCATTATTAGACCATTTGCTCGTTCCACTTGACCGTTGGTTTGAGGGTGATAAACTGAAGCGTAGTCGAGCTTGATGCCCATATTTTTGCACCATGACTTAACCTCGTCGGCTGTGAAGTTCGTGCCGTTGTCGGTGATGATGCTGTGGGGGACTCCGTAACGGTGTACTACCCCTGATATAAAGTCTATCACTGGTCCGGACTCTGCCGTTTTGACCGGTTTGGCCTCTATCCATTTGGTGAATTTATCCACCATGAGCAATAGGTACCTTTGCTTGTGGGTTCCCCCTTTAAGGGGTCCAACCATATCAAGCCCCCAGACCGCGAACAGCCAGGTAATGGGTATGGTTTTGAGGGCGGTGGGTGGCATATGGCTCTGATTAGCAAAGAGCTGACAACCAACGCATCGCTGGACTAAGTCCTGCGCGTCTGCCCGGGCTGTCGGCCAATAAAATCCTGTACGGAATGCCTTTCCTACAAGGGCCCGGGCTGCTGCATGGTGTCCGCCTAGTCCGGCATGAATTTCAGCCAGGAGGTTTCGCCCTTCCTCTTCGGAGATACACCTCTGAAGGACTCCGGTTGTACTTTTCTTATAAAGTTCTCCCTCATGGACCTTGTAGGCTTTCGATCGCCGGACTATGCAGCGGGCCTCGTTTTGGTCTTTGGGAAGTTCCTGCCTAAGTAAGTAGGCTAGGAAAGGTTCTGTCCATGCGGCGATTACTGCCATTATGACGTGGGCTGAAGGTGTTATGTCATCTGCTGAATCACCGATTGGTGCGGTTTTTTCTGGTTTGTCACTACCGGGCTCCTCTTCCCATAGTACGGATGGCTTGAAGAGCCGTTCCAGGAAGATATTTGGAGGGACAGCATCACGTTTCGCACCGATGCGTGCCAGTACGTCGGCCGCTTGGTTATTGTCTCGGGCTATGTGATGGAATTCAAGTCCTTCAAACCGAGCTGACATTTTTAGGACAGCGTTGTGATATGCTGCCATTTTCGGATCCTTGGCGTCAAAGTCTCCGTTTATTTGGGATATTGCAAGGTTTGAATCCCCGCGCACCTCTAGGCGTTGAATGCCCATGGAGACTGCCATCCGGAGACCATGTAACAGGGCCTCGTATTCGGCTGCATTGTTGGAGTCCGTGTACATTATTTGAAGTACATACTGGACTGTATCTCCGGTTGGGGACGTCAATACAACGCCAGCCCCCAGTCCGGCCAACATTTTGGAGCCGTCGAAATGCATAGTCCAGTTGGAGTATGCGCCGTACTCTTTAGGGAGTTCGTCTTCGGTCCATTCGGCGACGAAGTCGGCCAAAACTTGTGACTTTATAGCTCGCCGAGGTTTGTAAGTTATATCGAATGGTAAGAGCTCAATGGCCCATTTTGCAATCCTGCCCGTTGCGTCGCGGTTATTTATAATGTCATTGAGTGGTACTTCAGAGGCCACTGTTATCGAACACTCTTGAAAGTAGTGCCGGAGTTTCCAGGACGCCATGAACACCGCATATGCTATCTTCTGATAGTGCGGGTAACGGGATTTGCAGGGGGTTAACACGGTGGATACATAATACACTGGTTTTTGAAGAGGGAATTTATGCCCTTCTATCTCTCGTTCGACGACGAGTACCGCGCTTACAACTTGATGTGTTGCCGCGATGTATAACAACATTGGTTCGCCCAGATTGGGCGCAGCCAGGACCGGATTGGTTGCCAATATGGCTTTTATTTCTTCGAGTCTGGCAGTGGCAGCATCCGTCCACTCGAAGTGTTCGGTGCGCCTAAGGAGGCGATAAAGGGGCAACGCCTTTTCTCCTAGACGGGAGATAAAGCGGCTTAGAGCTGCCACGCATCCTATTAATTTTTGTATTTGTTTGAGGTCTTTTGGAATATCCAATTGTGACAGAGCTCGGATTTTAGCCGGGTTTGCTTCGATTCCTCTACCGGATACAATGAAGCCCAGCAGCTTTCCGGCTGGTACACCGAAAACGCATTTTTTCGGATTCAGCTTGATGTCATATGCTCTGAGGTTGTCGAATGTGAGCCTCAAATCATCTACTAGAGTTTTGACGTGTTTTGTTTTGACGACTACGTCGTCTACGTATGCCTCGACTGTTTTGCCGATCTGGGTGGCCAGACATGTTTGGATCATGCGCTGATATGTTGCGCCGGCGTTTTTAAGTCCGAAGGGCATCGTGTTGAAGTAGAATGGTCCGTAAGGGGTGATGAATGCCGTGGCGGCTTGGTCTGCTTCTGCCATCTTAATTTGATGGTAGCCAGAGTATGCGTCGAGGAAACACAATGAATCGTGCCCCGCGGTAGCATCAATAATTTGGTCGATGCGGGGGAGAGGGAAGGGATCCTTTGGGCAAGCCTTATTGAGGTCTTTAAAATCGACACAGAGGCGCCAGGATTTGTCCTTCTTTGGTACCATTACCAGATTTGCTAGCCAGTCCGGATGTTTGATATCTCTGATGAATCCGGCTTCCAATAGTTTGGCTAGCTCTTCTCCCATTGCCTGTCTTTTGGGTTCGGAAAATCGTCGAAGAGCCTGTTTGACTGGCTTAAATCCTTTTAGGATGTTTAGGCTGTGTTCTGCCAACCTGCGTGGGATTCTGGGCATATCCGAAGGATGCCAGGCGAAGATGTCCCAATTTTCCTAAAGGAATTCACGCAGTGTGGCGTCTACTTCGGGGTTCAATTGTGCCCCAATGGAGGCCGTCTTTGTTGGGTCCGTTGGATGGACCTAGAATTTTGTTATTTCATCTGCTGGTTTGAAGGAGGTGGACTTGGATCTTTTATCGAGTATCACATCGTCCCTGTTCACCGTGGAGCGCAGCGTGGTGAGTTCTTCTGCCGCTAAGGCTTCGGATAGTGCCTCGAGGGCTAGTGCGGCTGTCTTGTTTTCGGCGCGGAGTGCTATGTCCGGATCACTAACGAGAGTGATTATTCCGCTGGGCCCAGGCATTTTGAGCTTCATGTACCCGTAGTGAGGTACTACTTGAAAAATTGTGAATGCCTCTCATCCTAATATGGCGTGATATCCGCTGCTGAACGGGGCCACTTGGAACGTGACTTCTTCGGATCTGTAATTGTCCGGAGAGCCAAACACCACATCGAGTGTAATTTTTCCGGTGCAGCGCGCTTCCCGGCTAGGGATTATTCCTCTAAAGGTTGTGCTGCTTCGCTCAATACGGCTCCAATCGATTTCCATTTTTCGCAGAGTTTCCTCGTAAATGAGGTTTAGTCCGCTGCCGCCATCCATGAGGACTTTTGTCAGTCGATATCCGTCCACTATGGGACTAAGTACCAGTGCAGCTGGCGCTCTGGCTGTTCGGAATTTAGGCTCGTCGCTAGCGTTGAAGGTAATAGCTGTGTCGCTCCATGGATTTGCTGTTGCTACTTGGTAGACTTCGGCGAGTCCGCGGATTGTTCGCTTTCACATATTGTTTGATGCGGAGGTCTCGAAGACTGTTGATACCGTACTGGTATTGTTGGAGTGGTTTCCCGGAGCTAGAAGCTCCTCGCCACTTTTGGCCACCTGCCGTAATATCCAACATGCTCGAAGGCTATGTGTTGGGACGGCTCCCTCTGTACTATGAAGCTTACAGGGTCCATTGAGCCATCCCTCCAGTACGGTTCCGTTTCCCTTATTGGGTTTTTGATTTTTCGTTTTTGCATCTGGGGCCTGAGTGTAAGGCGCCCTTTTGCTGCGGACTGGGTTTGGGGCCGGATTATCCCAAAATTGATTTTCGGTTTTCCGGAAACTCTCCATCGCACAGTACTTTCGTACTATGGATGCCAGATCGGTGAAGCGCGTAATTCTGCGACGATCAATGGCGTTTAGTATTCCCTTGTCTGTGCAGTTATTGCAGAAGATTGAGATTGCGTTTTCCTCTCGGCAGTCCTTTATCCTGTCCATAACCAGGAGGAATCTGGCCCAGTAGTGATGTACTGTTTCAGCGGGCTCTTGCCGTATTAGAGATAGATCGCATATGTCTGGGCGGGTGGGTGGACTAAAATCCGGATCCCTGCCCATCTTGGGGCTCAAAGGCCGAGGGGTTTCCGAATTTGGAAGCTTGGTTTGCTGGACACAATCCAGCGAGTCCGGAGCGATGCATGATTTTAAGTTCAATGCTCGATCGAAGTTCGTCCCTCCGCGGAAATCCGGCATGGAGGGTTCGGGAATCCGGACATGAATAGTTTTCAATACAGGCAAAGAGTTGCCGTATTGCTCCTCTACCACTGCGACGTCGTGGGTGGCCTGGGGAGAGTTAATCTCTCTCAGATCGGTTTTAAGCCCAATCTGGTTGTAGTCCGTAGCGACTCCCAGGGCGGCGATGCGATCCAAGAGCTCGTTAACAGACGAGAGCTCTATTGGATCCAACTGTTCGGCAGCTTTCGGGCTGACGCGAAGATTGCTTCCGACGACTTGAGAAGTCATTGTCGAAGCGGCGGCCGGACAGGCGGTCATAAGAAAACCACCTAGCCGGATAGTTTGGCCGGCGGCCAAGGCCCCTTCGGTGAAAACACCATCTTTGAAGATGGGTGGAGGCATCCGCTCTATCGGTGACGACACAGAGGAACTCTCAATGAAAGCACCAATGTCGGTGTCAAAACTGGTGGATCTCGGGTAGGGGGTCCCGAACTGTGCGTCTAGGCGGATGGTAACAGGAGACGAGGGACACGATGTTTTTACCCAGGTTCGGGCCCTCTTGATGGAGGTAAAACCCTACATCATGCTTGATTAATATTGATGATATGGGTAGTACAAGAGTGGATCTACCACGAGATCAAGGAGGCTAAACCCTAGAAGCTAGCCTATGGTATGATTGTTGTAATGTATGTTGTCCTACGGACTAAAGCCCTCCGGCTTATATAGACACCGGAGAGGGTTAGGGTTCAACAGAGTTAGTTACAATGGTAGGAGATCTACATATCCGTATCGCCAAGCTTGCCTTCCACGCCAAGGAAAGTCCCATCCGGATACGGGACGGAGTCTTCAATCTTGTATCTTCGTAGTCTTGGAGTCCGGCAGATAATGATAGTCCGGCTGTCCGGACACCCCCTAGTCCAGGACTCCCTCAAGTGCCCTGTGCGTTTCTCTGGCAATTTGACGCAACGAGCTCTTATACATATTTTCTCCCATCTATAAAGCTAAGATACGCCTTTGGTGCACCCTCGAAAAAAATTGACGTAGCGAGCGTCACGCACTAGTGCAGAACCAGCCTTTAGTGCCGGTTCATGACGGCCTTTAGTGCCGGTTCGCCAACCGGCACTAAAGAGTGGGGACTAAAGGCCCCCCCCCTTTAGGACCGGTTCGTCACGAACCGGCGCTAAAGTGCCACCACGTGGCACGAGCCAGGCCCGGGTGCGTGTAGGACATTAGTACCGGTTGGTAACATCAACCGGTACTAAATGTTTGGATTTTTTTTAAATTTTCCTTTAATTTTGTGTGTTCAATTTAATTTAGTGATTGTTTTACATTATAATGAGTTGTTAAATCATTAGGTGAAAGTACCACGGATTAGTTTCGACTGGATGCATTGGATCTAGCTACTAGCTAAGTGATCAAGTATAATATATATGGATATGGCATATATATACTTGATCACTTAGGTAGGATCCATCCAGCTGAAACTAATCTGCGGTTTATTTCATTAAATGATATAATAACTCATCATCATCCTCATATTAATATAAAAACTCTTGCATCATATCATCAACATGAGTATATATACTAAGCTAGCTAGCTAAAAATCATCGTAGTCGTCATTATCACTATTTAATCATCATAGTCATTACCGCTATCTAATTTAATCACCACCAACAGTAGCTTAAAGAAGAAACATTCAATTGTACTAGAAGCAAAAATATCATTGAGTTCAACATGATTTTCATGAGATTATAAGCATTCATATATAACACCACAAAAGCAAATCACTATTTGAGATTAAGTTTAGAACGAAGAACATGGACATGAAAGGACAAGTACTAAGAGCACGAACTAGCTAAATCACTCCCTGCTACTCTCTCTCTCATGTAAAATAGCATTGAACATGTATAGCTCTCCTGATTCATCATACTGGAGCATGCAGATGAACCTGTCTCCTAATCGTGGGCTGCGCTTCTCATTGCTACCCCTTAGTACTTCTCTGCGATCGTTAACAATTTTCCTCCAATCTTTCACTATTAAGCATTCATCGCTTCTAGAAATCCTAAATGCACTCATGTGCAATGCAGGATATTTTGGCCGTAAGCTAACAATTGACATGCGACCTTTAGTCTCGATCCCCTGAGGCACAACTGTCATCGGGAGTCCCTATTGAAGAACATCGTATAGTACTTAATTAATATACTTAGCAATGAAAGTTTAGCAAAAAAAATTATGTATGCAAAATATGCACTGGGGACAAATAGTAAAAATCTTACCATCATTCCTAAATAGATGTGACCGTAGTTCAATACGATCACTATTGATTGCACGTTTCGAGTACTAACATTTCTAAGTGCAGGAAGAAAATTTGTCTTGACAGTATGAAGATCCTCAAGCCATGAAACATAATGACTTATCTCCTCGCAATTTAGTTCAACTCCGGGACAGTAGTAGGTCCTGTCTACCAAGCGTCGGACATGTTTGCTTGAATGGAAATAAGCTGTCAATAGAAATTAGTTGTCAATTATTTTTAAATAAGCAATATCAAAGACAAAAATATAGTTGAGAAGAACTCACATAATAGTAGAACTGGAGGTGTCTGCACATCGACCCATATGTCTCTATTACCTTCAATATCATCTTCCGGACGAATATCAAAGGTGATAACCATATCAGGCTCAAATGCGTAAGCCTTGCATAGTGCTTGCCAAGTTTTGCATTCAAAATAGGTGTACGTGTTTGCATTGTATACTTTGGCGTTAAAGTATAACCATGCTCAGTTTTCAGGTAAATTCTCTCTACCTCCATAGTTTCCATAGCATTGAAACCTATCTTATCCAAGACAAAATTCTTGCATGGCAGGGGATGCGCTAGTAGAATAGTGAAAATTAAAAATTATAAGTCAGGAAAATGAAGCATATATAAGTCATGCTTAATTATGAAAACAGACTTGTCGTTGTGACTTACTGTATCGAATTCGAAGGTCTCATCCAGCTTGATGCTGAATCGCCTATCATCAACAAGGAAATTTCTGTCGCACAGGCCGCGCTGGTCTTCACAGTATTCACACATACTGAAATTTTTTCCATCGTCAGACGACATTTCCTATGTTCATATAGGCGAACATTAAACACTTACTAATTCAATTAATTCAACTAATTCAACTAAGCATTTACTAAAAATAAACTAGTTATATTAATTCGACTAGTTGAAATAATCTCATATGCCTAAATTTTCTTACTGAAAATAAAGTAATTATATTAATTCAACTAGTTCAAATAATCTCATATACCTAAAGGTTCTTACTAAAAATAAACTAGTTATATTAATTCAACTAGTTCAACTAAGCATTTACTAAAAATAAACTAATTATATTAATTCAACTAGTTCAAATAATCTCATATACCTAAATTTTCTTACTAAAAATAAACTAGTTATATTAATTCAACTAGTTCAAATAATCTCATATACCTAAATTTTCTTACTAAAAATAAACTAGTTCTATTAATTCAACTAGTTCAACTAAGCATTTACTAAAAATAAACTAGTTATATTAATTCAACTAGTTCAAATAATCTCATATACCTAAATTTTCTAGCTAAAAATAAATTAGTTATATTAATTCAACTAGTTCAAATAATCTCATATACCTAAAAAATTTTACTGAAATTAAACTAGTTCTATTAATTCAACTAGTTCAACTAAGCATTTACTAAAAATAAACTAGTTATATTAATTCAACTAGTTCAAATAATCTCATATACCTAAATTTTCTTACTAAAAATGAACTAGTTATATTAATTCAACTAGTTCTAATAATCTCATATACCTAAAATTTCTTACTAAAAATAAACTAGTTTTATTAATTCAACTAGTTCAACTAAGCATTTACTAAAAATAAATTAGTTATATTAATTCAACTAGTTCAAATAATCTCATATATACCTAAATTTCTTACTAAAAATAAACTAGTTCTATTAATTCAACTAGTTCAAATAATCTCATATACCTAAATTTTCTTACTAAAAATAAACTAGTTCTAATTTATCTAACATTAACATTCTAACATTCTAAAAATAAACTAGTTATATTAATTAATTCATCTAAACAATAGAAAACAGAAAAATAAGTAAAAAAATTATGTTTGTGTGTGTATGTGTGGACGTACATGTGTGTGTAGTGTGTGTGTGTGTGTGTGTGTATGTGTGTGTATGTGTGTGTGTGGGTACGATCGAGCGGGCGTACGGGCGGCGGGGGCGGCGGGGACGACGACGACGGGCGGCGGGGGCGGCGACGACGACGGGCTGCGGGGGCGCGCGGCGACGACGGGGACGGCGTCGACGGGCGGCGGGGGGCGGCGAGGGCGGCGGGGACGGCGACAACCGGTACTAAAGGCCAATTTTGGCCAGCCCAAGCGGCGGGAAACGAGGGCCTTTAGTACCGGTTGGTGGCTCCAACCGGTACTAAAGGGCAACACATTAGTACCAGTTGGAGCCACCAACCGGTACTAATGGTCATGCGCTGCCACCCGCAGTGCGTTATTTTTAGTCCCACCTCGCCGAGCGAAGGGCAGCCGCATTGGTTTATAAACCCAGCCGCGGCTGCCCTTTCGAACTCCTCTATATAGCAGTCTTCTGGGCCTAACTAGGGCGCGCTGCCCTGTGAGCCTGCTGGCCCTTCTAGGCCTGAATTTGCACACCCTAGGTCTGGCAGGCTCACCGGGCAGCGCCCCAACAATTTTTTATATAATTTTTTCTTTTCTGCATTATTTAATTTTCTTCTATTTATTTTTGAGTAATTTTTATATACTTTTTTCTTTTCTGCTTTATTTTTTCTTCTATTTTTTCTGAGTAGTTTTTTTTGCTGTATTTAGTTTCTTTGTGAATATTTTTGCTTTATATAATTTTTTTCTTTTCTGCATTATTATTTTCTTTTATTTACTGTCTCACGGTCATTTAGCTCTCTAAACAAATTGGTAAATGACTGAAAAACAGAAGTGCCCGTGTAACTGATGAGTTCTCATCCGAAACCCTGATACTCCGAAAGAGATTGTCCAGTTTGTACACGAAGTTCGTCCAGTTTTTGCCGTGACCCTCTCTACTCTTTTGCGCATGCTATGCTGGTGAAATGATGATACCTTCAACAATGATGATACCTTCACGGTCATTTAGCTCTGATCTAAACAAATCGATGATTGAAAAACAGCAAATGATGTCAGAACGTGTTGGAAATTGATGACATCGCTTTGAATGCTGCATAATGCCGGCTCAAAAAAAGTGTGGAGCTCAAATAAGTTAAAAAAAATGAAGTGGCCATGTAACTGATGAGTTCTCATCCGAAACCATGATACTCCGAAAGAGATTGTCCAGTTTGTACACGAAGTTCGTCCAGTTTTTGCCGTGACCCTCTCTACTCTTTCGCAGATGCTATGAGGGTGAAATGACGATACCTTCAACATTTTCAGAGTTTGTTTTGTAGTTATTTTCATTTTCACGGTCATTTAGCTCTGATCTAAACAAATCGATGATTGAAAAACAACAAATGATGTCAGAACGTGTTGGAAATTGATGATGTCACTTCGAATGCTGCATAATGCCGGCTCAAAAAAAGTGTGGAGCTCAAATAAGTTTAAAAAAATGAAGTGGCCATGTAACTGATGAGTTCTCGTCCGAAACCCTGATACTCCGAAAGAGATTGTCCAGTTTGTACACGAAGTTCGTCCAGTTTTTGCCGTTACCCTCTCTACTCTTTCGCAGATGCTATGGGGGTGAAATGATGATACCTTCAACATTTTCAGAGTTTGTTTTGTAGTTATTTTCATTTTCACGATCATTTAGCTCTGATCTAAACAAATCGGTGACTGAAAACAACAAATGATGTCAGAACGTGTTGGAAATTGATGGTGTCACTTCGAATGCTGCATAATGCCGGCTCAAAAAAAGTCTGGAGCTCAAATAAGTTAAAAAAATGAAGTGCTCGTGTAACTGATGAGTTCTCGTCCGAAACCGGTGAAGACTCATATTGAGTCCACAAATTATACACATAGAGTTCAATGAAGACCAAATGCTTGTGATAGTTTGAGAAGTAACATATTTAAATTGTGCATCTGAACGCAGAAAAAATACATTGATCAGTACCGCCTTTCAGCCAAAACGCACTACTGCTACAGAGAAGTACATAAAAAATACATTGATCATCAATGATCTTTTTGTATAGAATCTAAATTGTCAATAGGAATCTACCACCGATTTAAAAACCGGCGAAGACTCCTATTGCAGCCACAGATCCTACACATAGAAGTCAATAAAGACCAAATGCTTGTGATAGTTTGAGAAGTAAAATATTTAAGGTGGTCAAAATCTTGCTAGGGGAGCGAGGTGGGACTAAAAATAGCCCTGTCACAACATCTTTAGTACCGGTTCGTGCCACGAACCGGTAGTAAAGATGCTGGTGCCCGGCCAGCACCTTTAGTACCGGTTCGTGGCACGAACCGGTACTAAATATCTCCTCTCGTCTAGTCATTTGAACCGGCACTAATAGACACATTAGTGCCGGCTCATATGCAAACCGGTACTAATATTTCTCAGATTTGATCCTTTTTCTACTAGTGACGTAGGGATTGCCAAGTGATCTCCCTAACAAATGTTTACATAGAATAGAGAGAGGCTACTTAAAGTAAAGCTCAGCCCATCTATAGAGGATGTGCAGTTGTAAAATAGCGCCGCTAACTCAAGATTTTGGCATCATCGTTGTCATACAAAATTAAAATTAAAATAGTAATAACAGAGCTGTCATTGTTTACACGAGTGATGTTGATGGCTACTCTACTGCATGCGTAAACAATAGCAGTGCTAGTTTATAATAGAGGAGAAAAAAGAAACGAACAAGTTGCAAGCTGAGCTAAGACCTGAGGTGATGGAGGTTGATTTGACGGTGGGCACGCCCAAACCCCAAATAACATAAAAGGAAAATCTACAAAATATTCTGAGGGTGTACTACTACTTGTGTCGCCGGCCGCCGCCGGCGGCGGCAAACCAACGAGCGACAGCGCGGCGGCCTCGTTTGGCGAGCCTGCAATCAAAAGCAGCCCGTCTTATCACCAGCAGGACGGCCCACGTGCCAGGCGACCGTAGGCTCAGTTTCTTTTTTCCTTATTTACCAGTACAGATTTTTGCTGCCATAGCCATAGCAGTACAGCACATCGCATCACCATGCCCCCAGCGGCATGCATTACATGGCTCGTGGCCATGCCGTCGCGTCAACACATTGGCCATTAAGGTCAATATATTGACCAAGCTGTGACTGTGATGGATATAATGTACAGTACCCAATATCCATTTGTGAGCTCAGACTCATCTGCATCCGGTCAAAAAAACGCATTCACAACAAATTAAAAAGAAAATCCATTTTTTTGCAAGGTGCGCTTAAAAATTCAGACCATTTGGACATGTGAGAGTTCTCAGTAAAGAAGACAAACTGGATCACAACAGTGTATGAACAGTAAATTTTTTACGGACTCTAAATTTGTCTTTTTTGTCGAGAAGTACTCAGATGTCCAAATGATCTAAAATTTGGAGCGGACCTCAAGCACCAAATTATCTACCATGCAAAATTCTAGTTTTTTTAAATCTTTCTAGTATTTGTCTTAGTTTTTTTTTCTTCAACACGGGTGCAGAGCTGCAGATGAGTCTGGGCACCGAATCGCTGCTCTCATCTTGTACTCTTATTAGTACTACTCCCTTCGGTCTAAAATAAGTGTTGCGGTTTTGAATTGGTGCTAGTTCAAAACTGCCACAATGATAAGAGGTAGTAACATTTTTTGCTTTGTCTTTAACCGCAATAAAAGAAAAAGAAAATGAAACATGTATGTACATACCCCCTCCCTCCCCCCAACTTGGTTATGTACTTTCTTTTTGAAGGATGGCGCTTGACCTATCCTTAGCATGGTGCAACAATATCTTTGATTCAAACAAACCCATTATTATCGAGATTTTAATGTGAGAATTTTTAGAAACTCCTTTTGTGAATGACTTCTCCGCACGGAAGTATTTTGTTTTCTACCGAATCGAACCTCTTAGAAAATATATCCTTGGATGGGGGTGATGATGGGCGGCGGCAGTGGTGGTCCGAGGAAGCGGCAGCGATGAATATATCAAATCCTCTATTGATGCCTTAATTTGTTAGAAAGATGGATGGATTGATTGTTGATCTTGTTAGATGGATGGATGGTGCTTGGTTTTCTCGTTGCTGCTGTCTATTGGTCATTATATCTGGGCATATCTCGGGCTGGGCCGGGCCAAAAAAAGCAGATGCTTAAAACTCAAGCCCGAGCCCGGCCCGGTCGGCCATCGGGCCTACAAAATCGGGCCCGAGTTCGGCCCGAGCCCGAGAAAGCCTGACCCAGCCCGACTACGGCTAAAAAAGCGTTTTGTGCAGGCCCGAGCCTGGCCCGACCTGCCGTCG
Organism: Triticum timopheevii; assembly: GCA_963921465.1. Taxonomy (NCBI): domain Eukaryota; kingdom Viridiplantae; phylum Streptophyta; class Magnoliopsida; order Poales; family Poaceae; genus Triticum; species Triticum timopheevii. The sequence goes on along the minus strand of OY997274.1, from coordinate 6,866,317 downwards.
GGTTCAGTTTCCAGGCTTGAGCCCGGCCAGATGGCACACTCGGGCTCAGCTCAGCCTGGGATTTTCGGCTCGGGCCGTCCAGGTCGGGCTGCCCATGGCTAGGTTTATTGGTCATATTGGTGATATTGCCTAGATATTGGTAGTGCTATGTTGTTGTGGCAAATGGATATTTCCAAAAGGAAACCAGAAGAAAAGAAATTTGAGGTGGGCATGGTTGCATTTGCTATGGATGTAATATTTAGCCCTTTATAATATTTGTAAATCACTTTTGCACTCATATTCGACAAGATAGTCTCTGAAACAACAACGTTAACAATTCATCTGGCAATTCTTAATTTCAAAATAATAAAAATTCTACTCCGTCTAAGGGTAGTATAGACATTTCAGCACACAACACAATCCACAATTTCAAACAACAATCTTAGAAAAGAACTCGACGGCAGATTTTGGGAGAAGCCGATTCTGGGAGAATTTTTTAGAATCCTGTAGAATCTTGCGTGAAAAGAACTGGGCCCTAGTATTGTCGGCACAAGTGGATGAAACGATGAATTTGGATGTGTTATTTGGAGCAGGATTCTAGCGCCGAGAACCCTCAGGGCTCACTTGGTTCAAAAGATTTCTAGCCCAAGAACCTTCACTGGTAGGACCCGACAACACCGTCCAAGCACATGTACCAAGTAGAAATCACCTTGGTTTTTCCCACAGACAGAAAGAAAAAAGAAAATCTATCTCATTTCTCCTTGCTTTTGTTTGGTTATGTAGTTCACATTTCGTGCGGGCCCATGGCGGTGACCGGCCACATATATTGACCAGCTTTGTGATCACATGTAAAGATTTTCCTCTTGTCTTTGGCTGCAAAAGAAAAAGAAACAGGACACATGCTTTTTTTTCGAAAATTATAGAATACACATACGCCGCAAAACGAACGTGCCCAAAAACCGAACGCGTGACACTTGTTGGGTCCAGAAATAAAATGAACGGCGTTGGCGTGGTGCCTGCAAACAAGCAGGTTTCGCTCCCGTGGCGAAACATACAACGAAAGGGACCATCGTACGTACGTGGGAAGCAAGGAGTGTACTGCACAATTTGTACGTGACATTGCCGGACCGGTGCCGGTGCAATATTTCTCTTTTGGAACAAGAGACCGTGGCAAGCAAGAAGGGACTCGAAGGACCTAGACTCACTTGAAAAAAATAAAAATAAATACTCACGTCAAATAAGCATTGCAAAAAAAAAACATCTTACAAAAGGAACCGTCTACAAAAGCAAAATTATAACCCGGTCCAAAATATTATGCAAACAACCACCCTAAATCATGAAACTAGGTTGCAATCTAGTCCTTTTTAAATGTAGAGGGCATAAGATTTAACGACTTTATTCTTTAAAAAGTGGCAAGTGATGTGCCCATCGGTCGGCAGCGAGGCGGACTTTGTCAATATCAATACCTGCCAGCCCATTCTATCGAAGATGTTCATAGGGGTCGGGCATGCATGTGGATTCATCGGGGGGGGGGGGGGGGGGGTAGTTATGTTCCGTGTTTTGAAAAAAAAAAGAATCGAGCGGAAGTGTGACGCCCGGATAATCATGCTACAGTAATCCCATGTTAACGATGCCACGTCACCACAGTTACTGTTGTTAAATCTCGCGTTAATTCGAAACCGCTTCAAAATTCAAATTTAAATTAATGGCAAACAACAAAAGTTTTTAAAAGTTAAAACAAAAATGTTCGGGCGGTGCCATATTTTGCTTAAGTAAATATGGTGTAATAAACACATTTTTATAAAGTGCCTAGATAATTTAAAATGATTTAAAATAGGAAAGAAAATAAATAAAAGGAAAAGACTAAACATGATTAAAACAAAAACAAAACAAAGTAAAAGGACCCCCCTAGCTGGGCCTTGGCCAGGCTACTGGGCCGCCAGGCCGGCCCAACCGCGCCCGCTACTACTCCCCACCGGGAGCCAGAAACCCTAGCCCCTCTCCCCCACTACCCCGACCCCCTCTCTCTCTCGCTCGCTCCTCCACTCACCCCCGCGAGTTTCCCCTCCACCGTCACGTCTCCTTCGCCCGTCGCCGTCTTCCCTGCTCCGTCGAGGCCGCCAACCGCCGGCACCGAAGGCCGCCCCACTCCACGGCCTCATCTTCCTCCACACCTCTGCTTCATCCTCGCGCCTGCCGGCCCGTCCGGCCACCGGACCTCGTCGGCAGGGTCCCGCCGGCCCCGCCCCAAGTGGATCTCGATCGGGGGCAATCGATGCCCCCGACCCGTCACGCGCCATCGCCCCACCACCCCCGACGTCGACGTCCCGGAGCGCCTTCGCCGGACCTCCCCGCCGGCCTGCTTCCCCTCCGCCGCATCGTCTTCGTCCTCCTCCTCGCCCCCCATTGCCCTGGACCCTACGCGCCCCCCCCCCCCCCCCGTGAGCACCTCTCCTCCTCCTTCCCCTGGGTTCCCGCTCGACGACCGCGGCCATAGCCGTCGTGCGCACGCGCGCTCGCACTCCCGCCGCGTGCCTCGCCTCACCTTCCCTCCCTGTGAGCTGCTTCGGCCAGCCCCGCCACTACCTCCACCACCGCGCCACCCGCGGCCCTCCGTCGCCTCTCCTGGCCGGCGTCGTGGGCGCCGGCGGTCCATGGCCTCGCCCGAGCAACCTCTGGGCTCGCCTCACGCCAGGCGCCCCTGCGCCCGTTAGCCCGCACGCCCGCAAGCCCTTGCGCCCGCTTAGGCCCCTAGGGCCAATGACAGTCGGGGCCCAAACCCCCCCAGAACGATTTTATATATAAAAAAAGAATAAAAAATGATAATAAGTAATTAAAATTATTAATTAATCAATTAGTTAATTAAATTAATTAACTTAATTAATTAGGTTTAAATAAACTAATTAAAATCTATTACCCTAATAACCTAGTTAGGCTAAATTAATTAGTTAGTTAATGTAACAGCCAATGACAGGGGGCCCCACCCCTTATTGACCAGTCAAACGTTGACTGGTCAACTGGGACCCCTGGCCCACCTGTCAGCCTCTGGTACACTTCTGTGTACGCAGAGCTGGGTGCACCTAGCATTTAGCTATTTAATTTCGAATTAATAATGATTTCAGAATATTGCTAAAACTTGGAAAAATCATATCTTTTAATCCGTAACTCGGATGAAAATACTTTCTACATGAAAGTTGCTCAGAACGACGAGACGAATCCGGGTACGCAGCCTGTTCGTTCGCCACGCATCCCTAGCATAGCGAACACGCAACTTTCCCCCTCCGGTTCACCGGTCCGAAAACGCGAAACACCGGGAATACTTTCCCGGATGTTTTCCCCCTTCGTCGGTATCACCTACTACTGCGATTGGGCACACCTAGCATCGTTACTTGTCATGTCATGCATCGGTATGCATCTGTTTGCATTGTATTCATTGTTTCTTCCCCCTCTTCTCTCCGGTAGACTACGAGACCGACGCTGCTGCTGCCCAGTTTGACTACGGAGTTGACGACCCCTCCTTCTTGCCAGAGCAATCAGGCAAGCCCCCCCCCCCCCCCTTGATCACCAGATATCGCCTATTCTTCTCTATACTGCTTGCATTAGAGTAGTGTAGCATGTTACTGTTCGGTTACTCCTATTCTGTTGCATAGCCTGTCATTATTGCTACAGTCATTGATACCTTACCCGCAATCCTAAATGCTTAGTATAGGATGCTAGTTTATCATCATTGGCCCTACATTCTTGTCAGTCTGCCTTGCTATACTATTGGGCCGTGATCACTCGGGAGGTGATCACGGGTATATACTATACATACATACTATACAGATGGTGACTAAAGTCGGGTCCGCTCGAAGAGTACCCGCGAGTGATTCACGGATTGGGGGCTGAAAGGACCTTTGTCCCGACGGCCCTCTGTGTGGATCTTTGTGGCGGAGCAACAGGGCAGGTTGAGACCACCTAGGCGAGAGGTGCGCCTGGCCCTGGTCGGCGTCCGCAGTTGCTTCATAATAACACGCTTAACGAGATCTGGGTATTTGATCTGAGTCTGGCCATTTGGTCTATACGCACTAACCATCTACACGGGAGTAGTTATGGGTATCCCGGCGTCATGGTATCAGCCGAAGCCTTCGTGACGTCAGCGACTGAGTGGCGCGCGCCGGATTGGACTGGAACGCCACTAGGCTAGGTCTGCTTCCGGCCGCGTTCGCAACATGCAGGTGTGCAAAGGGCGATGGGCCCAGACCCCTGCGCCATAGGAGTTAGACCGGCGTGCTGACCTCTTTGTTGTGCCTAGGTGGGGCTGTGACGTGTTGATCTTCCGAGGCCGGGCATGACCCAGGAAAGTGTGTTCGGCCAAATGGGATCGAGCGTGTTGGGTTATGTGGTGCACCCCTGCAGGGAAGTTTATCTATTCGAATAGCCGTGTCCCTCGGTAAAAGGACGACCCGGAGTTGTACCTTGACCTTATGACAACTAGAACCAGATACTTAATAAAACACGCCCTTCCAAGAGCCAGATACAACCCGGTGATCGCTCTCTAACAGGGCGACGAGGAGAGGATTGCCGGGTAGGATTATGCTATGCGATGCTACTGGAGATGCTACTTGGAGATGCTACTTGGAGGACTTCAATCTACTCTCTTCTACATGCCGCAAGACGGAGGCTGCCAGAAGCGTAGTCTTCGATAGGACTAGCTATCCCCCTCTTATTCTGGCATTCTGCAGTTCAGTCCACTGATATGGCCTCCTTACACATATACCCATGCATATGTAGTGTAGATCCTTGCTTGCGAGTACTTTGGATGAGTACTCACGGTTGCTTTCTCCCCCTTTTCCCCCTTTTTGTTTCTTTCTGGTAGTCGAAACCAGATGCTAGAGCCCAGGAGCCAGACGCCACCGTCGATGACGACTACTACACTGGAGGTGCCTACTACTACGTGCAGGCTGCTGACGACGACCAGGAGTAGTTTAGGAGGATCCCAGGCAGGAGGCCTGCGCCTCTTTCGATCTGTATCCCAGTTTGTGCTAGCCTTCTTAAGGCAAACTTGTTTAACTTATGTCTGTACTCAGATATTGTTGCTTCCGCTGACTCGTCTATGATCGAGCACTTGTATTCGAGCCCTCGAGGCCCCTGGCTTGTATTATGATGCTTGTATGACTTATTTATGTTTTAGAGTTGTGTTGTGATATCTTCCCGTGAGTCCCTAATCTTGATCGTACACATTTGCGTGCATGATTAGTGTACGATTGAATCGGGGGCGTCACAAGTTGGTACCAGAGCCGACTGCCTGTAGGAATCCCCCTTCCAAACTCCTTGGCCGAAGTCGAGTCTAGAATTTAGAAAACTTTTACTAACATGGCTGTGCGGCTTACGGCCCCACATTGCCATTGGGTGGTATTAGGATCTTTTACTCCTCGTCTGTACTCTGGGCCTCTGATCTCTCTTCTATTCGGGTTAAATGATTTTACTAAATCTAACTCTAGGTTCTCGTAACTACTTCCTCCCGGAGAGCCATTCGATACAGGTGATCGCCCGATGCACTAGAAGATTCCGAAGTTACTCTCCGATGTTCCCTTGATACTTGTGCCCACTGCCTTTGCAAATTCCCTGCCAGTGTATATCATTATGGATAACGAAATACACTTTCCCTTTCAATCCAATTGATCTTGTTATTACAAGATACGCCGAAAATTCTCTATTGCTCCGAGAATACTTTGTGCCTACTGCCTTGCAGTTCTAATCCACCCGAATACCCCTATGGATAATTCCTCGCACTTATCGAATATCCGCCCATCCCCAATTGTTTATGTGTTTCGCAAAGTCTTCAAAATACTATTCAATCCTCCGAAAATCCTTAGCAGCTTTATTGCTCTACAAATACTTGTCTACTAGCATTATGGATGCTTCCCATATATCTGGCAATATACACTAGTATCTTTTGACACCGTCATTTTGATCCTATTGATTCAACATGTGTGCGAATGCACACAATCATCTATCAGCCCTTCTAAATTATCTTTCCGGCTCAGACATCATTTTTGAACATGAGCTGGTTCTCGACCAAACTATTTGTCGCCAATTGTGCCTCTGGTCTATCCAACTTATCCATCCTTGATCAGAGCGACTGCTTCTGATCCTTTGTTTTGGAAATTGTAATTCCTTTGTTATCTAAGCATCGAATTATTCCGATGTTCTATAATATGATGTTCGTGCATTCTTTCTTCCTCTGATGGAGTACCGATACTCACATCAGCTCCGTTGTGGATCACCCGATCCATTGTTGGATTGTTATCCGATAGTGTCCTTCATAGTCAATCACCTTGTGAGTTCTTCCCCTGATACATAGTGCCTTTGGTAAATTGTATCATCTTCTTGGCCAACCATGCTCTGCTTTCGAGCTGGTGGTATTTACTATTGAAGCTTGTGGTATATGTTTCCACGATACCCTGACGGGTTGAACCTATACCTTCCTTAATATGTGTGAACTCGAAAGTTTTCACGAGTCATACTCTTCTGGTATTTTGCTAGATAAAATTTCAACATTACAACTTCTTCGAAAATAAGAAGTGAATGAAAGGTTATGCATTAGAGAAGTGGGAGTCGACTTTGAGATTGTGTTCATGCCCATGGACATGATGTAGATCGTATCATTAAAGCTTCTCTTAAAATTAATTATTCCTTTGGTATAAGTTCATCTTATATCTGGAATCTGGCCTTTTGCAATCGTGGTTCCGACCATGTTCTCCTTTAAATACCATTTCTTGTGCAAGTTTAAGCACTTGTCTTCTGCGGAGTAATATCCCAGTCCAACCTCTACTTTGATTTGTCGTCGAGTATCACCCCCCTGGTATCTCAAGATTATCACGGAACTGCATAACTTCTTATGAGTTCTTCATCAAGTGCTATATTCTCATTGATTCCAATTTTTCACGGGCTCTGAGTTATTAAACACTCAAAGACACCGATAACTGACTCGAGTCCGCATCGCGATTAAACGACTCTTAGTAGTCTTCTTTGCTTACGAGTTTGTACGCGATCACGTCTTCCCTAGCCTGATCGGCTATATCATTACCGTGCTAAATTTTAACTGTGCTACCTGGTCCTTCTTCCCGGAGCACAAAAATTTTCGACGATGAGCTAAGCTTACGTCGATATTCCTCGTCATATCAGTTCGCCTTGAACAACAATCTTGATTACAAGTTTGTGTCCTACCCATGGTTCCAATAACCTTCCGCTACCTCATTCCTTTGACTTGATGTCGTCACTGATTGATTACATCTTCATGAAATCTCTCGACAAATGTGTCGTGATCATCATCAACCTTATGAGCTCTTCCAGGATATCAATTGAATTCATGATGGGAAATACCATCCTTGCCCCTTGATGATTTGTGTTATCATCGACAACATCCTTGATTTCCCTCTCAACACAAACTTGTTCGTGTTTTGTGTTATACCTTGAGATCCTTGCTATCCAGCATTTGTTCTTCTTTACCTTGGAAGTTTTACCATCTTTTATGTCAAGAATGTTGTGAGAATTGCTCCACCTCTTAAGAATTCTTGATATAGTAACACTTCTTCCCATCACCATTCTTTCTTGGTCCTCGTGTTGATTCCAACCAGGGTACCAACAAGTGAGCGGTGCTGTTTGGATTCCGCCCTTCTAGCAACCCTATTGCTTTGAAGTTAATGGTCGGCCGTTCATTCTTAGACTATTGATTATTGAATCACCATTCCAATGTTAGCCGTGCAACCCATCCCATATTTCGGGCGCACCTTTCAACCATTGTTAAATTGTGGATGTTTTCCTCAAGCATACATCAATATATCATTTTGATCTGACAAATATTATCTCCTTGTTCACGTAATGGTGGAAATCCATCTTTTGTTAATCTCGATGAATTGCCGTTGAATACCATCAGCCACCTCCTCGTCCTCTCGTTGGTTTACCGATGAACTCTTGTTTCAGAACTGGCTTCCATGGTTCATCTCCCGAGAATCTTCGATGTCATCTCGTCAATTTGTATCGCACCTTTTCTCCTCAAGCATCGTGAGTTTGAGGTATCCTAACACCGATCAAATCTGAATCTCGGTCAGATATGATGGTTGGAACATTTTTCCAAGAGTTATAACACTGGTCTTTTATGACCCGGTAAGGTGATGGCATGCCCAGCACACCTGGCCGGATGACCTGTTGTTATAGTTTCCTTTTTAACAAGGTTAACCCTTTTTCCATGAGGGAATTGAATGCCTTGTTTAATAAGTTTATCCTGATGGATCGTTTGTGTATCCAAAGTCTGACCTTTGCTTGAAGAACATGTCAATGCTATCTCGAAGCATGTATGTGGTACTCCGATTTTCAATAAGAACATTTGAAGCCCAATGCTAAATGTTTCCTGCTCAATTATCCAAACACCGTTGTATGGGTAATGTCTTGAAATTTCTCTCCCCTTACCTATCGGGTTTTCTACATTATATCCTGTCAGGATATCATGCTCCGCTTGTCCTTGGGAAGGATATACCCTTGTAAAATGTGTGTAAACACATTTCCCCTTCCATTGTTTTGTTTAACCTCTCTTGTATGGTGACTTAACTAAGCAGAGATAATTCCCTGCTTAGGTAAGCACCTTGTTGTACCACTCTGTCTGTAAGACCCTGTTACTATTGTTGATGACATTCCGGTAACCACCGATGGGTGAGAACTTTGCCAATTGGTTCGCCTCGTTCAACGAGCAGGAAAATGGTTTGTCTTTGTTCCTCGTCCTTGGTACCGACTGTTGGGGAACGTTGCAGAAAATTAAAATTTTTCCTACGGCTTCACCAAGATCCGTCTATGAGTTCATCTAAGCAACGAGTCATGGGAGAGAGCTTGCATCTACATACCACTTGTAGATCGCGTGCGGAAGCTTGCAAGGTGATGATGGAGTCGTACTCGAACGTGATTCAGATCACCGATGCCAAGTGCTGAACGGACAGCACCTCCGTGTTCAACACACGTACGGGACGAGCGACGTCTCCTCCTTCTTGATCCAGCAAGGGGGAAGGAGAGGTTGAGGAAGACAGCTCCACCGGCAGCACGACGGCGTGGTGATGGTGGAGAAGCAGTACTCCGACAGGGCTTCGCCGAGCACACAACGAAGGAGGAGAGGTGTTGGGGAGGGAGAAGGAGGCAACCAAAGGCCAAGGACTCAGGGTATGAAGTCCCTCCTCTCCCCCACTATATATAGGAGGGCCAAGGGGGGGGTGGCCGGCCCTAGGAGATCCAATCTCCTAGGGGGGCGGCGGCCAAGGGGGGTTTCCCTCCCCCCCAAGGCACCTAGGAGGTGCCTTCCCCTCCTAGGACTCTTGCCCCCTTGAACCCTAGGCGCATGGGCCTATGTGGGGCTGGTGCCCTTGGCCCATGCAGGCCAAGGCGCACCCCCTACAGCCCATGTGGCCCCCCGGGGCAGGTGGCCCCACCCGGTGGGCCCCCGGGACCCCTCCGGTGGTCCCGGTACAATACCGATAACCCCGAAACTTGTCCCGATGCCCGAAACAGGACTTCCCATATATAAATCTTTACCTCCGGACCATTCCGGAACTCCTCGTGACGTCCGGGATCTCATCCGGGACTCCGAACATCATTCGGTAGTCACATACTTGACTTCCTACTAACCCTAGCGTCACCGAACCTTAAGTGTGTAGACCCTACGGGTTCGGGAGACACGCAGACATGACCGAGACGACTCTCGGGCAATAACCAACAGCGGGGTCTGGATATCCATGTTGGCTCCCACATGCTCCTCGATGATTTCATCGGTTGAACCACGATGTCGAGGATTCGATCAAACCCTGTATACAATTCCCTTTGTCAATCGGTACGTTACTTGCCCGAGACTCGATCGTCGGTATCCCAATACCTTGTTCAGTCTCGTTACCCGGCAAGTCACTTTACTCGTACCGTAATGCATGATCCCGTGGCCAACACCTTGGTCACATTGAGCTCATTATGATGATGCATTACCGAGTGGGCCCAGAGATACCTCTCCGTTATACGGAGTGACAAATCCCAGTCTCGATCCGTGTCAACCCAACAGATACTTTCGGAGATACCTGTAATGCACCTTTATAGTCACCCAGTTACGTTGTGACGTTTGATACACCCAAGGCACTCCTACGGTAACCGGGAGTTACACGATCTCATGGTCGAAGGAATAGATACTTGACATTGGCAAAGCTTCTAGCAAACGAACTATACGATCTTTTATGCTATGCTTATGATTGGGTCTTGTCCATCACATCATTCTCCTAATGATGTGATCCCGTTATCAACGACATCCTATGTCCATAGTCAGGAAACCATGACTATCTATTGATCATAACGAGCTAGTCAACTAGAGGCTCACTAGGGACTCATTGGGTCTAAGTGTTCACACGTGTATTACGATTTCCGGATAATACAGTTATAGCATGAACAAAAGACAATTATCATGAACATTGAAATATAATAATCCTTTTATTATTGCCTCTAGGGCATATTTCCAACAGTCTCCCACTTGCACTAGAGTCACCAATCTAGTTACATTGTGATGAATCGAACACCCATAGAGTTCTGGTGTTGATCATGTTTTGCACGCGAGAGAGGTTTAGTCAACGGATCTGCGACATTCAGATCCGTGTGCACTTTGCAAATCTCTATGTCTCCATCTTGAACATTTTCACGGATGGAGTTGAAACGACGCTTGATGTGCCTGGTCTTCTTGTGAAACCTGGGCTCCTTGGCAAGGGCAATAGCTCCAGTGTTGTCACAGAAGAGTTTGATCGGCCCCGACGCATTGGGTATGACTCCTAGGTCGGTGATGAACTCCTTCATCCAAATCGCTTCATGCGCTGCCTCTGAGGCTGCCATGTACTCCGCTTCACATGTAGATCCCGCCACGACGCTCTGCTTGCAGCTGCACCAGCTTACTGCTCCACCATTCAACATATACACGTATCCGGTTTGTGACTTAGAGTCATCCAGATCTGAGTCGAAGCTAGCGTCGACGTAACCCTTTACGACGAGCTCTTCATCTCCTCCATAAACGAGAAACATGTCCTTTGTCCTTTTCAGGTACTTCAGGATATTCTTGACCGCTGTCCAGTGTTCCTTGCCGGGGTTACTTTGGTATCTTGCAACCAAACTTACGGCAAGGTTTACATCGGGTCTGGTACACAGCATGGCATACATAATAGACCCTATGGCTGAAGCATAGGGGATGACACTCATCTCTTCTTTATCTTTTGCCGTGGTCGGTGACTGAGCCAAGCTCAATCTCACACCTTGTAACATAGGCAAGAACCCCTTCTTGGACTGATCCATTTTGAACCTCTTCAAAATCTTATCAAGGTATGTGCTTTGTGAAAGACCTATGAGGCGTCTCGATCTATCTCTATAGATCTTGATGCCTAATATATAAGCAGCTTCTCCAAGGTCCTTCATTGAAAAACACTTGTTCAAGTAGGCCTTAATGCTGTCCAGGAGTTTCGTATCATTTCCCATCAAGAGTATGTCATCTACATATAATAGGAGAAATGCTACAGAGCTCCCACTCACTTTCTTGTAAACGCAGGCTTCTCCATAAGTCTGCGTAAACCCAAACGCTTTGATCATCTCATCAAAGCGAATGTTCCAACTCCGAGATGCTTGCACCAGTCCATAAATGGATCGCTGGAGCTTGCATACTTTGTTAGCGTTCTGAGGAACGACAAAACCTTCCGGCTGCATCATATACAGCTCTTCCTTAAGATGTCCATTAAGGAATGCCGTTTTGACGTCCATCTGCCATATCTCATAATCATAGTATGCGGCAATTGCTAACATGATTCGGACGGACTTAAGCTTCGCCACGGGAGAGAATGTCTCGTCGTAGTCAATCCCTTGAACTTGTCGATAACCCTTAGCGACAAGTCGAGCTTTATAGATGGTAACATTACCATCCGCGTCCGTCTTCTTCTTAAAAATCCATTTATTTTCTATCGCTCGCCGATCATCGGGCAAGTCTGTCAAAGTCCATACTTTGTTTTCATACATGGATCCTATCTCGGATTTCATGGCCTCAAGCCATTTGTTGGAATCCGGGCCCGCCATTGCTTCTTCATAGTTCGAAGGTTCATTGTTGTCCAGCAACATGATTTCCATGACAGGGTTGCCGTACCACTCTGGTGCAGAACGTGTCCTTGTGGACCTTCGAAATTCAGTAGCAACTAGATCTGAAGTACCTTGATCATCATCAACATTTTCCTCTTCAGTTGGTGTGGGCATTACAGGAATGGTTTCCTGCGCTGCACCACTTTCCCGTTCGAGAGGTAGTACTTCATCGAGTTCTACTTTCCTCCCACTTACTTCTTTCGAGAGAAACTCTTTCTCCAGAAAGCATCCGTTCTTGGCAACAAAGATCTTGCCTTCGGATCTTAAGTAGAAGGTATACCCGACAGTTTCCTTAGGGTATCCTATGAATACGCATTTTTCCGACTTGGGTTCGAGCTTTTCAGGTTGAAGTTTCTTGACATAAGCATCGCATCCCCAAACTTTTAGAAACGACAGCTTAGGTTTCTTCCCAAACCATAATTCATACGGTGTCGTCTCAACGGATTTAGACGGTGCCCTATTTAAAGTGAATGTAGCTGTCTCTAGAGCGTATCCCCAAAATGATAGCGGTAAATCGGTAAGAGACATCATAGACCGCACCATATCCAATAGAGTGCGATTACGACGTTCGGACACACCGTTTCGCTGAGGTGTTCCAGGCGGCGTGAGTTGTGAAACGATTCCACATTTTCTTAAGTGTGTACCAAATTCGTGACTTAAGTATTCGCCCCCACGATCTGATCGTAGGAACTTTATCTTACGGTCATGTTGATTCTCTACCTCACTCTGAAATTCCTTGAACTTTTCAAAGGTCTCAGACTTGTGTTTCATTAAGTAGACATACCCATATCTACTCAAGTCGTCAGTGAGAGTGAGAACATAACGATATCCTCCGCGAGCCTCAACGCTCATTGGACCGCACACATCGGTATGTATGATTTCCAACAAGTTGGTTGCTCGCTCCATTGTTCCGGAGAACGGAGTCTTGGTCATTTTGCCTAAGAGGCAAGGTTCGCATGTGTCAAATGATTCATAATCAAGAGACTCTAAAAGTCCATCAGCATGGAGCTTCTTCATGCGCTTGACACCAATGTGACCAAGGCGGCAGTGCCACAAGTATGTGGGACTATCGTTATCAACTTTACATCTTTTGGCATCCACACTATGAACATGTGTAATATTACGCTCGAGATTCATCAAGAATAAACCATTGACCATCGGAGCATGACCATAAAACATATCTCTCATATAAATCGAACAACCATTATTCTCAGACTTAAATGAGTAGCCATCTCGTATTAAACGAGATCCAGATACAATGTTCATGCTCAAACTTGGCACTAAATAACAATTATTGAGGTTTAAAACTAATCCCGTAGGTAAATGTAGAGGCAGCGTGCCGACGGCGATCACATCGACCCTGGAGCCATTCCCGACGCGCATCGTCACCTCGTCCTTCGCCAGTCTCCGTTTATTCCGCAGCTCCTGCTGTGAGTTACATATGTGAGCAACGGCACCGGTATCAAATACCCAGGAGTTACTTCGAGTACTGGTAAGGTACACATCAATTACATGTATATCAAATATACCTTTGGTGTTGCCGGCCTTCTTATCCGCTAAGTATTTGGGGCAGTTCCGCTTCCAGTGCCCCTTCCCCTTGCAATAAAAGCACTCAGTCTCAGGCTTGGGTCCATTCTTTGACTTCTTCCCGGCAACAGGCTTACCGGGCGCGGCAACATCTTTGCCGTCCTTCTTGAAGTTCTTCTTACCCTTGCCCTTCTTGAACTTAGTGGTCTTATTGACCATCAACACTTGATGTTCTTTCTTGATTTCAGCCTCTGCTGACTTCAGCATCGAGAACACTTCAGGAATGGTCTTTACCATCCCCTGCATGTTGTAGTTCATCACAAAGCTCTTGTAGCTTGGTGGGAGCGACTGGAGGATTCTGTCAATGACCGCCTCATCTGGGAGGTTAATGTTCAACTGGGTCATACGTGCGTGCAACCCAGACATCTTCAGGATGTGTTCACTGACAGAACTGTTCTCCTCCATCTTACAACTGTAGAACTTGTCGGAGACATCATATCTCTCGACCCGGGCATGAGCTTGGAAAACTAGTTTCAGCTCTTCGAACATCTCATATGCTCCGTGATGCTCAAAACGCTTTTGGAGCCCCGGTTCTAAGCTGTAAAGCATGCCGCACTGAACGAGGGAGTAATCATCAGCACGAGTTTGCCAAGCGTTCATAACGTCTTGGTTCTCTGGGACGGGAGCGGCACCTAGCGGTCCTTCTAGGACATATTGCTTCCTGGCAGCTATGAGGATGATCCTCAGGTTTCGGACCCAGTCCGTATAGTTGCTGCCATCATCTTTCAGCTTGGTTTTCTCTAGGAACGCGTTGAAGTTCATGTTGACATGAGCGTTGGCCATTGATCTACAATACATATTTGCAAAGGTTTTAGACTAAGTTCATGATAATAAAGTTCTTAATCAAAATTATGAACTCCCACTTAGATTAGACATCCCTCTAGTCATCTAAGTGTTACACGATCCGAGTCGACTAGCCCGTGTCCGATCATCACGTGAGACGGACTAGTCATCGTCGGTGAACATCTTTATGTTGATCGTATCTTCCATACGACTCGTGTTCGACCTTTCGGTCTCCGTGTTCCGAGGCCATGTCTGCACATGCTAGGCTCGTCAAGTTAACCCTAAGTGTTTTCGCTGTGTAAAACTGTCTTACACCCGTTGTATGTGAACGTAAGGATCCATCACACCCGATCATCACGTGGTGCTTAGAAACGACGAACTGTAGCAACGGTGCACAGTTAGGGGAGAACACTTCTTGAAATTTTGTAAGGGATCATCTTATTTACTACCGTCGTCCTAAGTAAACAAGATGCATAAACATAATAAACATCACATGCAATTATATGGTTGTGACATGATATGGCCAATATCATCAAGCTCCATTGATCTCCATCTTCGGGGCTCCATGATCATCTTGTCACCGGCTTGACACCATGATCTCCATCATCATGATCTCCATCATCGTGTCTTCATGAAGTTGTCACGCCAACGACTACTTCTACTTCTATGACTAACGCGTTTAGTAATGAAGTAAAGTAGTTTACATGGCGTTCTTCAATGACACGCAGGTCATACAAAAAAAAAAGACAACTCCTATGGCTCCTGCCGGTTGTCATACTCATCGACATGCAAGTCGTGAATCCTATTACAAGAACATGATCTCATACATCACAATTCAACATTCATCACAACTTCTGGCCATATCACATCACATGATCAATCGCTGCAAAAACAAGTTAGACGTTCTCTAGTTGTTGTTGCATCTTTTACGTGGCTGCGATTGGGTTCTAGCAAGAACGTTTTCTTACCTACGAATCACCACAACGTGATTTTGTCAACTTCTATTTACCCTTCATAAGGGCCTTGTTCATCGATTCCGCTCCAACTAAAGTGGGAGAGACAGACACCCGCCAGCCACCTTATGCAACTAGTGCATGTTAGTCGGTGGAACCGGTCTCACGTAAGCGTACGTGTAAGGTTGGTCCGGGCCGCTTCATCCCACAATACCGTTGAGCAAGAAAAGACTAGTAGAGGCAAGTAAGATGACAAGATCAACGCCCACAACAAATTGTGTTCTACTCGTGCATTAGAGAACTACGCATAGACCTAGCTCATGATGCCACTGTTGGGGAACGTTGCAGAAAATTAAAATTTTTCCTACGGCTTCACCAAGATCCGTCTATGAGTTCATCTAAGCAACGAGTCATGGGAGAGAGCTTGCATCTACATACCACTTGTAGATCGCGTGCGGAAGCTTGCAAGGTGATGATGGAGTCGTACTCGAACGTGATTCAGATCACCGATGCCAAGTGCTGAACGGACAGCACCTCCGTGTTCAACACACGTACGGGACGAGCGACGTCTCCTCCTTCTTGATCCAGCAAGGGGGAAGGAGAGGTTGAGGAAGACAGCTCCACCGGCAGCACGACGGCGTGGTGATGGTGGAGAAGCAGTACTCCGACAGGGCTTCGCCGAGCACACAACGAAGGAGGAGAGGTGTTGGGGAGGGAGAAGGAGGCAACCAAAGGCCAAGGACTCAGGGTATGAAGTCCCTCCTCTCCCCCACTATATATAGGAGGGCCAAGGGGGGGGTGGCCGGCCCTAGGAGATCCAATCTCCTAGGGGGGCGGCGGCCAAGGGGGGTTTCCCTCCCCCCCAAGGCACCTAGGAGGTGCCTTCCCCTCCTAGGACTCTTGCCCCCTTGAACCCTAGGCGCATGGGCCTATGTGGGGCTGGTGCCCTTGGCCCATGCAGGCCAAGGCGCACCCCCTACAGCCCATGTGGCCCCCCGGGGCAGGTGGCCCCACCCGGTGGGCCCCCGGGACCCCTCCGGTGGTCCCGGTACAATACCGATAACCCCGAAACTTGTCCCGATGCCCGAAACAGGACTTCCCATATATAAATCTTTACCTCCGGACCATTCCGGAACTCCTCGTGACGTCCGGGATCTCATCCGGGACTCCGAACATCATTCGGTAGTCACATACTTGACTTCCTACTAACCCTAGCGTCACCGAACCTTAAGTGTGTAGACCCTACGGGTTCGGGAGACACGCAGACATGACCGAGACGACTCTCGGGCAATAACCAACAGCGGGGTCTGGATATCCATGTTGGCTCCCACATGCTCCTCGATGATTTCATCGGTTGAACCACGATGTCGAGGATTCGATCAAACCCTGTATACAATTCCCTTTGTCAATCGGTACGTTACTTGCCCGAGACTCGATCGTCGGTATCCCAATACCTTGTTCAGTCTCGTTACCCGGCAAGTCACTTTACTCGTACCGTAATGCATGATCCCGTGGCCAACACCTTGGTCACATTGAGCTCATTATGATGATGCATTACCGAGTGGGCCCAGAGATACCTCTCCGTTATACGGAGTGACAAATCCCAGTCTCGATCCGTGTCAACCCAACAGATACTTTCGGAGATACCTGTAATGCACCTTTATAGTCACCCAGTTACGTTGTGACGTTTGATACACCCAAGGCACTCCTACGGTAACCGGGAGTTACACGATCTCATGGTCGAAGGAATAGATACTTGACATTGGCAAAGCTTCTAGCAAACGAACTATACGATCTTTTATGCTATGCTTATGATTGGGTCTTGTCCATCACATCATTCTCCTAATGATGTGATCCCGTTATCAACGACATCCTATGTCCATAGTCAGGAAACCATGACTATCTATTGATCATAACGAGCTAGTCAACTAGAGGCTCACTAGGGACTCATTGGGTCTAAGTGTTCACACGTGTATTACGATTTCCGGATAATACAGTTATAGCATGAACAAAAGACAATTATCATGAACATTGAAATATAATAATCCTTTTATTATTGCCTCTAGGGCATATTTCCAACACCGACATTGTTGCTGACATAGCTGACAAGCTACCCACTGACATGCCTCCCGGTCGCGGCTGTGCAAGATGTCACCACCTTTCCCATTTTCAACCCACATGGTGGGCCCATAACCCACAGATCCACTGGATCGAAACCTGACTCTTCTTCACAACCCGGATTCTAATGTATCCTTTGCACTTGGCTTCGTGTGTGATTCACGAGCTAAATGCTATACCATTATTCATCCTGGGATCAAACACCATGTTATTCTCATTGTTCAAACCCCCATTCCAGCTTCTGTCTAGTCATCGAATGATTGCCTACCCATTTGAAACTTTGGTACCAGCGTATATTGCACTCAACGAATTCACTGAAATACAACTCGTGGGGTACCTCGTGTATTTCCCATTGAGTTCACCTTCAGACGCCCATCTTAGTGGAGATGCGTTCTTCCCGAGTTTTTCCCCTTGATCGCGTTCGTAGGACGATAGAGATCCCGGAGAAAGGATGAAGACTTCATCATGATGCCTTGAAACAGAGGATGAAGACATCAACATAATGGATCGACCTCTTCGAGAAGAGCAACCAAGACCGAGGACACCCGTTAGAATTGCGTAACCAGAACATTCCTCCTTACTCCCCTCTTAAATCTCGGGACGAGATTTCTTGTAGTGGAGGAGAATTGTGACGCCTGGATAATCATGCTACAGTAATCCCATGTTAACGATGCCACGTCACCACAGTTACTGTTTGTTAAATCTCGCGTTAATTTGAAACCGCTTCAAAATTCAAATTTAAATTAATGGCAAACAACAAAAGTTTTTAAAAGTTAAAACAAAAATGTTCGGGCGGTGCCATATTTTGCTTAAGTAAATATGGTGTAATAAACACATTTTTATAAAGTGCCTAGATAACTTAAAATGATTTAAAATAGGAAAGAAAATAAATAAAAGGAAAAGACTAAACATGATTAAAACAAAAACAAAACAAAGTAAAAGGACCCCCCTAGCTGGGCCTTGGCCAGGCTACTGGGCCGCCAGGCCGGCCCAACCGCGCCCGCTACTACTCCCCATCGGGAGCCAGAAACCCTAGCCCCTCTCCCCCACTACCCCGACCCCCTCTCTCTCTCGCTCGCTCCTCCACTCCCCCCCGATTTCTAGATCGGGGCAAACCTCCCCCTCCCCCAGTCAGCCCGCTCATTCCACTTCCCCTCTTCGGGATCGGGGGCGTTCGCCGCCGCCACCACGAGTTTCCCCTCCACCGTCACGTCTCCTTCGCCCGTCGCCGTCTTCCCTGCTCCGTCGAAGCCGCCAACCGCCGGCACCGAAGGCCACCCCACTCCACGGCCTCATCTTCCTCCGCACCTCTGCTTCATCCTTGCGCCTGCCGGCCCGTCCGGCCACCGGACCTCGTCGGCAGGGTCCCGCCGGCCCCGCCCCGAGTGGATCTGGATCGGGGGCAACCGATGCCCCCGACCCGTCACGCGCCATCGCCCCACCACCCCCGACGCCGACGTCCCGGAGCGCCTTTGCCGGACCTCCCCGCCGGCCTGCTTCCCCTCCGCCGCATCGTCTTCGTCCTCCTCCTCGCCCCCCATTGCCCTGGACCCTACGCGCCCCCCGTGAGCACCTCTCCTCCTCCTTCCCCTGGATTCCCGCTCGACGACCGCGGCCATAGCCGTCGTGCGCACGCGCGCTCGCACTCCCGCCGCGTGCCTCGCCTCACCTTCCCTTCCTGTGAGCTGCTTCGGCCAGCCCCGCCACTACCTCCACCACCGCGCCACCCGCAGCCCTCCGTCGCCTCTCCTGGCCGGCGTCGTGGGCGCCGGCGGTCCATGGCCTCGCCCGAGCAGCCTCTAGGCTCGCCTCGCGCCAGGCGCCCTTGCGCCCGTTAGCCTGCACGCCCGCAAGCCCTTGCGCCCGCTTAGGCCCCTAGGGCCAATGACAGTCGGGGCCCAAACCCCCCCAGAACGATTTTATATATAAAAAAAGAATAAAAAATGATAATAAGTAATTAAAATTATTAATTAATCAATTAGTTAATTAAATTAATTAGGTTTAAATAAACTAATTAAAATCTATTACCCTAATAACCTAGTTAGGCTAAATTAACTAGTTAGTTAATGTAACAGCCAATGACAGGGGGGCCCACCCCTTATTGACCAGTCAAACGTTGACTGGTCAACTAGGACCCCTGGCCCACCTGTCATCCTTTGGTACACTTCTGTGTACGCAGAGCTGGGTGCACCTAGCATTTAGCTATTTAATTTCGAACTAATAATGATTTTGGAATATTGGTAAAACTTGGAAAAATCATATCTTTTAATCCATAACTCGGATGAAAATACTTTCTACATGAAAGTTGCTCAGAACGACGAGAAGAATCCGGATACGCATCCCGTTCATCCGCCACGCATCCCTAGCATAGCGAACACGCAACTTTCCCCCTCCAGTTCACCGGTCCGAAAACGCGAAACACCGGGAATACTTTCCCGGATGTGTTCCCCCTTCGTCGGTATCACCTACTACTGCGATTGGGCACACCTAGCATCGTTACTTGTCATGTCATGCATCGGTATGCATCTATTTGCATTGTATTCATTGTTTCTTCCCCCTCTTCTCTCCGGTAGACTACGAGACCGACGCTGCTGCTGCCCAGTTCGACTACGGAGTTGACGACCCCTCCTTGCCAAAGCAATGAGGCAAGCCCCCCCCCCCCTTGATCACCAGATATCGCCTATTCTTCTCTATACTGCTTGCATTAGAGTAGTGTAGCATGTTACTGTTCGGTTACTCCTATTCTGTTGCATAGCCTGTCATTGTTGCTACAGTCATTGATACCTTACCCGCAATCCTAAATGCTTAGTATAGGATGCTAGTTTATCATCATTGGCCCTACATTCTTGTCAGTCTGCCTTGCTATACTATTGGGCCGTGATCACTCGGGAGGTGATCACGGGTATATACTATACATACATACTATACAGATGGTGACTAAAGTCGGGTCCGCTCGAAGAGTACCCGCGAGTGATTCACGGATTGGGGGCTGAAAGGACCTTTGTCCCGACAGCCCTCTGTGTGGATCTTTGTGGCGGAGCGACAGGGCGGGTTGAGACCACCTAGGCGAGAGGTGGGCCTGGCCCTGGTCGGCGTCCGCGGTTGCTTCATAATAACACGCTTAACGAGATCTGGGTATTTGATCTAAGTCTGGCCATTTGGTCTATACGCACTAACCATCTACGCGGGAGTAGCTATGGGTTTCCCGGCGTCGTGGTATCAGCCGAAGCCTTCGTGACGTCAGCGACTGAGTGGCGCGCGCCGGATTGGACTGGAACACCACTAGGCTAGGTCTTCTTCCGGCCGCGTTCGCAACGTGCAGGTGTGCAAAGGGCGATGGGCCCAGACCCCTACGCCATAGGAGTTAGACCGGCATGCTGACCTCTCTGTTGTGCCTAGGTGGGGCTGCGACGTGTTGATCTTCCGAGGCCGGGCATGACCCAGGAAAGTGTGTTCGGCCAAATGGGATCGAGCGTGTTGGGTTATGTGGTGCACCCCTCCAGGGAAGTTTATCTATTCGAATAGCCGTGTCCCTCGGTAAAAGGACGAACCGGAGTTGTACCTTGACCTTATGACAACTAGAACCGGATACTTAATAAAACACACCCTTCCAAGTGCCATATACAACCCGGTGATCGCTCTCTAACAGGGCGACGAGGAGAGGATTGCCGGGTAGGACTATGCTATGCGATGCTACTAGAGATGCTACTTGGAGATGCTACTTGGAGGACTTCAATCTACTCTCTTCTACATGCTGCAAGACGGAGGCTGCCAGAAGCGTAGTCTTCGATAGGACTAGCTATCCCCCTCTTATTTTGGCATTCTGCAGTTCAGTCCACTGATATGGCCTCCTTACACATATACCCATGCGTATGTAGTGTAGATCCTTGCTTGCGAGTACTTTGGAAGAGTACTCACCGTTGCTTTCTCCCCCTTTCCCCCCCTTTCCTATCTTTCTGGTTGTCGCAACCAGATGCTGGAGCCCAGGAGCCAGACGCCACCGTCGATGACGACAACTACACTGGAGGTGCCTACTACTCCGTGCAGGCTGCTGACGACGACCAGGAGTAGTTTAGGAGGATCCCAGGCAGGAGGCCTGTGCCTCTTTCGATCTGTATCCCAGTTTGTGCTAGCCTTCTTAAGGCAAACTTGTTTAACTTATGTCTGTACTCAGATATTGTTGCTTCCGCTGACTCGTCTATGATTGAGCACTTGTATTCGAGCCCTCGAGGCCCCTGGCTTGTATTATGATGCTTGTATGACTTATTTATGTTTTAGAGTTGTGTTGTGATATATTCCCATGAGTCCCTGATCTTGATCGTACATATTTGCGTGCATGATTAGTGTACGATTGAATCAGGGGCGTCACAAGTTGGTATCAGAGCCGACTGCCTGTAGGAATCCCCCTTCCAAACTCCTTGGCCGAAGTCGAGTCTAGAATTTAGAAAACTTTTACTAACATGGCTGTGCGGCTTACGGCCCCACATCGCCATTGGGTGGTATTAGGATCTTTTACTCCTCGTTTATACTCTGGGCCTCTGATCTCTCTTCTATTCAGGTTAAATGATTTTACTAAATCTAACTCTAGGTTCTCATAACTACTTCCTCTCGGAGAGCCATTCGATACAGGTGATCGCCCGATGCACTAGAAGATTCCGAAGTTACTCTCCGATGTTCCCTTGATACTTGTGCCCACTGCCTTTGCAAATTCCCTGCCAGTGTATATCATTATGGACAACTAAATACACTTGCCCTTTCAATCCAATTGATCTTGTTATTACAAGATACGCCGAAAATTCTCTATTGCTCTGAGAATACTTTGTGCCTACTGCCTTGCAGTTCTAATCCACCCGAATACCCCTACGGATAATTCCTCGCACTTATCGAATATCCGCCCATCCCCAATTGTTTACGTGTTTCGCAAAGTCTTCAAAATACTATTCAATCCTCCGAAAATCCTTAGCAGCTTTATTGCTCTACAAATACTTGTCTACTAGCATTATGGATGCTTCCCATATATCTGGCAATATACACTAGTATCTTTTGGCACCGTCATTTTGATCCTATTGATTCAACATGTGTGCGAATGCACACAATCATCTATCAGCCCTTCTAAATTATCTTTCCGGCTCAGACATCATTTTTGAACATGAGCTGGTTCTCGACCAAACTATTTGTCGCCAATTGTGCCTCTGGTCTATCCAACTTATCCATCCTTGATCAGAGCGACTGCTTCTGATCCTTTGTTTTGGAAATTGTAATTCCTTTGTTATCTAAGCATCGAATTATTCCGATGTTCTATAATATGATGCTCGTGCATTCTTTCTTCCTCTGATGGAGTACCGATACTCACATCAGCTCCGTTGTGGATCACCCGAGCCATTGTTGTATTGTTATCCGATAGTGTCCTTCATAGTCAATCACCTTGTGAGTTCTTCCCCTGATACATAGTGCCTTTGGTAAATTGTATCATCTTCTTGGCCAACCATGCTCTGCTTTCGAGCTGGTGGTATTTACTATTGAAGCTTGTGGTATATGTTTCCATGATACCCTGACGGGTTGAACCTATACCTTCCTTAATATGTGTGAACTCGAAAGTTTTCACGAGTCATACTCTTCTGGTATTTTGCTAGATAAAATTTCAACATTACAACTTCTTCGAAAATAAGAAGTGAATGAAAGGTTATGCATTAGAGAAGTGGGTGTCGACTTTGAGATTGTGTTCATGCCCATGGACATGATGTAGATCGTATCATTAAAGCTTCTCTTAAAATTAATTATTCCTTTGGTATAAGTTCATCTTATATCTGGGATCTGGCCTTTTGCAATCGTGGTTCCGACCATGTTCTCCTTTAAATACCATTTCTTGTGCAAGTTTAAGCACTTGTCTTCTACGGAGTAATATCCCAGTCCAACCTCTACTTCGATTTGTCGTCGAGTATCACCCCCCTGGTATCTCAAGATTATCACGGAACTGCGTAACTTCTTATGAGTTCTTCATCAAGTGCTACATTCTCATTGATTCCAATTTTTCATGGGCTCTGAGTTATTAAACACTCAAAGACACCGATAACTGACTCGAGTCCGCATCGCGCTTAAACGACTCTTAGTAGTCTTCTTTGCTGACGAGTTTGTACGCGATCACGTCTTCCCTAGCCTGATCGGCTATATCATTACCGTGCTAAATTTTAACTGTGCTACCTGGTCCTTCTTCCCGGAGCACAAAAATTTTCGACGATGAGCTAAGCTTACGTCGATCTTCCTCGTCATATCAGTTCGCCTTGAACAACAATCTTGATTACAAGTTTGTGTCCTACCCATGGTTCCAATAACCTTCCGCTACCTCATTCCTTTGACTTGATGTCGTCACTGATTGATTACATCTTCATGAAATCTCTCGAAAAATGTGTCGTGATCATCATCAACCTTATGAGCTCTTCCAGGATATCAATTGAATTCATGATGGGAAATACCATCCTTGCCCCTTGATGATTTGTGTTATCATCGACAACATCCTTGATTTCCCTCTCAACACAAACTTGTTCGTGTTTTGTGTTATACCTTGAGATCCTTGCTACCCAGCATTTGTTCTTCTTTACCTTGGAAGTTTTACCATCTTTTATGTCAAGAATGTTGTGAGAATTGCTCCACCTCTTAAGAATTCTTGATATAGTAACACTTCTTCCCATCACCATTCTTTCTTGGTCCTCGTGTTGATTCCAACCAGGGTACCAACAAGTGAGCGGTGCTGTTTGGATTCCGCCCTTCTAGCAACCCTATTGCTTTGAAGTTAATGGTTGGCCGTTCATTCTTAGACTACACAAAGCTAACTGTGATGGCCTGCACAATTTGTACGTGACACTGCCGGACCAGTGCAACATTTCCTTTTTGGAACCGGTGAAGGGCCTCCAAGGACCTAGACTCACTCATGTCAAATAGAACATCTTACGAAAGGAGCCGTCTACAAAATTGAAATTACAACCACTTCAAAAAATAAGCAAACAACACCCCGAATCATGAAACTAGGTTGCAATCTAGTCCTTTCTAAAGGCAGAGTGTTGGGTTTCATAGTAATTTCAAAAAATTTCCTACGCACACGCAAGATCATGTGATGCATAGCAACGAGGGGAGAGTGTTGTCTACGTACCCAACGCAGACCGACTGCGGAAGCGATGACACGACGTAGAGGTAGTAGTCGTACGTCTTCACGATCCAACCGATCAAGCACCGAAACTACGGCACCTCCGAGTTCGAGCACACGTTCAGCTCGATGACGATCCCCGGACTCCGATCCAGCAAAGTGTCGGGGAAGAGTTCCGTCAGCACGACGGCGTGGTGACGATCTTGATGAACTACAGCAGCAGGGCTTCGCCTAAACTCCGCTACAGTATTATCGAGGTATATGGTGGCAGGGGGCACCACACACGGCTAAGGAATAGATCATGTGGATCAACTTGTGTCTTTAGAGGTGCCCCCTGCCTCCGTATATAAAGGAGCCAAGGGGGAGGGCTGGCCGGCCAAGGAGGGGAGGCGCAGGAGAGTCCTACTCCCTCTGGGAGTAGGATTCCTCCCCCCAATCCTAGTCCAACTAGGATTCCTCGGAGGGGAAGGGAGAGAGGGGGGCCGGCCACCTTCTCCTAGTCCTAATAGGACTAGGGGAGGGGGAAGTGGCGCAGCCACCTTGGGCTGTCCCTTTCTCCTTTCCACTAAGGCCCATGAAGGCCCATATGGCTCCCGGGGGGTTCCGGTAACCTCCCGGTAACCCGGTAAAATCCCGATTTCACCCGGAACACTTCCGATCTCCAAACATAGGCTTCCAATATATCAATCTTTACGTCTCGACCATTTCGAGACTCCTCGTCATGTCCGTGATCACATCCGGGACTCCGAACAACCTTCGGTACATCAAAATGCATAAACTCATAATGTAACTGTCATCGTAACCTTAAGCGTGCGGACCCTACGGGTTCGAGAACAATGTAGACATGACCGAGACACGTCTCCGGTCAATAACCAATAGCGGGACCTGGATGCCCATATTGGCTCCTACATATTCTACGAAGATCTTTATCGGTCAGACCGCATAACGACATACGTTGTTCCCTTTGTCATCGGTATGTTACTTGCCCGAGATTCGATCGTCGATATCCAATACCTAGTTCAATCTCGTTACCGGCAAGTTTCTTTACTCGTTTCGTAATACATCATCTCACAGCTAACATATTAGTTGTAATGCTTGCAAGGCTTATGTGATGTGTATTACCGAGAGGGCCCAGAGATACCTCTCCGACAATCGGAGTGACAAATCCTAATCTCGAAATACGCCAACCCAACATCTACCTTTGGAGACACCTGTAATGCTCCTTTATAATCACCCAGTTACGTTGTGACGTTTGGTAGCACCCAAAGTGTTCCTCCGGTAAACGGGAGTTGCATAATCTCATAGTCATAGGAACATGTATAAGTCATGAAGAAAGCAATAGCAACATACTAAACGATTGGGTGCTAAGCTAATGGAATGGGTCATGTCAATCAGATCATTCAACTAATGATGTGACCTCGTTAATCAAATAACAACTCTTTGTCCATGGTTAGGAAACATAACCATCTTTGATTAACGAGCTAGTCAAGTAGAGGCATACTAGTGACACTTTGTTTGTCTATGTATTCACACATGTATTATGTTTCCAGTTAATACAATTCTAGCATGAATAATAAACATTTATCATGATTATAAGGAAATAAATAATAACTTTATTATTGCCTCTAGGGCATATTTCCTTCAGTCTCCCACTTGCACTAGAGTCAATAATCTAGATTACACTGTAATGAATCTAACACCCATGGAGCTTTGGTGCTGATCATGTTTTGCTCGTGGAAGAGGCTTAGTCAACGGGTCTGCAACATTCAGATCCGTATGTATCCTGCAAATCTCTATGTCTCCCACCTGGACTAGATCCCGGATGGAGTTGAAGCGTCTCTTGATGTGTTTGGTCCTTTTGTGAAATCTGGATTCCTTTGCCAAGGCAATTGCACCAGTATTGTCACCAAAGATTTTCATTGGACCCGATGCATTAGGTATGACACCTAGATCGGATATGAACTCCTTCATCCAGACCCCTTCGTTCGCTGCTTCCGAAGCAGCTATGTACTCCGCTTCACATGTAGATCTCGCTACGACGCTTTGTTTAGAACTACACCAACTGACAGCTCCACCGTTTAATGTAAACACGTATCCGGTTTGCGATTTAGAATCGTCCGGATCAGTGTCAAAGCTTGCATCAACGTAACCTTTTACGGTGAGCTCTTTGTCACCTCCATATACGAGAAACATATCCTTAGTCCTTTTCAGGTATTTCAGGATGTTCTTGACCGCTGTCCAGTGATCCACTCCTGGATTACTTTGGTACCTCCCTGCTAAACTTATAGCAAGGCACACATCAGGTCTGGTACACAGCATTGCATACATGATAGAGCCTATGGCTGATGCATAGGGAACATCTTTCATATTCTCTCTATCTTCTGCAGTGGTCAGGCATTGAGTCTTACTCAACTTCACACCTTGTAATACAGGCAAGAATCCTTTCTTTGCTTGATCCATTTTGAATTTCTTCAAAATCTTGTCAAGGTATGTGCTTTGTGAAAGTCCAATTAAGCGTCTTGATCTATCTCTATAGATCTTAATGCCTAATATGTAAGCAGCTTCACCGAGGTCTTTCATTGAAAAACTTTTATTCAAGTATCCCTTTATGCTATCCAGAAATTCTATATCATTTCCAATCAGCAATATGTCATCCACATATAATATCAGAAATGCTATAGAGCTCCCACTCACTTTCTTGTAAATACAGGCTTCTCCGAAAGTCTGTATAAAACCAAATGCTTTGATCACACTATCAAAACATTTATTCCAACTCCGAGAGGCTTGCACCAGTCCATAAATGGATCGCTGGAGCTTGCACACTTTGTTAGCTCCCTTTGGATCGACAAAACCTTCCGGTTGCATCATATACAACTCTTCTTCCAGAAATCCATTCAGGAATGCAGTTTTGACATCCATCTGCCAAATTTCATAATCATAAAATGCGGCAATTGCTAACATGATTCGGACGGACTTAAGCATCGCTACGGGTGAGAAGGTCTCGTCGTAGTCAATCCCTTGAACTTGCCGAAAACCTTTTGCGACAAGTCGAGCTTTGTAGACAGTAACATTACCATCAGCGTCAGTCTTCTTCTTAAAAATCCATTTATTCTCAATTGCTTGCCGATCATCGGGCAAGTCAACCAAAGTCCATACTTTGTTCTCATACATGGATCCCATCTCAGATTTCATGGCTTCAAGCCACTTTGCGGAATCTGGGCTCACCATCGCTTCTTCATAGTTCGTAGGTTCATCATGATCTAGTATCATGACTTCCAGAATAGGATTACCATACCATTCTGGTGCGGATCTTACTCTGGTTGATCTACGAGGTTCAGCAGTATCTTGATCTGAAGTTTCATGATCATTATCATTGGCTTCCTCACTAACTGGTGTAGGTGTCACTGAAACAGTTTTCTGTGATGAACTACTTTCCAATAAGGGAGCAGGTACAGTTACCTCGTCAAGTTCTACTTTCCTCCCACTCACTTCTTTCGAGAGAAACTCCTTCTCTAGAAAGGATCCATTCTTAGCAACGAATGTCTTGCCTTCGGATCTGTGATAGAAGGTGTACCCAATAGTCTCCTTTGGGTATCCTATGAAGACACATTTCTCCGATTTGGGTTCGAGCTTATCAGGTTGAAGCTTTTTCACATAAGCATCGCAGCCCCAAACTTTAAGAAATGACAACTTTGGTTTCTTGCCAAACCACAGTTCATAAGGCGTCGTCTCAACGGATTTTGATGGTGCCCTATTTAACGTGAATGCGGCCGTCTCTAAAGCATATCCCCAAAATGATAGCGGTAAATCAGTAAGAGACATCATAGATCGCACCATATCTAGTAAAGTACGATTACGACGTTCGGACACACCATTACGCTGTGGTGTTCCGGGTGGCGTGAGTTGCGAAACTATTCCACAGTTTTTCAAATGTACACCAAACTCGTAACCCAAATATTCTCCTCCACGATCAGATCGTAGAAACTTTATTTTCTTGTTACGATGATTTTCAACTTCACTCTGAAATTCTTTGAACTTTTCAAATGTTTCAAACTTATGTTTCATTAAGTAGATATACCCATATCTGCTTAAATCATCTGTGAAGGTGAGAAAATAACGATATCCGCCACGAGCCTCAATATTCATTGGGCCACATACATCGGTATGTATGATTTCCAACAAATCTGTTGCTCTCTCCATAGTACCGGAGAACGGTGTTTTAGTCATCTTGCCCATGAGGCACGGTTCGCAAGTACCAAGTAATTTATAATCAAGTGGTTCCAAAAGTCCATCAGTATGGAGTTTCTTCATGCGCTTTATACCGATATGACCTAAACGACAGTGCCACAAATAAGTTGCACTTTCATTATCAACTCTGCATCTTTTGGCTTCAACATTATGAATATGTGTATTACTACTATCGAGATTCAATAAGAATAGACCACTCTTCAAGGGTGCATGACCATAAAAGATATTACTCATATAAATAGAACAACCATTATTCTCTGATTTAAATGAATAACCATCTCGCATTAAACAAGATCCAGATATAATGTTCATGCTCAACGCTGGCACCAAATAACAATTATTTAGGTCTAATATTAATCCCGAAGGTAGATGTAGAGGTAGCGTGCCGACCGCGATCATATCAACTTTGGAACCATTTCCGTCGTCACCTCGTCCTTTGCCAGTGCCCGCTTATTCCGTAGTCCCTGTTTCGAGTTGCAAATATTAGCAACAGAACCAGTATCAAATACCCAGGTGCTACTGCGAGCTCTAGTAAGGTACACATCAATAACATGTATATCACATATACCTTTGTTCACCTTGCCATCCTTTTTATCCGCCAAATACTTGGGGCAGTTCCACTTCCAGTGACCAGTCTGCTTGCAGTAGAAGCACTCAGTTTCAGGCTTAGGTCCAGACTTGGGTTTCTTCTCTTGAGTAGCAACTAGCTTGCCGTTCTTTTTGAAGTTCCCCTTCTTCTTCCCTTTGCCCTTTTTCTTGAAACTAGTGGTCTTGTTAACCATCAACACTTGATGCTCCTTCTTGATTTCTACCTCCGCAGCTTTCAGCATTGCGAAGAGCTCGGGAATAGTCTTGTTCATCCCTTGCATATTATAGTTCATCACGAAGCTCTTGTAGCTTGGTGGCAGTGATTGGAGAATTCTGTCAATGACGCAATCATCCGGAAGATTAACTCCCAATTGAATCAAGTGATTATTATACCCAGACATTTTGAGTATATGCTCACTGACAGAACTGTTCTCCTCCATCTTGCAGCTATAGAACTTATTGGAGACTTCATATCTCACAATTCGGGCATTTGCTTGAAATATTAACTTCAACTCCTGGAACATCTCATATGCTCCATGACGTTCAAAACGTCGTTGAAGTCCCGATTCTAAGCCGTAAAGCATGGCACACTGAACTATCGAGTAGTCATCAGCTTTGCTCTGCCAGACGTTCATAACATCTGGTGTTGCTCCTGCAGTAGGCCTGGCACCCAGCGGTGCTTCCAGGACATAATTCTTCTGAGCAGCAATGAGGATAATCCTCAAGTTACGGACCCAGTCCGTGTAATTGCTACCATCATCTTTCAACTTTGCTTTCTCAAGGAACGCATTAAAATTCAACGGAACAATAGCACGAGCCGTCTATCTACAATCAACATAAACAAGCAAGATACTATCAGGTACTAAGTTCATGATAAATTTAAGTTCAATTAATCATATTACTTAAGAACTCCCACTTAGATAGACATCCCTCTAATCTTCTAAGTGATTACGTGATCCAAATCAACTAAACCATAACCGATCATCACGTGAGATGGAGTAGCTTTCAATGGTGAACATCGTTTATGTTGATCATATCTACTATATGATTCACGCTCGACCTTTCGGTCTCCGTGTTCCGAGGCCATATCTGCATATGCTAGGCTCGTCAAGTTTAACCTGAGTATTCTGCGTGTGCAAAACTGGCTTGCACCCGTTGTAGATGGACGTAGAGCTTATCACACCCGATCATCACGTGGTGTCTGGGCACGACGAACTTTGGCAACGGTGCATACTCAGGGAGAACACTTCTTGATAATTTAGTGAGAGATCATCTTATAATGCTACCGTCAATCAAAGCAAGATAAGATGCATAAAAAGATAAACATCACATGCAATCAATATAAGTGATATGATATGGCCATCATCATCTTGTGCTTGTGATCTCCATCTCCGAAGCACCGTCATGATCACCATCGTCACCGGCGCGACACCTTGATCTCCATGGTAGCATCGTTGTCGTCTCGCCAATCTTATGCTTCCACGACTATCACTACCGTTTAGTAATAAAGTAAAGCATTACATCGCGATTGCATTGCATACAATAAAGTGACAACCATATGGCTCCTGCCAGTTGCCGATAACTCGGTTACAAAACATGATCATCTCATACAATAAAATTCAGCATCATGCCTTGACCATATCACATCACAACATGCCCTGCAAAAACAAGTTAGACGTCCTCTACTTTGTTGTTGCATGTTTTACGTGGCTGCTACGGGCTTAAGTAAGAACCAATCTCACCTACGCATCAAAACCACAACGATAGTTTGTCAAATAGACTCCGTTTTAACCTTCTCAAGGACCGGGCGTAGCCATACTCGATTCAACTAAAGTTGGAGAGACAGTCGCCCGCAAGCCATCTATGTGCAAAGCACGTCGAGGGAACCGGTCTCGCGTAAGCGTACGCGTAAGGTTGGTCCGGGTCGTCTCGTCCAACAATACCGCCGAACCAAAGTATGACATGCTGGTAGGCAGTATGACTTGTATCGTCCACAACTCACTTGTGTTCTACTCGTGCATATAACATCAACATAAATAACCTAGGCTCGGATGCCACTGTAGGGTTTCGTAGTAATTTCAAAAAATTTCCTACGCACACGCAAGATCATGTGATGCATAGCAACGAGGGGAGAGTGTTGTCTACGTACCCAACGCAGACCGACTGCGGAAGCGATGACACGACGTAGAGGAAGTAGTCGTACGTCTTCACGATCCAACCGATCAAGCACCGAAACTACGGCACCTCCGAGTTCGAGCACACGTTCAGCTCAATGACGATCCCCGGACTCCGATCCAGCAAAGTGTCGGGGAAGAGTTCCGTCAGCACGACGGCGTGGTGACGATCTTGATGAACTACAGCAGCAGGGCTTCGCCTAAACTCCGCTACAGTATTATCGAGGTATATGGTGGCAGGGGGCACCGCACACGGCTAAGGAATAGATCATGTGGATCAACTTGTGTCTTTAGAGGTGCCCCCTGCCTCCGATATAAAGGAGCCAAGGGGGAGGGCTGGCCGGCCAAGGAGGGGAGGCGCAGGAGAGTCCTACTCCCTCTGGGAGTAGGATTCCTCCCCCCAATCCTAGTCCAACTAGGATTCCTCGGAGGGGAAGGGAGAGAGGGGGGCTGGCCACCTTCTCCTAGTCCTAATAGGACTAGGGGAGGGGGAAGTGGCGCAGCCACCTTGGGCTGTCCCTTTCTCCTTTCCACTAAGGCCCATGAAGGCCCATATGGCTCCCGGCGGGTTCCGGTAACCTCCCGGTAACCCGGTAAAATCCCGATTTCACCCGGAACACTTCTGATGTCCAAACATAGGCTTCCAATATATCAATCTTTACGTCTCGACCATTTCGAGACTCCTCGTCATGTCCGTGATCACATCCGGGACTCCGAACAACCTTCGGTACATCAAAATGCATAAACTCATAATGTAACTGTCATCGTAACCTTAAGCGTGCGGACCCTACGGGTTCGAGAACAATGTAGACATGACCGAGACACGTCTCCGGTCAATAACCAATAGCGGGACCTGGATGCCCATATTGGCTCCTACATATTCTATGAAGATCTTTATCGGTCAGACCGCATAACGACATACGTTGTTCCCTTTGTCATCGGTATGTTACTTGCCCAAGATTCGATCGTCGATATCCAATACCTAGTTCAATCTCGTTACCGGCAAGTCTCTTTACTCGTTCCGTAATATATCATCTCACAACTAACATATTAGTTGTAATGCTTGCAAGGCTTATGTGATGTGTATTACCGAGAGGGCCCAGAGATACCTCTCCGACAATCGGAGTGACAAATCCTAATCTCGAAATACGCCAACCCAACATCTACCTTTGGAGACACCTGTAATGCTCCTTTATAATCACCCAGTTACGTTGTGACGTTTGGTAGCACCCAAAGTGTTCCTCCGGTAAACGGGAGTTGCATAATCTCATAGTCATAGGAACGTGTATAAGTCATGAAGAAAGCAATAGCAACATACTAAACGATCGGGTGCTAAGCTAATGGAATGGGTCATGTCAATCAGATCATTCAACTAATGATGTGACCTCATTAATCAAATAACAACTCTTTGTCCATGGTTAGGAAACATAACCATCTTTGATTAACGAGCTAGACAAGTAGAGGCATACTAGTGACACTTTGTTTGTCTATGTATTCACACATGTATTATGTTTCCGGTTAATACAATTCTAGCATGAATAATAAACATTTATCATGATTATAAGGAAATAAATAATAACTTTATTATTGCCTCCAGGGCATATTTCCTTCAGTAGATGCTCTAGCATTACTCTTACGAACCACAGTTGAAGCTTTAGCATTATCCTTTATTCTAACAGGAAAATGTGGTTTCTCAATATAAGCGTTAGGAATAATAGGAACAACATTATAAGTGATAACATTTTCTTCAACTTTAATAGGTTCAACTACTTTTACTTCAATGGGAAGATGATATTTAGACCACTTCTCCTTAGGGAGATCAACATGACAAGTAAATGATTCACAGAAAGAAGCTACTATCTCAGAGTCAAGTCCATATTTAGTGCTAAATTCACGAAAAAGCATTTGTATCCATAAAAGATTTAACACAATCAAACTTAGGCGTTATACCTGACTCCTTACCTTCGTCGAGTTCCCAGTCTTCAGAGTTGCGTATAATTCTTTCCAATAAATCCCATTTGAATTCAATAGTCTTCGTCATAAAAGAACCAGTACAAGAAGTATCGAGCATGGAGCGATTATTGAGAGAAAGACGAGCATAAAAGTTTTGAATGATAATTTCTCTTGAGAGATCATGATTGGGGCATGAATACAACATTGACTTAAGCCTCCCCCAAGCTTGAACGATACTTTCTCCTTCGTGAGGCCAAAAATTATAGATATAATTACGATCACGATGAACCAGATGCATAGGATAAAACTTCTGATGAAATTCCAATTTCAATCGGTTGTAGTTCCATGATCCAATATCATCACATAGCCTAAACCATGTCAATGCATTTCCCTTCAAAGATAAAGGGAAGATGATAACATCCTTGGGCATACCTTCAAGCTTAAATAATCCACAAACTTCATCCACATAGATTAGGTGCATATCGGGATGTAATGTTCCATCTCCTGCAAAAGGATTAGCTATCATACCCGAAGGAATTTCAAAGTAAACATTTTCAGTAGGTTCAGTAGGTTGAGGAGCAACACTTTGCTCTACTGGTCGGGGTGAAGAGGCATACTAGTGACACTTTGTTTGTCTATGTATTCACACATGTATTATGTTTCCGGTTAATACAATTCTAGCATGAATAATAAACATTTATCATGATTATAAGGAAATAAATAATAACTTTATTATTGCCTCTAGGGCATATTTCCTTCACAGAGGGCATAAGATTTAACGACTTTATTCTTCAGAAAGTGGTTAGTGACCTGCCCGTCGGTCGGCAGTGTGGCAGGCTTTGTCAATCTCAATAACCGCTAGCCCGTTCTGTCGAAGGTGTTCATAGGGGTCAGGCATGCGTGTGGATTCATAGGGGTGTAGTATGTGTGTAGTTATGTACCGTGTTTTGGAAAAAAAATATAGAGAGGATGGCACTGTAGTAAGTGTCGTAGCTCTAGAACTGGTTGCGAGTCTAGCATGGCTGTGGAGGGTAGGCTTAAAACATCATGTTCCTAAGCCTAATTAGCAAATGCATTGTAATTGTTGCATGTAAAATACCTCAATATAATTGTCAAGTGGTACGTTTATCTGAAATAGAATTTTTGGAGGGTAGGCTAAGCCTAATGAAGCCGCACTAGTAGATTCATATTGTAAAACAAAGATTTAATAGGGGACACATCAATAACTTTTATATCTTCATCATTATTTTCATGGAATCTAGAAGAACACGTTTTTACAAAGCAATCTTTCTTAGCACGCATCCTAGCAGTTCTTTCTTTGCACTTATCAATGTAAATTCTCATGGCTTTGAGAGACTCATTGATATCATGCTTAGGTGGAATAGATCTAAGTTTAAAGAATCAACATCAAGCGAAAGTCTATCAACGTTCCTAGCCAATTCATCAACTTTAAGTAATTTTTCTTCAAGCAAAGCATTGAAATTCTTTTGAGAGATCATAAATTCTTTAACACTATTCTCAAAATCAGAGGGCATCCTATTAAAATTTCCATAAGAGTTGTTGTAGAAATTTCCATAATTATTAGAGGGATTATTAGGAAACGGCCTAGGATTAAAGTTTCCTCTATAAGCATTGTTATCAAAATTATTCCTACCAACAAAATTCACATCCATAGATTCATTATTATTCTCAATCAAAGTAGATGAAGGAATATCATTAGGATCAATAGGAGCACTCTTAGTAGCAAACAATTTCATAAGTTCATCCATCTTTCCACTCAAAACATTAATCTCTTCTATAGCATGCACTTTTTTACTAGTAGATCTTTCGGTGTGCCATTGAGAACAATTAACCATAATATTATCAAGGAGTTTAGTATCTTCTCCTAAGGTGATTTCCATAAAAGTGCCTCCCGCGGCCGAATCTAAAAGATTTCTAGAAGCAAAATTCAATCCGGCATAAATTTTTTGTATGATCATTCATAAGTTCAAACCATGAGTAAGGCAATTGCGAATCATTAATTTCATTCTTTCCCAAGATTGGGCAACATGCTCATGATCAAGTTGTTTAAAATTCATAATATTGTTTCTAAGAGAGATGATCTTAGCGGGAGAAAAATACTTAGAGATAAAAACATCTTTGCACTTATTCCATGAATCAATACTATTCTTAGGCAAAGACGAAAACCAAGTTTTAGCATGATCTCTAAGTGAAAATGGAAATAACTTCAATTTAACAATATCATTATCCGTATCTTTCTTCTTTTGCATATTACACAAATCAACAAAGTTGTTTAGATGAGTAGCGGCATCTTCACTAGGAAGGCTGGAGAATTGATCTTTCATAACAAGATTCAGCATAGCAGCATTGATTTCACAAGATTCAACATCATTAAGAGGAGCAATCGGAGTGCTAAGGAAATCAATATTATTGGTATTGGAAAAGTCACACAATTTTGTATTATCTTGAGCCATCGTGACAAACGATCCAACACACAAGCACACAAGAAGGCAAGCGAAAGAGAGGGGAGAACGGGAAAGAGAGGGCGAATAAAACGGCAAGGGTGAAGTGGGGGAGAGGAAAACGAGAGGCAAATGGCAAATAATGTAATGTGAGGGAGATGAGTTTGTGATGGGTACTTGGTATGTCTTGACTTGAGGGAAGACCTCCCCGGCAATGGCGCCAGAAATCCTTCTTGCTACCTCTTGAGCACTGCGTTGGTTTTCCCTTGAAGAGGAAAGGGTGATGCAGCAAAGTAGCGTAAGTATTTCCCTTAGTTTTTGAGAACCAAGGTATCAATCCAGTAGGAGGCTCCTCAAAAGTCCCACGCACCTACGCAAACAAACAAGAACCTCGCAACCAACATGATAAAGGGGTTGTCAATCCCTTCACGGAAACTTGCAAAAGTGAGATCTGATAGAGATAATAAGATGAGATAAATATTTTTGGTATTTTTATGATATAGAATGAAAAGTAAAGATGCAAATAAAAGTATGGGAAATTTATAATATAGACCCGAGGGCCATAGGTTTCACTAGTGGATTCTCTCAAGATAGCATAAGTATTACGGTGGGTGAACAAATTACTGTCGAGCAATTGATAGAAAAGTGCATAGTTATGAGATTATCTAGGCATGATCATGTATATAGGCATCACGTCTGCAACAAGTAGATCGAAACGATTCTGCATCTACTACTATTACTCCACACATCGACCGACTCCTGCCTGCATCTAGAGTATTAAGTTCATAAGAACAGAGTAACACATTAAGAAAGATGACATGATGTAGAGGGATAAATTCAAGCAGTATGATATAAACCCTATCTTTTTATCCTCGATGGCAACAATACAATACGTGCCTTGCTGCCCCTGCTGTCACTGGGAAAGGACACAGCAAGATTGAACCCAAAACTAAGCACTTCTCCCATTGCAAGAAAGATCTATCTAGTAGGCCAAACCAAAATAATAATTCGAAGAGACTTGCAAAGATAACCAATCACACATAAAAGAATTCAGAGGAGATTCAATTACTTCTCATAGATAAACTTGATTATAAACCCACAATTCATCGGATCTCGACAAACACACCGCAAAAAGAGTTACATCAAATAGATCTCCAAGAAGATCAAGGAGAACTTTGTATTGAGATTCAAAGAGAGAGAAGAATCCATCTAGCTAATAACTATGGACCCGAAGGTCTGTGGTAAACTACTCACAACTCATCGGAGAGGCCTTGGAGATGATGTAGAGGCCCTCCATGGTCGATTCCCCCTCCGGCGGAGCGCCGGCGAAGGCTCCAAGATGGGATCTCGCGGATACAGAAGGTTGCGGCGGTGGAATTAGGTTTTCGTCGTGCTCCTTGATGTTTTCAGTGTACGGGGGTATATATAGGCGAAGGAGGTACGTCGGTGGAGCAACGAGGGGCCCACAAGGGTGGGGGCGCGTCGGGCACCCTCGTGGCCGCCTCGTTTGCTGCTTGATGTCCACTCCAAGTCTGCTGAATTGCGTTTGTTCCGAAAAGATCGCTCCCAAAGGTTTCATTCCGTTTGGACTCCGTTTGATATTCCTTTTCTTTGAAACACTGAAATAGGCAAAAAAACAGCAATTCGGGTTGGGCCTCCGGTTAATAGGTTAGTCCCAAAAATGATTTAAAAGTGTAAAGTAAAGCCCATAAACATTCAAAACGGGTAATATAATAGCATGGAACAATCAAAAATTATAGATATGTTGGAGACGTATCAGTGGGTGAACAAATTACTGTCGAGCAATTGATAGAAAAGTGCATAGTTATGAGATCATCTAGGCATGATCATGTATATAGGCATCACATCCGCAACAAGTAGATCGAAACGATTCCGCATCTACTACTATTACTCCACACATTGACCAACTCCTGCCTGCATCTAGAGTATTAAGTTCATAAGAACAGAGTAACGCATTAAGCAAGATGGCATGATGTAGAGGGATAAACTCAAGCAATATACGGCCTCCAATATGGCTCCCGTCCCGCAACCCTAGCCGCCGCCGTCCTTCCCCGCTCGTCGCCGGCGGGATCCGGCCTCCCTCGCCGGCGCGCGGCCCGGATCCGGCCCTTCCTCCCCCCGCCCTCCTCCCCTCCCCTCCTTCCGCCCCCGCGCCGCCTCCCCGGGAGGCGGCCGGGGCGGCCCCTGCGCCGCTGCTCTCGGCGTCAATCCGCCCTTCCCCTTCCCTGCCGTCGCCGGTGGGCGCCCCTGGCTCCGGCCTGGGGGGTGCCGGCGGCGGCAGGACCTCCTCTCCCCGCGCGCGCGTCTCCCTGGTCCGGGACGGGGAGGCGGCGGCGGTGTCCTTCGGCTTGGCGGCGTCCCGGCGACCCGGCGCGGTCGCCGGCGGTAGGCGCGGTGGTGGTGCTGCCCTTGGCAGCAGGGCGGCGTGGTGGCGTGCGGTGGCCGGCGGCGCGTCCCCGGCCCAGATCTGGGCCTTCCCGGCCTCATCTGGGTCCTAGCGGGCCGGTCCCTGGCGTGGCTTCATCGTCATCTGTGTGGTGAGGCGGAGGAGCGGCTCGGACGGGGAGCGGCGATGCCAATGGCGTGCCAGCTGCAGCGCGATGGCGGGAGCTGTCCGGGAATGGAGTTCCCGGCCGGGCCTGTGGGCACATGGGCCTGGTAGGCTCCTGCTTGTGTGTCCGGTCGGCTACCGTCGTTGACGGCGGAGGTTGTGCCCCCCTGCGTGCCGACGGTGCTGCGGCCCCTTGTCCCGGCTCCTATTCCTCGTCGTGCAGGCCTTACCTCGTGGTGCCGTGGTGAGACGGCGTGGAGGCTTCTTGACCATGGTGGCGCAAGATGGTGGTCGGTTTGGTGGCAGGCTCCGGAGCACCTGAGGTGAAGGTTGGGATCGGGGGAAACCCCTGTCGGCCTGTCCGACACCGACGCGGCGACGCCGGTGGGTGCCGCCGGACCTTCCTGGAGGGCGTCGGGGGCGACCCTTCCTCTCGCCTCGTCGTGTACCGGGGGAAACCCTTGGCAGCAGCGTCGTCCTCGTCGCGGTCCTTCTTGGAGGTGCTGACTGGTACTGGTGCTTCGGAGCCTTGGAGCTTGGTGGGAGATCTTCGGTGGGCGCAGTGGTCGTGAAGCTTCTCCGTTTCCGTCGAACCGCCGTTGTCGGCATTCTTTTCTCTTGTTGTTTCTCTTTCGTTTCTTTTGGGTGTGTCTGTGCTGCTTCCGCCCCAGCACCTATCCTTGGTTGTATCGGTTGGTTGCTTTGGAATACAAAGCGGGGGGAAACCCTTTTTCGTCATAAACTCAAGCAATATGATATAAACCCCATCTTTTTAGACTCGATGGTAACAATACAATACGTGCCTTGCTGCCCCTATTGTCACTGGGAAAGGACACTGCAAGATTGAACCCAAAGCTAAGCACTTCTCTCATTGCAAGAAAGATCAATCTAGTAGGCCAAACCAACTGAAAATTCGAAGAGACTTGCAAAGATAACCAATCACACATAAAAGAATTCAAAGAAGATTCAATTATTTCTCATAGATAAACTTGATCATAAACTCACAATTTATCGGATCTCGACAAACCGACGAGCGGCAGCGCGGCGGCCTCGTTTGGCGAGCCTGCAAGAAAAAGCAGCCCGTCTTATCACCAGCAGGACGGCCCACGTGCCAGGCGCCCGTAGGCTCAGTTTCTTTTTTCCTTATTTACCAGTGCAGATTTTTGCTGCCATAGCCATAGCAGTACAGCACATCGCATCACCATGCCCCCCAGCGGCATGCATTACATGGCTCGTGGCCATGCCGTCGCGTCAACACATTGGCCATGAAGGTCAATATATAGACCAAGCTGTGACTGTGATGGATATCATGTATCCAATATCCATTTCTGAGACCGGACTCATATGCATCCGGTCAAAAAAACACATTCACAACAAATTAAAAAAGAAAATCCATTTTTTTGCATGGTAAATAATTTGATGCGTGAGGTGCGCTTCAAAATTCAGATCATTTGAGTTTCAAAAAAAAAATCAGATCATTTGCACATGTGAGTAGTTCTCAGTAAAGAAGACAAACTGGGTCACAACAGTGTATAAACAGTAAAAAAGTTTATGGACTCTAAATTTATCTTTTTTGTCGAGAATTACTCAGATGTCCAAACGATCTAAATTTTGGAGCGGACCTCAGTCACCAAATTATCTACCGTGCAAAATTCTAGTTTTTTTTTGAATTTTTTCTAGTATTTCTTTTAGTTTTTTTCTTCAACACGGGTGCAGATGAACCTGGGCGCCGAATCACTGCTCTCATCTTGTACTCTTATTAGTAGTACTCCCTTCGATCTAAAATAAGTGTTGCGGTTTTGAATTGGCGCTAGTTCAAAACTGTTACAATGATAGGAGGTAGTAACATTTTTTACTTTGTCTTTAACCGCAATAAAAGAAAAAGGAAATAAAACATGCATGTATGTACATCCCCCTCCCTCCCTCCCTCCCCCAACTTGGTTATCTACCTTCATTTTGAAGGATGGCGCTCGACCTATCATTAGCGTGGTACAACAATATCTCTGATTCGAACAAATTCTTTATTATCGAGATTTTAGTGTGAGAATCTTTAGAAATTCCTTTTGTGAGAGACTTCTCGGTGCGAAAGGGTTTTGTTTTCTACCAAATCCAATATCTTAGAAAATACAGTATCTCCTTGGATGGGGGTGATGATGGGCGGCGACGGTGGTGGTCCGAGGAAGCTGCTTGGATGAACATATCGGCATCCCTATACATTCTTGACAAGCTTACTAGGTGTTCTCAGCAAAAGTGGATGAAACGACATTTGGATGTGTTATTTGGAGTAGGATTCTAGCGCCGAGAACCCTTATGGCTCTTTTGATTCAAAAGATTTCTAGCCAAGAACCTTCACTAGTCGGGCCCAGCGACACCGCCAAAGCACAGGGACCAAGTAAGAAAGACCTTCATTTTTTCCACATAAAGGAAAAGAAAAGAAAAAAGCCAGCTTGTTTGCTCTTGCTTTTGATTGGTTATCAATCCACATTTCATGTGGGCCCATGGTGACCGGCCACATATAGTGACCAGCTTTGTGATCCCATGTACTCCTACCAAGATTTCTCCCTTGTCTTTGGCTGCAAAAGAAAAAGAAAGAGGACAAGAATGCTTTCTTTTTCAGAAAAAAAAAACTATCAGAAAACCCAACGCCATATAGAATACATATATACACACCACCTGGGACATGTGGTTAGCAAACTCAAAATTCAAAATTCACCTAGAATACATATATACACCGCAAAACAAACGTGTGCAAAAGCGAAACGCTAGTAGAGGCCAGTAGACGTGATCCAGAAATAAAATGCACGGCGTTGGCGTGGTGCCTGCGATGCAAAACAAGCGGGTTCCGCTCCCGTGGCAAAACACACAACGAAAGTCACCATCCATCGTACGTAGGCCTGATGGTCTGCACAATTTGTACGTGACACTGCCGGATCGGTGCAACATCTCCTTTTTGGAACCGGGGAAGGGCCTCCAAGGACCTAGACTCACTCATGTCAAATAGAACATCTTACGAAAGGAGCCGTCTACAAAATCGAAATTACAACCACTTCAAAAAATAAGCAAACAACACCCCGAATCATGAAACTAGGTTGCAATCTAGTCCTTTCTAAAGGCGGAGGGCATAAGATTTAACAACTTTATTCTTCAGAAAGTGGTTAGTGACGTGCCCGTCAGTCGGCAGTGTGGCGGGCTTTGTCAATCTCAATAACCGCCGGTCCGTTCTGTCGAAGGTGTTCATAGGGGTCAGGCATGCTTGTGGGTTCAGTACATGTAGCCATGTACTGTGTTTTGCGGAAAAAAAATAGTGAGGAAGGCACTTTAGTAAGTGTCGTAGCTCTAGAATCAGTTGCGAGTCTAGCATGGCAGTGGAGGGTAGACTTAAAACATCAAGTTCCTAAGCCTAATTAGCAAATGCATTGTAATTGTTGCATGTAAAATACCTCAACATAATGGTCAAGTGGTATGTTTGGCTGAAAAATAGGATTTTTGGAGGGTCCGCTTAAGCCCATTTATTGAATCCCCCATAGTAGAATCACACTCTCTAGAACTCATAGTGGTTGCGGCTCCCGTACCTCAGCCTGTTGACGCGCCAGCGCCATCACGGAAGGGAAGACATGCACTGTAGCCCAACCACAATCCCATGTCCTCGCTGCTACCTCCACCATCACGGTGTCCAGCCGCCGCACGCACGTCGCCAAAACACCGCCACAACGCCATGGGACGGAGCCCCGCCCCCGCCGTGAATCCTCAAGGGCAAGCCCGACGGCGCCGGCCAGCGGCGGCGAGGAGAGGACGGAGAGAGGGCCGCCACGAAAACTGGATCGGATCCGCCCGAGTCGCCCAGCGGACGACGCGGGGGCAGTTTTTCCGAATATTTTCGGCTTGTTATGATGAGGTTGCGTCTTAGAAAAGGCAGCACATAGCATATACGCACACACGCAACGCCACACCACCGCACACACATACACACCACCCCACTTATGATCACCACCATGTCCTCCTCCTCCTGCAGCGGCCTGGACGGCGGCACGGCGGCGAACTCGAAGGCGAAGCGCATCGTCAGCAAGTCGCTCGAGCCGACGTCGGTGCTGTACAACCGGAGCCCAAGCCCGCCGAGCTCCTCGTCCACGCACTTATCGGAGCCGCTGCCCATCAGCGCCGAGGACTGGGACGTTGTGCTCCTCTCCTCTGGCTCTGCGACGACGACATGGCGGCCGCCGCGCACACCACCCAGGACAGCCCGCCGACCTCCGCGGTAGGATCATAGTTTTAAATAGCGCAGACCTCTTTCAAATGCTATAGCGTGCTATAGCGGAGCTATAGCGCTTTATTTAAAATGTTTATTCATTTGTTTGGACCAAAGTCTCTTAGAGCAAGACCTTTTATAAACGATATAGCGTGCCATTTAAAACAGTGGGTAGGATGCACTCTTTTGGAGTACTAGCTCTTGTTAGAAACCATCATCCTGGAGAGAGCAGACATGTGTTGAAAACAAATGGCATGAACTAGTATAAGGAAAGATTTTTTTGGCGCAAGAGTATAAATTGTTTATACAATGTAAAAAAATAATTACATGCCATTTTACACACGTTTCAAATAATACGTTTGTGACAGTTCGCTGCTGAGCTAAACACGAGTTTATGCCCACAAACAGTTCGCTGCTGGAAGCACTTGTCACGGAGACCGATCAATGTGGTCGGCCATTAATACATCAATCAAAACCAATGGCCTACATCAGCCACTTCTCTCCTCGGTGCTAAAAAATTTGGATGGCAAGTTTTTTTTTTCTGGATTTGTTTTTTTCTTTTAGGATGACAACTTTTACTTGTAAAAACGTCGGGCCGGATTACTTCGTGCCACACGTGTGACACTTATAATTTGGGATAATTATTGCATTTCTTATTTGGGAAGAAAAAGGTTCCATGATTATCAATCTACATGGGATCGAGATGGATATTCTCAAAATAGTAGGACACAAATTGTATTGCTTAGAGCAATATACGAAGGGTTGTCACTAATAATCACTGCGGTGGCGTTGGCGTGCTCCTGCTGCTGCAGCTGAGCATCAGGCATAGGCTACCGGATCGACAACATGAGGTGATCCACGGTAGTACAACATTGTAGCCGACAGAGCTTCATGGGGCCAAAGGGGGCCATCCCCCCCCCCCCCCCCCCCCCCCCCCCGCTGTAAGAAAAATCTTAAGTGTACTCATGTACTCTTAATTATTAGGATTGAATATCAA
Organism: Triticum timopheevii; assembly: GCA_963921465.1. Classification (NCBI taxonomy): domain Eukaryota; kingdom Viridiplantae; phylum Streptophyta; class Magnoliopsida; order Poales; family Poaceae; genus Triticum; species Triticum timopheevii. The sequence continues at coordinate 6,822,348 of OY997274.1, read as the reverse complement.
AGATTTCTTAGAGTCCATTTATAACTTATCTTCTTCGCCCCCTCAACAATCTTCATCAAGCTACGCCACAGCTCGTATATACTGCTCATGCATATTTATTGTTATTAAACCGTGTTTGCTGCATAGGTGCCGGTATATACTATGCTCATGCATGTTATTGATAGATTATTAATTTTGTTTCCTCTAATAATGATGGTGAATCAGTCAATCAACAAAGAGTCGCGGCCGGACAACAAGGCGCAAAAATGATCTGCTTGGTTCATGATTTTTTTAAATACTTTTTAACAATTCAAGAAAAAAGTTGCATCCATGCAAAAAAAAATATTCATGAGAATTATCATTTTAATGTTTATTTTTTTAATTATTGGACAATTTTAAAATTCGAAATAAGAATAGTAAACAGTTGAAAAACATATCGAATATACAATCATAAGATACTATGTGTCTTTTTCAAAAATGATCTAGATCTATTATCAAAGTTCACATGAAGTACAAAGCATCTCAAACATAATGAAAATTACATCGTGATTTCAAGACCACCAAACAACCACAACTGCTGCTAGAATGATTCGCAGACGCGCTGTTGTCACCGCTCCCTTACCGGCGCTAGCTTGACCTTGCCAATTTTATCTCTTTGTATTTATTAGTTATGTTTCCTCTTAAAATTATGATTTTAAATACTGTTTTCCTTCAAACCTGGCACGGATACCTTATGACCCTCGTTCCTTCAAGTTGACAAGCAAACACACACGGAAATACTGATGGGCTAGCCCAACTAGACGACAAGGTCTCAACGGTTTGCTTTCTGCTGTACATTTTTCTTTTCGGCTTAACAATATCCTTTCACCCCACAAAAATAATATTCTTTCTAATTTTCTGTTTCCTTCTTTTCGTTTTTCTCCTATTGGCCTTTTACTTTTTAGTTTTTTTATTTTAAAATTCACGTAAATTCATGAACTTTTCATTTCTTGGACTGTTGGTCTAACATGCATATTTTTCAATATGAAAATATTATTTTAAATTTTAAAATAGTTGAAAAGTTATGAAAATTTTAAAAATTGGGAAAATAGTGGTTTCGTGATTTTTTTAAATCCTTCTTAAGAATTCAAGAAAACAAATACATCCATGTGAAAAACTATTCATCATAATTTCCATTTTTATGTATATTTTTCGAATTTGTGATTGTTCTAATTCCTGAATATTTTTTAAAATTCAAAATAAAAATAGTGAACATTTTAAAAGCAAATCAAATATGTAACCATAAAGTAATATATGTCTTTTCCAGAAAAGATCGAGATCTATTATCAAGTTTACCGGAAGTACAAAGCATCTCAAATATAATAAAAATTACATCGAGATTCCAAGACCAGCAAACGACCGCTATTGTTGTCAGTGCGAGCCGTCGACGAGCCACTGTCACCGCCACCTTACTGAAGCCGGTTTGATCTTGTCGATGACCGCCGGAAAGTCTCCGCGCACGTGCCCCCAAGGAGCAGCATCCTGGAGCCGCATTTGTCGTCGTTGAACCCTTGCATAGATCTGAAGCATCTGACACGAAATCTCGACAAGCGACAAGAACTTGCCCCAAGGAGACAGCAGGAATCTACACTAGAACTTCGTCAACTACGTCCAGATGTATAAAGCCAAACTAGGGAGAACCACACGGGAGCGCTTGCCCCTGTGTTGTGTTAAAAAAAGTCTCTACGTAGTATCTCAGTTACGATGCAACACGGGTGACGGGGCAAAGGCTTATGATGTGAGTGCCTTGTGCTTTTCTCTGGCAATTTGACGCAACGAGCGTCATGTAATGATTCCCAAGTGAGTAGAATGGAGAGAGAGGCCACTTAAAGTAAACCACAGGCCATCTATAGAATAAGTACGGTCTTCAAAGGATATATAAAATTTAGTTGTGCTTGTTAGACGTGAAAATCAGTGTTTTGGTGGCTATCCACGCTACTATTTGCAGTAGATCGTGGGTTCGAATGACACCGCCCAGCTTTTTCCATTATTTGAGGTATTTTGTACATGAATATATAAAAACACAAGAGAGTTATATGTGGGCAGGCTATATCGCCAAATACGACAGAAAGCACCGTATTTGCACGCCATGTTAAGTTATGTGATCATAAATTCGTATTTTTAAAGTTTTAGCATCAAGCTAAACATCGAGTGCAAGTTCCATAACTTCCTATGATATTACCTCTTAAAGTAAAGCTCGGCCCATTTATAGAGGGTGTGCTGTTGTAAAATACTAGCGCCATTAACTCAAGATTTTGGCATCATCGTTGTCATACAAAATTAAAATATTAACAGAGCTGTCATTGTTTACACGAATGATGTTGATGGCTACTCTACTGCATGCGTAAACAATAGTAATAGTGCTAATTTATTTTTTTATAAAGAGGACAAAGGAAACGAACATGTTGCAAGCTGAGCTAAGACCTGAGGCCAACTCCACCGCACGACCCCAAATTGTCCGGGGCTGTTCGTTTGGGGTAAAACGGACATACGAGACGTTCCAATGCACGACCTCATCCGTAAAAAACGTCCGTTTCTGATCCGGATCGCCCCATCCTGGACGCATACTTGGTCTGGTTTTGGGTAAGAAACGGACACGGGCGGACGTTTTCTGCGCGGTCCTCGTCCACGCCTGTCCCTTTGCATGTGAGGCCTGGCCCGCTTGTCATTGAAACAAAGGGGCCCACCACCCACCCATCCTCCTCTCTCTCTCCTCCTTTTTCTTTGATTCTTCTCCGCTCCTCTTTCTCTCCTTCTTTCTCTTCGATTCTTCTCCACCGCTCCGGCGCGCGACCCCGGCAGCCGCGACGCCGGCAGGCTCGCAGGCCGCGCCCAACTCTGTCGACGACGGCGGGGCGGACGCCCGTGGTGTTCTTGCCGCTCGCCACCACCCACTCGCTGGGATTCCTCGGCCTGCAGACCGGCAAGGACGGCTTCCGGAGCCGCTCTGGGCGCTGCGGGCTGGCACGGCGCAGGCCTGGTGGGGAGCATCGCTGGCGGGGCGGGGGCAGGGCGTGGCGAGACGCGGCCTGGGCGAGGTGCGGCCGGTGGCGCGGGGTGCCGGCTCGCCAGGGCCTGGGCGGGGCGGGGCGCGCGCGGGCGTGGCCGGGGCCGGGGCGTGGCGGAGCGCGCGCGGGCGCGGCCTCGCTCGCGGCGGCCGGAGTCGGGCGCGGCTGGGATGGGGCGGAGGGCGCGGGCGCGGGTCGCGGAGGCGCGGGCCGGCGCTGCGGCGAGCACGGCCTCGTCCACTGCACGACGCTGCTGCCGACGCGGCGGTGGGAGGCGACGCGGGCCGGCGATGCGAGCTCGGCCACGGCGGGGCTGCCAGGGCGCGGCCGTGGCGCTGCGGGACGACCACGGCGGGGCGCGGCTCATCACAGCCTCGTCCACTGCACCGGCGTGGTGAGAGCACAAGCTCGCGGGCGGAAAGGCGCATGCGTGGGCGTGTGGCCGAGGCGAACGCGAGGCGGACAGTTTGGGGTTAGTCGCCGCGTTGGGCGCCTGGAGCAAGAGCCGGACATGCGTGTCCGTTTTAGTTCCCATTGTCACCTCAAACGGACAAAAAACGGTCGAAGCGGACGTTCATTTGGGGTCTTGCGGTGGAGTTGGCCCGAGGTGACGGAGGTTGATTTGACAGTGGGCACGCCCAAACCCCAAATAACATAAAAGGAAAATCTCCAAAATATTCCGAGGGTGTACTACTACTTGTGTCGCCGGCCGCCGCCGGCGGCGGCAAACCAACGAGCGACAGCGCGGCGGCCTCGTTTGGCGAGCCTGCAAGGAAAAGCAGCCCGTCTTATCACCAGCAGGACGGCCCACGTGCCAGGCGCCCGTAGGCTCAGTTTCTTTTTTCCTTATTTACCAGTGCAGATTTTTGCTGCCATAGCCATAGCAGTACAGCACATCGCATCACCATGCCCCCCAGCGGCATGCATTACATGGCTCGTGGCCATGCCGTCGCGTCAACACATTGGCCATTAAGGTCAACATATTGACCAAGCTGTAACTGTGATGGATATCATGTACCCAATATCCATTTCTGAGACCGGACTCATCTACATCCGGTTAAAAAACGATTCACAATAAATTTATAAAAAACAAAAAATCTATTTTTTTTGCATGGTAAATAATTTTGTGCATGAGGTGCGCTTAAAATTTCAAATCATTTTGACATGTGAGTAGTTCTCAGTAAAAAGACAAATTGGGTCACAACAGTGTATGAACAGTAATTTTTTTACGGACTCTAAATTGAGTGCGGCTAATCTGCACCCGGGCTCATCTGCACCCACGCTTAGAAAAAAATTCAAAAAAAAGTACTAGAAAAATTCAAAAAAATCCAAATTTTTTTGTGGTGGTAGCTAATTTGACGCGTGAGGTGCACCCCAAAATTCAACTCATTTGAGTATCTGAGCAGCTCTCGGCAAAAAAGACAATATCAGGGTCTGTAAAAATGTTTACTGTTCACGTACTGTTTTGACCCGATTTGTCTTTTTTGCCGAGAGCTGCTCAGATGTCCAAATAAGTTGAATTTTGGGGTGCACCTCACGCGTCAAATTATCTACAACCACAAAAAAAATTGGAATTTTTTGAATTTTTCTAGTATTGTTTTTTGAATTTTTTGCTGAGAGGGAGCAGATGAGCCCGGGCACCGTTTTGAGTTTTAGCTCTAAATTTGTCTTTTTTGTCGAGAAGTACTCAGATGTCCAAATGATCTAAAATTTGGAGCGGACCTCAAGCACCAAATTATCTACCATGGAAAATTCTAGTTTTTTTTTGAATTTTTCTAGTATTTGTCTTAGTTTTTTTTTTCAACACGGGTGCAGAGCTGCAGATGAGTCTGGGCACCGAATCGCTGCTCTCATCTTGTACTCTTATTAGTACTACTCCCCTCTGTCTAAAATAAGTGTTGCGGTTTTGAATTGGTGCTAGTTCAAAACTGCCACAATGATAAGAGGTAGTAACATTTTTTGCTTTGTCTTTAACCGCAATAAAAGAAAAAGAAAATGAAACATGTATGTACATACCCCCTCCCTCCCCCCAACTTGGTTATGTACCTTCTTTTTGAAGGATGGCGCTTGACCTATCCTTGGCATGGTGCAACAATATCTTTGATTCAAACAAACCCATTATTATCGAGATTTTAATGTGAGAATTTTTAGAAACTCCTTTTGTGAATGACTTCTCCGCACGGAAGTGTTTTGTTTTCTACCGAATCGAACCTCTTAGAAAATATATCCTTGGATGGGGGTGATGATGGGCGGCGGCAGTGGTGGTCCGAGGAAGCGGCAGCGATGAATATATCAAATCCTTTATTGATGCCTTAATTTGTTAGAAAGATGGATGGATTGATTGCTGATCTTGTTAGATGGATGGATGGTGCTTGGTTTTCTCGTTGCTACTGTCTATTGGTCATTATATCTGGGCATATCTCGGGCTAGGCCGGGCCAAAAAAAAGCCCGATGCTAAAAACTCAAGCCCGAGCCCGGCCCGGTCGGCCATTGGGCCTACAAAATTGGGCCCGAGTTCGGCTCGAGCCCGAGAAAGCCTGACCCGGCCCGATTACGGCTAAAAAAGCGTTTTGTGCAGGCCCGAGCCCGGCCCGACCTGCCCGTCGGGTTCAGTTTCCAGGCCCAAGCCCGGCCAGATTGCACACTCGGGCTCAGCTCAGCCCGGGATTTTTGGGTCGGGCCATCCAGGTCGTGCTGCCCATGGCTAGGTCTATTGGTCATATTGGTGATATTGCCTAGATATTGGTAGTGCTATGTTGTTGTGGCAAATGGATATTTCCAAAAGGAAACCAGAAGAAAAGAAATTTGAGGCGGGCATGGTTGCATTTGCTATGGATGTAATATTTAGCGCTTTATAATATTTGTAAATCACTTTCACACTCATATTCGACAAGATAGTGTCTGAAACAACAGCGTTAACAATTCACCTGGCAATTCTTGATTTCAAAATAATAATAATTCTACTCCGTCTAGGGTAGTACAGACATTTCAGCACACAACTCAATCGACAATCTCAAACAACAATCTTAGAAAAGAACTCGACGGCAGATTTGGGAGAAGCAGATTCTGGGAGAATTTTTCAGAATCTTGATTCTGTAGAATCTTGCGTGAAAAGAACTGGGCCCTAGCTAGTGTTGTCGACACAAGTGGATGAAACGACGAATTTGGATGTGTTATTTGGAGCAGGATTCTATCGCTGAGAACCCTCAGGGCTCACTTGGTTCAAAAGATTTCTAGCCCAAGAACCTTCACCGGTAGGACCCAGCAACACCGTCCAAGCACATGTACCAAGTAGAAATCACCTTGGTTTTTCCCACAGACAGAAAGAAAAAAGAAAAGCTATCTCCACTAGTAGAAAACAGGGCTATCGTTCGCGCCTGGCCAGCCCATTAGTCCCGATTCTTCAAGAACCGGGACCCATGGGGGGGGATTAGACCCGGTTCATGAGCCCAGGGGGCCGGCCGGGGCCTCGTGGGCATTGGTCCCGGTTTGTCTGGACCCATTTGTCCCGGTTCTAGGCACGAACCGGGACCAATGGTCCTCGCTCCTGGCCCACAGCCATTGGTACCGGTTCATGCCTTGAACCGGTGTAGAAGGGGGAGCTTTAGTCCCGGTTCGTGGCATGAACCGGGACAAATAAATTGCCTATATATACCCATCACCGCGGCAGAGCACTCCACAGTGCTCTGTTTTTTTTGGCCGGCGAGGAGAGGGCATTTGGGTGCTCTAGCTCACCTCCTATGCACATGAGGTGTTCGATGAAATGTCCGAGCCACACTAGTTAATCTTTCTCCTCTCGAAACTCGACTTTCGAGCTCCATTTTCCCCGAGATTTGTCAAGGTTTAGCGCTCCTTCACATCTCGTCCCCGTCTTCACCGTCGACGATCGCCCGCGCCGATCTCGTCGCCGGCACCACCGTGGTGAGCCTCTTGTTCTTATCTTATTTCTGAAAGAAAAATATTCTTACTTCAGATAGATACTTGTCAAATTTTCTTACTTTTATTATTCCTTGTTATTATATAGTGCGATGGTTTTGGTATCCGGCCCCATCGGCCCTCGTCCTGTCTATGATTCAGATGTTGTATATATTATCTTTTCATAACTATTTGGTTCATTTATTGTTTATGACAATTATGTCGACCAACGTGACATAGATTTTATTTATCTAGGAGGTTGTTGAACCGGAAATTCCAACCGACCCTATTGTCGAGAGGTTAAATTTAGTTGAAGAAGAAAACAATTACTTGAAGGAAAAAATAAGAAAAATTGAGGAGGAGAAGATGATATTGGAGTTGCATGTTGCGGATGTCGCCGATGATCACAAGATCAAGATGGATGCAATGCGGTTGAAGATTAAAAAGATTATAAAATATGCCATTCATACCGAGGCTTGGTATCATTATGCAGTTGAATCAGTTGTTACCTTGGTTGCGATTATGATCGCATTTGTTGTTGCATTGAAATGTTTTACATAATTTCAATGTATGGTTTAATTAGATGCTCTGGAGAGCTATATGTTGTTCAGTGAGAACTATGTATGTACTTTGGTTTTAATGTGATGATGAACTTCTATTAATGATGATATGTGGGTGAAATGATTATTCCATGCCAACTTGGAACCTTTTCATAGTTCATTTCAAATGCTTTTCAATTTCATGGTCTTATAGCTCAAAATAATCAGCAAATGCATGAAAAATAACAAATGAAGTCAGAAAGGGTTGTAAATTGATGATGTGGCTTCGAATGGTGCATTTTGAACACAGAAAAACTATGGAGTTCAAATAAGTTCAAAAAAATGAAATCCCTTTGTAACAGACGAGTTTTCGTATGAAACCCTGATACTTCGAAAGAGATTGTCCGTTTTGTAGATGAAGTGCATCCAGTTTTTGCCGTAACCCTCTCTACTTTCTCGCACATGCTATGTGGGTGAAATAATGATACCATGCCAACTTTCAACCTTTTCAGAGTTCATTTCAAATGCTTTTCAATTTCATGGTCTTATAGCTCAAAATAATCAGTAAATGCACGAAAAATAACAAATAAAGTCAGAAAGGGTTGTAAATTGATGATGTGGCTTTGAATGGTGCATTTTGAACACAGAAAAAAGAATTATCATAAAATAAAATAAATAAGTAATTTGAAACAAAATAGTATAAAATATAATAAAATATATAAGCAGAAACAAAATAAAATAAAATACAATAGACTTTAATAACATAAATAAATTTATGAAACTAAAATTATCAAAGTATTTTCTGTTCAAAATTAGTAAAAGCAAAAAGTATTTTCATAAAGAACTTTTTTTGTTAGAAACTTTAATAGCAAAAAGAATTATCATAAAAAAATAAGTAATTATATACAAAACAAAATAAAATAAAATAAATAAATAAAGCAAAAAAGAAAACAAAAAAACTTGGAAAAAATAAAAAAAATAGCCACCCACTGGGCCACCACGGCCTGAATACAACTAGAAACCCTATTGGGCCAGAATTCAGGCCCGCAGACGGCCCAGCAGGCCCACAGGCAGAGACATAAGTTTAGGCCAGTAGGCCTGCAATAGTGAGGAGTTCAAATGGGTGGGTAGAGTCGCACTTATAAACAGGTGCGGCCGCTCCTCAGCTAGCGAGGTGGGACTAAACATCCCACCACACCGCGCCAGCGCAAGGCCTTTAGTCCCGGTTGGTGGCAACAACCGGGTCTAAAGGGGTGCATTGGTACCGGTTCGTCATGCCAACCGGGACCAATGCCCCCCTTTAGTCCCGGTTGGTGGCAGCAACCGGGACTAAAGGGGGGCATTGGTCCCGGTTGGTGCCACCAACCGGGACTAAAGGGTTGGGTATAAAGCAAACACTTGTGAAAATTTTCTTTCAGTTCGTCTTCGCCGCCCGATGCCCCAGCGCTACTCCTCGTCGCCGTCGCCGTCGTCGCCACTGCCCCGCGCCCGAGCCCCTGCCTGCGGATTGCCCCCGCGCGCCAGCACCCTCGCCGCTCCTGCCTTCGATGCCGTCGTCGTGCCATCCCTGCCTCCAACGCCGTCGCCGCCCCGCCCCTGCCCTCGACCACGTCGTCGACGGCGCCGCACCGGTCCCTGTCCCGCGCCCGAGCCCCTGCCCGCGGCCCGCCCCCGCGTGCCGGCGCCCTCGCCGCCCCCGCCGTCGCCATCACCAGCCGCCCCCGCCGTCGTCGTCGCCAGCCGCCCCGGTTAATTTTTATTAGATTAATTTTGTTATTTTTTTAATTTTTATTTGATTTTTGACATGTTTTTAGATTTTCATATATGTATGTATATATTTTTTAGATATATGTATTTTTTTATGTATGTTCATATATGTATGTATGTATTTTTTACATGTTTTTTGTATGTATGTATGTATTTTTTTCAATTGTAATGATGTTTTAAAGTTAGATTTTTAGAAAAGTTTTATCTATATATGTTCTCTGATTTAGTACATTTTAGGTTAGTTTAATTTTTAGAAAATTTTTAGCTAGGAAAGGAAGAAGAAGAAAAAGAATGAGAGGAAAAAGGAAAATAAGAAGAGGAAGAAAGGAGAAAAAGAGGAGAGGAAGAAGAGGAGAAACAAATAAGAAGAGGAAAAAAGAAGAGGAGAAGAAGAAAGGAATAGAGGAGAAGAAGAAAAAAACTATTTTTTTCCTTCTTCTCCTCTATTCCTTTCTTCTTCTCCTTTTTTTTCTTTTTTTTCTTCGATCGCTTCTCTTCTATTCTTTTCTTCTTCTCCTCTTTTTATTTCTTCTTTTGTCTTCTTATTTTTTATCGGGTATGTCGTTGTCGATATACCCCCTCCTGATAACTTCAACACGAGGGGGGGTCGATATACCCCCTCCCCGATAACATTATTTTCCCATGTATGTATGTCGTCGTTGTCGATATAACCCCCTCCCGGATAACTTCGACATGAGGGCGGTCGATATATATACCCCCTCTCGACCGTGATAACTTATACCACGGGAGCACAACCCCCCCCCGGCCCTCTCGCTCGACCAAAACTCTCGAGGACACCCAAACCCTAGAAAAAAACGATGTTGGTCTCCTACCCCCTCCTGCCGCACCCCTACCCGACAAAACTCTCTCGAGGCCACCAAAATTTACTAAGTTAAAGAGCGTTGTCGTCGAGGCCACCCCAAATCCTTGAAGCATTGTCGAGGCCACCCCAAACCCTTGAAGCATTGCCGAGGCCACCCCAAACCCTACAGAAGCAGCGTCGAGGCCACTAATATGATTCCTTATTGTGATTATATTAGCTAGCTAGTTCTACGTTTGCCACTAATATATCCATCTGTCATGTTTGAATAATAATTGCCATGTTGTAAATATTTGCAGAAACTATGGAGCACCCCTGAGACGAAGCAACAGAAGCGATGTTGGGGGACATAATCGCAAAAGGAAGTGATGTTGTTGCGTTGTTTCTCAACGACACCGATGGTCTGGAAGGACAGGGTAGTGAAGAAGAAGGCTATGATTATGATGACTCCGGTGACCCAATGCCGGTACAAGAAGTAGACCGTGATGATGGCTCCGGTGACCGAACCGAGTCCGGTCAGGCATATATATTAGTTAAGCCTGTGCTGACTAGCTAATTGATGCATTCATTGTTTTCGTATGTACACATATTAATTAACTCTCGTCTTTCTTCTTTTCTCTAGCCCTCCGGATCGAGCACAACTTCGGTAAAGAAACGAGGCCCGAAGAAAAAGTTGCGCTCGGATGAAAGGTTTGAGATCACAGCAATCACGCGCGATGGCAAGCCGATTGAACCCATCAGGACAAGGGATGCATTTCGTGCTCGGTGCGGGGTTCTTGTTAGGGACAAGATCCCGATCAGTATCCAGCAATGGTTAAAGCCTAAGAATGAAGACCTTGAGGTGTCTTATTTCTCCTATATGTAGAAAGAAGATCTTTGGACATCGGTTAAGACAAATTTCACCCTACCGCCAGAGGAGGATCCGGAGAAGCCAGTTAAAGAGCAATTGACCAAGTCTCATGCTCTTAAGAAGATGGCAGAACTATTCAGGAGGTGGAAGAATGAGCTGAAAACAGAGTTTGTCAATGAAGATTTGACACCAGAATTCACCAGAAAGTATGAGAAGATCAGGGATCACTGTCCTGCATTTTTGGCCCACAATACATAAGAAAAGAGTAAGAAGATGTCAGCGACAAACAAGAAAAATGTTGCAAAGAAGAAGCATCACCATCGCACGGGGTCAGGTGGCTACCTCAAAGCCCGACCTTTGTGGGACAAGGCTGAGAATGACCTAATTGCTAAAGGGGTCGAACCAGAGACATTGAACTGGCCAGACCATTGCCGAACTTGGTTCTTTGTGGTTGGCGGAACCTTAGACCCTGTATCAGGGAAGTGCGTTTGGACGGAAGAGCAACTGTGAATACCTGTCAGAAAGCTTCAGGAGTATATCGAGAAAGCGCAACGTTCGTCCCGGACAGAGAGAATGATGAGCTCACAATGGCCCTCGGGAATCCTGAGCACCCTGGAAGGAAACTAGGCACACCAGGCTCCGTTCCGTGGAAGGCTGGCTTTCCGGACACAGGGGGTTACAAAACCCAGGAGAGGAGGAAGAAAGTGGAGCATAGCCAACTGCAGGCGCTGCATGAAAGGGTACAAGGGCTAGAGGAACGAGAAGCAGATCGCATCCCCTGAAGCTACCCCGCCATCTCAGTGGAGAAGCAGCGTGGCTTCCACCGAGCAGACTCAGCAGCTGGAGCCTGTCTTCACGGCTCCTGCTAGCTACCCCGTGGATGCTAACACGGAGTCTCAACATTGCCACCTTATGACGCGATGGATGACATTGAAAGTCAAGGCGGCTGTTGGCTCTGTTTTACCTACTGAACCTGGCACAACCTACCACGGCTAGTCGATTCTAGAAGGATATGCTAGGGTGATGGTGGATCAAATAACAGACTGATTTGAGGACCTTGAGGTTGACCACCCTATGGGTGAAGGGGAGATTCGGTTGGGTTCTTCTCTGAAGACTCCATGCCTATGGCGGAAGGAGCTCATCAACCTTCCGAACTGGACGCCTCCGCCTCCTCCTCCTCCTCCGGCGAGTCAGGGCAATCCGCCTCCTCCTTCGGCGAGTGATCAGGGCACTCAGCCTCCTTCTCCGGCGTGTGGCGGCACTCCGCCTCCTTCTCCGCCTGCGCCGGCGCGCCCGAGCAGCCAGCCTCCTCCTTCTCCGCCTCGTCAACAAGGGCAGATCAAGAAACCCGCCACCGCTCCGGCTGCTCCGGCGCGTCGTAGTCCTTCTCCTCCGCCTCGTAAGAAAGGAAAGACAACCGCATCCACTCTGTCTACTCCGGCGTCTAGCACTACAGCCAGAGCCGGGAGGCAATACAGATTCGGTCCTTCTCTGAAGACTCCAGAGAAGTTACCATACGAGAGGGCCGTGGAGGAAAACACGTAGATCATGCAAGCCGAAGTGAAGAACTTCTTTGAAGGAGTGAAAGCAAAGAAACATTCACCTCCAGAGGAGAAGATAGATCCGGTAAAAGCAAAGCATACTCCGACTGCCCTGAAGAATGTTGGGGAACGTAGTAATTTCAAAAAAATTCCTACGCACACGCAAGATCATGGTGATGCAGAGCAACAAGAGGGGAGAGTGTTTTCCACGTACCCTCGTAGACCGTAAGCGGAAGCGTTATGGCAACGCGATTGATGTAGTCGTACGTCTTCACGATCCGACCGATCCAAGCACCGAACGTACGGCACCTCTGAGTTCAGCACACGTTCAGCTCGATGACGATTCCCGGACTCCGATCCAGCAGGGTGTCGGGGATGAGTTTCGTCAGCACGACGGCGTGGTGACGATGATGATGTTCTACCGATGCAGGGCTTCGCCTAAGCACCGCAACAATATGACCGAGGTGGAATATGGTGGAGGGGGGCACCGCACACGGCTAAGGAACGATCACGAAGATCAACTTGTGTGTCTATGGGGTGCCCCCCTGCCCCCGTATATAAAGGAGCAAGGGGAGGAGGGCCGGCCAAGGAGGAGGAGGCGCGCCCAAGTGGGGAGTCCTACTCCCACCGGGAGTAGGGCTCCTCCTTTCCTAGTAGGAGTAGGAGAGAAGGAAGGGGAAGAGAGAAGGGAAGGAAGGAGGGGGTGCGGCCCCTCCCCTAGTCCAATTCGGACTAGGCCTTGGGGGCGCGCAGCCTGCCCTAGGCAGCCCCTCTCTCTTTCCCGTATGGCCCAATAAGGCCCAATACTTCTCCCAGGCGAATTCCCGTAACTCTCCGGTACTCCGATAAATACCCGAATCACTCGGAACCTTTCCGAAGTCCGAATATAGTCGTCCAATATATCAATCTTTATGTCTCGACCATTTCGAGACTCCTCTTCATGTCACCGATCTCATCCGGGACTCCGAACTCCTTCGGTACATCAAAACTCATAAACTCATAATAAAGCTGTCATCGAAACCTTAAGCGTGCGGACCCTACGGGTTCGAGAACTATGTAGACATGACCTAGAACTATTCTCGGTCAATAACCAATAGCGGAACCTGGATGCTCATATTGGCTCCTACATATTCTACGAAGATCTTTATCGGTCAAACCGCATAACAAGATACGTTGTTCCCTTTGTCATCGGTGTGTTACTTGCCCGAGATTCAATCGTCGGTATCTCAATACCTAGCTCAATCTCGTTACCGGCAAGTCTCTTTACTTGTTCCGTAATACATCATCCCGCAACTAACTCATTAGTTACAATGCTTGCAAGGCTTATAGTGATGTGCATTACCGAGTGGGCCCAGAGATACCTCTCCGACAATTGGAGTGACAAATCCTAATCTCGAAATATGCCAACTCAACATGTACCTTCGGAGACACCTATAGAGCTCCTTTATAATCACCCAGTTACGTTGTGACGTTTGGTAGCACACAAAGTGTTCCTCCGGTAAATGGGAGTTGCATAATCTCATAGTCATAGGAACATGTATAAGTCATGAAGAAAGCAATAGCAACATACTAAACGATCAAGTGCTAAGCTAACGGAATGGGTCAAGTCAATTACATCATTCTCCCAATAATGTGATCCCGTTAATCAAATGACAACTCATGTCTATGGTTAGGAAACTTAACCATCTTTGATTAACGAGCTAGTCAAGTAGAGGCATACTAGTGACACTATATTTGTCTATGTATTCACACATGTATTATGTTTCCAGTTAATACAATTCTAGCATGAATAATAATCATTTATCATGAAATAAGGAAATAAATAATAACTTTATTATTGCCTCTAGGGCATATTTCCTTTAGTCTCCCACTTGCACTAGAGTCAATAATCTAGTTCACATCGCCATGTGATTTAACACCAATATTCATATCTGTATATGATTAACACCCATAGTTCACATCGTCATGTGACCAACACTCAAAGGGTTTACTAGAGTCAATAATCCAGTTCACATCGCTATGTGATTAACACCCAAAGAGTACTAAGTTGTGATCATGTTTTGCTCGTGAGAGAAGCTTAGTCAACGGATCTGTCACATTCAGAGTCGTATGTATTTTGCAAATATTCTATGTCTACAATGCTTTGCACGGAGCTACTCTAACTAATTGCTCCCACCTTCAGTATGTATCCAGATTGAGACTTAGAGTCATCTGGATCGGCGTGAAAGCGTGCACCGATATAACTCTTTACGATGGGCTCTTTTATCACCTCCATAATCGAGAAATATTTCCTTAGTCCTCACTAAGGATATTCTTGACCAATGTCCAGTGATCTACTCCTAGATCACTATTGTACTCCCTTGCCAAATTCAGAGCAAGGTATATAATAGGTATGATACATATCATAGCATACTTTATAGAACCTATGACTGAGGCATAGGGAATGACTTTCATTCTCTTTTCTATTTTCTGCCGTGGTCGGGATTTGAGTCTTACTCAATTTCACACCTTTGCAACATAGGCAAGAACTCTTTATTTGACTGTTCCATTTTGCACTACTTCAAAATCTTGACAAGGTATGTATTTATTGAAAAACTTATCAAGCGTCTTGATCTATCTCAATAGATCTTGATGCTCAATATGTAAGTAGCTTTACTGAGGTCTTTCTTTTAAAGAACTCCTTTCAAATACTCCTTTATGCTTTCCAGAAAAATTCTACATCATTTCTGATCAACAATATGTTACTCAATATATTTATCAGAAAGGAGGTAGTGCTCCCACTCACTTTATTGTAAATACAAGCTTCACCGCAAGTCTATATAAAATTATATGCTTTGATCAACTTATCAAAGCGTATATTCCAACTCTGAGATGCTTGCACCAGTCCATAGATGGATCGATGGAGCTTGCACATTTTGTTAGCACCTTTAGGATTGACAAAACCTTCTGGTTGCATCATATACAACTTTTCTTTAAGAAAACCATGAAGGAATGCAGTTTTGAAATTCATTTGCCAGATTTCATAAAATGTGGCAATTGCTAACATGATTCGGACAGACTTAAGCATCGCTACAGTTGAGAAAATCTCATTGTAGTCAACACCTTGAACTTGTCGAAAACCTTTTTGCGACAAGTCGAGCTTTGTAGATAGTAACACTACTATCAGCGTTCGTCTTCCTCTTGAAGATCCATTTATTTTATATGGCTTTCCGATCATCGGGCAAGTCCACCAAAGTCCACACTTTGTTCTCATACATGGATCCCATCTCAGATTTCATGGCCTCAAACCATTTTGCGGAATCTGGGCTCATCATCGCTTCCTCATAGTTCGTAGGTTCATCATGGTCTAGTAACATGACTTCCAGAATAGGATTACCGTACCACTCTGGTGCGGATCTTAATCTGGAAGATCTACAAAGTTCGGTAGTAACTTGATCTGAAGCTTCATGATCATTATCATTAGCTTCCTCACTAATTGGTGTAGGAATCACTAGAACTGATTTCTGTGATAAACTACTTTCCAATTCGAGAGAAGGTACAATTACCTTATCAAGCTCTACTTTCCTCCCACTCACTTCTTTTGAGAGAAACTCCTTCTCTAGAAAGGATCCATTTTAGCAACGAATATCTTGCCTTTAGATCTGTGATAGAAGGTGTACCCAACAGTTTCCTTTGGGTATTCTATGAAGACGCACTTCTCCGATTTGGGTTCGGGCTTATCAGGTGAAACTTTTTCACATAAGCATCGTAGCCCCAAACTTTAAGAAACGACAACTTTGGTTTCTTGCCAAACCACAGTTCATAAGGCGTCGTATCAGCGGATTTTAATGGTGCCCTATTAAATGCGAATGCAGCTGTCTCTAATGCATAATCCCCAAACGATAGTGGTAAATCGATAAGAGACATCATAGATCGCATCATATCTAGTAAAGTACGATTACGACGTTCGGACACACCATTACATTGTGGTGTTCCTGGTGGCGTGAGTTGCGAAACTATTTCACATTGTTTCAAATGAAGACCAAACTCGTAACTCAAATATTCGTCTCCATGATCAGATCGTCGAAACTTTATTTTTCTTGTTACGATGATTTTCCACTTCACTCTGAAATTCTTTGAACTTTTCAAATGTTTCAAACTTATGTTTCATCAAGTAGATATACCCATATCTGCTCAAATCATCTGTGAAGGTCAGAAAATAACGATACACGCCGTGAGCCTTAACACTCATCAAATCGCATACATCGGTATGTATTATTTCCAATAAGTCAGTAGCTCGTTCCATTGTTCCGGGGAACGGAGTTTTAGTCATCTTGCCCAAAAGGCACGGTTCGCAAGCATCAAATGATTCATAACCAAGTGATTCCGTAGATCCATCTTTATGGAGTTTCTTCATGCGCTTTACACCGATATGACCCAAACGGCAGTGCCACAAATAAGTTGCACTATCATTATTAACTTTGCATCTTTTGGCATCAATATTATGAATATGTGTATCACTATGATCGAGATCCAACAAACTATTTCCATTGGGTGTATGACCATTTGAAGGTTTTATTCATTTAAATAGAACAACAATTATTCTCTAACTTTAAATGAATAACTGTATTGCAATAAAAATGATCAAATCATATTCATGCTCAACGCAAACGCCAAATAACATTTATTTAGGTTTAACACTAATCCCGAAAGTATAGGGAGTGTGCGATGATGATCATATCAATCTTGGAACTACTTCCAACACTCATCATCACTTCCCCTTCAACTAGTCTCTGTTTATTCTGTAACTCCTGTTTCGAGTTACTAATCTTAGCAACCAAATAAGTATCAAATACTCAGGGGCTACTATAAACACTAGTAAGGCACACATCGATAACCTGTATATCAAATACACCCTTGTTCACTTTGCCATCCTTCTTATCCACCAAATATTCAGGGCATTTCCGCTTCCAGTGACCATTTCCTTTGCAGTGTAAGCACTCAGTTTCAGGCTTTGGTCCAGCTTTGGTCTTCTTCACGGGAGTGACAACTTGCTTGCCATTCTACTTGAAGTTTCCCTTTCTTTCCCTTTGCCCTTTTCTAGAAACTAGTGGTATTGTTAATCATCAACATTTGATGCTCTTTCTTGATTTCTACCTTCGTCGATTTCAACATCACGAAGATCTCGGGAATCATTTTTTTGTCATCCCTTGCATACTATGGTTCATCACGAAGTTGTAGTAACTTAGTGATGGTGACTAGAGAATTCTGTCAATCACTATCTTATCTGGAAGATTAACTCCCACTTGATTCAAGCGATTGAAGTACCCAGACAATCTGAGCACATGCTCACTAGTTGAGCAATTCTCCTCCATCTTTTAGCTATAGAACTTGTTGGAGACTTCATATCTCTCAACTCGGGTATTTGCTTGAAATATTAACTTCAATACCTGGAACATCTTATATGGTCCATGACGTTCAAAACGTCTTTGAAGTCCCGATTCTAAGCCGTTAAGCATGGTGCACTAAACTATCAAGTAGTCATCATTTTGAGCTAGCCAAACGTTCATAACGTCTGCATCTGCTCCTGCAATAGGTTTGTCACCTAGCGGTGCATCAAGGACATAATTCTTCTGTGCAGCAATGAGGATAAACCTCAGATCACGGATTCAATCCGCATCATTGCTAGTAACATCTTTCAACACAGTTTTCTCTAGGAACATATCAAAATAAACATATGAAAGCAACAACACGAGCTATTGATCTACAACATAATTTGCAAAATACTACCAGGACTAAGTTCGTGATAACTTTAAGTTCAATTAATCATATTACTTAAGAACTCCCACTTAGACAGACATCTCTCTAGTCATCTAAGTGATCACGTGATCCAAATCAACTAAACCATGTCCGATCATCACGTGAGATGGAGTAGTTTCCAATGGTGAACATCACTATGTTGATCATATCTACTATATGATTCACGCTCGACCTTTCGGTCTCCATGTTCCGAGGCCATATCTGTATATGCTAGGCTCGTCAAGTTTAACCCGAGTATTCCGTGTGTGCAACTGTTTTGCACCCGTTGTATTTGAACGTAGAGCCTATCACACCCAATCATCACGTGGTGTCTCAGCACGAAGAACTTTCGCAACGGTGCATACTCAGGGAGAACACTTCTTGATAATTAGTGAGAGATCATCTTAAAATGCTACCGTCAAACTAAGCAAAATAAGATGTATAAAAGATAAACATCATATGCAATCAAAATATGTGACATGATATGGCCATGATCATCTTGCGCCTTTGATCTCCATCTCCAAAGTACTGTCATGATCTCTATCGTTACCGGCACGACACCATGATCTCCATCATCTTGATCTATATCAATGTGTCGTCACATGTTCGTCTCGCCAACTATTTCTCTTGCAACTATTGCTATCGCATAGCCATAAAGTAAAGCAATTATTTGGCGCTTGCATCTTATGCAATAAAGAGACAACCATAAGGCTTCTGCCAGTTGCCGATAACTTCAACAAAACATGATCATCTCATACAACAATTTATATCTCATCACGTCTTGACCATATCACATCACAACATGCCCTGCAAAAACAAGTTAGACGTCCTCTACTTTGTTGTTGCAAATTTTACGTGGCTGCTACGGGCTGAGCAAGAACCGTTCTTACCTACGCATCAAAACCACAACGATAGTTCGTCAAGTTAGTGTTGTTTTAACCTTCGCAAGGACTGGGCATAGCCACACTCGGTTCAACTAAAGTGAGCGAGACAGACACCCGCCAGTCACCTTTAAGCACGAGTGCTCGTAACAGTGAAACCAGTCTCGCGTAAGCATACGCATAATGTCGGTCCGGGCCGCTTCATCTCACAATACCGCTGAACCAATGTATGACATGCTTGAAGGAAATATGCCCTAGAGGCAATAATAAAGTTATTATTTATTTCCTCATATCATGATAAATGTTTATTATTCATGCTAGAATTGTATTAACCGGAAACATAATACATGTGTGAATACATAGACAAAACTATGGTCACTAGTATGCCTCTACTTGACTAGCTCATTAATCAAAGATGGTCATGTTTCCTGACCATAGACATGTGTTGTCATTTGATTAGTGGGATCACATCATTAGAAGAATGATGTGATTGACATGACCCATTCTGTTAGCCTAGCACTTGATCGTTTAGTATATTGCTATTGCTTTCTTCATGACTTATACAAAGTTCCTGCAACTATGAGATTGTGCAACTCCCGTGTACCGGAAGAATACTTTGTGTGCTACCAAACGTCACAACGTAACTGGGTGATTATAAAGGTGCTCTACAGGTGTTTCCGAAGGTTCATGTTGAGTTGGCATAATTCGAGATTAGGATTTGTCACTCCGATTGTCGGAGAGGTATCTCTGGGCCCTCTCGGTAATACTCATCACTTAAGCCTTGCAAGCATGTAACTAATGAGTTAGTTATGAGATGACATATTACAGAACGAGTAAAGAGACTTGCCGGTAACGAGATTGAACTAGGTATTGGATACCGACGATCAAATCTCGGGCAAGTAACATACCGATGACAAAGGGAACAAAGTATGTTGTTATGCGGTTTGACCGATAAAGATCTTCGTAGAATATGTAGGAACCAATATGGACATCCAGGTCCCGCCATTGGTTATTGACTAGAGACGTGTCTCGGTCATGTCTACATTGTTCTCGAACCGTAGGGTCCGCACGCTTAAGGTTTCGATGACAGTTATATTATGAGTTTATGTATTTTGATGTACCGAAGGTTGTTCGGAGTCCCGGATGTGATCACGGACATGACGAGGAGTCTCGAAATGGTCGAGACATAAAGATTGATATATTGGACGGATATATTTGGACACCGGAACCCCCCGGGAAGTATATGGGCCTTATTGGGCCCATGTAGGAGGAAGGGAGAAGGAACAAGGGAGGGGGGCGCGCCCCCCAAGCCCAATCCGAATTGGGGAGGGGGGGCGGCCCCCCCTTTCCTTTCTCCTTCCCCCTCTTCCTTTCCTACTACTAGTACTCCTTCCTACTACTAGTACTCCTTCCTTCCCCCTCCAAATAAGATAAGGAAAAAGAGGGGAAACCTACTTGGAGTAGGTTTCCTCCTCCCTATGGCGCGCCCCCCCTTGGGCCGGCCACCTCCTCCCTCCCTCCTTTATATACGGGGGTAGGGGGGCACCCTAGAACACACAAGTTGATCATTGATCGTTCCTTAGCCGTGTGCGGTGCCCCCCTCCACGATATTACACCTCGGTCATATTGTAGCGGTGCTTAGGCGAAGCCCTGCGACAGGAGAACATCAAGATCGTCACCACGCCGTCGTGCTGACGAAACTCCCCCTCGGCGCCTCTACTGGATTGGAGAACGAGGGTGCGTCATCAAGCTGTACGTGTGTCAAGAACTCGGAGGTGCCGGAGTAACGGTGCTTGGATCGGTCGGACCGGGAGGACGTACGACTACTTCCTCTATGTTGCGTCAACGCTTCCGCTTCAGTCTACGAGGGTACGTAGACAACACTCTCCCCTCGTTGCTATATCATCACCATGATCTTGCGTGTGCGTAGGAATTTTTTTGAAATTACTACGTTCCCCAACAATGCTGGTAAGCAGTATGACTTGTATCACCCACAACTCACTTGTGTCCTACTCGTGCATATAACATCAACGCATAAAACCTAGGCTCTGATGCCACTGTTGGGGAACGTAGTAATTTCAAAAAAAATCCTACGCACACGCAAGATCATGGTGATGCATAGCAACGAGAGGGGAGAGTGTTGTCCACGTACCCTCGTAGACCGTAAGCGGAAGCGTTATGACAACGCAGTTGATGTAGTCGTACGTCTTCACGATCCGACCGATCCAAGCACCAAACGTACGGCACCTCCGAGTTCAGCACACATTCAGCTTGATGACGATCCCCGGACTCCGATCCAGCAGGGTGTCGGGGATGAGTTCCGTCAGCACGACGGCGTGGTAACGATGATGATGTTCTACCAACGCAGGGCTTCATCTAAGCACCGCAACGATATGACCGAGGTGGAATATGGTGGAGGGGGGCACCGCACACGGCTAAGGAACGATCACGAAGATCAACTTGTGTGTCTATGGGGTGCCCCCTGCCCCCGTATATAAAGGAGCAAGGGGAGGAGGGCCGGCCAAGGAGGAGGAGGCGCGCCCAAGGGGGGAGTCCTACTCCCACCGGGAGTAGGACTCCTCCTTTCCTAGTAGGAGTAGGAGAGAAGGAAGGGGAAGAGAGAAGGGAAGGAAGGAGGGGGTGCGGCCCCTCCCCCTAGTCCAATTCGGACTAGGCCTTGGCGGGGGGGAGGGGGGCGCAGCCTGCCCTAGGCAGCCCCTCTCTCTTTCCCGTATGGCCTAATAAGGCCCAATACTTCTCCCCGGCGAATTCCCGTAACTCTCTGGTACTCCGATAAATACCTGAATCACTCGGAACTTTTCCGAAGTCCGAATATAGTCGTCCAATATATCAATCTTTACGTCTCGACCATTTCGAGACTCCTCGTCATGTCCTCGATCTCATCCAGGACTCCGAACTCCTTCGGTACATCAAAACTCATAAACTCATAATAAAACTGTCATCGAAACCTTAAGCGTGCGGACCCTATGGGTTCGAGAACTATGTAGACATGACCTAGAACTATTCTCAGTCAATAACCAATAGCGGAACCTGGATGCTCATATTGGCTCCTACATATTCTACGAAGATCTTACCGGTCAAACCGCATAACAAAATACGTTGTTCCCTTTGTCATCGGTATGTTACTTGCCCGAGATTCGATCGTCGGTATCTCAATACCTAGCTCAATCTCGTTACCGGCAAGTCTCTTTACTCGTTCCGTAATACATCATCCCGCAACTAACTCATTAGTTACAATGCTTGCAAGGCTTATAGTGATGTGCATTACCGAGTGGGCCCAGAGATACCTCTCCGACAATTGGAGTGACAAATCCTAATCTCGAAATATGCCAACTCAACATGTACCTTCAGATACACCTGTAGAGCTCCTTTATAATCACCCAGTTACGTTGTGACGTTTGGTAGCACACAAAGTGTTCCTCCAGTAAACGGGAGTTGCATAATCTCATAGTCATAGGAACATGTATAAGTCATGAAGAAAGCAATAGCAACATACTAAACGATCAAGTGCTAAGCTAACGGAATGGGTCAAGTCAATCACATCATTCGTCCACCTCCAAGAAATCATAATGTACATCGTCAGGTAGGTAATCTTCAAGATTGTTATAACCGGGCACCATCCCGCCCGGAACATTGTTATACCCCCTCCCTCCGGGAAGCCTTTCGTCAAAGATGAAAGATCTCTAATAACGAAGATGTGAAGATTCCATGATTGGTACATGAAAACATGCAGAGAGTCTGAGGGGAGGAATATTTTGACGCTGAGAGTTAGAGAGGAGCATGACCTCGTTAGAATTGAACTGTTGAATGTTCCATTTGAGGAGTTCTTCGCGTTTTTCAATTAAAGGCCCTCGATAAATTGATGATCACTTGCTACTGCCTGTAAGTAGTACTACTTCTGTCATTAAGTCTCTATATATAGGTCAGCTCATTCATTGCATGTATTTCTAATTATCCTCACTATATTATGCAGATTGAAGATCGCCAAATTGAAGAAAAGACAAATCGGTGATATTGGGTTCATTAACACAAATCTCATAGATGCATATATGGTTGAATTTCAGGCCAAATATACCGAGGCCAAGCTGCTACAATCGTTTGTATTAAATCAAAACAAAGCTATAATACTCTTCCCTTACGAATTCCAGTGAGTGTTGCTGTCTTGTGCATATTCGTTTTCCCTTATTAGTCGAGGTTATAGTAATGTAATTGATGAGTTATACATGCATGCGCAGTTTCCACTATATTCTCCTAGAGATTAAGCTTGAGCAGAGACTAATAAACGTCTTAGACTCGAGACAAAAAGATCCCAAGGAGTATGCGGACATGACTGAAATACTAGAGACGTAAGTTAAATCTCATTATCGCACCATATCGGCAACTTTGCTCATTTCCTGATATCAAGTAATTGTTTTCTTTATCTGGCAGGGTTTGGAAAAAAAATCACCTCAAAAACTCCGGGACTGCCGAAGAAGCTGCAATTTAGACACCCGAAATTAAGTACTATAGTAGCATGTTCCACGCATCTCCTAGTGATTCAAGCTCTAGTTTCATCAATACCATTTAACATGCTTGCTAATTATCAGTTTGATTGACCTCTATTTCTTGTAAAGTGGTTGTGGCAGGAACAAGGGAATGATTACTATGGATACCACATTTGCGAGTCCATCCGCCACACGACCTGTGAGCGGGGCTACTCTGACAAACAATATGAAGTGCGTAAATAATAATATTCACAATTTTATTTTATTACCATCATTTGTGTTCAATTTCATATATATATATATATATATATATATATATATATATATATATATATATATATATATATATATGTATGTATGTGTGTGTGTGTGTGTGTGTGTATTGACCCCCTTCTTCAAATTAGATATTTCGGATGCGGGATGAACTCCTACCACCAGATCGTATGCAAGGAATTCAAGAGGAATTGGCGGCATTCTTTCTTGACCACGTGATCGCTAAAGACGGAGAATACCATGTGGACCCTAATCAGCTCGTTTTTAATTAGGAGATTATATTGTAAGGGATACTTATATTGTATATATGTAGCCAGTAGCGTCGGATAGATATACGAGAACTTGTTGTTCGACCAATCTCTCAGAGAAGGAGAGGTGATCAATATCACTTCTCTCTGTATGCATATGTTCATGACGATCTTCTGTTTCCTTCATTTGCTTACTAGCTAGCGTGTGTAGTCCTCTCTATACGTATAGTACGTAGCGTCGACCAAGCACGGAGATAAGAGAGGACACTTCTCTCTATTAATTAGCTAGTTAACACAATATATGAAACACCTAAATTAACCCCACAAAACCCCCTAACCCCCCCCCCCCTTTAAAAAAAAAACAAAAACCCCAGCACCTGAAATGCTGAGCGTGGATGCCTATTGGTCCCGGTTGGTGCCACCAACCGGGACCAAAGGGCCTCCTGTCTGGGCTTGCCGCACCGGCCACGTGGAGGCCTATCTGTCCCGGTTTATGTAAGAACCGGGACTAAAGGTCTAGGGCATTAGTACCGACACTTTAGTCCCGGTTCAAAAACCGGGACAATAGGCCCTTTTTCTACTAGTGCTCATTTCTCCATGCTTTTGTTTGGTTATGTAGTTCACATTTCGTCTTTGTGATCACATGTAAAGATTTTCCTCTTGTCTTTGGCTGCAAAAGAAAAAGAAAAAGGACACATGCTTTCTTTTTCGAAAATTATAGAATACATATACGCCGCAAAACGAACGTGCGCAAAAACCGAACGCGTGACACTTGTTGGGTCCAGAAATAAAATGAACGGCGTTGGCGTGGTGCATGCAAACAAGCAGGTTTCGCTCCCGTGGCGAAACATACAACGAAAGGGACCATCGTACGTACGTGGGAAGCAAGGAGTGTACTGCACAATTTGTACGTGACATTGCCGGACCGGTGCAATATTTCTCTTTTGGAACAAGAGACCGTGGCAAGCAAGAAGGGACTCGAAGGACCTAGACTCACTTGAAAAAAATAAAAAAAAAATTACTCACGTCAAATAAGCATTGCAAAAAAAAAAACTTACAAAAGGAACCGTCTACAAAAGCAAAATTATAACCCGGTCCAAAATATTATGCAAACAACCACCCTTAATCATGAAACTAGGTTGCAGTCTAGTCCTTTTCAAATGTAGAGGGCATAAGATTTAACGACTTTATTCTTTAAAAAGTGGCAAGTGATGTGCCCATCGGTCGGCAGCGAGGCGGACTTTGTCGATCTCAATACCTGCCGGCCCATTCTATCGAAGATGTTCATAGGGGTCGGGCATGCGTGTGGATTCATAGGGGGTAGTTATGTTCCGTGTTTTGCAAAAAAAAAAAGAGAGAATAAGGCACTGTATTGAATTGGTGCTAGTTCAAAACTGTGACAACGATAGGAGGTAGTAACATTTTTTACTTTGCACGTAAAGAAAACATTTTTTACTTTGTCTTTAACCGCAATAAAAGAAAAAGGAAATGAAACATGTATGTACATACCCCCTCCCTCCCTCCCCCAACTTGGTTATCTACCTTCATTTTGAAGGATGGCGCTCGACCTATCATTAGCGTGGTACAACAATATCTCTGGTTCGAACAAATCCTTTATTATCGAGATTTTAGTGTGAGAATCTTTAGAAATTCCTTTTGTGAGAGACTTCTCCGTGCAAAAGTGTTTTGTTTTCTACCGCATCCAACATCTTAGAAAATACACTATATCCTTGGATGGGGGTGATGATGGGCGGCGGCGGCGATGGTCTGAGGAAGCAGCGGCGATGAATGTATCGGCATCCCTATACATTCTTGACAAGCTTACTAGGCGTTCTCAGCAAAAGTGGATGAAGCGGCATTTGGATGTGTTATTTGGAGTAGGATTCTAGCGCCGAGAACCCTTATGGCTCTTTTGATTCAAAAGATTTCTAGCCAAGAACTTCACTAGTCGGGCCCAGCGACACCGCCAGAGCACAGGGACCAGGTAAGAAAGACCTTCATTTTTTGCCACATATATAAAGGAAAAAAGAAAAACTAGCTTGTTTGTTCTTGCTTTTGATTGGTTATCAATTCACGCTTCATGTGGGCCCATGGTGACCGGCCACATATATTGACCAGCTTGTGATCCCATGTACTAGTAGGATTTTCCACCTTGTCTTTGGCTGCAAAAGAAAAAGGAAAGGGACAAGAATGCTTTCAATTTTTTATTTTTCTTTAAAACCCGACGCCATAGAAATACATGCACACCGCAAAACAAACGTGTGCAAAAACCGAAGGTGTGACACTTGTTGGATCCACTAATAAAATGCACGGCGTTGGCGTGGTGCCTGCAAACAAACGGGTTCCGCTCCCGTGGCAAAACATACAACGAAAGTGACCATCCATCGTACGTAGGCCTGATGAGTACTGCACAAAGCTAACTGTGATGGCCTGCACAATTTGTACGTGACACTGCCCGACCGGTGCAACATTTCTTTCTTTGGAACCGGGGAAGGGCCTCCAACGACCTAGACTCACTCACGTCAAATAAAAACATCTTACGAAAGGAGCCGTCTACAAAAAGCGAAACTACAACCCGGTCCAAAACCTCATGCAAACAGCACCCCGAATCATGAAACTAGGTTGCAATCCAGTCATTTCTAAAGGCAGAGAGCATAAGATTTAACAACTTTATTCTTCAGAAAGTGGTTAGTGATGTGCCCGTCAGTCGGCAGTGTGGCGGGCGGAATTTGTCAATCTCAATAACCGCCGGCCCATTCCGTCGAAGGTGTTCATAGGGGTCAAGCATGCGTGTGGATCCATAGGGGTGTATGTGTGTGTAGTTATGTACCGTGTTTTAGAAAAAATAAAAAAAATAAAGAGGAGGGCACTCTAGTAAGCGTCGTAGCTCTAGAGCCAGTGGTGAATCTAGCATGGCAGTGGAGGGTAGGCTTAAAACATCAGGTTCCTAACCCTAATTAGCAAATGCATTGTAATCATTGCATGTAAAATACCTCAACATAATTGTCAAGTGGTATGTTTATTAGCTGAAAAATAGGATTTTTTGGGGGCCGGCTTAAGCCTATTGAAGCCCTCCTAGTAGAATCACCACTGTCTAGAACATGGGGTTGCTGAACTAGACTAGTTCATCCGTTGCTCGATACATCCCTTCCCTTCCCCCACCATGACGTCTAGGAAAGATATGAGGAGGATGTGAACCAAGCTCCAAATCCAGGAAGCCCTATGAGCTTACTGAGGCCAAAAAGAGCCATTGCCATCCAGATCTGACCGTAGCTTGCTTGCACCGGAACCCTTCTCCCAATGGACACATCGCCAGCCGCCATAGAGGCACCTCCAACTACTTGTCTACTACAGCTATATACAGGGAAGACCCAGCCTCCCCTACCACTCCCATTATGGTCGTTGAGATCACCGAACGAGGGGAGAACTTGACTATTCTCAAGAAAGGTGGCCAAAATGGGCTGGTCCTGGCCCGATAGCCCGCATGCCCGGTCAGAAACATTTATAATCGGGTCGTGCCGGCACATGGCCCGTCTAGGGCCGCGCATGGGCCGCAAGACTAAGCACAAGTGTCGGTACGGCACGACCCATTTTACTTTTCTTTATTATTATTTTTAGCTTTTTTACGAATTAGCCCCTAAGGGGGGTCCCAGATAAAATAAACCCAAAATCAGGTGGGGCTAAATGTGCCGATGGTGTTGTTGTGTGGTGCCCGGGTCAGGGAGCGGGGCGCGAGTTTTGGACCGACACGGCCCGCGTATTACGTGTACCTGGGGCTGGGTGTGCCGTGCCGTGCCGGCCTATCTGGCCAGGTTTGCTCGCAAGGATGAGGACGGGGGGTTCGAGCAGAGAGAAATGAGAGGGGAGAATTCACCAATGCAAATTGCAAAGGCTGCTTGAGTTGCAAGTTGCGTTGCAACCATGCACAATCACCACTAACACTAGAGGAGGAAGAAGCTAGGATGAAAAGGAAAGAAAGAAAAGTCTTTTTTTTTCTCTCCTTCCCCTTTCAAGAGGGAATTCACTGGCCCATTCACTTCAGATTTCACTCACTCTCACTCCTCAGTCACTGGCCCGAGGTCCCCATCTCCAGCCGACCCGACCCGAGCTCCATCCACCCATCCATGGTGACGGTGGGATCGGGACGGAGGACATAAAAGAGAGACACAAAAACAAATGGTGGCCAAGAAAGAAAAGGAAGCATACACGCGCACACGCAACGCCACACCACATACACGCGCACCTCCCCTCCCCCCTCCACTTATGATCACCACCATGTCCTCCTCCTCCTGCAGCGGCCTGGGCGGCGGCGCGGCGGCGACCTCAAAGCGCAAGTCGCCTGAGCCGACGTCGGTGCTGTACAACCGGAGCCCCAGCCCGCCCACCTCCTCGTCCGCGCACTCCTCCGAGCCGCCGCCCATCAGCGCCGAGGACTGGGACGCCGTGCTGCTCTCCTCCGGCGGCTGCGACGACGCCATGGCCGCCGCCGCGCACGGCACCCGGGAGGACAGCTCCTTTCTTAGGTGGATCATGGACGCCGGGTACGCGGACGGCGACGGGGACGCCTTCGGCTTCAAGGGCCCCGCCCCCTTCGACCCCTCCTTCCTGCCCCCGCCCCCTCTCCACCCGCCGCACCGGGAGGAGCCGGAGGAGCAGCCCTTCTCGCTCCCGCAGCTCCCGCCGCAGCTCTCCGTCCCGCAGCATCCGCATCAGCAGGTCCATTTCCCCGTCTCCTCCGCCGCAGCGGGCGTCGCCGGGGGAGGAGATGGAGATGGAGATCTCGAGCCCCAGGCGGCGGTGGACGAGCTGCTCGAGGCGGCGCGGCGCGCCGACGCCGGGGACCCCGCTGGCGCGCGAGAGATATTGGCGCGGCTCAATCACCGGCTCCCCTCGCCGCCCGCCCCGCCGGGGCACCCTCCCCTGCTCCGCGCCGCCGCGCTGCTCCGGGACGCGCTCCTGCACCGCCTCCTCCCGCCCACGCCCAGCAGCTCCGTCCTCTCGCCGCTCGACGTCGCGCTCAAGCTCGCCGCGCACAAGGCGCTGGCGGACGCGTCGCCCACCGTCCAGTTCGCCGGGTTCACGGCCACGCAGGCCTTCCTCGACGCGCTGGGCGCCGGCGCGCGCCGCGTGCACGTCGTGGACTTGGACATCGGCTTCGGGGGCCACTGGCCGCCGCTCATGCAGGAGCTCGCGCACTACTGGCGCCGCACCGCCGCGTCGTCGACGCCGCCGCCGGCCCTGAAGGTGACGGCATTGGTGTCGCCGGGGTCGAGGCACCCGCTGGAGCTCCACCTCACGCAGGAGAGCCTGGCGCGCTTCGCCGCCGAGCTGGGCATCCCGTTCGAGTTCGCCGCCGTCGCCTTCGACCCCTTCAGCGCCTCGCCGCCGCCGGGCCTATCCGCGGCGCCCGACGAGGCCGTCGCCGTGCACATCACGGTCGGCACGGAGACCTCCGGGCCAACACCAGCCTCCCTCCGCGTCGTGAAGCAGCTCCGGCCCGCCATCGTGGTGTGCGTGGACCACGGCTGCGACCGTGCCGACCTGCCGCTCCCGAGCCACGCGCTCAACGTGCTCCGCTCCTGCGCCGCGCTGGTCGAGTCGCTCGACACGCCCGGCGCGTCGCTGGACGTGGCGGCCAAGGTCGAGCAGTTCATCCTGCGGCCGAGGGCGGAGCGCCTGGTCGCCGGCGGCGAGAAGCTGCCCCCATGGCGGTCCACGTTCGCGTCCGCCGGGCTCGCGCCGCTGCAGCTCAGCAATGCGGCGGAGGCGCAGGCCGAGTGCCTGCTCCGGCGCACGGCCAACCATGGGTTCCACGTCGAGAAGCACCAATCAGCGCTGGCGCTCTGGTGGCAGCGGTCGGAGCTCGTGTCAGTGTCGGCATGGCGGTGCTGATCCATCATCCCCTTGATTACAGAGCCTGAGCAGCCCGGTACAGTTGTAGTTCATCTTGTTACCAAAACTTGAATCTTTCGCAAGTAGTACTACTGTAGTAGCCAATCTTGGTGTGTGATATATTACTTACTAGCAATTTGAGGCATGAAGAATGGAAATTCGAGATGCCGAAAAACTGTTAACCCCCCAACCTGCGTTTTAATTGTTGATATTGTAATCCTCCAGTGTGATCATTGTGTATTATGCCAGTCATATTTTCAGACTGATTGAAGTTTAAGTCCTTTTTTGTTTCCTCCTCTTTATAATTATGTTTTTGCCAGTGGAAATCAACAAGGATTTTCCAGGCAAATATCATCAGATCAACACTAATTCAGTTGAAACCTGTTGTAATTTGAACTAGTAGCAGAGTATATGTATGCAACTGATTTATGCTGATTGATTAAAGTGTTCAACAGATCCCTAATTAAACCAGACTATGTATGTATGTATGTATGTATGTATGCATCAATCAGCTTGCAACTAAAGTTTTATGCTGATAGATGTGACAACTCTAATTGTATAAGATTTTTCTTTGTCCCCTCTGTATTTTCTTTGGAGTAGGACATCAAAGATGAACTGTAGATATGAATGTGATGTGCCTTTATTTACAAGTCAGGTCCATTGTACCAGTACCTTTCACACATCAGGATTTGCATACTGCACACATATTTTTCTTTCCTGCATGAATTATCCTGTGGTTTTTTCTCCTAAGCTTGGAAACTGCAATTTACTCTGCTTATAGTTAGTAACATGTTTGTTTTTTCAAATGACATATGAGATGTTGCTGTCACTCAATTCATCTATATCTTTTGCTTTCAGAAAAGTTGCGGTTGGTGCTTCGATTTGCGGTTGCTACCAATGTGGATTATGAACCAATATTACAAATTTAATTTCTCAAGCAAAGCCTAGATTTTAGCGGAGTCCGAAGCTGATTTCGCCTGTCCCAGCCAGCAGCCTCTATATGGAATTCATTCTGGAGTCGTCGCCATTACCTTTCGGTATCATGATAATAGGCACTGTCCTCTTGCATTCGGCTGCACAAATGAAATGCAAGTTCACCTTTGAGCAGTTTCTATATGAAGTTGAGGGTTTTTCTTGGACCCTTCCTGAAGATCATTGCAAGCTGAAGCCTTTCTTGTGACACTTTGATTTGTCTTGCTGGCTGTCCTCATCTCTCACTCTCAGCTTCCATTCACCATAGTAGTAGCACCACCACTAATGGTCTACCACATATGGCTACACAGCTGCGGCCTGAGATGTCATTCTTGTTCTGCCTTGGATGGAAGGCATGAGAGATATTTTTTAACCTAGCTTGAATTTGGCTCTATCATAGCCAAGCAAGCTCCTCAGCAGCCTGTCATCTCTTGTCCACTCCAATGCACTAGTGGCAATTATTTCCTATGATATGATATGATGCAGTAGTAGTATATTGTGCTTAGGGCATGAATCATATGGGTGTCACATGGGGCTTGCCCCTCATCACATGTACACCTCAGTTTCTTATATTTCACTTGGCCCCCTCCACACCCTATCAGCCAGGTTGATTTGTATATCTCTGGCTACACATTAGGTGAACTTTCTTAATTCTCTCCTTATTTGGCTCCACATACCAGCATTAGGTTAGCTTAATCACATGATGCAGCTGAATTGCACATATTTTGTTATTTGCAATGGTGACCTCAAGCTTATATTTTTCATTTATTTTAATTTTTTTGCAATGTGACATGTCTGGGAAAAAAACCCAATCATTCTTCCAAGCTCAACTGATCCATAGAGTAGATCAATCAGACAGGAGTTGGAGGGGGAAAGAAAAGAGGAGATCACATCATGGACCACCCTTTTTGTTTGACTTTTTTCTTCTTCTGATAGATAGATAGATGTAACCTGATATTATTTTGTGAAGAGGTTGGAGATTATGACCCCCAAACTACATCTCCTAGGACCACAAATCACACCATCTCATCCATACAAGAAGCTTGAACAGCACCTTAACAATGAAGTGCTACTACTAATTGGGCTGCTGTTTCCTCCCCAAAAGAAGGCATCTCTGTTGCTTCTCAACCCTGATGCCTTGCAGGTGAGATCACTGCTTTACAGCTTTCTCTTGCTGCATAGGAAAGGTATTTTGCAGTGCTCAAGCAAAGTGAGGATCTGGGCACCCCAGCTCCACATGAAAGTTCATCAGACTGCCAAAGTGCTGATTTTCACTCTTATTTTTTGTACCAGTGCCCTTCTCTTTCAACATTTTGTATTACTACTTTACTTTGGATGCAAAGATAACCCTTGTCGACACGTTAATTACCGCGATAATTTTTGCAAAGTAATGTCTGGCAAAAAATGGGAAACAAGATTAAGTAGAGATCACATAGATCAATGGGTCTCCACTGTCCAGTCAATGTCAATGTAATTCAGCTCAGATCTTAAAATAGGACCAAGACAATGATTGCCAGGGGTCCATGGATCAACTGATAACCATTCAGTCAAATGGGGGAGATAAGGAGGCACCAAATATGCGTGCGCGAATTAAAGAGCATTTCCACATCAAAGCAAAAGGCCGTCACACGACACGTAGAGCCAATATAAGCCGATTAAAATGTCGATGGAGACGGCCATTTTTTTGTATGATGATGATGATGACGACGCCAAATGAGCATTTCTGAGGAAGCTTTCACTCCCTGCCTCTCCTTTTCAAGGATGCCTTGCACACACAACCTTTCTTTCTTTATATCCATCTGCCTCCTTTCACACCAGGATTGGGCACACTAACAAGTCAAGAATATGATAAAGTCAAACAGCAACAACAATACTAGGCATCCTACCCCAAGCAAATTATTCACTATTTCTTAACGTTTGTTTGTAGGAACGAAAGGCCCATCATATCGCCCCGGTCGAGACGATGGCCCAAGCAAATTGTAAAGGGAAAAGGTTGGGTTTGAAGGTCTATTTCAGCGTGTCTCTTCGTCTGAAGGCTGCAACGGTCTTTTGGTACCATTCAGCACCTTGGAAGGAGAGCAAGATCGCCCACCGAAAGTGCTTAGGGTCTCCTGATCTTGACCTTGAGAGTCCATTGTAGCTTCCCTTCCGGGCGTGGTATATCCCTCGGTAAGCGAAGTGGCACCTCGAATTCTCCGAGGGATGACAATGGGGACACAAGGTGCAAATTGTCTGGGTAAATGTTGACATTGAGCTGCCTTGCCACCTGTTGGTAAAGAATGATGTTACTACCTACAGATTAAGGTTTTTAAATAAATAGCGGATGACAACGCTGGAAGGGAACCTCAGAAACAATTTCATCCTTCGTTACTGGAGTGCGCAACTCGATCCCTTCGGAAATGAACCGCCTGAACACCTATGAAACATAAATATTTTTATCAGCACTTGCTAGTACTGGACAAGATTGTCTATATGGAACAATGAACAAAAGTATGCTGCATCAGGACTCCAAAATTTGGTGGAACCATACTAACCAAGAGAGCATTATCGAGCCGTTTTGCTGCTGCTTGACACTGCTTCAGTTTCTCTTCCGCTTGCTGTTCAAATGGTTGAGTTGAGAAGTAAATGAGTAACATTTTAAAACAAAATGAAGTATGACTGGGAAAACACATACAAGATCTGTATTTCACTGAACTGAGAAAGCATCAAAAAACAAGAACTTCGATGTCAGGATTCAGTTACAAAAAATGCTGATTTAAGTAAGCATCAAAAGGATCTTTTCTATGTACAGTATGAACTGGATGAGCTGGACGTTACAGTTCAGAGGACAGCTGATACTATACTTGTATATCTGAAAAACAGTATTGGAACAGTGTTGAGTAGCTGGCTACAGTGATAAATGAACTTAAGAGGCACTATATTCTAAACATAATATCTAGAAGCCAAGAGGTACAAGAAGACTTTTCCAAGGCAACATGTTCACTATTTTCAGCACCATGTGTTTAGAGTGGGCTTGAAGTGCGTTAACCAAAACAAATCCACCATAGACAGCTCTGGATTGATATGGTGTTAAATAGCAAACGGAGTTTAAGAAGATGAATAAGAGAGGCCAGTTGGACAGCCAAAGACAGATCTAGACAGAAATTGTGTTTGAATGGCAGTTTCAGAAAGGAAGAGAAATTT
The DNA here is from genome assembly GCA_963921465.1 of Triticum timopheevii. NCBI lineage: Eukaryota > Viridiplantae > Streptophyta > Magnoliopsida > Poales > Poaceae > Triticum > Triticum timopheevii. The sequence continues at coordinate 6,788,158 of OY997274.1, read as the reverse complement.
GGTGTTAAAACCAAAATGAAGTATGGCAGGGAAAACACATACAAGATCTATAGTTAACCGAACCACAAATTTTAGGAGCTAGATTTAACAATAACTTCAATATCAGAGTATTCAGTTACAAAAAAGGGTTTTAAGTAAGCATCAAAGGGATCTTTTCTATGTACAGTATGAAATGGATGAGATGCACATTATAGTTCAGAGGACAGCTACTATACTTGTATATCTGAAACACAGTATTGGAACAGTATTGAGTAGTTGGCTACAGTGACAAATGAACTTAAGAAACACTATATTCTAAACATAATATCTAGAAGCCGAGAGGTAGAAGAAGACTTTTCCAAGGCAAAATATTCAATATTTTCAGCACCAGATGTTTAGAATGGGCTTGAAGTGCGTTAACAACAGATCCTCCAAAGACAGATCTGGACAGAAACTGTGTTAAATGGCAAAAGGGGTTTCAGAGAAGGAACAGGATGGGTCAGTTAGTTGTGTGCTAAGAACTCATCGACACTTCAGTTCATGAAAAAGGAGGAACTACTCAGTGCACGACATACCCGAGCATCATCCTCCTCCTTTGAGACTTCTTTGACAACCACCTCCTCTTCGCGCTTGTAAAGCTGATCAAACAAATGAGAGACTTGTAAGCCCGCAAGGCAGTAATAGTTTGCAATGCAAATATTCTTACAGTAACTGAACTCTACAAGAAGCGAATACTTCAATGGAGATGAACTAGAATGAACCAAAATAACTTCAGCACCAACTTGCTCACTGAACTCCAGTATAAGGTTGTATATAAGGCTATATTCTACCAACGAGCTAAGATGCAACAACTATTTGAGAACTCGTACAATTCATACAATACAGAGGCAGAACTGATATACCAAACTCTGGAAAGCAGAGCTTCAGAAACTGCACGGCCATCGCAGCATGTTTATTTCTTTCGGGGGAAAAGAAGGAAGAAGCGAACCTTGCTCTGCTCGCGCATGAGTATGGCGAACTTGTCGATGTTGGGGACGGCGAGCATCTTGGGCATGAGGTAGTTGCGGAAGTGCCCCGGCGCCACCTTCACCGTCTCCCCCGCCTTCCCCAGCTTGTCGATCGTCTGAGGTGAACAAAGCGGTGGGTGATGTCAAAGGTTAATAATTCCACTTCCCCGCACATTTATAATCTATAGGGGCATTGTTGAAATGAACGGCCAAAACCGAAGCTTTATCGGTCAAGAATACTACTGCTAGCTTGAAAAGTTTCAGAAATGCTGGAGATTTATCGGTCAAACTGCCGCTAAGGCGGCACCGGCCTCACCGGATCGGAAACATCCCGCTCCAACTGACCGGAAACACAAGCGGCTAGCGGGATCGTGGGATGCATCCTACGGAAGTGGAGGACCGAGCGGAGCGTCGCGGGTTGAGATTTGGGGAGAGGAGGGGGAGAGGGGGGGGGGGGGGGGGGGGGGGTGGCTTACCGTGGTGAGGATGACCTCGAGCTTGCGGTAGCGGAGGCCGTGGCCGGAGAAGAGGACGGGGTTGACGGCGGCGAGGCCGTGGCGGCGGAGGAGGGCGGCGCGGGCGGCGGCCATGGTGGAGTAGGGTTCAGGGGAGGGAGGCGACGGGGGCCGGCGGCTGCCACAAACGGTTGCGCCAGTGAGAGTATTGGTGGCTTCCCGCCGGGCCGGGCCGGGCCGGTCCCAGGCCAGGCCCGCTAAGGAATCTCCATTTTTCCCTCTTTGATTTTTCAAAAAAATCCTTCTGCTGCCCAAAAGAATTTGCATTTTGCATTTCTTGAGCTCCCTTTGACATTAAAAAAATGTTCTGCTTCCATGAAAACTTGCAATTTGCACTTTCCCGAGCGAGGTAGTAGACCAGGAAAGAAATCCGGAAAAGAGCGGCGATTCTTCTGTCGGATGCCAGCACCCTCTGCAATCCAATAAAAATCAAACCAGACATTCAAAACATCAGTTTTATGTTTTTTGTTTAGGCACACAAATAAAAATTTTCGTAACATAAAGGTTATTTGAGTTTTTAGTCCAATTTGTTTCGTAGGAGTAGTTGGCAAGTCCAAACTCTTGGACTCGGTTATCTGCTATACTCAAGCACCACATGTTACATTTTATTTTGCGCTGGAAATCAAGGTATGTGTCATTAATTTTCATATTTCACAAAAGTTATAATAGTTAGACCCTCTCCATTTCAATTTCCAAAGATGTAGGATGCAACAATTTCTTTTACCACCAACATATATTAATATTGTGTGGTTTCCGTGATATGAACTCCCCTATCCCTTGGCGGCTATGGTAATATCTCCCCACCAGGCTTCGTCGATGAGGCCGTGAATTCGCCTCCCCTTTACCTGCCGCTGCGACGATTGATGGGCGAGGTTAGGGATTCCAGTGCTTCTGCTCCGGTTAATAGTTTATGTTAGGTTTTTTTAGTCCTCTTAGGTGTGGCACTCAGGCGGATGGGGCGCTTCTTCTTCGAATTTGTATTTTGGGCTCCGATACTCCTCGAGTTTGTCCACCTGAACGTAGTTGATGGAGCTTTGATACGTCTCCGTCGTATGTACTTTTCCAAACACTTTTGCCCTTGTTTTGGACTCTAACTTGCATGATTTGAATGGAACTAACCCGGACTGACGCTGTTTTCAGCAGAACTGCCATGGTGTTTGAGGGAGTCCTGGACTAGGGGGTGTCCGGACAGCCGGACTATCATCGTCAGCCGGACTCCAAGACTATGAAGATACAAGATTGAAGACTTCGTCCCGTGTCCGGATGGGACTTTCCTTGGCGTGGAAGGCAAGCTTGGCAATACGGATATGTAGATCTCCTACCATTGTAACCGACTCTGTGTAACCCTAGCCCTCTCCGTTGTCTATATAAACCGGAGGGTTTTAGTCCGTAGGACAACAATCATTACAACAATCATACCATAGGCTAGCTTCTAGGGTTTAGCCTCCTTGATCTCGTGGTAGATCCACTCTTGTACTACCCATATCATCAATATCAATCAAGCAGGAGTAGGGTTTTACCTCCATCGAGAGGGCCCGAACCTGGGTAAAAACATCGTGTCCCTTGTCTCCTGTTACCATCCACCTAGATGCACAGTTCGGGACCCCCTACCCGAGATCCACCGGTTTTGACACCGACATTGGTGCTTTCATTGAGAGTTCCTCTGTGCCGTCACCGATAGGAAGGATGCCTCTTCCCGTCTTCAAAGACGGTATCTTCGCCAAAGGAGCCTTGGCCGCCGGCCGAACTATCCGGCTGGGTGGTTTTCTCATGACCGCCCGTTCGGCCACCGCTTCGACAATGACCTCTCGAGTCATCAAAAGCAATCTTCATGTCAACTCGGAATTCGCCGAGCAGTTGGATCCAATAGAGCTCTCGTCCGTAAACGAGCTCTTGGATCATATCGCCGCCCTGGGAGTCGCTACAGACTACAATCAGATTGGGCTTAAAACCGATCTAAGAGAGATTAACTCTCCCCAGGCTACCCACCACGTTGGAGGAACAATGCGGCAACTCTTCTCCTGTATTAAAAACTAGCCATGTCCGGACTTCCGAACCCTCCATGCCGGATTCCCATGGAGGGACGGACTTCGGTCAAGCACTGAACCTAAAGTCAGGCATCGGACCGGACTCGTTGGACAACGTCCAACAATCCAAGCTTCCGAATTCGGAAACTTCTCGGCTTTTGAGCCTCAAGATGGGTAGGGTTCCGGACTCAACTCCACCCACCCACCCAGACATATGCGATCTATCTCAAATCCGGCAAGAGCCCGCTGAGACAGTACATCATTACTGGGCCAGATTCCTCCTGGCTATGGACAGGATAAAGGACTGCCGAGAGGAAAACGCAATTTCAATTTTTTGCAATAATTGCACGGACAAGGGAATTTTGAACACCGTCAGTCGTCGCAAAATTACACGCTTCGCCGATCTAGCGTCCATAGTATGAAAGTAATGTGCGATGGAGAGTTTCCGGAAAACCGAAACTAAGTTTTGGGACAATCCGGCCCCAAATACAACCCCAGTCCGAGTTAAAAGGGTGCATCGCACTCAGGCAACGAGCATTAAAGCCAAAAAGCCAAAACCCCATAAAGGGCAAGGAACCGTACTGGAAGGATGGCTTAACGGACCTTGTAAAATTCACAATACAGAAGGCGCCACTCCAACACATAGCCTTCGAACATGTTGGATATTGCGGCAGGTGGCCAAAAGTGGCGAAGAGCTTCTAGCCTCGGACAACCACTCCAATAATACCAGTACAGTGTCAACAGACTTCGAGACTTTCGCATCGAATAATATGCAGAAACGTAGAATCCGCAGCCTCGCCGAAGTCTACCAAGTAGCAACAACAACTCCATGGAGCGACATGGCCATCACCTTCAACGCTAGCGACGAACCTAAGTTCAGAACAGCCCGAGCACCAGCCGCATTGGTTCTCAGTCCAATAGTCGATGGCTTTCACCTTACCAAGGTACTCATGGATGGTGGCAGCGGACTAAACCTCATCTACGAGGAAACTCTTCAAAAAATGGAAATAGACTAGAGCCGCATTGAGCGAAGCAGCACAACCTTTAGTGGAATAATCCCCAGTCGGGAAGCACGCTGCATAGGAAAAATCACACTCGATGTAGTGTTCGGCTCGCTGGACAATTACAGGTCCAAAGAGGTCACGTTTCAAGTGGCCCCGTTCAGTAGCGGATATCACGCTATACTAGGACGAGAGGCATTCACAATTTTTCAAGCCATACCCCATTACGGGTACATGAAACTCAAGATGCCCGGGCCCGGCGGAATAATCACTCTCATTAGTGATCCAGACATAGCACTCCACGCCAAAAACAAGACAGCCGCATTAGCCCTAGAGGCACTATCCGAAGCCCTAGCGGCGGAGGAACTTACTGCGCTGCGCTCTACGGTGAATAGGGATGATGTGATACTCGATAAGAGACCCAAGTCCACGTCTTTTAAACCAGCGGATGAAATAGTCAAATTCCAGGTCCATCCAACGGACCCAACAAAGACGGCCTCCATCGGGGCGCAGTTGAACCCCGATGTAGATGCCGCACTGTGAGAATTCCTTCGGGAAAATTGGGACATCTTCGCCTGGCACCCTTCAGATATGCCAGGAATCCCACGCAGATTGGCAGAACACAGCCTAAACATCCTAAAAGGATTCAAGCCAGTCAAACAAGCTCTTCGGCGTTTTTCCGAACCCAAAAGACAGGCAATGGGAGAAGAACTAGCCAAACTACTGGAAGCCGGATTCATTAGAGACATCAAACATCCGGACTGGCTAGCAAACCTGGTAATTGTACCAAAGAAGGACAAATCCTGGCGCCTATGTGTCGATTTTAAAGACCTCAACAAGGCCTGCCCAAAGGACCCCTTCCCTCTTCCCCGCATCTACCAAATAATCGATGCTACTGCAGGGCACGATTCATTGTGCTTCCTTGACGCATACTCCGGTTACCATCAAATTAATATGGCGGAGGCAGACCAAGCCGCAACGGCATTCATTACTCCATATGGAGCATTCTGCTTCAACACAATGCCCTTCGGGCTCAAAAACGCCGGCGCAACATATCAGCGCATGATTCAGACATGTCTGGCTACCCAGATCGGCAAAACAGTAGAGGCATACGTAGACGACGTAGTCATCAAAACCAAACACGTCGAAACCTTAGTAGACGATCTGAGGCTCACATTCGACAACCTCCGAGCATATGACATCAAGCTGAATCCGGAAAAATGCGTTTTCGGCGTACCAGCCGGAAAGCTCCTGGGCTTCATCGTATCCAGTAGAGGAATTGAAGCAAACCCAGCTAAGATCCGAGCTCTGTCACAGCTCAACATTCCAAAAGACCTCAAACAAATACAAAAATTGACTGGATGCGTGGCGGCTCTAAGCCGCTTCATCTCTCGTTTGGGAGAAAAGGCATTGCCCCTCTATCGCCTCCTCAGGCACACCGAACACTTCGAGTGGACGGATGCTGCCACTGCCGGACTAGAAGAAATAAAAGCCATATTGGCAACAAATCCGGTCTTGGCTGCGCCTAACTTGGGCGAACCAATGTTGCTATATATTGCGGCAACACATCAAGTCGTAAGCGCGGTGATCGTCGTCGAACGAGAAACAGAAGGGCATAAATTCCCTCTTCAAAAACCAGTGTACTATGTATCCACTGTCTTAACCCCCTGCAAGTCCCGCTACCCGCACTATCAAAAGACAGCGTACGCAGTGTTCATGGCATCCCGGAAGCTCCGACACTACTTTCAAGAGTGTTCGATAACAGTGGCCTCCGAAGTGCCCCTCAACAACATTATAAATAACCGCGATGCAACGGGCAGGATTGCAAAATGGACCATTGAGCTCTTACCATTTGATATAACTTACAAACCTCGGTGAGCTATAAAGTCGCAAGTCCTGGCCGACTTTGTCGCCGAATGGACTGAAGCCGAACTCCCTAAAGAGTACAGCGCATACTCCAATTGGACTATGCATTTCGACGGCTCCAAAATGTTGGCCGGCTTGGGGGCTGGCGTCGTATTGATGTCCCCAACCGGGGACACAGTCCAATACGTACTTCAGATAATGTACACGGACTCCAACAATGCAGCCGAATATGAGGCCCTCCTACATGGCCTCCGGATGGCAATCTCCATGGGCATTCAACGCCTAGAGGTGCGCGAGGATTCAAACCTCGCAATATCCCAAGTAAATGAAGACTTCGACGCCAAAGATCCGAAAATGGCAGCCTATCGTAACGCTGTCCTAAAAATGTCAGCTCGGTTCGAAGGACTCGAATTCCACCACGTAGCCCGGGATAATAACCAAGCAGCCGACGTACTGGCACGCATCAGCGCGAAACGCGACGCTGTCCCCCCAAACATCTTTCTGGAACGGCTCTTTAAGCCATTCGTACTATGGGAAGAGGAGTCCGGAAATAACAACCCGGAAGCAGCCGCATTACCCAACACAGAACAATCTGACATAATCGGCGGCTCAGCCGACGAAATAACACCTTCATCCCACGAAATAATGGCAGTAATTGCCCCGTGGACAGAGCCATTCCTAGCCTACTTAATTAGGCAGGAACTTCCTGAGGACCCAAATGAGGCCCGCTGCATAGTTCGGCGATCTAAAGCCTACAAGGTACACGAGGGAGAACTATATAAGAAAAGCACAACCGGAGTCCTTCAAAGGTGTATCTCCGAAGAGGAAGGGCGAAACCTTCTGGCTAATATTCATGCCGGACTAGGCGGACACCATGCCGCAGCTCGGGCCCTCGTAGGCAAGGCCTTCCGTACATGATTTTATTGGCCGCGGCCCGGGCAGATGCTCAGGACTTAGTCCAAAGATGCGTTGGCTGTCAGCTCTTTGCTAATCAGAGCCATATGCCACCCACCGCCCTCAAAACTATACCCATTAGCTGGCCGTTCGCGGTCTGGGGGCTTGACATGGTTGGACCCCTCAAAGGGGGAACCCACAAGCAAAGGTACCTATTGGTCATGGTGGACAAATTCACCAAATGGATAGAGGCCAAGCCAGTTAAAACGGCAGAGTCCGGACCAGTGATAGACTTTATATCCGGGGTAGTACACCGTTATGGTGTCCCCCATAGCATCATTACCAATAACGGCACGAACTTCACGGCCGACGAGGTTAAATCATGGTGCAAAAACATGGGCATTAAGCTCGACTACGCTTCAGTCTATCATCCTCAAACCAACGGTCAAGTGGAACGAGCAAATGGTCTAATAATGAGCGGCATCAAACCCAGACTAGTGTGGTCCCTTACAAAATCTGACACGCACTGGGTAGAGGAGCTCGACTCCGTACTCTGGGGGCTGTGGACAATGCCCAACCATACTACCGGATTCACACCATTCTTTATGGTATACGGCGCAGAGGCAGTTTTGCCCTGCGACATCATTCATGACTCACCTCGAGTGCGCATGTACGAGGAAAGAGAAGCCGAGCTGGATCGGCAGGATAGCTTGGACGCATTGGAGGAAGAACGCGACGTCGCCAAGGCTCGTTCCGCATTCTATCAACAGCAGGCTCGAAGATACCAAAGCAGAGAAGTACGGGCTAAGACTTACAATGTTGGCGAACTAGTTCTACGCCTGCCGGACAAGAAAAAGGACAAGCTCAAGCCCAAATGGGAGGGGCCCTTCATCATCGATCAAGTCCTGACCGGCGGAGCGTACCGTCTGCGAAATGCATCGGATAACTGACTCGAGCCGAACCCATGGAACGCAGCCCGCCTCCGACGATTCTACGCCTAGCGCCGGACTAAGAGTTCGTCTCCTTCCCCCGTCCAAATGTTTTACTTTTCAGTTGTCTTTCTGTTCTATCTTTCCTCTCCCCCTTTTCATAAAAGCCCTTGAAGGCCTACTTGCGCATTGTTCGCACACACTTGATGTGCTATTCGCACTCATTATACCTGGGGGCTTCTTTTACCAGAAGCTTACTTATAAGGGCTTCATGCCCAGCACATGTGTCACACTTCCACATGTACCTTTTATTCACCATTATATGCATCGATATGACGTAAGTTTTGGCCAAGCTGGGTTGCCTGGCTCCTGTGCTTACCCCTACGTTCTCGATTGTTCGGCTAGGAGGTAAAGGGAGCACCTCTGCGATTGTTACTGCCAGGTCAGCCGGATGTGTACCTCAGACTGGGTGAAGCCGAAAGCTAGCGTTCTTAAGGGAATATTCGGTCGGTGACTTGAAAGATGATTTTTTACCTATTTATTTATCTGCCCCCAGATGTTTTCCTGCTCTTTTCGCAATCCGGACATGCACTTTAGGGCATGCCTCCCAGGGAAAGGAACCCTTAACGGAACTATTCTCCCTGGAAGATGTTTCTTACTAACCATGTAATATAACATAACTAGTTGGGCACTTGTCTGATAAAGCACTAATGACCCCTACGCCTGGTCTCCATGCATGCCCCTGTTGTTTCTTAACCGAGAAGGTATTCGGACACACTCCGGACTCTAGGGTCCCGAGGTTGAAGCGAAAAGGTCGGCAAAGACAAACGATCTACAATCCGGCTAGATGGCATTTTACATGTCATTTTAAATACATTGTCAAATCGACTGACTGTATTCATCCTCAATCCCGTCTAACAGGCTGTCTAATTTACAGTCCCGTTGGGAATATTTAGCGGCCAACTCTACTTGGCCATACACTAAGCTCACAGGGATCTCCTTCCCATCGGGCCCCACTGGTCCGACCTCGGCCATGTGGTTTGGATCCGCCTTCTTGTACTGCGTCTTCACCATGGCCCAGGCCTCCCTGGCACCTTGACGGCAGGCAGATACCTTCCATAAGCGAAAGCGCTCCCGCGCTCCCTGAAGCTTCTCCGCAAGCTCTCCAACGCCCTCGGGTAGGGAGAGGGACGGCCATAAAGCCTGGACGATGCCGCTCATCGCCTGTCGAACTCGTTCGAGCAGTTGCACCAGCTCGGGAAGTTGATCACCCGTTGATACGGGCATCTCCTCCGTAGGGCGACCTGTGAGCACACATACAGACATATTTCTGTCAATTGACTTCCTCGCCGAACTCTTCTTTTCAAAGGAGTTCGCTCAAGCACTTACTATAGATGTCGCGATGAAGCCGCTGATTCTCCTTCATGGAGCTAGACAGCTCGGCCTGAACACCTTTCAGCTCCTCTCCAAGCTGGGTGTGGGCATCCTGGAGTTTATTCCTCTCCTGCTGCACCTTCATCAGCACCCTCTCGCCGGCCTTCAGTTGGCGTAGTAGGTGTTGCTTGTCCGGATCCAGTCCGGCAACATCTGCAATATCAGTGGCAGATTTACACACACGTCGTACACCACTTATCTTTTTGAAATAATGTGTTACCAGGAGGGGTCTCTGTGTCTCCTCCTGCGGCAGCAAGTGCGGCCTCAAGTTGGGCCTTGCACTCTTGCAACTCCTGGGACAACTGGGCATTCTTATCTGTAAGAGCCTGCAAATTATATGATCCTTAAATCAGTTACTTCAACTATTTTAAGTCTCGGGGGCTACTGGCATATATAAACATTAAAACCTCTTACCCGTATGTCCTTCACATACTGCTCCGTGGCTCTGGTCAAACCATCTTGAGCAGCACGGAGGTGCGTGTCCCCCGCGTTAAAGGCATTCAACGCCTCGGGGGAGAAGCACGCGTCACGAAGGACTGTCCGGCGGCGCCTATGGTTCATGGCGCTCTCCACCTCAGACCTGGTGGCGGACAGTCTGTCGGTATCCTCCGTTGGAGGAGTATCCGGCTCGCGCCTTGCGCTCGCCTCCCCCTCCAGACCAGGTGTTGGAGCCTGGCTGGCAGAGGCCGGGTTGGCAACCTCTACGCCCATAGTCCGGCGGGCGCTCTTTCTCCTGCAAAGGTCATGAGCATTCAAACACTTCCTAGGAACTTTGTCCTAAAATACAACCGCGAGCCATACCGTTGCGGCGACGTTTCGATTCGCGCCGCACTCCTCTTCCGCCTGCTGGGCCGGACTGACTCTTGTTGGCCAGCCGCCGCGGGTTCGGCTTCCTGCCTTGAAGGTACCTCCTGCGAGACACCATTGTATACGGTGATCAGAAATACGCAAGGACGAAAATAATGGTGTCGGGACTTCGGTCACAATCACCTGGGGAGCCGGAGATAGGCCGGGGTAGTCAGCCGTAATGGCGACTAGAGCATTATCCATGCTGAGCTGGTGAAACACCCCATCAATTAGCTCCACCTTTATATCCGGATCCTCTTTGGAGGACGGATCAAGGGATCTTTCTGGATCCTCGGGCTGTGGAGCCGGGCTATGTATGCTCTCCACAGTCCGGCGCAGGTCCTGCGTAAAAACCATAAAGTAAGGTACTTAACTTTGGAAGCGTGGGTCGGATAAATAAACGTCCACTTACCCAGCTTCGAGGGTTGTTCATGGAGAACCCATTCAATGGGCTCGTCTGGAGGAAGTCCTCCTTTTCCCCCTTGTACAGGCCGGACAGAATCTTCACCAGGTCTTCGGCCGATCCCGGCCCTTGGCGGCCATGACGAGTGGCATCATTCTCTCCGTTGAACTCCCACATGGGGTGGCCCCTGTACTGCAGTGGCTGCACCCCCCGCATGATGCACGTGGCCATGACTCCAATCATGGTCAGTCCGGAATGGGCCAGTAACCTTATCTGGCCCATCAAATAATGGACGCTCTTGTCCTCCTCCAGCTGGGGGCTCCGCGGACGCCAACTCAGACGTTTCTTCAGAGGAGCATTGCTGAACTCCGGGAGGCCGATCCGAACAGGGTCCGGCAGTGGAGCGTCTTCTACGTAAAACCATTCGGAAGGCCATTCTTCGGACGCCTTCTTAGGGGTTCCGGATGGATATCCGGTCCCGGCGATGCGCCATATTTCGGCACCGCCCACTGGATATATGGACCCCTCGTGAGAGCGGGGTACGAGGCAAAATAACCTCTTCCACAGCGCAAAGTGGGGCTCGATGCCTAGAAATAGCTCGCAAAGAGCTACGAAGCCCGCGATATGAAGAATCGAGGCCGGCGTGAGGTGATGGAGTTGGAGTCCGTAGAACTCCAGAAGCCCGCGGAGGAACGGATGTACAGGAAATCCGAGCCCCCTTATCAGATAGGGGACGAAGCATACCCGCTCCCCTTTGTTGGGACTTGGGGTAGCCTCCGCTTGCTTCCCGCCTTTGTAGGTGGCCAGCCCGGCTCGAACCGGAACCATAAAGGCCGGAGGAAGATATCCCTCCACTTGGAGCATCACTAGCTCGCTGTGAGGGACAGAACATCTCCTCCAATCTCCTGGCAGAGGGCTGGGAGCGCGAGAGGAGGATCCGCGTCGACGGTCCATGGTGGAATGGATTTTTTGTCAGAAGCGCTCCCATGAGTACTCGCGGTAGGAAGATGGTGTGATTTGGATCTGGATTCTTGCCTCTCTTATAGGCAGATTATTTGCGCAGCTAGGGGGTAAAACATAAAAGATACCCTGGCTTTTCGCATTCGTGCGACGCGTGGAAGAAGGCCATTATTGGGCGTGGAAGCCAAGGAGCGCAACGTTTACAGAAGAGTCGGACACTGTTCGGCATGTACATGGAACTTAAAGGAGAACCCGCCTTGCAACGCCGAAGACTATATACGCGCTGGACTTATCGTCATTGAAGCCTGGTTCGGGGGCTACTGAGGGAGTCCTGGACTAGGGGGTGTCCAGACAGCCGGACTATCATCGTCAGCCGGACTCCAAGACTATGAAGATACAAGATTGAAGACTTCGTCCCGTGTCCGGATGGGACTTTCGTTGGCGTGGAAGGCAAGCTTGGCAATACGGATATGTAGATCTTCTACCATTGTAACCGACTCTGTGTAACCCTAGCCCTCCCCGGTGTCTATATAAACCGGAGGGTTTTAGTCCGTAGGACAACAACCATTACAACAATCATACCATAGGCTAGCTTCTAGGGTTTAGCCTCCTTGATCTCGTGGTAGATCCACTCTTGTACTACCCATATCATCAATATCAATCAAGCAGGAGTAGGGTTTTACCTCCATCGAGAGGGCCCGAACCTGGGTAAAAACATCGTGTCCCTTGTCTCCTATTACCATCCGCCTAGACGCACAGTTCGGGACCCCCTACCCGAGATCCGCCGGTTTTGACACCGAAATTGGTGCTTTCATTGAGAGTTCCTCTGTGCCTACATTACATTGATGAATTGGAGCTAGTTCTGTGTCACCCTATGTTATAACTATTACATGAGGAATCGCATCCGACATAATTATCCATCACTGATCCATTGCCTATGAGCTTTTCACATATTGTGCTTTGCTTATTTACTTTACCATTGCTACTGTTAAAATTACTACAAAACTGCTACCGTTACTGAGGGAGTCCTGGACTAGGGGGTGTCCGGACAGCCGGACTATCATCGTCAGCCGGACTCCAAGACTATGAAGATACAAGATTGAAGACTTCATCCCGTGTCCGGACGGGACTTTCCTTGGCGTGGAAGGCAAGCTTGGCAATACGGATATGTAGATCTCCTACCATTGTAACCGACTCTGCGTAACCCTAGCCCTCTCCGTTGTCTATATAAACCGGAGGGTTTTAGTCCGTAGGACGAACAACCATTACAACAATCATACCATAGGCTAGCTTCTAGGGTTTAGCCTCCTTGATCTCGTGGTAGATCCACTCTTGTACTACCCATATCATCAATATCAATCAAGCAGGAGTAGGGTTTTACCTCCATCGAGAGGGCCCGAACCTGGGTAAAAACATCGTGTCCCTTGTCTCCTGTTACCATCCGCCTAGACGCATAGTTCGGGACCCCCTACCCGAGATCCGCCGGTTTTGACACCGACAGTGTTATTTTTGTGCAAAAAAAAAACTTCTCGGAATGTCCTGAAAATCCACGGAGCAACTTTTCAGATTTAATAAAAAATACTGGCGAAAGAAATAGCGTCAGGGGCCCACACCCTGTCCACGAGGGTGGGGGGCGCTCCCCCTCCCCCTGGGCGCGCCCCCTGCCTCGTGGGCCCCCTGGATGTCCACCGACCTTAACTCCAACTTCATATATTTGCTTTCGCGGAGAAAAAATCAGAGAGAAAGTTTCATCGCGTTTTACGATACGGAGCCGCCGCCAAGCCCTAATCTCTCTCGGGAGGGCTGTTCTGGAGTCCATTCGGGGCTCCGGAGAGGGGGATTCATCACCGTCGTCATCACCAACCATCCTCCATCACCAATTTCATGATGCTCACCGACGTGCGTGAGTAATTCCATCGTAGGCTTTGCTGGACGGTGATGGTTTGGATGAGATTTACCATGTAATCAAGTTAGTTTTGTTAGGGTTTGATCCCTAGTTCCACTATGTTCTGAGATTGATGTTGCTATGACTTTGCTATGCTTAATGCTTGTCACTAGGGCCCGAGTGCCATGATTTTTGATCTGAACCTATTATGTTTTCATGAATATATGTGAGTTCTTGATCCTATCTTGCAAGTCTATAGTCACCTATTATGTGTTATGATCCGACAACTCCGAAGTGACAATAATTGGGATACTTCTCGGTGATGATCGTAGTTTGAGGAGTTCACGTATTTACTAAGTGCTAATGCTTTGGTCCGGTTCTCTATTAAAAGGAGGCCTTAATATCCCTTAGTTTCCATTAGGACCCCGCTGCCACGGGAGGATAGGACAAAAGATGTCATGCAAGTTCTTTTCCATAAGCAAGTATTCGGAATACATGCCTACATTACATTGATGAACTGGAGCTAGTTCTGTGTCACCCTATGTTATAACTATTACATGAGGAATCGCATCCGACATAATTATCCATCACTGATCCATTGCCTACGAGCTTTTCACATATTATGCTTTGCTTATTTACTTTACCATTGCTACTGTTAAAATTACTACAAAACTGCTACCGTTACTGAGGGAGTCCTGGACTAGGGGGTGTCCGGACAGTCGGACTATCATCGTCAGCCGGACTCTAGGACTATGAAGATACAAGATTGAAGACTTCGTCCCGTGTCCGGATGGGACTTTCCTTGGCGTGGAAGGCAAGCTTGGCAATACGGATATGTAGATCTCCTACCATTGTAACCGACTCTATGTAACCCTAGCCCTCTCCATTGTCTATATAAACCGGAGGGTTTTAGTCTGTAGGACGAACAACCATTACAACAATCATACCATAGGCTAGCTTCTAGGGTTTAGCCTCCTTGATCTCGTGGTAGATCCACTCTTGTACTACCCATATCATCAATATCAATCAAGCAGGAGTAGGGTTTTACCTCCATCGAGAGGGCCCGAACCTGGGTAAAAACATCGTGTCCCTTGTCTCCTGTTACCATCCGCCTAGACGCATAGTTCGGGACCCCCTACCCGAGATCCGCCGGTTTTGACACCGACATTGGTGCTTTCGTTGAGAGTTCCTCTGTGTCGTCACCGATAGGCCTGATGGCTTCTTCAATCAACAACAATGCCGTCCAGGGTGAGACTTTTCTCCCCGGATAGATCTTCGTGTTCGGCGGCTTCGCACTGCGGGCCAATTCACTTGGCCATCTGGAGCAGATCGAAAGCTATGCCCCTGGCCGTCAGGTCAGATTTGGAAGCCTAAACTTCACGGCGGATATCCGCGGAGACTTGATCTTCGATGGATCCGATCCGCAGCCGAGCGTGCCGCACTGTCACGATGGGTATGATCTAGCTCTGCCGCCGGACAGTACTTTGGAGGCCGCACACGAATCCGCACCGACCCATAAGTCGAAGCCGATCGTGCAGATCGAGGACGGGTGGCTGGACACCGCCTCAGGAGCTGCAACTTCCACGGCGATGGAGCCGAACACTCACCTCGTCCCTTATAAAGCTCGTGACTCCGAGGTGCTGGACTCCCTGCCGGACTCCGAACCTCCCGCGCCCCTGCCAATCGAATCCGATTGGGCGCCGATCATGGAGTTCACCGCCAGGGACATCTTTCAGCACTCACCCTTTGGCGACATCCTAAATTCGCTAAAACATCTCTCGCTATCTGGAGAGCCCTGGCCAGACTACGACCAGGATGGTTGGGATGCGGACGACGAAGAAATTCAAACCCCACCCACCACCCACTTCGTAGCAACTGTCGACGATCTAACAGACATGCTAGATTACCGACTCCGAAGACATCGACGGTATGGACGAAGATGCCGGAGACGATCAAGAACCTGCGCTCACCGAGCACTGGAAGGCCACCCCAACCCATGATGTATATATGGTGGATACCCCAAAAGGAAGCAATAACGAGGACCAACGGGGCGCGGCAAAGGATAATCCCGCCGACAAACAACCAAAACGGCGACGCAGACGCCGCCCTAAGTCCCACCTCGACAAAAACAGCGCTCCTAATGACCCAGCAATAGAGCAAGGCAAACCAGTGGACGACGAACATGCAACCAAGCAACTGTCCGAACAGGACGAATCGGATAATCAATCCATGCCCGGCGAAACCAACAGTCCAGACGACCTCACGCCGGACACACCACCGGAGAATAAGAACCTTCACAAAAGACTCGTCGCCACTGCAAGAAGTCTGAAGAAGGAAAAACGGAAGCTCAAAACAGCGGAAGACATACTCAGAATGAGGTGGAGCAAAGTGCTCAAGACCGCAAACAAATACGGCAATGGCCATCAATCAAAGAGCTACCCGAAGCGCAAGCTGCTGCCAAAATTTGACGAGGAAGCCATAGAGCCACCACAGTCAAAAATTAAAAAATCCGCCTGGCCGGATAGACGACCAGATGACAGGCCAAAAGCAACAAGCGG
This sequence comes from Triticum timopheevii, assembly GCA_963921465.1. Lineage (NCBI taxonomy): Eukaryota > Viridiplantae > Streptophyta > Magnoliopsida > Poales > Poaceae > Triticum > Triticum timopheevii. Next base: position 6,771,854 of record OY997274.1, on the reverse strand, counting down.
CGCCGCGCACAAACCGACTCATGATCCTCGGAAAACAAATGGCCCGGTCAGGTCCATTTATGGGCCAAAAAAGAGGGCCCCAGGAAGCAACACAACACGCCAAGTGTTCGAAGACAGCGGCACACCGAAATACAGGGGCGCCGCACACCCACTATGTTTCACCAATGAGGTGCTGGATCATGAATTTCCAGCAGGGTTTAAACCCATAAACATAGAGGCTTACGACGGAACAACAGACCCTAGAGTCTGGATAGAGGATTATATACTACACATACACATTGCTAGAGGAGATGATCTCCACGCCATAAAATATCTACCCCTCAAGCTCAAAGGGCCAGCTTGGCATTGGCTCAAAAGCCTCCCAGAAAACACTGTTGGAAGTTGGGAAGAGCTTGAGGACGCGTTTAGAGCAAATTTTCAAGGGACTTATGTCCGCCCTCCGAATGCAGACGATCTAAGTCATATAACTCAACAGCTCGGAGAGTCAGCGCGCAAATTCTGGAACAGGTTCCTTACTAAAAATAACCAAATAGTCGACTGTCCGGACGCTGAAGCCTTAGCAGCTTTTAAACACAACGTCCGAGACGAATGGCTCGCCAGACACCTCGGCCAAGAGAAGCCGAGGACAATGGCCGTGCTAACAAGCCTCATGACCCGCTTTTGCGCGGGGGAAGACAACTGGCTAGCAGGATGCAGCACCAGCGACCCAAGTACATCCGAGATCAGAGATGGAAACGGAAAATCACGGCGCAGAAAAGATCAGCGCCGGAATAAAGAGAAAAGCCCAAAGAACACGGCGGTCAACGCCGGATTCAAAAGCTCGCGACCAAACAACAAAACACTGCCTCTTAAGGACAATAGTGAAGAGCTATCCAACTTAAACAAAATTTTGGATCGGATATGTCAAATCCACAGTACCTCCGGACGGCCTGCAAACCACACCCACCGAGATTGTTGGGTTTTCAAACAGTCCAGCCGACTCAACGCCGAACACAAGGGGCTCGACGTGCCAAGCGAGGACGATGACAAACCCCACCAGCAGAGCACCGGAAAACAAAAGACTTTCCCACAAGAAGTCAAAACAGTAAACTCACTTCATGTGATAGTATGGAAAAACAATGCGGCACCCGCTAAGACAGGTGTCGCACGGTCCACCCCAGCGGAACCTCGAGATTGGATGTCAAAACCAATCACTTTTGACCACCTGGATCATTCCAGAAGTGTTCAAAATGCAGGATGGACTGCTCTGATATTGGGTCCTATAATCGACGGACTACAATTTACACAAGTATTTGTTGGGGAACGTAGTAATTTCAAAAAATTTCCTACGCACACGCAAGATCATGGTGATGATATAGCAGCGAGAGGGGAGAGTGTTCGTCCACGTACCCTCGTAGACCGTAAGCGGAAGCGTTAGCACAACGCGGTTGATGTAGTCGTACGTCTTCACGATCCGACCGATCCAAGCACCGAACGTATGGAGCCTCCGAGTTCAGCACACGTTCAGCTCGATGACGATCTCCGGCCCTCCGATCCAGCAAAGGCTCCGGAGATGAGTTCCGTCAACATGACGGCGTGGTGACGATGATGATGTTCTAGCGGCGCAGGGCTTCGCCTAAGCTCCGCGATGATATGACCGAGGTGGAATATGGTGGAAGGGGGCACCACACACGGCCAAGGAACGATCCGTAGATCAACTTGTGTGTCTATGGGGTGCCCCCCGCCCCCGTATATAAAGGAGCCAAGGGGGAGGAGGCCGCCGGCCTAGGGGGCGCGCCAAGGGGGGGAGTCCTACTCCCACCGGGAGTAGGACTCCCCCTTTCCAAGTAGGAGTAGGAGAGAAAGGGGAAAGAGGAGGAAGAGGGGAAGGAAAGGGGGGGCGCCGCCCCCCTTCCCTTGTCCTATTCGGACTAGGAGGGGGAGGGGCGTGTGGCCCCCTCCTGGCTCCTTCCTCTTCTCCCTCTTGGCCCATGTAGGCCCATTAACCCCCCGGGGGGTTCCGGTAACCTCCCGGTACTCCGGTAAAATGCCGATTTCACCCGGAACCTTTCCGATGTCCAAACATAGGCTTCCAATATATCAATCTTTATGTCTCGACCATTCCGAGACTCCTCGTCATGTCCGTGATAACATCCGGGACTCCGAACAAACTTTGGTACATCAAAACTTATAAACTCATAATAAAACTGTCATCGAAACGTTAAGCGTGCGGACCCTACGGGTTCGAGAACTATGTAGACATGACCTAGAACCATTCTCGGTCAATAACCAATAGCGGGACCTGGATGCCCATATTGGTTCCTACATATTCTACGAAGATCTTTATCGGTCAAACCGCATAACAACATACGTTGTTCCCTTTGTCATCGGTATGTTACTTGCCCGAGATTCGATCGTCGGTATCCAATACCCAGTTCAATCTCGTTACCGGCAAGTCTCTTTACTCGTTCTGTAATACGTCATCTCACAACTAACTCATTAGTTATAATGCTTGCAAGGCTTAAGTGATGAGTATTACCGAGAGGGCCCAGAGATACCTCTCCGACAATCAGAGTGACAAAACCTAATCTCGAAATACGCCAACTCAACATGTACCTTCGGAGACACCTGTAGTACTCCTTTATAATCACCCAGTTACGTTGTGACGTTTGGTAGTACCCAAAGTGTTCCTCCGGTAAACGGGAGTTGCATAATTCTCATAGTTACAGGAACATGTATAAGTCATGAAGAAAGCAATAGCAGAATACTAAACGATCATGTGCTAAGCTAACGGGATGGGTCATGTTAATCACATCATTCTCCTAATGATGTGATCCCATTAATCAGATGACAACACATGTCTATGGTTAGGAAACATAACCATCTTTGATTAATGAGCTAGTCAAGTAGAGGCATACTAGTGACTATATGTTTGTCTATGTATTCACACATGTATCATGTTTCCTGTTAATACAATTCTAGCATGAATAATAAACATTTATCATGATATGAGGAAATAAATAATAACTTTATTATTGCCTCTAGGGCATATTTCCTTCAGTCTCCCACTTGCACTAGAGTCAATAATCTAGATTACATAGTAATGATTCTAACACCCATGGAGTCTTGGTGCTGATCATGTTTTGCTCGTGAGAGAGGCTTAGTCAACGGGTCTGCAACATTCAGATCCGTATGTATCTTGCAAATTTCTATGTCTCCCACTTGGACTTGGTCCCGAATGGAATTGAAGCGTCTCTTGATGTGCTTGGTCCTCTTGTGAAATCTGGATTCCTTTGCCAAGGCAATTGCACCAGTATTGTCACAGAAGATCTTCATTGGTCCCGATGCACTAGGTATGACACCTAGATCGGAAATGAACTCCTTCATCCAGACTCCTTCATTTGCTGCTTCAGAAGTAGCTATGTACTCCGCTTCACATGTAGATCCCGCCATGACGCTTTGTTTAGAACTGCACCAACTTACAGCTCCACCGTTTAATATAAACACGTATCCGGTTTGCGATTTAGAATCGTCCGGATCAGTGTCAAAGCTTGCATCGACATAACCTCTCACGACTAGCTCTTTGTCACCTCCATATACGAGAAACATATCCTTAGTCCTTTTCAGGTATTTCAGGATGTTCTTGACCGCTGTCCAGTGATCCACACTTGGATTACTTTGGTACCTTCCTGCTAAGCTTATTGCTAAGCATACGTCAGGTCTGGTACACAGCATTGCATACATGATAGAGCCTATGGCTGAAGCATAGGGAACATCTTTCATTTTCTCTCTATCTTCTGCTGTGGTCGGGCATTGAGTTTGACTCAACTTGACACCTTGTAGCACAGGCAAGAACCCTTTCTTTGCCTGATCCATTTTGAACTTTTTCAAAATTTTGTCAAGGTATGTGCTTTGTGAAAGTCCTATTAAGCGTCTTGATCTATCTTTATAGATCTTGATGCCCAATATATAAGCAGCTTCACCAAGGTCTTTCATTGAAAAACTTTTATTCAGGTATCCCTTTATGCTATCCAGAAATTCTATATCATTTCCAATTAACAATATGTCATCTACATATAAAACTAGAAATGCTACAGAGCTCCCACTCACTTTCTTGTAAATACAGGCTTCTCCAAAAGTCTGTATAAAACCATATGCTTTGATCACACTATCAAAGCGTTTATTCCAACTCCGAGATGCTTGCACCAGTCCATAAATGGAACGCTGGAGCTTGCACACTTTGTTAGCACCTTTTGGATCAACAAAACCTTCCGGCTGCATCATATACAACTCTTCTTCTAGAAATCCATTCAAGAATGCAGTCTTGACATCCATTTGCCAGATTTCATAATCATGAAATGCAGCAATGGCTAACATGATTCGGACAGACTTAAGCATCGCTACGGGTGAGAAAGTCTCATCGTAGTCAATCCCTTGAACTTGTCGAAAACCTTTTGCAACAAGTCGAGCTTTATAGACAGTTACATTACCATCAGTGTCAGTCTTCTTCTTAAAAATCCATTTATTCTCAATGGCTTGCCGATCATCGGGCAAGTCAACCAAAGTCCATACTTTGTTTTCATACATGGATCCCATCTCAGATTTCATGGCCTCAAGCCATTTTGCGGAATCTGGGCTCATCATCACTTCCTCATAGTTCGTAGGTTCATCATGGTCAAGTAACATGACTTCCAGAATAGGATTACCGTACCACTCTGGTGCAGATCTTACTCTGGTAGACCTACGAGGTTCTGTAGAAACTTGATCTGAAGTTTCATGATCAACATCTTTAGCTTCCTCACTAATTGGTGTAGTTGTCACAGGAACCGGTTCTTGTGATGAACTACTTTCCAATAAGGGAGTAGATACAGTTATCTCATCATGTTCTACTTTCCTCCCACTCACTTCTTTCGAGAGAAACTCCTTCTCTAGAAAGGATCCGAATTTAGCAACGAAAATCTTGCCCTCAGATCTGTGATAGAAGGTGTACCCAATAGTCTCCTTTGGGTATCCTATGAAGACACATTTCTCCGATTTGGGTTCGAGCTTATCTGGTTGAAGTTTCTTCACATAAGCATCGCAGCCCCAAACTTTAAGAAACGACAACTTTGGTTTCTTGCCAAACCATAGTTCATAAGGCGTCATCTCAACGGATTTTGATAGTGCCCTATTTAACGTGAATGCGGCCGTCTCTAAAGCATAACCCCAAAACGATAGCGGTAGATCAGTAAGAGACATCATAGATCGCACCATATCAAGTAAAGTACGATTACGACGTTCGGACACACCATTTCGTTGTGGTGTTCCAGGTGGCGTGAGTTGCGAGACTATCCCGCATTGTTTCAAGTGTAGACCAAACTCGTAACTCAAATATTCTCCTCCACGATCAGATCGTAGAAACTTTATTTTCTTGTTACGATGATTTTTCACTTCACTCTGAAATTCTTTGAACTTTTCAAATGTTTCAGACTTGTGTTTCATTAAGTAGATATACCCATATCTGCTTAGATCATCTGTGAAGGTGAGAAAATAACGATATCCGCCACGAGCTCAACATTCATTGGACCGCATACATCTGTATGTATGATTTCCAACAAATCTGTTGCTCTCTCCATAGTACCGGAGAACGGTGTTTTAGTCATCTTTCCCATGAGGCACGATTCGCAATTACCAAGTGATTCATAATCAAGTGATTCCAAAAGCCCATCAATATGGAGTTTCTTCATGCGCTTTACACCGATATGACCTAAACGGCAGTGCCACAAATAAGTTGCACTATCATTATCAACTCTGCATCTTTTGGTTTCAACACTGTGAATATGTGTATCACTACTATCGAGATTCAATAAAAATAGACCACTCTTCAAGGGTGCATGACCATAAAAGATATTACTCATATAAATAGAACAACCATTATTCTCTGATTTAAATGAATAACCGTCTCGCATCAAACAAGATCCAGATATAATGTTCATGCTCAACGCTGGCACCAAATAACAATTATTTAGGTCTAATACTAATCCCGATGGTAGATGTAGAGGTAGCGTGCCGACCGCGATCACATCGACTTTGAACCATTTCCCACGCGCATCGTCACCTCGTCCTTAGCTAATCTTCGCTTAATCCGTAGTCCCTGTTTCGAGTTGCAAATATTAGCAACAGAACCAGTATCAAATACCCAGGTGCTACTGCGAGCATTAGTAAGGTACACATCAATAACATGTATATCACATATACCTTTGTTCACTTTGCCATCCTTCTTATCCGCCAAATACTTGGGGCAGTTCCGCTTCCAGTGTCCAGTCTGCTTGCAGTAGAAGCACTCAGTTTCAGGCTTAGGTCCTGACTTGGGTTTCTTCTCTTGAGCAGCAACTTGCTTGCCGTTCTTTTTGAAGTTCCCCTTCTTCTTCCCTTTGCCCTTCTTCTTGAAACTAGTGGTCTTGTTGACCATCAACACTTGATGCTCCTTCTTGATTTCTACCTCCGCGGCTTTTAGCATCGCGAAGAGCTCGGGAATAGTCTTGTTCATCCCTTGCATATTATAGTTCATCACGAAGCTCTTGTAGCTTGGTGGCAGTGATTGGAGAATTCTGTCAATGACACTATCATCAGGAAGATTAACTCCCAGTTGAATCAAGTGATTATTATACCCAGACATTTTGAGTATGTGTTCACTGACAGAACTATTCTCCTCCATCTTGCAGCTATAGAACTTATTGGAGACTTCATATCTCTCAATCCGGGCATTTGCTTGAAATATTAACTTCAACTCCTGGAACATCTCATATGCTCCATGACATTCAAAACGTCGTTGAAGGCCCGGTTCTAAGCTGTAAAGCATGGCACACTGAACTATAGAGTAGTCATCAGCTTTGCTCTGCCAGACGTTCTTAACGTCGTCATTTGCATCAGCAGCAGGCCTGGCACCCAGCGGTGCTTCCAGGACGTAACTTTTCTGTGCAGCAATGAGGATAATCCTCAGGTTACGGACCCAGTCTGTGTAATTGCTACCATCATCTTTCAACTTTGCTTTCTCAAGGAACGCATTAAAATTCAACGGAACAACAGCACGAGCCATCTATCTACAAACAAACATAGACAAGCAAGATACTATCAGGTACTAAGTTCATGATAAATTTAAGTTCAATTAATTATATTACTTAAGAACTCCCACTTAGACAGACATCTCTCTAGTCATCTAAGTGATCACGTGATCCAAATCAACCAAACCATGTCCGATCATCACGTGAGATGGAGTAGTTTCAATGGTGAACATCGCTATGTTGATCATATCTACTATATGATTCACGCTCGACCTTTCGGTCTCCGTGTTCCGAGGCCATATCTGTATATGCTAGGCTCGTCAAGTATAACCTAAGTATTCCGCGTGTGCAACTGTTTTGCACCCGTTGTATTTGAACGTAGAGCCTATCACACCCGATCATCACGTGGTGTCTCAGCACGAAGAACTTTCGCAACGGTGCATACTCAGGGAGAACACTTCTTGATAATTAGTGAGAGATCATCTTATAATGCTACCGTCAATCAAAGCAAGATAAGATGCATAAAGGATAAACATCACATGCAATCAATATAAGTGATATGATATGGCCATCATCATCTTGTGCTTGTGATCTCCATCTTCGAAGCACCGTCATGATCACCATCGTCACCGGCGTGACACCTTGATCTCCATCGTAGCATCGTTGTCGTTATGCCATCTATTGCTTCTACGACTATTGCTACCACTTAGTGATAAAGTAAAGCAATTATAGGGCGTTTGCATTTCATACAATAAAGCGACAACCATATGGCTCCTGCCAGTTGCCGATAACTTCGGTTACAAAACATGATCATCTCATACAATAAAATATAGCATCACGTCTTGACCATATCACATCACAACATGCCCTGCAAAAACAAGTTAGACCTCCTCTACTTTGTTGTTGCAAATTTTACGTGGCTGCTACGGACTTAGCAAGAACCGTTCTTACCTACGCATCAAAAACCACAACGATAGTTCGTCAAGTTGGTGCTGTTTTAACCTTCGCAAGGACCGGGCGTAGCCACACTCGATTCAGCTAAAGTGAGAGAGACAGACACCCGCCAGTCACCTTTAAGCACGAGTGCTTGTAACGGTGAAACCAGTCTCGCGTAAGCATACGCGTAATGTCAGTCCGGGCCGCTTCATCTCACAATACCGCTGAACCAAAGTATGACATGCTGGTAAGCAGTATGACTTGTATCGCCCACAACTCACTTGTGTTCTACTCGTGCATATAACATCAACGCATAAAACCTAGGCTCGGATGCCACTGTTGGGGAACGTAGTAATTTCAAAAATTTTCCTACGCACACGCAAGATCATGGTGATGATATAGCAACGAGAGGGGAGAGTGTTCGTCCACGTACCCTCGTAGACCGTAAGCGGAAGCGTTAGCACAACGCGGTTTATGTAGTCGTACATCTTCATGATCCGACCGATCCAAGCACCGAACGTACGGAGCCTCCGAGTTCAGCACACATTCAGCTCGATGACGATCTCCGGCCCTCCGATCCAGCAAAGGCTCCGGAGATGAGTTCCGTCAGCATGATAGCATGGTGACGATGATGATGTTCTACCGGCGCAGGGCTTCGCCTAAGCTCCGCGACGATATGACCGAGGTGGAATATGGTGGAAGGGGGCACCACACACGGCTAAGGAACGATCCGTAGATCAACTTGTGTGTCTATGGGGTGCCCCCCGCCCCCGTATATAAAGGAGCCAAGGGGGAGGAGGCCGCCGGCCTAGGGGGCGCGCCAAGGGGGGGAGTCCTACTCCCACCGGGAGTAGGACTGAGTAGGACTCCCCTTTTCCAAGTAGGAGTAGGAGAGAAAGGGGAAAGAGGAGGAAGAGGGGAAGGAAAGGGGGGGCGCCGCCCCCCTTCCCTTGTCCTATTCGGACTAGGAGGGGGAGGGGTGCGCGGCCCCCTCCTGGCTCCTTCCTCTTCTCCCTCTTGGCCCATGTAGGCCCATTAACCCCCCGGGGGGTTCCGGTAACCTCCCGGTACTCCGGTAAAATGCCGATTTCACCCGGAACCTTTCCGATGTCCAAACATAGGCTTCCAATATATCAATCTTTATGTCTCGACCATTCCGAGACTCCTCGTCATGTACGTGATCACATCCGGGACTCCGAACAAACTTCGGTACATCAAAACTTATAAACTCATAATAAAACTGTCATCGAAACGTTAAGCGTGCAGACCCTACGGGTTCGAGAACTATGTAGACATGACCTAGAACCATTCTCGGTCAATAACCAATAGCGGGAGCTGGATGCCCATATTGGTTCCTACATATTCTACGAAGATCTTTATCAGTCAAACCGCATAACAACATACGTTGTTCCCTTTGTCATCGGTATGTTACTTGCCCGAGATTCGATCGTCGGTATCCAATACCTAGTTCAAGCTCGTTACCGACAAGTCTCTTTACTTGTTCTGTAATACGTCATCTCACAACTAACTCATTAGTTATAATGCTCGCAAGGCTTAAGTGATGAGTATTACTGAGAGGGCCCAGAGATACCTCTCCGACAATCAGAGTGACAAAACCTAATCTCGAAATACGCCAACTCAACATGTACCTTCGGAGACACCTGTAGTACTCCTTTATAATCACCCAGTTACGTTGTGACGTTTGGTAGTACCCAAAGTGTTCCTCCGGTAAACGGGAGTTGCATAATTCTCATAGTTACAGGAACATGTATAAGTCATGAAGAAAGCAATAGCAGAATACTAAACGATCATGTGCTAAGCTAACGGGATGGGTCATGTCAATCACATCATTCTCCTAATGATGTGATCCCATTAATCAGATGACAACACATGTCTATGGTTAGGAAACATAACCATCTTTGATTAATGAGCTAGTCAAGTAGAGGCATACTAGTGACTATATGTTTGTCTATGTATTCACACATGTATCATGTTTCCTGTTAATACAATTCTAGCATGAATAATAAACATTTATCATGATATGAGGAAATAAATAATAACTTTATTATTGCCTCTAGGGCATATTTCCTTCAGTCTCCCACTTGCACTAGAGTCAATAATCTAGATTACATAGTAATGATTCTAACACCCATGGAGTCTTGGTGCTGATCATGTTTTGCTCGTGAGAGAGGCTTAGTCAACGGGTCTGCAACATTCAGATCCGTATGTATCTTGCAAATTTCTATGTCTCCCACTTGGACTTGGTCCCGAATGGAATTGAAGCGTCTCTTGATGTGCTTGGTCCTCTTGTGAAATCTGGATTCCTTTGCCAAGGCAATTGCACCAGTATTGTCACAGAAGATCTTCATTGGTCCCGATGCACTAGGTATGACACCTAGATCGGAAATGAACTCCTTCATCCAGACTCCTTCATTTGCTGCTTCAGAAGTAGCTATGTACTCCGCTTCACATGTAGATCCCGCCACGACGCTTTGTTTAGAACTGCACCAACTTACAGCTCCACCGTTTAATATAAACACGTATCCGGTTTGCGATTTAGAATCGTCCGGATCAGTGTCAAAGCTTGCATCGACATAACCTCTCACGACTAGCTCTTTGTCACCTCCATATACGAGAAACATATCCTTAGTCCTTTTCAGGTATTTCAGGATGTTCTTGACCGCTGTCCAGTGATCCACACTTGGATTACTTTGGTACCTTCCTGCTAAGCTTATTGCTAAGCATACGTCAGGTCTGGTACACAGCATTGCATACATGATAGAGCCTATGGCTGAAGCATAGGGAACATCTTTCATTTTCTCTCTATCTTCTGCTGTGGTCGGGCATTGAGTTTGACTCAACTTGACACCTTGTAGCACAGGCAAGAACCCTTTCTTTGCCTGATCCATTTTGAACTTTTTCAAAATTTTGTCAAGGTATGTGCTTTGTGAAAGTCCTATTAAGCGTCTTGATCTATCTTTATAGATCTTGATGCCCAATATATAAGCAGCTTCACCAAGGTCTTTCATTGAAAAACTTTTATTCAGGTATCCCTTTATGCTATCCAGAAATTCTATATCATTTCCAATTAACAATATGTCATCTACATATAAAACTAGAAATGCTACAGAGCTCCCACTCACTTTCTTGTAAATACAGGCTTCTCCAAAAGTCTGTATAAAACCATATGCTTTGATCACACTATCAAAGCGTTTATTCCAACTCCGAGATGCTTGCACCAGTCCATAAATGGAACGCTGGAGCTTGCACACTTTGTTAGCACCTTTTGGATCAACAAAACCTTCCGGCTGCATCATATACAACTCTTCTTCTAGAAATCCATTCAAGAATGCAGTCTTGACATCCATTTGCCAGATTTCATAATCATGAAATGCAGCAATGGCTAACATGATTCGGACAGACTTAAGCATCGCTACGGGTGAGAAAGTCTCATCGTAGTCAATCCCTTGAACTTGTCGAAAACCTTTTGCAACAAGTCGAGCTTTATAGACAGTTACATTACCATCAGTGTCAGTCTTCTTCTTAAAAATCCATTTATTCTCAATGGCTTGCCGATCATCGGGCAAGTCAACCAAAGTCCATACTTTGTTTTCATACATGGATCCCATCTCAGATTTCATGGCCTCAAGCCATTTTGCGGAATCTGGGCTCATCATCACTTCCTCATAGTTCGTAGGTTCATCATGGTCAAGTAACATGACTTCCAGAATAGGATTACCGTACCACTCTGGTGCAGATCTTACTCTGGTAGGCCTACGAGGTTCTGTAGAAACTTGATCTGAAGTTTCATGATCAACATCTTTAGCTTCCTCACTAATTGGTGTAGTTGTCACAGGAACCGGTTCTTGTGATGAACTACTTTCCAATAAGGGAGTAGATACAGTTATCTCATCATGTTCTACTTTCCTCCCACTCACTTCTTTCGAGAGAAACTCCTTCTCTAGAAAGGATCCGAATTTAGCAACGAAAATCTTGCCCTCAGATCTGTGATAGAAGGTGTACCCAATAGTCTCCTTTGGGTATCCTATGAAGACACATTTCTCCGATTTGGGTTCGAGCTTATCTGGTTGAAGTTTCTTCACATAAGCATCGCAGCCCCAAACTTTAAGAAACGACAACTTTGGTTTCTTGCCAAACCATAGTTCATAAGGCGTCATCTCAACGGATTTTGATAGTGCCCTATTTAACGTGAATGCGGCCGTCTCTAAAGCATAACCCCAAAACGATAGCGCTAGATCAGTAAGAGACATCATAGATCGCACCATATCAAGTAAAGTACGATTACGACGTTCGGACACACCATTTCGTTGTGGTGTTCCAGGTGGCGTGAGTTGCGAGACTATCCCGCATTGTTTCAAGTGTAGACCAAACTCGTAACTCAAATATTCTCCTCCACGATCAGATCGTAGAAACTTTATTTTCTTGTTACGATGATTTTTCACTTCACTCTGAAATTCTTTGAACTTTTCAAATGTTTCAGACTTGTGTTTCATTAAGTAGATATACCCATATCTGCTTAGATCATCTGTGAAGGTGAGAAAATAACGATATCCGCCACGAGCTCAACATTCATTGGACCGCATACATCTGTATGTATGATTTCCAACAAATCTGTTGCTCTCTCCATAGTACCGGAGAACGGTGTTTTAGTCATCTTTCCCATGAGGCACGATTCGCAATTACCAAGTGATTCATAATCAAGTGATTCCAAAAGCCCATCAATATGGAGTTTCTTCATGCGCTTTACACCGATATGACCTAAACGGCAGTGCCACAAATAAGTTGCACTATCATTATCAACTCTGCATCTTTTGGTTTCAACACTGTGAATATGTGTATCACTACTATCGAGATTCAATAAAAATAGACCACTCTTCAAGGGTGCATGACCATAAAAGATATTACTCATATAAATAGAACAACCATTATTCTCTGATTTAAATGAATAACCGTCTCGCATCAAACAAGATCCAGATATAATGTTCATGCTCAACGCTGGCACCAAATAACAATTATTTAGGTCTAATACTAATCCCAATGGTAGATGTAGAGGTAGCGTGCCGACCGCGATCACATCGACTTTGAACCATTTCCCACGCGCATCGTCACCTCGTCCTTAGCTAATCTTCGCTTAATCCGTAGTCCCTGTTTCGAGTTGCAAATATTAGCAACAGAACCAGTATCAAATACCCAGGTGCTACTGCGAGCATTAGTAAGGTACACATCAATAACATGTATATCACATATACCTTTGTTCACTTTGCCATCCTTCTTATCCGCCAAATACTTGGGGCAGTTCCGCTTCCAGTGTCCAGTCTGCTTGCAGTAGAAGCACTCAGTTTCAGGCTTAGGTCCTGACTTGGGTTTCTTCTCTTGAGCAGCAACTTGCTTGCCGTTCTTTTTGAAGTTCCCCTTCTTCTTCCCTTTGCCCTTCTTCTTGAAACTAGTGGTCTTGTTGACCATCAACACTTGATGCTCCTTCTTGATTTCTACCTCCGCGGCTTTTAGCATCGCGAAGAGCTCGGGAATAGTCTTGTTCATCCCTTGCATATTATAGTTCATCACGAAGCTCTTGTAGCTTGGTGGCAGTGATTGGAGAATTCTGTCAATGACACTATCATCAGGAAGATTAACTCCCAGTTGAATCAAGTGATTATTATACCCAGACATTTTGAGTATGTGTTCACTGACAGAACTATTCTCCTCCATCTTGCAGCTATAGAACTTATTGGAGACTTCATATCTCTCAATCCGGGCATTTGCTTGAAATATTAACTTCAACTCCTGGAACATCTCATATGCTCCATGACGTTCAAAACGTCGTTGAAGGCCCGGTTCTAAGCTGTAAAGCATGGCACACTGAACTATAGAGTAGTCATCAGCTTTGCTCTGCCAGACGTTCTTAACGTCGTCATTTGCATCAGCAGCAGGCCTGGCACCCAGCGGTGCTTCCAGGACGTAACTTTTCTGTGCAGCAATGAGGATAATCCTCAGGTTACGGACCCAGTCTGTGTAATTGCTACCATCATCTTTCAACTTTGCTTTCTCAAGGAACGCATTAAAATTCAACGGAACAACAGCACGAGCCATCTATCTACAAACAAACATAGACAAGCAAGATACTATCAGGTACTAAGTTCATGATAAATTTAAGTTCAATTAATTATATTACTTAAGAACTCCCACTTAGACAGACATCTCTCTAGTCATCTAAGTGATCACGTGATCCAAATCAACCAAACCATGTCCGATCATCACGTGAGATGGAGTAGTTTCAATGGTGAAAATCGCTATGTTGATCATATCTACTATATGATTCACGCTCGACCTTTCGGTCTCCGTGTTCCGAGGCCATATCTGTATATGCTAGGCTCGTCAAGTATAACCTAAGTATTCCGCGTGTGCAACTGTTTTGCACCCGTTGTATTTGAACGTAGAGCCTATCACACCCGATCATCACGTGGTGTCTCAGCACGAAGAACTTTCGCAACGGTGCATACTCAGGGAGAACACTTCTTGATAATTAGTGAGAGATCATCTTATAATGCTACCGTCAATCAAAGCAAGATAAGATGCATAAAGGATAAACATCACATGCAATCAATATAAGTGATATGATATGGCCATCATCATCTTGTGCTTGTGATCTCCATCTTCGAAGCACCGTCATGATCACCATCGTCACCGGCGTGACACCTTGATCTCCATCGTAGCATCGTTGTCGTTATGCCATCTATTGCTTCTACGACTATTGCTACCACTTAGTGATAAAGTAAAGCAATTATAGGGCGTTTGCATTTCATACAATAAAGCGACAACCATATGGCTCCTGCCAGTTGCCGATAACTTCGGTTACAAAACATGATCATCTCATACAATAAAATATAGCATCACGTCTTGACCATATCACATCACAACATGCCCTGCAAAAACAAGTTAGACCTCCTCTACTTTGTTGTTGCAAATTTTACGTGGCTGCTACGGACTTAGCAAGAACCGTTCTTACCTACGCATCAATAACCACAACGATAGTTCGTCAAGTTGGTGCTGTTTTAACCTTCGCAAGGACCGGGCGTAGCCACACTCGATTCAGCTAAAGTGAGAGAGACAGACACCCGCCAGTCACCTTTAAGCACGAGTGCTTGTAACGGTGAAACCAGTCTCGCGTAAGCATACGCGTAATGTCAGTCCGGGCCGCTTCATCTCACAATACCGCTGAACCAAAGTATGACATGCTGGTAAGCAGTATGACTTGTATCGCCCACAACTCACTTGTGTTCTACTCGTGCATATAACATCAACGCATAAAACCTAGGCTCGGATGCCACTGTTGGGGAACGTAGTAATTTCAAAAAATTTCCTACGCACACGCAAGATCATGGTGATGATATAGCAACGAGAGGGGAGAGTGTTCGTCCACGTACCCTCGTAGACCGTAAGCGGAAGCGTTAGCACAACGCGGTTTATGTAGTCGTACATCTTCATGATCCGACCGATCCAAGCACCGAACGTACGGAGCCTCCGAGTTCAGCACACATTCAGCTCGATGACGATCTCCGGCCCTCCGATCCAGCAAAGGCTCCGGAGATGAGTTCCGTCAGCATGATAGCGTGGTGACGATGATGATGTTCTACCGGCGCAGGGCTTCGCCTAAGCTCCGCGACGATATGACCGAGGTGGAATATGGTGGAAGGGGGCACCACACACGGCTAAGGAACGATCCGTAGATCAACTTGTGTGTCTATGGGGTGCCCCCCGCCCCCGTATATAAAGGAGCCAAGGGGGAGGAGGCCGCCGGCCTAGGGGGCGCGCCAAGGGGGGGAGTCCTACTCCCACCGGGAGTAGGACTGAGTAGGACTCCCCTTTTCCAAGTAGGAGTAGGAGAGAAAGGGGAAAGAGGAGGAAGAGGGGAAGGAAAGGGGGGGCGCCGCCCCCCTTCCCTTGTCCTATTCGGACTAGGAGGGGGAGGGGTGCGCGGCCCCCTCCTGGCTCCTTCCTCTTCTCCCTCTTGGCCCATGTAGGCCCATTAACCCCCCGGGGGGTTCCGGTAACCTCCCGGTACTCCGGTAAAATGCCGATTTCACCCGGAACCTTTCCGATGTCCAAACATAGGCTTCCAATATATCAATCTTTATGTCTCGACCATTCTGAGACTCCTCGTCATGTACGTGATCACATCCGGGACTCCGAACAAACTTCGGTACATCAAAACTTATAAACTCATAATAAAACTGTCATCGAAACGTTAAGCGTGCAGACCCTACGGGTTCGAGAACTATGTAGACATGACCTAGAACCATTCTCGGTCAATAACCAATAGCGGGAGCTGGATGCCCATATTGGTTCCTACATATTCTACGAAGATCTTTATCAGTCAAACCGCATAACAACATACGTTGTTCCCTTTGTCATCGGTATGTTACTTGCCCGAGATTCGATCGTCGGTATCCAATACCTAGTTCAAGCTCGTTACCGACAAGTCTCTTTACTTGTTCTGTAATACGTCATCTCACAACTAACTCATTAGTTATAATGCTCGCAAGGCTTAAGTGATGAGTATTACTGAGAGGGCCCAGAGATACCTCTCCGACAATCAGAGTGACAAAACCTAATCTCGAAATACGCCAACTCAACATGTACCTTCGGAGACACCTGTAGTACTCCTTTATAATCACCCAGTTACGTTGTGACGTTTGGTAGTACCCAAAGTGTTCCTCCGGTAAACGGGAGTTGCATAATTCTCATAGTTACAGGAACATGTATAAGTCATGAAGAAAGCAATAGCAGAATACTAAACGATCATGTGCTAAGCTAACGGGATGGGTCATGTCAATCACATCATTCTCCTAATGATGTGATCCCATTAATCAGATGACAACACATGTCTATGGTTAGGAAACATAACCATCTTTGATTAATGAGCTAGTCAAGTAGAGGCATACTAGTGACTATATGTTTGTCTATGTATTCACACATGTATCATGTTTCCTGTTAATACAATTCTAGCATGAATAATAAACATTTATCATGATATGAGGAAATAAATAATAACTTTATTATTGCCTCTAGGGCATATTTCCTTCAGTCTCCCACTTGCACTAGAGTCAATAATCTAGATTACATAGTAATGATTCTAACACCCATGGAGTCTTGGTGCTGATCATGTTTTGCTCGTGAGAGAGGCTTAGTCAACGGGTCTGCAACATTCAGATCCGTATGTATCTTGCAAATTTCTATGTCTCCCACTTGGACTTGGTCCCGAATGGAATTGAAGCGTCTCTTGATGTGCTTGGTCCTCTTGTGAAATCTGGATTCCTTTGCCAAGGCAATTGCACCAGTATTGTCACAGAAGATCTTCATTGGTCCCGATGCACTAGGTATGACACCTAGATCGGAAATGAACTCCTTCATCCAGACTCCTTCATTTGCTGCTTCAGAAGTAGCTATGTACTCCGCTTCACATGTAGATCCCGCCACGACACTTTGTTTAGAACTGCACCAACTTACAGCTCCACCGTTTAATATAAACACGTATCCGGTTTGCGATTTAGAATCGTCCGGATCAGTGTCAAAGCTTGCATCGACATAACCTCTCACGACTAGCTCTTTGTCACCTCCATATACGAGAAACATATCCTTAGTCCTTTTCAGGTATTTCAGGATGTTCTTGACCGCTGTCCAGTGATCCACACTTGGATTACTTTGGTACCTTCCTGCTAAGCTTATTGCTAAGCATACGTCAGGTCTGGTACACAGCATTGCATACATGATAGAGCCTATGGCTGAAGCATAGGGAACATCTTTCATTTTCTCTCTATCTTCTGCTGTGGTCGGGCATTGAGTTTGACTCAACTTGACACCTTGTAGCACAGGCAAGAACCCTTTCTTTGCCTGATCCATTTTGAACTTTTTCAAAATTTTGTCAAGGTATGTGCTTTGTGAAAGTCCTATTAAGCGTCTTGATCTATCTTTATAGATCTTGATGCCCAATATATAAGCAGCTTCACCAAGGTCTTTCATTGAAAAACTTTTATTCAGGTATCCCTTTATGCTATCCAGAAATTCTATATCATTTCCAATTAACAATATGTCATCTACATATAAAACTAGAAACGCGGCACCAGGAGAACTACTGCGATTGTGCCCCAGTTCGGCTGGGCGAGCACCTCAGTAGAGAAAGCCGAAAACTGACTGTCATGATACAGCGAGAGACTGGTCAACCACTCGATCGACCACCGAAATGTTTAGAATTCCTCCGCTTTGACGAAGGACCGTTTCCCGGTCAGGCACATACGCGCCCCAAATTCGGAGACCGCGGTGCCCCCAGGGGCTATATCGTAGTCCCACCCTCGAACTCCACTGGCTAAGTGAAAGTGATAAAGCATTATAGTCCGGTTGCCTCGTTTGCTACGCTACCACCTCCTTAACAGGACCGATACATCGGATTAAGTGTGAAAATGCGCTATTTTTGCGAACACCCCCACACCTTGTGCGTGGGGGCTGAAGCCGACGACTGCCATCTTTCAGGTTATACACACGTATACATAAACGGCCGCATAGGAGATATTTCAATACTTGAACGCACAAGTATAAAAAGCGCTTACATCATAAACATTGTTTTACAAAATAAAACGTTCATTTGAACGTGACATTTTTTGAGCACTGCGACTCTATTACACGAGCACCACGCAGAACTTCCCCAAAATAGTGCTCGGTGGGTAACCGACTTTCGTCCGAACCCTGGGTCGCAACAGCGGTGGCATCCATCTCTGTCCAATGTGTCTTCACACGGGCGAGCGCCATCTATGCACCCTCTATGCAGGCCGACCGCTTCATCGCCTTGATATGCGGCACCGCCCCAAGAAATTGCTGCAATAAGCCAAAATAGCTCGTCGGCTTGGGCCTATCCGGCCAGACATGAGTCACGATATCCGTCATGGCAAGCCCGGACAACCTATTCAGCTCAGCCCACTCGGCCAACCGGTCGGTCAGCGGAAGTGAACGCTCCGGACTATGGAATTGAGACCAAAACAGCTCTTCCGCCTTGTGATCCTTCTGGCTCCGGAAGTGCACAACGACATCCGCCGCACTCGCTGCTAAGTCCATATAAGGATCCTCCGGACCCCACAGCTGGCCAAGCTGAGCATACTTTAGATCCGTAAACCTTCGGCGCAGCAGAAAAGGTTTGCCAGCCACAATGTCTCCGGCCTGGCGCAGCTCTTCCTATATAGCCCGCATTGCAGAACGGCCATCCTTGGCTTCGGCGGTGACCTTCCCCAGGTCTTCTCGCTCCGATAGGCGCTCCTTTTCAAGATCCTCATTGTGGTCGGTAGCATCCTTTAACTTAACGGCCATTTCGGCCATCTCTTCCCTGCTTCAGCAGTGTGCAGCCCTTTCGGCTTCTAACTCCTCGGCTGCCCTCAGGGCAGCCGCATCACTCCTTCTGGCTTGCTCCTTGGCTTGAGCAAGTTCGGCCCGAAGGCTCTCCACAGCAGCAGCACCATCTGCGTCAAGCACAAATATTGTAAGAGGTGGGCTTTGGCTCCCTTGCTAGGTGACTGCGGAGAAAAAATTTACCTTGCGACTCATCAATCGCTTGTTGACTAGTGTGATGTCCGCATCCGCAACGTCGAGTTGCCGTTTTAATTCAGCAACTCTATCAGTCCGGCTGGCCCCCGGACTATCTGCCACCTACATATAAAAGGCGAAAGTTTATACCTGCGATTTTGATCCTCGGCACGCTGTCGTTTTCGACAGCCTACCGAGTCTCAGGGGCTACTATCTACACAGGGCGCACTTTATGTGCAAAACTGTCAAAAAGGTGTGTCATTTTTACATACCTCAAACCCCGCCAGCAAACTCCTGATGGCATTATGCAATCCACTTTCAGCGGACGAAATCCTTCCAATCACCATGCTCATCAATGCATGGTGATCTTCTGAGATGGACGCCCTCTCAAGCAGATCCTTCAGCTCCCCCGGCCGAACACTAGTCGGCGCCGAACTCTTCGGCTCTGGAGGGCTCGGGGATACCCTCCGTGATGACCCTTCAGGCTCGTCCGCCCTATCTGACGGTGCAGCGGACGGAGGCGTCTCGCTCTCCACCATCTCCGGACGAAGATCCCCCGAAGATGAGCTCATCTGAGAAGGTTGGAGATCCGAACTACAAGGTAAAAATTCGGTTATCCTTAGAAGCACAAATAGGGATGTCTCTTATTACCGGGCTCTCTTTTTTCTACTTACGGCTCGCTGGAGGGCTGATGCTTTAGGGGAGACTGTGCGGCCGGGGCCTCCCCGGACGCAGGACTCTCTGGTGAAGACTTCTTCCCCCGCTTAGGGGCTTTGGCCTTCGGGTCTCCAGAGGCGGTCCTCTTCTCCCCTTGGAGGGAGGGATTCTCGATCCCCCCTTTTTCAAGAGCCTCCCTGAGCGAGGCGGTAGCTCCCTTATTTTCCCCTCCGCCTTCTTCTGAAGGCGCAACCTCCAGCATCTTGACCAGCACGGGATCCGGCGCGGTCTCTGGGAGGGGGGCCGGACACCGTATCAGCTTTGCTTGCGCTATCCACTCCTGTTGAAGGATAACGGGTTAAAAGGCGAATTGTAGAAAGGCAAACAAACGGTACGTCCGAACACTGAGCTACTTACTTGAGTATCCGGGCGATTGCAGCTTAGGCCGGCATCCTCGGTCAATTCTGGACACATCGCCCGTGATCCGAAGAACAACTCGTACATCTCCACGGGTGTCGTACCCATAAAGTGTTGGAGAATCCGTGGTCCCTCCGGATTGAACTCCCATAGCCGGAGAGGACGACATTTGCAGGGCAGGAGGCACCTAATCAGCATAACCTGCATCACCACGACCAGATCGATCTCCCTCGCTTGGAGGTCTTGAATCCGGCCCTGCAATAGGGGCACGTCTTTTGGCGGCCCCTAGTTGAGCCCTTGGTTGATCCACGACATCAACCATTGTGGAGGTCCCGAGCGGAATAAGGGCGGCGGTTTCTGCCTGCTGCCCTTCGGAGCGGTGATATAGAACCACTCCTGCTGCCACAAGCCGAGCTCCTCTTGGAAGGAGCCCTCGGGCCATGGGGCATCGGCCCTCCTGCTTACGGCCGCCCCGCTGCACTCTGCTTGACGCCCCCCGATCATCTTCAGCTCCACATTGAAGGTCTTTAGCCACAGGCCGAAGTGGGGGGTGACACGGAGGAAGGCCTCGCAGGCGACAATAAATGCGGAAATATGTAGGATGGACTCCGGAGCCAAGTCGTGGAATTCCAACCCATAGTAGAACATGAGCCCTCTCACAAAAGGATCCATCGAGAAGCCTAAACCCCGACGGAGGTGGGATACAAAGACGACGTACTCGCCGGGCTTGGGGGTAGGGATGGCCTGCCCTTCGGCAGGAAACCCGTGCGAAATCTCGTAAGACAGGTACTTGGCCTCTCGCAGCTTTAGCACGTCCTCCTCCGTGATGGAGGAGGGCATCCACCGGCCCTGAAGGTCGGAGCCGGACATTGTTAAAGGTCCGAAGCGCTCGAATCTGGGGCTCTGGGTGCTGGAACATGGAGTAGGGAGAAGATTCGATGGAGGATTAAAGAAAAGAAACGAGCCTTGGTCCTATTATAAAGAGGGAAAATACCAAGAGCCGTCTCCGTGACCGTTCGGGACTCGCCCTTGATAGAGGGGGCAGGGCGACGGGCGCGGTTGGGTTACCCACGTCCGTATTGATGAGGATCCCGGAATAAGGGGAACACGATCTCTGCTTCGACAAGACGTGCCAAGGAAACCGCTTCGCTAAACGCGCTGAGGTGGTATAATAAAAAACGATTCAAGTAAAGGCTTGGTAGTGGCGTGACGTCATGCTGCGAGATACGTCAGCAGATTGAACTTGTGTACATAATATTCTCTCTACGGTAGAATGTGGAAATCATTTTGCAGAGCCGGACACTATCCTGGTGTTCACAATCTTCTATGGATTATTCGGAGGAGGAACCCGCCTTGCAATGCCGAACAATATGCGCGCCGGACTCATCGTCATTGAAGCCTAGTTCAGGGGCGACTAAGGGAGTCCTGAACTAGGGGGTGTCCGGACAGCCGGACTATCATCGTCAGCCGGACTCCAAGACTATGAAGATACAAGATTGAAGACTTCGTCCCGTGTCGGGATGGGACTTTCCTTGGCGTGGAAGGCAAGCTTGGCAATACGGATATGTAGATCTCCTACCATTGTAACCGACTCTGTGTAACCCTAGCCCTCTCCGGTGTCTATATAAACCGGAGGGTTTTAGTCCGTAGGATGAACAACCAGTACAACGATCATACCATAGGCTAGCTTCTAGGGTTTAGCCTCCTTGATCTCGTGGTAGATCCACTCTTGTACTACCCATATCATTAATATCAATCAAGCAGGAGTAGGGTTTTACCTCCATCGAGAGGGCCCGAACCTGGGTAAAAACATCGTGTCCCTTGTCTCCTGTTACCATCCGCCTAGACGCACAGTTCGGGACCCCCTACCCGAGATCCGCCGGTTTTGACACCGACAGTTACTTTTATCATTGTTACCATTACTATCATACTATTTTGCTACTAAATACTTTGCTGCAGATACTAAGTTATCCAGGTGTGGTTGAATTGACAACTCAACTGCTAATACTTGAGAATATTCTTTGGCTCCCCTTTAGTCGAATCAATAAATTTGGGTTGAATACTCTACCCTCGAAAACTGTTGCGATCCCCTATACTTGTGGGTTATCAAGACTATTTTCTGGCGCCATTGCTGGGGAGCATAGCTCTATTCTTTGAGTCACTTGGGAGTTATATCTTCTGATCACTATGAAGAACTTGAAAGACGAAAGAACTAAGATTTATCCCTCAACTACGAGGGGAGGTAAGGAACTGCCATCTAGCTATGAATTCTGATATGCCACTGATACGTCCATTTTGCATCAAGCTTTTATATCAATATTTATTGCATTATGGGCTGTTATTACACATTATATCTCAATACTTACGACTATTCTCTCTTATTTTACAAGGTTTACCATGAAGAGGGGGAATGCCGACAGCTGAAATTCTGGCTGGAAAAGGAGCAAATATTGGAAACCTATTCTGCACTGCTCCAAAAATCCTGAAACCCCATGGAACTTATTTTTGGAATTAATAAGAATTATTGAGCGAAAGAAACATCAGAGGGGGCCCACACCCTGGCCAGGAGGGTGGGGGCGCGCCCCCTGTCTCCTGGGCCCCCTGGTGGCCCTCCGGTGTCCATCTTCTGCTATATGAAGGCTTTTACCCTGGAAAAAATAAGAGGCAAGCTCACGGGACAAAACTCCGCCGCCACGAGGCGGAACCTTGGCGGAACCAATCGAGGGCTCCGGCAGAGCTGTTATGCCGGGGAATCTTCCCTCCGGGAGGGGGAAATCATCACCATCGTCATCACCAACAATCCTCTCATCGAGAGGGGGTCAATCTCCATCAACATCTTCACCAGCACCATCTCCTCTCAAACCCTAGTTCATCTCTTGTATCCAATCTTGTATCCAAAACCACAAATTGGTACCTGTGGGTTGCTAGTAGTGTTGATTACTCATTGTAGTTGATGCTAATTGGTTTACTTGGTGGAAGATCATATGTTCAGATCCTTAATGCATATTATTACTCCTCTGATTATGAACATGAATATGCTTTGTGAGTAGTTACGTTTGTTCCCAAGGACATGGGTGAAGTCTTGCTATTAGTAGTCATGTGAATTTGGTATTCGTTCGATATTTTGATGAGATGTATGTTGTCTTTCCTCTGGTGGTGTTATGTGAACGTCGACTACATGACACTTCACCATTATTTGGGCCTAGAGGAAGACATTGGGAAGTAATAAGTAGATGATGGGTTGCTAGAGTGACAGAAGCTTAAACACTAGTTTATGCTTTGCTTCGTAAGGGGCTGATTCAGATCCATATGTCTAATGATGTGGTTAGGTTTACCTTAATACTTATTTTGTAGTTGCGTATGCTTGCAATAGGGGTTAATCATAAGTGGGATGCTTGTCCAAGTAAGGGCAGTACCCAAGCACCGGTCCACCCACATATCAAATTATCAAAGTACCGAATGCAAATCATATGAGCGTGATGAAAACTAGCTTGACGATAATTCCCATGTGTCCTCGGGAGCTCCTTTCTCATTATAAGAAATTGTCCAGGCTTGTCCTTTGCTACAAAAACAATTGGGCCACCTTGCTGCACTTTATTTAATTTCATTGCTTGTTACTCGTTACAATTTATCTTATCACAAAACTATCTGTCACCTACAATTTCAGTGCTTGCAGAGAAAACCTTATTGAAAACCGCTTATCATTTCCTTCTGCTCCTCGTTGGGTTCGACACTCTTACTTATCGAAAGGACTACGATAGATCCCCTACACTTGTGTGTCATCAAGACTCTTTTCTGGCGTCGTTGCCGGGGAGTGTAGCGCTTTTGGTGAGTGGAACTTGGTAAGGAAACATTTATATAGTGTGCTGAAATTTTCTGTCACTTGTTACTATGGAAACTAATCCTTTGAGGGGCTTGTTCGGGGTATCTTCACCCCAACCAGAAGAGCAAAGAGTTGCTCCTCAACCTACTGAACCTACTAAAAATATTTACTTTGAGATTCCTTCGGGTATGATAGAGAAACTGCTAGCTAATCCATTTGCAGGAGATGGAACATTGCATCCCGATTTACACCTTATCTTTGTGGATGAAGTTTGTGGATTATTTAAGCTTCCAGGTATTCTCGATGATTTTGTCAAAAGGAAGGTCTTCCCTTTATCTTTGCATTGACATGGTATAGGTTATGTGATGATACGGGATCTTGGAATTATAAACGATTGAAGTTGGAATTTCACCAGAAGTTCTATCCTATGCATCTTGTTCATCGTGATTGTAATTACATATATAATTTCTGGCCTCGCAAAGGAGAAAGCATCACTCAAGCTTGGGGGAGGATTAAGTCAATGTTATATTCATGCCCCAATCATGAGCTCTCCAGAGAAATGATTATTCAAAATTTTTATGCTCGTCTTTCTCCCAATGATGGCAACATGCTCGATACTTCCTGTGCTGGTTCTTATATGCTGAAGACTATTGAATTCAAATGGGACTTATTGGAAAGAATTAAACGCAACTCTGAAGATTGGTGTTCCGACGATGGTAAGGAGTCAGGTATGACACCTAAGTTTTATCGTGTTAAATCTTTTATGGATACCGATGCTTTTCGTGGATTTAGCGCTAAGTATGGACTTGACTCTGAGATAGTAGCCTCTTTCTGTGAATCGTTTGCTACTCATGTTGATCTCCCTAAGGAGAAGTGGTTTAAATATAATCCTCCTGTTGAAGTAAAAGTAGTTCCACCTATTACAGTTGAAGAAAAGACTATCACCTATAGTGATCCTATTGTTCCTACTACTTATGTTGAGAAACCTCCTTTTCCTGTTAGGATAAAGGATCATGCTAAAACTTCAACTGTTGTTCGTAAGAGTAATACTAGGACTTATACACCTCCCTGAGCAAATCAAAGTTGAACCTAGTATTGCTATGGTTAAAGATCTCTTGGATGATGATTTAGATGGGCATGTTATTTATTTCTGTGGTGAGACTGCTAATATTGTTAGGCCAGGTACTAAGATACATAGACCTGTTGTCGGCATGCCTGTTATTTCTGTTAAAATAGGAGATCATTGTTATCATGGCTTATGTGACATGGGTGCTAGTGCTAGTGCAATACCCTATAATTTATATAAAGAAATTATGCATGATATTGCACCCGTTGAACTGGAAGGTATTGATGTTACTATCAAACTAGCCAATAGAGATATTATTTCACCAATTGGGATTGTTAGAGATGTTGAAGTCTTGTGTGGGAAGGTTAAATATCCAGCTGATTTTCTTGTTCTTAGTTCCCCACAAGATGACTTTTGTCCCATTATTTTTGGTAGACTCTTCTTGAATACAGTTAATTCTAAGATTGATTGTGAAAAGGATACTGTTACAATTGGCTTAGAGGGTATGTCTCATGAGTTTAATTTTGCCAAGTTTCGTAGACAACCTCGTGATAGAGAATCACCTAGTAAGGATGAGATTATTGGTCTTGCTTCTATTGTTGTGCCTCCTACTGATCCGTTAGAACAATATTTGCTAGACCATGAAAATGATATGTTTATGAAGGAAAGAAGGGAAATAGGTGAAGTATTCCTTCAACAGGAACCTATTCTGAAATACAACCTACCCGTTGAAATTCTAGGGGATCCCCCTCCACCCAAGGGTGATCCCGTGTTTGAACTCAAACCATTACCTGATAATCTTAAGTATGCTTATCTTGATGAAAAGAATATATATCCTGTTATTATTAGTGCTAACCTTTCAGAGCAAGAAGAAGAAAGATTATTGAAAACTCTGAAGAAGCACCATGCTGCTATTGGATATACTCTGGATGATCTTAAGGGCATTAGTCCCACGTTATGCCAACACAAAATTAATTTGGAGGACGATGCCAAACCAGTTAGAGATCCTCAACGACGATTGAATCATAAGATGAAAGTAGTGGTAAGAAAGGAGATACTAAAGCTCCTTGAGGCAGGTATAATTTATCCCATTGCTAGTAGTGATTGGGTAAGCCCTGTCCATTGTGTTCCTAAAAAGGGAGGTATTACCATTGTTCCTAATGATAAAGATGAATTGATCCCACAAAGAATTATTACAGGTTATAGGATGGTAATTGATTTCCTTAAATTAAATAAAGTTACTAAGAAAGATCATTACCCTTTACCTTTTATTGATCAAATGCTGGAAAGACTATCCAAAAACACACATTTCTGCTTTCTAGATGGTTATTCTGGTTTCTCTCAAATACCTGTGTCAGCTAAGGATCAATCAAAAACCACTTTTACTTGCCCTTTCAGTACTTTTGCTTATAGACGTATGCCGTTTGGTTTATGTAATGCACCTGCTACCTTTCAAAGATGCATGATGGCTATATTCTCTGACTTTTGTGAAAAGATTTGTGAGGTATTCATGGATGATTTCTCCGCTTATGGATCCTCTTTTGATGATTGCTTGAGCAACCTTGATCGAGTTTTGTAGAGATGCGAAGGCACTAGTCTCGTCTTGAATTGGGAGAAGTGCCACTTTATGGTTAATGAAGGCATTGTCTTGGGGCATAAGATTTCTTGAGAGAGGTATTGAAGTTGATAAAGCCAAAGTTGATGCTATTGAAAAGATGCCATGTCCCAAGGACATAAAAGGTATAAGAAGTTTCCTTGGTCATGCTGGTTTTTATAGGAGGTTCATTATGGACTTTTCTAAAATCTCTAGGCCTCTGACTAATTTATTGCAAAAAGATATTCCTTTTGTCTTTGATGATGATTGTGTAGAAGCATTTGAAATACTTAAGAAAGCTTTGATCACTGCAGCTATTGTTCAGCCACCTACTTGGAATTTACCCTTTGAAATTATGTGTGATGCTAGTGATTATGCTGTAGGTTCTGTTCCAGGGCAAAGAGTTGATAAGAAATTGAATGTTATCTAGTATGCTAGTAAGACTCTTGATACTGCCCAGAGAAATTATGCTACTACCGAAAAGGAGTTTTTAGCAGTTGTGTTTGCATGTGATAAGTTTAGACCTTATATTGTTGATTCCAAAGTTACTATTCACACTGATCATGCTGCTATTAAATATCTTATGGAAAAGAAAGATGCTAAGCCTAGACTCATTAGATGGGTTCTCTTGCTCCAAGAATTTGACTTGCATATTATTGATAGAAAGGGAGCTGAGAACCCCATTGCAGACAACTTGTCTAGGTTAGAGAATGTTCTTGATGACCCACTACCTATTAATGATAGCTTTCTTGATGAATAATTAGCGGTCATTAATGCTTCTCGTACTGCTCCTTGGTATGCTGATTATGCTAATTACATTGTTGCTAAATTTATACCACCTAGTTTCACATACCAACAAAAGAAAAAGTTATTTTATGATTTAGGACATTACTTTTGGGATGACCCACACCTTTATAAAGAAGGAGTAGATGGTGTTATTAGACGTTGTGTACCTGAGCATGAACAGGAACAGATCCTACGCAAGTGTCACTCTGAATCCTATGGAGGACACCACGCTGGAGATAGAACTGCACATAAGGTACTGCAATCTGGTTTTTATTGGCCTACTCTCTTCAAAGATGCTCGTAAGTTTGTCTTATCTTGTCATGAATGTCAAAGAAGTGGTAATATTAGTAGACGTCAAGAAATTCCTATGAATTATTCTCTTGTTATTGAACCGTTTGATGTTTGGGGCTTTGATTATATGGGACTTTTTCCTGCCTCTAATGGTTATACACATATTTTAGTTGCTGTTGATTACATTACTAAGTGGGTAGAAGCTATTCCAACTAGTAGTGCTGATCATAACACTTCTACTAAAATGCTTAAAGAAGTTATTTTTCCGAGGTTTGGAGTCCCTAGATATCTTATGACTGATGGTGGTTCACATTTTATTCATGGTGCTTGCCGTAAGATGCTTGCTAAGTATGATGTTAATCATAGAATCGCATCTCCTTATCACCCGCAGTCTAGTGGTCAAGTAGAGTTGAGCAATAGAGAGCTCAACTTAATTTTGCAAAAGACTGTCAATAGATCTAGAAAGAATTGGTCCAAAAAACTTGATGATGCATTATGGGCCTATAAAAATGCATACAAAAATCCTATGGGTATGTCTCCGTATAAGATGGTTTATGGAAAAGCATGTCATTTACCTCTAGAACTTGAACATAAAGCATATTGGGCTATTAAAGAGCTCAACTATGACTTCAAACTTGCCGGTGAGAAGAGGTTGTTTGATATTAGCTCACTTGATGAATGGAGATACCAAGCCTATGAGAATGCCAAGCTATTCAAAGAAAAAGTCAAACGCTGGCATGATAAAAGGATACAAAAGCGTGAGTTTAACGTAGGTGATTATGTGTTATTATTCAACTCTCGTTTAAGATTTTTTGCAGGAAAACTTCTCTCTAAATGGGAAGGTCCTTACGTTATCGAGGAGGTCTATCGTTCTGGTGCTATAAAAATCAACAACTTCGAAGGCACAAGCCCGAGGGTGGTGAACGGTCAAAGAATTAAAAATTATATCTGCTACGTCTCGAGCTTGCGTTGGTTTTCCCCGAAGAGGAGAGGATGATGCAGCACAGTAGCGTAAGTATTTCCCTCAGTTTTTGAAAACCAAGGTATCAATCCAGTAGGAGGTCACGCGCAAGTCCCTTGTACCTGCACAAAACGATAGCTACTCGCAACCAACGCGATTAGGGGTTGTCAATCCCTTCACGGTCACTTACGAGAGTGAGATCTGATAGAGATAATATTTTTTGTATTTTTGGTATAAAGATGCAAAGTAGAAAGTAAAGGCAAAGCAAGTAAATAAAGTGATGGAGATTAATATGATGAGAATAGACCCGGGGGCCATAGGTTTCACTAGTGGCTTCTCTCAAGAGCATAAGTATTCTATGGTGGGTGAACAAATTACTGTTGAGCAATTGACAAAATTGAGCATAGTTATGAGGTTATCTAGGTATGATCATGTATATAGGCATCACGTCCGAGACAAGTAGACCGAAACGATTCTGCATCTACTACTATTACTCCAATCATCGACCGCTATCCAGCATGCATCTAGAGTATTAAGTTAAAAACAGAGTAACACCTTAAGCAAGATGACATGATGTGGAGGAATAAATTCATGCAATATGATAAATACCCCATCTTGTTATCCTCGATGGCAACAATACAATACGTGCCTTGCAACCCTTTCTATCACTGGGTAAGGACACCGCAAGATTGAACCCAAAGCCATGCACTTCTCCCATTGCAAGAACTACCAATCTAGTTGGCCAAACCAAATGGATAATTCAAAGAGACTTGCAAAGATAACTCAATCATACATAAAAGAATTCAGAGAAGATTCAAATATTATTCATAGATAAGCTGGATCATAAACCCACAATTCATTGGTCTCAACAAACACACCGCAAAAAGAAGATTACATCGAATAGATCTCCACGAGAGAGGGGGAGAACATTGTATTGAGATCCAAAAAGAGAGAATAAGCCATCGAGCTACTAGATATGGACCCGAAGGTCTGAAGTAAACTACTCACACTTCATCGGAGGGGCTATGGTGTTGATGTAGAAGCCCTCCATGGTAGATGCCCTCTCCGGCGGAGCTCTGGAACAGGCCCCAAGATGGGATCTCGTGGATACAGGAAGGTACGGCGGTGGAATTAGGTTTTTGGCTCCGTCTCTGGTCTATTGGGGGTATGTAGGTATATATAGGAGGAAGGAGTACGTCGGTGGAGCGTCAGGGGGCCCACGAGGTAGGGGGGCGCCCTCCACCCTCATGACCGCCTCTGGCACTTCTTGGAGTAGGGTCCAAGTCTCCTGGATCACGTTCGGTGAGAAGATCACGTTCCCGAAGGTTTCATTCCGTTTGGACTCCGTTTGATATTCTGTTTCTTCGAAATACTGAAAAAGGCAAAAAACAGCAATTCTGGGCTGGGCCTCCGGTTAATAGGTTAGTCCCAAAAATAATATAAAAGTGTAAAATAAAGCCAATTATAGTCCAAAACAATAGATAAAGTAGCATGGAGCAATCAAAAATTATAGATACGTTGGAGACGTATCAGGCATCCCCAAGCTTAATTCCTGCTCGTCCTCGAGTAGGTAAATGATAAAAAGAGAATTTTTTGGTGCGGAGTGATACTTTGGCATAATTTCAATGCAAATCTTCTTAATCATGGTATGAATATTCAGATCAGAAAGATTCAAGACAAAAGTTCAAATTGACATAGAAATAATAATACTTCAAGCATACTAATCAAAGTAATCATGTCTTCTCAAAATAGCATGGCAAAAGAAAGTTCATCCATACAAAATCATATAGTTAGGCTATGCTTCATTTTCGTCACACAAGGATGTTCCCAACTTCTATACCCCCGATGACAAGCCAAGCAATTGTTTCATACTTAAATAATCTCAAACTTTTTCAACCTTCACGCAATACATGAGCGTGAGCCATGGATATAGCACTATGGGTGGAATAGAATATGATGATGGGGATTGTGTGGAGAAGACAAAAAAGGAGAAAGTCTCACATCAACGAGGCTAATCAATGAGCTATGGAGATGCCCATCGATTGATGTTAATGCAAGTAGTAGGGATTGCCATGCAACCGATGCACTAGAGCTATGAATGCTCAACAAAAGAAAACTAGTGGGTGTGCATCCAACTTGCTTGCTCATGAAGACCTAGGGCATTTTGAGGAAGCCCATCGTAGGAATATACAAGCCAAGTTCTATAATGAAAAATTCCCACTAGTATGAACAAGACAACTTATGAGACTCACTATATGAAAAAATGGTGCTACTTTGAAGCACAATATATGAGACTCACTACATGAAGAACAAGGTGCTACTTTGAAGCACAATATATGAGACTCACTACATGAAGAACAAGGTGCTACTTTGAAGCACAAGTGTGGAAAAAGAGATAGTAGCATTGCCTTTTTTTTGGGCCTTTCTTTTTTCTTTTTGGCCTTTCTCTTTTTTTGGGCAATGCTCTAATAATGATGATCATCACACTTCTATTGATTACAACATAAGGATTACAGCTCGATACTAGAACAAGATATGACTCTATGTAAATGCCTCCGGCGGTGTACCGGGATGGTGCAATGAATCAAGAGTGACATGTATGGAAAATAATGCATGGTGGCTTTGCCACAAATAAGATGTCAACTACAAGATCATGCAATGGCAATATGACAAAAGTAATGTATGTCATGATGATGATGAACGGAACGGTGGAAAGTTGCATGGCAATATATCTCGGAATGGCTATGGAAATGCCATGATAGGTAGGTATGGTGGCTGTTTTGAGGAAGATAAAAGGAGGTTTATGTGTGATAGAGCGTATCGTATCACGGGGGGGTTTGGATGCACCGGCGAAGTTTGCGCCAACTCTCAAGGTGAGAAAGGGCAATGCACGGTACCGAAGAGGCTAGCAAAGGCGGAAAGGTAAAAGTGCGTATGATCCATGGACTCAACATTAGTCAAAAGAACTCATATACTTATTGCAAAAATTTAGAAGCCATCAAAAATCAAGTACTATGCGCGTGCTCCTAGGGGGATAGATTGGTAGGAAAAGACCATCGCTCGTCCCTGACCGCCACTCATAAGGATGCACAAGCCAGGTACACTTCATGTTTCAAATTTGTTACACAACTTTAACCATACGTGCATGCTACGGGATTTGCTAACTTCAACACAAGCATTTCTCAAATTCACAACTATTCAACTAGCACGACTTTGATATTATCACCTCCATATCTCAAAACAATTATCAAGCATCAAACTTATCTTAGTATTCAACGTACTCAAAAGAAAGTTTCACATATCTTGAATACCAAGTATATTAACATTAAGCAAATCACCATGCTATTAGTGACTCTCAAAATAATCTAAGTGAAGCATGAGAGATCAAGTTTCTTTAAAACAAATCCACCACTGCTCTCTAAAAGATCTAAGTGAAGCACTAGAGCAAAAATTATCACGCTCAAAAGGATATAAGTGAAGCACTATGAGCAAAACTATCAAGCTTAAAAGATATAAGTGAAGCACATAGAGAACAAATTTCAATTCATGTATGGGTCTCTCAAAAGGTGTGTACAGCAAGGAAGATTGTGGTAAACTAACAAGCAAAGACACAAATAATACAAGATGCTCCAAGCAAAACACATATCATGTTGGTGAATAAAAATATAACTCCAAGTAAATTACCGATGGAAGTGGACGAAAGAGGGGATGCCTTCCGGGGCATCCCCAAGCTTTGACTTTTTGGTGTCCTTGGATTATATTGGGGGTGCCATGGGCATCGCCAAGCTTAGGCTCTTGCCACTCCTTGTTCCATAATCCATCAAAAGAATTCACCCAAAACTTGAAAACTTCACAACACAAAACTCAACAGAAATCTCGTGAGCTCCGTTAGAGAAAGAAAACAAAAGGCTACTTCAAGGTACTGTAGTGAACTCATTATTTATTTATATTGGTGTTAAACCTACTTTATTCCAACTTCTCTATGGATCATAAACTATTTTACTAGACATAGATTCATCAAAATAAGCAAACAACACACGAAAAACAGAATCTGTAAAAAACAGAACAATCTGTAGCAATCTGTAACTAACGCGAACTTCTGGAACTCTAAAACTTCTACCAAAATAGGAAGTCCTGGAAATTTTGTTTATTTATCAGCAGCAAAAAGGATCAACGCAAAAGAACGTTCCTGTGATTTATCATAACTAAATTCGTGCGCGCAAAGTTTCTGTTTTTCAGCAGAATCAAATCAACTATCATCGTAGGTTATCCTATAGGTCCTACTTGGCACAAACACTAATTAAAACATAAAACCACATCTAAACAGAGGCTAGATGGATTATTTATTCCTAAACAGAAGCAAAAACAAAAAACACAAAATAAAATTGTGTTGCCTCCCAACAAGCGCTATCGTTTAACGCCCTTAGCTAGGCATAAAAGCAAGGATAGATTTAGGTATTGCCATCTTTGGTAGGCAATCCATAGGTGGCTCTCATGATAGATTCATATGGTAATTTTATTTTCTTTCTAGCGAAGTGTTCCATACCCTTCTTTAAGGGAAATTGGAATCTAATATTCCCTTCCTTCATATCAATAATTGCACAAATCATTCTAAGGAAAGGTCTACCAAGAATAATAGGACATGAGGGATTGCAATCTATATCAAGAACGATAAAATCTATGGGCACATAATTCCTATTTGCATCAATGAGCACATCATTAATTCTTCCCATAGGTTTTTTAATAGTGGAATCCGCAAGATGCAAATTTAGAGGGCAATCATCAAAATCACAGAAATCTAGCAAACCGCATAAAGTTTTGGGAATAGTAGAGACACTAGCACCCAAATCACACAAAGCATGAAACTCATAATTTTTAATTTTAATTTTAATGGTAGGTTCCCATTCATCATAGAGTTTTCTAGGTATAGAAACTTTCAACTCAAGCTTTTCTTCATAAGATTGCATTAAGGCATCAACAATGTGTTCGGTAAAAGCCTTATTTTGACTATAAGCATGAGGAGAATTTAGCACGGATTGCAACAAGGAAATACAATCAATCAAAGAGCAATTTTCATAATTAAATTCCTTGAGATCCAAAATAGTGGGTTTAGCAATATCTTGATTTTTATTTCTTTCAATCCCACTTTTATCAATTTCATCCAAAAACTCAGAATTCTTAGAACGCCTTCTAGGTAAAGGAAGATCATATTCAGTTTCATCAAGATTCATATTGCAAAACAAAGATTTGATAGGGGACACATCAATAACTTTTAGATCTTCATCTTGATTTTCATAGGAATTAGAAGAACACGCTTTAATAAAGGCATCTTTGGAAGCACGCATCCTAGCGGTTCTTTCTTTGCACTCATCAATGGAAATTCCCATGGCTTTGAGAGACTCATTGATATCATGCTTAGGAGGAATAGATCTAAGCTTTAAAGAATCAATCTCGAGAGAAATTCTATCAATGTTCCTAGCCAAATCATCAACTTTAAGCAATTTCTCTTCAAGCAAAGCATTAAAATTCTTTTGTGAATTCATAGACTCTTTAACACTACTCTCAAATTCAGAGGGCATCTTATTAAAATTTCCATAAGAGTTGTTGTAGGAATTTCCATAATTATTAGAAGGATTACTAGGATAAGGCCTAGAATTAAAATTCCCTCTATACGCGTTGTTACCAAAACTATTCCTACCAATAAAATTCACATCCATAGATTCATTATTATTCTCAAGCAAAGTAGATAAAGGCATATTATTGGGATCAGAAGAAACACTCTTAGCAAATAAATTCCTAAGTTCATCCATCTTTTCACTCAAAACATTGATTTCTTCTATAGCATGCACCTTTTTATTAGTAGATCTTTCAGTATGCCATTGAGAATAATTAACCATAATATTATCTAGGAGTTTAGTAGCATCTCCTAAAGTGATTTCCATAAAAGTACCTCCCGCGGTCGAATCTAAAAGATTTCTAGAAGCAAAATTCAATCCAGCATAAAAAATTTGTATAATCATCCACAAGTTCAAACCATGAGTAGGACAATTACGTAGCATTAATTTCATTCTCTCCCAAGCTTGTGCAACATGTTCGTGATCAAGTTGCTTAAAATTCATAATATTGTTTCTAAGAGAGATAATCCTAGCGGGAGGAAAATACTTAGAGATAAAAGCATCTTTGCACTTGTTCCAAGAATCAATACTGTTTTTAGGCAAAGATGAAAACCACGCTTTAGCACGATCTCTAAGCGAAAAAGGAAATAGCTTCAATTTAACGACATCATTATCGACATCTTTTTTCTTTTGCATATCACATAAATCAACGAAGCTATTCAGATGAGTAGCAGCATCTTCACTAGATTGATCTTTCATAACAAGATTCAACAAAGCAGTATTGATTTCACAAGATTCAGTATTGGCAAGAGGAACAATCGGAGTGCTAAGGAAATCATTATTATTGGTATTGGTGAAGTCACACAATTTGGTGGCATCTTGAGCCATCACGACAAGCAAGCAAACTAACACACGAGCAAACAAAAGGATGAGGAAAAGGCAACAGAAAGAGAGGAGGAGATTGGGAAAGAGAGGACGAATAAAACGGCAAGGGTGAAGTGGGGAAGAGGAAAACGAGAGGCAAATGGCAAATAATGTAATGCGAGAGATAGGGATTGTGATGGGTACTTGGTATGTTGACTTTTGCGTAAGCCTCCCCGGCAAGGGCACCAGAAATCCTTCTTGCTACGTCTCGAGCTTGCGTTGGTTTTCCCCGAAGAGGAGAGGATGATGCAGCACAGTAGCATAAGTATTTCCCTCAGTTTTTGAGAACCAAGGTATCAATCCAGTAGGAGGTCACGCGCAAGTCCCTCGTACCTGCACAAAACGATAGCTATTCGCAACCAACGCGTTTAGGGGTTGTCAATCCCTTCACGGTCACTTACGAGAGTGAGATCTGATAGAGATAATATTTTTGGTATTTTTGGTATAAAGATGCAAAGTAGAAAGTAAAGGCAAAGCAAGTAAATAATGTGATGGAGATTAATATGATGAGAATAGACCCGGGGGCCATAGGTTTCACTAGTGGCTTCTCTCAAGAGCATAAGTATTCTACGGTGGGTGAACAAATTACTGTTGAGCAATTGACAAAATTGAGCATAGTTATGAGGTTATCTAGGTATGATCATGTATATAGGCATCACGTCCGAGACAAGTAGACCAAAACGATTCTACATCTACTACTATTACTCCACTCATCAACCGCTATCCAGCATGCATCTAGAGTATTAAGTTAAAAACAGAGTAACGCCTTAAGCAAGATGACATGATGTAGAGGAATAAATTCATGCAATATGATAAATACCCCATCTTTTTATCCTTGATGGAAACAATACAATACGTGCCTTGCAACCCTTTCAGTCACTGGGTAAGGACACCGCAAGATTAAACCCAAAGCCATGCACTTCTCCCATTGCAAGAACTACCAATCTAGTTGGCCAAACCAAATGGATAATTCGAAGAGACTTGCAAAGATAACTCAATCATACATAAAAGAATTCAGAGAAGATTCAAATATTATTCATAGATAAGCTGGATCATAAACCCACAATTCATCGGTCTCAACAAAAACACCGCAAAAAGAAGATTACATCGAATAGATCTCCACGAGAGAGGGGGAGAACATAGTATTGAGATCCAAAAAGAGAGAAGAAGCCATCTAGCTACTAGCTATGGACCCGAAGGTCTGAAGTAAACTACTCACACTTCATTGGAGGGGCTATGGTGTTGATGTAGAAGCCCTCCGTGGTAGATGGCCTCTTCGGCGGAGCTCCGGAACAGGCCCCAAGATGGGATCTCGTGGATACAGGAAGGTACCGCGGTGGAATTAGGTTTTTGGCTCCGTCTCTGGTCTATTGGGGGTACGTAGGTATATATAGGAGGAAGGAGTACGTCGGTGGAGCGTCAGGGGGCCCACGAGGTAGGGGGGCGCCCAGGGGAGGCACCCTCCACCCTCATGACCGCCTCTGGTGCTTCTTGGAGTAGGGTCCAAGTCTCCTGGATCACGTTCGGTGAGAAGATCACGTTCCCGAAGGTTTCATTCTGTTTGGACTCCGTTTGATATTCTGTTTCTTTGAAATACTGAAAAAGGCAAAAAACAGCAATTCTGGGCTGGGCCTCCGGTTAATAGGTTAGTCCCAAAAATAATATAAAAGTGGAAAATAAAGCCCATTATAGTCCAAATCAATAGATAAAGTAGCATGGAGCAATCAAAAATTATAGATACGTTGGAGACGTATCAATATCTCAGGTAATCCTATCAATGTTGAAACTAATATTATTGAAACCGTAACCCCGGAGGAATACATAAGGGACACTTTCCAGAACATTCCAGACTCTGAAAAGGAATAGGTATGTGGTACGGTAAGTAAACTGACTTCAAAACAATTCTAATGGCAATTTTTTATCCGTTTTGGAATATTTAAGAATTTTGGAAAGAAAGAAGTAGTCCGGGAAGGACACGAGGCCTCCACGAGGGTGGAGGGCGCGCCCACCCTTCCTGGGCGCCCCCCCGTCTCGTGGCCACCTCGTGTGCCTCCCGGACTCCGTTTTCTTGCACGTTACGTATTTTGGTCGGTAAAAATTTATTATATAATCTCCCGAAGGCTTTGACCACCGTATCACGCAAGTATCCTCTTTTTCGTTTCGAGCTGTTTTTCTGACAGATCTAGAGCATCATGACGTCTCCAAGCGCTCTCAAGGACAAGTTTTTCGAGAGGGTTATCAACCCCTATCTCGTGGAGGTGCTACAACACCCTCAAACCATTGAGATGCGTGAGGGGGTGCTGCACATCCGCGATGTGGAGGGACTAAGGCGTACCGGAAGCATGGAGACAAAGCTCGAAGCCATGGAGCAACAAGTTTTCAAGTGCCAAGGGATGGTGGAGCGTGGACTCAACGCCAACCAGATGATGATCACAGAGTTCACCAACAACCACAAGCTGGATGCCAAGGTCATTGGGGAGACCATCTTCAAGCTTCAAGAGAAAATCGAGCACCTCCAAGCCCAGATCTATGACCTGCAAAACCAAAACTGTGAGTATTAATATAGATTCAAGAGGATGAGTTTGGCTGCAGATTTGAGGATCCCGGAGACTTGATCATCCTTCTATGATGGTGAGCCTATGCCTTGGAAGATGGACGACAAGCCTACGTCATCAACAACTCCTACTTCACCACCTCCTAGGACATAATCACATGGGTATGGGCACTCCCCTTTGGCAACTGCCAAGCTTGGGGGAGGTGCCCCGGTATCGTATCACCATCACACTCCTATCTTTACCATTTTATTTAGTTCGGTCCTTTTAGTAGTATCTTGATCCAGTAGATTGAAGTTTTAGTATCAAGTAGTTTTGAGTTTTGCTTTGTGATCTCTTTATGTAATCGAGTCCGTGAGCTATCTATAATAAAGATTAGTGTTGAGTCAAGGGCCTTGCTACCTTGCTATGATCTTGAGGAAGTAGAAATAATAAAAAGAATAAAAGAGTTCATATTGATCTTATGGATAGTAATGACTTCACACATAGGAAGTATGAGGCATAAAAGTCGTTGAGAGTTGACGAACGTAGTTTTGGTCATCGTTGCAATTAATAGGAAGTAATAAGGAAAGAGAGGTTTCACATACAAATATACTAGCTTGGACATCTTTTATGATTGTGAAGCACTCGTTAAGTATGACATGCTAAGAGAGTTGATGTTGGACAAGGAAGACAATGTAATGGTTTATGTTTTCTCACATCTCAGTTAAAGTATATTGTCATTGACCTTCCAAACATGTTGAGCTTGCCTTTCCCCCTCATGCTAGCCAAATTCCTTGCACCAAGTAGAGATACTACTTGTGATTCCAAATATCCTTAAACCCAGTTTTTCCATGAGAGTCCACCATACCTACCTATGGATTGAGTAAGATCCTTCAAGTAAGTTGTCATGTTGCAGGCAATAAAAATTGCTCTCTAAATATGTATGACTTATTAGTGGAGAGAAAATAAGCTTTATACGATCTTGTCGTGGAAGCAATAAAAGCGACAGACTGCATAATAAAGGTCCACATACAAGTGGCAATATAAAGTGACGTTCTTTTGCATTAAGATTTTATGCATCCAACCCTAAAAGCACATGACAACCTCTTCTTCCCTCTGTGAAGGGCCTATCTTTTACTTTATGTTTTTGCTTTATGCTTGAGTCAAGGTGATCCTCACCTTTTCCTTTTTCATTTTATCCTTTGGCAAGCTCCTCGTGTTTGAAAGATCATGATATATATATATCCAATTGGATGTAAGTTAGCATGAATTATTATTGTTGACATCACCTAAAGGTGAATACGTTGGGAGGCAACACAATAAGCCCCTATCTTTCTCAGTGTCCGGTTGAAACTCTATAACCACAAGTACCGCATGAGTGCTAGCAATTGTAGAAGACTACATGATAGTTGAGTATGTGGACTTGCTGAAAAGCTCTATTCTTGACTCTTTCTGATGTTATGATAAATTGCAATTGCTTCAATGACTGAGATTAAAGTTTGTTAGTTCCCAACGAAGTTTCTGAACCATGCTTGACATGGTGAATTGATCGTTACTTGAGCATAAGAAATCATATGACAAAATCTATTTATGTTGCTGTTATAAGAATGATCATGATGCCCTCATGTCCGTATTTTATTTTTATCGACACCTCTATCTCTAAACATGTGGACATATTTTTCGATTTCGGCTTCCGCTTGAGGACAAGCAAGGTCTAAGCTTGGGGGAGTTCGTCCATTTTGCATCATGCTTTTATATCAATATTTATTGCATTATGGGCTGTTATTACACATTATATCTCAATACTTATGGCTATTCTATCTTATTTTACAAGGTTTACCATGAAGAGGGGGAATGCCGGCAGCTGGAATTCTGGCTGGAAAAGGAGCAAATATTGGAAACCTATTCTGCACTGCTCCAAAAATCCTGAAACTCTACAGAACTTATTTTTGGAATTAATAAGAATTATTGAGTGAAAGAAACACCAGAGGGGGCCCACACCCTGGCCAGGAGGGTGGGGCGCGCCCACCCCTACTAGGCGCACCCCCTGTCTCCTAGGCCCCCTGGTGGCCCTCCGGTGTCCATCTTCTGCTATATGAAGGCTTTTACCCTGGAAAAAAAATAAGAGGCAAGCTCACGGGACGAAACTCCGCCGCCACGAGGCGGAACCTTGGCGGAACCAATCTAGGGATCCGGTATAGCTGTTCTGCCGGGGAATCTTCCCTCTGGGAGGGGACAATTATCACCATCGTCATCACCAACGATCCTCTCATCGGGAGGGGGTCAATATCCATCAACATCTTCACCAGCACCATCTCCTCTCAAACCCTAGTTCATCTCTTGTATCCAATCTTGTATCCAAAACCACAAATTGGTACCTGTGGGTTGCTAGTAGTGTTGATTACTCCTTGTAGCTGATGCTAATTGGTTTACTTGGTGGAAGATCATATGTTCAGATCCTTAATGCATATTATTACTCCTCTGATTATGAACATGAATATGCTTTGTGAGTAGTTACGTTTGTTCCTGAGGACATGGGTGAAGTCTTGCTATTAGTAGTCATGTGAATTTGGTATTCGTTCGATATTTTGATGAGAAGTATGTTGTCTTTCCTCTAGTGGTGTTATGTGAACGTCGACTACATGACACTTCACCATTATTTGGGCCTAGAGGAAGGCATTGGGAAGTAATAAGTAGATGATGGGTTGCTAGGGTGACAGAATCTTAAACCCTAGTTTATGCGTTGGTTCGCAAGGGGCTGATTCGGATCCATATGTCTAATGCTGTGGTTAGGTTTACCTTAATACTTCTTTCGTAGTTGCGGATGCTTGCAATAGGGGTTAATCATAAGTGGGATGCTTGTCCAAGTAAGGGAAGTACCCAAGCACCGGTGCACCCACATATCAAATTATCAAAGTACCGAACGCGAATCATATGAGCATGATGAAAACTAGCTTGATGATAATTCCCATGTGTCCTCGGGAGCTCCTTTCTCATTATAAGAAATTGTCCAGGCTTGTCCTTTGATACAAAAAGGATTGGGCCACCTTGCTGCACTTTATTTACTTTCATTGCTTGTTACTCGTTACAATTTATCTTATCACAAAACTATCTGTCACCTACAATTTCAGTGCTTGCAGAGAAAACCTTACTGAAAACTGCTTATCATTTTCTTCTACTCCTCGTTGGGTTCGACACTCTTACTTATCGAAAGGACTATGATAGATCCCCTACACTTGTGGGTCATCAGTCGCATGTTATTGATGATGTCACTTCTACTATGCATGATACTTATGATGAAACTACTTCTGTGCTTGATACTACTCTGCCATTAGGTGAATTTCTAGATGAACAACTTGCTAGGGTTAGAGAGAATGAAATTATGGAAGATAATATTATTGAAGATAGTGATGATGAAGGTTCTCCCCCTAATTATGATTTGCCTGTTGTTCCAGAGGGTTATTGTATGGATGAAGAAACTACTAGAGCTATTCTTGCTTGCAATGATATATCTGATCTTAAGAAGTTATTAGCTAAATGGAAACAGAAATCTCTAAATGCTAGAATGAAATATGACCCTGCTTTTGCTACTTCATCTATCTTTGTTACTGATAAGGATTATGAATTCTCTGTCGATCCTGAGTTAATTACTTTGGTTGAATCTGATCCCTTTTATGGCTATGAATCTGAAACTGTTGTGGCACATCTTACTAAGTTAAATGATATAGCCAACCTGTTCACTAATGATGAGAAATCTCGTTACTATTATATCCTTAAGATATTTCCATCCTCATTAAAGGGTGATGCTAAAACTTGGTTTAATTCTCTTGATCCTGGTTGTGTGCGTAGTCCCCAAGATATGATTTCTTACTTATCTGCTAAATATTTTCCTGCTCATAAGAAACAAGCTGCCTTGAGGGAAATATATAATTTTGTGCAAATTGAAGAAGAGAGTATCCCACAAGCTTGGGGGAGGCTTCTCTGATTACTTAATGCTTTGCCTGATCATCCTCTTAAGAAAAATGAAATACTTGATATCTTTTATAATGGACTAACTGATGCTTCCAAGGACCACTTGGATAGTTGTGCTGGTTGTGTTTTCAGGGAAAGAACAGTCGATCAAGCTGAATTGCTATTGAATAATATGTTGACTAATGAAAATAATTGGACTCTTCCTGAGCCAATTCCTAAGCCAATTGAGCCAACTCTTGAGCCTATTCCTAAACCAACTCCGAAGAAGAGGGGCGTTCTATTTCTCAGTCCTGAAGATATGCAAGAGGCAAAGATATCTATGAAAGAAAAAGGTATTAAAGCTGAAGATGTTAAGAATTTACCTCCTGTTGAAGAAATACATGGTCTTAATATGCCACCTATTGAAGAAACATATGGTCTTGATAACCCGACATAGGTAGTAAAGGTAAATTCTCTCTATAGATATGATAAGGTTGAAATCCCATCTACTAAGTTTCCTAGCCAATGTTTAGATGAATTTGATGACTTTATGGCTAGACAAGAAAATTTCAATTCTTATGTTGGTAGAGAATTAAAGAGTAATGCTTACATGATTGGACGCTTGAGTGATTATATGGCTAGAGTTAAAGGTGAACTTAAACTCATTAGCAAATATGCTTCTATGGTTACCACTCAAGCAGAACAAGTACTTAAAGCTCAAAGCGATTTGCTCGATGAATTAAATAATAAACATGATTTTGCTGTTAGAGTGGCTACTAGAACTGGTAAAATGACCCAGGAACCTTTGTATCCTGAAGGTCACCCTAAGAGAATTGAGCAAGACTCTCAGGGAAAGAATGTAGATGCACCTAGTCCTTCTAAAAAGAAGAAAAAGAAAAATGATAGGACTTTGCATGCTTCTAGTGAACCTGTTGTAGACACACCTGAGCATCCCAATGATATTTCTATTTCTGATGCTGAAACACAATCTGGTGATGAACATGAACCTAGTGATAATGTTAATGATAATGTTCATGTTGATGCTCAACCTAGCAATAATAATGATGTAGAGATTGAACCTGCTGTTGATCTTGATAACCCACAATCAAAGAATCAACATTATGATAAGAGAGATTTTGTTGCTAGGAAGCACGGTAAAGAAAGAGAACCATGGGTTCAAAAACCCATGCCTTTTCCTCCTAAGCCATCCAAAAAAAAGGATGATGAGGATTTTGAGCGCTTTGCTGAAATGATTAGACCTATCTTCTTATGTATGTGCTTAACTGATATGCTTAAAGTAAATCCTTATGCTAAATATATGAAGGATATCATCACAAATAAAAGAAAGATACTGGAAGCTGAAATTTCCACCATGCTTGCTAATTACACTTTTAAGGGTGGAATACCTAAGAAACTTGGAGATCCAGGAGTACCAACTATACCATGCTCCATTAAAATAAATTATGTTAAAACTGCTTTATGTGATCTTGGAGCCGGTGTTAGTGTTATGCCTCTCTCTTTATATCGTAGACTTGAATTGAATAAGTTGACACCTACTAAAATATCTTTGCAAATGGCCGATAAATCAACTGCTATACCTATCGGTATTTGTCAGGATGTGCCTGTTGTGGTTGAAAACGTCACTATCTTAACTGACTTTGCTATTGTTGATATTCCCGAGGACGATAGTATGTCGATTATCATTGGTAGACCCTTTTTGAATACTGCACGGGCTGTTATTGATTGCAACAAAGGCAATGCCACTTTTCATGTTAATGGTAATGAGCATACGGTACACTTTTCGAGGAAACAACCTCAAGTTCATAGCATCAATTCTATTGGAAAAATTCCAACTATTATTATTGGAGGTTTTGAATTTCCTCTTCCTACTGTCAAGAACAAATATGATATTCTTATTATTGGGGATGTTCATATCCCCGTTGAGGTAACCTAGTGTTATTCGAAATTTCTCCGGTTCCATGTTATTCGGAATGAGTTTGTTAACAAGACTTGATCAACCTTGTTAGTGGATTCCTTTTGATGATCATGAGATGGATGAAACTAGAAGGCACAACCTTCTGTACCCTCCTTTTACTTTCTGTTATTTAGATTAAATAAAGTAAAAATAGTATTTTCTGTCTGTTTTCTGAATTATCTATGCAATAAAAAATACCCCGAAAATAAAAGTTCTCCAAATGCCCGACCAATTTAGTATGGATTTTTCTGGAATA
The DNA here is from genome assembly GCA_963921465.1 of Triticum timopheevii. Lineage (NCBI taxonomy): Eukaryota > Viridiplantae > Streptophyta > Magnoliopsida > Poales > Poaceae > Triticum > Triticum timopheevii. Next base: position 6,727,457 of record OY997274.1, on the reverse strand, counting down.
TTTAAGAATATTTGGCACTGAGAACACAGAAGGGGGGGCAAGCACCTGGCCACGAGGGTCTAGGGCGCGCCCACCCCTACAGGGCGCGCCCCCTGCCTCGTGGGCCCACAGTGGCCCCCCTCCACTTATTCCTGCACACACACACTCCATCTTCCTCCCAAAAAAATCACCATCCAGCTCAAGCACGAGTTCTAGCTCATTTTTCTGCGATTTTCGATCTCCTTGTTGAAAGCTTCATTCACAAAACTGCTTTGGGAGATTGTTCCTTGGTATGTGACTCCAATGGTCCAATTAGTTTTTGTTCTAGTGCTTTATTCATTGCAAATTTTTGCTTCCTAGGTGACCATGTTCTTGAGCTTGCATGTCAAATTTATGAGGTCCCAAGTAATTCTAAAGTATGTTATAGGCTCTAGGCACTTGTGGGAGTAGTTGCTATCAATCTTATTGAGTTTATTCACTTTTATTTTGAGTTACTAAAAATTTCAGAAATTTTTCAGAGGAAGAAATATGTCTAGGAAAATGTATCAAGGTGGTTCTTCAGTAAAGAAAGGACCCAGGCTCGCGATGCGTGAGCAAGACGATGAACCACCAAGGGAAGCTGAAGTTCGGCCTTGTGAATGGCCGTCAGAAGAGTTCATAGTTAATGCAGGCATCAAGGATGAATTTGATGCATATGTGCGTAATGCCGATCTTGAGGACTTCATGCAAGATAAGTGTCCTCAATACTACTTTTTGACTGATTCATTCGTGAGAAGATTTAAATTTACATCTTCGCGTAATTCTCAAACTGTCCTGTTTGATATTTATGATAAATCATATACCATGGACTTAGAATATTTCACTACTGCCTGCAAACTCTCGCAGTGGGGCAATGTTAATGAAGCCCGCAAATCTGAATATAAAGACTTTCTTGCTAGTATCACTGTGGGAGAATCTAGAGATATAGCACAAGCTACCATAGGGAGCATTCATTTTCCTGCTATACATTATTTTGCTCTCTTCATTGGTAGATACATTAACGGTAAAGATGAAGCATGTCACATGTGTGTACCTGATCTTTGTGTTCTCAAGAGTGCTGTATTAGGTGATAGACAATACAACTTGGGGGCAATTGTTGCATGTTGGTTGCATAATAATGGTTTAGTTGGAGATTTATTTGGAGGGATTTATGCGACCCGTGTGGCTAATTATCTTGGTATACCTCCACATGAAGATGATAGGGCGTTGCCTCCCGCTTATTTAGATTATAATGCCATGGTCAGCCATCACTTTCTTGAGAGGAATGAACAATTCCTCCAGTATCGACTAATCTTTGACAGACAGCACGCTGTCCATGTTACTCTCCCTGCTCCTGCCCTTTTTGATCATCAGGAAAAAAGAAGATATGTTGTAACCACGGAGGAGGCAGCCGAGTATGAGAGGAGGGTGGAGGCAGCTCGCCGCCATGCCGCAGCTCAGGAGGCATTGGCTGCTGCATCTCAGTACGACCCCAGTTCCAACTTCGGATGTCAGTCAGGCTACCCATGACCATAGACCAACTTAGGCCAAAAGCCTAAGCTTGGGGGAGTACGTATTTCTCACTGACATTACATTCATGTTCACACACACTCATTCTAGTTGTCGGTGCTCATACTTTTTCATTGTACTATCCATGCTAGTTTAATTATTTTTTCTAGCTTTCTTCTTGTGTGTTTGATAAACCTTAAGATAAACCAAAAAAAATTAGTTAGCTTACTTTCCATGCTGTAGTAGTAGTAATTAAAAGAAAACCCCAAAAGATTTCTTGTTCTTCTATTGCTTGTTGGGAGCTTTCCCATGTAAATAGTTTTATTTCTTTTCTTTCCTTTGGGGGTCGAGAGGAGAAGACCTTAACGAAAATGTTTGGTGGCTCTCATATGCATGATTGTTAATTTAACCAAGAGCCCATATTACCTTGTCTTCTCCCTTGAATTGAATGCTTGTAGATTCCAGCTTAGTCCAATGCACGTGCACTATTATTATTATACACACCGTTCGGTCGTGCAAGTGAAAGGCAATAATGACGATATATGATGGACTGATTGAGATGAGAGAAGCTGGTATGAACTCAACCTCTCTTGTTTTTGTAAATATGATTAGTTCATCGTTCCTGATTCAGCCTATTATGAATAAACATGTTTGCAATGACAATTAGAGATTATAGTTGCTTATGCCATGCTTAATTAGGTAGGAGCTTATAATGGTTTACCTTGCGTGCCAACATGCTATTAAAATGGTTGTGATGTGTTATGATAGGGTGGTATCCTCCTTTGAATGATTTGAGTGACTCAACTTGGCACATGTTCATGCATGTAGTTGAAACAAAATCAACATAGCCTTCACGATATTTATGTTCATGGTGGATTATATCCTACTCATGCTTGCACTCGGTGTTAATTAATTTTAATGCATGTTCATGACTGTTGTCGCTCTCTCAGTTGGTCGCTTCCCAGTCTTTTTCTAGCCTTCACCTGTACTAAGCGGGAATACTGCTTGTGCATCCAAACTCCGTAAACCCCAAAGTTATTCAATATGAGTCCACCATACCTTCCTATATGCGGTATTTACCTGCCGTTCCAAGTAAATTTGTATGTGCCAAACTCCAAACCTTCAAATGAAATTCTGTTTTGTATGCTCGAGCAGCTCATGTTTCAACTAGGGTTGTCTGTATCTTCCATGCTAGGTGGGTTATTCTCAAGGGGAGTGGACTCCGCTCCTCATTCACGAAAAATGGCTGGTAACCGGGATGCCCAGTCCCATGATCAAAAGATCAAATCAAATCAAGATAATTAAACAAAACTCCCCCAGGATTGTTGCTAGTTGGAGGCACCCGTTGTTTTGGGCAAGCCATGGATTGATGCTTGTTGGTGGTGGGGGACTATAATCTTTACCATTCTGTTTGGGAACCGCCTATAATGTGTGTAGCATGGAAGATATCGAGATCTCATAGTTGTTATGTTGACAGTGAAAGTATACCGCTCAAAATGTTATTCATCTCTATTTCAAAATCGAGCTCTGGCACCTCTACAAATCCTTGCTTCCCTTTGCGAAGGGCCTATCTATTTACTTTTATGTTGAGTCATCACCCTCTTATTAAAAAGCACCTGCTGGAGAGCACCGCTGTCATTTGCATGCATTACGATTAGTTTATATTGGGTATGACTTGACTGGATCTCTTTTACCATGAATTACAATGTTTAGTCAGTCCTTGATCTTTAAAGGTGCTCTGCATTTATGTTTTGCGGTCTCAGAAAGGGCTAGCAAGATACCACCTTGTTATATCATATTATGATTGTTTTGAGAAAGTGTTGTCATCCGAGATTTATTATTATAGATAGCTAGTTGATTATGCCATTGATATGAGTAAACATGAGACCTAAGTGTTATTGTGAATATGGTTAGTTCATAATCTTTGCTGAAAATTTGAATGCTGGCTTTACATATTTACAACAACAAGAGCAAACAGAGTTTGTAAAAGTTTTTCTTTATCACTTTCAGTTTGTCAACTGAATTGCTTGAGGACAAGCAAAGGTTTAAGCTTGGGGGAGTTGATACGTCTCCGTCGTATCTACTTTTCCAAACACTTTTGCCATTGTTTTGGACTCTAACTTGCATGATTTGAATGGAACTAACCCGGACTGACGATGTTTTCAGCAGAACTGCCATGGTGTTATTTTTGTGCAGAAATAAAATTTCTCGGAATGACCTGAAAATCCATGGAGCAACTTTTTAGTTTTAATAAAAAAATATTGGCAAAAGAAATAGCGTCAGGGGGCCCACACCCCTGTCCACGAGGGTGGGGGCGCGCCCCCTCCCCCTGGGCACGCCCCTGCCTCGTGGGCCCCCTGGACGTCCACCGACCTCAACTCCAACTCCATATATTTGCTTTCGCGGAGAAAAAAATCAAAGAGAAAGTTTCATCGCGATTTACGATACGGAGCCGCCGCCAAGCCCTAATCTTTCTCGGGAGGGCTGATCCGGAGTCCGTTTGGGGCTCCGGAGAGGGGGATTCGCCGCTGTCCTCATCATCAACCATCCTCCATCACCAATTTCATGATGCTCACCGCCGTGCGTGAGTAATTCCATCATAGGCTTGCTGGACGGTGATGGGTTGGATGAGATTTACCATGTAATCAAGTTAGTTTTGTTAGGGTTTGATCCCTAATATCCACTGTGTTCTGAGATTGATGTTGCTATGACTTTGCTATGCTTAATGCTTGTCACTAGGCCCCGAGTGCCATGATTTCAGATCTGAACCTCTATGTTTTCATGAATATATGCGAGTTCTTGATCCTATCTTGCAAGTCTATAGTCACCTATTATGTGTTATGATCCGACAACCCCGAAGTGACAATAATCGGGATACTTCTCGGTGATGACCGTAGTTTGAGGAGTTCATGTATTCACCAAGTGCTAATGCTTTGGTCTGGTTCTCTATTAAAAGGAGGCCTTAATATACCTTAGTTTCCATTAGGACCCCGCTGCCACGGGAGGATAGGACAAATATTACATGCCTACATTACATTGATGAACTAGAGCTAGTTCTGTGTCACCCTATGTTATAACTATTACATGAGGAATCGCATCCGGCATAATTATCCATCACTGATCCATTGCCTACGAGCTTTCACATATTGTGCTTAGCTTATTTACTTTACCGTTGCTACTGTTACAATTACTACAAAACTGCTACCGTTACTTTTATCACTGTTACCATTACTATCATACTATTTCACTACTAAATACTTTGCTGCAGATACTAAGTTATCCAAGTGTGGTTGAATTGACAACTCAACTGCTAATACTTGAGAATATTCTTTGGATGCCCTTGTGTCGAATCAATAAATTTGGGTTGAATACTCTACCCTCGAAAACTGTTGCGATCCCCTATAGTTGTGGATTATCAAGCTTAGACGTAGATTCTCACCGTCTCCTTGGGGCGGTGAGTTTAGTGATTCTCGACGTCTGATGAGATTTGATGTCAGGTGCTTCAGATCTATTGAAGGGTTCAACGGTGATAGTTGCGGCTCCAGGGCCCTGGTCCTTACGGGCACATGCACGAAGACTTCCCGACTGTCAGCGATATGGTCAAGCCGGCTAAAGTAGGGGAGTGGCAACAACGGCACGTCAGCGGCTCGTTCTGACGGCGGTATACTAGTAGAAAACAGGGCTTTGGTCCAAGCTTAATGTACACATTAGTCCCGGTTGCATTACGAACCGGGCATCAGGAAGGCATTAGTCCTGGTTCAAATGGGACCTTTAGTCCCGGTTTGAGATACGAACCGGGACTAAAGGGTGCGATGCCCTTTAGTCCCGGTTCGTGTCTCAAACCGGGACTAAAGATTAGTCCTTTACTCCCGGTTTGAGCCACCAACCGGGACTAAAGGGTGCGATGCCCTTTAGTCCTGGTTCGTGTCTCAAACCGGGACTAAAAGGGTTCTGAAATTTGTTTTTTGTTTTTAGTTTCTGTTTTAAATTGCTTATATCTTTTAGGATATTTGATGTTTTTGAGTGATTCTTTTTTGCATTAGATTCAAAATTTTGTCTAGTTTCTGTTTGCGCCATTAGTTTTCAAATTTGAATGATCTAAACATGAATTTGTTCAAATTTGCTCCAAACCCTAGATTGTGAATAATTTGAGTTTAAGAATAGTTTTTAATTCAATTCTTTTTGCTCCTAGTCACATGTCAGATTGTTGTCATAGTACGATTTATTTGGTTATTTTTAGAATAATTTAAATTATGATTTTAACTAAAACAGTACTGCTTTGCTTATATAGTTGTTTTAGTCCTTTAATTATTATTTTCAATTATTTTTAGTTAGTTATTTCTGTATAATTTAACGTGTTGTAGTATGCTTATGTTAGCCAACAGTAGATAAATTTTTATAATTAATTAATATTAATTTTGCTACTATTGTGTATTAATAGTTGTTTAGCTTTTAACAATAGTTGATGGAATTAGTTTTGCTATATTAAAAACTAATTCTTTTTGCCACTTCAATAGAACGTGACTCTAGCTTGGTTAACCTTAGTTGTGACTCTGGTCGGGATGGTGCTACCAGATGTAGTCGACAGTAGGATTGGATGGACAACATCCCGGACTAAAGGGGTTCAAACTCTACACCCCTCCCCCATGTATCGTAAATTTAGTTCTGAAAAAATAAGAAAATGATAAAAACTTCAAAAATTAAAATCCTTCGAGATGTAGTTATGTTACTACATCTACTAGTTAGGAAAATTTAAAAACTTAAATTTGGACATGTTTTGCAAAAAAGTATTATGAAAAAGTAAAACGGCTATAACTTTTGCATACAATGCCGAAAAAAAGTATAATATATCAAAATGTTCAGCACGAAAATCCGGTTCCGATTTCGACCGCCATAGGCCGTTTTGCAGATTTTTAGAATCCTCAAATTCTTAAAGGAAAAAAGTTATCCTCAAATTTATGTTTTTTGTATTTTTTGTCAAACTGTGGTCAAACTACTTATTCAAGAAATATTAGTGTTACTAAATAATTATTGGTTTTAAGAATAATAGTTTCAAACTCAAACGGTGAAACGTATGACTTCATGCTCAAGTTCAACTCCTAAGGGTTAATAGGATTGACAGCTTACTATTGCGAGGAAAACAACAAGTGCGGACTTGGAAATGAGGGGGAATAGAACTCGGAAGTTAAGCGTGCTCAGGCTGGAGTAGTGAGAGGATGGTTGACCGACCGAAAAGTTAGACGATTTCGAATGAGTGGTCCATACTTGAGCAATGATGAGGGGTGATTAGAGATTAAATTGTCAAATAATTCAGAAATTTGAAAATCAAAAAGAAAATCAAAAAATTCAAAAAAAATCGCATTTTTTCCAAAAGAATTCAGAAAAACAAATTTCAAAAAAAATTCTTTAGTTCCGACCGGGACTAAAGGTGGAGCTCCAGACAGGGCCCACGTGGAGCTCCTTTAGTCCCGGTTCGTAAGCCAGCCGGGACTAAAGGTTTTGGGTTTTAGTCCCGACCCTTTAGTCCCGGTTCCAGAACTGGGACTAAAGGCCCGTTTTCTACTAGTGGTAGTGGTCGTTCGGTAGTGAAGTGGTGGTCTTTGTGGGCGAGCCAAATGATTCAGATATATTACTCTTTTGTAGCCAAGGGCAAATGTTCACCTAAAAAAAAACAAAGAAGCTTGTTGTTTCAATTTTGCGAAAATAATTCAGATCTATTATCAATGTTCACCGGAAAATGATTCAGATCTATTATCAATGTTCACCATAAAAAAACAAAGCACCTTTTGCTTTGCTCTTGAGCAAAAAAAAATTTGAGAGGAAAAAAAAACACCTTGTTGTTTCTCTTTTGCAGCCAAGGGCAAAGCAAAGGTTATGGGATTGATCACATCTTGGTCAACATATGTGGCCGTTCAAGATCGATGTGTTGACGACGCCCACGAGCCATGCATTTGTATCAGCGGAGCTAGACAATCTATTTTTAGCTTTTCTCTTAGAAAAAAAATCTATCATTAGCTCAAATTTTCTGGAAAAAATTGTAAGGACTCCCTTAAATTTCTATCGGTATTCCTGATGAACTTTACACGTGGCAACAAGCAGTAGAGAGATAGGTAGAGAGAGTAGTCGCAAAAGACTAAAAATAGAAGGCAGAAAAAATAGTGGAAAAAAGGTACACACGTGAACCGTGGAAGAAGTTGCCGCCTCCGTTTCTCTCCATTGACGACGAAACCGAGCACCTCCCAGCTCGACGAGATCGGGTGCCCGTCGGTGCGATCCCTCTGCTGCATTGGCATGGCGGAGCCGGAGGACGGCGGCCAGGTCGCCCCTCCTGAGGCGGCGGCGAGCGCGGCCGCCCATTCGTCTCCCCCTGCTAAGGAGGAGCCGGCGGCAGCGGCAGAGGCAAAGCCGGCCGGCTCCGGCGAGGCGGTCTCCCTCAACTACGAGGTCCGAAATATCTGAAATTGTTTTATGAATGTTTGTTTGATACTAGTACGGTGCTTGTCCTATATAATGCTGCTATGCTGTGAATTTGGTTGACAAGAAATTGCCATGTTTGAAGTGTTTGGTCAGTGCCACCAATGTTATGTCAAATTTCGTATTGCCGGCGATGATGATGTCATTTCAATTAAGCCATGACTTTGATTGTTCTCACATGAACCGAAATGTAAAGATGCCAACGTTGGTCGTGCGTTTTTTTTCGAAAATATTGTTTGAGAGGCTTTGTGTGGAAATTTGTTCCTTTCTTGGGGACGTCAAGTGAGGAAGTGTGATTTCATTTCAGTTCTGGTTCTATTTCATTGATTGGTTTATCCAATTGTGAATTATTCGGCAAGCTTACAAGACATGGACCTTTTTTGTTCTTTAAATATTTGGGTGAGTGAATTATAACACGATGGTGTCAATCAAGATGCTTTTTGTTGGGTGAGTGAATTGTGAATAATGTGCAATCATACGGAGAAAGGGACATTTTCTTTGTCCAGATTATGAAGAACTGATCATATTTCTATTCCCAATTTCCCTTTATATCAGTGCTATTGTATCTCCATTGCAATTATTAATTTCCAAAAATGAAGTTCAAACTTAGCTTAATACATGGAAAATTCCAACCGTCATGCCTTCTCTGGTTTATTACACCAAGTTCTTTTTTTTTGCGGGTTTATTACATCAAGTTCGTTTATACATCTATCAATAACAGGAAGCGAGAGCTCTCTTGGGAAGGCTGGAATTTCAGAAAGGCAATGTAGAAGATGCGCTTTGCGTGTTTGATGGAATAGACCTTCAAGCTGCCATTGAGCGCTTCCAGCCATCATCCTCGAAGAAAACAACAGAAGCTACTCTTGTTCTTGAAGCCATTTACTTGAAAGCATTGTCCCTTCAGAAGCTAGGAAAATCAGTAGGTAACAAAATTGCTTTATACCGTTGTTTAAATTTATTTAAAACAAATTGCTTTAATTGTGTTTTACAAAAACAAATTATCATTTGGAAGTTGTTCTGTTTTTAGCTTATGTTTGACTTGTAACAAATTATTGAAATACCTATTGAACATGCAGAGGCCGCTAAACAATGCAAAAGCGTCATCGATTCTGTTGAAAGTATGTTCAAGAATGGCACTCCTGACATCGAACAGAAGCTACAAGAAACTATCAATAAATCTGTGGAACTTCTCCCAGAGGCCTGGAAAAAAGCCGGTTCTCTTCAGGAAACATTCGCTTCGTACAGACGCGCTCTTCTCAGCCCGTGGAACCTCGACGAGGAATGCATCGCAAGGATTCAAAAGAGATTTGCTGCTTTCTTGTTGTATGGTTGTGTGGAGTGGAGTCCGCCCAGCTCTGGTTCACCAGCTGAAGGCGCTTTTGTTCCGAAGACCAATATTGAGGAAGCTATTCTACTCCTCACAGTAGTATTGAAGAAGTTTTATCAGGGAAAGACCCACTGGGATCCCTCGGTGATGGAACACTTGACCTACGCATTGTCGATTTGCAGCCAGCCTTCTCTTATTGCAAATCATCTGGAGGAGGTTCTACCCGGGATATATCCTCGGACGGAGAGATGGAACACACTAGCATTTTGCTACTATGGTGTTGGTCAGAAAGAAGTCGCTCTGAATTTCTTGAGGAAGTCCTTGAATAAGCATGAGAACCCAAAAGATACAATGGCATTGTTGTTAGCCGCCAAGATATGTAGCGAGGACTGCCGTCTTGCTTCCGAGGGTGTCGAGTATGCACGAAGAGCGATTGCAAACACGGAATCGTTAGATGTTCATCTGAAGAGCACCGGCCTCCATTTCTTGGGGAGTTGCCTGAGTAAGAAGGCTAAGGTTGTTTCATCCGATCATCAAAGAGCTATGTTGCACGCAGAAACTATGAGGTCGCTTACGGAGTCGATGTCGCTTGACCGCTACAACCCAAACCTAATATTTGACATGGGAGTTCAATACGCTGAGCAGCGGAACATGAATGCCGCGCTGAGATGTGCCAAAGAGTTTGTCGACGCAACCGGTGGAGCGGTCTCGAAAGGTTGGAGGTTTCTAGCACTAGTGCTCTCCGCACAACAAAGATACTCCGAAGCAGAAGTGGCGACCAATGCCGCGTTAGACGAGACCGCAAAGTGGGATCAAGGGTCACTGCTCAGGATAAAGGCTAAGTTGAAGGTCGCTCAATCATCGCCCATGGAGGCGGTGGAGGCATACCGGGTCCTTCTTGCTCTTGTCCAGGCCCAGAAGAATTCGCCAAAAAAAGTGGAGGTTTGTTTTCTTAATCAAATGCAGCAAAAAAAGTACCATTCGTGTACTATTTTTCTCTTGGCACTTTCTCCATTAGTTCACGTACTGATGCTTCAGGGAGAGGCTGGTGGAGTAACCGAGTTCGAAATCTGGCAAGGTCTTGCAAATCTGTACTCCAGCCTCTCACACACCAGGGACGCCGAGGTATGTTTGCAGAAAGCCACAGCCCTGAAATCGTACTCCGCCGCGACACTCGAAGCCGAAGGTGAGCCAAAGGTTCAGGTCACCAAACCCTTGCAAAATTTCACCCGATCGCTGTAAGATTCGATGCAATGCAGGTTACATGCACGAGGTGCGCAACGAGAGCAAGGAGGCGATGGCGGCCTACGTGAACGCCTCAGCGACCGAGCTGGAGCACGTGTCGTCCAAGGTAGCCATCGGGGCGCTACTCTCCAAGCAGGGGGGCAAGTACCTCCCGGCGGCGAGGGCCTTCCTCTCGGACGCCCTGAGGGTCGAGCCGACGAACCGGATGGCGTGGCTCAACCTGGGGAGGGTGCACAAGCTCGACGGGAGGATTTCCGACGCCGCTGACTGCTTCCAGGCAGCAGTGATGCTCGAGGAGTCGGATCCCGTGGAGAGTTTTAAGACTCTCTCATGAGATTATCACAACATACATGAACTCCTTACTTTTTTTACCCTCCACTTTACTCCTCTACTCTCATTGTTTAGCTTCCCTGTTGTAGACTTGTAGTTCAATGCATGTAAAGTTAACCGATGTGTATAGGCGCAATCCTTTTACGTATTTATTTGTTTTACCACTGCACATGTATGAGTTTTGGCTCATAGGTGCATATACACCTATTATGAAATATACGTAAAATACCCATTTCAAAATGTAAAAAAAAATCGAGGAAAAATCCCGCATGTACATCTGGACATTATATGTGCGTGCACAAAGTTTCAGTGAAAATTTACATTTTTTGTGGCATGTAAAAGAAAGACAAAAAAATGCCTCGTGAATAGCTGTAATCAAGCATCAAAAATTGTCCTTTTTACACAAGCCACAGAAAAAGTCCTTTTTCACCGAAACTTTGTGCACGCACATAATGTCCGGATTTACAGGCGGGATTTTTCTTCGTAATTTTTTAACTTTCCAAAATGTGTATTTGGACAATGGGTGCATAAACACCTATGAGCCAAAGCCAATTTCTCATTTACCCACAGAAAGTGTGATGCTTTCAGAAAATGCAAGTGTGATGGCAGCTGAACTGTTACTTGAATTTAGCTTTTACTTGCACTTTTTAATTTGGAAAACGTTTCCAGCCGGTGTGCCGGCTGAACCATTCCGCCGGTCGCGTTGTCACCGTTCGATCAATATAGATCGTTCGCTCGGCAACCAAACCATTTTTTTTTCTTGTTTCACCTTATCCTCCCGCGAAACGTTCTCCACCTCTCATTCTTTCTTCATCCAAACTACCATTGCCTTCTTCTAGCCACAACAGGGCGCTGCTTGTACCTCGTTGCACCTGGTGCTCTCCTCGACGGACTCGCCTTGTCTTTTTATCCCGCCTTCTCCGGTGCCACGCAGGAGCGGCGTTGCTGCTGTAGCCAACCACCGTTTTGTGCTGCCTAGCGACCCAGCACAGCGAGGACCTGCTGGGAGGGGTGAGCCACCGCCGCCGGGCGGAGATGACCCAAGCTGTCAGCACTCCGGGGTTGCTGTGAGCCGCATAAACACATGGTCAACGGCGTCGCTGGCAAATGCTACAACCGCGTACAACAAAAGCTACAACCAGTTCGCGGCAATGCTACAACAAAAGCTACAACCGCGTGCTGCATTCCACGACCATGGCCGCGAGCTATTTTGTTCAAGGGAGACCATGATTTTTCTGTTGACGAGCTGGAACCAACAATCAGCGGCAGTGGAGCTGCGACCGGCAATCGACCGAGCTGCAACCGGTGATACAAAATGCTACGACCAGGGCTAATTTTTGCTGGAACCAAAACAGGGAGCGGAGTTTGAAATGGCGCCGAGAAGCTGCAAGCAGTACCCAAAAATGCTACAACCCATGTCCAAAAAAGCTACCACCGGCTTCTTCAAAAGTTTCAGACAGAGACGAGGAAGCTAGGAGGAGGCCATCGAGAAAACCAAAAAAGCTACAACTGGCTGCGAGATAGCTGCAACGGTTCTTTTGAAAAGCTTCAAGCCAGAGAAACGGCATGCACGCCAGCTATGGCCAAAGGCGGCGATTTTTTTTTAGATGGAACCGTGTTGGCTTTTTGCTACCACGGTGACGACTTTTTGCTACATCCATCCACGGCCCATTGTGGAGCTACGACCCATGCCGGCGGAGATGACATTTTTTGCTGCAAGCGTTGTCAACTTTTACTACGACCGGCGAGAATTTTTGCTACATCCATTCATGACAGAGATGCGAATCGGTTGGGACGGCAACGACGCCTCGTTTTTAGCTACAAGCCATCACCAGCGTCGACCCGGTGCTACAACCACCTTGCTTTTTTGCTTCAACCAGCAACCATAAAAACTACTAACTACTGACCACTTTTTTGCTACAATGGGCGACGGGGGATGGCAAGCGTCGAGGGCACCAAGCATGAGCGGCAGCGAGCACGCCGGTGAACTGCGGCCGTCGCACACCGGAGCTACACACGGAGCTGCAAGAGCAAGATGCATGTGTTGCATGGGTGAAAGCCGGCGGGGAGCACGGCCGGCAAGGGCTCCGACCGGCGACTAGGACGGCCGGCGAGGACGGCGACCAGAGGCTAGGGCGGCCGGCGAGGACGGCGACGAGCGGCGTGGACGGCCGATGAGAGGCGGCGACGGGAGAACACGCAGGCCGCGGGAGAAATGCTGGAACCAGCATACAAAAATGTTGGAACCAACATCTACATAAGCTACATCGGGAGCAATGGTGCTATGCCCTGTGGACGATCTTTTGCTGGAACCGGTTACTTGTGGAGCTACAACCACGCGATGCGGATGCTGGAACTGTTACTGTCGAAAGCTGGAACCGGTGTGCTTTTTTTGCTTCAATCGATGAAGCGGTGCTGAAGACGACGACGGGTGCTGCCGCGGTGGGCTGGAACCGGCAGCAGCAAAAGCTACATCCGACATTTGTTTTTGCTGCCATGGTTACACGGATGAATCAGCGACCCAGGAGGCGACAACGGGAGGGCAGTGCGCGATGCTTCAATGCGTCGAGTGTTGATGGCGAGGGTGGCTAGTGCGACGCAAGCCCGGTGCTGCAACCACCGGGGGTCGCGAGCTGCAATCATGGCGGGGCGGCGCAACCCGGAGCAGCGACTCGTCCATAGCCAGGAGCTACATGTTGAAGCGGCCATGGCGACGAAGCGGACGACGATAATGAGGCCGCACACCAGCAGCGACGAGGGGGCACATCCATGGCGGGGAGCAAGGCGGCCTGCGGCGCTCGTCGTCGCTCTTCAAGCTGTACACGGCTGCAGTTTTTTGGATAAGAACTATGCGGAGGAAGGGGACGAACATAGGACTCGATCTGGACGGTTGGAAGGCAGCACATCGAACGCTCGTGGTGCGACCGGCCCAAACTTTGGGCCGGCGCACCGGCGCGTATTACCGTCCTTTTAATTTTGTATGAGAATGATGGCGCCAAAGCCTCGAGTTAACAGTGCTATTTAATTTATACTTCACACTGCGCACCCTCTATACTATTGATAGCCTGGGCTTATTTCTTGGTGCCCTCTATATATTCTGCATAGCCATTTCTTAGGGAGATCGTAGTTGTCTGACTTATCAAGAAGTTGAGCCTATATAGCAAAATGTGTTGTATTGCCCTTCTCCCCCTCCCCAAGGCGCCCCGCGGGCGCCCCCGGGAGGAACCCTAGCACCGCCCCCGTCGCCCCCTTCGCCTCCACCCCCTCCCTCGCCGCCGCCTGGGGCGTCGCCGACCAAAGGCCGTGTGGCGTTGGCGGCGGCGGGGCGGCTCTCTCCCGCACACAGTTGGGGACTCCGCGGGGCGTTCCCATATGCCTGGTGGTGCCGGGCGTCGGGCTGGCTCTGCCTCGGCTCCTTCTCCCCCTCCCGGCGTCCCTTGCTGGCGCCTCCTCCTCCCCTTCGTGGTGGTGGGTGGTGGGGAATGGATCTGGGATACCTGCCCAGATCCGGTGGATGGTGGGGTTGGTGTGGGCAGCGGTGGCCGGCGGCCCAGGCGTGGCGGCGGCGAGTCTCGCGGCCTCTGGGCATCGTGGAGGTGCTGGCGGCGGCGAGTGCTTAGCCTGGTGGTGGCGGCGACCGTGCACGGGAGTTGGATTCCTTCGAACAGATCTGGGTGAAAACTTGCTTTCGGCTTTTGCCAAGGCCGGCGGTGGCGGCGCTATCTGCATCGTTCCCTTCTTGAAGGCATCACCGTGGAGAAGTTCAAAGCCACTCTCTGCTACCTCTGGGGGAAACCCTAGATCGGATGATCGGATGACGGCGGCACTCTAGTGTCGTTCCTCCCTTTGGGGCGTCATTCTTGGAGGTACACACGTGATCGAGGGACCAGAGGACGGATTCTTTAGTGGATCGGTGCTTCATCTTACTCACTGATGGCGTCGGATCTCGGCGGCAATGGCGCTGTGGTGACTCGGCGTCCGATGTGCGGAGATGGACTCGCGCAGGAGGGTGACGCGATCTGGCGCCATGGTGGCGTCGGCGGCAGCTAGACCGGGCAAGGTAGATGCAGCAGTACAGTTCTGAAGATGGATTGGTGGCAGGTGGCTGCGGCGGCCTCATACCTAGCAGGCATCCTGGTTGAGGAGTGCGCCGGACCGGTGGGTGCCCCATACCCGGCAGGCGTCCTGGATGGGACCTCAGGTCTTAGATGGTAGGTTTGGCTGCAAGGTCTGTTTGGTACTAGGCCCAGACTATCAGCATCCCTTCATCAATTGGATAGGAGTAGCCACAGATGTTCCCTAGACGATGGCTTTAGTCTTACTATTGTATACTTTGTAAGGTCTTGTGTGAATAATTAATAAAATGGCTGCATGCATCATCCAGATGCAGAGGCCGGGGTCTTCCTCCATTTCTAAAAAAAAGCTGGACCAACCCTATGGGGTTCCTCATCTTGGCATAATGGGGACACCACTACACTAGCCTCTTCACTGCTTCACAATGTGTCGACTGTCAAACCAGCAAACAGAAAGAGCAAGCAAACCAATTACTTTGCATATTAAAACACATCTCCAGTTTCAGGTCCAGGTGTTCATTATCCATCAATTCACGCCCGAGGGACTACTTCGGATGGATCTCGACCACATACCTCCTGTCCAAGGCTATATATGATTTTAGAAACCATGGTGAACCGGAGAGCTTTTTGGTTCGCCAGTTGGACAACAACCAAACTGTGGTTGAGTTGGTTAGTAGCCCACTACCGAAGTTCAAGTCCCATCAGGCACAACATATTTCTACGTTTCCACCATAAAAACCAGAGGTGTCCACATTCCAGGAGAGAAAGAGGGAGACGCTACGCGTCCGCCGGGTGGTGCATATGAAACATCCGCTATCTTGATGGCCGTTCGATGTACGCGTGCAGCCGTCCGATCTATTTCTAGCGCGCGGCTCGGTCACCTCCCCCGACCCATTAATTCCTGAAACAACGGACGAGTTGCAGAAATAAGCGTGTCGGCCGGTGGATCTTTTAAAAAGATTCGCCGCCTCGCGAGCCATTCGATGCGTGACGCGAGCCGTTCAATCCTCCTCTCTAATTTCCTGCGACGATGCTCTTGTTGAAAGATTTGGTCTTCTCTGATTTCCTGCAACAAGACCTTTGTTGCGAAACCTCATCTTCTACAATTTTCTGCAACAAGACCCATGTTGCAAAACCTCTTTTTCTTTAGTTTTTTGCAACAAGACCCTTAGAAAAATTGCAACAGCATCTCCCGCCGCGTCTAATTTTCTGCAACAATATTTTGTACGTGTCTAATTTTCTGCAACATTTTCAAGCGTCTAATTTTCTGCACATCTTTCACGCGTCTAATTTTCTGAAACAAGATCCTTGTTGCAAAAGTTGCAACAACATCTTCGGTTGCATCTAATTTTCTGCAACAAGACCCTTGTTGCAAAAATTAGAACAACATCTCCGCCACATCTAATTTTCTGCAACGGGACCCATTTTGCAAAATTTGCATTCCCGGCCGCTCAAGTACAGTCTGCGACCATTCCTGTAACAACACCGTTGTTGCAGAGATAAGATGGCACTCCCCATCGGCGTTGTCGCCGCTAGGTGGCCGGCGGGTATTGGTGCTCCGGCGGTTGTGCGGGGCCGTGCCATGGCCGACGATCGTGCGGGCTGCATCTAGGAGGGTGAATGTCAGATTGGATGTGGTAGGGCGAGGTGGACGGGGATGTAGCAGCCTGTGGTGGTGGTGGTGGCGCGCCTCCGCGCTGACCTAGCCATGGCTGGGGCTGGACCAGCATGCAAACGATTAGGAAAGGAGAAGACGGGTGGGGGTGAGGATAAGATGCGTGAGATTTTTCTGGAAACATGGCAACGTGTTGTGTGGGCCCTATGACACGTGTCAACTGCTGCATGTGGCTGACTTCTTCTCAAAAATCAGCCGGTAGATCATGAGCGTTTCCCGGAGAGAAAACTGCCTCCAAGAAACCTACCCCAGCCCATGTTCAAGCTATCACAGAAAACGGCCTCCTGCGAAAAATCAGGATCCTCCCAACAAATGCGTGCAATGGCGATCCGACGGCTGGCGAGCCGTTTGGCTCTAACGTTAAATTCGAAGCATTTGCCAGATAGTTTTCTTTGTAAGCTTTACTAGAAAAATATAATTATCCACAAAATGTTTTGTGGCATATAACTTATTATGCTAGTTAAATTTATGGTCAATGTTTGACCAAGAATACGATGGAACCAATAAACAAGAAGGAACTAGAATATGCATGTAAAGTCGCATCTCATAAGCCCATCGCACCATATGGCTATTTTTCAGTCAAGATCTTCCGCAAAAAATAAAAAAATAAATAAAAATAAAACAGATCTAGTCAGTTTGATGCTGCAGCTAACAAGAACAATTAACTGACTCGTTGGCATTTTCACTAAACTGTTCCAAAGAAAATATGATGCCTAAAAAGGAAAGTCATCTCTGTATTCCTACATATCGCTTCGAATGCATGTGCTACCCAGCGATATGCGGATCCAGTGCCCTTGCCGAATATGATCGTGTCTGCAATGCATAAATAAATATATCTTTACATGAGATCCATTCAACAGACAAATCCTGCCATACAGCTGCAAGATTGCATCGGGAATTCATAAAACAAATACTATATATACTTACATGAGATTCATTGAACAGATACTCCTGCCATCCAGCTGCAAGATTGCATCCGGAATGCACAAATAAGAAAGCTCTTCCCGCTTATTAATTGTTCAACTTCCCCGCAAAAAATATATATTAATTATTCAAGTGATGAGGAATGAGCAATGGATCGCACGCGCGCACACCGTGCATTTGATTGCCTTGGGTCAAGCACATCCTTGAGGGCATCTCCAGCCGCGCCCCCAACAGGCCCTCCCGAGGCGATTTTGTCACGCCGGCGCCGAAAATAGGCCCCAGTCGCGCCCCCAGAAGCCCGTTTTTCGCCGGCTCGGGCCAAAACTGGTGCCGGCGGGCCCAGGCCGAACCCGGCGCCCTGGGGGGCGCTTGGGGAGCCGGCGCAAGCGAAAAAGGCGCGTGGGCCCGCACTGGAGGCGACCCGAGGGCCTTTTCCCGCCGTTTTGTTGACGCTTTTCTCACTTCTCTCCCGCTCGCTCGCCTTCCTCCCGCCATTCTCCCCCTTTCTCCCGCCAACCCCCGCTCGCCTTCCGCCACCATGCCGCCGAAGAAGTACTCCGTGCCGCGCGCGGCGGCGACCGCGACTAGCGCCGTGACCCAACCGAAGCAGAGGAAGCCGTGGGCGCCGCCATCGAAGCCACCGGGCCTGTCGAATGCCGAGTGGAGGGTGGAAGTTCAGCGGCGAGAAGCAGTCATCGCCGACAGGCAGAACAGGGCGATAGCCAAGAAGGCCCGCGACAACGCGGCGCGCGCGGCAGCGTCTTCCTCGTCGGTCGATGCGGGGATGAATCCGCCCGTCGTCAGCCACGCCCAGTACGCGCCCTGGGGACAGCAAGGCGCCGGATCTCCATGGGGTTCATCGTCGCCCGGCTACGCCGACGGCGACGCGCACGGCGGGTTCAACCCAAACGTGACCTTCCCCCATGGTCACCCCGCTACGCGCACGCCCTCGCCCGCCTTCGTCGGCGTGCAGTACCCTCCATACAACTACTCGCCGCCCGCCGCCTACGCGACCACACCGACGCCCCATCTCTACCGTGGTCCACTACCCTTCTCGCACCTCGGCGACGCCGACGACACGGGAGCCGACATGGACGACATCATCGCGACAGGATCAGCCGCGGCCGCCTCGTCTCCCGGGTTTGCCACCCAGGACGAGGTAGTGGACCTCAGCGGCGACATGGAGGCCGAGCTCGGCTACGTCTACGGCGACAACGCGCAGGAACCCGAGGAAGAGGAGGAGGACGAGGACGAGGAGGAGGAGTCGGCTCCTGTTCAGACGAAGGGGCGCCAGAAAAAGAAGCGGGCGGCTAGGTCGGGCGAACCGTGCATCAAGTGGACGTCCAAGGAGGAGGAATGCCTCGCCGAAGCGTGGAAAGTCGTCTGCCTCGACCCGACCACCGGCGCGAACCAGAGCTTGAAGACGTACTGGGAGCGCATCAAGGCCGAGTTCGACGAGCGGAAGCTCGTCGATCCCTACTTCAAAGGCGTCTACATGTAGCGCGGGTCCAAGGCGATGGCGAACCATTGGGGGCATATCCAGTTGGCGTGCAACAAATGGCATGGAATCGTCGAGGAGGTCGCGGCTCGCCCGGAGAGCGGCGCCAGCGTTGAGGATCAGGTACGCACGCCGTTCACCCGCACATCTTCGTCCCCTACGCCCGCCGTTCACCAACTGTTCGTCGGTCCGCGCAGCTGCTGCGCATGTTTGCCATGTTCCGGAGTGACAACCAAGACGCCGACTTCAAGCACCTCCACGTCTACAAGCGCATTGACAAGTGCGAGAAGTGGGCGGAAGTTCGGCGTGCCCTCGACAAGGCCAAGGAGACGTACAAGCCGGACGCGCCGACTCCGGGCGCGTCGGAAGGGCGGCCGGACGGCCACAAATTGGCCAAGAAGGGGAAAAACAACGACGCGGCAACCGCGCGAGTGCAGGAGTCCATCGAGCATTGCCTCGCCGACGCCCAGGCCCGGGCCGTCCTACGCGAAGAGAAGACCTAGGCGCGGTGGTCGGCGCTAATGAAGAACAACGCCATCAAGCTCGACCTGCTCCGGACGAACGTCGCCGCGAAGAAGAGGAACACCGACATGGCTTTCCTGATGGGCGGGGCGGACATGCTCCAGAGCAACGACGAGAAGCTCAAGGCGTGGTACCTGGTGCAGCGCGGCCTCATCCTGAACGAGCTGCCGACGGCAACGCCGACGACGCCGACGACGCCCACGGCCACACGGACGCCAAGCCCGAGCGAAGCCTCTACATCGCCACCCAGCAGTGTCGAAGCCGCGCCGACGCAGCCCAACGCACCTCCGACACCGCCGAGCTCGCGCACGCCGACTCCGCCAACACCTGGGACCAACCCCGCCGAGTGAACCGACCCGCCGAGGCGGCGGCGCTCTGTTTTTTTTTTGTAACGCCTGACTACGCCCGATCGCCGGATTTGCGGCTTCTTTTAAGAGCGGGAACGACCAAGTTTGAATTTACCGCGTCCTGGGGCCGGCGCGTGGGTGCGTGCCTGGGAGCTAGCTCGCCCCCAGGGACCGAACTAGCGCTGGCACGCCCCCAGGATGCCCAATTTAGTCGCCCTGGAGGGCCGAACGGCTGGAGGTGCCCTGAGTAGTAACATTTTGTTTTGCTGGGTCACGTGCATGCAGATAGTGGAGTACTCAACCGAGGAACGACGGAGGACATGCAGATAGTTGTACCGAGGAACGACAGACGACACAACTCAACCGAGCATGCACGTATGTACATGGTGGGAGAAACAATTAGTGAATGAAAGATCTTCCCGCTTATTAATTATACTATTCAACTGAGGAAATAACACAACACAAGCAAGCAAGCAAGCAAGAAAGCAGGGAAAGCGCGGGAGGAATACGTAGTACATGCAATCACGCGGGCGGACGGACGGCTCAAGCCGCCGCGTCCTCGCAGTCGTCGATCTCGGCGGGGCTGCGAGACTCAACCAACTGATTCACATGGAACGACTTGGAGTAGGAGATGTCCCCGGAGACGGCGACGTCGACGGAATAGCAGAGCCAGTCCTGACGGTCCCGGAAACTGTCGTCGATGCTGAGGACGATGCGGCACGGCCGGATGCATTTCGGGTCCGTGAAGCTGAATTCGTCGGTGCTGCCACAGTTGAACCTGGCACCATCGGCGTCTTCCTCGTGTGTCACGATGGGGCCGCCGCCGCCCTGGCTGTCGCCGAACAGCCAGAAGTTCACGAAAGCCTCCGTGCCGTCCCCAGGCCAGTCCCCCGTCTTCACCTTCAGCCGGTACTCACAATCCCCCTTGGTGGTGCCGCTGCCAGCGAGGAAGGCGGCCACCAGAATGACAAGGGCGAGGCCATGGCCATGGTGGTGATGATGATGATGATGATGGTTGATGGTTGATGGATGGATGGATCAGCTTCCCACCTTGTGCTGCATTTATATAGGGTCTTTGCCCAGCTCCAGCTGCATGCTGTGCCTATAGTAATAAGCTTATCCCAGATTTTACATGCAATCGTGATTGATACCATCCCTGCTGCCTGACTTCCAACGAGTTAGAGAAATCAGATGGGATCAGGACATCACGTGATGGTCAGATCAGGTCACATCAGATGGATGATAAGCTTTATCAATTCCCGGCAGGCCGGCCGGACACACACAAGTTGATCTCCCGAGACCGACCGGCAAATCAAGCGCCCGATCGCATCACATGCAGCTCGATCTTCCCTTTCTCGGCTTACCAACAACAATAACTATATACATTTCCATGCAGTGCAGAGCTTCATTTACCACTAATAATAGAATAGAATACAAGTATTGGATGGGATGGGATCTGGTCTGGATTGTATATCTTTTCTGTCTGAAAACCCGATCGATCTGGCAGAGGGCCGGGTGTCGATCCGCATCCGCATGCAAGCCAACGTGGTGATGCATGCATGTGCGTGTGCTAGCACCATCAAGAACGTACAGGCCGGAGAGTAAGAGCATCTCCAGCCGTTGGCCCCTCAGGAGGCATAAAAATCGCCGCTTGGGGGCGAGCCGGCGGCAAATTCGGCTCTGGGACGGTTGGGCACCCAGCCGTCGCCCCCAGGCGTCGATTTCGGCCCATTATTCGGCCCACTTTCGTCCAAAAACGGCTCGATATCTGCGTGAATCGGCTCATATTCGGCGCGGTTCGGCGTGAATTCTTCCATAAATAATTCAAAAAATAGAAATCAAATAGTTCATCACATAGTTCGACGTGGTTCGGCGTATTGTTTTTGCCTCCATAGTTCATCACAAAAAATCAATATAAATCAAATAGTTCAGCAAATATTTCAATACAAATTATATAGTTCAACAAATAAAAACTAATATTTCATCACACGTCATTTCCGGCGTCGCCCTTGAGCCTCCATAGGTACTTCACCAGATTGTGTTGCAGTTCTTGATGCACATGTGGGTCTCGGATCTCCTGACGCATATTGAGGAAGGCAGTTCAGGTTGCCGGTAGCTGGTGATCAACTTGGGCAAGAGAACCATGCCTGTAATATGGTTCTGTGTCAAACACTGGCTTTTCCTGCTCGTTCTCAATGATCATGTTGTGCAAGATGACACGGCAAGTCATGATCTCCCACATTTGATCTTTCGACCAGGTTTGAGCAGGGTACCGGACAACAGCAAATCGAGATTGGAGCACATCAAATGCCCGCTCGACATCCTTCTTGCAAGCCTCCTGAATCTTCGCAAAGAAGGCATTCTTGCCTCCTGGCACAGGGTTTGTGATAGTCTTCACAAATGTCGACCATCTCGGATAGATGCCATCAACTAGGTAGTACCCCTTGTTGTAGTGCCGCCCATTGACCTCGAAGTTCACCGGAGGAGAATGACCTTCAACAAGCTTGGCAAAGACAGGGGAGCACTGTAGGACGTTGATGTCATTGTGAGTTCCTGACATCCCAAAGAAAGAGTGCCAAATCCAGAGGTCCTGTGTGGCCACTGCCCCAAGTACCACACTGCAACCACCTTTGGCGCCTTTGTACAACCCCTGCCAAGCAAATGGACAGTTTTTCCATTTTCAATGCATGCAGTCGATGCTTCCAAGCATCCCAGGAAATCCTCTTGCTGCATTCTGTGCTAGGATCCGAGCACTGTCTTTCGCATCGGGTGTTCGCAAGTATTGCGGTCCAAACACTGCCACCACTGCCCTGCAGAACTTGTAGAAACACTCAATGGTGGTGGACTCGGCCATGCGCCCATAGTCGTCGAGTGAATCACCGGGAGCTCCATATGCAAGCATCCTCATAGCTGTCGTGCACTTCTGGATTGAGGTGAATCCAAGTGTGCTGGTGCAATCCTTCTTGCACTTGAAGTAGTTGTCGAACTCCCGGATGGAATTCACAATCCTAAGGAAAAGCTTTCGGCTCATCCAATAATGGCGCTGAAATGTTTTCTTGTTGTGCAATGGAGCGTCGGCGAAGTAGTCAGGGTAGAGCATGCAGTAGCCTTCCAGACGATGCCGGTTCTTTGCTTTCACCCGCCCCGGCGCCGAGCCACCTCGCCGCAGGTGTTCACTGCTCGCAAGCAGGCCGGCGAGGGCGGCGAGCACCATGAGATGCTCCTCCTCCTGGATGTCGGCTTCGGCTTCCTCCTCCAGCAACACCGCAAGCGCCTCCTCGTCGTCCGAGTCCATCACTGGGGCCGGCCAGACAAATCACCAAACACCTTGCGGGCGAGGTGGGCGCAAACCCGCCCGTGTACAGCCCCTGCGTGGCCGGAACACCGGAAAAGTTGCCCAGACGATGGTAGAGAGGCTGCCTCGGTGAAACCGCTTCTCTTTTTCAGCGAGGAATGGCCTATCTAGCTGTGGCTAGTGGTGGTCGGTGCCGAGATCGGCAGGATGGCGGCCGAGCGTGCGGGAGGGGGGGGGGGGGTCGAAGGCGAATCTGGACGGTCGGCTTGACTTTCCGTCTGGCAGTGTGGCCCCAGTTACGATTTTCCCTTGCGCCGGAGCCCTCGAGCGCCCCCCCCCCCAGTGCGTCAGGTTCGGCCTGCGATCGCCGGGCCCAAAAACGGGTCGAGCCGGCGGAATTCGACGTCTTGGGGGCGTGACTGGGGCGTTTTTCGGTGCCGGCGCGAAAAAATCGCCTGAGGAGGGCCTGTTGGGGGCGCGGCTGGAGATGCTCTAACATGTAGAATGGAAGGGGCGAAGCTGCAGCAACACGCTGGTGGGAGTAGATTGAGAACTCGGGATGGTATTTTTTCACGAAATTTCACACGGGAGTAGATTGAGAACCCAGGTTCAATATCCCCAAATTTCAGTTTATTTTTTATTTTTTTTACTATTTTTTTACATTTGTTATTCATATAGGGGTGTGGAGCACCCAGGAGCTCCTGTGTATTTGTCCCTTTGCTCTTCTTTATGTAAATTTTACAAATGTTGTCAGTATAATAGGATTTTTAATACTTATGTTCTTCTTACCACATTTTATTTTACCTGGCAAGGCAAAACTGACCAAGCTGAGCCAATCTACTCTCTATCACAATCATTTATTTAGGACATGGAGCTAAGGGCATCTCCAAGGTTTTTTCCCTACGCTCCTGCGATTAGGGCTTCCCCTCATCTGAGGCGATCCGATAGCCCTTGAGTCCTACCCCTCCGGCTAGATCGGCGTCCTTCGTCGGGTCTGGCGGTTCTCCAGACCGAGAACAATGGCCTCCCCCTCGGACGCCAACTCTTCTACGAGCGACGGCGCTACGGCGGCCGCGAACTCTTATCTAGAGAATTTCTTCGATCAACTGGACCTCAACAACGAGGAGTTCAATGATGTGGAGATTGACGAAGATGATCGAGAGATCAAGGAAAGTGTTAGGTGGCTAGCCCTTGCTAGGGTTCACATCGATATGAACTTCTCCCAATTGGCCTTCTACAAGGATATGAGGGCGGCATGGAACCCGGCGCAAAGGGTGAGGTTCCGGCCTGTCGGCCCCAATAGATTCGTTGTCCAGGCTTCATGCTTAGGTGAT
The DNA here is from genome assembly GCA_963921465.1 of Triticum timopheevii. Lineage (NCBI taxonomy): Eukaryota > Viridiplantae > Streptophyta > Magnoliopsida > Poales > Poaceae > Triticum > Triticum timopheevii. Next base: position 6,702,907 of record OY997274.1, on the reverse strand, counting down.
TAGGAATGCATAATGATGCAAGGCCCATGGCTGTCCCGTAATATGGCGGTGCTGCTATGCCCATATGATGGTTTTAGCAGAGCAGAGGATATCGTGTTTGATCATATGCCTATTTGGCTCCAGATACACAAGTTACCGGACCCCTATTGCAAGAAGGAAATTGTTGGGAAAACTCTTGAAGGGTGTTGGCAAAATCTTGGAGATGCGTCTGAACGACAACATCCGTGGTGACTATGTTAGGTTGAGGGTAAATCACGACATCCAACAGCCCCTTAGAAAGTTTGTGAGTATTGTTCGTGCTAAAGAACGACAGGGCTGGGGATGCAACTTTGGTTACTTTTGGCACCCCGAAAGCTTTACTTATCATCACAGATGGCAGTGGGAAGGATCTAAGGGAGACGAACTCGCCGTCGAGCAGAACTTCAAGCAGCAAGCGAGTAAAACTGTCTAATGGAAGTGACAATAATGAGATATCGGCGGCCTCCTTCGGGGAGGACCGCCGGATGCAATGAATATTCTATCTTGGAACTGCCGAAGGGGATGGGGAACCGTCGGACAGTTCGTGAGGTCTTGGCCCTCTAAAAAGCCAATAACTCCACACTAGTCTTTCTGTGTGAGACTAGGCAAGAATCTGCGAAAGTTGAGAAGTTGCGTTGGAGACTTGGTCTGAAAGGATTCCATGGTGTAAGTAGTGATGGAAGAAGCGGCAGCTCAGCACTCTTTTGGGATGAGCCGCTGTCAGTAACTGTTCTAGAATCATGCAACCGGTTTATCGATGTCAAAGTTGTGGATGGTGGTTCCGGTATCTCTTGGAGAGGCACCTTTGTGTATGGGGAGCCTCGTGTGGAGAACATATAGTGCATGTGGGATCACTTATGTAGGCTTCGTGCTAATTCTCGTGAGCCATGGATTTTTTGTGGCGATTACAATGAGGCAATGTGGTAGCACGAGCACCTGTCAAGGACGGTGCGCTCTGAAGTTCAGATGACTGCATTCAGGGATTGCTTGGAAGTGTGCGAGTTGGAGGACCTCGGCTTTTCTGGTATTCCAGTCACATACAATAATGGATAGGCAGCTGACCGCAACGTCCAGGTCCGCTTGGATCGATCGTGTGCGGATGAAGCATGGTGGGACGTTTTCCCGATGGCAAGGGTTCTTCACCTAGCCACCTCATGCTTCTGCTTGCCACCACCGTGAGCACTGGGCACTAGCTGAGCCTCTGCCCACCGCAACTCTCCATCTACAATACCTGATTGGTTGAGATGTTGTCCACTACTACGATGTTGGCTAAGCATTAGCGATGAACTGGGGAGAAGAGGTAGGGCTGTTAATTTGCCGTCAAAAGCGATAAAGCTTGACGTGGACACATCAATCATCCTTAAGCGACCATACAACTGCGTCAACAACCAGCTAGTATAAATGTCTTTTTTTCTGTATACTCTTTATCAATTTTAAGCAGTATTTTTTAAGATACTATATCCAATTTGAAAGAAAAATACATTCTATCTCAAATAAATATGATAAAAATAATCTTTACTAATTTATACTAAACTTTTATTTCTCTATAACTTATAAATTCATTGTATATTTTAGTTATAATCCTTTCTATTACACATAGAAAAAAAATGATAACATATTTGTATACAGTTCTAGCACTTATCACCCAAACCATACTATTAGTGAATATACAATATTTTGTAATTTATTATTATTGTTTTGTATTTGATGTGTTGACTATTCTAAATATTCATTCAATCGAGTGTTCTAAGGTCAAAAACTAAAAATGCAAGCCTACACAAATTGATTTGGGGAACTCAGATCAAAATCATAGTGTATATGTATGTATTATGTTCCGTTTGAGGGTTATAAATATCTTGACTAAGATCCCTAAAGCATGTTATCTAACATATATCTAGATACAAATATCTAGAATGTATGGTTGTCTATCGATACCCGGGTTTTGCATTGTAATAGCAGCAGAAAAATTGTCAATTTTGTTTGTAATTTGATTTATTTTTAGTTTATTTTATCAAATTTATTTTTTGCAGAATCAGGTCAATCAGGTCTTGAGTGTACATTTGGTGTCGCACACATCCTAACTTTTTATTAAAGGGAAATGATATCTGCCGAATTTGCTATGAACACCATGTTTGCCATTCGATCCCCGGCACGGATCCTGGCACAGGGCTGATGTCACATCAGGTTTTTTGAACTTTTTGCTGGAACCAGCTAAGGGCATCTCCAGCCGCGCCCCCAAGAAGGCCTCCCCAGGCGATTTTTTCGCGCCGGCGCCGAAAAAACGTCCCAGTCGCGCCCCCAGGACGCCGAAAATCGCCGGTTCGGGCCTTTTTTCCGCCCGGCGGTCACAGGCCGAACCCGGCGCGCTGGGGAGCCGTTGGGGGCTCCGGCGCTAGCGAAAAGCGCGCCTGGCCCACGCCGACAGGGGAAAAGTCAAGTTTTTCTTCCCCGACTCGCCTCGCACCCCCCGCGCCCTCGGCCACCACTAGCTGTATCCCGGCGACGGTCGCCGGCCTACTCCGCCTAGATAGCCATTCCCCGCCTGAAAATAGCAGCGCTTCGCCGCGGAAACCCCTCCCCGCAACACTAGGCGGTGCCGGCCGCCGTTTCCGGCCGCGGAGGCGCGGTTTAACGGCGGGTACACGCCCACGAGCGCAAGGTGTTCGGCGTTTTGACTGACTCGGCGATGGACTCCGATGAGGAGGAAGAGCTCGCCGCGCTGCTGGAGGAGGAAGCCGTGGCCGACGTCCAGGAAGAAGAGCATCTGATGGTGCTCGCCGCCCTCGCCCAGCTGCTGGCGAGCAATGAAAAGCCGCGTCGAGGTGGCTCGGCGCCGGGGCGGGTGAAAGCAAAGAACCGGCATCGTCTGCAAGGCTACTGCATGCTCTACTCCGACTACTTCGACGATGCTCCAGTTCATGGCGAGAGAACATTTCGGCGCCGTTATCGGATGAGCCGAAAGCTCTTCCTCAGGATTGTGAATTCCATCCGGGAGTTCGACAACTACTTCAAGTGCAAGATGGATTGCACTGGCGCTCTTGGATTCACCTCCATCCAGAAGTGCACGACAGCGATGAGGATGCTTGCATATGGAGCTCCCAATGATTCACTCGACGACTATGGGCGCATGGCCGAGTCCACCAGCATAGAGTGTTTCTACAAGTTCTGTCGGGCAGTGGTGGCAGTGTTTGGGCCACAATACTTGAGAGCACCCAATGCGGAAGACACTGCTCGGATCCTAGCCCAGAATGCAGCAAGAGGATTTCCTGGGATGCTTGGAAGCATCGACTGCATGCATTGGAAATGGAAGAACTGCCCATTTGGTTGGCAGGGGATGTACAAAGGCGCCAAAGGCGGTTGCCGTGTGGTGCTTGAGGCGGTAGCCACACAGGACCTCTGGATTTGGCACTCCTTCTTTGGTATACCAGGAACTCACAATGACATCAACGTGTTGCAGTGCTCTCCTGTTTTTGCCAAGCTCGTTGAGGGCCATTCTCCTTCGGTGAACTTCGAGATCAATGGGCACCAATACAACAAGGGGTACTATCTAGCTGACGGCATCTATCCGCGATGGTCGACATTTGTGAAGACGATCTCAAACCCTGTGCCAGGAGGCAAGAACGCCTGGTTTGCGAAGGTTCAGGAGGCTTGCAGGAAGGATGTCGAGCGGGCATTTGGTGTGCTCCAATCTCGATTCGCTGTTGTTCGGTACCCCGCTCAGACCTGGTCGAAAGATCAAATGTGGGAGATCATGACTTGCTGTGTCATCTTGCACAACATGATCATCGAGAGCGAGCAAGAAGACCCAGTGTTTGACACTGAACCATACTACAGGCAGGGTCCTCTAGCCGAAGTTGATCACCAGCTACCGGCAACTTGGACTGCCTATCTCAGTATGCGTCAAGAGATCCGAGACCCACAGGTGCATCATCAACTGCAGAAAGATCTGATTGAGCACCTATGGAGGCTCAAGGGGGACGCCGCGTGATGAAATACGAGTTTTTATTTGTTGAACTATATAATTTGTTGAACTATTTGTTGTTGTACTATTTTGTTGAAGTATTTGATTTTTCTGTGATGAAATATGTGATAAGGAATAATTATGTTGATAAATGAACGCCGAGAAAGGGCGAAACCACGCCGAATATGGGCCTATTCTCGCCCATATGGGCCGTTTATTCGCCGAAATTGGGCTGCCAAGTGGGCCAATTTTGGCGCCTGGGGGCGAGCTGGGGGCGGCGACTGGGCGAAAAACCGCCCCCAGCGCCGAATGTCTCGCCGGCTCGCCCCCAGGGGGCGATTTTTGTGCGTCCTGGGGGGGGCCAACGGCTGGAGATGCCCTAACAGGGCGAACATGAGATTTGATTCTAGCGAAGAAGAAGCAATCATGTTTTGAATGTACATTTGGTGCCGCACACATCCTTACTTTATTAAAGGGAAATGATATCTAGCGAGCGTTCGCTGGGAAGGTTATCCCAGCAAACGCCATGTTTGTCTTTTGACCTCTCGCCACAGATCTTGGCGCATTAGGTTTTTTGAACTGTTCGTTGCAATCAGCTGCAACACTTCTTTATTTTCTCCCAAAGAAACAACATGAGATCTGATTCTGACTAAGAACATTTGGTGTCACACACATCCTAACTTTATTAAAGGGAAATGATATCTGGCGAGCGTTCGCTGGGAAGTTTTTCACATCGAACACCCTGTTTGCCGTTTGATCTGGCGGCATGAATCTTGACGCAGGAGCCGATGTCACGTCTCCCAAAAAACACGGGTGCAACTAGGAAGCAGGTTGTGAACTTATGTGGTAAACTTGCATATAGCTTGTGAAGCTGAACTGTTTAAAATTCAATGTTTCATTCGAAATTTTTGGACCGGCATGTACTTCCAATTATCCTAGTTTATAAAGGGATTCTTGTTAGAACTATTGAATAACAAAAACAGGAGGGAAAAAGCAACTAAATGTAGCCTACCCTCGTGAGTGTGATTGTTGATTGCAGTTTAGTTTGTATGGTGATCCTGCGAAAGATTTTGTTGTTCTTGTCTGCTTGAATTTGAAGAATTTATCTGTTGTGTCAATATCCATTTATTTTAATGAATTCATATCGGGTGATGTCCTTTTTGTTTCAAATACATCGCCAGTGAGGATGAAGTGAAGGGCAAAGTGGGATGTGAGACCAACTCAGGTGATGAACTGACATTGACAGAGCTTATGTGCAGTGGTAAGTTTGAATTGAAGGATGCTAATGAAGACCAGGTGGTGGCTCTGCTTTCTTGCTTTGTATGGCAAGGAAAGCTTCGTGATTCCCCAGGGCCAAGTGAGGAGCTTGATCTGCTCTTGTTCCAGTGCCTATGCCTAGAGAGGCGCCGAGGGTCGCAAGGTTCCAGCTTGAATGCCCCGCACTTAATATAACAACCATCTTTTTCTTTCTTTTTCTTTTTTTTGAAACATTTTCTTTTCTTTTCTTTTGGGAGGCAGTAAACAACCATCTGAATTGCCAATGCTACAGAAACCCGCTTGTCTGGCCTTGTCGATAACAGGCCCAGATCGACCGTGGAGTAGTTTCCGACGTGCCGTTATCCGGATTTTTTTCAAAACTATCATTTTTTATAGCAAATTCGGAAACTATAGCACGCAATCCAAAAAAACTAGCACCTGTCGGCCTCGCCTTGGCCGAAAAGGGCTTTTTGGCCTTGCCTTGGCCGAAGAGGTGCGTACGTGGGCCGAAAAGACCTTTTTGGTCAGTAGTAGGCCGAAAAGTCCCTTGGGCCCACCTTTTCACGTTAACAGGTGGCCGAAGATGCATGGCTCAGCTCTTCGGCTTACGTTAGGCCGAAATGATTTCTTTTTTAATTTTGGCTTATGAATATTGTGCAACCATTGCCCATCTTAGACATTAAAAAAAATATTTTCGCGCAACCCTTTCCCCTTAATATTTTCCCACCAACTCTTTCCCGCCATCCGTTTCCCGCCAACCCGTTCCCGCCATATGTTCCCGCCAACCCTTTCCCGACATACCGTAGTCGTTATTTCCTGCCATTTTCTCCTCTCTATTTTCTCCTCTCTACCTATAAAACCCCCTTCGCACGGAGGTGGACAAGCAGTCCAGTGTAGTGTAGTCGAGATGTCCCATTATCCTTTCGATGGTAGTTTTCACCCTGGGATGAGCAGATGTCTTCTGAGGCTAGCCTCCGATTTCAGGATGGACAATAGGATAGTTCCATGGGACGAACTCACTGGTAGTGACACCATAATGAATGAGTTGGCTCACGAATTATGTAGGTCTGGGTGGCCTGAAAGGACCTATGAGATACATAAAGAACTTCTTAGGTTGCATGAAAGGTGGAAGAAGGTAGTGGAGCCCAAGAGTAAAACTTTCAGAAGGACTACAACAAAGCATCCATATTTATGGACTGACGACAGCGAAGACGAAGATGATATCTTCATGCCGCCGCTTCCGGGTTCTGCATCGTCGAAGGGCAAGAGTAGTGTCGCGTCATCGAAGGGCAAGAGTGCTGCATCGATGAAAGGCAAGAGGACCGCAACGTCGAAGGGCAAGAGGGTTGCATCAATGGAGGATGACGATGATGACTTCATATAGTATGTAAGTTGTATTTTTTAAGTTCAGCCGAACCGTTTAATTCAGATGTACTTGTATCTTAATTATCAGTTGTAGTCTCTTTGGAAATGTAACTAGAATAACAATGCAAATAAATAGTAATATCTCTCACGTACATAAAACAATATATGTCTCGTGGTCAGATAGAAGCAAGTGCGATAATAACACATACATGAAGCTTATCTCATACATAAATACTGACTCATAGATGCGAATAGTCTGAAAATTACATAGATAATGACTTATACATAGATAACCATATCACTGCGGGGGACGACGACGAGTCTGAGTCTTCCTCGGACGAGGACCGGAAGGCGATAAGCGCTGAGGCGGTGGACGAGGCTTGCGATAACCACGACCATAGTTAACCTCGTCTGTCACGGTCTGTGTCTCCTGAGTCGGTTGTGGTGGTGGAGTGTGAACATTGTGTGCGAGAAGTCATAAGTGTTTGCAGCTTCATCATCATCCTCGTCGCCCTCAAAGTACGAAGCACCACCACTAAGCATCGGTGACTGCACTGAATGCATGAACGGTTGTGACTGGTTGCCGCCTGCGGTAAAATAAAACATGTAAATTTGATACAAATGCATGAACGAAGCACCACCACTAAGCATCGGTGACTGCACAGAATGCAAGAACGATTACTACAATGTTGAAAAGAATGTAGTGGGTAGTGTTACCTAGTTCCATCTGCTGATGCCAGTAAGCGCTCCCTAGTTGTGAAGGAGGTGGCTGATGCCAGGAAGAGCTCCTTGGCTATGAAGGATGAGGTTTTGAACGGTGCACAGAGGGTCGTGGTTCTGAATGGTGCACGGAGGGTCGTGGTTCTGAATGGTGCACGGAGGGTCGTGGTTCTGAATGCTGTAGAGAGAGACGTGGTGGACGATGTGCTGGAGGAGGAAGTGCAACATCCGAAGATCGTCTACTAGCAGCTGCATAAATCCTGCGTAGCTTGTCATCAAGACGCCTCAACCATGAGACGCCATCTCGCGGTGGGATAGTATCTCCCCTCTGAAAGCGCTGCATTAAGGCGGAAACCTCCTTTCGTGCCTCTATTGTCAAGTCACCCTGTACACGAAGAGTTAACCAATTAGATCCTCGTTGTATGAAAGATACTGCGAATATGTCCAGGTTAAGAAAAGACTTAACATATGAGAACCATGGCACGTGCCGCGTGGTGTCTGGTTCCCACAACAAAGGCAGTTGGGTACATATCGCTAGTGAGAGGGGCTTCGATCCGATCAGGAGCAGCTGATGGAACTGCTACCTCTTGAGCTTGTGTTGGTTTTTCCCTTGAAGAGGAAGGGTAATGCAGCAAAGTAGCGTAAGTATTTCCCTCAGTTTCGAGAACCAAGGTATCAATCCAATAGGAGATGACGCATAAGTCACCTAGTACCTGCACAAACAATCAAGACCAATGCAATCAAGGGGTTGTCAATCCCTTCACGGTCACTCGCAAAAGTGAGATCTAATAGAGATAGTAAAGTAAATATTTTTGGTATTTTTGTTGTATAGATTGGAAAGTAAAGATTGCAAAATAGTAAACGAGATTTAAAGAGATGCAATATAATGGAAAAGAGATGTGATATAATGGAAAAGAGACCCGGGGCCATAGGTTTCACTAGTGGCTTCTCTCGAGATAGCATGTATTACGGTGGTGAATAAATTACTGCCGAGCAATTGATAGAAAAGCGCATAATTATGAAGACATCTAAGGCAATGATCATGAACATAGGCATCACGTCCGTGTCAAGTAGACCGAAACGATTCTGCTGAAGGAAATATGCCTTAGAGGCAATAATAAAGTTATTATTTATTTCCTTATTTCATGATAAATGTTAATTATTCATGCTAGAATTGTATTAACCGGAAACATAATACATGTGTGAATACATAGACAAACATAGTGTCACCAGTATGCCTCTACTTGACTAGCTCGTTTATCAAAGATGGTTATGTTTCCTAGCCATGGACAAAAGAGTTGTCATTTGATTAACGCGATCACATCATTAGGAGAATGATGTGATTGACTTGACCCATTTCGTTAGCTTAGCACTTGATCGTTTAGTATGTTGCTATTGCTTTCTTCATGACTTATACATGTTCCTATGACTATGAGATTATGCAACTCCCGTTTACCGAGGAACACTTTGTGTGCTACCAAACGTCACAACGTAACTGGGTGATTATAAAGGAGCTCTACAGGTGTCTCCGAAGGTATATGTTGGGTTGGCGTATTTCGAGATTAGGATTTGTCACTCCGATTGTCGGAGAGGTATCTCTGGGCCCTCTCGGTAATGCACATCACTATAAGCCTTGCAAGCAATGTAACTAATGAGTTAGTTACGGAATAATGCATTACGTAAACGAGTAAAGAGACTTGCCGGTAACGAGATTGAACTAGGTATTGGATACTGACGATCGAATCTCGGGCAAGTAACATACCGATGACAAAGGGAACAACGTATGTTGTTATGCGGTTTGACCGATAAAGATCTTCATAGAATATGTAGGAACCAATATGAGCATCCAGGTTCCGCTATTGGTTATTGACCGGAAACGTGTCTCGGTCATGTCTACATAGTTCTCGAACCCGTAGGGTCTACACGCTTAAGGTTTCGATGATAGTTTTATTATGAGTTTAAGAGTTTTGATGTGCCGAAGGAGTTCAGAGTCCCGGATGCGATCGGGGACATGACGAGGAGTCTCGAAATGGTCGAGACGTAAAGATCGATAAATTGGACGACTATATTCGGAGTTCGGAAAGGTTCCGAGTGATTCGGGTATTTTTTGGAGTACCGGAGAGTTACGGGAATTCGTATTGGGCCTCAATGGGCCATACGGGAAAGGAGAGAAAGGGCCAAAAGGGTGGCCGCACCCCTCCCCTTGGACTAGTCCTAATCTCTACTCCTAATGGAGCAGTTGGTAGTCTTGCTTCCAGGTTTTTTTCGTCCCACCACTTTCGTCCGGTTTTTTTCGTAGGTTAATTGTCGTGGATTTTTTTCGATGCTGGTTTCTTATTCACCGGTTTATTTACCCCTCAGCTCTTTCCTTGCAAATCAGCACTTTCCAAACATGCACGCAATCACGGATCTAAATTTACTAACTTATCCAAATCAACAGATACCTTCCATTATTGCAAATTTCTTTAGGAAACAAATAATAGATTTTAAGGAAACAAGTAAAAGATTTTAAAGACGCATCATACTTTACTAACAATCACTAAAAATCAAATCTAAATTAATTAACCTTACCTTAAATCACTCAATCACTTTAATTAGAAAACATTTTCTTTCCTAACTGCACCCCGCTTAGTGTGCACATAACAATCCGAAATAATTAGAGTCACATGATTGAATCGATTTATTTAGAGTGACATGATTGCGTTCCGGGATGGAGGCCATGATTTCGTCGAGGTCGTTGCTGCCTCCTACACTCAGGGTGTGTCACCGAGATCGAGGCGAGCATGAGGAGCTGTGGCCACCGCCATGGTCACCCCATCGCAGGGGATGGAGCACGCCGTCGGCCTACAGCTTGTGGAGATCACTGTTGCTCTTCAGGTCGCGTGGTGAGCGGATCTTGCCGATGTGTCCCTCCCCGACGACCTCCTCTTCGCCCGGTTGGCCGGCATGGATCTCGCCACTATTGCCCTCAACTTCTCTGCCTCGAACTCGACGGTCAGCCACCATGGATCCCCCAACCGGAGGGTCACGTGAACCAGCCGTCCTCCCATGCTGCAGCGGCGAGAAGGTGACATGGCTCTCCGTTCACGAAAAGTGGAGTTCGGTCAAGTACTTATATACTTGGCCTCTACTGCTGATCCATGTACATGAAGAAGAACATACAACCGCTCATTCATGCTTTGTTCCACTCCTTCGTTCCACTCATTAAAGTTAATGTGGCCCCGTTGCAACGCACAGGCGTTCTTCTAGTTGGACTAGGGAGGGGGGGCGCCCCCTTCCTTCCTTCTCCTTCTCTCTTCCCTTTCCTTCTCTCCTACTCCTACTACATGGAAGGATTCCTAGTTCTACTAGGAAAAGGGGAATCCTACTCCCGGTGGGAGTAGGACTCCCCTAGGGCGCGCCATAGAGAGGGCCGGCCCTCCCCCTCCTCCACTCCTTTATATACGGGGGCAGGGGCACCCCATAGACACACAAGTTGATCTACGGATCGTTCCTTAGCCGTGTGCGGTGCCCCCCTTCACCATATTCCACCTCGGTCATATCGTCGCGGAGTTTACGCGAAGCCCTGCGCCGGTAGAGCATCATCATCGTCACCACACCGTCGTGCTGACGGAACTCATCCCCGACACTTTGCTGGATCGGAGTCCGGGGATCGTCATCGAGCTGAACGTGTGCTGAACTCGGAGGTGCCGTACGTTCGGTACTTGGATCGGTCGGATCATGAAGACATACGACTACATCAACCACGTTGTCATAACGCTTCCGCTTACGGTCTACGAGGGTACGTGGACAACACTCTCCCCTCTCGTTGCTATGTCATCACCATGATCTTGCCTGTGCGTAGGAAATTTTTTGAAATTACTACGTTCCCCAACAGTGGCATCCGAGCCAGGTTTTATGCGTAGATGTCATATGCACGAGTAGAACACAAGTGAGTTGTGGGCGATACTAGTCATACTGCTTACCAGCATGTCATACTTTGGCTCAGCGGTATTGTGAGATGAAGCGGCCCGGACTGACATTACGCGTACGCTTACGCGAGACTGGTTTCACCGTTACGAGCACTCGTGCTTAAAGGTGACTGGCGGGTGTCTGTCTCTCTCACTTTAGCTGAATCGAGTGTGGCCACGCCCGGTCCTTGCGAAGGTTAAAACAGCACTAACTTGACGAACTATCGTTGTGGTTTTGATGCGTAGGTAAGAACGGTTCTTGCTCAGCCCGTAGCAGCCACATAAAATTTGCAACAACAAAGTAGAGGACGTCTAACTTGTTTTTGCAGGGCATGTTGTGATGTGATATGGTCAAGACGTGATGCTATATTTTATTGTATGAGATGATCATGTTTTGTAACCGAAGTTATCGGCAACTGGCAGGAGCCATATGGTTGTCGCTTTATTGTATGAAATGCAAACGCCCTGTAATCTCTTTACTTTATCTCTAAGCGGTAGCTATAGTCATAGAAGCAATAGATGGTGTAACGACAACGATGCTACGATGTAGATCAAGGTGTCGCGCCGGTGAGATGGTGATCACGACAGTGCTTCGGAGATGGAGATCACAAGCACAAGATGATGATGGCCATATCATATCACTTATATTGATTGCATGTGATGTTTATCCTTTATGCATCTTATCTTGCTTTGATTGACGGTAGCATGTTAAGATGATCTCTCACTAAAATTATCAAGAAGTGTTCTCCCTGAGTATGCACCATTGCGAAAGTTCTTCGTGCTGAGACACCACGTGATGATCGGGTGTGATAGGCACTACGTTCAAATACAATGGGTGCAAAACAGTTGCACACGTGAAATACTCAGGTTAAACTTGACGAGCCTAGCATATAACAGATATGGCCTCGGAACACGGAGACCGAAAGGTCGAGCGTGAATAATATAGTCGATATGATCAACATATTGATGTTCACCGTTGAAACTACTCCATCTCACGTGACGATCGGACATGGTGTAGTTGATATGGATCACGTAATCACTTAGAGGACTAGAGGGATGTCTATCTAAGTGGGAGTTCTTAAGTAATATGATTAATTGAACTTAAATTTATCATGAACTTAGTCCTGGTAGTATTTTGCAAATTATGTTGTAGATCAATAGCTTGCGTTGTTGCTTTCATATGTTTATTTTGATATGTTCCTAGAGAAAATTGTGTTGAAAAATGTTAGTAGCAATGATGCGGATTGGATCCATGATCTGAAGTTTATCCTCATTGCTGCACAGAAGAATTATGTCCTTAATGCACCGATAGGTGACAGACCTATTGCAGGAGCAGATGCAGACGTTATGAACGTTTGGCTAGCTCAATATGATGACTACTTGATAGTTTAGTGCACCATGCTTAATGGCTTAGAATCGGGACTTCAAAGATGTTTTGAACGTCATGGACTATATGAGATGTTCCAGGAATTGAAGTTAATATTTCAAGCAAATACCCGAGTTGAGAGATATGAAGTCTCCAACAAGTTCTATAGCTAAAAGATGGAGGAGAATCGCTCAACTAGTGAGCATGTTCTCAGATTGTCTGGGTACTTCAATCGCTTGAATCAAGTGGGAGTTAATCTTCCAGATAAGATAGTGATTGACAGAATTCTCTAGTCACCATCACTAAGTTACTAGAACTTCGTGATGAACTATAGTATGCAAGGGTTGACAATAAAGGATTCCCGAGCTCTTCGTGATGTTGAAATCGAAGAAGATAGAAATCAAGAGAGAGCATCAAGTGTTGATGATTGACAAGACCACTAGTTTCAAGAAAAGGGCAAAGGGAAAGAAAGGGAAACTTCAAGTAGAATGGCAAACAAGTTGTCACTCCCGTGAAGAAGACCAAAGCTGGACCAAAGCCTGAAACTGAGTGCTTACACTGCAAAGGAAATGGTCACTGGAAGCGCAAATGCCTTGAATATTTGGTGGATAAGAAGGATGGCAAAGTGAACAAGGGTATATTTGATATACAGGTTATTGATGTGTGCCTTACTAGTGTTTATAGTAGCCCCTGAGTATTTGATACTTGTTCGGTTGCTAAGATTAGTAACTCGAAACAGGAGTTACAGAATAAACAGAGACTAGTTGAAGGGGAAGTGATGATGAGTGTTGGAAGTAGTTCCAAGATTGATATGATCATCATCGCACACTCCCTATACTTTCGGGATTAGTGTGAAACCTAAATAAATGTTATTTGGCGTTTGCGTTTAGCATGAATATGATTTGATCATGTTTATTGCAATACGTTTATTCATTTAAAATCAGAGAATAATTGTTGTTCTGTTTACATGAATAAAACCTTCAAATGGCCATACACCCAATGAAAATACTTTGTTGGATCTCGATCGTAGTGATACACATATTCATAATATTGATGCCAAAAGATGCAAAGTTAATAATGATAGGGCAACTTATTTGTGGCACTGCCGTTTGGGTCATATCGGTGTAAAGCGCATGAAGAAACTCCATAAAGATGGATTTTTGGAATCACTTGGTTATGAATCATTTGATGCTTGCGAACCGTGCCTTTTGGGCAAGATGACTAAAACTTCGTTCTCCGGAACAATGGAACAAGCTACTGACTTATTGGAAATAATACATACCGATGTATGCGATTCAATGAGTGTTGATGCTTGTGGCAAGTATCATTATTTTCTGACCTTCACAAGATGATTTGAGCAGATATGGGTATATCTACTTGATGAAACATAAGTCTGAAATAGTTGAAAGGTTCAAAGAATTTCAGAGTGAAGTGGAAAAATCATCGTAACAAGAAAATAAAGTTTCTGCAATTTGATCGTGGAGACAAATATTTAAGTTACGAGTTTGGTCTTCAATTAAAACAATGTGGAATAGTTTCAGAGCTCACGCCACCTGGAACACCACAATGTTATGGTGTGTCCGAACGTCGTAACCGCACTTTATTGAATATGGTGCGATCTATGATGTCTCTTACTGATTTACCACTATTGTTTTGGGGTTATGCATTAGAGACAGTTGCATTCACGTTAAAAAGGCACCATCTAAATCCGTTGAGATGACACCGTATGAACTATGGTTTAGTAGTAAACCTAAGCTGTCGTTTCTTAAAGTTTGGAGTTGTGATGCTTATATGAAAAAGGTTTTCAACCTGATAAGCTCGAACCCAAATCGGAGAAGTGCATCTTCATAGAATACCCAAAGAAACTGTTGGGTACACCTTCTATCACAGATCCGAAGGCAAGATATTCGTTGCTAAAAATGGATCCTTTCTAGAGAAGGAGTTTCTCTCGAAAGAAGTGAGTGGGAGGAAAGTAGAACTTGATGAGGTACCTTATCCTGAATTGGAAAATAGTTCATCACTGAAATCAGTTCCAGTGATTCCTACACCAATTAGTGAGGAAGCTAATGATGATGATCATGAAACTTCTGATCAAGTTACTACAGGTTCCAGTGATTCCTACACCAATTAGTGAGGAAGCTAATGATGATGATCATGAAACTTCTGATCAAGTTACTACAGAACCTCGTAGGTCTTCCAGAGTACGGTCCGCACCAGAGTGGTACGGTAATCCTGTTCTGAAAGTCATGTTACTAGACCATGATAAACCTACGAACTATGAGGAAGCGATGATGAGCCCAGATTCCGCAAAATGGCTGGAGGCCATGAAATCTGAGATAGGATCCATGTATGAGAACAAAGTGTGAACTTTGGTGGACTTGCCTGATGATCGGCAAACCATAGAAAATAAATGGATCTTCAAGAGGAAGACGGACGTTGATAGTAGTGTTACTATCTACAAAGCTCGACTTGTCGCAAAAAGGTTTTTTTGCCAAGTTCAAGGTGTTGACTACAATGAGATTTTCTCAAATGTAGCGATGCTTAAGTCTGTCTGAATCATGTTAGCAATTGCCACATTTTATGAAATCTAGTAAATGGATGTCAAAACTGCATTCCTTAATGGTTTTCTTAAAGAAGAGTTTTATATGATACAACCAGAAGGTTTTGTCAATCCTAAAGGTGCTAACAAAATGTGCAAGCTCCAGCAATCCATCTATGGACTGGTGCAAGCATCTCGGAGTTGGAATATACACTTTGATAAGTTGATCAAAGCATATAGTTTTATACAGACTTGCGGTGAAGCCTGTATTTACAAGAAAGTGAGTGGGAGCACTACAACATTTCTGATAAGTATATGTGAATGACATATTGTTGATCGGAAATAATGTAGAATTATTCTGCAAAGCATAAAGGAGTGTTTGAAAGGAGTTTTTTCAAAGAAAGACCTCGGTAAAGCTACTTACATATTGAGCATCAAGATCTATCGAGATATATCAAGACGCTTGATAAGATTTTCAATGAGTACATACCTTGACAAGATTTTGAAATAGTTCAAAATAGAACAGTCAAAGAAAGAGTTCTTGCCTGTGTTGCAAAGGTATGAAATTGAGTAAGACTCAAATCCCGACCATAGCAGAAAATAGAAAGAGAATGAAAGTCATTCCCTATGCATCAGTCATAGGTTCTATAAAAGTATGCCATGCTATGGACCAGACCTATTGTATACTCTGCCCTGGTTTGGCACGGGAGTACAATAGTGATCTAGAAGTAGATCACTGGACATTGGTCAAAATTATCCTTAGTGGAATAAGGATATGTTTCTCAATTATGGAGGTGACAAAAGGTTCGTCGTAAAGGGTTACGTCGATACAAGTTTTGGCACTGATCCAGATGATTCTAAGTCTTAATCTGGATACATATTGAAAGTGGGAGCAATTAGCTAGAGTAGCTCCGTGCAGAGCATTGTAGACATAGAATATTTGCAAAATCACATACGGCTCTGAATGTGACAGACCCGTTGACTAAACTTCTCTCACGAGCAAAACATGATCATACCTTAGTACTCTTTGGGCGTTAATCACATAGCGATGTGAACTAGATTATTAACTCTAGTAAACCCTTTGGGTGTTGGTCACATGAAGATGTGAACTATGGGTGTTAATCATATACAGATATGAATATTGGTATTAAATCACATGGCGATGTGAACTAGATTATTGACTCTAGTGCAAGTGGGAGACTGAAGGAAATATGCCCTAGAGGCAATAATAAAGTTATTATTTATTTCCTTATCTCATGATAAATGTTTACTATTCATGCTAGAATTGTATTAATCGGAAACATAATACATGTGTGAATACATAGACAAACATAGTGTCACTAGTATGCCTCTACTTGACTAGCTCGTTTATCAAAGATGGTTATGTTTCCTAGCCATGGACAAAAGAGTTGTCATTTGATTAACGGGATCACATCATTAGGAGAATGATGTGATTGACTTGACCCATTCCGTTAGCTTAGCACTTGATCGTTTAGTATGTTGCTATTGCTTTCTTCATGACTTATACATGTTCCTATGACTATGAGATTATGCAACTCCCGTTTACCGAAGGAACACTTTGTGTGCTACCAAACGTCACAACGTAACTGGGTGATTATAAAGGAGCTCTACAGGTGTCTCCGAAGGTACATGTTGGGTTGGCGTATTTCGAGATTAGGATTTGTCACTCCGATTGTCGGAGAGGTATCTCTGGGCCCTCTCGGTAATGCACATCACTATAAGCCTTGCAAGCAATGTAACTAATGAGTTAGTTACGGAATGATGCATTACGTAAACGAGTAAAGAGACTTTCCGGTAACGAGATTGAACTAGGTATTGGATACCGACAATCGAATCTCGGGCAAGTAACATACCGATGACAAAGGGAACAACGTATGTTGTTGTGCGGTTTGACCGATAAAGATCTTCGTAGAATATGTAGGAACCAATATGAGCATCCAGGTTCCGCTATTGGTTATTGACCGGAAACGTGTCTCGGTCATGTCTACATAGTTCTCGAACCCATAGGGTCCGCACGCTTAAGGTTTCGATGACAGTTTTATTATGAGTTTATGAGTTTTGATGTACTGAAGGAGTTCGGAGTCCCGGATGAGATCAGGGACATGACGAGGAGTCTCGAAATGGTCGAGACGTAAAGATCGATATATTGGACGACTATATTCGGAGTTCGGAAAGGTTCCGAGTGATTCGGGTATTTTTCGTAGTACCGGAGAGTTACGGGAATTCGTATTGGGCCTCAATGGGCCATACGGGAAAGGAGAGAAAGGGCCAAAAGGGTGGCCGCACCCCTCTCCTTGGACTAGTCCAAATTTTACTAGGGAGGGGTCGCCCTCCCTTCCTTCTCCTTCTCTCTTCCCTTTCCTTCTCTCCTAATCCTACTACATGGAAGGATTCCTAGTTCTACTAGGAAAGGGGAATCCTACTCTCGGTGGGAGTAGGACTCCCCTAGGGCGCGCCATAGAGAGGGCCGGCCCTCCCCCTCCTCCACTCCTTTATATACGGGGGCAGGGGGCACCCCATAGACACACAAGTTGATCTACGGATCGTTCCTTAGCCGTGTGCGGTGCCCCCCTCCACCATATTCCACCTCGGTCATATCGTCGCGGTGTTTAGGCGAAGCCCTGCGCCGGTAGAGCATCATCATCGTCACCACGCCGTCGTGCTGACGGAACTCATCTCCGACACTTTGCTGGATCGGAGTCCGGGGATCGTCATCGAGCTGAACGTGTGCTGAACTCGGAGGTGCCGTACGTTCGGTACTTGGATCGGTCGGATCGTGAAGACGTACGACTACATCAACTGCGTTGTCATAACGCTTCCGCTTACGGTCTACGAGGGTACGTGGACAACACTCTCCCCTCTCGTTGCTATGTCATCACCATGATCTTGCGTGTGCGTAGGAATTTTTTTGAAATTACTACGTTCCCCAACATCTGCATCTACTACTATTACTCCACACATCGACCGCTATCCAGCATGCATCTAGAGTATTAA
Organism: Triticum timopheevii; assembly: GCA_963921465.1. Taxonomy (NCBI): domain Eukaryota; kingdom Viridiplantae; phylum Streptophyta; class Magnoliopsida; order Poales; family Poaceae; genus Triticum; species Triticum timopheevii. The sequence goes on along the minus strand of OY997274.1, from coordinate 6,684,716 downwards.
GTTCATAAGAACAGAGTAACGCATTAAGCAAGATGACATGATGTAGAGGTATAAACTCAAACAATATGATATAAACCTCATATTTTTATCCTCGATGGCAATAATACAATACGTGCCTTGCTGTCCCTACTGTCACTGGGAAAGGACACCGCAAGATTGAACCCAAAGCTAAGCACTTCTCCCATTGCAAGAAAGATCAATCTAGTAGGCCAAACTAAACCGATAATTCGAAGAGGCTTGCAAAGATATCAAATCATGCATATAAGAATTCAGAGAAGAACCAAATAATATTCATAGATAATCTTGTTCATAAGTTCACAATTCATCGGATATCGGCAAACACACCACAAAAGAGTATTACATCGAATAGATCTCCAAAAACATCGAGGAGAACTTTGTATTGAGAATCAAAGAGAGAGAAGAAGCCATCTAGCTAATAACTATGGACCCGAAGGTCTGTGGTAAACCACTCACGCTTCATCGGAGAGGCAATGGTGTTGATGTAGAAGCCCTCCGTGATCGATTCCCCCTCTGGCAGATCACCGGAAAAGGCCCCAAGATGGGATCTCATGGGTACAGAAGGTTATGGCGGTGAAAAGTGGTTTCGTGGCTCCCCTTGATGTTTCTAGGGTATAAGAGTATATATAGGTGAAAGAAGTATGTCGGTGGAGCTACGAGGGGCCCACGAGGGTGGGGGCGCGCCTACCCCCTCCCCCCCCCCCCCGGGCGCGCCCTCCTGCTTCGTGGACGCCTCATGGCATTTCTGACTTCAACTCCAAGTCTTCTGGTTTGCTTTCGGTCCAAGAAAGATCATCGCGAAGGCTTCATTCCGTTTGGACTCTGTTTGGTATTCCTTTTCTGCAAAACTCTAAAATAGACAAAAAAAACAGAAACTGGCACTGGGCCTCCGGTTAATACGTTAGTCCCAAAAATAATATAAAAGAGCATTTTAAAGCCCATTAAACATCCAAAACAGATAATATAATAGCATGGAACAATAAAAAATTATAGATACGTTGGAGACATATCAAGCATCCACAAGCTTAATTCCTACTCGTCCTCGAGTAGGTAAATGATAAAAACAGAATTTTTGATGTGGAATGCTACCTAGCATATTTATCAATGTAATTTTGATTTATTGTGGCATGAATGTTCAGATCCGAAAGATTCAAGACAAAAGTTTAATATTGACATAAAAATAATAATACTTCAAGCATACTAACAAAGCAATCATGTCTTCTCAAAATAACATGGCCAAAGAAAGCTATCCCTACAAAATCATATAGTCTGGTTATGCTCTATCTTCATAACACAAAGTATTTAATCATGCACAACCCCGATGGCAAGCCAAGCAATTGTTTCATACTTTTGATGTTCTCAAACTTTTTCAATCTTCACGCAATATATGAGCGTGAGGCATGGACATGGCACTGTAGGTGGAATAGAATGGTGGTTGTGGAGAAGACAAAAAGGAGAAGATAGTCTCACATCAACTAGGCGTATCATCGGGCTATGGAGATGCCCATCAATAGATATCAATGTGAGTGAGTAGAGATTGCCATGCAGCGGATGCACTAGAGCTACAAGTGTATGAAAGCTCAACAAAAGAAACTAGGTGGGTGTGCATCCAACATAATGAAAAATTCCCACTAGTATATGAAAGTGACAACATAGGAGACTCTCTATCATGAAGATCATGGTGCTACTTTGAAGCACAAGTGTGGTAAAAGGATAGTAGCGTTGCCCCTTCTCTATTTTTCTCTCATTTTTTTCATTTTTTCATTTTTTATTTGGGCCTTTTCTCTTTTTTTATGTCCTTTTTTTAATTTAGTCCGGAGTCTCATCCCGACTTGTGGGGGAATCATAGTCTCCATCATCCTTTCCTCACTAGGACAATGCTCTAATAATGAAGATCATCACATTTTTATTTATTTACAACTCAAGAATTACAACTCAATACTTAGAACAAAATATGACTATGTGAATGCCTCCGTCGGTGTACTAGGATGTGCAATGATTCAAGAGTGACATGTATGAAAAATTATGAACGGTGGCTTTGACACAAATACGATGTCAACTACATGATCATGCAAGGCAATATGACAATGATGGAGTGTGTCATAATAAACGGAACGATGGAAAGTTGCATGGCAATATATCTCGGAATGGCAATGGAAATGCCATAATAGGTAGGTATGGTGGCTGTTTTGAGGAAGGTATATGGTGGGTGTATGGTACCGGTGAAAGTTGTGCGGTACTAGAGAGGCTAGCAATGGTGGAAGGGTGAGAGTGCGTATAATCCATGGACTCAACATTATTCATAAAGAACTCACATACTTATTGCAAAAATTTATTAGTTATCAAAATTAAGTACTACGCGCATGCTCCTAGGGGGATAGATTGGTAGGAAAAGACCATCGCTCATCCCCGACAGCCACTCATAAGGAAGACAATCAATAAATAAATCATGCTCCAACTTTGTCACATAACGGTTCACCATACGTGCATGCTACGGGAATCACAAACTTTAACACAAGTATCTCTCAAATTCACAACTACTCTCCTAGCATGACTCTAATATGACCATCTTCATATCTCAAAACAATCATAAAGAATCAAACTTCTCATAGTATTCAATGCACTTTATATGAAAGGTTTTAGTATGCCCATCTTGGATGTCCATCACATTAGAACTAATTTTGTAACCAAAGCAAATTACCATGCTGTTCTAAAAGACTCTCAAAATAATATAAGTGAAGCATGAGAGATCAACATTTCTATAAAATAAAACCACCGCCGTGCTCTAAAAAGATATAAGCGAAGCACTAGAGCAATATTATCTAGCTCAAAAGATATAAGTGAAGCACATAGAGTATTCTAATAAATTCCGATTCATGTGTGTCTCTCCCAAAAGGTGTGTACAGCAAGGATGATTGTGGTAAACTAAATACCAAAGACTCAAATCATACAAGGCACTCCAAGAAAAACACATATCATGTGGTGAATAAAAATATAGCCTCAAATAAAGTTACCGATAGACGAAGACGAAAGAGGGGATGCCTTGGGGTGCCTTGGGCATCCCCAAGCTTAGGCTCTTGCCACTCCTTATTCCAAAATCCATCAAATCTTTACCCAAAAACTTGAAAACTTCACAACACAAAGCTTCAACAGAAAATCTCATGAGATCCGTTAGTATAAGAAAATAAACCACCACTTTAAGGTACTGTAATAAACTCATTATTTATTTATATTGGTGTTAAACCTACTGTATTCCAACTTCTCTATGTTTCATACCCCCCGATACTACTCATAGATTCACCAAAATAAGCAAACAACACACGTAAAATAGAATCTGTCAAACACAGAACAGTCTGTAGCAATCTGTAACTTTCGAATACTTTTGTAACTCTAAAAATTCTGAAATAAATTGGTGGACGTGAGGAATTTGTCTATTAATCATCTGTAAAAATAATCAACTTAAAAGCACTCTTCTGTATAAAATTATAGCTATTCTCGTGAGCACAAAAGTTTCTGTTTTTACCACAAGATCGCAAAGACTTCACCCAAGTCTTCCCAAAGGTTCTACTTGGCACAAACACTAATTAAAACATAAAACCACATCTAAACAGAAACTAGATGAATTATTTATTAATAAACAGGAGAGAAAAGAAAAGAACAAAAATAAATTGGGTTGCCTCCCAACAAGCGCTATTGTTTAACACCCCTACCTAGGCATAAAAAGACGAATAGATCTAGGTATTGCCATCTTCAACATGCAATTCTTCAATTGAAGACACATAACCCTTAGGAGCTTCTTTGGTTTTGTTAATGACCAAACTCCTAGGCAAGAAATTAAGAAATTCATTTGTGGCAAAAGGTTCCTTAATGATATCGAAAAATTGGGGTGAATGATACGTCTCCAACATATCTATAATTTTTGATTGATCCATGCTATTATATTACCCCTTTTGGATGTTTATGGGATTTATTTTACACATTTATATCATTTCTGGGACTAACCTACTAACCGGAGGCCCTGCCCATATTGTTGTTTTTTTGCCTATTTTAGTATTTCGAAGAAAAGGAATATCAAACGGAGTCCAAACGGAATGAAACCTTTGGGAGCGTGATTTTTGGAACAAATGTGATCCAGAGGACTTGGAGTGCAAGTCAAGAAGCAGCCAAGGCTCCCACTGTTGGGGAACGTAGTAATTTCAAAATTTTCCTACGCACACGCAAGATCATGGTGATGATATAGCAATGAGAGGGGAGAGTGTTGTCTATGTACACTCGTAGACCGAAGCGGAAGCGTTGACGCAACGTAGAGGAAGTAGTCGTATGTCCTCCCGTTCCAACCGATCCAAGCACCGTTACTCCGGCACCTCCGAGTTCTTGACACACGTACAGCTCGATGACGCACCCTGAACTCCGATCCAGCAGAGGTGCGGGGAGGAGTTCCGTCAGCACGATGGCGTCGTGACGATCTTGATGTTCTACTGTCGCAGGGCTTCGCCTAAGCACCGCTACAATATGACCGAGGTGTAATATCGTGGAGGGGGGCACCGCACACGGCTAAGGAACGATCTCAATGATCAACTTGTGTGTTTGGGGTGCCCCCCCGCCCCCGTATATAAAAGAGGGAGGGAGGAGGAGGCCGGCCTAAGGGGGAGGCGCGCCCTAGGGGGGGCAAACCTACTCTAAGTAGGTTTGGCCCCCCTTTCCTATTAGGAGTAGGAGAGGGAAGGAAGAGGGGGGAGGAGAGAAGGAAAGGGGGGCCGGGCCCCCTCCCAATTCGGATTGGGCTTGGGGGGGCACGCCCCCTCCCTTGCTCCTTCTCCCTCCCTTCCACTAAGGCCCAATAAGGCCCATATACTTACCGGGGGGTTCCGGTAACCTCCCGGAACTCCGGTATAATCCCAATCTCATCCGGAAACTTTCCGGAGTCCAAATATATCCGTCCAATATATCAATCTTCATGTCTGGACCATTTCGAGACTCCTCGTCATGTCTGTGATCACATCTGGGACTCTGAACAACCTTCGGTACATCAAAATACATAAACTCATAATATAACTATCATCGAAACCTTAAGCGTGCGGACCCTATGGTTCGAGAACAATGTAGACATGACCGAGACACATTTCCGGTCAATAACCAATAGCGGGACCTGGATGCCCATATTGGTTCCTACATATTCTACGAAGATCTTTATCGGTCAAGCCGCACAACAACATACGTTGTTCCCTTTGTCATCGGTATGTTACTTGCCCGAGATTCGATCGTCGGTATCCAATACCTAGTTCAATCTCGTTACCGGCAAGTCTCTTTACTCGTTCTGTAATACATCATCTTGCAACTAACTCATTAGTTGAAATGCTTGCAAGGCTTAAGTGATGTGCATTACCGAGAGGGCCCAGAGATACCTCTCCGACATTCGGAGTGACAAATCCTAATCTCGAAATACGCCAACTCAACAAGTACCTTCGGAGACACCTGTAGAGCACCTTTATAATCACCCAGTTACGTTGTGACGTTTGGTAGCACACAAAGTGTTCCTCCGGTAAACGGGAGTTGCATAATCTCATAGTCATAGGAACATGTATAAGTCATGAAGGAAGCAATAGCAACATACTAAACAATCGGGTGCTAAGCTAACGGAATGGGTCATGTCAATCAGATCATTCAACTAATGATGTGACCTTGTTAATCAAATAACAACTCCTTGTTCATGGTTAGGAAACATAACCATCTTTGATTAACAAGCTAGTCAAGTAGAGGCATACTAGTGACACTCTGTTTGTCTATATATTCACACATGTATTATGTTTCCGGTTAATACAATTCTAGCATGAGTAATAAACATTTATCATGATATAAGGAAATAAATAATAACTTTATTATTGCCTCTAGGGCATATTTCCTTCAGTCTCCCACTTGCACTAGAGTCAATAATCTAGATTACATAGTAATGATTCTAACACCCATGGAGCCTTGGTGTTGATCATGTTTTGCTCGTGGAAGAGGCTTAGTCAATGGGTCTGCAACATTCAGATCCGTATGTATCTTGCAAATCTCTATGTCTCCCACCTGGACCAGATCCCGGATGGAATTGAAGCGTCTCTTGATGTGTTTGGTTCTCTTGTGAAATCTGGATTCCTTCGCTAAGGCAATTGCTCCAGTATTGTCACAAAAGATTTTCATTGGACCCGATGCACTAGGTATGACACCTAGATCGGATATGAACTCCTTCATCCAGACTCCTTCATTGGCTGCTTCCGAAGCAGCTATGTATTCTGCTTCACACGTAGATCCCACCACGACGCTTTGCTTTGAACTGCACCAACTGACAGCTCCACCGTTAATGTAAACACGTATCCGGTTTGCGATTTAGAATCGTCCGGATCAGTGTCAAAGCTTGCATCAACGTAACCATTTACGATGAGCTCTTTGTCACCTACATATACGAGAAACATATCCTTAGTCCTTTTCAGGTACTTCAGGATGTTCTTGACCGCTGTCCAGTGATCCACTCCTGGATTACTTTGGTACCTCCCTGCTAGACTTATAGCAAGGCACACATCAGGTCTGGTACACAGCATTGCATACATGATAGAGCCTATGGCTGAAGCATAGGGAACACTTTTCATTTTCTCTCTATCTTCTGCAGTGGTCGGGCTTTGAGTCTTACTCAACTTCACACCTTGCAATACAGGCAAGAACCCTTTCTTTTGCTTGATCCATTTTGAACTTCTTCAAAACTTTGTCAAGGTATGTGCTTTGTGAAAGTCCAATTAAGCGTCTTGATCTATCTCTATAGATCTTAATGCCCAATATGTAAGCAGCTTCACCGAGGTCTTTCATTGAAAAACATTTATTCAAGTATCCCTTTATGCTATCCAGAAATTCTATATCATTTCCAATCAATAATATGTCATCCACATATAATATTAGAAATGCTATAGAGCTCCCACCCACTTTCTTGTAAATACAGGCTTCTCCAAAAGTTTGTATAAAACCAAATACTTTGATCACACTATCAAAACGTTTATTCCAACTCCGAGAGGCTTGCACCAGTCCATAAATGGATCGCTGGAGCTTGCATACTTTGTTAGCCCCCTTTGGATCGATAAAACCTTCTGCTTGCATCATATACAACTCTTCCTCCAGAAATCCATTCAGGAATGCAGTTTTTACATCCATTTGCCAAATTTCATAATCATAAAATGCGGCAATTGCTAACATGATTCGGACAGACTTAAGCATCGCTACGGGTGAGAAGGTCTCATCATAGTCAACCCCTTGAACTTGTCGAAAACCTTTTGCAACAAGTCGAGCTTTGTAGACAGTAACATTACCGTCAGCGTCAGTCTTCTTCTTGAAGATCCATTTATTCTCAATTGCTTGCCGACCATCGGGGAAGTCAACCAAAGTCCATACTTTGTTCTCATACATGGATCCCATCTCAGATTTCATGGCTTCAAGCCATTTTGCGGAATCTGGGCTCACCATCGCTTCTTCATAGTTCGTAGGTTCATCATGATCTAGTAGCATGACTTCCAGAATAGGATTACCGTACCACCCTGGTGCGGATCTTACTCTGTTCGACCTACGAGGTTCTGTATTAACCTGATCTGAAGTTCTATGATCATCATCATCAACTTCCTCACTAGTTGGTTTTGACGTCACAGAAACCGGTTTCTGTGATGTATTATTTTCCAACAAGGGAGTAGGTACAGTTACCTCATCAAGTTCTACTTTCCTCCCACTCACTTCTTTCGAGAGAAACTCCTTCTCTAGAAAGGATCCATTCTTAGCAACGAATGTCTTGCCTTCGGATCTGTGATAGAAGGTGTACCCAACTGTCTCCTTTGGGTATCCTATGAAGACACATTTCTCCGATTTGGGTTCGAGCTTATCAGGTTGAAGCTTTTTCACATAAGCATCGCAGCCCCAAACTTTAAGAAACGACAACTTTGGTTTCTTGCCAAACCATAGTTCATAAGGTGTCGTCTCAACGGATTTCGACGGTGCCCTATTTAACGTGAATGTGGCCGTCTCTAAAGCATAACCCCAAAACGATAGCGGTAAATCTGTAAGAGACATCATAGACCGCACCATATCAAGTAAAGTACGATTACGACGTTCGGACACACCATTACGCTGTGGTGTTCTGGGTGGCGTGAGTTGCGAAACTATTCCACATTGTTTTAAGTGTAAACCAAACTCGTAACTCAAATATTCTCCTCCACGATCAGATCGTAGAAACTTTATTTTCTTGTTACGATGATTTTCAACTTCACTCTGAAATTCTTTGAACTTTTCAAATGTTTCAGACTTATGCTTCATTAAGTAGATATACCCATATCTGCTTAAATCATCTGTGAAGGTGAGAAAATAACGATATCCGCCATGAGCCTCAACATTCATCGGACCACATACATCTGTATGTATGATTTCCAACAAATCTGTTGCTCTCTCCATAGTACCGGAGAACGGCGTTTTTGTCATCTTGCCCATGAGGCACGGTTCGCAAGTACCAAGTGATTCATAATCAAGTGGTTCCAAAAGACCATCAGTATGGAGTTTCTTCATGCGCTTTACACCGATATGACCTAAACGGCAGTGCCACAAATAAGTTGCACTATCATTATCAACTATGCATCTTTTGGCTTCAACACTATGAATATGTGTATCACTACAATCGAGATTCATCAAAAATACACCACTCTTCAAGGGTGCATGACCATAAAAGATATTACTCATATAAATAGAACAACCATTATTCTCTGATTTAAATGAATAACCGTCTCGCATCAAACAAGATCCAGATATAATGTTCATGCTCAACGCTGGCACCAAATAACAATTATTTAGGTCTAATACTAATCCCGAAGGTAGATGTAGAGGTAGCGTGCCGACCGCGATCACATCGACTTTGGAACCATTTCCCATGCGCATCGTCACCTCGTCCTTTGCCAATGTTCGCTTAATACGTAGTCCCTGTTTCGAGTTGCAAATATTAGCAACAGAACCAGTATCAAATACCCAGGTGCTACTGCGAGCTCTAGTAAGGTACACATCAATAACATGTATATCACATATACCTTTGTTCACCTTGCCATCCTTCTTATCCGCCAAATACTTGGGGCAGTTCCGCTTCCAGTGACCAGTCTGCTTGCAGTAGAAGCACTCAGTTTCAGGCTTAGGTCCAGACTTGGGTTTCTTCTCTTGAGCAGCAACTTGTTTGCTGTTCTTCTTGAAGTTCCCCTTCTTCTTCCATTTGCCCTTTTTCTTGAAACTAGTGGTCTTGTTGACCATCAACACTTGATGCTCCTTATTGATTTCTACCTCTGCAGCCTTTAGCATTGCGAAGAGCTCGGGAATCGTCTTATCCATCCCTTGCATATTATAGTTCATCACGAAGCTCTTGTATCTTGGTGGAAGTGATTGGAGAATTCTGTCAATGACGCTATCATCCGGAAGAGTAACTCCCAGTTGAATCAAGTGATTACAATACCCAGACATCTTGAGTATGTGCTCACTGACAGAACTATTCTCCTCCATCTTGCAGCTATAGAACTTATTGGAGACTTCGTATCTCTCAATCCGGGCATTCTTCTGGAATATTAACTTCAACTCCTGGAACATCTCATATGCTGCATGACGTTCAAAACGTCGTTGAAGTCCCGGTTCTAAGCTGTAAAGCATGGCACATTGAACTATCAAGTAGTCATCAGCTTTGCTCTGCCAGACGTTCTTAACGTCGTCAGTTGCATCAGCAGCAGGCCTGGCACCTAGCGGTGCTTCCAGGATGTAATTTTTCTGTGCAGCAATGAGGATAATCCTCAAGTTACGGACCTAGTCTGCGTAGTTGCTACCATCATCTTTCAACTTAGCTTTCTCAAGGAACGCATTAAAATTCAACGGAACAACAGCACGGGCCATCTATCTACAATCAACATAGACAAGCAAGATACTATCAGGTACTAAGTTCATGATAAATTTAAGTTCAATTAATCATATTACTTAAGAACTCCCACTTAGACAGACATCTCTCTAGTCATCTAAGTGATCACGTGACCCAAATCAACTAAACCATAACCGATCATCACGTGAGATGGAGTAGTTTTCAATGGTGAACATCTTATGTTGATCATATCTACTATATGATTCACGCTCGACCTTTCGGTCTCCGTGTTCCGAGGCCATATCTGCATATGCTAGGCTCGTCAAGTTTAACTTGAGTATTCTGCGTGTGCAAAACTGGCTTGCACCCATTGTAGATGGACGTAGAGCTTATCACACCCAATCATCACGTGGTGTCTGGGCACGACGTACTTTGGCAACGGTGCATACTCAGGGAGAATACTTATTGATAATTTTAGTGAGAGATCATCTTAAAATGCTACCGTCAATCAAAGCAAGATAAGATGCATAAAGGATAAACATCACATGCAATCAATATAAGTGATATGATATGGCCATCATCATCTTGTGCTTGTGATCTCCATCTCCGAAGCACCATCATGATCACCATCGTCACTGGCGCGACACCTTGATCTCCATCGTAGCATCGTTGTCGTTTACGCCATCTATTGCTTCTACGACTAGCGCTACCGCTTAGTGATAAAGTAAAGCAATTACAGGGCGTTTGCATTTCATACAATAAAGCGACAACCATATGGCTCCTGCCAGTTGCCGATAACTTTGGTTACAAAACATGATCATCTCATACAATAAAATATAGTATCATGTCTTGGCCATATCACATCACAACCTGCCCTGCAAAAACAAGTTAGACGTCCTCTACTTTGTTGTTGCAAGTTTTACGTGGCTGCTACGGGCTTAAGCAAGAACCAATCTCACCTACGCATCAAAACCACAACGATAGTTTGTCAAGTTGATGCTGTTTTAACCTTCGCAAGGACCGGGCGTAGCCACACTCGGTTCAACTAAAGTTGGAGAAACTGACACCCGCTAGTCACCTGTGTGCAAATCACGGCGGTAAAACCAGTCTCGCGTAAGCGTACGCGTAATGTCGGTCCGGGCCGCTTCATCCAACAATACCGCCGAACCAAAGTATGACATGCTGGTAAGCAGTATGACTTATATCGCCCACAACTCACTTGTGTTCTACTCGTGCATATAACATCAAACCATAAAACCTAGGCTCTGATACCACTGTTTGGGAACGTAGTAATTTCAAAATTTTCCTACGCACACGCAAGATCATGGTGATGATATAGCAACGAGAGGGGAGAGTGTTGTCTACGTACCCTCGTAGACCGAAGTGGAAGCGTTGACGCAACATAGAGGAAGTAGTCGTACGTCCTCCCGGTCCAACCGATCCAAGCACCGTTACTCCGGCACCTCCGAGTTCTTGACACACGTACATCTCGATGACGCACCCCGAACTCCGATCCAGCAGAGGTGCGGGGAGGAGTTCTGTCAGCACGACGGCGTGGTGACGATCTTGATGTTCTACTGTCGCAGGGCTTCGCCTAAGCACCGCTACAATATGACCGAGGTGTAATATCGTGGAGGGGGGCACCGCACACGGCTAAGGAACGATCTCAATGATCAACTTGTGTGTTTGGGGTGCCCCCCCCCCCCCCCCCGCCCCCGTATATAAAGGAGGGAGGGAGGAGGAGGCCGGCCTAAGGGGGAGGCACGCCCTAGGGGGGGGGGCAAACCTACTCCAAGTAGGTTTGGCCCCCCTTTCCTATTAGGAGTAGGAGAGGGAAGGAAGAGGGGGGAGGAGAGAAGGAAAGGGGGGGCCGGGCCCCCTCCCAATTTGGATTGGGCTTGGGGGGGCGCGCCCCCTCCCTTGCTCCTTCTCCCTCCCTTCCACTAAGGCCCAATAAGGCCCATATACTTACCGGGGGGTTCCGGTAACCTCCCGGAACTCCGGTATAATCCCAATCTCATCCGGAACCTTTCCGGAGTCCAAATATATCCGTCCAATATATCAATCTTCATGTCTCGACCATTTCGAGACTCCTCGTCATGTCCGTGATCACTTCCGGGACTCCGAACAACCTTCGGTACATCAAAATACATAAACTCATAATATAACTGTCATCGAAACCTTAAGCGTGCGGACCCTACGGTTCGAGAACAATGTAGACTTGACCGAGACACGTTTCCGGTCAATAACCAATAGCGGGACCTGGATGCCCATATTGGTTCCTACATATTCTATGAAGATCTTTATCGGTCAAACCGCACAACAACATACGTTGTTCCCTTTGTCATCGGTATGTTACTTGCCCGAGATTCGATCGTGGGTATCCAATACCTAGTTCAATCTCGTTACCGGCAAGTCTCTTTACTCGTTCTTTAATACATCATCTCGCAACTAACTCATTAGTTGAAATGCTTGCAAGGCTTAAGTGATGTGCATTACCGAGAGGGCCCAGAGATACATCTCCGACATTCGGAGTGACAAATCCTAATCTCTAAATACGCCAACTTGACAAGTACCTTCGGAGACACCTGTAGAGCACCTTTATAATCACCCAGTTACGTTGTGACGTTTGGTAGCACACAAAGTGTTCCTCCGATAAATGGGAGTTGCATAATCTCATAGTCATAGGAACATGTATAAGTCATGAAGGAAGCAATAGCAACATACGTAACGATCGGGTGCTAAGCTAACGGAATGGGTCATGTCAATCAAATCATTCAACTAATGATGTGACCTTGTTAATCATATAACAACTCCTTGTTCATGGTTAGGAAACATAACCATCTTTGATTAACAAGCTAGTCAAGTAGAGGCATACTAGTGACACTCTGTTTGTCTATATATTCACACATGTATTATGTTTCGGTTAGTACAATTCTAGCATGAATAATAAACATTTATCATGATATAAGGAAATAAATAATAACTTTATTATTGCCTCTAGGGCATATTTCCTTCACCCATGAGATAGGAGGGCGCCCCCCCTTGTAGGGCGCGTCCCCTGTCTCGTGGGTCCCTCGGGCGGCCACCGACGTACTTCTTCCTCCTATATATACCAACGTAGCCCAAAAACATCCAAGAGCAACACGGAACACAATTTCCACCACCGTAACCTTCTGTATCCGCGAGATCCCATCTTGGAGCCTTCGCCGACACTCTGCCGGAGGGGGAATCGACCATGGAGGGCTTCTACATCAACATCCTTGTCCCTCCGATGAGTTGTGAGTAGTTTACCACAGACCTACGGGTCCATAGTTATTAGCTAGATGGCTTCTTCTCTCTTTTTGATCTCAATACAATGTTCTCCCCCTCTCTTGTGGAGATCTATTCGATGTAAACTCTTTTTGCGGTGTGTTTGTCGAGATCCGATGAATTGTGGGTTTATGATCAAGTTTATCTATGAATAATATTTGAATCTTCTCTGAATTCTTTTATGTATGATTGAGTTATATTTGCAAGTCTCTTCGAATTATCAGTTTGGTTTGGCCTACTAGATTGATCTTTCTTGCCATGGGAGAAGTGCTTAGCTTTGGGTTCAATCTTGTGGTGTCCTTACCCAGTGACAGAAAGGGTTGCAAGGCACGTATTGTATTGTTGCCATCGAGGATAACAAGATGGGGTTTATATCATATTGCTTGAGTTTATCCCTCTACATCATGTCATCTTGCTTAATGCGTTACTCTGTTCTTATGAACTTAATACTCTAGATGCAGGCAGGAGTCGGTCGATGTGTGGAGTAATAGTAGTAGATGCAGGCAGGAGTCGTTCTACTTGTTATGGACGTGATGCCTATATACATGATCATGCCTAGATAATCTCATAACTATGCGCTTTTCTATCAATTGCTCGACAGTAATTTGTTCACCCACCGTAATTCTTATGCTATCTTGAGAGAAGCCACTAGTGAAACCTATGGCCCCAGGGTCTATCTCTTATCATATTTGCTTTCAATCTACTTTTATTTGCATCTTTACTTTTTGCATCCATATTATAAAATACCAAAAATATCTTACTATCTTTATTAGATCTCACTTTCGCAAGTGGCCATGAAGGGATTGAAAACCCCTTTATTGCGTTGGTTGCGAGTTCTCAGTTTGTTTGTGTAGGTGCGTGGGACTTTTGAGGAGCCTCCTACTGGATTGATACCTTGGTTCTCAAAAACTGAGGGAAATACTTACGCTACTCTGCTGCATCACCCTCTCCTCTTTGAGGAAAACCAACGCAAGCTCAAGACGTAGCAATGAACACTTATTGATTTGAGATCTTCATTTTCCTTACTGGAAGATTCGCCCTTATTCTTAGGAACGTAGATAAACTTGGCAACTTTGGTAGGAGGAGGATTTGAGGTGTTTTTAATGGCAGAAAAAGCGGAACCCAAGTTGGTAATAATATCTTCGAGTTTATCAATTCTAGTAGAATCTTGATCTATCTTTTCATTAACTATGGGTTCCTTTTCCCTAAGATTCTTCAGAGTAACTCCTACCTTAGATCCATATTGAGTAATTTGATTATGGATCTTTTTATCCAAATTTTTTATTAACTCAAAAGTAGCAATTTTATTTTCAATAATATCAAGCCTTTGCATCACATGTTTCAAGGTTAAAATAGTTCCATTGACCAAAAGAGGTGGTGGGCCTAACAAATCTATCCTGGCATTATAGAATCAAAAGTATGGCTTCCCAAGAAATTCCCTCCAGTAATGGTGTCAAGAACATATCTATTCCAAGGACTAATTCCCACATAAAAATTGCGAAGAAGAACGGAAGTGGATTTCTTTCTAGTAGATCTATTTTGAGCATTACAAATTCTATACCAAGCATCTTTTAGATTCTCTCCCTCCCTTTGTTTAAAATTGAGAACTTCATTATCGGGACTACTGACAATGATAGGAGGACTAGCCATGAAGGCAAATCAAGCGATCTAACACACGAACACTCAAGAAGCAAGCAAGAAGATACGAACAGAAGAGGGGCGAAGAAAAGGCAAAGGTTTTCGAAAATCATTTTAGAAGTGGGGGAGAGGAAAACGAGAGGCGAATGGCAAATAATGTAATGCGAGGGAGAAGAGTTTATGATGGGTACTTGGTATGACTTGACTTGACGTAGATCTCCCCGGCAACGGCGCCAGAAATCCTTCTTGCTACCTCTTGAGCTTGCGTTGGTTTTTCCCTTGAAGAGGAAAGGGTGATGCAGCAAAGTAGCGTAAGTATTTCCTTCAGTTTTGAGAACCAATGTATCAATCCAGTAGGAGACGACGCACAAGTCACCTAGTACCTGCACAAACAATCAAGAACCTTGCAACCAACGCGATAAAGGGGTTGTCAATCCCTTCACGGTCACTCGCAAAAGTGAGATCTAATAGAGATAGTAAAGTAAATATTTTTGGTATTTTTGTTGTATCGATTGGAAAGTAAAGATTGCAAAATAGTAAACGAGATTTAAAGAGATGAAATATAATGGAAAAGAGATGTGATATAATGGAAAAGAGACCCGGGGTCCATAGGTTTTACTAGTGGCTTCTCTCGAGATAGCATGTATTATGGTGGGTGAACAAATTACTGTCGAGCAATTGATAGAAAAGCGCATAATTATGAAGACATCTAAGGCAATGATCATGAACATAGGCATCACGTCCGTGTCAAGTAGACTGAAACGATTCTGCATCTACTACTATTACTCCACACGTCGACCGCTATCCAGCATGCATCTAGAGTATTAGGTTCATAAGAACAGAGTAACGCATTAAGCAAGATGACATGATGTAGAGGGATAAACTCAAACATTATGATATAAACCCCATCTTTTTATCCTCGATGGCAACAATACAATAGATGCCTTGCTGCCCCTACTATCACTGGGAAAGGACACCGCAAGATTGAACCCAAAGCTAAGCCCTTCTCCCATTGCAAGAAAGATCAATCTAGTAGGCCAAACTAAACCGATAATTCAAAGAGACTTGCAAAGATATCAAATCATGCATATAAGAATTCAGAGAAGAACCAAATAATATTCATAGATAATCTTGTTCATAAATCCACAATTCATCGGATCTCGGCAAACACACCGCAAAAGAGTATTACATCGAATAGATCTCCAAGAACATCGAGGAGAACTTTGTATTGAGAATCAAAGAGAGAGAAGAAGCCATCTAGCTAATAACTATGGACCCGAAGGTACTCACACTTCATCGGAGAGGCAATGGTGTTGATGTAGAAGCCCTCTGTGATCGATTCCCCCTCCGACAGATCACCGGAAAAGGCCCCAAGATGGGATATCACGGGTACAGAAGGTTGCGGCAGTGGAGAAGTGGTTTCGTGGCTCCCTCTGATGTTTCTAGGGTATAAGAGTATATATAGGCAAAAGAAGTATGTCGGTGGAGCTACGAGGGGCCCACGAGGGTGGAGGCGCGCCTAACCCCTCGGGCGCGCCCTCCTGCCTCGTGGACGCCTCATGGCGTTTCTACTTCAACTCCAAGTCACGAGAAAGATCATCGCGAAGGTTTCATTCCGTTTGTACTCCGTTTGGTATTCCTTTTCTGCAAAACTCTAAAATAGAGAAAAAACAGAAACTGGTACTGGGCCTCTGGTTAATAGGTTATTCCCAAAAATAATATAAAAGAGCATATTAAAGCCCATTAAACATCCAAAACAGATAATATAATAGCATGGAACAATCAAAAATTATATATACGTTGGAGACGTATTAGGAACCAAGTAGATCCTCGTTGTATGCCGGTAATGTTGAAGATACAACCCGAACTTCTCCCAGTTAAAGGGCCGAACCTCATCCCAGATATTTGTCGGCGCGGTAGTCCATTCGTCAACGTAAGGGGTAATGTTCTGAAGACAATAAGCCCTGGTCTTGTCTCCTTCTAGGCGACTATACCTGAGATTGACATGCGCGTTACATGATTAGGTAAATTCTGAATGCAGAGCTGAGAACTAAAATAGTATTGCTACTTACATGTGCATGTGTTTTGGTAAGTGTGGAATATCTGGAATACCAGGCTCTTGACATAGACCGAACTGTCTCAACACCCTATGTAGAGCCATATCCTCAACCGTCACGTCAAACACCAACCTGGCCTTGGTCATCCAATAGTGTTGATCTCTAGTGCACATTCCAGAAATCCCAACTGGGCACCTCGATGATATGGCCTGATGCGAGTATGGCTCCCAGATGACTTGATCCTCATGCAAACTATCAATCCGCGCTATGAAGGGTGGGTAGCAGCCCCTAACCTGGCTATGTGCAAACTGTCTCTGTGCATGAAAACAAATAAGCATTAGTAATACTATTGAATGGCAAGGAATAATCAAATTAATTGTTACTTAATATAGAAGTACCTCTCGCTGTGCCCAAACAGATCCCATAGTAGGCAAGTCGTCGATAACAGGCACATAAGCCCAGCTAAGTTCTCCAAACCAAAAGGTTTATCAACGTAGACATAGGGTCGTCCAATAGGGAATCTCTCGTATGACCAGAGCTGCAACAATAATGGACATCCAACAAGACTAGATTTTCTAGACTTCAACAAGCAAGCTTTGCACAGGCCTCTGTACGTAGCCGCTAACACAACAGAACCAAAACTCATCTGCAGAATATCCCCAGGGCAATGTGCGTCAGCTATCTCTCATGCAATACCGATGAGTCATGCATCGACAGTGGTCACGTGGTTCTCCATAAACATCTACTTTCCGAACAGCCAAAGAATATATGCCTCTAGGAACCGGTCAATCTGTGCCTCTGACAACTGAACATTGGGATATCCTAACGAGACAATCTACATAGAAACATAATAATTGTATGAACATCGGGCAACTAAGAAAACAACATTTGTTTAAGTGGCCGTGAAGGTTACCTGAAACTGGCCCAACCATCTAAAAAGAGGCCCGTGAGGATCGTTGTTTATGGCCGTAGCAGTTGGCACCGCAGCCAAAAAACGGGCCTGCATCGATGCTTGCCAACCAGATTCTACCTCTAAAGGACCTATGGTAGCACCGGCCAGAGGTAATCCCAAAAAGTAAGACACATTATTTAAAGTAGGCGCCATCTCTCCCCAGGGAAAGTGAAACGTATGTGTCTCTGGTCTCCATCTATCTACTAAGCACTTAAGGAGTGATTTGTCGTAAGAGAAACGTTTCACTTGCCTCTTGTGTAACTGCAATGGTTCACCTGCCTCATCTAAGTCCGGACCATCAACCCACTCATCCAATGTACCCTCAACCAGCCATGCCAAGGGTAGAAGTCCAGCCCAACTTAACCTACACAATAAAGAGATTGTAGCATACTGTTAGCGACTATGAAAAGTATGTCAAACATAGTAAGTCATTATATGGATTCCATTATATGCACACATACCTATCAACCCATGAATGGTGTATCATCCAGTTGGACTTTGGGGTGCGAGTGACCAACACGTCTAAGTTCTTGTCCGCTTCCATAAGGGTGCTCCGGTGCTTCCTATTGATGTTACCATTAAGCAACACATACGAAGACATATCTGCAATTCAAATAACAAATCTCAGGTGCAAATAAAACATAGTACAAACATATTACAAATTAAAACATAGTTCTGACATATTACAAATTAAAACATAGTCCTGACATAAAAAATTAAAACATAGTCCTGACATATTACAAATTAAAACATAGTCCGGATGTATTACAAATTAAAACATAGTCCTGACATATTACAAAGGAAGACACATTATATAGCTTGTGAGTTATTTCTTCCTCGTCCGCCCCTTCGGCCTTGACTGCCACGACCACGTCCGCCTCTTACTCCTGTTGTCGCAGTCGTTGATGTGGAAGCACTCGTCCATGTGGAAGCACCATCTTTGTACAGGTCAGGACAATATTTCATCATATGCCCATAAGTCGCGCATAACAAACATTGTATGGTTGCTCCACCAGCTTCAGATTGGTCCATATCGTTGCGGATGTGACGGGCCTTTCGTCTGCCCCTACTTGTTCGGCGAAGTTCTGGATCTGGGATGTATACTCTCTCACCGTCGTTTACCTTGTTGAAATTGCCGACGACTCTAAACCCTGTCATCTCACATGTCCATGTGTTGAGTAATGCCTCTTTTAAATAGTATGAGGACACGAAGGAGATAGCGTCCAACTCAATCTGGCCACAGGCAGCCAATTCATGTGAGCAAGGTCGGTGCAACAACTTCGGTTTGTTGCATGTGCACTCACACGTTGGATAAAATTCTGTTCCAATTTTTACCTCGTGCGTCTTCACCTCATTTGCAGAACCAAAACCATCGATGGGAAGCTGAACCTCATACATCCTTTCCTGATTACCTATCAGTCTGACAGTGTGCTTCTTTGCTTTCTCTATCTTCTTTGCCATGTACTCCATGACACGACTACAATAAGGTGTGTTCTGATTATCTGCAATATGCTTCCTTGCTAACTCATGCCTTTCTCTGAAATATGTCAAAGTGCCATGGAATATGGCCTCCACTATAGCTGTAAGTGGCAATGCTCTATTCCCTCTAAGTACAAAGTTATACAACTCTGCAAGATTGGTTATCATGTGGCCATACCTAGCTCCATGGATGTCATGCAGCAAAGACCAATTCACAGGAGGCTCTATCCACTCGGAAAAATTCTTTATTGCCCTCCCCTTCTTTCTCTTAGTATTAGGAGGGTCAATTGTTGGCAAGTCACAGAGACCTATTGGCTCCTCTAGCTCCGCGATGAGTGCTGAAAATTTAACCTGATCTTGTTCCATTTTCTTCCTCGCGCGAACTTGATTCTTAGTAAACTCATCTAGTTTTGACCAAATAAATCCGTATTTGCACTGCTGGTTCTGCTTGCATAATTTTTTGAACAAGTTCATCAACCGCTTGTTCTTGAACTGTGAGAAATTTTTTGCCCCAAGATGGTGCATGCACCACCAGCTCTACAAGTCCTTCCAAGGTGTTGGTTCGTCAGCTGTAGGATTACTTAGTGTCTTCACGGCCTTCAATATACCAGCATGTCTATCATGAATGACACACACGTTTGGTCGGTCCTGCACGTTGGCAATTTTCACTTGCCGGAAGAACCATACCCAGCTAGGAAAGTTCTCACCCTCCAAAAATGCCATGGCAAGTGGGATGATTTGATTGTTCCCGTCGACACCAATAGCAGTCAGGATTTGCCCTCTGTACTGATCGGTCAGGAATGTACCATCCACAAACATAATAGGAGGACAATGCTGGAAAGTTTGGATGCACATAGCAAAAGAGAAGAATACTCGTTTCAACACCTTGAAATCTGGTATACTCGGCAACCTTGTGTGTTGTACGTTCACATTCGTGTCGGGATTCCTCTCCTTCAGTATGTCAAGGAGACGGACAACAATATCATATGAGTCAAAGAATGCCCCAAACCTTTCCTCCATAGCCTTCTGCTTAGCCCTCCAAGCCTTCCCATAAAGAATGACATAATTCCATTTGACCTTCACTGCTGTCTGGATGTGTTTTGCTTCCATATCTTTATTCTCAACTATCTCAGTATACATGAGTTGCGCAATGAGAGTTGAAGTCAGGTTAGGATTCTTCACCAGCAGGTTTTTCCTCACACAATTATATGGAACGACATTGGTGACAACCCAGTGGATGTCATACTTTGGCACGTGCCCGTGCACCTTCCCAGGACAACTTGTTTCAACACATTTCACGGTATAATTTGTTGGACTTGATATGTGTGTCCGAAAAACCCTCTGTGTAGACATAGCCCAGTTTATCACCACACACTTCAATTTTTTCTTTGTATCAAACATAGCCCCTATCTGGGCTTGGTTCAGATTATACTGCCATGGAGTCTCATGGCCCTCGTTGACCGTAAGGCCGGTGGATATGTCTCCCATGCAGAAGGAATCAGTACCTCCACTTCATCATCAGAATTTTCAGAATCCAGATCCTCCGCCAATCCATCCTTGTCCTCTTCCTCCATCAACCTCTGCATTGCATCCCCTTCCTCATCCTCATCAGCAAAACCCGAACCAGCTAATATTATCGGCTGACTACTCTGCCCAGTATATGGACCACAAACATTGTGTGGCACGTAGTCCGACTCTTTCTCAGGTTGGCTAGCATCCACATCGGGTGGCTGTGACCCGGATAAATCAATCTCATTAGCCACTTGACTACCCTGACTGGGTTCATACCCCCTGTGGAGTTCTACGATATTCTCCTCCTTCGCCATATGTTGCACAAGGGCATATGGGTGGATTCTTCAGTCTCGGCAACGTCTTAACAGGGTCAACCAATGCTGGCTCCTATCTATCGGCATCAACTCCCACTTGACATTTTTACAGGATTTGGTCCACAATGCTTGAATAGTGACGGAACATACTTGAGGATCCAACCCGAAACTAGTTGTCAACTAGTACATCAACTGTCTAATGTCCAGTCTGTCCGGGTCTGCTAGTGTCATGAAGCCATTTTTAAACTCGCTAAGATCAACCCCCAACTCATTATATCGAACATTACCAGCGCCGTAGTAAACAGTCAAATTTACTGATTCAGACATTTTCATCTGTCAGACATTATCATCTTCTCATTAATCACAATGAACACTAATATTACCCGCTACACTAACTAAAATCTGCTAAAATGCCACCACATACAAATTAACACTAACACAATTATTATTATCCGCTACACTAACACAATTATTACTCCACTAAAATGCCACCACATACAAATTAACACTACAATTCGCAATATGATTTATCTACACTAACTAAACTATGCAACTCAGAGAAAATTTGTGAGGACATGATTATACCTTAGCGGAGTGCTTGCACCACCGAACAACGACAGCACCGCCCCCTCGAAGACCGGAGGTTCAACTCCGGATACAACCCAAGCTGCACCTCCTCCTCCACAGCTGCTGCTCCTCCTCATCACCACCTCCTTCTCCACTGCACCTCCTCCACCCCACCATGGCTCCTCCTCCCCAAACTATCCCATAGCAAAAAAAAACACCATCGGCCGTCAGAGAATGCTATGATCTATCTATTCTGTGCCTTGGATGTGAAAATGGGTGGAAAACGGAGGAGATCGACGCGGGTTGGCTTTGTCTACAGAGAAGAACGAGAGAGAGAGAGGGGGGGGGGAGGGAGGAAGGGAGAGAGAGGGAGAGAGAGAGAGAGAGAGAGAGAGAGCTCCAAAAACAGAGGCGAGCACGGAAGGAAGGAGACGAGCGCGACGGCCTTATCCAGACCTTTTCGGTCAAGTGTTGGCCGAAAAGCTTTTCGGCCGCTGGTAGGCCGAAAACGGGCCTTTCCGGCCATGCGTAGGCCGAAGCTACTATTTTTGGCCTGCCCGTCACAGACGCCACCTCTTCGGCCCAAGTAGGCACCTTTTCGGCCCAGGCACGGCCGAAAACCCCTTTTCGGCCAAACCCTGGCCGAAAACTCCCTCTTCGGCCAACACGAGGCCGACAGGGTCATACTTTTGATTTATTTATTTATTTGCATTGTCTGCTATAGTTTCTGAAATTGCTATAAATAGAGTGATAGTTTTGAAAAAAAATCCGTGATCTAGTGGAAGCCATGTTGGGTACAAGTTGCACCAAACCATGGGGATGTCCCAAGTTTTGACGACGGTTTAGTCAGGGCCATCAGGAGGCTCGAGGAGGCCCTGCAGCTGCAGTGGGCCACTATTACTCCCGAAACAGTGCAGCTGCAGTGGGCCACTTCCCTGTGCCCACCAAGATCAACACAGGGGACTGTACTTTGCTATTATATTTCAATTCCTTCAGCTCACTGGAGATACACTGAACTACCCAACAGGTCAAGATCCTTTCAACATAAATTCACGGCCAAGACTAGAAAAGAATTTGAATCTCTGTAGGGTTTTTAAACTGCTTCAACACTCAGACAGGAAACCAAGCCACCGAGAAAGATCGACACAGGGAACTGTCTTTGCTATATTCCGCATGGTCGCATGTTAGACTATTTCAATTCCTTCAGCTTGCTCAAGATGCACTGAACTACCCAAGATGTCAAGATCCTTTTTTGAATATAAATTCACGGCTAGGCAAATTTTGCTCTGGAAACCAGGACATACCGTCCACACCAAATGACCATTGCCATGAAAAAGAGTTAAAATCACCGAGTTCATGACTTGGAAAAGAACTTGAAGCTTTCTAGTTCTTTTTACTGCTTTAACACTCAGACCAGAGTTGATTACACACACATGCATGTATGACAGTCACTGCCAAACAGTTTTACGAACAAAAGACTTGTGGCAGGCAACAACAGAAACTGTTTAATCCAATTTGAATCTGATATCCGAGTGAAATTCAGGTAGCATTCTACAAGTTTCTGGGTATAGGGGAAAATGAAATGGACACAAGTAGCATCCTTGGGGCCAACTCTAATCAATTCAACTACGAGTTGCTGATTCTACAACCTACAAACTGATAACAAATTTATCTGCCATGACCACATGCCGCTCTGTGTTACGGAACACCAAGAACAGTTCTATTATAAAACAATATTTCAGGGAAACAGACAAAAGAAAACAATTCTTGTAATACATTGTTAAAAGGGCATGGATTTTACTCCTACAGTATCAGCATGATAGATGCGGAAAAAATAACAACCAGTTTCGTATAGCTAGTCCATCAAGGCACCAGCCGCCTAATATCGGGAACTGAACACAAGTATACCAAGTCACTGACAAGCACCAAAAGAGCTAGGTGCGAATATATCCAAATTTTAGTTAAAGCACTCCGTATACAAGCTAAATCATTCTATTAGCTGGCCATATGCAGCAAGAACCACCCTGGGAGAAACACATGCTCAAAAAATCAAAAGCTTCTGCAATAAATAAACAAAGACAATTCCCAAAACTTGCTAGTAAAATAGTACTATGTGTACTAGAGGAGTCTTATTAGATACACAGATGCATATTAAGAATTCCATTTTACTATAATATTATATTATGACTAGTTTCAAGATTCCACCAAGGCATCAACTGCTTAATATTGCAAAACCAAATGCAAATTATAACAAGTCACAACTAAGCCAACAGAAAATACAATTATAACAAGTCACAAAACTGAAGAGATTGTGCAATAAAAAGAAATGGGAAATAAGAAAAATTGCACTCTTAAAAAGAAGAGGTTGTGCAGTAAAAAAGAGGAAAACAAGCGAATTGCTATCGTCAATTACCAGATCTTTGCTAGATGTATGTATAAAGGGAGTAGAAGTGCATGTTCGAAATTCAGTTTATTCAAAGGTCATTATAGATACTTCTCCAGGCACAAAAGGTACATACAAACTAGGGAGCCCTGGTTTCTCTCAACAAAGGATGAACACAAACAGAATAATGAGCCCTAGCAGCCAATGCAACATAGCAGTATTCCACAGAAAGTTTGCAGCAGATGAAAATCCAAACTTGCATAAAACTCATTAGGTTCAGCATTGTGCCGTTTGGCCCTTCACCATGGCGAGAGTGCACGGAGTGTCTTCCTGCGAAACATGTAATGCATCATCGATGCTAGAGATCTGAAAAACAAACCATGGAAGAAGGTATATTTGTTGAGCCAGCAACGCTCACCGTTAGGGCTCAATATCAGCCAGTGACGACCTCTAGCCCATGAAAGGGACAGAGTGGCTGCTATGATGTGCACCAGGATGCGGCTCTTTCTCCAAAATGACATTGGCCGGCGCCAACGTGACAGTGGATGATGGTGGTGCTGTTTGCCCCGATGCTAAACTTTGCTTGACGGCCTCAATTAGATCAGGCCACATTTCCATGACTTGGGCTGTCGCCATGGCTTTGGCTTTCACCTCGACTTCCTCTCTCATTTCTTCTTTAAGTTCTTCTCTCATTCCAGCCAATCTGGATTCGAAACTAGCTCGGCCGGCTCTCCTTCTCTGCCTTGCAAGCTCGCGGTCTTCGGGATAATGCCTGTCCCATTTTTCGTTGAGCCCGACGCCGTTCACACGACCATAAGCCGGCCTCGTTTTCGGGTCCTTGCCGAGCACCACGTTGATCGACCTGTTCAGAGGGTCGTCCCACCTTGCCGAGGACTCTGACTCCTGGGAGCTTTGAGATTCGACATGATACTGCCTCTACAATAGGGAGCTGACCATTTAGAAATGTGACTACTCGGAAAGAAATCTACTTAACAAAAAATAA
This sequence comes from Triticum timopheevii, assembly GCA_963921465.1. Lineage (NCBI taxonomy): Eukaryota > Viridiplantae > Streptophyta > Magnoliopsida > Poales > Poaceae > Triticum > Triticum timopheevii. The sequence continues at coordinate 6,659,592 of OY997274.1, read as the reverse complement.
GCAGGTTAATCAATTACCAGGAGTTCCTTGACTTTCGCCGTTTTCTCGTCCAAGACCCATGTCTTAGTCGCTTCATCATATTTGCACCGGCCCCTGATGTAATCATTTTCACGCGGGTTTTCAAATTCCTTGAAGGGGTTTGGTATGCCTGCTGCAGCAAACTCAGCGTCCTGCTTGTCCCACTTCGGCTTCTTCCCTGGGTAACCACGGCTTCCAAGGGTGTGGTTACCAATGTTCCTTGCCCGCATTTCCTTCCCCCATTTTTCCATCTCCTTGACTTCAGGGGTCTCGCAGTGCTGCTTGAACAGGTTCCAGTCCTCCTCAGAAACCGAAGGCCACTTCTTTTTTATCTCGGTTTCGTAATCTTTCTCAAGGTATTCGCTTTTGGCTTTGGATTTCCATGTACTCAAAAGCTTGGTCCACTTGCAGAGGGCTGTGTTATTTACCGGAGTGGTCTCGTCTAGGGACTCATCCGGGAACTTGTAATGAGTGTGCAACTTCGATATGAGGAGTGCTCGCAAATTCTCGTTGGCTTTCGACCGGAGATTGGTTTCATTAATGCTCACGGTTTCGCGAAGGATGCAGCCTAGGCCATTACTGTAACCTTGTTCGGCCTTCTTGGGACTAAGAGGTAGACCCACCTCAGACACTCGGTTGATAACAATCCTATCGGTGCCAAGCATGTTTCGGCGCCTAGGTTTCCGTTGCTTTTTAGGTTGTCCAGCTGCCTGGTCCCCTTGGCCGGTCCCTTCGTCGCGATCGGTCGCATCTTCAGGATTTGTGGCGGTGCCAGACTCATCATAAACAGTGGATGTGTAGTCATCCTGCCCATCCATGTATGTGCCCAAGGCGTCGGGACCGCCATGACGTGATGACGGTTCTACAGCCTCATCGCTCGCGCTTATCGTCCGTGAAGAAGAGGCTGCGGCGGAGTCGTTTCCAGACATATCTGTAAATTGTCAAATAAAAGAATTAAGCTACAAAAAATGTAACTACATACAAAAAATGCTATAGAATCTATAATTACTGAAAATTTCTCAGAACTAAATATTTGCTAGGAACTAGAACTAAAAATCCCCCTATTATCGGATTGGATTGTCCTTGTGTTATCAATGGCTTAACCATATAATGCTCTGCAGGTGTCTTCAGCTGGGACAGATAGCAATCAGTTGGGCTTTGGGCTATAAGGATGTTATTCCGTCTAGTTTCAGTAGGCTACTAAGACATGTCATGTCCATATCTTTAGTTGAAGATTTATCTACAGCTTCAAGCAGTGGGACCTAATCATGAACTAGATAATCTCATTGTAAGAGATTTTCTGGATGACTCCTGAGGAAATAACTAGCAGCAGTTATGATAGCCCTTTTCACCAAAAGTACGAATTAGGGGGGACTTACAATCCGGTGATGCCTCCATGTGAGTTGGTTTTTTGTCACCCTGCAACCCTATCTATGCCTACACCTCTACCACTGTACAGCTACAGGTCTCTAGGTAATCTATTCGGTAGTACTGTACAGCTACACCTCTACTAAACGCTCTGTTCCAGCGCCCAGTAACCATATTACCGCGCAGCTACAAGTCTTAGCTAATCTACTCGGTGATTAACTACCGATGTGGAACTAGAGTCTTGTACTTACCGGAGTGCCCACTGGTCGGCGCATTCCCCCTGCTACAGGCGCGCATGAGTAGAGGGCGCTGGGGCGACGGCAACGCGGTCTCCGATGCGTGCGCCCTCCTACTCCTCGTCTCCGGCACCATGACAGGATAGTCGCCTGCTGCAGCGAACTCAGTGTCCTGCTTGTCCCACTTTGGCTTCTTCCCTGGGTAACCACGACTGCCAAGGGTGTGGCTACCAATGCTCTTAGCCCACATATCCTTTCCCCATTTTTCCATCTCCTTGACTTCAGGGGTCTCACAATGCTGCTTGAACAGGTTCCAGTCCTCCTCGGAAACCGAAGGCCACATCTTTTTTATCTCGGTTTCGTAATCTTTCTTAAGGTATTCGCTTTTGGCCTTGGATTTCCAACTACTCAAAAGCTTGGACCACTTGCAGAGGGCTCTGTTATTTACCGGAGTGGTCTCGTCTAGGGACTCATCCGGGAACTTGTAATGAGTGTGCAGCTTCGATATGAGGAGAGCTCGCAAATTCTCGTTCGCTTTCGACCTGAGATTGGTATCATTAATGCTCACGGTTTCACGAAGGATGCAGCCTAGGGCATTCCTGTAACCTTGTTCGGCCTTCTTGGGACTAACAGGTAGACCCGCCTCAGACACTCGGTTGATAACAATCCTATTGGTGCCAAGCTGGTTTCGGCGCCTAGGCTTGCGTTGCCTTTTGGGTTGTCCAGCTGCCTGGTCCCCTTGGCCGGTCCCTTCGTCGCGATCGGTCGCGTCTTCAGGATTTGTGGCGGTGCCGGAGTCGTCATGACCCGTGGATGTGTAGTTGTTCTGCCCATCCTTGTATGTGCCCAAGATGTTGGGACCGTCATGACGTGACGACAGTTCTACAGCTTCATCACCCATGTTTAGCATCTGCGAAGAAGAGGCTGCGGCGTAGTTGTTTCCAGATATATCTACACATTGTCAAATAAAAGAATTAAGCTACATAAACTGTAACTACATATAAAAATGGTATAGAATTACTAAAAAATATCTATGAATTTATAATTACTAAGAATTTCTAGGAACTAAATATTTGCTAGGAACTAATTACCTATGAACTAGAATTAAAAGAACCCTTTTATGGGATTGGATTGTTGTTAGGTTATCTATTGCTTGATCATATAATGCTCTGCAGGTGTCGCAGCTGGGAGAGATAGCAATCAGTTGGACTTTGGGCTATAAGGATGTTATTCCATATAGTTTCACTAGTAGGCTACTAAGACTTGTCATGTCCATATCTTTATTTGAAGATTTATCTACAGCTTCAAGCAGTGGGACCTAATCACGAACTAGATAATCTCATTGTAAGAGAATTTCGGGATAACTGATGAGGAAATAACTAGCAGCAGTTATGATAGCCCTTTTGACCAAAAGTACCAATTAGGGGGTACTTACAATCCAGTGATGCCTCCATGGCTCTGTTTAACTGCATATCATTTTGTACCGAACTTGCCAGATGCTGGAATCTGCTCTTGACATCCTCATTAACCTTACCTGTCAGAAACACCATCAATTGGGCATTTCAGCAGAACATATACTTCTGAATATATCATGACAATTTGACAGCTTTATTCGAAGATTTATCTACAGCTTCAAGCAATGGGACGTAATCACAAACTAGACAATCTAATAGTAAGATATTTTCCAGAAAAACAGCTTGGGTCATCTTAAAATCAGAAGGATATATAAATATCATACATGTGAGTTGGTTGTTTGTCACCCTGTGACCCTAGACATCTATGCCTACACCTCTATCACTGTACAGCTACAGGTCTCTAGGTAATATCTTCGGTGATTACGACTACCGACGCGATGCGGGACTAAAAAGATTTATTTACAGTGGTAATACAGTCTTCCACTTACCGGAGCGGCCACTGGTCAGGGCCTCCCCCCTGGTTCCGCCGGGTGTGAGTCGAGTGCGCTGCAACGATGGCAACGCGGTCTCTGACGGGCATGCCTCCCTCGCCCTCCTCCTCGTCATCCGCGGAACGACGACAACAGGGTCTTGGATGGGCGTGCCTCCCTCGTCCTCTCTGGTCGCTGCCTTTAACTGCATAACATCATTTTGTGCCGAACTTGCCAAATGCTGGAATCTGCTCTCGACATCCTCATTAACCTGACCTGCCAAAACAGCATCAATTGGGCATTTCAGTAGAACATATACTTGATAATATATATCATGAAAAATTGACAGCTTAAAGAAAATCTAGAGTCCACGTTTTCAACCGACTCAGGAGCACTATCACTTACAGAAAGCACAGACCAGTCGACCTTACATGCCAGCAAATCCTGTCTGGCACAAGGGCTTGACTTAATGCCATAAATACCACTACATATATTCATATCATACATACATATGACCCCTCCTTGATGCTATAAGCACCACTAACCACACTGCCAGAGAAAATGAAACCTCCTCAATACCTCTTTGATACTTACTATACGCATCAGAAGTTCCAACCATGTATAAAAGTGCCCCTTCCTCTTATGGGACTGGATTGCTCTTGGGTTATGTACAGCTGGCTTATTAGTTATAGCCATGTAAAAAAGCTCTGCAGGTGTGGCAGCTGGGAGAGCCAGCAATCAGTTGGACTTTGGGCTATAAGGTTGTTGTCTTCCATCTAGTTTCAGTAGTAGGCTACCAAGTAACACTCTTTTCTTTTCTTGAGAATGCTACCAAGTAATAAGACTTATCATATCCATATCTTTATTTGAAGACTCATCTGCAGCTTCAAGCAGAGGGGCCTTGTCAGAATGTAGACAATCTAACCGCGAGAGATTTTCTGGGAAATGAAATAGCGATAAATCACTTTGGCCATCTCTTGAAATCAGAAGGATACATATATCATACATGTGAGTCGGGTTCCTAGCTTAATAAAAAACAAATAAAAGAAGCATCACTGGAGTAGGAGAAGAGCATCAGTATATATTAATTTTATTATCTCCTGATTACTCCCCACTTAACCCTAGGCACCTAGCCTCTGTTACTGCGCAGCTACAGGTCCCCAGTTAATCTACTCGGCGATGCGGAACTAGAGAGGCTTGTGCTTACCGGCGCGGCCACGGGTCGGCGCATCCCCCCTGCTTCCGGCGCGCGTGAGCCGAGGGCGCTGCGCCGGCGGCGGCGGCGACGCGGTCTCCGATGCGCGCGGCTCCCTCGCCCTCCCGCTCCTCGTCTCCGGCGCCATCACAGGATAGCCCCCGCCCCGGCCGGCCGGCCGCTCCGCGGCTTGGCGACGGACGGCGGGAGACCGGGGATGGGATGGGGATCCACCGGCGGGGCAGAGCACCCAGAGCAGAGCTCCGCACTGACTGAACTACTTTTTTTTTTCTTTTAGGACACCCGCACTGAACTGGTAGCATTATTTCCTTTTTGATTGAGAAAAAAAAACTACGCGGCGCATTCAGTCTTGGCCCAAGCAGAATAAGCGTGCGCCCCATCCGCTTGGCAGGACGAGGCCCAAACCTTTTTTTTTCAAATGATATAAGGGCCACACGTTAGATGGGTGGCACGGGAGCTCCTATTCGACGCGTTTTGCGTCGAACAGCCACTCGACGCACGAAGGCACCCCGCGAGTGGGCCAGCCCAATAGTGGGCGCTGTAGCGAGCGCGCCTGTTTAGGGCAGCGATGTTAAAAAAAATGAGAGCACGCTAAATCTTCCTGGGATTCAAACTTTGGAAGTCCTTCTTAAGTACGAGAGAAGCTAACCAGTGGAGCTAACAAACTTTCGTGTAAATATTGGAGCGTGATCTTATAAGAACCAATCTCAAAGCAGAATCCAGACAGTTTTTGAATTTTTTTGAACTTTATTTGGAAATTGTGTTTTTTTACAACGAACAATGTTTGAAAATCCGATGATTTATTGAAGACCTCGAACAGTTTTTCAAAATTTCAAAAATAAAATAAAAACGATTTTTCAACAGAAAGAATTTTGAAATTCCTGAACATTTAATGAAAATGCGAACATTTATTGAATTTTGAGAACAAAAAATTGATAATGGAAAAAAAAATTGGCAAGTGCAAACATTTTTTAGAATGGGAACATTTTTGAAAAACTCAAACATTTATTGCATTCTGAGCACAAAATTTGATAGTGGAAACTCTATTTGAATTGTTGAACCTTTTTCAAAGGTCCAGAACATTTTTTGAAAAGACAAACAATATTTGAATTTGTGAGAAAATTTATAAAATTCTGAACAATTTTTGATAATGGAACATTTTTGAATTGTTGAACAATTTCGGAGAAGCAGGAACAATTTTTGAAATTCCTGAACATTTTTTATAATGCAAACATCATTTCAAAACAGGGACAATTTTTAATATTCTGAACATTTTTGTAAACATGAACTTTTTTGCATTATGAGCAAATTTCTTAAAATGGGAACAATTTTTGAAATTCCAGAACATTTTAAAAAATGCAAACATCATTTGAAAACAAGGACAATTTTTAGTATTCTGAACATTTTTGTAAACATGACTTTTTCGCATTATGAGCAAATTTCTTAAAACGGGAACAATTTTTGAAATTCCCGATCATTTTTAAAAATGCAAACATCATTTGAAAACAGGGACAATTTTTAATATTCTGAACATTTTTTTAAACATGAACATTTTTTGCACTATGAGCAAAAAAAATTAAAATGGGAACAGATTTTGAAATTTCTGAACATTTTTAAAAATGCAAAAAACATTTGAAAACAGGGACAATTCTTAATATTCTGAACATTTTTGTAAACATGAAAAAATTTCGCATTATGTGCAAAGTTTTTAAAACAGGAACAATTTTTTGAATCACGGACATATTTTGAATTTTTAGAACAAATTTTGAAATGAAGAAAAATTCTGAAAATCACAAAAAAATTGAATCACGGACAAAATTTGAACACGTGACCAACATTTCGAAAATAAGGACATTTTTTGAATTTATGATCAGGTTTTCAATACAAGAACAAAAACATTCCAAAGAATTTCTGAAAAACAAGAACATTTCTTGAAATTCCTGAACAAATCTAAAAATGGAAATTATTTTTGAATTTATGAAGAGTTTTTGAAAAAGTACGTCCATTTTTATAACTTTTGAAATTTTCTATAAGCACGAACATTTTTAAGTTTCCGAACAATTTTCAAAACATGAACTCTTTTAAAAACTTGAAACATAAAAAGAAACGAAAAAGAAAAAAGAAACAAAAAACGAAAAGAAAAGAAAAAGAGAAAGTAGGAAAATAAAAAGAAAAACGAAAAAAGAAAAAACGAAAAACCAGAAAGAAAAAGGAAAACCGGTTCCCAACACCAAAAAAACGGAAAGAAGACTCTAGAAAGTTCCCAAAACCGGAAAACACTGCAGCACGTAAATGGGCCCGGCCCAGGTCATCGTTCGTTCCTTACCTCTGTGCGAAAGACCGACACTTTGACGCAACGTGCGTCCAATAGGAGATTCCGGGTGGCACTCCACGGATTTAAAAACTGATCATGCATTTAAATAAATGTTTGTGAATTTAAAAAATTATTCACCAATTTCCCCCCAAAAAAATGTCCGTCGATTCTAGAAATGTTCGCCTATTCAAGAAAATGTTTTATAAACAGTTCACAATTTTCAAAAATGTTTGCAAATACTATACAATTTTTGTGAATTAATTTTTTCATGATTTTAGAAAATGTTCGAAAATCTGTAAAAATATTCATAAGTTTTAAAAAAATGTTCATGACTTTGAAAAAATTGTTCACGATTTCACAAAAATTAGAGTGATAGTGTATCCCGATGATGCAGCAAAATGTGGCCATGAGCACTGGAGATTATAAAAAAAATCTTCCGTTGCAAGCACAGGCCATTTTGCTAGTAAATATCTAAAAGTAGAATATTTGCGTTCATTCTCATTTGGATTTTCAATATTAGAAACATTCTCGCAGGCACCCAAATTTGTAGAATCATCAACGACAACATCAGATTGTTCCATGGCACCCTTTTGAGCTACAATGAATTTATGTACAAGTCAGTTCTTTTTCCTTTTCACAATCAGATAAATGCTTTTTCGGCAACATGCTTACCGAAAAAAGGAGAGAGAACACCTGGATTCTTGAATCTTGGTCTTGGTCTCTTGGAGTAAATTAGAAGAAATCCCACGCTGCTCCGGCTATCCACTAATCCAAGTTCAAGCAATGCACAACAGAAATATCTATCTGACTGCAATGTCATACAACAAGTAAGGAATCAAGTAAGTCAAACATTCTTACATCAATTCATCATTACATAAAATAGACAAGGGAAAAGTTGAGATGCAAAATGTTACAAGGAACTGCTTGCCTCGGACGGTTGGACCTTGACCACGACCCTAACGATGGATGTCAAGGCTGCGGGCTGCTGCTCTCCGCATTCCTGCCAGGGCACAGGGAGTGTGGTCGCTGGCCGGCTCACCTAGTGTCGGAGTAATGGGCCACGGGTAGGCTGACCCGGGATCCTAGATCTTTCAAGACATCGGGGCAGGCCGCGCCCCTTCAGCTGAGTCCCAGCTGGCGACCTCCAGAGAAGCCGAGTCCCCACAGGCGATCTCCAGAGAGGCCGAGTCCCAGCTGGCGATCTCAGAAAGCCGACTCCAAGGCAATCCGACTCCGAGCTGGTGACCTCCAGAGAGGCCGACTATGGGAGTCGGCCCACGACACTTCACAAAGCCCGATGCGGGGTACGGTCACGACATGGCCGTCCCCCCATGCCTACGAGGGACTGGCATGGCTACAGTGAGCCGTATCGTCAGAAGATCTCCGGCGAGGCGCTGCACTGTTGCCATGCCTGCCCTGACCTCAGCCACAGTGCGCGACGCACTGTGCCCACGACGCCGGCCTGTACGGCCCGAAGACCGCGCGGCCACCTGTCAGTGGGTAGACCGAAGGCGGCCAGAGCGCCCGAAGACGGCCCTGCGGGAGTTGGCCTCCCCGGAGTCGGCCGTCTCCCCTCCAGGGCCCCACGAGCCATTAACCAGATTGGATGGGGAATGGCGACAGTGATCGCCCGATAGACGGCGGCACTGTCGCCATGACCCGATGACCAAGCCTGCGTCATCAGAAGCGCCGCACAGTGTCTGGCCTGTCCGCGGGACCCACCAGTCGGCGGGCCCCAGAAGCCGGCAGGAAGGACAGCGGCATGAGAGACAGACGGCTGGGACCCGCCCCAGCCGGATTACCATTGTATCCCCGGAGGGTAGGCCTATATAAACCCCCCGGGGCACCCATGCAAAGGGTTCGGACCTTGATAGAGATAGACACATAGCCCAGGGAGGAGAGAACTAGCCTCGCTCTCTCCTGCCTCCCGATACAGCTCTAGGAGCATCATTGTAGTCACCTTGATATAGTGACCATGCAGAGACCCCGCAGAGCAGCAGTAGGGGTGTTATCTCCCCGGAGAGCTCCGAAGCTGGGTAAGATTCGCCGGCGTGCATGTCTACGCCTTATCTCGTTTCCAGGCACCGGCGACGTTCTACTCGCCCCCACCATGATAAGCCATCCTTTGACATATGTCGCACCCAACCCCCGACATTTGGCGCCCACCGTGGGGCGAGGTGCACCGTCGTTCGGAGATCTGTTCTGGACGGGAACCCTCTTCCTCCTTGGCGAGCGCAGCCAGCCAGGCTCGCCAGATGGAGTCTGCATCGACACGCTGCGCGGCGCTGAGGCCGCCTGCGCCGCGAGCAGCCTCGCCGAACTTATCGGCGAGGTACGCCTCTCCGACGAACTCGCGTCCGACGCGGGCACGAGTGGCCCCGAGAGCCTTCTCGCAGGTCTCCTCGACCAACTCCACGTCGCCGGCGAGCCTGCCGTAGATTTGGAGTCCATAGGCTCCACCGACCCGATGCTGGTCGACTCCGACGCCGTGTCGCTTGACATCTTCCCCACCGACGTGGTGGTCTACGACGAGCCGCTTCCGTATGAGGAGAGCGGCGGAAGCGCCGTCACGGAGGTGCTCGTCATCAGCCACGGCGAGCACCCCGACGAAGAGGCCCAGGACCCGCTGGCTGCGGCCCTGCAAGACCTAACCGCGCCCCTTCCAGAGGACGCAGACGCTGAGACGCTGGAGACGCGCCGCCTTCAGATCATCGAAGGCGCCAAGAAGCTGGCAAGCATGAGGCGCTTGTCAGAGGCATACCAGCGCGAGATGGATCGCGCCGTAGGCGGCTCGCCGGCTCCAACTGGGCCGAGCCGTCTAGGTGCGGTCCGGCAGCGCGGCGCAGCCATCGCCGACTTGCTCGGGGCAAAACGCCCCGTGTACGCCACCCCAGCGGAGAATATCCGCGCCGCCCAAGCGGCAACTGACGAGCTGAAGAACTTCGAGGGCGAAGAGCGCCGTGTGATGACAGAGCAAGTCCAACAGCTCCTTGACGCGGTTGCTGCGCAAAACGCGGCCTGCGGCCGCGTGGATGCGCTACAGCAGCCAAACGACGACTTGCCTCCCCGCCGAGATCAAGGCGCGACCTCTCGGACGTCGACTGGCGGAGTCCGCGGAAGGAAAGATAAGGAGCCGGCTGTCAGTCACAGTCGGACTCATATCACCATCGAGCGCGACCAAGACGGCCGCCCGAGAGCAGTAGAGCGGCGGGACGACTACCTGCCACCCTCGCCCAGAAAAGAGCGGCGAGTTTCCCCACCGCCTGTTGAGCATCCGACTCTCGGAGATCGCCTTGGCCGCCGAGAGGGAGTCGGAGAGAATGATGCCCGTCATCGGATCGACCGACTCCACCGATCCCTGGCGCTGGAAGAAGAAGACGAGCTGGGTCCGCCTTGCTTCGGGCCCCGCATCAGAGACGAGCCCTTCCCCAAAGGGTTCACGCTCCCCCGAGACACACCCAAGTACACCGGCTCCGTGAAGCCGGAGGACTGGCTGATAGACTACTCCACAGCCGTCAGCATAGCGAACGGCAACAAGCGAGTTGCCGTGAAGTACATTCCTCTCATGCTCCAGGGCACGGCGCGGACATGGCTGAACAGTCTGAAGCCCCGCAGCATCAACAGCTGGGTCGACTTCACCGAAGCCTTCATCCGCAACTTCACGAGCACGTACAAGTGACCTCCCAAGCCGCGCCAGCTCTCCTTGTGCGTGCAAGGCCCTGATGAATCAACACGCGACTACCTCACGCGCTGGGGAGAGCTTCGAAACTCCTGCGAGGGCATGCACGAGGTGCAGGCTATCGAGTACTTCACTGCTGGGTGCCGAGAAGGCACCCTCCTCAAGCACAAGCTCCTCTGCGACGAGCCAGAGACCCTCGACGAACTGCTAGTCATAGCAGACAAGTACGCCACGGCCGACTTGTCCATGAAGACGGAGATTCAAGTCAACGCGGCTGGCAAGGTGACTCCCCAGGCTCCCCGAACTCCGGCTGGAGACACCAGTCGGCGGCAGCAACAGAGCGACAACAAGCGCAAGGCCCAGCAGCCAACTTCCAACAGTCGGCAAGTGGCGACAGTTGAAGATCAACAGCCGGAGGGGCAGCCTCCGGCCAAGCGGCAGAAGGGCGGCAAGTCCAATTGGTTGCCGGCTTTCTCCTATGAGCAGACTTTGGATGGTCCTTGCAAGTTCCACAGTGGCGCGAAGCCGTCAAACCACACCACCAGAAAGTGCCACTGGCTCACCAGGATCGCCAAGGGAGACGGCCTCACTCCTCCACCGCCTGCTGGGCCGCCGCCTCCGTCGCCGCCCCAGCAGCCGGCGGCCCGGCCAGTCGGCGCAGTACAGGACGAGTTCCCAGAAGAGCACGGAGCCTACGTAGTGTTCACCAGTGTGGCAGATGACCGGCGCAGCAGGCGCCAACAGCAACAAGAAGTAAATGCAGTGGCAACAGATGCTCCAGAGTTCATGCATTGGTCCGAGAGGCCTATCAGTTGGAGTCGGTCGGATCACCCAGAGGTGATGCCGAGCCCGGGCTCTTATGCCCTGGTCCTAGGAGCGCCCCTGGCCACTGATAGGCGGGCCGCCCATTTTTCGCGAGTCCTGATAGACGGAGGAAGCAGCATCAACATCCTGTACAAGGACACCATGGAGAAGCTAGGAATCAAGCGAAGACAGCTGCAGAGCAACCGGACCGTGTTCCATGGAATTGTACCCGGCCTCTCCTGTTCGCCGATCGGCAAGACCCTGATAGACGTCCTCTTCGGAGACAAAGATCATTTCCGCCGAGAGCCGGTCTGGTTCGAGGTGGTGGACTTGGAGAGCCCGTACCACGCTCTGCTTGGCCGACCTGCCTTGGCCAAGTTCATGGCGGTTCCCACTACGCCTACCTCAAGATGAAGATGCCGAGTTCCAAGAGGATTCTGACCGTAGCCGGCGACTACAAGAAGTTGTCCGCCTGCGCGGCCGAGAGCAGTCGGCTGGCCGAGTCCCTGGTGATCGCGGCCGAGAAGCGGCTCCTTGACCGAGTCGTGGCGATGGCCGGAAAGCAGCCAGAGATGTCGCCCGACCCCAAGGAGTCGGAGGCGGAAGGATCATTCAAGCCGGCCAAAGAGACCAAGAAGATACCCTTGGACCCGGAGCACCCAGAAAGGTACGCTGTCATGGGCACGGGCCTTGACAGCAAATAGGAAGGCGAGCTCGTCGATTTCCTCCGTGAGAATCGGGACATCTTTGCATGGTCCCCCAAAGACATGCCGGGTGTACCGACGGAATTCGCCGAGCACAAGCTACACGTCAGGCCAGATATGAAGCCCGTCAGGCAGCCCTTGCGCCGCCTGTCAGAAGAGAAAAGAAGAGTTGTTGGAGAAGAGATAGCCCGGCTCCTGGCAGCCGGTTTCATCATGGAAGTGTTTTTTCCAGAGTGGCTGGCAAACCCGGTTTTGGTGCTGAAGAAGAACAAGCAGTGGCGGATGTGCATCGACTACACAAGCCTAAACAAAGCCTGCCCAAAGGACCCGTTTGCTCTGCTAAGAATTGATCAGGTGATAGACTCCACAGCCGGATGCGAGCTGCTGAGTTTCCTGGACGCATACTCAGGATACCACCAGATCAAGCTGAACCCAGCGAACAGACTGAAGACCGCATTCATCACACCATTTGGAGCCTTCTGCTACCTGACAATGACGTTCGGCTTGAGGAATGCCGGCACCACCTTTCAGCGTTGCATGCAGAAGTGCCTCCTCAAGCAACTCGGCAGGAACGCCCACGTTTATGTGGATGATGTGGTGGTGAAGACGGAGAAGCGTGGGACGCTGCTGGAAGACCTCAAGGAGACCTTTGAGAATCTACGCCGATTCCAGATCAAGCTCAACCCTGAGAAGTGCGTTTTCGGAGTACCAGCCGGCCAGCTCCTTGGTTTCCTGGTCTCCGAACGCGGCATAGAGTGCAACCCCGTGAAGATCAAGGCCATCGAGAGAATGGAGGTACCCAGCCGACTGTTGGATGTGCAGAAGTTCACCGGCTGCCTGGCGTCCATCAGCCGATTTATCAGTCGGCTGGGCGAGAAAGCTCTGCCCTTGTATCAATTGATGAAGAAGACCACCTTTTTTGAGTGGAACCACAAGGCGGATGAGGCATTTCTCCAGCTGAAGAAGATGCTGACTACTCCTCCCGTGTTGGCGGCTCCGACTCCCAAAGAGCCCATGCTCTTGTACATCGCCGCCACCAGCCGAGTAGTCAGCACAGTCATTGTAGTCGAGCGCAAGGAGGAAGGCAAGGCGCTCCCTGTCCAGAGACCGGTATATTACCTGAGCGAGGTACTGTCGACCTCCAAGCAGAACTACCCTCACTACCAGAAGATGTTCTACGGCGTGCATTTTGCCACCAAGAAGCTGAAGCCCTACTTTCAAGAACATCCAATCACTGTGGTTTGCACCGCTCCACTCGCCGAGATCATTGGAAGCCGAGACGCCTCCGGTCGAGTAGCCAAATGGGCTATAGATCTAGCTCCTTACACCATCTACTACCAGCCCCGCACCGCCATCAAGTCGCAGGCGCTGGCCGACTTCCTCGTCGACTGGGCCGAGACCCAGTACCTGCCGCCAGCGCCTGACTCCACCCATTGGCGGATGCATTTCGATGGCTCCAAGATGCGCACCGGCCTGGGAGCCAGCGTCGTCCTCACCTCCCCTAAGGGCGACAAGCTCAAGTATGTGCTGCAGATCCACTTCGCCGCCTCCAACAACGTTGCCGAATATGAGGCGCTCATTCATGGGCTCCGGCTTGCCAAAGAACTCGGCATTCGCCGGATCCTGTGTTATGGCGACTCCGACTTGGTGGTTCAGCAGTCATCCGGCGACTGGGACGCCAAAGACGCAAACATGGCGAGCTACCGCTTCCTGGTACAGCAACTCAGCGGATACTTCGAGGGGTGCGAATTCCTTCACGTGCCAAGAAATGACAATGATCAAGCAGATGCCTTGGCACGAGTCGGCTCCACTCGCCAAGCGATACCTTCCGGCGTCGCCCTTCAGCGCCTCCTCAAGCCGTCTATCAAGCCTTCACCAGAGTCAGACTCCATTTTCATGCCGGCTCCTCCAGAAGTAGTCGGATCCGACTCCAAAGCCCCAGCAGACAGCCTCAAGAAAACCACAGTTGAAACCGGCCCGGGGACTTCGGAGCCCGGCCCGGGGACTGTGCCAGTCGGCCCGGGGACTTCAGAGCCCGGCCCGGGAGCTGCGCCAGTCGGCCCAGAGACTCCGTCAATCCAGCAAACGGCCGCAGACTCCAACCCGCCGCCTCCCAGCCCAGCCACCCTTGTACAAGTCGCTGTGGTAGCAGCTGAAGAGATAGCAGCACCTTCATGGGCGCAACCTATCCTCAAGTTTTTACTGAACAAAGAGTTGCCAACAGATGAGATCCTGGCTCGGCAAGTGCAGCGCCGAGCGGCAGCATACACCATAGTCAACAGAGAGCTAGTCAGGCACAGTGTCACTGGTGTCTACCAGCGCTGCATAGAATCAGAACAAGGCCAAGCGATTCTCAGAGACATCCATCAGGGCGAGTGCGGCCACCATGCGGCTTCAAGGGCACTCGTCGCCAAAGCCTTTCGGCACGGTTTCTTTTGGCCGACTGCCCTGGAAGAAGCTAAAGAGCTAGTCCAAAAATGCAAGGGGTGCCAGATATTCCGCTCCAAGCCACTTCAGTCGGCTTCCGCGCTGAAGACAATCCCCATCGCCTGGCCCTTCGCAGTTTGGGGCCTGGACATGGTAGGACCATTCAAGACGGCCCGAGGCGGCCTAACTCATCTGCTTGTCGCGGTGGACAAGTTCACCAAGTGGGTGGAAGCAAAGCCCATCAAGAAGTTAAACGGGCCGACTGTAGTAACCTTCATCACCGACATAACGGTGCGATACGGCATACCGCACAGCATCATCACCGACAATGGCACAAACTTTGCCAATGGCGCCTTGGCTCGTTTCTGCGCGACGCAGGGTATCCGACTGGACTTAGCGTCCGTTGCCCATCCGCAGTCAAACGGCCAGGTGGAACGAGCCAATGGCCTCATCCTGTCCGGCATCAAGCCTCGACTGGTCGAACCACTCGAGAGTTCGGCCGGCTGTTGGGTCGAGGATCTGCCAGCCGTCCTCTGGAGTTTGCGCACGACTCCAACAAGTCAACCGGCTTCACGCCTTTCTTCCTCGTCTACGGTGCCAAAGCTGTCATCCCGACGGATATAGAGTTCGACTCTCCACGAGTCACCATGTACACCGAAGAGGAAGCTGAAGAAGCACGCCTAAGTTTGATTGTGTTAAATCTTTTATGGATACAAATGCTTTTTCGTGAATTTAGCACTAAATATGGACTTGACTCTGAGATAGTAGCTTCTTTCTATGAATCATTTACTAGTCATGTTGATCTCCCTAAGGAGAAGTGGTCTAAATATCATCTTCCCATTGAAGTAAAAGTAGTTGAACCTATTAAAGTTGAAGAAAATATTATCACTTATAATGTTGTTCCTATTATTCCTAACGCTTATATTGAGAAACCACATTTTCCTGTTAGAATAAAGGATCATGCTAAAGCTTCAACTGTGGTTCGTAAGAGTAATGCTAGAGCATCTACACCCTGTGAGAAAATTAAAATTGAACCTAGTATTGCTATGGTTAAGGATCTCCTGGTTGATAATATTGATGGGCATGTTATTTATTTCTATAATGAAGCAGCTAGAATTGCTAGACCCGATACTAAAAATAAACATAGACCTGTTGTTGGCATGCCTGTTATTTCTGTTGAAATAGGAGATCACTGTTATCATGGCTTATGTGATATGGGCGCTAGTGCCAGTGCAATACCTCATTCCTTATACGAAGAAATTATGCATGATATTACACCTGCTGAGATAGAAGGTATTGATGTTACAATTAAGCTTGCCAATAGAGATACTACTTCACCAGTTGGGATTGTTAGAGATGTTGAAGTCTTGTGTGGGAAAATTAAATATCCTACTGATTTTCTTGTTTTTGGTTCCCCACAAGATGACTTTTGTCCCATTATATTTGGTAGACCCTTCTTGAATACTGTTAATGCTAGGATAGATTGCGAAAAGGATATTGTTACTGTTGGTTTAGGGGATATGTCTCATGATTTTAATTTTGCTAAATTTCGTAGACAACCCCATGATAAAGAATTGCCTAGTAAAGATGGAATTATTGGTCTTGCTTTTATTGTCGTGCCTCCTAATGATCCTTTAGAACAATATTTGCTAGACCATGAAAATAATATGTTTATGAATGAAAGAAGGGAAATAGATGAAGTATTTTTTAAACAGGGACCTATATTGAAACAAAACTTGCCTATTGAAATTTTAGGGGATCCTCCTCCACCCGAGGGTGATCCCGTGTTTGACCTTAAACCATTACCTGATACTCTTAAATATGCTTATCCTGATGAAAAGAATGAAGGAAATATGCCCTAGAGGCAATAATAAAGTTATTATTTATTTCCTTATATCATGATAAATGTTTATTATTCATGCTAGAATTGTATTAACCGGAAACATAATACATGTGTGAATACATAGACAAACAGAGTGTCACTAGTATGCCTCTACTTGACTAGCTCGTTAATCAAAGATGGTTATGTTTCCTAACCATGGACAAAGAGTTGTTATTTGATTAATGGGATCACATCATTAGTTGAATGATCTGATTGACATGACCCATTCCATTAGCTTAGCACCCGATCGTTTAGTATGTTGCTATTGCTTTCTTCATGACTTATGCATGTTCCTATGACTATGAGATTATGCAACTCCTGTTTGCCGGAGGAACACTTTGTGTGCTACCAAACGTCACAACGTAACTGGGTGATTATAAAGGAGCTCTACAGGTGTCTCCAAAGGTACATGTTGGGTTGGCGTATATCAAGATTAGGATTTGTCACTCCGAATGTCGGAGAGGTATCTCTGGGCCCTCTCGGTAATGCACATCACTTAAGCCTTGCAAGCATTGCAACTAATGAGTTAGTTGCGGGGTGATGTATTACGGAACGAGTAAAGAGACTTGCCGCTAACGAGATTGAACTAGGTATTGGATACCGACGATCGAATCTCGGGCAAGTAACATACCGATGACAAAGGGAACAACGTATGTTGTTATGCGGTCTGACCGATAAAAGATCTTCGTAGAATATGTAGGAGCCAATATGGGCATCCAGGTCCCGCTATTGGTTATTGACCGGAGACGTGTCTCGGTCATGTCTACATTGTTCTCGAACCGTAGGGTCCGCACGCTTAAGGTTTCGATGACAGTTATATTATGAGTTTATGAGTTTTGATGTACCGAAGGAGTTCGGAGTCCCGGATGAGATCGGGGACATGACGAGGAGTCTCGTTTAATATTTTTTGCAGGAAAACTTCTCCCTAAATGGGAAGGCCCTTAGGTGATCGAGGAGGTCTATAGTTCCGGTGCCATAAAAATCAACAACTTCGAAAGCAAAAATCCAAAGGTGGTGAACAGTCAAAGAATCAAACATTATATCTCACGTAATCCCATAAATGTTGAAACCAATGTTATTGACACCGTAACTCCGGAGGAGTACATAAGGGACACTTTCCAGAATGTCTCAGACCCCAAAAAGGGATAGGTATGTAGTACGGTAAGTAAACCGACTCCAAAACAGTTCTAATAGCAGTTTTTCTCCGTTTTGGAATATTTAAGAAAATAGGAAAATAAGAAGTAGTCCGAGAAGGACACGAGGCACCCACGAGGGTGGAGGGCGCGCCCTACCCTCCTGGGCGCGCCGCCTGCCTCGTGGGCACCTCGTGTGCTCTCCGGACTCCGTTTTCTTGCACGATACTTCTTTTGGTCGATAAAAATTCACTATATAATCTCCTGAAGGTTTTCACCACGACAAAATCCTCTGTTTTTGTTTTGAGTGGTTTTCTGCGCAGTTCTGAAAATATGTCATCTCAAGACTCTGATGGAGAGAGCTATGTCTCACGTCTCGTTGCTGACCCCAAGACCTATGGGGACCTATCGCCTTATGGTCGAACTACGGATGACGAGGAGGATGCTCACTTGATGAGGATCGATGATTCAAGCTCAGAGGAGCAGGTCGTGCCCTACCTCAACCTGGGGATATGCATGTGAAATTCAAGAAATCAAAGTCTCCCTAAGAGAGCTAACCGTTCTAAAAATCGATCTATTCCTTCTCATTTTCCGCAGAAAAGCAAAGAGGACTTATGTGACAAGATCTTGAAGCTGGAGTTGGTAGTCGATGATTTAAAGGAGGAAATTGCTCTCCTCAACTAAAATATGAAAAAGTTGAAGGCACAATTGTCACCACCATCTTCATCACCACCTCCGAAGAAAGAGACATAAATACATGGGTATGGGCACTACCCTTAGCAACTGCCAAGCTTGCGGGAGGTGCCCCGGTATCGTATCACCATCACACTTCTATCTTTACCGTTTCTCTTAGTTCGATCCTTTTGGTTATATCTTGATCTAGTAGAATAAAGTTTTAGTATGATCTATCTTTTGAGTCTTTGTGTTGATCCTTATCTATGTAATCGAGTTCGTGAGCTATATAATAAAGATTAGTTTTGAGTTGAGGGCTTTGCTATCTTGCTATGATCTTGAGGTAACAAAAGAAAAAGAAAGAATAAAAAGAAATAAATAGATCATATTGATCTTATGGAGAGTAATGACTTCACATATAAAGAGTATGTTGAATAAAAGTTGTTGAGAGTTGACAAACATAGTTTTGGTCATCGTTGCAATTAATAGGAAGTAATAAAGAAATAGAGGTTTTCACATATAAATATTCTATCTTGGACATCTTTTATGATTGTCAGCACTCATTAAAATATGACATGCTAAAAAGTTGATGTTGGACAAGGAAGACAACGTAATGGGTTATATCTTCTTATATCCGAAATAGGTTATATTTTCATGGATAATCCAACATGTTGATCTTTCCTATCCCCTCATGCTAGCCAAATTCTTTGCACCAAGTAGAGATACTACTTGTGCTTCCAAACATCCTTAAACCCAGTTTAACCATGAGAGTCCACCATATATCTATCTATGGATTGAGTAAGATCCTTCAAGTAAGTTGTCGTGGTTGCAAGCAATAAAGATTGCTCTTTAAATATGTATGATCTATTAGTGTGGAGAAAATAAGCTTTATACGAGCTTGTGATATGGAAGAAATAAAAGCGACGGACTGCATAATAAAGTCCCTATCACAAGTGGCAATATAAAGTGACATTCTTTTGCATTAAGATTTTGTGCATCCGACCATAAAAGCACATGACAACCTCTGCTTTCCTCTGCGAAGGGCCTATCTTTTATTTTTGTCTTACACCTTATACAAGAGTCATGGTGATCTTCACTTTTCCTTTTTACCCTTTATCCTTTGGCAAGCACTGTGTGTTGGAAAGATCCTGATATATATATCCAATTGGATGTGGGTTTTCATAAAGCATTATTGTTGACATTGCCCTTGAGGTAAAATGTTGGGAGGCGAAACTATAAGCCCCTATCTTTCTCTGTGTCCGATTAAAACTTCATACCCATAAGTATTGCGTGAGTGTTAGCAATTGTGAAAGACTAAATGATAGTTGAGTATGTGGACTTGCTGAAAAGCTCTTATATTAACTCTTTCTGATGTTATGATAAATTGCAACTGCTTCAATGACTGAGATCATAGTTTGTTAGTTTTCAATGAAGTTTCTGATTCATACTTTACATTGTGAATAGATTGTTACTTCAGCATAAGAAAATCATATATATGTTGCTATTCTAGGAATGATCATGATGCCCTCATATCCGTATTTTATTTTATCGACACATCTATCTCTAAACATGTGAACATATTTTTTGATATCGGCTTCCGCTTGAGGACAAGCGAGGTCTAAGCTTGGGGGAGTTGATACGTCCATTTTGCATCATGCTTTTATATCAATATTTATTGCATTATGGGTTGTTATTACACATTATGTCACAATACTTATGCCTTTTCTCTCTTATTTTACAAGGTTTACATGAAGAGGGAGAATGCCAGCAGCTGGAATTCTGGGCTGGAAAAGGAGCAAATATTAGAGACCTATTCTGCACAACTCCAAAAGTCTTGAAACTCTATGAAAGTCAGTTTTGGAATATAATAAAAATATTGGGCGAAGAAAGCACCAGAGGGGGGCCACCCACTGTCCACAAGGGTGGAGGGCGCGCCCGACCACCTAGGCGTGCCCCCTGCCTTGTGGGCCACCTGGAAGCCCCCCGATGCCCATCTTCTGGTATAAGGTATCTTTTGCCCTAGAAAAAAAATCATAAGAAAGCTTTCGGGACGAAGCGCCGCCGTCTCGAGGCAGAGCTTTGGCAGAACAAATCTACTGCTTCAGCGGAGCTGTTCTACTGGGGAAACAACCCTCCGGGAGGGGGAAATCGTCACCATCGTCATCACCATCAATCCTCTCATCGGGAGGGGGTCAAGCTCCATCAACATCTTCACCAGCACCATCTCCTCTCAAACCCTAGTTTATCTCTTGTATACGATCTTTGCCTCAAAACCTCAGATTGGTACCTGTGGGTTGCTAGTAGCGTTGATTACTCCTTGTAGTTGATGCTAGTTGGTTTATTCGGTGGAAGATCATATGTTCTGATCCTTTATGCATATTAATACCCCTCTAATTATGAACATGAATATGATTTGTGAGTAGTTACGTTTGTTCCTGAGGACATGGGAGAATTCTTGTTATAAGTAATCATGTGAATTTGGTATTCGTTCGATATTTTGATGAGATGTATGTTGTCTTTCCTCTAGTGGTGTTATGTGAACATCGACTACATGACACTTCACCATTATTTGGGCCTAGGGGAAGGCATTGGGAAGTCATAAGTAGATGATGGGTTGCTAGAGTGACAGAAGCTTAAACCCTAGTTTATGCGTTGCTTCATAAGGGGCTGATTTGGATCCATATGTTTCATGCTATGGTTAGGTTTACCTTAATTCTTCTTTCGTAGTTGCGGATGCTTGCGAGAGGGGTTAATCATAAGTGGGATGCTTGTCCAAGGAAGGGCAGTACCCAAGCACCGGTCCATCCACATATCAAATTATCAAAGTAACGAACGTGAATCATATGAACATGATGAAAACTAGCTTGACGATAATTCTTATGTGTCCACGGGAGTGCTTTCCTTTATATAAGAATTTGTCCAGGCTTGTCCTTTGCTACAAAAAGGATTGGGCCACCTTGCTGCACCTTATTTACTTTTGTTACTTGTTACCTGTTACAAATTACCTCATCACAAAACTATCCATTACCATAATTTCAGTGCTTGCAGAGAATACCTTACTGAAAACTGCTTCTCATTTCCTTCTACTCCTCATTGGGTTCGACACTCTTACTTATCAAAAGGACTATGATAGATCCCCTATACTTGTGGGTCATCAAGGGTGGAAAGGGGAAAAATTGTGTTTTTTTGTGGAAAAGATGAATCTGTTGATCACTTTTTTTCGCTTGCTCAGCGGCTTCTCTGATTTGGAGCCTGATCAAATGTTCCTTTGATTTGAGGCGAATTCCTCTGTCAATGCAAGAGTGCCTTGGATCTTGGTTAAAATATTTTGGGAAAGAAGATAAAAAACTTGTACTGGTGGGGATTTCTGCTATTTGTTGGGCCTTATGAAAAGCTAGAAACGGGGTTATATTTGAGAACAAAAAATCTCTGATCCTATGACTATAATCAAAGCAATGACACATTGGATGGTGGATTGGTCTATTTTACAGATAAGGGAGCAGCAGAAAAAGGTGCTGGAGTTGGGGGCAAGACTGCTAGAACGGGTAGCAAGTGAAGTCTATGCGGCCTCTCAAGGGTGGAGAATAAATGTGTTGCGCCTGGAATGAAGGAGAGCTCTCCCCTGGAGGACGACTGGATCGCGTTGCTTCTCGTTTCTTTGCTTGTTTTACCTCTCTCTTCTTTGCGTAGCTTGGTTCCAATTTCTGGATGAATGTAATAACTTGGTTGAACTGAATGGTTAGCTCTGCAAAACTGGTCGTTGGGGTGAGGGGGTGGTTTCAGCCTCTGCTGATGTTGCTCACCCCCTGCCTGCCTTTTGGTTCGTCTTCAGTTAGTGTCCCGTAGTTCGAGAACTTGGTGGTTTTCATTAATGAAAATCGAAAGGGGTGCGAGCCCTTCTTTTATTCAAAAAAAAAGAAGGTAACCTACGTTGATGCAAAGGAACAAACGAGATGTGACCTATTTGACTCAGTTAACAACGTCAAGGAAGAATATTTATTTTTATTCTGGCCAGTTCCACGTACACAGAAGGTTTCTCAACTTGGCAAGACTTCGAGGCTGCTACGAGATTTTATGTCATTGAAGAACACGGGCTGGGGTCCTCCTTCAATATTCTTCGGTCTGTTAGCTAGAAACTCCAATCTAAGATTTAAAAGGATTGGAGTCTTTTATTTTAGTACTAGTTTATGTTCTTTTCAAAGCCGTGTGCGTGCAAGAGGGGTTAGGCTAGGGTCAAGTCGTTATTTAAAGCCATGGTGCGTGGATGTAAAAGTCAGGTTATTTGGTATGAAACAGACATGATGTGTTTTTCAGGGTAGACACCCGTATCAAGTTTTGGACAGATCTTTAGAAAACCTCGGTGTTGCGATTTCTCTTCGTGGAAATTGTTTTGCACGTGAGTACCTTCGTCAAGATTGGTTTTCTCGTGCTGGGCCTCAAGGTTCGAACCCTCTACTTTGTGTACATTACGTGCACGGGCGAGAGGTTGCTACTGCTGGTGGTGGAGTGTCGTGAAAGATCGGGCCACAACAACAGATTGGATCTTGCCATCGAGATTCGGTCTCTATCAATCTCTGACACTCTTAAATCTAGTATCACCTGTAATAATTTTTACATTAAATTAATTTGATTCCTTATAAAAAAACATAAATAATACGCTAACAATTTTCACTTTTGGTCCCAATCAAAAGCGACATCGACAACTTCTCCAACATCTTGCGTCTATTTGGGAACGTCACTGGTCTGTGCACAAACTTCCTAAAGAGTTCGGTCGTCCCAATCCGATATGGGAACAACAACCTTCCGCATGTCACCAAAAGCTTACCTGCTATGGCTGCTTCCTTCCCCATCAAATACTTGGGCCTGCCCTTATCTGTTTGGCAACTCAAAACAGTGAACTTCCAGTTCCTCTTGGACAAGGCGGCGGCAAAGCTAGGCGTCTGGGACGGCCAAAATATTACCGCCATTGGGAGGGCGGCCTTGGTCAAGTCCGTGCTCTCCTCCTTGACGGTCTACTTCATTACCCCACTCATTGTGCCGACGGGCACTCTACGGCAGCTCACAAAGCTTCAGAGGGCCTTCCTTTGGGCAGGATCGGATAAGACAACCGGTGCCAAATGCAAGGTGAACTGGGATATCGTGTGTA
The DNA here is from genome assembly GCA_963921465.1 of Triticum timopheevii. Taxonomy (NCBI): domain Eukaryota; kingdom Viridiplantae; phylum Streptophyta; class Magnoliopsida; order Poales; family Poaceae; genus Triticum; species Triticum timopheevii. Next base: position 6,636,108 of record OY997274.1, on the reverse strand, counting down.
GGCCTTCCGAGTTTGGGGGCCTTGGCGTACTCAACACGGAAAAATTTGCGAGGGCACTAAGGCTGTGTTGGCTTTGGTTTGAGTGGAAGGAGCCGTCCAAGATGTGGGTCGGTTTGGGGAACCCGTGCGACGACAAGGACTATGATCTTTTTTACGCCTTCTCCACCATCACTATTGGCAATGGTGCCCGCACACCTTTTTGGGATGCTCCTTGGGTGCATGGGAGAAAGCCCAAAGACATTGCTCTGCTCATTTATGGTGCCGCCACAAGGAAGAATTGGAAAATCAGAGAGGCTCTATTGGACAATGCGTGGATATCCAAAACAAAGCTGTCACACAATTTCTCGATTCAGCATTTCAGCCAATTCCTCCTGCTCTGGTCTAGCATTCAGGGCTTCCAACTGCAACACGATGCAGAGGATGAGATTGTGTGGAAGCATACTGACAGTGGACTCTACACCGCGGCTTCTGGATACAAGGTGCAATTTCATGGCATGATCCGTTCGCCTCTGGAGCATGTTATTTGGAAAGTTTGGGCCCCTCCCAAAGTGAAGTTCTTCGCTTGGTTGGCCGCCCAAAACAGAGTGTGGACCGCTGACCGATTGGCCAAACGTGGATGGCCAAACTGTGGCCTTTGCCCCCTCTGTAGGCGTGAGCAGGAAACAGTGGATCACCTTCTCTTCCGGTGTCGGTTCACCATCCGGGTATGGAATATGATCAAGGGGTGGCTGCAGATTGAAAGCATTGATACCGCAAGCTGGCAGCACTTTGAATCCGCCAAGGAGTGGTGGATCGCGCTCTCCAACTACTCCGTCCCCAACAGGAAGGCGGTGGTCTCCCTCACATTGCTCACCTCTTGGGCCATCTGGAACGAACGTAATGCGAGGGTGTTCCGCCACAAAAGTGCCCCGCCATTTGTTATTCTAGCCCTCATCAAAGAGGAGGCGGCACTTTGGGTCGCCGCCGGTGCTAAGAAGTTAAGTTCAATCATGCCGGGAGAGTAGTCCCTTTGTAAGGGGTGTTGTAATCCCTCAAACTCTTTCTTCTCTCTTAATTAATATATGAGGCAAATCTTTTGCCTCCTTTCATAAAAAAAAGGTAGAGTAGTTTCCTTGACTTCGACTAGTTCCCTGGAGTCCATGTAGACTACGCCACCCAGTACCGTAGTCTCCATGTCAGGTTTGGGTGTACTTCTCCACATGTGGATCCGTATAGACCTTCTGATGGGCCCACGGATGTATGCCCGACACTCGTCCCCCCTCCGGTCGCCCCTCACCTCGTGCCTGGGGCGAGGAGCGCCGGTGGGGCGAGGTGGCGGCGGCGGCGGCTTGGTGGCGCGGCTCGGGCGGGCAATGGGCGCCGGCGGCGGCGACTTGGTGGCTCGGGCGGGCGAAGGTTGGTAGCAGCGACTTGGTTTATTGCTTTTGTCTAAGGTTTATTGCGTTCGTGCTGTTGTGCCTGTACCGGCGGTAGTGGGAGCCAAGAGGCAGGAGCGGCGGTGGGAGCTAAGAGGCAGGATCCCCCTCTAGTACCGCATTGCCAGTACCGGTTGGGCAACCAGTACTAGAGGGGGTTACGGACCGGTACTAGAGGCAATTTCTCTAGTAGTGTAATTTTAAAAAGATTTCTTATAATTATTTAAAACTTAGAAAATAGTAAATCACTTCCAAAAGAATTAAACTCCTGCACAACAATACATATCTAATGCATATTAAAAATATATTACAATATGTAGATAAAATTGTTGACTAGGTAAGTACTTTTAGTCCTTCCCATCGATGTAAATTGAAAAAAAGCATTTGTGTTGACCGGCGATATAAGCGCCCAGGAGCACAAATGGAGGTTGTTGAACACCATAAGATATTCCGATGCATAAAGGATTCTGAGCTGTTTTACCATAAAAAATTCAATATAAATGCTAGCGGGTGGTGTAACCATCCGTAAGCACGTACAGATCCATCTGTGTTGGCGGATGACATCATCGCCCGCAACCGCAAGCATAAACCAAATGCAAGTAGACCAGTTCAAAAATTATTGAAACTTGTACACAAACATTCATACAAACGGCAGTGAGCGCTGCATGATACATTTATTCATGACCCATCACACTATAAGTAGCATGCACCCATTAATTCATCAATACTGAGTGCAGCTACACTTTTATTCAGTTACAATATAAATGTTTGTCTGTGCGCGCGCGTGTGGATAGATAGATAGATAGATAGATAGATAGATAGATGAGACCAAGACACACAACATGCAGGTGCAGGGTAGCTCTTACTGCACGGCGTAGGTAGGCTTGAGCCTTTTGGGCCTTGGCTCGACGACGGTGGTAATCTCGGTGATGCTCATCAGCAACATCGGCGGCGCAGTAGCCTCCCTTCGGCGCCTCTCTGCAACCAGCTGCTCAGCGAGCTTGGTGAGCGCCTCCTTATTGGTTCCCGCGCCCTTCACCGGCCGGTACTCCCTCGTCTCGCAGTCCGTCCGGTAGACCTGCCTGTCCAGGAGGTTCTCCCCGGTCTCGATGAGCTTCTCCATGCTGCTGGTGTCGTCCATGGCTCCAAGAGAAGGGTCCAGGTGATCCTCCTGGATGCGCAAGTAGTGGTCCTCGTAGCCCTGGGACTTGAAGAGCAGGGCGGCGTTGTAGTCGACGAGGGAGCCGGTGGCGTACATGAGCGTGTCGACCAGCGGCTGGGTTTTGTTGCGGACGTTGTACATCCACGGGAGGACACCCCACCAGTTGCACTCGTCGGCCGTGTAGGAGTGGTTCACCACGCCGGTGCCGACGGAGAGGATGCGCAGCTTGCTGCAGTCCATGGCCGATAACCCCTCCACCGGCAGGTGCTCGCCCCTGTCGATCATCCTCCAAACCTCGTTCATCGCCACCGTGGTCTGCGTCGTCGTTGTGGGTAGTTTGCATTGTTTCAGTCAATACATAGAACGTTCGGTTCAAGTGATCAATCGAATTACATAGATAGAATAACATTCAGTTCAAGTGAATTATAATCACATATACTGTACTGGATTGTTCGCGAAGACGCCGGCGTCAATTAGGTTAAACTCCTCGAATTCGAAATTTAGTGGACAGAAGTTTATAATGTTGAACTTGTGGGCAGGGAAGAATGTTGGCGCGGCAGTTGCGGCGATGCAAATGTCCGAGAGGTAGGGGTTCATCACGCGATGCTGTCGCGCCTGTCGTCCGTGATCAATGGTTCAGCAGCTCGATCAGTACATCCGATGACGATCAGTTCATTCAGAAGCAGCGCAGTAAGTAGCTAGCTAGGGTACCTTAGAGGTGGAGAAGACCACAGGCTGATTGCGCTTGATGTCGAACGTTGGCACGACGACGTTGGTGACGGTTTCCTTAAGCTCGCGGTCGCCGAGTTTCCCTCTGGCCACCTTGCGGAGCCCCTCGCCGTCGTACTTGGGGCGGAGCAGCGCGTACCTGACGAAATCCGGGTTCAGCAGCGTCCTGCGCAGGCCCTCCGCGAACTCCTTGATGCCCTCCTGGAACGGCGTCGAGTCCAGCACCAGACCCTGCGCACGGCACATCGCCTGCAGGATGGCTCCAGCATGTTCCTGGATGTAGTCCTCCATATTCGCCGGCGGCGCCTCGTTGCTGTTGCTCCCTGCATCGTCAGGGTCATGGGGTGCTGCGGCTAGCTGCTGCATGCCGCCACCGTTGGCGTGGATCAGCGCGTCGAGGATGGGGCGGAGCAAGGGCTCGATGGCCAACCCGAGTGCGAGCATGTCATGCAAGGACCGCAGGGTCTCGTTGTCGCCATCATAGTACTTGATGTAGAGGAGCACGGCCTCCAGCACCACCTGAGCCCATGTCCTGCATGCACGTACGTATAAGGTCTAGGGTTTACCTTATCACACCGATCGACATGTGTACGTGTGTATCTAAGTCGAGATGCATGTGCTTACGCATTGTGCTCGTTTCTGAAGATTCTGGCACCCTCTTCGAGGTAGAGGTCGATGATCTCCTTGGCCGTGCAGAGTGGGCGGTTGTCCTTGTCGGGGGCGGCCAGCATGGTGGTGACGAGGGCGCCTGTGCTGGTGCCGACGATGTAGTCGAAGTAGTCGGCGAGCCTCGCCGTCGACGACCCCTCAATCCTCTGGAGCTCGGCTTCGAGGTACTCCAGGATCTTGGCCGGGATGAGGCCGCGGATGCCACCACCGTCGATGCAGAGGATCCTCAGCTCCCCATCTTGCTTCGTTGCTGCAGCAGCAGGCGCCATTTGGATCGATCGCTCAAACTGTGCTAGCTGTGTTCCTTGTGTGTTGCTGCTAGCTAGCTCTGCAAGTGTGGATGTGCTTGTTGCATTTGGTAGCTGCGGTCTCGAGCCTTTATGTAGCCTCGCGGCGGGGTGGTCGAGGCATGCAAACCTCGTTCTTGGCCGTGTAGACGTTGATGGGAACGAAGATAGGTGCATGTGAACTAGCCTAACTCCATCCAGCACGCGGTGCGAACAGCCGCGGCAGCATGCATGCAGTGTGAACGGCCGCGGCTACTGCATGCATATAATAGCCTACAGAGTCCAACCTAATCTGATGGTAACACCTTGGTCCCAAGCCAATTAGTTGATGATGGGACTCAGTTTAGCCACACAGTCGTTTCGTGTTATAATCATAAAATTTAATTATATGGATTTTTGTCAAATTAGTACGTGGATATGTTTTGATGTTGTATGAACATTTTCAATGTAGCTTAGTTTATTCATATGTACTCCCTCGGTTCCTAAATATATGTCTTTTTAGAGATTTCAACAAAAAACTACGTACGGAGCAAAATGAGTGAATCTACACTCTAAAATATGTCTATATACATCCGTATGTTGTAGTCCATTTGAAACCTCTAAAAAGACTTATATTTAGGAACGGAGGGAGTATATTATTGATAACACATGATTATAGTTTACATAGATTTTACAAAATTTAAAAAATGAAAAAAGTTAAAATGTCGAAAATGGTTGCGCTGACCGCAATTCAGTTTAGTCACACGATCGCATTGTGTTATATTCACAAAGTGTAAATTACACAAAATAAGTTGCCTTGTCAGTTGTGGTGGAATACCCGGGCACTTATTTACCCTGATGAGGCTCCTAGTTTGAATGACCGTTCATGCACTCATTTTTGGGATTAAAATTGTTCAGTCGAAATATATAAAGGATATGTGTCCTTAGGTGACAATAAGTTTGCCTAGGTGTTCTGGCTAGAACTTGTTAACGCAACCACCAGGTCGCCGGTTCAAACCTCTAGCGGACCATTTAAGTCATAGCTGCAGGCGTATATAACACTGTACACGCACCGTCAAGCCAAGTTTTTGAATCACTTATATGTACATCACAAGTTCTAGCACTAAAGCGATTATTCGTGTTAAGTTTTAGCACCAGTGATATAATTGACTCAACCTAATTTGATGGTAACACCTTGGTCCCAAGCCAATTAGTTGATGGGACGTGGGGGGGGGGGGGGGGGGGGCGCCTAGCTGGACGTTTCCACATGACAAACATGCACACCTATTCATATCTCAGCTTCTATGTCCAACTTGGACGCCATGTCCGTCAACCCGTGATAAAGTAACGATGAGAGATGGGCAACTTATGTATATATCTCATGGTTCCAAGGCTAACACGTACAATGCCTTGTAGTCTTCTGACTACGGGTAGAAACGACGGAGATGTTCGATGTTGCATGAGTTCTCGACGTTTCACCTGAGAGGTGTTGTAGCCTGTACGATCCTAGGCCTGTGACCTTGGATATGATGTATGGCGCTTCCCATGGCACAATTGAGCTTGTGCAACCCCTTGGTATCATGAATATGCTTTGTTGGGATTCCTCACAGGATCGATCGCATCAAATTAGAAGAACACACGCAAGCGGAAGGACTTTGCCAAGGACATGTATCGTGCCCGTCTATTTTTCTGTTTATTTCTCTTACAAAACTCACGTCCATGATGGTGCTTATATACACGCACGGCCCGGACGATTGACTAAACCGACTCGAACTATAACTCATGTATCCTTGCCGACTTAAGACACGACCGATCCTAACTGAACTAGGAAACTCATCTTAAGTAGACACGTACAAACCTCTCACTAGGAAACTAACAACTCATATCCGACTATACTAGGGCACGTTGATTGGACCAAATACTAATCCACTAACTAGGCAAGATTATGCTAACAATCTCTCTCTAATCTTGACTCTTGTACTCTCCCTAACCCTTATGTCCGTACACTAAGTATGACCACGCAGGAAACATGCAGTGCACCTCCTTTGCTCTGCTATGCTTTGCCACCGCCATTGCTTGGCCCCTGCCTTGCACTTGGTTCGCACCTTTGTGCCAGCGCCATTGCTAGGCATCCTCGCACTCGGTTCGCACCATACTTCTCTGTACTCGCTTGCAGTAGCCTTCTACTGGTCGCAGACCTCCTTGCTTTCCGGTACCTTCACCTAGCACGGTCCGCCTTCGGCATCGCACCGAATCCACACTGGCCGCAGCCAGGTCGCTTCACGAGGACATGGACATAACTCACGGAACACCGTGCACTCCTTCGACACTTGACTTGACGCCAACCACACATGCAGACATGCACACACTTCGACACATCTAACACTCCGGTTGACGATCTTGATGACACTCCCGGCACCGCACCTCGGCACCACCGCTCCATCAACGATCGTCCACTTCCACCGCCTTGCCGACGACAGCGTCCCGCCGTCTCCTCTGTGCCGCTCCGTAGTACGATGATCGCCCGCCCCGAGGCACTAGTACGGGTCGCCTCCCCGAGGCAAGCGTGGCTACAAATCCTTGACCTCGCTCTGATACCAATTGTTGGGATTCTCCATAGGATCGATCACATCAAATTAGAAGAACACACACAAGCGGAAAAACTTTGCCAAGGGCACGTATCGCACTCGTATATTTTTCAGTTTATTTCTCTCGTCAACTCATGGTACAAGATTATGTTACGAAACTCGCGTCCATGATGGTGCTTATATACACGCACGGCCGGACGATTGATTAAACCGATTGAACTAGAAATCACGTATCCTTGCCGACTTATGACACGACCAATCCAAGCTGAACTAGGAAACTCATCTTAAGTAGACACGTACAAACCTCTCACTAGGAAACTACTATACTAGGACACATTGATTGGACCAAATACTAATCCACTAACTAGGCAAGATTATGCTAACATGCTTGAGGACCATATCGCATATGCTGAAAGAACGTTCTTTGAAGTTGCGATCATGATAGCGGCGAAGTCCTTCAAGGTACCTTACCGACTAGACGAGTGTTGCACAGTATGATTATTCTATGCTATCTATATCGGGACGCCTTGTTTCCACTACTGCCCCTTCGTCATATTGCTCGACTGTTGGGGATTTCCACATGACGTTAGCAAGGAGAATAGCTTCTGATCCGTAGACCAGGAAGTAGGGCGACTGCCCTGTATGCTTGCACAGTTGAGTATGTATCCCCAAGAGAACATTGGGTAGTTCCTTGAGACACTTGCTCCCTTTGATGTTGCCAATGTCGTGTAGCCTTTTCTTTAGAGCTTCCAATAACATCCCGTTGGCACGCTCAACCTGGTCGTTGGCCCTCCGATGAGCAACAGAGACGTAACGGACATCGATGCCACTATTGTCACAGTACTCCCAGAACTCGTGATTGTTGAAATTGGAACCCATGTCTATGATGATTCGATTTGGGAATCAATAGCGGTGGACGATTTCATCGAGGAAGTCGAGTACTCTATCTACGTTGGGGCCGGTTACTGGATTCACCTCAATCCACTTAGTGAATTTGTCTTTGGCTACCAGTACTTGATTGAATCCTCCGAGTGCCATAGGAAGGGGACCAATCATGTCGAACCCCCAGTATGCAAAAGGCCATGTTGGAGGTATGGTGATAAGCTTGTAGGTAGGGACATGCTGTTGTTTGGCGAAGAATTGAGATCCCTGGCATCTGTGGACTAGTTTTCAGCATCTGCTAAGGCGGTGGGCTAATAGAATGCTACTCTGAAAGCCTTGCCCATGATTGTACGTGACGATGCGTGATTGCCGCAAATTCCTTTATGTACCTCCTCCAATATGTCCTTGTCGTCTTCTCATGTGACGCACTTCATGAGTACTCCTGAAGATGCGCCTCTTCTGTAGAGCTTTTCTCCGACTAGAACGTAGTTTTTACTATGTCGTAGTATCTGCTCGGCTTATGTCTTGTCCAACGGTAGCTTTTGCTCACTTATGTAGTCGATGAACGGGGTTCTCCAGTCGACGTCAATCATCATTACCTCCTGATCTTGTACCTCAGGACCGTGATTGGTGGTTGTAGAGGGTGCCGGCTCCGTTATGGATGGCTTGCGAAGTTCATGGACGAATACTCCTGCTGGAACTTGGGCACGAGTTGAACCCATTTTGGACAGGACATTCGTGGCAACGTTATTGTCACGGACTACATGGTGAAACTCCAGGCCCGAAAAATTGTTTTCGAGCTTGCATACTTCTCTGCAGTATGCGTCCATATTCTCCTTGTTGCGATCCCACTTGTCAATGACTTGATTGCTCACTACTAGTGAGTCGCCATAGACGTGCAACCTTTTGATTCCCAGCAATACCCCCAGGCGTAGCCCGTGCAGTAGTGCCTCATACTCGGCTTCATTATTGGATGCCTCCTAGAATATCTGTAGAACATATTTTAGTTGCTCACCTTTCAGAGATATCAAGAGTACCCCAGCGCCGGCGCCTTCAAGTTTGAGTGATCCATCGAAGTACATGACCCAATGCTCTGGGCGCTCTGCTGGCGTTGGTAGTTGATTTTCCCACCACTCCACCATGAAGTCGACTAGAGCTTGGGATTTGATTGCGGTTCTTGGCTTGAATTCCTGGGATAGTGCTCCGAGTTCCACTGCCCATTTTGAAATCCTGCTTGTAGCATCCCGATTGTGGAGAATCTCACCTAGGGGGAAGTCACTGACAACAGAAATCTTGTGCTCCTGGAAGTAGAGCCGCATCTTCCGCGAGGTGAGTAGTATGGCATATAGCAATTTATGGACTAGTGGGTACCGGGTCTTGGAATCTGAGAGTACTTTGCTGATGAAATAAACTTGTCGCTGCACTTTGTATACATGGTCGGGTTCGGATCTCTCGACTACTATTGCCGTGTTTACGTCATGAGTAGTTGCGGCGATATATAGCAGCAAGTCTTAATTGAGAGTACGTGCTGTGAGAGCCGGTGGCTTTGACAAGAAATCCTTCAATTGCAGTAGGGCTTTGTCTACCTCCTCGCTCCACTAAAACTTGTCTTGCCACTTGAGTATTTTGAAGAAGGGAAGGCCTTGTTCTCCAAGCCTTGATATAAATCTATTTAGGGCCGCCATGCACCAGGTCAACTCCTGGAGGTCCTTGATGCCAGACAGAGCCTGCATGTCGATGATGGAGGATATTTTCTCGGGGTTTGCTTCAATGCCTCTGTGGCTAATGATGAACTCGAGTAGTTTTCCAGATGGCGCGCCAAAAAGATGACGTTGACAGTATTGGATGGGGTCTGGAACTTGCCCTCACCGTCTTTGCCTTCGTCTACCTTGGCTTTTCCCTTATCATTCGTACTCGAGGGTTCTGGCAGCTCTTTTATCACTCTGCACAGGCTGTAGCAGTCTATTGCAACATGTTTGTGATAAGGCTGCCACGGGCATTGTTTCTTCAAAAGCTTGCTAAAAGCGATCCTATCATCATGTCTACTGGAACGTTTATTGGTTGAATGAGACATCGCCGTATATTGTCTGGCTTGTGCTTGCAGTTCTAACCACCCGAGTAGTTATTTCGGTGTTCGTTGTTGTGGTTCTTGTCGCAGTCCTTGCCGTTGCCTTGATTGTTGTTGTGGTGGCCTCGGTTGCGATTCAACTTGAACCTTTCAAACTCTTTGTCTTCTTCATCTGCCCAGGGTTGTGCCATTGTCTTGACCTGGGGACATCACCTGCTGAAGTTTGCAAACATAGGGCGATCGTATAGACTGTTCTGAAAACAGTCATCCATGTCTTCTTCCGAGATGTATACGATGGTGGCCTCCTTGTCGAAGAAATGACGCAGGTAGTTGCGCAGGGTCTTGTCCCACCACTGCTTGACTTGTGCCAAGTCGATTCTGTTGCCTAGACGCTGCATTGCTCCGACGTAGTTATTGGTGAACGCCTTCTTCAGGTCTTGCCACGAGTCGATCGAATTTTGCTTCAAAGGCTCGAGCCAAGTGAGTGGCGCAGTTTCCATGCGTATGGGGAAGTAGATGACCTTTCTATCGCCGTTGGACTAGGTATTGCTTGCCATCATATTTGAAGATACCCAGAGGTTTGAATTTCTCGGGTAAGATAGTCTTTCTGACCCGACTTCTAAAGGCGGGGAAGCTATATCGTTGTCGTCACCCTTGTAGTCGACTTCGTGTTAGCGCTCACGATGCCGTATGTTAATGATGTTGTGAGCGTCGCAGTTGGTGTTTATCTTGTGTCAAAGATCCTCAACGTTACGTGCAGGTTCAAGATCAGCTCTTTGGTGGCGTTGGCCTCCCACAAAAGTTGTCCGACTATCCTTAGGCGCATCTCTGTTCTGTCTTGGGCCTTCAATTGCACCCTGGTTTTGTCTAGTGTCTTTGTGTAGTCGAGTTGGAGGTCCATCGTGGTTTCCGTGGCTACTGGCATGCTGACTTCGCCCCGACGGGGTGTGAGATACTGACGAAATCGGGTTCTGCCTGTCCAGTAGTCCGTAGGCATGTTCCGCTAACTGTGACAGTATTGTAGTGTACTTGTTTGATGGCATGACGCGAGTGATGAGGTCAATGGAAGCAACGGTGGCGAGGGGTGTTCGATGCTACCGTGTTTGCACTACCTCAAAAACTTTGTTTAGGTTCATGATTGGGAGTTGTTCCGCCAGTTGTCGGCGACGTTCTGCTCTTGATGCATTTCTTGCTCGTTGCCGAGTCTTTTGGCCTTCAGTTTCTTCCATGTCGACATTGGCGGAGAGTTCGCCATGCAAGACATCATCTGGGTGACGTTCCTGGCGAGGATTCCTCTCCGGTAGCCTGCTGTTATAAGAGCAAAGAGTTCTCTGTTCTGAGAGTAGCTACCCGAGATTGAGGTGATGAGTTCTGTGGAGCCATCGTCTTCACGGATGGGAGACAAGGGTGTTCCCTCCTGGCACGAGAGAACCTCGAGGTGGACGATGAGGCGTGATTCGTTGTCCTGGGTGAGAAAAGATGGCTTCATGCCTAGCCAGTAGACGAATCTGATTTGAGGGGTTGAAGTGATCACCATGCATCAGAAAGTTCACACAAGACATGGTCGATATATACTTATCGCCGTAAGGACATATAAATGGCCGATGAAGTGTTGACATCGTCCTTAGAACAAATATGGTACACGTTATTTTTCGGCATGCTAGTTTTGCCGAAAAATAGGGGGGCATGTGTTGATGCTCAAAAGTGGCACTTTTATAAAGAGTGGCTTAAAGCTATGTCAAGAGTAATTCAAACTTACTATTGAAAGTCACTATGAGATGGCTCTCTTCGAGAAGATCAAGATGAATATGAAGATGGTCTAAAACGGAGTTCGGATGCAAAAGTTATGACAACTTCAGAGATGCTCATGTTGACACCAGATTAAAGAATGGCTTGAAACCCAATTAAGATGTCCTCATATGGAAAAATGATCAACACTAATTGTCTTCATCTCGTCGAAATGATCGATATTGATATAAAAATCATCTTAATCTGAGGTCATATGCAAAAGTTACAGCCAGTACAAGACACTGCTATACTGGATGGCCGGACACTCCGGGGAAAACCATCCGGGTTTTGATTTTCTCTGTCGATGGCCGGACACTCCGGATATGTTCCTCCGGGTTTTGAATTTCGCTGCTGCAGACTTCGAAAACAGCCAAAACAACCCTCAAGATGGCCTCAGATAAAAAAAAGTTCAACATCAAAGTTGTTCGTCTCGTCGAAACGGTCAAGATTGCTTTTGGTCTCGTGTCCATCCAAGGTCGTTTACTCCGCCAAACATGGCTCGCAAGGTGCAGCCAGATTTTAACGAACAGTTTTGGAAAGTTCGGACCAAACAAATCCGAATTGGACTAGGGTTTTGGACGTGAATGGAAGCCTTTTTCTTGCACGGGAAGTCCAGCCGCCTCTTATATACTTAAGGGGTGACAGCCGATTGAACAACACACAATCGATCAAATCATCTACCACTTTTTATCTTTTATCTTTTTTCGTTAACCCTAGTTCTTCTTCTTCCCCGTTCTTCGTCTGTTCTTCTTGTTGCAGGGCGCCGAGCCTCGAGGCCCTAGGGGTGGTCAGGCCGACCTAGGACAGCCCATAGCCGCCGCGCGCCCTGACGGGGTCCCTCCCTGGCGTGTGGGGTTTCGGGTCTTCAAAATCATCTGTCGGATTGCTTGCGTACCGCGCTTCCGGCGGGTCTCCTTCGACGTGAGCTGCGATGCATCACCCCCGGTGTCGAGGGTACACGGTGACGTGTTCGTGTGCGAACAGTCAGTCTATGTCACATCTAGATCATGTCTGTTTGTCCTGTTCTAAATTTTGTTTGTCCTGTTCATTTGATTTTAATTTGTCAAAGCCCAAAACTAAAAACTACCTAGTCGTGCGTCCGCCTTGGTGACCGGCCTATACGCAAATCTAGTCACTAGCTCCCCTCATTAAAAGATCTGGTTGCTAGCTGCTCGTACAAAGAACCTGATCGCTAGCTTTTTCTGGAAAACAAAATGATCGCTAGTGCTAAATCGACTTGTTAGCTTTTGCCTCTGATCATTATACATTTACAAGGACATCTCCCATAGCTAGCTTCTAGGCTACCAACGATTTATTTTATTTTTAGCCTTCTGGTTTTTGCGTTTTTCACTGTTATATTTTATAATTAATTTTCAGTAAAGAACAAAATTTCATCAACACATATTTCAAAAACATGTTCACGAATTTACATAAGTTTTTTCAAATTATAAAAAAGTTAACGAATGCCAAAAATGTTCTAATATATGGTGAATAATGCTTTAATATATGATGATCATTTTCTGAATACACACTAATATTTTTTTCAATGCACACTGAACATTGTTTTTTATATACGAACTTTTTTATATAGGATGAACTAAAAGTGAACTTTTTTATATGCATTGAACTAAAAGCGAACAGGAAAAAACAAAAATAGATAAATAGGAAGAGAACAAAAAATAAACACATTTTGATCCACTTTAAAAAAATTGATCAACATGAATTTTTTTAGAAAAATGAACTAATTTACAAATTTTGAAACATGTATTGAAACTTGTGAATTTATGAACAAACAAAAAATTACTAGAATGTGAAAAAATGAGATCAACTAATGAGAAATAGAAAAATAAAAAGGAGATGAAAAACAATGAAGAAATATGATAAATAAAAAAGCAGAAATAACATGAAGAAAATGAAACAAAACAAAAAAGGTATCCTACCTACTTGGGCCGGCTCATCTGCAGTTTGTTCGCTGACTAGGGTGGACTGGAAACTAAGAAAAAAATGTTGGACCCCCACTGGCAGGTTGAGAGTGGACTCTCAATTTGGAATAAAAAAGGTCGGGCCCGAGTTGCGAGTCGAGTTTGGACTTGCAACTGGGGTCAAGGATGGACTTGTAGCTGGGACCAGAAAAGGTCGAGCCCAGTTGTGAGTCGATGGTGGACTTGCAACTAGGGAAAAAGGTAGGCCCCAGTTGCGAATCGAGGGTGGACTCGCAATTGGGACTAAAAAATGTCGGGCACCAGTTGCGAGTCGAGGTTTAACTTGCAACTCAGACAGAAATGTTGAACTCTAGTTGCGAGTCGATGGTGGACTTGCAACTCGGACAAAAAATGTTGGGCCCCAGTTGCGAGTCAAGGATGAACTTGCAACTTGGACAAAAATGGTTGGACCCTAGTTGCACGTAGAGGGTGGACTTTCAACTCAGAAAAAAAAGATTGGGCCCCAGTTGCGAGTCGAGGACGAACTTGCAACTCGGACAAAAAAGGTTGGACCCTCGTTGCGAGTCGAGGGTGAACTTGCAACTCGGACAAAAAAGGCTGGGCCCCAGTTGCGAGTCGAGGACGCACTTGCAATTCGGACAAAAAATTTGTGCCCTAGTTACGAGTCGAGGGTGGTCTTGCAATTCAGACAAAAAATGTTGAGCCCCAGTTGCGAGTTGAGGGTGGACTTGCAACTTGGAAAAAAAGTCTAGCCCCATTTGCGTCGAGAGTGGACTTGCAACTAGGAAAAAATGGTTTGGCCACAATTAGACTTTCAACTGGAAAGAAAAGGCCGAACCCCAGTTGTGGGTTGAGGGTGAACTTGCAATTAGGACAAAAATATTGAGACCCAGTTGCGAGTTAAGAGTGCAATTGCAACTAGGAAAAAAAAGGTCAAGCCCAGCTACGACTCAAGGTTGGATTGCAACTGGGAGAAAAAAGGGCCAGGTCCGAGTTATACAAGTCAAGGGGGTTATTGCAACTGGAACAAAAAGGGTCGGTCCCTAACTGTGAGTCGAGGGTGGACTTGCAAATAGAAAAAAAAGGTTGGGCCCCAGATGCGAGTTGACGACGGACCTGCAACTAAGACAAAAAAAGTTCGGGTCCCAAAGTCGAGAGTGGACTTGCAATTGGGAGGAAAAACGCCGGGCCCGAGTTGCGAGTCAAGGACGGACTTGCAACTGGGACAAAAAAAGACCGGGTCCCAGTTGCGAGTCGAGGGTGAACTTGCAACTAGGAAAAAAATGTCAGGCCCTACTGTGGACTTGCAAATGGGACAAAAAAGAACTGTCCCAGTTGCGAGTCGAGAGTGAATTTGCAACTAGGACAAAAAACGGCCAGACCCCAGTTATAAATTGAGAACCAACAAAAACAGAGTCGAACAGGCCTAAGCCAACAACATGATGCACAATAAACAAACAACAACAAGGGAGGCGGAAGGTAGGGCTTGCAAGAAAATGACGAAAAAAAAAATCAAATGGTGAATTTAAAAAGTACTTGTAAAATTTTAAAAATCATGGATTTAAAAGACTAAAAAAGAGAAAAAAAAACAAAAGATTAAAAAGATGGGACCTCTATTGCATGCCAGTGTGTGGTTGGACACGCACCCAGAACAAAAAACAGATTGGGCCTCAGTTAGGGGACAAGTAGACAAAACATAACAAGAAGACGCAGGAATACATCATCCAATGTCGGGAGATCAAAAGTTTACGTGGAAATTACAACAACAAGATGCATCGGTGATAGTGACTAGTTGCATGACAAAGGTGCACTTGCAACATAACTTAAAAATATGTTGGGCCGAGTTGCATCTCGGTGGTTTACTTGCAACTGCGACAATAAAAATATAAGAGACGAGCTCTAGTTTGCATGTCGATGGTCGACCTGCAACTAGAATAAAAAATAAAAAAGTGAATCCAATTAGGAGTACACTTGCAGGAAAGACCAAAACGGTTTCGACCCAGATGCATGTCGGTGATCGACTTGCAACTAGAACAAGAATAATAAAAAGACACGGTTCTTACATATTAGGGTTAGATATGAGAACAAAAATAAAAACAAGAAATTGGCCGTTGCCCGTCGTTTTACTGTTTAGAAACTTGGCCGGGTGCCTCTACTCCTTAGACAAAGAGGAATGAGATGGAGAGAGCGAAGAAACAGAGCCGACGTGCCAGCGGTCAGCTTTTCTCTTCAACTGACAACACTTATCTTCAACTAGAACACGGGAAAAAAAAGACCACGAAAAACGGCCCAAAAAAGAAAGACGCACGGTGTGATGGGCTGTAAAATGAATAACAGACGAGTGACACCGGACGCGCGGGACAAAACAACCCCGATCAAAGAATTGCACAAAATTTATAAAGATATATCAAATGGACTGAAACTTAGATGAGACATCACACCCGTCTATATGAGTTTTAACAATTTTGATACATGATTTACTATTCCGTGGACACGTTGCATGGATGAATACAAATCAAAACAACGAAAAAAATGCATGAACAATCATACGGTATATACACGCACAAAGAAGATGCCTGTACACGTCATCTCATATACACACATATCATAGTATCGCAAGGGGGAGAAAACAGAAATTAAAAAAAGACAAAAAAAAAAACCCTCACAAACTGCAACAGCTGCAGTGTATCGAGACAATACAACAATAGACAAAAAAAAAGAAAAAACAGAAAGGAAAGGCAGCCCACGCTAGGCTGCGCAGGCTACAAATCGCCAGCTCGTACAATCATCAGATACACTGCAAATCATCAGATCATCAGTGCACGAATTGTAAAGACAAAACAAATCCAACGATGAGGACTTAGATGTAAGATAGTTATTTCACATCTATACATGAAATAGCAAATCCGCACATGTATATGTACTGCCGCGGTGGCGCCTTGCCGGATGCCGGATGGCTGGGCTGCCAGACTGCCGTGCGGGTGCGGCGACAACCAGCGGTGGCCGAGACGACTAAGGCGAGGGCGAGGCAGCGAGGCGCCGAGCGAGCAGGCCGACGGTTCAGGGTCGACGAACTGACGAGACGAAGGAAAAGGAGCAGCCGTGTGTGGCATCTGGCGAGAGTCACGCGTGTGGCACTTCGCGCTAATCGATCGCTAGCTATAGCCCATCTCGTTTCTTTTCTTTTATAATTCCTTTACCTATTTTTTGTATATACTAGCGCCGAAAAAAATGCGACGTCACGCCGCGCCCGTAAGAGAGCCCGTTTGAATATTTGTTGTTCATTTGATTAAAGAACAGGAATAGGAAGTGAAGCGGGTTGACTGACTTTTTTTACGATGAATAGTTTCATGTAGGTCTTTGGGTAGTTTCTTCTGATTGAACGTGTAGTACATCCTTTTATCAAAAGAAGCAAGAAATTGTTAGTATATTTCTATCACAAGAAGCAAGAAATTGTTAATTTTTCGTAAACTATTAAGAGGGCTCGTTCAACAGTTGACCCTGAATAGAATGTTCAGGTGCTTCACATTTTGGATTATCGAGTGCCAATGACGCCTTATATGCTATATCTTCATCTATATTTGGTTATATTCTATGGAATGTTTGGACAAAATTGTAGTAACTCTTTGTTCCTATATATATTATGGATCAAATTCGCTATCTTATGTTTTGACCCACTGTTCTCTTACAAAGCCATGGAAATAAACCTCATTTAGTAGGAAACCTTTTTTGTTATAGACATTTAATTCTTACTCATAAGGGACTCCTGATCGAATAAATGAGAATTTAGGTGGTAAGTCTTCTCACCAATTATGTTATAATAAGATTATTTTCTTGTCAACTGTGAAGTAAAATATAATTAAGTAGTTTATCTCAGACGAAGATATACAATACACCATTTTGATCGGATCAATTGTCTAGAAATAGAATATATACAAAATCAAGTTTTACTTTGTCTTTATCCATAGAATATGCTCACTAAGAGAGGTAAATTTTGCATTGGATAGGTAAAGTATTACTCTTCTCTCGATTGTACGTAGGAAAGAAATGCATAATACAAAATAATTTTTATTGACTCTTTAGAATTTTTAATAGGGCATACTATTAAATGGTATCAAAGTCCAATCTCTATGTTGTGGTGCTGCAATTACAAAATAGATGAAGGACAATTCAACAGAAAAAGCAAGATGACGTACCATGAGCGTTAAAATAACTTTCTGGGGAAAAAAGATAGAAACGTTGTGGGATTTATTATAGATTTACCCACCAGAGAAACAAAACACATTAGGAATCGAGAGAGAGACAGGGTAGGAGAGAAAAGGGGCGTCGAAAAGAATTGTTTTAGTAGAAGAAAGCGGTAGATGATGTCTCGCAAAGAGTGTTAACAAAGCAAGATGACGTACCATGAACGTTAAAAGAATTTTTTGGAGAAATAAAGATAGAAACGTTGTGGGATTTATTATAGATTTACCCACCAGAGAAACAAAACACATTAGGAATCGAGAGAGAGACAGGGCAGGAGAGAGAAGGGGCGTCGAAAAGAATTGTTTTAGTAGAAGAAAGCGGTAGATGATGTCTCGCAAAGAGTGTTAACAAAGCAAGATGACATACGATGAACGTTAAAAGAATTTTTTGGTGAAATAAAGATAGAAACATTGTGGAATTTATTGCAGATTTACCCACCAGAAAAACCACAGAGCATGAGAGAGAAGGGGCGTCGAAAAGAATTGTTTTGGTAGAAGAAAACGGCCGATGATGTCTCGCAAAGAGTGGCCACTGAGTGAGATAAGCGGTGAGTGGTAGGACTCGGATCGAGAAATTTCCGGGTTAAACTAACCTACAGCAAGTGTAATCACCCCATATAACTTTTCGACGGTGGGTAATATAAAAAAATAAAAAAAAAGAATCATTTACCACTTTTGTTTAGGAAAATCTCAGGGGTTTTTTAACACTGTTGCGTACGAAATTTTTGTTTCTAGAATAGTGTTTTGGGTTATTCGGATTTGTTTTTCTGGTTTATTCAAGTTACCGTTCTCCAAAATCGTACGTATTTCATTTAAACCGTTACGGGAAAATAAAATCGTGGAGTACTAGTGTGTAAGAGCGGACCTAAAGAAACATAAAATGAGAAATCTTCTTTTTTTGAAGCATAAAAATCTATGGTGATATTCAGTACATAAAAAAAGTCTTTTTTTTGGCATAGCATGGTACTGTTCATTGGTATTGTTCGTCAGAGATATAATTGAACAGAACCTTTCCAAAAAAACCCAAAAAGGAAGAAATATCTTCCCACTTTACACTGTTTACGTCTTGTTGCTGTTCACCAATACTGTTGTTGATGTTGACGTTGCCGTAAAATGGGCAGTAATCGGCCTAGAATTTATTTTTCCTATGGATTACTGTTCGTGCAAATAAACAATTCCGGCCTACTGTTTTTTATTCTGTTAACACTATCATCGGAAAGAATTAGGAGACGATTGAGGCAGATGTGTATTGGTACGCCGGTGTAGTGTATCGGTATGTCGGTGTCGAGAAATGATGTATAAAAATGATGTACGTCGGTACAAAATCTCGGTGTCTCTCGATACCGCGTGATATAAAAGCCGAGGAAAAGACACATAAACACAGGAAAAGAAAATAACATCGACTGTATTTTGCCATTGCCGTCCACATCGATCACGGACACGAAACACGTTTGCCGTCCACATCGATCACGGACACGAAACACGTGCGCTCACCCAGCGCACACACATCTAGCCCACGCACCATAGACGAGGCAACAAAAGAACAAAAGTCACGCGCGCGCAGGCCGTGCAAAGGGTGCCAGAGGGTGCACGACCAAGAGCGAGCTGGAGGCAATTGTCATGTGCTCACCTTCCTGCAACTGATGATGAGGTGCAGAGACAGAAGCTGGGAGCGACTTCCCACGTCTGCTTCAGCTGTAGCCCAGCTGAGGCCGCATCTCCTGACGATGACGACACGGGGCGAACGGCTCCGGTAGCAAGGGACGGCTGGGTGCTGGTAGTCTGGGCGAGTGCTGGGCCGACGCGCCGGGATGCGGGGAAACTCACACGTCAAGCACGAGGTACACGGCGACATAGGACTGCGAGGTGCAGGCGTAAGCTCACACCGCCGGCGAGCTGGGCGAGCTCGAGGTCAGAAACATCATCACTGTATGCACACGTGACGACGCTGCGGCGTGTCACTGTGGATTGAGTTCTGCCATTGCTTCCTCTCCTCAGTCGTGGCCTCCACACACCTCCCATACGTTGTCTGCTGTGTGTGCACCATGTTGGCTCCAGGAAGGAGAGATGGAGGACCCAATACACCAAGGGAAGCAGCAGGACGAACCGAAACACCACGGCGGCCAACCACAGCCCCACGCAACCGAGGAGGTGGACCCGGACGCCGCAGGCCATTACGGCTAGACGAAGAACCAACCATGGAATTAGTGTAGATGGAAGCAAAGAAACGAAGCCCACGAAACAATTGAAGGATCACAGAAAGAAAGGCCTATTTATAACCCACGAGAAGATGAAGGAGAAAATGAAAACGAACACGAAAGATCTAGCGGTGCCGTCTCTGGATTGTACGATCGAAGCGGCACCGATTAGGAGCGGCAGCGTCTCTGGATTAAAACGATCGAGGTGGCACCGATCCCGGTAACACACGCAACCACACGTGGATCCTCTTGAAGCAAACATGCAAGCGAGTGACCAAGCCAGAAGGAGAACAAAGCCCACCTAATGTCAGCCCACATGCACGCAACCATGAAGCAGTACGCACGCAATGAGGTCAACAGGACTGCATGGCCCACACGGGCCAAAAATGGCTAAACGCACACACGGAAGCGCAAATCACGTTAACAAAGTTTACATGGGAGGCCTAAAGTCACACGCATTTCTACCCCTCAGGATCCCAAACTAATACATGTGTCTGCCTTCCATAAGCCCCCAAGTCCCAATCGACCAAGTGGTGAAACGTGAGGCGAAATCGTTTCTCGAAATTAGATGTTCTGGTATTTGCCAAACCAGTTGTTACCCCGATGCCCTTCCTCTGGTATAAGGTGTCTTTTGCCCTAGAGAAAATCATACGGAAGCTTTCGAGACGAAGCGTCGCCGTCTCGAGGTGGAGATTTGGTAGAACCAATCTAGGACTTCGGCGGAGCTGTTCTGCCAAGGAAACATCCCTCCGGGAGGGGGGAATCGTCACCATCTTCATCACCATCAATCCTCTCATCGGGAAGGGGTCAATCTCCATCAACATCTTCACCAGCACCATCTCCTCCCAAACCCTAGTTCATCTCTTGTATCCGATCTTCGCCTCAAAATCTCAAATTGGTACCTATGGGTTGCTAGTAGTGTTGACTACTCCTTGTAGTTGATGCTAGTTGGTTTATTCGGTGAAAGATCATATGTTCAGATCCTTTATGCATATTAATACCCCTCTGATTATGAACATGAATATGATTTGTGAGTAGTTACGTTTGTTCCTGAGGACATGGGAGAAGTCTTGTTATAAGTAATCATGTGAATTTGGTATTCGTTCGATATTTTGATGCGATGTATGTTATCTTTCCTCTAGTGGTGTTATGTGAACGTCGACTACATAACACTTCATCATTAGTTGGGCCTAGGGGAAGGCATTGGGAAGTAATAAGTAGATGATGGGTTGCTAGAGTGACAGAATCTTAAACCCTAGTTTATGCGTTGCTTCGTAAGGGGCTGATTTGGATCCATATGTTCCATGCTATGGTTAGGTTTATCTTAATTCTTCTTTCGTAGTTGTGGATGCTTGCAAGGGGGGTTAATCATAAGTGGGATGCTTGTCCAAGGAAGGGCAGTACCCAAGCACCGGTCCACCCACATATCAAATTATCAAAGTAACAAATGTGAATCATATGAACATGATGAAAAGTAGCTTGACGATAATTCCCATGTGTCCTCGGAAGCACTTTCCTTTATATAAGAACTTTTCCAGGCTTGTCCTTTGCTACAAAAAGGATTGGGCCACCTTGCTGCATCTTGTTTACTTTTGTTACTTGTTACCTGTTACAAATTACCTCATTACAAAACTATCTGCTACCGATCATTTCTGTGCTTGCAGAGAATACCTAACTGAAAACCGCTTGTCATTTCCTTCTACTCATTGGGTTCGATACTATTACTTATCGAAAGGACTACGATAGATCCCCTATACTTGTGGGTCATCAAGACTCTTTTATGGTGCCGTTGCGGGGAGTGAAGCGCCTTTGGTAGGTGGAATTTGGTAAGGAAAAGTTTATATACTATGCTGGAATTTACTCTCAATTGTTACTATGAAAAATAATCCTTTGAGGTGCTTGTTCGGGGTATCTTCACCCCGACCAGTAGAGCAAAGTGTTGCTCCTCAACCTACTGAACCTACTGAAAATGTTTACTTTGAAATTCCTTCGGGTATGATAGCTAATCCTTTTGCAGGAGATGGAACATTACATCCCGATATGCACCTAATCTATGTGGATGAAGTTTGTGGATTATTTAAGCTTGAAGGTATGCCCGAGGATGTTATCATCTTCCCTTTATCTTTGAAGGGAAATGCATTGACATGGTTTAGGCTATGTGATGATATTGGATCATGGAACTACAACCGATTGAAATTGGAATTTCATCAGAAGTTTTATCCTATGCATCTGGTTCATCGTGATCGTAATTATATCTATAATTTTTGGCCTCACGAAGGAGAAAGTATCGTTCAAGCTTGGGGGAGGCTTAAGTCAATGTTGTATTCATGCCCCAATCATGATCTCTCAAGAGAAATTATTATTCAAAACTTTTATGCTCGTCTTTCTCTCAATAATCGCTCCATGCTCGATACTTCTTGTACTGGTTCTTTTATGACGAAGACTATTGAATTCAAATGGGATTTATTGGAAAGAATTATACGCAACTCTGAAGACTGGGAACTCGACGAAGGTAAGGAGTCAGGTATAACGCCTAAGTTTGATTGTGTTAAATCTTTTATGGATACAAATGCTTTTTCGTGAATTTAGCACTAAATATGGACTTGACTCTGAGATAGTAGCTTCTTTCTGTGAATCATTTACTTGTCATGTTGATCTCCCTAAGGAGAAGTGGTCTAAATATCATCTTCCCATTGAAGTAAAAGTAGTTGAACCTATTAAAGTTGAAGAAAATGTTATCACTTATAATGTTGTTCCTATTATTCCTAACGCTTATATTGAGAAACCACATTTTCCTGTTAGAATAAAGGATAATGCTAAAGCTTCAACTGTGGTTCGTAAGAGTAATGCTAGAGCATCTACTGAAGGAAATATGCCCTAGAGGCAATAATAAAGTTATTATTTATTTCCTTATAATCATGATAAATGTTTATTATTCATGCTAGAATTGTATTAACCGGAAACATAATACATGTGTGAATACATAGACAAACAAAGTGTCACTAGTATGCCTCTACTTGACTAGCTCGTTAATCAAAGATGGTTATGTTTCCTAACCATGGACAAAGAGTTGTTATTTGATTAACGAGGTCACATTATTAGTTGAATGATCTGATTGACATGACCCATTCCATTAGCTTAGCACCCGATCGTTTAGTATGTTGCTATTGCTTTCTTCATGACTTATACACGTTCCTATGACTATGAGATTATGCAACTCCCGTTTACCGGAGGAACACTTTGGGTGCTACCAAACGTCACAACGTAACTGGGTGATTATAAAGGAGCATTACAGGTGTCTCCAAAGGTAGATGTTGGGTTGGCGTATTTCGAGATTAGGATTTGTCACTCCGATTGTCGGATAGGTATCTCTGGGCCCTCTCGGTAATACACATCACATAAGCCTTGCAAGCATTACAACTAATATGTTAGTTGTGAGATGATGTATTACGGAACGAGTAAAGAGACTTAACGGTAACGATATTGAACTAGGTATTGGATATCGACGATCGAATCTCGGGCAAGTAACATACCGATGACAAAGGGAACAACGTATGTTGTTATGCGGTCTGACCGATAAAGATCTTCATAGAATATGTAGGAGCCAATATGGGCATCCAGGTCCCGCTATTGGTTATTGACCGGAGACGTGTCTCGGTCATGTCTACATTGTTCTCGAACCCGTAGGGTCCGCACGCTTAAGGTTACGATGACAGTTACATTATGAGTTTATGCATTTTGATGTACCGAAGGTTGTTCGGAGTCCCGGATGTGATCACGGACATGACGAGGAGTCTCGAAATGGTCGAGACGTAAAGATTGATATATTGGAAGCCTATGTTTGGACATCGGAAATGTTCCGGGTGAAATCAGGATTTTACTTGGTTACCGGGAGGTTACCGGAACCCCTCGGGAGCCATATGGGCCTTCATGGGCCTTAGTGGAAAGGAGAAAGGGACAGCCCAATGTGGCTGCGCCACTTCCCCCTCCCCTAGTCCTATTAGGACTAGGAGAAGGTGGCCGGCCCCCCTCTCTCCCTTCCCCTCCGAGGAATCCTAGTTGGACTAGGATTGGGGGGAGGAATCCTACTCCCAGAGGGAGTAGGACTCTCCTGCGCCTCCCCTCCTTAGCCGGCCAGCCCTCCCCCTTGGCTCCTTTATATACGGAGGCAGGGGGCACCTCTAAACACACAAGTTGATCCACGTGATCTATTCCTTAGCCGTGTGCGGTGCCCCCTACCACCATATACCTCGATAATACTGTAGCGGAGTTTAGGCGAAGCCCTGCTGCTGTAGTTCATCAAGATCGTCACCACGCCGTCGTGCTGACGGAACTCTTCCCCGACACTTTGCTGGATCGGAGTCCGGGGATCGTCATCGAGCTGAACGTGTGCTCGAACTCGGAGGTGCCGTAGTTTCGGTGCTTGATCGGTTGGATCGTGAAGACGTACGACTACTTCCTCTACGTCGTGTCATCGCTTCCGCAGTCGGTCTGCGTTGGGTATGTAGACAACACTCTCCCCTCGTTGCTATGCATCACATGATCTTGCGTGTGCGTAGGAAATTTTTTGAAATTACTACGAAACCCAACAGTGGTATCAGAGCCAGGTTATTTATGTTGATGTTATATGCACGAGTAGAACACAAGTGAGTTGTGGACGATACAAGTCATACTGCCTACCAGCATGTCATACTTTAGTTCGGCGGTATTGTTGGACGAGACGACCCGGACCAACCTTACGCGTACGCTTACGCGAGACCGGTTCCCTCGACGTGCTTTGCACATAGATGGCTTGCGGGCGACTGTCTCTCCAACTTTAGTTGAACCGAGTATGGCTACGCCCGGTCCTTGAGAAGGTTAAAACGGAGTCTATTTGACAAACTATCGTTGTGGTTTTGATGCGTAGGTGAGATTGGTTCTTACTTAAGCCCGTAGCAGCCACGTAAAACATGCAACAACAAAGTAGAGGACGTCTAACTTGTTTTTGCAGGGCATGTTGTGATGTGATATGGTCAAGGCATGATGCTGAATTTTATTGTATGAGATGATCATGTTTTGTAACCGAGTTATCGGCAACTGGCAGGAGCCATATGGTTGTTGCTTTATTGTATGCAATGCAATCGCGATGTAATGCTTTACTTTATTACTAAACAGTAGTGATAGTCGTGGAAGCATAAGATTGGCGAGACGACAACGATGCTACGATGGAGATCAAGGTGTCGCGCCGGTGACGATGGTGATCATGACGGTGCTTCGGAGATGGAGATCACAAGCACAAGATGATGATGGCCATATCATATCACTTATATTGATTGCATGTGATGTTTATCTTTTTACGCATCTTATCTTGCTTTGATTGACGGTAGCATTATAAGATGATCTCTCACTAAATTATCAAGAAGTGTTCTCCCTGAGTATGCACCGTTGCCAAAGTTCGTCGTGCCCAGACACCACGTGATGATCGGGTGTGATAAGCTCTACGTCCATCTACAACGGGTGCAAGCCAGTTTTGCACACGCAGAATACTCAGGTTAAACTTGACGAGCCTAGCATATGCAGATATGGCCTCGGAACACGGAGACCGAAAGGTTGAGCGTGAATCATATAGTAGATATGATCAACATAAACGATGTTCACCATTGAAAGCTACTCCATCTCACGTGATGATCGGTTATGGTTTAGTTGATTTGGATCACGTAATCACTTAGAAGATTAGAGGGATGTCTATCTAAGTGGGAGTTCTTAAGTAATATGATTAATTGAACTTAAATTTATCATGAACTTAGTACCTGATAGTATCTTGCTTGTTTATGTTGATTGTAGATAGATGGCTCGTGCTGTTGTTCCGTTGAATTTTAATGCGTTCCTTGAGAAAGCAAAGTTGAAAGATGATGGTAGCAATTACACGGACTGGGTCCGTAACTTGAGGATTATCCTCATTGCTGCTCAGAAGAATTACGTCCTGGAAGCACCGCTGGGTGCCAGGCCTGCTGCTGGAGCAACACCAGATGTTATGAATGTCTGGCAGAGCAAAGCTGATGACTACTCGATAGTTCAGTGTGCCATGCTTTACGGCTCAGAATCGGGACTTCAACGACGTTTTGAACGTCATGGAGCATATGAGATGTTCCAGGAGTTGAAGTTAATATTTCAAGCAAATGCTCGAATTGAGAGATATGAAGTCTCCAATAAGTTCTATAGCTGCAAGATGGAGGAGAACAGTTCTGTCAGTGAGCATATACTCAAAATGTCTGGGTATAATAATCACTTGATTCAATTGGGAGTTAATCTTCCGGATGATTGCGTCATTGACAGAATTCTCCAATCACTGCCACCAAGCTACAAGAGCTTCGTGATGAACTATAATATGCAAGGGATGAACAAGACTATTCCCGAGCTCTTCGCAATGCTGAAAGCTGCAGAGGTAGAAATCAAGAAGGAGCATCAAGTGTTGATGGTTAACAAGACCACTAGTTTCAAGAAAAAGGGCAAAGGGAAGAAGAAGGGGAACTTCAAAAAGAACGGCAAGCTAGTTGCTACTCAAGAGAAGAAACCCAAGTCTGGACCTAAGCCTGAAACTGAGTGCTTCTACTGCAAGCAGACTGGTCACTGGAAGCGGAACTGCCCCAAGTATTTGGCGGATAAAAAGGATGGCAAGGTGAACAAAGGTATATGTGATATACATGTTATTGATGTGTACCTTACTAGAGCTCGCAGTAGCACCTGGGTATTTGATACTGGTTCTGTTGCTAATATTTGCAACTCGAAACAGGGACTACGGAATAAGCGGGCACTAGCAAAGGACGAGGTGACGATGCACGTGGGAAATGGTTCCAAAGTTGATGTGATCGCGGTCGGCACGCTACCTCTACATCTACCTTCGGGATTAATATTAGACCTAAATAATTGTTATTTGGTGCCAGCGTTGAGCATGAACATTATATCTGGATCTTGTTTAATGCGAGACGGTTATTCATTTAAATCAGAGAATAATGGTTGTTCTATTTATATGAGTAATATCTTTTATGGTCATGCACCCTTGAAGAGTGGTCTATTCTTATTGAATCTCGATAGTAGTAATACACATATTCATAATGTTGAAGCCAAAAGATGCAGAGTTGATAATGAAAGTGCAACTTATTTGTGGCACTGTCGTTTAGGTCATATCGGTATAAAGCGCATGAAGAAACTCCATACTGATGGACTTTTGGAACCACTTGATTATGAATCACTTGGTACTTGCGAACCGTGCCTCATGGGCAAGATGACTAAAACACCGTTCTCCGGTACTATGGAGAGAGCAACAGATTTGTTGGAAATCATACATACCGATGTATGTGGCCCGATGAATATTGAGGCTCGTGGCGGATATCGTTATTTTCTCACCTTCACAGATGATTTAAGCAGATATGGGTATATCTACTTAATGAAACATAAGTCTGAAACATTTGAAAAGTTCAAAGTGAAGTTGAAAATCATCGTAGCAAGAAAATAAAGTTTCTACGATCTGATCGTGGAGGAGAATATTTGAGTTACGAGTTTGGTGTACATTTGAAAAACCGTGGAATAGTTTCGCAACTCACGCCACCCGGAACACCACAGCGTAATGGTGTGTCCGAACGTCGTAATCGTACTTTACTAGATATGGTGCGATCTATGATGTCTCTTACTGATTTACCGCTATCATTTTGGGGATATGCTTTAGAGACGGCCGCATTCACGTTAAATAGGGCACCATCAAAATCCGTTGAGACGACGCCTTATGAACTGTGGTTTGGCAAGAAACCAAAGTTGTCGCTTCTTAAAGTTTGGGGCTGCGATGCTTATGTGAAAAAGCTTCAACCTGATAAGCTTGAACCCAAATCGGAGAAATGTGTCTTCATAGGATACCCAAAGGAGACTATTGGGTACACCTTCTATCACAGATCCGAAGGCAAGACATTCGTTGCTAAGAATGGATCCTTTCTAGAGAAGGAGTTTCTCTCGAAAGAAGTGAGTGGGAGGAAAGTAGAACTTGACGAGGTAACTGTACCTGCTCCCTTACTGGAAAGTAGTTCATCACAGAAAACTGTTTCAGTGACACCTACACCAGTTAGTGAGGAAGCCAATGATAATGATCATGAAACTTCAGATCAAGATACTGCTGAACCTCGTAGATCAACCAGAGTAAGATCCGCACCAGAATGGTATGGTAATCCTATTCTGGAAGTCATGATACTAGATCATGATGAACCTACGAACTATGAAGAAGCGATGGTGAGCCCAGATTCCGCAAAGTGGCTTGAAGCCATGAAATCTGAGATGGGATCCATGTATGAGAACAAAGTATGGACTTTGGTTGACTTGCCCGATGATCGGCAAGCAATTGAGAATAAATGGATTTTTAAGAAGAAGACTGACGCTGATGGTAATGTTACTGTCTACAAAGCTCGACTTGTCGCAAAAGGTTTTCGGCAAGTTCAAGGGATTGACTACGATGAGACCTTCTCACCCGTAGCGATGCTTAAGTCCGTCCGAATCATGTTAGCAATTGCCGCATTTTATGATTATGAAATTTGGCAGATGGATGTCAAAACTGCATTCCTGAATGGATTTCTGGAAGAAGAGTTGTATATGATGCAACCGGAAGGTTTTGTCAATCCAGAAGGAGCTAACAAAGTGTGCAAGCTCCAACGATCCATTTATGGACTGGTGCAAGCCTCTCGGAGTTGGAATAAACGTTTTGATAGTGTGATCAAAGCATTTGGTTTTATACAGACTTTCGGAGAAGCCTGTATTTACAAGAAAGTGAGTGGGAGCTCTGTAGCATTTCTGATATTATATGTGGATGACATATTGCTGATTGGAAATGATACAGAATTTCTGGATAGCATAAAGGGATACTTGAATAAAAGTTTTTCAATGAAAGACCTCGGTGAAGCTGCTTACATATTAGGCATTAAGATCTATAGAGATAGATCAAGACGCTTAATTGGACTTTCACAAAGCACATACCTTGACAAGATTTTGAAGAAATTCAAAATGGATCAAGCAAAGAAAGGATTCTTGCCTGTATTACAAGGTGTGAAGTTGAGTAAGACTCAATGCCCGACCACTGCAGAAGATAGAGAGAATATGAAAGATGTTCCCTATGCATCAGCCATAGGCTCTATCATGTATGCAATGCTGTGTACCAGACCTGATGTGTGCCTTGCTATAAGTTTAGCAGGGAGGTACCAAAGTAATCCAGGAGTGGATCACTGGACAGCGGTCAAGAACATCCTGAAATACCTGAAAAGGACTAAGGATATGTTTCTCGTATATGGAGGTGACAAAGAGCTCACCGTAAAAGGTTACGTTGATGCAAGCTTTGACACTGATCCGGATGATTCTAAATCGCAAACCGGATACGTGTTTACATTAAACGGTGGAGCTGTCAGTTGGTGCAGTTCTAAACAAAGCGTCGTAGCGGGATCTACATGTGAAGCGGAGTACATAGCTGCTTCAGAAGCAGCGAACGAAGGAGTCTGGATCAAGGATCTAGGTGTCATACCTAATGCATCGGGTCCAATGAAAATATTTTGTGACAATACTGGTGCAATTGCCTTGGCAAAGGAATCCAGATTTCACAAAAGGACCAAACACATCAAGAGACACTTCAACTCCATCCGGGATCTAGTCCAGGTGGGAGACATAGAGATTTGCAAGATACATACGGATCTGAATGTTGCAGACCCGTTGACTAAGCCTCTTCCACGAGCAAAACATGATCAGCACCAAAGCTCCATGGGTGTTAGATTCATTACAGTGTAATCTAGATTATTGACTCTAGTGCAAGTGGGAGACTAAAGGAAATATGCCCTAGAGGCAATAATAAAGTTATTATTTATTTCCTTATAATCATGATAAATGTTTATTATTCATGCTAGAATTGTATTAACCGGAAACATAATACATGTGTGAATACATAGACAAACAAAGTGTCACTAGTATGCCTCTACTTGACTAGCTCGTTAATCAAAGATGATTATGTTTCCTAACCATGGACAAAGAGTTGTTATTTTATTAACGAGGTCACATCATTAGTTGAATGATCTGATTGACATGACCCATTCCATTAGCTTAGCACCCGATCGTTTAGTATGTTGCTATTGCTTTCTTCATGACTTATACATGTTCCTATGACTATGAGATTATGCAACTCCCGTTTACCGGAGGAACACTTTGGGTGCTATCAAACGTCACAACGTAACTGGTTGATTATAAAGGAGCATTACAGGTGTCTCCAAATGTAGATGTTGGGTTGGCGTATTTCGAGATTAGGATTTGTCACTCCGATTGTCGGAGAGGTATCTCTGGGCCCTCTCGGTAATACACATCACATAAGCCTTGCAAGCATTACAACTAATATATTAGTTGTGAGATGATGTATTACGGAACGAGTAAAGAGACTTGCCGGTAACGAGATTGAACTAGGTATTGGATATCGACGATCGAATCTCGGGCAAGTAACATACCGATGACAAAGGGAACAGCGTATGTCGTTATGCGGTCTGACCGATAAAGATCTTCGTAGAATATGTAGGAGCCAATATGGGCATCCAGGTCCCGCTATTGGTTATTGACCGGAGACGTGTCTCGGTCATGTCTACATTGTTCTCGAACCCGTAGGGTCCGCACGCTTAAGGTTACGATGACAGTTACATTATGAGTTTATGCATTTTGATGTACCGAAGGTTGTTCGGAGTCCCGGATGTGATCACGGACATGACGAGGAGTCGCGAAATGGTCGAGACGTAAAGATTGATATATTGGAAGCCTATGTTTGGACATCGGAAATGTTCCGGGTGAAATCAGGATTTTACCGGGTTACCGGGAGGTTACCGGAACCCCCCGGGAGCCATATGGGCCTTCATGGGCCTTAGTGGAAAGGAGAAAGGGACAGCCCAAGTTGGCTGCGCCACTTCCCCCTCCCCTAGTCCTATTAGGACTAGGAGAAGGTGGCCGGCCCCCCTCTCTCCCTTCCCCTCCGAGGAATCCTAGTTGGACTAGGATTGGGGGGAGGAATCCTACTCCCAGAGGGAGTAGGACTCTCCTGCGCCTCCCCTCCTTGGCCGGCCAGCCCTCCCCCTTGGCTCCTTTATATACGGAGGCAGGGGGCACCTCTAAACACACAAGTTGATCCACGTGATCTATTCCTTAGCCGTGTGCGGTGCCCCCTGCCACCATATACCTCAATAATACTGTAGCGGAGTTTAGGCGAAGCCCTGCTGCTGTAGTTCATCAAGATCGTCACCACGCCGTCATGCTGACGGAACTCTTCCCCGACACTTTGCTGGATCGGAGTCCGGGGATCGTCATCGAGCTGAACGTGTGCTCGAACTCGGAGGTGCCGTAGTTTCG
This sequence comes from Triticum timopheevii, assembly GCA_963921465.1. Lineage (NCBI taxonomy): Eukaryota > Viridiplantae > Streptophyta > Magnoliopsida > Poales > Poaceae > Triticum > Triticum timopheevii. Next base: position 6,604,774 of record OY997274.1, on the reverse strand, counting down.
GTGCTTGATCGGTTGGATCGTGAAGACGTATGACTACTTCCTGTACGTCGTGTCATCGCTTCCGCAGTCGGTCTGCGTTGGGTACGTAGACAACACTCTCCCCTCGTTGCTATGCATCACATGATCTTGCGTGTGCGTAGGAAATTTTTTGAAATTACTACGAAACCCAACATCTACACCCTCTGAGAAAATTAAAATTGAACCTAGTATTGCTATGGTTAAGGATCTCCTGGTTGATAATATTGATGGGCATGTTATTTATTTCTGTAATGAAGCAGCTAGAATTGCTAGACCCGATACTAAAAATAAACATAGACCTATTGTTGGCATGCCTGTTATTTCTGTTGAAATAGGAGATCACTGTTATCATGGCTTATGTGATATGGGCGCTAGTGCCAGTGCAATACCTCATTCCTTATACGAAGAAAGTATGCATGATATTGCACCTGCTGAGATAGAAGGTATTGATGTTTTAATTAAGCTTGCCAATAGAGATACTACTTCACCAGTTGGGATTGTTAGAGATGTTGAAGTCTTGTGTGGGAAAATTAAATATCCTACTGATTTTCTTGTTCTTGGTTCCCCACAAGATGACTTTTGTCCCATTATATTTGGTAGACCCTTCTTGGATACTGTTAATGCTAGGATAGATTGCGAAAAGGATATTGTTACTGTTGGTTTAGGGGATATGTCTCATGATTTTAATTTTGCTAAATTTCGTAGACAACCCCATGATAAAGAATTGCCTAGTAAAGATGAAATTATTGGTCTTGCTTTTATTGTCGTGCCTCCTAATGATCCTTTAGAACAATATTTGCTAGACCATGAAAATAATATGTTTATGAATGAAAGAAGGGAAATAGATGAAGTATTCTTTAAACAGGGACCTATATTGAAACAAAACATGCCTATTGAAATTTTAGGGGATCCTCCTCCACCCGAGGGTGATCCCGTGTTTGACCTTAAACCATTACCTGGTACTCTTAAATAAGCTTATCCTGATGAAAATAATGAAGGAAATATGCCCTAGAGGCAATAATAAAGTTATTATTTATTTCCTTATATCATGATAAATGTTTATTATTCATGCTAGAATTGTATTAACTGGAAACATAATACATGTGTGAATACATAGACAAACAGAGTGTCACTAGTATGCCTCTACTTGACTAGCTCGTTAATCAAAGATGGTTATGTTTCCTAACCATGGACAAAGAGTTGTTATTTGATTAACGGGATCACATCATTAGTTGAATGATCTGATTGACATGACCAATTCCATTAGCTTAGCACCCGATCGTTTAGTATGTTGCTATTGCTTTCTTCATGACTTATGCATGTTCCTATGACTATGAGATTATGCAACTCCCGTTTGCCGGAGGAACACTTTGTGTGCTACCAAACGTCACAACGTAACTGGGTGATTATAAAGGAGCTCTATAGGTGTCTCCAAAGGTACATGTTGGGTTGGCGTATTTCGAGATTAGGATTTGTCACTCCGAATGTCGGAGAGGTATCTCTGGGCCCTCTCGGTAATGCACATCACTTAAGCCTTGCAAGCATTGCAACTAATGAGTTAGTTGCGAGATGATGTATTACGGAACGAGTAAAGAGACTTGCCGGTAACGAGATTGAACTAGGTATTGGATACCGACGATCGAATCTCGGGCAAGTAACATACCGATGACAAAGGGAACAACGTATGTTGTTATGCGGTCTGACCGATAAAAGATCTTCGTAGAATATGTAGGAGCCAATATGGGCATCCAGGTCCCGCTATTGGTTATTGACCGGAGACGTGTCTCGGTCATGTCTACATTGTTCTCGAACCGTAGGGTCCGCACGCTTAAGGTTTCAATGACATTTATATTATGAGTTTATGTGTTTTGATGTACCGAAGGAGTTCGGAGTCCCGGATGACATCGGGGACATGACGAGGAGTCTCGAAATGGTCGAGACGTAAGGATCGATATATTGGACGACTATATTCGGACTTTGGAAAGGTTCCGAGTGATTCGGGTATTTTTCGGAGTACCGTAGAGTTACGGGAATTCGCCGGGAGAAGTATTGGGCCTTATTGGGCCATACGAGAAAGAAAGAGGGGCTGCCTAGGGCAGGCCGCGCCCCCCCAAGGCCTAGTCCGAATTGGACTAGGGGGAGGGGCTGCGTCCCTTCCTTGTTTCCTACTCCTACTACATGGAAGGACTCCTAGTTGGACTAGGAAAGGGGGAATCCTACTCCCGGTGGGAGTAGGACTCCCCTAGGGCGCGCCATAGAGAGGGCCGGCCCTCCCCTCCTCCACTCCTTTATATACGGGGGCAGGGGCACCCCATAGACACACAAGTTGATCTTCGTGATCGTTCCTTAGCCATGTGCGGTGCCCCCCTCCACGATATTACACCTTGATCATATTGTAGCGGTGCTTAGGCGAAGCCCTGCGACGGTTAAACATCAAGATCGTCAGCACGCCGTCGAGCTGACGAAACTCCTCCCCGAAGCTTTGCTGGATCGGCGCCCGGGGTGCGTCATCGAGCTGTACGTGTGTCAAGAACTCGGAGGTGCCAGAGTAACGGTGCTTGGATTGGTTGGACCGGGAAGACGTACGACTACTTCCTCTACATTGCGTCAACGCTTCCGCTTCGGTCTACGAGGGTACGTAGACAACACTCTCCCCTCTCGTTGCTATGCATCACCATGATCTTGCGTGTGCGTTGGAATTTTTTTGAAATTACTACGTTACTGAAAGTGTGTTATATGCACGAGTAGAACACAAGTGAGTTGTGGGCGATATAAGTCATACTGCTTACCAGCATGTCATACTTTGGTTCGGCGGTATTGTTGGATGAAGCGGCCCGGACCGACATTACGCGTATGCTTATGCGAGACTGGTTCTACCGCCGTGCTTTGCACACAGGTGGCTGGCGGGTGTCAGTTTCTCCAACTTTAGTTGCACCGAGTGTGGCTACGCCCGGTCCTTGCGAAGGTTAAAACAGAACCAACTTGACAAACTATCGTTGTGGTTTTGATGCGTAGGTAAGATTGGTTCTTGCTAAGCCCGTAGCAGCCACGAAAAATTTGCAACAACAAAGTAGAGGACGTCTAACTTGTTTTTGCAGGGCATGTTGTGATGTGATATGGTCAAAACGTGATGAGTTATAAGTTGTTGTATAAGATGATCATGTTTTGTTGAAGTTATTGGCAACTGGAAAAAGCCTTATGGTTGTCTGTCTATTGCATAAGATGCAAGCGTCCAATAATTGCTTTACTTTATCGCTATGCGATAGCAATAGTTGCAAGAGCAATTGTTGGCGAGACGACCACGTGACGACACATTGATATAGATCAAGATGATTGAGATCATGGTGTCATGCCAGTGACGATATAGATCATGACAGTACTTTGGAGATGGAGATCAAAGAAACAAGATGATGATGGCCATATCATGTCACATATTTTGATTGCATATGATGTTTATCTTTTATACATCTTATTTTTGCTTAGTTTGACGGTAGCATTTTAAGATGATCTCTCACTAATTATCAAGAAGTGTTCTCCCTGAGTATGCACCGTTGCGAAAGTTCTTCGTGCTGAGACAGCACGTGATGATCGGGTGTGATAGGCTCTACGTTCAAATACAACAGGTGAAAAACAGTTGCATACGCGGAATACTCAGATTATACTTGACGAGCCAAGCATATACAGATATGGCCTCGGAACACGGAGACCGAAAGGTCGAGCGTGAATCATATAGTAGATATGATCAACATAGTGATGTTCACCAATGAAACTACTCCATCTCACGTGATGATCGGACATGGTTTAGTTGATTTGGATCACGTGATCACTTAGAGGATTAGAGGGATGTCTATCTAAGTGGGAGTTTTTAAGTAATATGATTAAATTGAACTTAAATTTATCATGAACTTAGTCCTGGTAGTATTTTGCAAATTATGTTGTAGATCAATAGCTCGCATTGTTGCTTCCCTGTGTTTATTTTGATATGTTCCTAGAGAAAATTGTGTTGAAAGATGTTAGTAGCAATGATGCGGATTGGATCCGTGATCTGAGGTTTATCCTTATTGCTGCACTGAAAAATTATGTCCTTGATGCACCACTAGGTGACAGACCTATTGCAGGAGCAGATGCAGACATTATGAACGTTTGGCCAGCTCAATATGATGACTACTTGATAGTTTAGTGCACCATGCTTAATGGCTTAGAATCGGGACTTCAAAGACGTTTTGAACGTCATGGACCATATGAGATGTTCCAGGAGTTGAAGTTAATATTTCAAGCAAATACCCGAGTTGAGAGATATGAAGTCTCCAACAAGTTCTATAGCTAAAAGATGGAGGAGAATCGCTCAAGCAGTGAGCATGTACTCAGATTGTCTGGGTACTACAATCGCTTGAATCAAGTGGGAGTTAATCTTCTAGATAAGATAGTGATTGACAGAATTCTCTAGTCACCATCACCAAGTTAGTAGAACTTCGTGATGAACTATAGTATGCAAGGGATAACGGAAATGATTCCCAAGCTCTTCGTGATGCTAAAATCGACGAAGGTAGAAATCAAGAAAAACATCAAGTGTTGATGGTAGACAAGACCACTAGTTTCAAGAAAAGGGCAAAAGAAGGAAGGGGAACTTCAAGAAGAACGGCAAGCAAGTTGCTGCTCAAGTGAAGAAGCCCAAGTCTGATCCTAAGCCTGAGACTAAGTGCTTCTACTGCAAAGGGACTGGTCACTGGAAGCAGAACTACCCCAAGTGATTAGCGGATAAAAAGGATGGCAAAGTGAACATAAGTATATTTGATATACATGTTATTGATGTGTACTTTACTAGTGTTTATAGCAACCCTTTCGTATTTGATACTAGTTCAGTTGCTAAGATTAGTAACTCGAAACGGGAGTTGCAGAATAAACAGAGACTAGTTAAGGGTGAAGTAACGATGTGTGTTGGAAGTGGTTCCAAAATTGATATGATCATCATCACACACTCCCTATACTTTCGGGATTAGTGTTGAACCTAAATAAGTGTTATTTGGTGTTTGTGTTGAGCATGAATATGATTTGATCATGTTTATTGTAATACGGTTATTCATTTAAGTAAAAGAATAAATTGTTGTTCTGTTTACATGAATAAAACCTTATATGGTTACTGTAACGCCCCGAGACCGATGTGCCAGGTGTCGGGCAGTTATTCGTTGTGGTTGCCTTGTCATTGCTTGCGTGTCATGCATCGCATATCATGTCATCATGCGCATTTCACTTGCATACGTGTTCGTCTCATGCATCCGAGCATTTTCCCCGTTGTCCGTTTTGCAATCCGGCGTTTCGTTCTCCTCCGGTGGTCATTTCTACCTTTCTTTCTTGTGTGGGGATTAAACATTTCCGGATTGGACCGAGACTTGCCAAGCGGCCTTGGTTTACTACCGGTAGACCGCCTGTCAAGTTTCATACCATTTGGACTTCGTTTGATACTCCAACGGTTAGCCGAGGGACCGAGAAGGCCTCGTGTGTGTTGCAGCCCAACACCCTTCCATTTTGGCCCAAAACCCACCTAACTCTGCTCCATCATCTCGGTCGTTCGATCACGATCGCGTGGCCAAAAACCGCACCTCATTTGGACTCTCCTAGCTCCCTCTACCTATAAAAGAGCACCCCTCCCCGAAATTTCGGATCAATTCGCGGATGAAACCCTAGATCCACCCCTCCACCACGCATCCAGACGCGTCCTCGCCGCGCCGGACATGTCCAACCCGCCGGACACCTCACTCCATCCAATCAGAAGGCGCCACGTCAGCTCCGCCGCCCCTATTCTCCACTCAGGCGCCGCCACTTGGCACCACCCGCGCCTCCCAGCCGCGCGGTCCGCCCAGGCCCGGGGCGAGCCCGCGGGGCCCAACCTCGCCGCCGCCCGCGGAGAGCCGCGCCCGCTCGCCGCCTTCTCCATCCTCCCTTGCACCGCCGCCGCCATGGATACCGCGCCCCGCGCGCCCGCCTTCCTCCTCCAGCCCGACGCCATCGTCGGCCACCGTTGAGCTCACCGAATGCCGCCCCGTCGTCCTTCGCTTCCCGCCGCAATCCCGGAGCGCAGCGGCCTCCATCCGAGCCCAAGGAGGAGCGCCACCGCCGCCTGCTTCCAGATCCGCTGCCACCCACCGCGGCTCCGGCCATCCCCGTCACCGGATCGAGCCACCACCGCCGTCGCCTTACCTCCTGCTCGAGCTCCTGCTCGAGGAGGACGACGCCCTTGCCTCTGGGCCTCCTCCCGCTGATATGGGCCGCCGTGCCAGGTCCGGCCCAGCATCGCCAGCCTGCTTCCCCGACCAGCACAGCGCAGCGCAGCGCCAGGCCCAGCCGGGCCAGATCCGCACCGTGCCAGCCCAATCGGCCTCGCCTCCGGCCCAGAGCGCCTCCCCTTCGTCAGATCCGGCCTGCCGTGGCCTCTCCAGCGAACCGGGCCAAGGCCCACTGGGTGAGCCGACCCCCAGCGCCCCCCTCCTCTCGTTTTTTACTCTTGTTGGGCTGCCCAGTGCACTGTTCAGTTTCGGCCCGTCATGTTTTTTTCCAGCGCCTGAGTTTTTCCTATTTTTCCTGAGACAGCCAGTTTTGCAGAATAGTTCCCCTAGATCATGCATTTAATAACTCACTAACCGTGCATCGGATTAAAATGTTTTATATATGAAACTTGCTCAGAATTTTTGTGTAGATTAATAATATCCAACTTTCATCTATGTTTGAAATGTTTAAAATTTAATTTGCTCCTATGCCATGTTAAAATGATTTAATTCATAACTAAATAACCATAACTCGGAATTTAATAAACTTTATATGTAAATGGGGTAGAATTTTGTCTAGTTTAACATGGTGGCACCATCTTGCATGTTTAACAACTCTAAAATAATGTTTAGGGCAGAACAGTACCAAACCGTAAATTATGCATATGAGGATTTTCCGGAATTGTTGTTCGTTGCTTCCGGCCTCATTTAAACTTGCCTAGATAGGTAGTTTTGTTGTGCTTCACCTCTTGCCATGTTAATCAACATTTAATATTGTTGAGTACCTAAACGAGAGAGAACTAAATAATTGATGTGGTGTTTTGTCAATATGCATCCCGATGCATATTGAGCTCCACTTAATTTGCAGGATTGCTTGTGCACTTTGCCATGCCATGCTTCATTAAACCGGACATGCATCATACTTGTTTGTGCATCATGCCATGTCTATGTCGTGGTTGTTTACTATGTTGTGTGCTTTTTTTCCGGCATTGCTTCTTTGGGTTGGTTCCGTTAACGTCGAGTTTATGAGGACCCGCTCGTCTACGTCCGTTTGTCTTCTTCATGGACTCGTTCTTCTTCCTTGTGGGATTTCAGGCAAGATGATCATACCCTCGAAATCACTACTATCTTTGCTATACTAGATGCTCGCTCTTTTGCTATGCCAATGCTACGATGCCTACCTTTTGCTTGTCAGCCTCCCAATTGCCATGTCAAACCTCTAACCCACCACGTCCTTGCAAACTGTTGATTGGCTATGTTACCGCTTTGCTCAGCCCCTCTTATAGCGTTGTTAGTTGCAGGTGAAGATTGAAGATTGTTCCATGTTGGAACATGGATATTTTTGTTGGGATATCACAATATATCTTATTTAATTAATGCATCTATATACTTGGTAAAGAGTGGAAGGCTCGGCCTTATGCCTGGTGTTTTGTTCCACTCTTGTCGCCCTAGTTTCCGTCATATCAGTGTTATGTTCCCGGATTTTGCATTCCTCATGCGGTTGGGCTATTACGGGACCCCCTTGACAGTTCGCCTTAAGTAAAGCTTTTCCAGCAATGCCCAACATTGGTTTTACCATTTGCCACCTAGCCTTTTCTTTTCCCTTGGGGGTCACGCGCCCAAGGGTCATCATTATTTTAACCCCCCCCCCCCGGCCAGTGCTTCTCTAAGTGTTGGTCCAACTAAGCAATGTCCGAGGCTACCAGGGGCAACTCTGGGCTGGCTTACCCGACATCTTGCTCATCCGGTGTGCCCTGAGAAAGAGATATGTGCAGCTCCTATCGGGATTTGTCGGCACATCTGGGTGGTGTTGCTGGTTTAGTTTTACCCTGTCGAAATGTCTTGTTGTACCGGGATACCAAGTCTGATCGGAATGTCTCGGGTGGAGGTCTATTCCTTCGTTGACCGTGAGAGCTTGTCATGGGCTAAGTTGGGACGCCCTGCAGGGTTTTGAACTTTCGAAAGCCGTGCCCGCGGTCATGGGCAGATGGGAATTTGTTAACGTCCGTTGTAGATAACCTGAACTTGACCTTAATTAAAATGAATCAACAGCGTGTGTAACCATGATGGTCTCTTTACGGCGGAGTCCGGGAAGTGAACACGGTTGTTGGAGTTATGCTTGACGTAGGTTGCTATAGGATCACTTCTTGATCATACTTTTATCGACCGTGCTTTGCCTTCTCTTCTCACTCTCATTTGCGTATGTTAGCCACCATATATGCTAGTCGCTTGCTGCAGCTCCACCTCATACCTTTTACCTTACCCATAAGCTTAAATAGTCTTGATCGCGAGGGTGCGAGATTGCTGAGTCCCCGTGGCTCACAGATACTTCCAAAACCAGCTTGTAGGTGCCGATGAGTCCGTGCAGATGACGCAACCAAGCTCAGGAGGAGCTCGATGAAGATCTTGTCCTTTGTGTTGTTTCATTCTAGTTGATCAGTAGTGGTGCCCAGTTGGGGTCGATCGGGGGACCTTTGTCGCATTTGGGGTTCTTCTTTTATTTTGGTTCCATAGTCGGACCATGAGTGTATTTGATTGATGTAATGTTATTCATGTAATTGTATGAAGTGGCGATTGTAAGCCAGCTATGTATCTCTTTCCCTTATGTATTACATGGGTTGTGTAAAGATTACCTCACTTGCGACATATGCCTTCAATGCGATTATGTCTCTAAGTCGTGCCTCGACACGTGGGAGCTATAGTCGCATCGAGGGTGTTACAGTTACACACCCAATGAAAATGGTTCATTGGATCTCGATCATAGTGATACACACATTCATAATATTGAAACCAAAATATGCAAAGTTAATAATGATAGTGCAACTTATTTGTGGCACTGCCGTTTAGGTCATATTGGTGTAAAGCGCATGAAGAAACTCCATGCTGATGGGCTTTTGGAATCACTCGATTATGAATCACTTGATGCTTGCTAACCATGCCTCATGGGAAAGATGACTAAGACTCCGTTCTCCGGAACAATAGAGCGAGCAACTAACTTATTGGAAATAATACATACTAATGTATGCGATCCGATGAGTGTTGCGGCTCGCGGCAAGTATCATTATTTTCTGAACTTCACAGATGATTTGAGCAGATATGGGTATATCTACTTGATGAAACATAAGTCTGAAACATTTGAAAAGTTCAAAGAATTTCAGAGTGAAGTGGAAAATCATCGTGACAAGAAAATAAAGTTTCTACGATCTGATCGCGGAGACAAATATTTGAGTTACGAGTTTGGTCTTCAATTAAAAACAATGTGGAATAGTTTCACAAACTCATGCCACCTGCAACACCACAGCATAATGTGTGTCCGAATGTCATAACCGTACTTTATTAGATATGGTGCGATCTATGATGTCTCTTACCGACCTACCACTATCGTTTTGGGGATAAGCATTAGAGACAGCTGCATTCACGTAAAATAGGGCACCATCTAAGTCCGTTGAGACAACACAATCTGAACTGTGGTTTGGCAAGAAACCAAAGTTGTCGTTTCTTAAAGTTTGGGGTTGTGATGCTTATATGAAAAAGTTTCATCCTAATAAGCTCAAACCCAAATCGGAGAAATATGTCTTCATAGGATACCCAAAGGAGACTGTTGGCCCTCCCCTCTTCCACTCCTTTATATACGGGGGCAGGGGGCACCCCATAGACACACAAGTTGATCTTCGTGATCGTTCCTTAGCCGTGTGCGGTGCCCCCTCCACAATATTACACCTCGATCATATTGTAGCGGTGCTTAGGCGAAGCTCTGCGACGGTTAAACATCTAGATCGTCAGCACGCCGTCGTGCTGACGAAACTCCTCCCCGAAGCTTTGCTGGATCGGAGCCCAGGGTGCATCATCGAGCTGTACGTGTGTCAAGAACTCGGAGGTGCCGGAGTAACGGTGCTTGGATCGGTTGGACCGGGAAGTCGTACGACTACTTCCTCTACGTTGCATCAACACTTCCGCTTCGGTCTACGAGGGTACGTAGACAACACTCTCCCCTCTCGTTGTTATGCATCACCATGATCTTGCGTGTGCGTAGGAATTTTTTTGAAATTACTACGTTACCCAACAAAGAAGACATATCCTGTTATTATTAGTGCTAACCTTTCAGAGCAGGAAGAAGAGAAATTATTGAAAAATCTAAAGAAGCACCGTGCTGCTATTGGATATACTCTTGATGATCTAAAGGGCATTAGTCCCACTCTATGCCAGCACAAAATAAAATTGGAGAAAGACGGTAAACCGGTTGTTGATCACCAACGACATTTAAACCCTAAGATGAAGGAAGTGGTAAGAAATGAAATACTAAAGCTTCTCGAGGCAGGTATAATTTATCATGTTGCTGATAGTCAGTGGGTAAGTCCTGTCCATTGTGTCCCTAAGAAGGGAGGTATTACTATTGTTCCCAATGATAAAGATGAATTGATCCCACAAAGAATTGTTACAGGATATAGAATGGTAATTTATTTCCACAAATTAAATAAAGCTACTAGAAAGGATCATTACCCTTTGCCTTTTATTGATCAAATTCTAGAAATATTATCCAAACATACACATTTTTGCTTTCTAGATGGTTATTCTGGTTTCTCTCAAATACCTGTGTCAAAAGAGGATCAGGATAAGACCACTTTTACTTGCCCTTTCGGTACCTTTCCTTATAGACGTCTGCCTTTTGGTTTATGTAATGCACCTTCTAACTTTCAAAGATGTATGACTGCTATATTCTCTGACTTTTGTGAAAAGATTGTTGAGGTTTTCATGGATGATTTTTCCATGTACGGAACTTCTTTTGATGATTGCTTAAGCAACCTTGATCAAGTCTTGTAGAGATGTGAAGAAACTAATCTTGTCTTGAACTAGGAGAAGTGCCACTTTATGGTTAACGAAGGTATTGTCTTGGGGCATAAGATTTCTGAAAGGGGTATTGAAGTTGATAAAGCTAAAGTTGACGCTATTGAAAAGATGCCGTGTCCCAAGGACATCAAAGGTATAAGAAGTTTCCTTGGTCATGCCGGTTTTTATAGGATGTTCATTAAAGACTTCTCTAAAATTTCTAGGCATCTGACTAATCTCTTACAGAAAGATGTTCCTTTTGTTTTTGATGATGATTGTGTAGAAGCATTTGAAATACTTAAGAAAGCCTTAATTTATGTACCTATTGTTCAACCAACTGATTGGAATTTGCCCTTTGAAATTATGTATGATGCTAGTGATTATGTTGTAGGTGCTGTTCTAGGAGAAAGAGTTGATAAGAAATTAAATGTTATCCAATATGCTAGTAAAACACTAGACACTGCCCGGAGAAATTATGCTACCACTGAGAAAGAATTTTTAGCAGTTGTATTTGCTTGTGATATGTTCAGACCTTATATCATTGACTCTAAAGTAACTGTTCACACTGATCATGCTGCAATTAAATATCTTATTGAAAAGAAAGATGCTAAACCTAGACTTATTAGATGGGTTCTTTTGCTAAAAGAATTTGATTTGCATATTATTGATAGAAAGGGAGCTGAGAACCCCGTTGCAGACAACTTGTCTAGGTTAGAAAACGTTCTTGATGACCCACTACCTATTTATGATAGCTTTCCTAATGAACAATTGGCTGTCATAAATGCTTCTCGCACTGCTCCATGGTATGCTGATTATGCTAATTACATTGTTCCTAAATTTATACCACCTAGTTTCACATACCAGCAAAAGAAAAGGTTCTTCGATGATTTAAGGCATTATTTTTTGGGATGAACCACACTTTTATAAAGAAGGAGTAGATGGTTTCATTAGACATTGTGTACCTGAGCATGAACAGGAACAGGTCCTAGGCAAGTGTCACTCTGAGGCATATGAAGGACATCACAAGGGAGATAGAACTGCACATAAGATATTGCAATCCGGTTTTTATTGGCCTACTCTCTTCAAAGATGTCTTGTGATGAATGTCAAAGAATTGGTAATATTAGTAGACGTAAAGAAATGCCTATGAACTATTCACTTGTTATTGAACTATTTGATGTTTGGGCCTTTGATTATATGGGACCTTTTCCTTCCTCTAATGGGTATACACATATTTTAGTTGCTGTTGATTACGTTACTAAGTGGGTAGAAGATATTTCAACTAGTAGTGCTGATCATAACACCTCTATTAAGATGCTTAAAGAAGTTACTTTTCTGAGGTTTGGAGTCCCTAGGTACTTAATGACTGATGGTGGTTCACATTTTATTCATGGTGCTTTTCGTAAAATTCTTGCTAAGTATGATGTTAATCATAGAATTGCATCTCCAGACCATCCACAGTCTAGTGGTCAAGTAGAATTGAGTAATAGAGAGATTAAATTAATTTTGCAAAAGAGTTTTAATAGATCTAGAAAGAATTGGTCCAAGAAACTTGATGATGCATTATAGGCCTATAGAACTGCATATAAAAATCCTATGGGTATGTCTCCGTATAAAATGGTTTATGGAAAAGCATGTCACTTACCTCTCAAACTAGAACATAAGGCATATTGGGCCATTAAAGAGCTCAATTATGATTTCAAACTTGCCGGTGAGAAGAGCCTATTTGACATCAGCTCACTTGATGAATGGAGAACCCAGGCCTATGAGAATGCCAAACTATTTAAAGGAAAAGTTAAAAGATGGCATGAAAAAAGGATACAAAAGCGTGAGTTTAATGTAGGTGATTATGTTTTGTTATACAACTCTCGTTTAATATTTTTTGCAGGAAAACATCTCCCTAAATGGGAAGGCCCTTAGGTGATCGAGGAGGTCTATAGTTCCGGTGCCATAAAAATCAACAACTTCGAAAGCAAAAATCCAAAGGTGGTGAACGGTCAAAGAATCAAACATTACATCTCACGTAATCCCATAAATGTTGAAACCAATGTTATTGACACCGTAACTCCGGAGGAGTACATAAGGGACACTTTCCAGAACGTCTCAGACCCCAAAAAGGGATAGGTATGTAGTACGGTAAGTAAACCGACTCCAAAACAGTTCTAATAGCAGTTTTTCTCCGTTTTGGAATATTTAAGAAAATAGGAAAATAAGAAGTACTCCGAGAAGGACACGAGGCACCCACGAGGGTGGAGGGCGCGCCCTACCCTCCTGGGCACGCCCCCTGCCTCGTGGGCACCTCGTGTGCTCTCCGGACTCCGTTTTCGTGCACGATACTTCTTTTGGTCGGTAAAAATTCACTATATAATCTCCTGAAGGTTTTCACCACGACAAAATCCTCTGTTTTAGTTTTGAGTGGTTTTCTGCGCAGTTCTGAAAATATGTCATCTCAAGACTCTGATGGAGAGAGCTATGTCTCACGTCTCGTTGCTGACCCCATGACCTATGGGGACCTATCGCCTTATGGTCGAACTATGGATGATGAGGAGGATGCTCACTTGATGAGGATCGATGATTCAAGCTTAGAGGAGCAGGTCGTGCCCTACCTCAACCTGGGGATATGCATGTGAAATTCAAGAAATCAAAGTCTCCCTAAGAGAGCTAACCGTTCTAAAAATCGATCTATTCCTTCTCATTTTCCGCAGAAAAGCAAAGGGGACTTATGTGACAAGATCTTGAAGCTGGAGTTGGTAGTCGATGATTTAAAGGAGGAAATTGCTCTCCTCAACTAAAATATGAAAAAGTTGAAGGCACAATTGTCACCACCATCTTCATCACCACCTCGGAAGAAAGAGACATAAATACATGGGTATGGGCACTACCCTTGGCAACTGCCAAGCTTGCGGGAGGTGCCCCGGTATCGTATCACCATCACACTTCTATCTTTACTGTTTCTCTTAATTCGATCCTTTTGGTTATATCTTGATCTAGTAGAATAAAGTTTTAGTATGATCTAGCTTTGAGTCTTTGAGTTGATCCTTATCTATGTAATCGAGTTCGTGAGCTATATAATAAAGATTAGTTTTGAGTTGAGGGCTTTGCTATCTTGCTATGATCTTGAGGTAACAAAAGAAAAAGAAAGAATAAAAAGAAATAAATAGATCATATTGATCTTATGGAGATTAATGACTTCACATATAAAGAGTATGTTGAATAAAAGTTATTGAGAGTTGACAAACATAGTTTTGTTCATCGTTGCAATTAATAGGAAGTAATAAAGAAAGAGAGGTTTTCACATATAAATATTCTATCTTGGACATCTTTTATGATTGTCAGCACTCATTAAAATATGACATGCTAAAAAGTTGATGTTGGACAAGGAAGACAACGTAATGGGTTATATCTTCTTATATCCGAAATAGGTTATATTTTCATGGATAATCCAACATGTTGATCTTTCCTATCCCCCTCATGCTAGCCAAATTCTTTGCACCAAGTAGAGATACTACTTGTGCTTCCAAACATCCTTAAACCCAGTTTAACCATGAGAGTCCACCATATATCTACCTATGGATTGAGTAAGATCCTTCAAGTAAGTTGTCGTGGTTGCAAGCAATAAAGATTGCTCTTTAAATATGTATGATCTATTAGTGTGGAGAAAATAAGCTTTATACGAGCTTGTGATATGGAAGAAATAAAAGCGACGGACTGCATAATAAAGTCCCTATCACAAGTGGCAATATAAAGTGACATTCTTTTGCATTAAGATTTTGTGCATCCGACCATAGAAGCACATGACAACCTCTGCTTTCCTCTGCGAAGGGCCTATCTTTTATTTTTGTCTTACACCTTATACAAGAGTCATGGTGATCTTCACTTTTCCTTTTTACCCTTTATCCTTTGGCAAGCACTGTGTGTTGGAAAGATCCTGATATATATATCCAATTGGATGTGGGTTTTCATAAAGCATTATTGTTGACATTACCCTTGAGGTAAAAGGTTGGGAGGCGAAACTATAAGCCCCTATCTTTCTCTGTGTCCGATTAAAACTTCATACCCATAAGTATTGCGTGAGTGTGAGCAATTGTGAAAGACTAAATGATAGTTGAGTACGTGGACTTGCTGAAAAGCTCTTATATTGACTCTTTCTGATGTTATGAGAAATTGCAACTGCCTCAATGACTGAGATCATAGTTTGTTAGTTTTCAATGAAGTTTCTGATTCATACTTTACATTGTGAATAGATTGTTACTTCAGCATAAGAAAATCATATATATATATATATATATATATATATATATATATATATATATATATATATATATGTTGCTATTCTAAGAATGATCATTATGTCCTCATATTCGTATTTTATTTTATCGACACCTCTATCTCTAAACATGTGAACATATTTTTTGATATCGGCTTCCGCTTGAGGACAAGCGAGGTCTAAGCTTGGGGGAGTTGATACGTCCATTTTGCATCATGCTTTTATATCAATATTTATTGCATTATGGGTTGTTATTACACATTATGTCACAATACTTATGCCTTTACTCTCTTATTTTACAAGGTTTACATGAAGAGGGAGAATGCCGGCAGCTGGAATTCTGGGCTGGAAAAGGAGCAAATATTAAGACCTATTTTGCACAACTCCAAAAGTCTTGAAACTCCATGAAAGTCAATTTTGGAATATAATAAAAATATTGGGCGAAGAAAGAACCAGAGGGGGGCCACCCAATGTCCACGAGGGTGGAGGGAGCGCCCGACCCCCTAGGCGTGCCCCCTGCCTCATGGGCCACCTGGAAGCCCCCCGATGCCCATCTTCTGGTATAAGGTGTCTTTTGCCCTGGAAAAAATCATAAGAAAGCTTTCGGGACGAAGCGCCGCCGTCTCAAGGCAGAGCTTTGGCAGAACAAATCTACTGCTTTAGCGAAGCTGTTCTGCTGGGGAAACAACCCTCCGGGAGGGGGAAATTGTCACCATTGTCATCACCATCAATCCTCTCATCGGGAGGGGGTCAAGCTCCGTCAACATCTTCACCAGCACCATCTCCTCTCAAACCCTAGTTCATCTCTTGTATACGATCTTTGCCTCAAAACCTCAGATTGGTACCTGTGGGTTGCTAGTAGTGTTGATTACTCCTTGTAGTTGATGCTAGTTGGTTTATTCGGTGGAAGATCATATGTTCAGATCCTTTATGCATATTAATAGCCCTCTGATTATGAACATGAATATGATTTGTGAGTAGTTACGTTTGTTCCTGAGGACATGGGAGAATTCTTGTTATAAGTAATCATGTGAATTTGGTATTCGTTCGATATTTTGATGAGATGTATGTTGTCTTTCCACTAGTGGTGTTATGTGAACGTCGACTACATGACACTTCACCATTATTTGGGCCTAGGGGAAGGCATTGGGAAGTCATAAGTAGATGATGGGTTGCTAGAGTGACAGAAGCTTAAACCCTAGTTTATGCGTTGCTTCATAAGGGGCTGATTTGGATCCATATGTTTCATGCTATGGTTAGGTTTACCTTAATTCTTCTTTCGTAGTTGCGGATGCTTGTCCAAGGAAGGGCAGTACCCAAGCACCGGTCCATTCACATATCAAATTATCAAAGTAATGAACGTGAATCATATGAACATGATGAAAACTAGCTTGACGATAATTCTTATGTGTCCTCGGGAGTGCTTTCCTTTATATAAGAATTTGTCCAGGCTTGTCCTTTGCTACAAAAAGGATTGGGCCACCTTGCTGCACCTTGTTTACTTTTGTTACTTGTTACCTGTTACAAATTACCTCATCACAAAACTATCCATTACCATAATTTCAGTGCTTGCAGAGAATACCTTACTGAAAATCGCTTCTCATTTCCTTCTGCTCCTCATTGGGTTCGACACTCTTACTTATCAAAAGGACTATGATAGATCCCCTATACTTCTGGGTCATCAAGGGTGGAAAGGGGAAAAATTGTGTTTTTTGTGGAAAAGATGAATCTGCTGATCACTTTTTTTTCGCTTGCTCAGCGGCTTCTCTAATCTGGAGCCTGATCAAATGTTCCTTTGATTTGAGGCGAATTCCTCTGTCAATGCAAGAGTGCCTTGGATCTTGGTTAAAATATTTTGGGAAAGAAGATAAAAAACTTGTACTGGCGGGGATTTCTGCTATTTGTTGGGCCTTATGAAAAGCTAGAAACGGGGTTATATTTGAGAACAAAAAAATCTCTGATCCTATGACTATAATCAAAGCAATGACACATTGGATGGTGGATTGGTCTATTTTGCAGATAAGGGAGCAGCAGAAAAAGGTGCTGGAGTTGGGGGCAAGACTGCTAGAATGGGTAGCAAGTGAAGTCTATGCGGCCTCTCAAGGGTGGAGAATAAACGTGTTGCGCCTGGAATGAAGGAGAGCTCTCCCCTGGAGGACGACTGGATCGCGTTGCTTCTCGTTTCTTTGCTTGTTTTACCTCTCTCTCTTTTGCGTAGCTTGGTTCCAATTTCTGGATGAATGTAATAACTTGGTTGAACTGAATGGTTAGCTCTGCAAAACTGGTCGTTGGGGTGAGGGGGTGGTTTCAGCCTCTGCTGATGTTGCTCACCCCCCCCCCCCCTGCCTGCCTTTTGGTTCGTCTTCAGTTAGTGTCCCGTAGTTCGAGAACTTGGTGGTTTTCATTAATGAAAATTGGAAGGGGTGCGAGCCCTTCTTTTATTCAAAAAAAAGAAGGTAACCTACGTTGATGCAAAGGAACGAGCCAGATGTGACCTATTTGACTCAGTCAACAACGTCAAGGAAGAATATTTATTTCTATTCTGGCCAGTTCCACGTACACAGAAGGTTTCTCAACTTGGCAAGACTTCCAGGCTGCTACGAGATTTTATGTCATTGAAGAACACGGGCTGGGGTCCTCCTTCAATATTCTTCGGTCTGTTAGCTAGAAACTCCAATCTAAGATTTAAAAGGATTGGAGTCTTTTATTTTAGTACTAGTTTATTTTCTTTTCAAAGCCGTGTGCGTGCAAGAGGGGTTAGGCTAGGGTCAAGTCGTTATTTAAAGCCATGGTGCGTGGATGTAAAAGTCAGGTTATTTGTTATGAAACAGACATGATGTGTTTTTCAGGGTAGACACCCGTATCAAGTTTTGGACAGATCTTTAGAAAACCTCGGTGTTGCGATTTCTCTTCGTGGAAATTGTTTTGCACGTGAGTACCTTCGTCAAGATTGGTTTTCTCGTGCTGGGCCTCAAGGTTCGAACCCTCTACTTTGTGTACATTACGTGCACGGGCGAGAGGTTGCTACTGCTGTTGGTGGAGTGTCGTGAAAGATCGGGCCACAACAACAGATTGGATCTTGCCATCGAGATTCGGTCTCTATCAATCTCTGACACTCTTAAATCTAGTATCACCTGTAATAATTTTTACATTAAATTAATTTGATTCCTTATAAAAAAAACATAAATAATACGCTAACAATTTTCACTTTTGGTCCCAATCAAAAGCGACATCGACAACTTCTCCAACATCTTGCGTCTATTTGGGAACGTCACTGGTCTGTGCACAAACTTCCTAAAGAGTTCGGTCGTCCCAATCCGATATGGGAACAACAACCTTCCGCATGTCACCCAAAGCTTACTTGCTATGGCTGCTTCCTTCCCCATGAAATACTTGGGCCTGCCCTTATCTGTTTGGCAACTCAAAACAGTGGACTTCTAGTTCCTCTTGGACAAGGCGGCGGCAAAGCTAGGCGTCTGGGACGGCCAAAATATTACCGTCATTGGGAGGGCGCCCTTGGTCAAGTCCGTGCTCTCCTCCTTGTCGGTCTACTTCATCACCCCACTCATTGTGCCGACGGGCACTCTACCGCAGCTCACAAAGCTTCAGAGGGCCTTCCTTTGGGCAGGATCGGATAAGACAACCGGTGCCAAATGCAAGGTGAACTGGGATATCGTGTGTAGGCCTTCCGAGTTTGGGGGCCTTGGCGTACTCAACACGGAAAAATTTGCGAGGGCACTAAGGCTGTGTTGGCTTTGGTTTGAGTGGAAGGAGCCGTCCAAGATGTGGGTCGGTTTGGGGAACCCGTGCGACGACATGGACTATGATCTTTTTTACGCCTTCTCCACCATCACTATTGGCAATGGTGCCCGCACACCTTTTTGGGACGCTCCTTGGGTGCATGGGAGAAAGCCCAAAGACATTGCTCCGCTCATTTATGGTGCCGCCACAAGGAAGAATTGGAAAATCAGAGAGGCTCTATTGGACAATGCGTGGATATCCAAAATAAAGCTGTCACACAATTTCTCGATTCAGCATTTCAGCCAATTCCTCCTGCTCTGGTCTAGCATTCAGGGCTTCCAATTGCAACACGACGCAAAGGATGAGATTGTGTGGAAGCATACTGATAGTGGACTCTACACCGCGGCTTCTGCATACAAGGTGCAATTTCATGGCATGATCCGTTCGCCTCTGGAGCATGTTATTTGGAAAGTTTGGGCCCCTCCCAAAGTGAAGTTCTTCGCTTGGTTGACCGCCCAAAACAGAGTGTGGACCGCTGACCGATTGGCCAAACGTGGATGGCCAAACTGTGGCCTTTGCCCCCTCTGTAGGCGTGAGCAGGAAACAGTGGATCACCTTCTCTTCCGATGTCGGTTCACCATCCGGGTATGGAATATGATCAAGGGGTGGCTGCAGATTGAAAGCATTGATACCGCAAGCTGGCAGCACTTTGAATCCGCCAAGGAGTGGTGGATCGCGCTCTCCGACTACTCCGTCCCCAACAGGAAGGCGGTGGTCTCCCTCACATTGCTCACCTCTTGGGCCATCTGGAACGAACGTAATGCGAGGGTGTTCCGCCACAAAAGTGCCCCGCCATTTGTTATTCTAGCCCTCATCAAAGAGGAGGCGGCACTTTGGGTCGCCGCCGGTGCTAAGAAGTTGAGTTCAATCATGCCGGGAGAGTAGTCCCTTTGTAAGGCGGTGTTGTAATCCCTCAAACTCTTTCTTCTCTCTTAATTAATATATGAGGCAAATCTTTTGCCTCCTTTCATAAAAAAAAGGTAGAGTAGTTTCCTTGACTTCGACTAGTTCCCTGGAGTCCATGTAGACTACGCCACCCAGTACCGTAGTCTCCATGTCAGGTTTCGGTGTACTTCTCCACATGTGGATCCGTATAGACCTTCTGATGGGCCCACGGATGTATGCCCGACACTCATCCCCCCTCCGGTCGCCCCTCACCTCGTGCCTGGGGCGAGGAGCGCCGGTGGGGCGAGGTGTGGCGGCGGCGGCGGCTTGGTGGCGCGGCTCGGGCGGGCAATGGGTGCCGACGGCGGCGACTTGGTGGCTCGGGCGGGCGAAGGTTGGTAGCAGCGACTTGGTTTATTGCTTTTGTCTAAGGTTTGTTGCGTTCGTGCTGTTGTGCCTGTAGCGGCGGTAGTGGGAGCCAAGAGGCAGGAGCGGCGGTGGGAGCTAAGAGGCAGGATCCCCCTCTAGTACCGCATTGCCAGTACCGGTTGGGCAACCAGTACTAGAGGGGGTTACGGACCGGTACTAGAGGCAATTTCTCTAGTAGTGTAATTTTAAAAAGATTTCTTATAATTATTTAAAACTTAGAAAATAGTAAATCACTTCCAAAAGAATTAAACTCCTGCACAACAATACATATCTAATGCATATTAAAAATATATTACAATATGTAGATAAAATTGTTGACTAGGTAAGTACTTTTAGTCCTTCCCATCGATGTAAATTGAAAAAAAGCATTTGTGTTGACCGGCGATATAAGCGCCCAGGAGCACAAATGGAGGTTGTTGAACACCATAAGATATTCCCATGCATAAAGGATTCTGAGCTGTTTTACCATAAAAAATTCAATATAAATGCTAGCGGGTGGTGTAACCATCCGTGAGCACGTACAGATCCATCTGTGTTGGCGGATGACATCATCGCCCGCAACCGCAAGCATAAACCAAATGCAAGTAGACCAGTTCAAAAATTATTGAAACTTGTACACAAACATTCATACAAACGGCAGTGAGCGCTGCATGATACATTTATTCATGACCCATCACACTATAAGTAGCATGCACCCATTAATTCATCAATACTGAGTGCAGCTACACTTTTATTCAGTTACAATATAAATGTTTGTCTGTGCGCGCGCGTGTGGATAGATAGATAGATAGATAGATAGATAGATAGATAGATGAGACCAAGACACACAACATGCAGGTGCAGGGTAGCTCTTACTGCACGGCGTAGGTAGGCTTGAGCCTTTTGGGCCTTGGCTCGACGACGGTGGTAATCTCGGTGATGCTCATCAGCAACATCGGCGGCGCAGTAGCCTCCCTTCGGCGCCTCTCTGCAACCAGCTGCTCAGCGAGCTTGGTGAGCGCCTCCTTATTGGTTCCCGCGCCCTTCACCGGCCGGTACTCCCTCGTCTCGCAGTCCGTCCGGTAGACCTGCCTGTCCAGGAGGTTCTCCCCGGTCTCGATGAGCTTCTCCATGCTGCTGGTGTCGTCCATGGCTCCAAGAGAAGGGTCCAGGTGATCCTCCTGGATGCGCAAGTAGTGGTCCTCGTAGCCCTGGGACTTGAAGAGCAGGGCGGCGTTGTAGTCGACGAGGGAGCCGGTGGCGTACATGAGCGTGTCGACCAGCGGCTGGGTTTTGTTGCGGACGTTGTACATCCACGGGAGGACACCCCACCAGTTGCACTCGTCGGCCGTGTAGGAGTGGTTCACCACGCCGGTGCCGACGGAGAGGATGCGCAGCTTGCTGCAGTCCATGGCCGATAACCCCTCCACCGGCAGGTGCTCGCCCCTGTCGATCATCCTCCAAACCTCGTTCATCGCCACCGTGGTCTGCGTCGTCGTCGTGGGTAGTTTGCATTGTTTCAGTCAATACATAGAACGTTCGGTTCAAGTGATCAATCGAATTACATAGATAGAATAACATTCAGTTCAAGTGAATTATAATCACATATACCGTACCGGATTGTTCGCGAAGACGCCGGCGTCAATTAGGTTAAACTCCTCGAATTCGAAATTTAGTGGACAGAAGTTTATAATGTTGAACTTGTGGGCAGGGAAGAATGTTGGCGCGGCAGTTGCGGCGATGCAAATGTCCGAGAGGTAGGGGTTCATCACGCGATCCTGTCGCGCCTGTCGTCCGTGATCAATGGTTCAGCAGCTCGATCAGTACATCCGATGACGATCAGTTCATTCAGAAGCAGCGCAGTAAGTAGCTAGCTAGGGTACCTTAGAGGTGGAGAAGACCACAGGCTGATTGCGCTTGATGTCGAACGTTGGCACGACGACGTTGGTGACGGTTTCCTTAAGCTCGCGGTCGCCGAGTTTCCCTCTGACCACCTTGCGGAGCCCCTCGCCGTCGTACTTGGGGCGGAGCAGCGCGTACCTGACGAAATCTGGGTTCAGCAGCGTCCTGCGCAGGCCCTCCGCGAACTCCTTGATGCCCTCCTGGAACGGCGTCGAGTCCAGCACCAGACCCTGCGCACGGCACATCGCCTGCAGGATGGCTCCAGCATGTTCCTGGATGTAGTCCTCCATATTCGCCGGCGGCGCCTCGTTGCTGTTGCTCCCTGCATCGTCAGGGTCATGGGGTGCTGCGGCTAGCTGCTGCATGCCGCCACCGTTGGCGTGGATCAGCGCGTCGAGGATGGGGCGGAGCAAGGGCTCGATGGCCAACCCGAGTGCGAGCATGTCATGCAAGGACCGCAGGGTCTCGTTGTCGCCATCATAGTACTTGATGTAGAGGAGCACGGCCTCCAGCACCACCTGAGCCCATGTCCTGCATGCACGTACGTATAAGGTCTAGGGTTTACCTTATCACACCGATCGACATGTGTACGTGTGTATCTAAGTCGAGATGCATGTGCTTACGCATTGTGCTCGTTTCTGAAGATTCTGGCACCCTCTTCGAGGTAGAGGTCGATGATCTCCTTGGCCGTGCAGAGTGGGCGGTTGTCCTTGTCGGGGGCGGCCAGCATGGTGGTGACGAGGGCGCCTGTGCTGGTGCCGACGATGTAGTCGAAGTAGTCGGCGAGCCTCGCCGTCGATGACCCCTCAATCCTCTGGAGCTCGGCTTCGAGGTACTCCAGGATCTTGGCCGGGATGAGGCCGCGGATGCCACCACCGTCGATGCAGAGGATCCTCAGCTCCCCATCTTGCTTCGTTGCTGCAGCAGCAGGCGCCATTTGGATCGATCGCTCAAACTGTGCTAGCTGTGTTCCTTGTGTGTTGCTGCTAGCTAGCTCTGCAAGTGTGGATGTGCTTGTTGCATTTGGTAGCTGCGGTCTCGAGCCTTTATGTAGCCTCGCGGCGGGGTGGTCGAGGCATGCAAACCTCGTTCTTGGCCGTGTAGACGTTGATGGGAACGAAGATAGGTGCATGTGAACTAGCCTAACTCCATCCAGCACGCGGTGCGAACAGCCGCGGCAGCATGCATGCAGTGTGAACGGCCGCGGCTACTGCATGCATATAATAGCCTACAGAATCCAACCTAATCTGATGGTAACACCTTGTTCCCAAGCCAATTAGTTGATGATGGGGGGGGGGGGGGGGGGGGGGGCACTGACTACAATTCAGTTTAGCCACACAGTCGTTTCGTGTTATAATCATAAAATTTAATTATATGGATTTTTGTCAAATTAGTACGTGGATATGTTTTGATGTTGTATGAACATTTTCAATGTAGCTTAGTTTATTCATATGTACTCCCTCGGTTCCTAAATATATGTCTTTTTAGAGATTTCAACAAAGA
Organism: Triticum timopheevii; assembly: GCA_963921465.1. Lineage (NCBI taxonomy): Eukaryota > Viridiplantae > Streptophyta > Magnoliopsida > Poales > Poaceae > Triticum > Triticum timopheevii. The sequence continues at coordinate 6,580,901 of OY997274.1, read as the reverse complement.
ACTACGTACGGAGCAAAATGAGTGAATCTACACTCTAAAATATGTCTATATACATCCGTATGTTGTAGTCCATTTGAAACCTCTAAAAAGACTTATATTTAGGAACGGAGGGAGTATATTATTGATAACACATGATTATAGTTTACATAGATTTTACAAAATTTAAAAAATGCAAAAAGTTAAAATGTCGAAAATGGTTGCGCTGACCGCAATTCAGTTTAGTCACACGATCGCATTGTGTTATATTCATAAAGTGTAAATTACACAAAATAAGTTGCCTTGTCAGTTGTGGTGGAATACCCGGGCACTTATTTACCCTGATGAGGCTCCTAGTTTGAATGACCGTTCATGCACTCATTTTTGGGATTAAAATTGTTCAGTCGAAATATATAAAGGATATGTGTCCTTAGGTGACAATAAGTTTGCCTAGGTGTTCTGGCTAGAACTTGCTAACGCAACCACCAGGTCGCCGGTTCAAACCTCTGGCGGACCATTTAAGTCAGAGCTGCAGGCGTATATAACACTGTACACGCACCGTCAAGCCAAGTTTTTGAATCATTTATATGTACATCACAAGTTCTAGCACTAAAGCGATTATTCATGTCAAGTTTTAGCACCAGTGATATAATTGACTCAACCTAATTTGATGGTAACACCTTGGTCCCAAGCCAATTAGTTGATGGGACGTGGGGGGTGGGGGGGGGGGGGGGGGGCGGCTAGCTGGGCGTTTCCACATGACAAACATGCACACCTATTCATATCTCAGCTTCTATGTCCAACTTGGACGCCATGTCCGTCAACCCGTGATAAAGTAACGATGAGAGATGGGCAACTGATGTATATATCTCATGGTTCCAAGGCTAACACGTACAATGCCTTGTAGTCTTCCGACTACGGGTAGAAACGACGGAGATGTTCGATGTTGCATGAGTTCTCGACGTTTCACCAGAGAGGTGTTGTGGCCTGTACGATCCTAGGCCTGTGACCTTGGATATGATGTATGGCGCTTCCCATGGCACAATTGAGCTTGTGCAACCCCTTGGTATCATGAATATGCTTTGTTGGGATTCCTCACTGGATCGATCACATCAAATTAGAAGAACACACGCAAGCGGAAAGACTTTGCCAAGGACATGTATCGTGCCCGTCTATTTTTCTGTTTATTTCTCTTACAAAACTCACGTCCATGATGGTGCTTATATACACGCACGGCCCGGACGATTGACTAAACCGACTCGAACTATAACTCATGTATCCTTGCCGACTTAAGACACGACCGATCCTAGCTGAACTAGGAAACTCATCTTAAGTAGACACGTACAAACCTCTCACTAGGAAACTAACAACTCATATCCGACTATACTAGGGCACGTTGATTGGACCAAATACTAATCCACTAACTAGGCAAGATTATGCTAACAATCTCTCTCTAATCTTGACTCTTGTACTCTCCCTAACCCTTATGTCCGTACACTAAGTATGACCACGCAGGAAACATGCAGTGCACCTCCTTTGCTCTGCTATGCTTTGCCACCGACATTGCTTGGCCCCTGCCTTGCACTTGGTCCGCACCTTTGTGCCAGCGCCATTGCTAGGCCTCCTCGCACTCGGTTCGCACCATACTTATATGTACTCGCTTGCAGTAGCCTTCTACTGGTCGCAGACCTCCTTGCTTTCCGGTACCTTCACCTAGCACCGTCCGCCTTCGGCATCGCACCGAATCCACACTGGCCGCAGCCAGGTCGCTTCACGAGGACATGGACATAACTCACGGAACACCGTGCACTCCTTCGACACTTGACTTGACGCCAACCACACGTGCAAACATGCACACACTTTGACACATCTAACACTACGGTTGACGATCTCGATGACACTCCCGGCACCGCACCTCGGCACCACCGCTCCATCAACGACCGTCCACTTCCACCGCCTTGCCGACGACAGCTTCCCGCCGTCTCCTCCGTGCCGCTCCATAGAACGATGATCGCCCTCCCCGTGGCACTAGTACGGGTCGCCTCCCCGAGGCAAGCGTGGCTACAAATCCTTGACCTCGCTCTGATACCAATTCTTGGATTCTCCACAGGATCGATCACATCAAATTAGAAGAACACACACAAGCGGAAAAACTTTGCCAAGGGCACGTATCGATTTTCAGTTTATTTGTCTTTTCAACTCACGGTACAAGATTATGTTACGAAACTCACATCCATGATGGTGCTTATATACACGCACGGCCGGACGATTGATTAAACCGATTGAACTAGAAATCACGTATCCTTGCCGACTTATGACACGACCAATCCAAGCTGAACTAGGAAACTCATCTTAAGTAGACACGTACAAACCTCTCACTAGGAAACTACTATACTAGGACACATTGATTGGACCAAATACTAATCCACTAACTAGGCAAGATTATGCTAACATGCTTGAGGACCATATCGCATATGCTGAAAGAACGTTCTTTGAAGTTGCGATCATGATAGCGGCGAAGTCCTTCAAGGTACCTTACCGACTAGACGAGTGTTGCACAGTATGATTCTTCTATGCTATCTATATCGAGATGCCTTGTTTCCACTACTGCCCCTTCGTCATATTGCTCGACTGTTGGGGATTTCCACATGACGTTAGCAAGGAGAATAGCTTCTGATCCATAGACCTGGAAGTAGGGCGACTGCCCTGTATGCTTGCACAGTTGAGTATGTAGCCCCAAGAGAACGTTGGGTAGTTCCTTGAGACACTTGCTCCCTTTGGTGTTGCCAATGTCGTGTAGCCTTTTCTTTAGAGCTTCCAATAACATCCCGTTGGCACGCTCAACCTGGTCGTTGGCCCTCCGATGAGCAACAGAGACGTAACGGACATCGATGCCGCTAGTGTCACAGTACTCCCAGAACTCGTGATTGTTGAAATTGGAACCCAGGTCTGTGATGATTCGATTTGGGAATCAATAGCGGTGGACGATTTCGTCGAGGAAGTCGATTACTCTATCTACGTTGGGGTCGGTTACTGGCTTCACCTCAATCCACTTAGTGAATTTGTCTTTGGCTACCAGTACTCGATTGAATCCTCCGAGTGCCATAGGAAGGGGACCAATCATGTCGAACCCCCAGTATGCAAAAGGCCATGTTGGAGGTATGGTGATAAGCTTGTAGGTAGGGACATGCTGTTGTTTGGCGAAGAATTGAGATCCCTGGCATCGGTGGACTAGTTCTTCAGCATCTGCTAAGGCGGTGGGCTAATAGAATGCTACTCTGAAAGCCTTGCCCATGATTGTACATGACGATGCGTGATTGCCGCAAATTCCTTTATGTATCTCCTCCAATATGTCCTTGTCGTCTTCTCATGTGACGCACTTCATGAGTACTCCTGAAGATGCGCCTCTTCTGTAGAGCTTTTCTCCGACTAGAACGTAGTTTTTACTATGTCGTAGTATCTGCTCGGCTTGTGTCTTGTCCAATGGTAGCTTTTGCTCACTTATGTAGTCGATGAACGGGGTTCTCCAGTCGACGTCAATCATCATTACCTCCTGATCTTGTACCTCAGGACCGTGATTGGTGGTTGTAGAGGGTGCCGGCTCCGTTATGGATGGCTTGCGAAGTTCATGGACGAAGACTCCTGCTGGAACTTGGGCACGAGTTGAACCCATTTTGGACAGGACATTCGTGGCAACGTTATTGTCACGGACTACATGGTGAAACTCCAGGCCCGGAAAATTGTTTTCGACCTTGCATACTTCTCTGCAGTATGCGCCCATATTCTCCTTGTTGCGATCCCACTTGTCAATGACTTGATTGCTCACTACTAGTGAGTCGCCATAGACGTGCAACCTTTTGATTCCCAGCAATACCCCCAGGCGTAGACCGTGCAGTAATGCCTCATACTCGGCTTCATTATTGGATGCCTCCTAGAATATCTGTAGAACATATTTTAGTTGCTCACCTTTCGGAGATATCAAGAGTACCCCAGCGCCGGCGCCTTCAAGTTTGAGTGATCTATTGAAGTACATGACCCAATGCTCTGGGCGCTCTGCTGGCGTTGGTAGTTGATTTTCCCACCACTCCACCATGAAGTCGACTAGAGCTTGGGATCTGATTGCGGTTCTTGGCTTGAATTCCTGGGATAGCGCTCCGAGTTCCACTGCCCATTTTGAAATCCTGCATGTAGCATCCCGATTGTGGAGAATCTCACCTAGGGGGAAGTCACTGACAACAGAAATCTTGTGCTCCTGGAAGTAGAGCCGCATCTTCCGCGAGGTGAGTAGTATGGCATATAGCAATTCATGGACCAGTGGGTACCGGGTCTTGGAATCTGAGAGTACTTTGCTGATGAAATAAACTTGTTGCTGCACTTTGTATACATGGTCGGGTTCGGATCTCTCGACTACTATTGCCGTGTTTACGTCATGAGTAGTTGCGGCGATGTATAGCAGCAAGTCTTAATTAAGAGTACGTGCTGTGAGAGCCGGTGGCTTTGACAAGAAATCCTTCAATTGCAGTAGGGCTTTGTCTACCTCCTCGCTCCACTAAAACTTGTCTTGCCGCTTGAGTAGTTTGAAGAAGGGAAGGCCTTGTTCTCCAAGCCTTGATATAAATCTATTTAGGGCCGCCATGCACCAGGTCAACTCCTGGAGGTCCTTGATGCCAGACAGAGCCTGCATGTCGATGATGGAGGATATTTTCTCGGGGTTTGCTTCAATGCCTCTATGGCTAATGATGAACTCGAGTAGTTTTCCAGATGGCGCGCCAAAAAGATGACGTTGACAGTATTGGATGGGGTCTGGAACTTGCCCTCACCATCTTCACCTTCGTCTACCTTGGCTTTTCCCTTATCATTGGTACTCGAGGGTTCTGGCAGCTCTTTTATCACTCTGCGCAGGCTGTAGCAGTCTATTGCAACATGTTTGTGATAAGGCTGCCACGGGCATTGTTTCTTCAAAAGCTTGCTAAAAGCGATCCTATCATCATGTCTACTGGAACGTTTATTGGTTGAATGAGACATCGCCGTATATTGTCTGGCTTGTGCTTGCAGTTCTGACCACCCGAGTAGTTATTTCGGTGTTCGTTGTTGTGGTTCTTGTCGCAGTCCTTGCCGTTGCCTTGATTGTTGTTGTGCTGGCCTCGGTTGCGATTCAACTTGAACCTTTCAAGCTCTTTGTCTTCTTCATCTGCCCAGGGTTGTGCCATTGTCTTGACCTGGGGACATCACCTGCTGAAGTTTGGAAACACAGGGCGATCGTATAGACTGTTCTGAAAACAGTCAACCATGTCTTCTTCGGAAATGTATACGATGGTGGCCTTCTTGTCGAAGAAATGACGGAGGTAGTTGCGCAGGGTCTTGTCCCACCACTGCTTGACTTGTGCCAAGTCGATTCTGTTGCCTAGACGCTGCATTGCTCCGACGTAGTTATTGGTGAACGCCTTCTTCAGGTCTTGCCACGAGTCGATCAAATTTTGCTTCAAAGGCTCGAGCCAAGTGAGTGGCGCAGTTTCCATGCGTATGGGGAAGTAGATGACCTTTCTATCGTCGGTGCCCCCTGCAGCTTTAACTGACAGTGAGTAGCATTGCCGCCATTGGACTAGGTCTTGCTTGCCATCATATTTGAAGATACCCAGAGGTTTGAATTTCTCGGGTAAGATAGTCTTTCTGACCCGACTTCTAAAGGCGGGGAAGCTATATCGTTGTCGTCACCCTTGTAGTCGACTTCGTGATAGCGCTCACGACGCCGTATGTTAATGATGTTGTGAGCGTCGCAGTTGGTGTTTATCTTGTGTCAAAGATCCTCAGCGTTACGTGCAGGTTCAGGATCAGCTCTTTGGTGGCGTTGGCCTCCCACAAAAGTTGTCCGACTATCCTTAGGCGCATCTCTGTTCTGTCTTGGGCCTTCGATTGCACCCTGGTTTTGTCTAGTGTCTTTGTGTAGTCGAGTTGAAGGTCCTTCGTGGTCTCTGTGGCTACTGTCATGCTGACTTCGCCCCGACGGGGTGTGAGATACTGACGAAATCGGGTTCTGCCTGTCCAGTAGTTCGTAGGCATGTTCCGCTAACTGTGACAATATTGTAGTGTACTTGTTTGATGGCATGACGCGAGTGATGAGGTCAATGGAAGCAACGGTGGCGAGGGGTGTTCGATGCTACCGTGTTTGCACTGCCTCAAAAACTTTGTTTAGGTTCATGATTGGGAGTTGTTCCGCCAGTTGTCGGCGACGTTCTGCTCTTGATGCATTTCTTGCTCGTTGCCGAGTCTTTTGGCCTTCAGTTTCTTCCATGTCGACATTGGCGGAGAGTTTGTCATGCAAGACATCGTCTGGAAGACGTTCCTGGCGAGGATTCCTCTCCGGTTGCCTGCTATTATAAGAGCAAAGAGTTCTTTCTTCTGAGAGTAGCTACCCGAGATTGAGGTGATGAGTTCTGTGGAGCCATCGTCTTCACGGATGGGAGACAAGGGTGTTCCCTCCTGGCACGAGAGAACCTCGAGGTGGACGATGAGGCGTGATTCGTTGTCCTGGGTGAGAAAAGATGGCTTCATGCCTAGCCAGTAGACAAATCTGATTTGAGGGGTTGAAGTGATCACCATGCATCAGAAAGTTCACACAAGACATGGTCGATATATACTTATCGCCATAAGGACATATAAATGGCCGATGGAGTGTTGACATCGTCCTTAGAACAAATATTGTACAAGTTATTTTTCGGCACGCTAGCTTTGCCGAAAAATAGGGGGCATGTGTTGACGCTCAAAAGTGGCACGTTTATAAAGAGTGGCTTAAAGCTATGCCAAGAGTAATTCAAACTTACTATTGAAAGTCACTATGAGATGGCTCTCTTTGAGAAGATCAAGATGAATATGAAGATGGTCTAAAACGGAGTTCGGATGCAAAAGTTATGACAACTTCAGAGATGCTCATGTTGACACCAGATTAAAGAATGGCTTGAATCCCAATTAAGATGTCCTCATATGGAAAAATGAGCAACACTAATTGTCTTCACCTCGTCGAAATGATCGATTTTGATATAAAAATCATCTTAATCCGAGGTCATATGCAAAAGTTACAGCCAGTACAAGACACTGCTAAACTGGATGGCCGGACACTCCGGGGAAAACCATCCGGGTTTTGATTTTCTCTGTCGATGGCCGGACACTCCGGATATGTTCCTCCGGGTTTTGAATTTCGCTGCTGCAGACTTCGAAAGCAGCCGAAAACCCCCTCAAGATGGCCTCAGATAAAAAAACGTTCAACATCAAAGTTGTTCGTCTCGTCGAAACGGTCAAGATTGTTTTTGGTCTCGTGTCCATCCGAAGTCGTTTACTCCGCCAAACATGGCTCGCAAGGTGCAGCCAGATTTTACCGAACAGTTTTGGAAAGTTCGGACCAAACAAATCCGAATTGGACTAGGGTTTTGGACGTGAATGGAAGCCTTTTCCTTGCACGAGAAGTCCAGCCGCCTCTTATATACTTAAGGGGTGACAGCCGATTGGACAACACACAATCGATCAAATCATATACCACTTTTAATCTTTTATCTTTTCTCCTTAACCCTAGTTCTTCTTCATCGTTCTTCGTCTGTTCTTCTTGTTGCAGGGCGGCGAACCTCGAGGCCCTAGGGGCGGTCAGGCCGACCTAGGACATCCCATAGCCGCCGCACGCCCTGACGGGGTCCCTCCCGGGCGTGTGGGGTTTCGGGTCTTCAAAAAACACCTGTCGGATTGCTTGCGTACCGCGCTTCCGACGGGTCTGCTTCGACGTGAGCTGCGGTCCATCACCCCCGGCGTCGAGGGTACACGGTGACGTGTTCGTGTGTGAACAGTCAGTCTATGTCGCATCTAGATCATGTTTGTTTGTCCTGTTCTAAATTTTGTTTGTCCTGTCTGTTTGTCCTGTTCATTTGATTTTATTTTGTCAAAGCCCAAAACTAAAAACTACCTGGTCGTGCGTCCGGCTTGATGACCGGCCTATACGCAAATCTAGTCACTAGCTACCCTCATTAAAATATCTGGTTGCTAGCTGCCCGTACAAAGAACCTGATCGCTAGCTTTTTCTGGAAAACAAAATGATCGCTAGTGCTAAATTGACTTGTTAGCTTTTGCCTCTGATCATTATACATTTACAAGGACATCTCCCATAGCTAGCTTCTAGGCTACCAACGATTTATTTTATTTTTAGCCTTCTGGTTTTTGCGTTTTTCACTGTTATATTTTATAATTAATTTTCAGAAAGTACAAAATTTCATCAACACATATTTCAAAAACATGTTCACGAATTTACATAAGTTTTTTCAAATTATAACAAAGTTAATGAATGCCAAAAATGTTCTAATATATGGTGAATAATACTTTAATATATGATGATCATTTTCTGAATACACACTAATTTTTTTTCAATTCACACTGAACATTGTTTTTTATATACAAACTTTTTTATATAGGATGAACTAAAAGTGAACTTTTTTATATACATTGAACTAAAAGCGAACAGGAAAAAACAAAAATACATAAATAAGAAGAGAACAAAAAATAAACACATTTTGATCCACTTCTAAAAAAATTGATCAACATGATTTTTTTTAGAAAAATGAACTAATTTACAAATTTTGAAACATGTATTGAAACTTGTGAATTTATGAACTAACAAAAAAATACTAGAATATGAAAAAATGAGATCAACTATTGAGAAATAGAAAAATAAAAAGGAGATGAAAAACAATGAAGAAATATGATAAATAAAAAAGCAGAAATAACATGAAGAAAATGAAACAAAACAAAAAAGGTATCCTAGCTACTTGGGCCGGCTCATCTGCAGTTTGTTCGCTGACTAGGGTGGACTGGAAACTAGGAAAAAAATGTTGGACCCCCAATGGCAAGTCGAGGGTGGACTCTCAATTTGGAATAAAAAAGGTCGGGCCCCAGATGCGAGTCGAGTTTGGACTTGCAACTGGGGTCAAGGATGGACTTGCAGCTGGGACCAGAAAAGGTCGAGCCCAGTTGCGAGTCGACGGTAGACTTGCAACTGGGGAGAAAGGTAGGCCCCAGTTGCGAATTGAGGGTGGACTCGCAATTGGGACTAAAATATGTCGGGCACCAGTTGCGAGTCGAGGTTTAACTTGCAACTCGGACAAAAAGGTTGAACTCTAGTTGTGAGTCAACAGTGAACACGCAACTCGGACAAAAAATGTTGGGCCCCAGTTGCGAGTCAAGGATGAACTTGCAACTTGGACAAAAATGGTTGGACCCTAGTTGCAAGTAGAGGGTGGACTTTCAACTCAGAAAAAAAAGATTGGGCCCCGGTTGCGAGTCGAGGACGAACTTGCAACTCGGACAAAAAAGGTTGGACCCTAGTTGCGAGTCGAGGGTAAACTTGCAACTCGGACAAAAAAGGATGGGCCCCAGTTGCGAGTCGAGCACGTACTTGCAATTCGGACAAAAAATTTGTGCCCTAGTTAGGAGTCGAGGGTGGACTTGCAATTCAGACAAAAAATGTTGAGCCCCAGTTGCGAGTCGAGGATGGACTTGCAACTTGAAAAAAAAGTCTAGCCCCATTTGCGTCGAGAGTGGACCTGCAACTAGGACAAAAGTGGTTTGGCCACAGTTAGACTTTCAACTGGAAAGAAAAGGCCGGACCCCAATTGTGGGTTGAGGGTGAACTTGCAATTAGGACAAAAAATATTGAGACCCAGTTGCGAGTTAAGAGTGCAATTGCAACCAGAAAAAAAAGGTCAGGCCCAGCTACGACTCAAGGTTGGATTGCAACTGGGACAAAAAAGGGCCATGTCCGAGTTATACAAGTCAAGGAGGTTATTGCAACTGGGACAAAAAGGGTCGGTCCCTAACTGTGAGTCGAGGGTGGACTTGCAAATAGAAAAAAAAAGTTGGGCCCCAATTGCGAGTTGGCGACGGACCTGCAACTAAGACAAAAAAAGTTCGGGTCCCAAAGTCGAGAGTGGACTTGCAATTGGGAGGAAAAAACGTCGGGCCCGAGTTGCGAGTCAAGGACGGACTTGCAGCTGGGACAAAAAAAGACCGGGTCCCAGTTGCGAGTCGAGGGTGAACTTGCAACTAGAAAAAAAATGTCAGGCCCTACCGTGGACTAGCAAATGGGACAAAAAAGAACGGGTCCCAGTTGCGAGTCGAGAGTGAATTTGCAACTAGGACAAAAAACGGCCAGACCCTAGTTATAAATTGAGAACCAACAAAAACAGAGTCGAACAGGCCTAAGCCAACAACATGATGCACAATAAACAAACAACAACAAGGGAGGCGGAAGGTAGAGCTTGCAGGAAAATGACGAAAAAAATAAATCAAATGTTGAATTTAAATAGTACTTGTAAAATTTTAAAAATCATGGATTTAAAAGACTAAAAAAGAGAAAAAAACAAAATTTTAAAAAGATGGGACCTCTATTGCATGCCAGTGTGTGGTTGGACTTGCACCCAGAACCAAAAACGGATTGGGCCTCTGTTAGGGGACAAGTAGACAAAATATAACAAGAGGACGCAGGAATACATCATCCAATGTCGGGAGATCGAAAGTTTACGCGAAAATTACAACAACAAGATGCAAGGGTGATAGTGACTAGTTGCATGACAAAGGTGCACTTGCAACATAACTTAAAAATATGTTGGGCCGAGTTGCATCTCGGTGGTTTACTTGCAACTGCGATAATAAAAATATAAGAGACGAGCTCTAGTTTGCATGTCGGTGGTCGACCTGCAACTAGAATAAAAAATAAAAAGGTGAATCCAATTAGGAGTACACTTGCAGGAAAGACCAAAACGGTTTCGACCCAGATGCATGTCGGTGATCGACTTGCAACTAGAACAAGAATAATAAAAAGACATGGTTCTTACATATTAGGGTTAGATATGAGAACAAAAATAAAAACAAGAAATTGGCCGTTGCCCGTCATTATACTGTTTAGAAACTTTGCCGGGTCGCCTCTACTCCTTAGACAAAGAGGAATGAGATGGAGAGAGCGAAGAAACAGAGCCGACGAGCCAGCGGTCAGCTTTTCTCTTCAACTTATACAGACAACACTTATCTTCAACTAGAACACAGAAAAAAAAGACCACGAAAAACGGCCCAAAAAAGAAAGACGCACGGTGTGATGGGCTGTAAAATGAATAACAGAAGAGCGACACCGGGTTGACTGACTTTTTTTACGATGAATAGTTTCATGTAGGTCTTTGGGTAGTTTCTTCTGATTGAACGTGTAGTACATCCTTTCATCAAAAGAAGCAAGAAATTGTTAGTATATTTCTATCAAAAGAAGCAAGAAATTGTTAATTTTTCGTAAACTATTACGAGGGCTCGTTCAACAGTTGACCCTAAAGAGAATGTTTAGGTGCTTCACATTTTGGATTATCAAGTGCCAATGACGCCTTATATGCTATATCTTCATCTATATTTGGTTATATTCTATGGAATGTTTGGACAAAATTGTAGTAACTCTTTGTTCCTATATATATTATGGATCAAATTCGCTATCTTATGTTTTGACCCACCGTTCTCTTACATAGCCATGGAAATAAACCTCATTTAGTAGGAATCCTTTTTTGTTATAGACATTTAATTCTTACTCATAAGGGACTCCTGATCGAATAAATGAGAATTTAGGTGGTAAGTCTTCTCACCAATTATGTTATAATAAGATTATTTTCTTGTCAACTGTGAAGTAAAATATAATTAAGTAGTTTATCTCAGACGAAGATATACAATACACCATTTTGATCGGATCAATTGTCTAGAAATAGAATATATACAAAATCAAGTTTTACTTTGTCTTTATCCATAGAATATGCTCACTAAGAGAGGTAAATTTTGCATTGGATAGGTAAAGTATTACTCTTCTCTCGATTGTACGTAGGAAAGAAATGCATAATACAAAATAATTTTTATTGACTCTTTAGAATTTTTAATAGGGCATACTATTAAATGGTATCAAAGTCCAATCTCTATGTTGTGGTGCTGCAATTACAAAATAGATGAAGGACAATTCAACAGAAAAAGCAAGATGACGTACCATGAGCGTTAAAATAACTTTTTGGGAAAAAAAGATAGAAACGTTGTGGGATTTATTATAGATTTACCCACCAGAGAAACAAAACACATTAGGAATCGAGAGAGAGACAGGGTAGGAGAGAGAAGGGGCGTCGAAAAGAATTGTTTTAGTAGAAGAAAGCGGTAGATGATGTCTCGCAAAGAGTGTTGACAAAGAAAGATGACGTACCATGAACGTTAAAAGAATTTTTGGAGAAATAAAGATAGAAACGTTGTGGGATTTATTATAGATTTACCCACCAGAGAAACAAAACACATTAGGAATCGAGAGAGAGACATGGCAGGAGAGAGAAGGGGCGTCGAAAAGAATTGTTTTAGTAGAAGAAAGCGGTAGATGATGTCTCGCAAAGAGTGTTAACAAAGCAAGATGACATACGATGAACGTTAAAAGAATTTTTTGGTGAAATAAAGATAGAAACGTTGTGGAATTTATTGCAGATTTACCCACCAAAAAACCCACAGAGCATGAGAGAGAAGGGGCGTCGAAAAGAATTGTTTTAGTAGAAGAAAACGGCCGATGATGTCTCGCAAAGAGTGGCCACTGAGTGAGATAAGCGGTGAGTGGTAGGACTCGGATCGAGAAATTTCCGGGGTAAACTAACCTACAGCAAGTGTAATTACCCCATATAACTTTTCGACAGTGGGTAATATAAAAAAATAAAAATAATAGAAAAGAATCATTTACCACTTTTGTTTAGGAAAATCTCAGGGGTTTTTTAACACTATTGCGTACGAAATTTTTGTTTCTAGAATAGTGTTTTGGGTTATTCGGATTTGTTTTTCTGGTTTATTCAAGTTACCATTCTCCAAAATCGTACGTATTTCATTTAAACCGTTACGGGAAAATAAAATCGTCGAGTACTAGTGTGTAAGAGCGGACCTAAAGAAACATAAAATGAGAAATCTTCTTTTTTTGAAGCATAAAAATGTATGATGATATTCAGTACATAAAAAAAGTCTTTTTTTTGCATAGCATGGTACTGTTCATTGGTATTGTTCGTCAGAGATATAATTGAACAGAACCTTTCCAAAAAAAACCCAAAAAGGAAAAAATATCTTCCCGCTTTACACTGTTTCATGTCCATCCGCTGTGCATGTCAATGGTACTGTTCACACGTACTGTTTACGTCTTGTTGCTGTTCACCAATACTGTTGTTGATGTTGACGTTGCCGTAAAATGGGCAGTAATCGGCCTAGAATTTATTTTTCCTATGGATTACTGTTCGTGCAAATATACAATTCCGGCCTACTGTTTTTTATTCTGTTAACACTATCATCGGAAAGAATTAGGAGACGATTGAGGCAGATGTGTATTGGTACGCCGGTGTAGTGTATCGGTACGTCGGTGTCGAGAAATGATGTATAAAAATGATGTACGTCGGTACAAAATCTTGGTGTCTCTCGATACCGCGTGATGTAAAAGCCGAGGAAAAGACACATAAACACATGAAAAGAAAATAACTTCGACTGTATTTTGCCGTTGCCGTCCACATCGATCACGGACACGAAACACGTTTGTCGTCCACATCGATTACGGACACGAAACACGTGCGCTCACCCAGCGCACACACATCTAGCCCACGCACCATAGACGAGGCAACCCAAGAACAAAAGTCACGCGCGCGCAGGCCGTGCAAAGGGTGCCAGAGGGTGCACGACCAAGAGCGAGCTGGAGGCAATTGTCGTGTGCTCACCTTCCTGCAACTGATGATGAGGTGCAGAGACAGAAGCTGGGAGCGACTTCCCACGTCTGCTTCGGCTGTAGCCCAGCTGAGGCCGCATCTCCTGACGATGACGACACGGGGCGAACGGCTCCGGTAGCAAGGGACGGCTGGGTGCTGGTAGTCTGGGCGAGTGCTGGGCCGACGCGCCGGGATGCAGGGAAACTCACACGTCAAGCACGAGATACACGGCGACATAGGACTGCGAGGTGCAGGCGTAAGCTCACACCGCCGGCGAGCTGGGCGAGCTCGAGGTCAGAAACATCATCACTGTATGCACACGTGACGACGCTGCGGCGTGTCACTGTGGATTGAGTTCCGCCATTGCTTCCTCTCCTCAGTCGTGGCCTCCACACACCTCCCATACGTCATAGAAACGTGTTTACATGGGAGGCCTACAGTCACACGCATTTCTACCCCTCAGGATCCCAAACTAATATATGTGTCTGCCTTCCATAAGCCCCCAAGTCCCAATCGACCATGTGGTGAAACGTGAGGCGAAATCGTTTCTCGAAATTAGATGTTCTGGTATTTGCCAAACCAGTTGTTACCCCGATGCCCTTCCTCTGGTATAAGGTGTCTTTTGCCCTAGAAAAAATCATAAGGAAGCTTTCGGGACGAAGCGTCGCCGTCTCGAGCCGAAGCTTTGGTAGAACCAATCTAGGACTTCGGCGGAGCTGTTCTGCCAAGGAAACATCCCTCCGGGAGGGGGGAATCGTCACCATCGTCATCACCATCAATCCTCTCATCGGGAAGGGGTCAATCTCCATCAACATCTTCACCAGCACCATCTCCTCTCAAACCCTAGTTCATCTCTTGTATCCGATCTTCGCCTCAAAACCTCAAATTGGTACCTATGGGTTGCTAGTAGTGTTGACTACTCCTTGTAGTTGATGCTAGTTGGTTTATTCGGTGAAAGATCATATGTTCAGATCCTTTATGCATATTAATACCCCTCTGATTATGAACATGAATATGATTTGTGAGTAGTTACGTTTGTTCCTGAGGACATGGGAGAAGTCTTGTTATAAGTAATCATGTGAATTTGGTATTCGTTCGATATTTTGATGCGATGTATGTTATCTTTCCTCTAGTGGTGTTATGTGAACGTCGACTACATGACACTTCACCATTATTTGGGCCTAGGGGAAGGCAATGGGAAGTAATAAGTAGATGATGGGTTGCTAGAGTGACAGAATCTTAAACCCTAGTTTATGCGTTGCTTCGTAAGGGGCTGATTTGGATCCATATGTTCCATGATATGGTTAGGTTTATCTCAATTCTTCTTTCGTAGTTGTGGATTCTTGCAAGGGGGGTTAATCATAAGTGGGATGCTTGTCCAAGGAAGGGCAGTAGCCAAGCACCGGTCCACCCACATATCAAATTATCAAAGTAACAAACGTGAATCATATGAACATGATAAAAAGTAGCTTGACGATAATTCCCATGTGTCCTCGGAAGCACTTTCCTTTATATAAGAATTTTTCCAGGCTTGTCCTTTGCTACAAAAAGGATTGGGCCACCTTGCTGCATCTTGTTTACTTTTGTTACTTGTTACCTGTTACAAATTACCTCATTACAAAACTATCTGCTACCGATCATTTCTGTGCTTGCAGAGAATACCTAACTGAAAACCGCTTGTCATTTCCTTCTACTCATTGGGTTCGATACTATTACTTATCGAAAGGACTACGATAGATCCCCTATACTTGTGGGTCATCAAGACTCTTTTATGGTGCCGTTGTCGGGGAGTGAAGCGCCTTTGGTAGGTGGAATTTGGTAAGGAAAAGTTTATATACTATGCTGGAATTTACTCTCAATTGTTACTATTAAAAATAATCCTTTGAGGTGCTTGTTCGGGGTATCTTCACCCCGACAAGTAGAGCAAAGAGTTGCTCCTCAACCTACTTAACCTACTGAAAATGTTTACTTTGAAATTCCTTCAGGTATGATAGCTAATCCTTTTGCAGGAGATGGAACATTACATCCCGATATGCACCTAATCTATGTGGATGAAGTTTGTGGGTTATTTAAGCTTGAAGGTATGCCCGAGGATGTTATCAAGAAGAAGGTCTTCCCTTTATCTTTGAAGGGAAATGCATTGACATGGTTTAGGCTGAGTGATGATATTGGATCATGGAACTACAACCAATTGAAATTGGAATTTCATCAGAAGTTTTATCCTATGCATCTGGTTCATCGTGATCGTAATTATATCTATAATTTTTGGCCTCGCGAAGGAGAAAGTATCGTTCAAGCTTGGGGGAGGCTTAAGTCAATGTTGTATTCATGCCCCAATCATGATCTCTCAAGAGAAATTATTATTCAAAACTTTTATGCTCGTCTTTCTCAATAATCGCTTAATGCTCGATACTTCTTGTACTGGTTCTTTTATGACGAAGACTATTGAATTCAAATGGGATTTATTGGAAAGAATTATACGCAACTCTGAAGACTGGGAACTCGACGAAGGTAAGGAGTCAGGTATAACGCCTAAGTTTGATTGTGTTAAATCTTTTATGGATACAAATGCTTTTTCGTGAATTTAGCACTAAATATGGACTTGACTCTGAGATAGTAGCTTCTTTCTATGAATCATTTACTAGTCATGTTGATCTCCCTAAGGAGAAGTGGTCTAAATATCATCTTCCCATTGAAGTAAAAGTAGTTGAACCTATTAAAGTTGAAGAAAATATTATCACTTATAATGTTGTTCCTATTATTCCTAACGCTTATATTGAGAAACCACATTTTCCTGTTAGAATAAAGGATCATGCTAAAGCTTCAACTGTGGTTCGTAAGAGTAATGCTAGAGCATCTACACCCTCTGAGAAAATTAAAATTGAACCTAGCATTGCTATGGTTAAGGATCTCCTGGTCGATAATATTGATGGGCATGTTATTTATTTCTGTAATGAAGCAGCTAGAATTGCTAGACCCGATACTAAAAATAAACATAGACCTGTTGTTGGCATGCCTGTTATTTCTGTTGAAATAGGAGATCACTGTTATCATGGCTTATGTGATATGGGCGCTAGTGCCAGTGCAATACCTCATTCCTTATACGAAGAAATTATGCATGATATTACACCTGCTGAGATAGAAGGTATTGATGTTACAATTAAGCTTGCCAATAGAGATACTACTTCACCAGTTGGGATTGTTAGAAATGTTGAAGTCTTGTGTGGGAAAATTAAATATCCTACTGATTTTCTTGTTTTTGGTTCCCCACAAGATGAATTTTGTCCCATTATATTTGGTAGACCCTTCTTGAATACTGTTAATGCTAGGATAGATTGCGAAAAGGATATTGTTACTGTTGGTTTAGGGGATATGTCTCATGATTTTAATTTTGCTAAATTTCGTAGACAACCCCATGATAAAGAATTGCCTAGTAAAGATGAAATTATTGGTCTTGCTTTTATTGTCGTGCCTCCTAATGATCCTTTAGAACAATATTTGCTAGACCATGAAAATAATATGTTTATGAATGAAAGAAGGGAAATAGATGAAGTATTCTTTAAACAGGGACCTATATTGAAACAAAACTTGCCTATTGAAATTTTAGGGGATCCTCCTCCACCCGAGGGTGATCCCGTGTTTGACCTTAAACCATTACCTGATACTCTTAAATATGCTTATCCTGATGAAAAGAATGAAGGAAATATGCCCTACAGGCAATAATAAAGTTATTATTTATTTCCTTATATCATGATAAATGTTTATTATTCATGCTAGAATTGTATTAAACGGAAACATAATACATGTGTGAATACATAGACAAACAGAGTGTCACTAGTATGCCTCTACTTGACTAGCTCGTTAATCAAAGATGGTTATATTTCCTAACCATGGACAAAGAGTTGTTATTTGATTAATGGGATCACATCATTAGTTGAATGATCTAATTGACATGACCCATTCCATTAGCTTAGCACCCGATCGTTTAGTATGTTGCTATTGCTTTCTTCATGACTTATGCATGTTCCTATGACTATGAGATTATGCAACTCCCGTTTGCCGGAGGAACACTTTGTGTGCTACCAAACGTCACAACGTAACTGGGTGATTATAAAGGAGCTCTACAGGTGTCTCCAAAGGTACATGTTGGGTTGGCGTATATCAAGATTAGGATTTGTCACTCCGAATGTCGGAGAGGTATCTCTAGGCCCTCTCGGTAATGCACATCACTTAAGCCTTGCAAGCATTGCAACTAATGAGTTAGTTGCGGGATGATGTATTACGAAACGAGTAAAGAGACTTGCCGGTAACGAGATTGAACTAGGTATTGGATACCGACGATCGAATCTCGAGCAAGTAACATACCGATGACAAAGGGAACAACGTATGTTGTTATGCGGTCTGACCGATGAAATATCTTCGTAGAATATGTAGGAGCCAATATGGGCATCCAGGTCCCGCTATTGGTTATTGACCGGAGACGTGTCTCGGTCATGTCTACATTGTTCTCGAACCGTAGGGTCCGCACGCTTAAGGTTTCGATGACAGTTATATTATGAGTTTATGAGTTTTTATGTACCGAAGGAGTTCAGAGTCCCGGATGAGATCGGGGACATGACGAGGAGTCTCGTTTAATATTTTTTGCAGGAAAACTTCTCCCTAAATGGGAAGGCCCTTAGGTGATCGAGGAGGTCTATAGTTCCGGTGCCATAAAAATCAACAACTTCGAAAGCAAAAATCCAAAGGTGGTGAACGGTCAAAGAATCAAACATTATATCTCACATAATCCCATAAATGTTGAAACCAATGTTATTGACACCGTAACTCCAAAGGAGTACATAAGGGACACTTTCCAGAACGTCTCAGACCCCAAAAAGGGATAGGTATGTAGTACGGTAAGTAAACCGACTCCAAAACAGTTCTAATAGCAGTTTTTCTCCGTTTTGGAATATTTAAGAAAATATGAAAATAAGAAGTAGTCCGAAAAGGACACGAGGCACCCACGAGGGTGGAGGGCGCGCCCTACCCTCCTGGGCGCGCCCCCTGGCTCGTGGGCACCTCGTGTGCTCTCCGGACTCCGTTTTCTTGCACGATACTTCTTTTGGTCGGTAAAAATTCACTATATAATCTCCTGAAGGTTTTCACCACGACAAAATCCTCTGTTTTTGTTTTGAGTGGTTTTCTGCGCAGTTCTGAAAATATTTCATCTCAAGACTCTGATGGAGAGAGCTATGTCTCACGTCTCGTTGCTGACCCCAAGACCTATGGGGACCTATCGCCTTATGGTCGAACTACGGATGACGAGGAGGATGCTCACATGATGAGGATCGATGATTCAAGCTCAGAGGGGCAGGTCGTGCCCTAACTCAACCTGGGGATATGCATGTGAAATTCAAGAAATCAAAGTCTCCCTAAGAGAGCTAACCATTCTAAAAATTGATCTATTCCTTCTCATTTTCCGCAGAAAAGCAAAGGGGACTTATGTGACAAGATCTTGAAGCTGGAGTTGGTAGTCGATGATTTAAAGGAGGAAATTGCTCTCCTCAACTAAAATATGAAAAAGTTGAAGGCACAATTGTCACCACCATCTTCATCACCACCTCCGAAGAAAGAGACATAAATACATGGGTATGGGCACTACCCTTAGCAACTGCCAAGCTTGCGGGAGGTGCCCCGGTATCGTATCACCATCACACTTCTATCTTTACCGTTTCTCTTAGTTCGATCCTTTTGGTTATATCTTGATCTAGTAGAATAAAGTTTTAGTATGATCTATCTTTGAGTCTTTGAGTTGATCCTTATCTATGTAATCGAGTCCGTGAGCTATATAATAAAGATTAGTTTTGAGTTGAGGGCTTTGCTATCTTGCTATGATCTTGAGGTAACAAAAGAAAAAGAAAGAATAAAAAGAAATAAATAGATCATATTGATCTTATGGAGAGTAATGACTTCACATATAAAGAGTATGTTGAATAAAAGTTGTTGAGAGTTGACAAACATAGTTTTGGTCATCGTTGCAATTAATAGGAAGTAATAAAGAAAGAGAGGTTTTCACATATAAATATTCTATCTTGGACATCTTTTATGATTGTCAGCACTCATTAAAATATGACATGCTAAAAAGTTGATGTTGGACAAGGAAGACAACGTAATGGGTTATATCTTCTTATATCTGAAATAGGTTATATTTTCATGGATAATCCAACATGTTGATCTTTCCTATCCCCTCATGCTAGCCAAATTCTTTGCACCAAGTAGAGATACTACTTGTGCTTCCAAACATCCTTAAACCCAGTTTAACCATGAGAGTCCACCATATATCTACCTATGGATTGAGTAAGATCCTTCAAGTAAGTTGTCCTGGTTGCAAGCAATAAAAATTGCTCTTTAAATATGTATGATCTATTAGTGTGGAGAAAATAAGCTTTATACGAGCTTGTGATATGGAAGAAATAAAAGCGACAGACTGCATAATAAAGTCCCTATCACAAGTGGCAATATAAAGTGACATTCTTTTGCATTAAGATTTTGTGCATCCGACCATAAAAGCACATGACAACCTCTGCTTTCCTCTGCGAAGGGCCTATCTTTTATTTTTGTCTTACACCTTATACAAGAGTCATGGTGATCTTCACTTTTCCTTTTTACCCTTTATCCTTTGGCAAGCACTGTGTGTTGGAAAGATCCTGATATATATATCCAATTGGATGTGGGTTTTCATAAAGCATTATTGTTGACATTACACTTGAGGTAAAATGTTGGGAGGCGAAACTATAAGCCCCTATCTTTCTCTCTGTCCGATTAAAACTTCATACCCATAAGTATTGCGTGAGTGTTAGCAATTGTGAAAGACTAAATGATAGTTGAGTATGTGGACTTGCTGAAAAGCTCTTATATTGACTCTTTCTGATGTTATGATAAATTGCAACTGCTTCAATGACTGAGATCATAGTTTGTTAGTTTTCAATGAAGTTTCTGATTCATACTTTACATTGTGAATAGATTGTTACTTCAGCATAAGAAAATCATATGAATATATATATATATATATATATATATATATATATATATATATATATATATATATATATATATATGTTGCTATTCTAAGAACGATCATGATGCCCTCATATCCGTATTTTATTTTATCGACACCTCTATCTCTAAACGTGTGAACATATTTTTTGATATCGGCTTCCGCTTGAGGACAAGCGAGGTCTAAGCTTGGGGGAGTTGATACGTCCATTTTGCATCCTGCTTTTATATCAATATTTATTGCATTATGGGTTGTTATTACACATTGTGTCACAATACTTATGCCTTTTCTCTCTTATTTTACAAGGTTTACATGAAGAGGGAGAATGCCGGCAGCTGGAATTCTGGGCTGGAAAAGGAGCAAATATTAGAGACCTATTCTGCACAACTCCAAAGTCTTGAAACTCCATGAAAGTCAGTTTTGGAATATAATAAAAATATTGGGCGAAGAAAGCACCAGAGGGGGGCCACCCACTGTCCACAAGGGTGGAGGGCGCGCCCGACCCCCTAGGCGTGCCCCCTGCCTCGTGGGCCACCTGGAAGCCCCCCGATGCCCATCTTCTGGTATAAGGTATCTTTTTCCCTAGGAAAAATCATAAGAAAGCTTTCGGGACGAAGCGCCGCCATCTCGAGGCAGAGCTTTGGCAGAACAAATCTACTGCTTCAGCGGAGCTCTTCTACTGGGGAAACAACGCTCCGGGAGGGGGAAATCGTCACCATCGTCATCACCATCAATCCTCTCATCGGGAGGGGGTCAAGCTCCATCAACATCTTCACCAGCACCATCTCCTCTCAAACCCTAGTTCATCTCTTGTATACGATCTTTGCCTCAAAACCTCAGATTGGTACCTGTGGGTTGCTAGTAGCGTTGATTACTCCTTGTAGTTGATGCTAGTTGGTTTATTCGGTGGAAGATCATATGTTCAGATCCTTTATGCATATTAATACCCCTCTGATTATGAACATGAATATGATTTGTGAGTAGTTACGTTTGTTCCTGAGGACATGGGAGAATTCTTGTTATAAGTAATCATGTGAATTTGGTATTCGTTCGATATTTTGATGAGATGTATGTTGTCTTTCCTCTAGTGGTGTTACGTGAACGTCGACTACATGACACTTCACCATTATTTGTGTTGGAAATATGCCCTAGAGGCAATAATAAAAGCATTATTATTATATTTCCTTGTTCATGATAATTGTCTTTATTCATGCTATAATTGTGTTATCCGGAAATCGTAATACATGTGTGAATAACAGACACCAACATGTCCCTAGTGAGCCTCTAGTTGACTAGCTCGTTGATCAACAGATAGTCATGGTTTCCTGACTATGGACATTGGATGTCATTGATAACGAGATCACATCATTAGGAGAATGATGTGATGGACAAGACCCAATCCTAAACATAGCACAAGATCGTATAGTTCGTTTGCTAGAGTTTTCCAATGTCAAGTATCTTTTCCTTAGACCATGAGATCGTGTAACTCCCGGATACCGTAGGAGTGCTTTGGGTATGCCAAACGTCACAACGTAACTGGGTGACTATAAAGGTAGACTACGGGTATCTCCGAAAGTGTCTGTTGGGTGACATGGATCAAGACTGGGATTTGTCACTCCGTATGACGGAGAGGTATCACTGGGCCCACTCGGTAATACATCATCATAATGAGCTCAGAGTGACCAAGTGTCTGGTCACGGGATCATGCATTACGGTACGAGTAAAGTGACTTGCCGGTAACGAGATTGAACAAGGTATTGGGATACCGACGATCGAATCTCGGGCAAGTAACATATCGATTGACAAAGGGAATTGCGTACGGGGTTGATTGAATCCTCGACATCGTGGTTCATCTGATGAGATCATCGTGGAGCATGTGGGAGCCAACATGAGTATCCAGATCCCGCTGTTGGTTATTGACCTGAGAGTCGTCTCGGTCATGTCTGCTTGTCTCCCGAACCCGTAGGGTCTACACACTTAAGGTTCGGTGACGCTAGGGTTGTGAAGATATGTATATGCAGTAACCCGAATGTTGTTCGGAGTCCCGGATGAGATCCCGAACGTCACGAGGAGTTCCGGAATGGTCCGGAGGTAAAGAATTATATATAGGAAGTGCAGTTTCGGGCATCGGGACAAGTTTCGGTGTTATCGGTATTGTACCGGGACCACCGGAGGGGTCCCGGGGGCCCACCGGGTGGGGCCACCTGTCCCGGGGGGCCACATGGGCTGTAGGGGGTGCGCCTTGGCCTTCATGGGCCAAGGGAACCAGCCCCTATAGGCCCATGCGCCTAGGGTTTCCACATAGGAGGAGTCCTAGTGGTGGAAGGCACCCCTAGGTGCCTTGGGGGGGAGGGAAACCTCCCCTTGGCCGCCGCCCCCCCTAGTAGATCTCATCTACTAGGGCCGGCGCCCCCCCATGGCACCCCTATATATAGTGGGGGGGAGAGGAGGGATTACACACCAGCCCCTGGCGCCTCCCTCTCTCCCCGTTACGTCTCTTCCTCGTAGTCTTGGCGAAGCCCTGCTACTGTGACGCCCCGCATCCACCACCACGCCGTCGTGCTGCTGGATCTTCATCAACCTCTTCTCCCCCCTTGCTGGATCAAGAAGGAGGAGACGTCTCCCGTCCCGTACGTGTGTTGAACGCGGAGGTGCCGTCCGTTCGGCACTTGGTCATCGGTGATTTGGATCACGTCGAGTACGACTACATCATCACCGTTCTTTTGAACGCTTCCGTGCACGATCTACAAAGGTATGTAGATGCATCCAATGACTCGTTGCTAGATGAACTCCTAGATGATCTTGGTGAAACGAGTAGGAAAATTTTTGTTTTCTGCAACGTTCTCCAACAGTGGCATCATGAGCTAGGTCTATGCGTAGTTCTTCTTGCGCGAGTAGAACACAATCAGTTGTGGGCGTGGATTTGTCAACCTTCTTGCCGTTACTAGTCTTTTCTTGCTTCAGCGGTATTGTGGGATGAAGCGGCCCGGACCAACCTTACACGTACGCTTACGTGAGACCGGTTCCACCGACTAACATGCACACGTTGCATAAGGTGGCTGGCGGGTGTCTGTCTCTCCTACTTTAGTTGAAGCGGATTCGATGAACAGGGTCCTTATGAAGGGTAAATAGAAGTTGACAAATCACGTTGTGGCTTTAACGTAGGTAAGAAGACGTTCTTGCTAGAACCCTAATTCAGCCACGTAAAACTTGCAACAACAATTAGAGGACGTCTAACTTGTTTTTGCAGCAAGTGGTTTGTGATATGATATGGCCAAAGTTGTGATGAATGATGAATGATCTGTATGTCATGTATGAGATGTTCATGCTATTGTAATAGGAATCACGACTTGCATGTAGATGAGTGTGACAACCGGCAGGAGCCATAGGAGTTGTCTTTATTTTTTGTATGACCTGCGTGTCATTGAAGAACGCCATGTAAACTACTTTACTTTATTGCTAAACGCGTTAGTCATAGAAGTAGAGGTAGTCGTTGGCGTGACAACTTCATGAAGACACGATGATGGAGATCATGATGATGGAGATCATGGTGTCAAGCCGGTGACAAGATGATCATGGAGCCCCAAGATGGAGATCAAAGGAGCTATGTGATATTGGCCATATCATGTCACGTTTATTATTTGATTGCATGTGATGTTTATCATGTTTTGCATCTTGTTTACTTAGAACGACGGTAGTAAATAAGGTGATCCCTCATACTAATTTCAAGAAGTGTTCCCCCTAACTGTGCACCGTTGCGACAGTTCGCTGTTTCAAAACATCACGTGATGATCGGGTGTTTTATTCAG
The DNA here is from genome assembly GCA_963921465.1 of Triticum timopheevii. Lineage (NCBI taxonomy): Eukaryota > Viridiplantae > Streptophyta > Magnoliopsida > Poales > Poaceae > Triticum > Triticum timopheevii. Next base: position 6,556,320 of record OY997274.1, on the reverse strand, counting down.
ACGTTCACATACAACGGGTGTAAGACAGATTTACACATGCAAACACTTAGGTTGACTTGACGAGCCTAGCATGTACAGACATGGCCTCGGAACACAGAAGACCGAAAGGTCGAGCATGAGTCGTATAGAAGATACGATCAACATGAAAATGTTCACCGATGTTGACTAGTCCGTCTCACGTGATGATCGGACACGGTCTAGTTAACTCGGATCATGTAATACTTAGATGACTAGAGGGATGTCTAATCTAAGTGGGAGTTCATTAATAATTTGATTAGTTGAACTTAATTATCATGAACTTAGTCTAAATATTTTACAATATGTCTTGTAGATCAAATGGCCGACGTAGTCCTCAACTTCAACGCGTTCCTAGAGAAAACCAAGCTGAAAGACGATGGCAGCAACTATACGGACTGGGTCCGGAACCTGAGGATCATCCTCATAGCTGCCAAGAAAGATTATGTCCTACAAGCACCGCTTGGTGACGCACCCGTTCTCCCTGCAGAACAAGATGTTATGAACGCTTGGCAGGCACGTACCGATGACTACTCCCTCGTTCAGTGCGGCATGCTTTACAGTTTAGAGCCGGGGCTCCAAAAGCGTTTTGAGAGACATGGAGCATATGAGATGTTCGAAGAGCTGAAAATGGTTTTTTCAAGCTCATGCCCGGGTCGAGAGATATCAAGTCTCCGACAAGTTCTTCAGCTGTAAGATGGAGGAAAATAGTTCTGTGAGTGAGCACATACTCACTATGTCTGGGTTGCATAACCGCTTGACTCAGCTAGGAGTTAATCTCCCGGATGATGCGGTCATTGACAGAATCCTCCAGTCGCTTCCACCAAGCTACAAGAGCTTTGTGATGAACTTCAATATGCAGGGGATGGAAAAGACCATTCCTGAAGTATTTGCTATGCTGAAATCAGCAGAGGTAGAAGTCAGGAAGGAACATCAAGTGTTGATGGTCAATAAAACCGCTAAGTTCAAGAAAGGCAAGGGTAAAAAGAACTTCAAGAAGGACGGCAAGGAGGTTGCCGCGCCCGGCAAGCAAGCTGCCGGGAAGAGGCCAAAGAATGGACCCAAGCCAGAGACTGAGTGCTTTTATTGCAAGGGAAGCGGTCACTGGAAGCGGAACTGCCCTAAGTACTTAGCGGATAAGAAGGCCGGCAAAACAAAAGGTATATGTGATATACATGTAATTGATGTGTACCTTACTAGTGCCCGTAGTGGCTCCTGGGTATTTGACACCGGTGCAGTTGCTCACATTTGTAACTCAAAGCAGGGGCTGCGGAATAAGCGGAAACTAGCAAAGGACGAGGTGACGATGCGCGTCGGGAATGGTTCCAAGGTCAATGTGATCGCCGTCGGCACGCTACCTCTGCATCTCCCTTCGGGATTAGTTTTAAACCTTAATAATTGTTATTTAGTGCCAGCTTTGAGCATGAACATTGTATCGGGATCTCGTTTAATTCGAGATGGCTACTCTTTTAAATCTGAGAATAATGGTTGTTCCATTTTTATGAGAGATATGTTTTATGGTCATGCTCCTATGGTGAATGGTTTATTCTTGATGAATCTCGAACATGATGCTACACATGTTCATAATGTGAGTACCAAAAGAAGTAAGGTTGATAATGATAGTCCCACATACTTGTGGCACTGCCGCCTTGGTCACATAGGTGTCAAACGCATGAAGAAGCTCCATGCAGATGGACTTTTAGAGTCTCTTGATTATGAATCATTTGACACATGCGAACCATGCCTTATGGGAAAAATGACCAAGACTCCGTTCTCAGGAACAATGGAGCGAGCAACCAACTTATTGGAAATCATACATACTGATGTGTGCGGTCCAATGAGTGTTGAGGCTCGCGGTGGCTATCGTTATGTTCTCACCCTCACTGATGATTTAAGTAGGTATGGGTATATCTACTTAATGAAACACAAGTCTGAAACCTTTGAAAAGTTCAAGGAATTTCAGAGTGAGGTTGAAAATCAACGTGACAGGAAAATCAAGTTTCTACGATCAGATCGTGGAGGAGAATACTTGAGTCACGAGTTTGGCACACACTTAAGAAAATGTGGAATAGTTTCGCAACTCACGCCGCCTGGAACACCTCAGCGTAACGGTGTGTCCGAACGTCGTAATCGCACTCTATTAGATATGGTGCGATCTATGATGTCTCTTACCAATTTACCGCTATCTTTTTGGGGCTATGCTTTAGAGACTGCCGCATTCACTTTAAATAGGGCTCCGTCGAAATCCGTTGAGACGACACCGTATGAATTATGGTTTGGGAAGAAACCTAAGCTGTCGTTTCTAAAAGTTTGGGGATGCGATGCTTATGTCAAGAAACTTCAACCTGAAAAGCTCGAACCCAAATCAGAAAAATGCGTCTTCATAGGGTACCCAAAGGAAACTATTGGGTACACCTTCTACCTCAGATCCGAAGGCAAGATCTTTGTTGCCAAGAATGGGTCCTTTCTAGAGAAAGAGTTTCTCTCGAAAGAAGTAAGTGGGAGGAAAGTAGAGCTTGATGAAGTATTACCTCTTGAAACGGAAAATGGCGCAACTCAAGAAAATGTTCCTGAGGTGCCTGCACCGACTAGAGAGGAAGTTAATGATAATGATCAAGATACTTCTGATCAAGCTCCTACTGAAATTCGAAGGTCCACAAGGACACGTTCCGCACCAGAGTGGTACGGCAACCCTGTCTTGGAAATCATGTTGTTAGACAACAGTGAACCTTCGAACTATGAAGAAGCGATGGCGGGCCCGGATTCCGACAAATGGCTAGAAGCCATGAAATCCGAGATAGGATCCATGTATGAAAACGAAGTATGGACTTTGACTGACTTGCCCGTAGAATGGCGAGCCATAGAAAATAAATGGATCTTTGAGAAGAAGACAGACGCGGATGGTAATGTGACCATCTATAAAGCTCGGCTTGTCGCTAAGGGTTATCGACAAGTTCAAGGGGTTGACTACGATGAGACTTTCTCACCGGTAGCGAAGCTGAAGTCCGTCCGAATCATGTTAGCAATTGCCGCATTTTATGATTATGAAATTTGGCAAATGGACGTCAAAACGGCATTCCTTAATGGTTTCCTTAAGGAAGAATTGTATATGATGCAGCCGGAAGGTTTTGTCGATCCTAAGAATGCTGACAAGGTGTGCAAGCTCCAACGCTCGATTTATGGGCTGGTGCAAGCATCTCGGAGTTGGAACATTCGCTTTGATGAGATGATCAAAGCGTTTGGGTTTACGCAGACTTATGGAGAAGCCTGCGTTTACAAGAAAGTGAGTGGGAGCTCTGTAGCATTTCTCATACTATATGTAGATGACATACTTTTGATGGGAAATGATATAGAACTCTTGGACAGCATCAAGGCCTATTTGAATAAGAGTTTTTCAATGAAGGACCTTGGAGAAGCTGCTTATATATTAGGCATCAAGATCTATAGAGATAGATCAAGACGCCTCATAGGTCTTTCACAAAGCACATACCTTGATAAGATATTGAAGAAGTTCAATATGGATCAATCTAAGAAGGGGTTGTTGCCTGTGCTACAAGGTATGAAATTGAGCTCAGCTCAATGTCCGACCACGGCAGAAGATATAGAAGAGATGAGCGTCATCCCGTATGCATCAGCCATAGGTTCTATTATGTATGCCATGCTGTGTACCAGACCCGATGTTAACCTTGCCGTCAGTTTGGTAGGAAGGTACCAAAGTAATCCCGGCAAGGAACACTAGACAGCGGTCAAGAATATCCTAAAGTACCTGAAAAGGACTAAGGAAATGTTTCTCGTTTATGGAGGTGACGAAGAGCTCGTCGTAAAGGGTTACGTCGACGCTAGCTTCGACACAGATCTGGATGACTCTAAGTCACAAACCGGATACGTGTATATTTTGAATGGTGGGGCAGTAAGCTGGTGCAGTTGCAAGCAGAGCGTCGTGGCGGGATCTACATGTGAAGCGGAGTACATGGCAGCCTCGGAGGCAGCGCATGAAGCAATATGGGTGAAGGAGTTCATCACCGACCTAGGAGTCATACCCAATGCGTCGGGGCCGATCAAGCTCTTCTGTGACAACACTGGAGCTATTGCACTTGCCAAGGAGCCCAGGTTTCACAAGAAGACAAGGCACATCAAGCGTCGCTTCAACTCCATTCGTGAAAATGTTCAAGATGGAGACATAGAGATTTGTAAAATACATACGGACCTGAATGTAGCGGATCCGTTGACTAAACCTCTCCCTAGAGCAAAACATGATCAACACCAGAATTCCATGGGTGTTCGATTCATCACAATGTAACTAGATTATTGACTCTAGTGCAAGTGGGAGACTGTTGGAAATATGCCCTAGAGGCAATAATAAAAGCATTATTATTATATTTCCTTGTTCATGATAATTGTCTTTATTCATGCTATAATTGTGTTATCCGGAAATCGTAATACATGTGTGAATAACAGACACCAACATGTCCCTAGTGAGCCTCTAGTTGACTAGCTCGTTGATCAACAGATAGTCATGGTTTCCTGACTATGGACATTGGATGTCATTGATAACGAGATCACATCATTAGGAGAATGATGTGATGGACAAGACCCAATCCTAAACATAGCACAGGATCGTATAGTTCGTTTGCTAGAGTTTTCCAATGTCAAGTATCTTTTCCTTAGACCATGAGATCGTGTAACTCCCGGATACCGTAGGAGTGCTTTGGGTATGCCAAACGTCACAACGTAACTGGGTGACTATAAAGGTAGACTACGGGTATCTCCGAAAGTGTCTGTTGGGTGACATGGATCAAGACTGGGATTTGTCACTCCATATGACGGAGAGGTATCACTGGGCCCACTCGGTAATGCATCATCATAATGAGCTCAGAGTGACCAAGTGTCTGGTCACGGGATCATGCATTACGGTACGAGTAAAGTGACTTGCCGGTAACGAGATTGAACGAGGTATTGGGATACCGACGATCAAATCTCGGGCAAGTAACATATCGATTGACAAAGGGAATTGCGTACAGGGTTGATTGAATCCTCGACATCGTGGTTCATCCGATGAGATCATCGTGGAGCATGTGGGAGCCAACATGGGTATCCAGATCCCGCTGTTGGTTATTGACCTGAGAGTCGTCTCGGTCATGTCTGCTTGTCTCCCGAACCCGTAGGGTCTACACACTTAAGGTTCGGTGACGCTAGGGTTGTGAAGATATGTATATGCAGTAACCCGAATGTTGTTCGGAGTCCCGGATGAGATCCCGGACGTCACGAGGAGTTCCGGAATGGTCCGGAGGTAAAGAATTATATATAGGAAGTGCAGTTTCGGGCATCGGGACAAGTTTCGGTGTTATCGGTATTGTACCGGGACCACCGGAGGTGTCCCGGGGGCCCACCGGGTGGGGCCACCTGTCCCGGGGGGCCACATGGGCTGTAGGGGGTGCACCTTGGCCTTCATGGGCCAAGGGCACCAGCCCCTATAGGCCCATGCGCCTAGGGTTTCCACATAGGAGGAGTCCTAGTGGTGGAAGGCACCCCTAGGTGCCTTGAGGGGGAGGGAAACCTCCCCTTGGCCGCCGCCCCCCTAGTAGATCTCATCTACTAGGGCCGGCGCCCCCCCCCATGGCACCCCTATATATAGTGGGGGGGAGAGGAGGGATTACACACCAGCCCCTGGCGCCTCCCTCTCTCCCCGTTACGTCTCTCGCTCGTAGTCTTGGCGAAGCCCTGCTACTGTGACGCCCTGCATCCACCACCACGCCGTCGTGCTGCTGGATCTTCATCAACCTCTTCTCCCCCCTTGCTGGATCAAGAAGGAGGAGACGTCTCCCGTCCCATACGTGTGTTGAACGCGGAGGTGCCGTCCGTTCGGCACTTGGTCATCGGTGATTTGGATCACGTCGAGTACGACTACATCATCACCGTTCTTTTGAACGCTTCCGTGCGCGATCTACAAAGTTATGTAGATGCATCCAATGACTCGTTGCTAGATGAACTCCTAGATGATCTTGGTGAAACGAGTAGGAAATTTTTTGTTTTCTGCAATGTTCCCCAACAATTTGGGCCTAGGGGAAGGCATTGGGAAGTCATAAGTAGATGATGGGTTGCTAGAGTGACAGAAGCTTAAACCCTAGTTTATGCGTTGCTTCATATGGGGCTGATTTGGATCCATATGTTTCATGCTATGGTTAGGTTTACCTTAATTCTTCTTTCGTAGTTGCGGATGCTTGCGAGAGGGGTTAATCATAAGTGGGATGCTTGTCCAAGGAAGGGCAGTACCCAAGCACCGGTCCATCCATATATCAAATTATCAAAGTAACGAACGTGAATCATATGAACATGATGAAAACTAGCTTGACGACAATTCTTATGTGTCCACGGGAGTGCTTTCCTTTATATAAGAATTTGTCCAGGCTTGTCCTTTGCTACAAAAAGTATTGGGCCACCTTGCTGCACCTTATTTACTTTTGTTACTTGTTACCTGTTACAAATTACCTCATCACAAAACTATCCATTACCATAATTTCATTGCTTGCAGAGAATACCTTACTGAAAACCGCTTCTCATTTCCTTCTGCTCCTCATTGGGTTCGACACTCTTACTTATCAAAAGGACTATGATAGATCCCCTATACTTCTGGGTCATCAAGGGTGGATAGGGGAAAAATTGTGTTTTTTGTGGAAAAGATGAATCTGCTGATCACTTTTTTTTCGCTTGCTCAGCGGCTTCTCTGATTTGGAGCCTGATCAAATGTTCCTTTGATTTGAGGCGAATTCCTCTGTCAATGCAAGAGTGCCTTGGATCTTGGTTAAAATATTTTGGGAAAGAAGATAAAAAACTTGTACTGGTGGGGATTTCTGCTATTTGTTGGGCCTTATGAAAAGCTAGAAACGTGGTTATATTTGAGAACAAAAAAATCTCTGATCCTATGACTATAATCAAAGCAATGACACATTGGATGGTGGATTGGTCTATTTTGCAGATAAGGGTGCAGCAGAAAAAGGTGCTGGAGTTGGGGGCAAGACTGCTAGAACGGGTAGCAAGTGAAGTCTATGCGGCCTCTCAAGGGTGGAGAATAAACGTGTTGCGCCTGGAATGAAGGAGAGCTCTCCCCTGGAGGACGACTCGATCGCGTTGCTTCTCGTTTCTTTGCTTGTTTTACCTCTCTCTCTTTTGCGTAGCTTGGTTCCAATTTCTGGATGAATGTAATAACTTGGTTGAACTGAATGGTTAGCTCTGCAAAACTGGTCGTTGGGGTGAGGGGGTGGTTTCAGCCTCTGCTGATGTTGCTCACCCCCCCCCCCCCCCCTGCCTGCCTTTTGGTTCGTCTTCAGTTAGTGTCCCGTAGTTCGAGAACTTGGTGGTTTTCATTAATGAAAATTGGAAGGGGTGCGAGCCCTTCTTTTATTCAAAAAAAAAGAAGGTAACCTACGTTGATGCAAAGGAACAAGCCAGATGTGACCTATTTGACTCAGTCAACAACGTCAAGGAAGAATATTTATTTCTATTCTGGCCAGTTCCACGTACACAGAAGGTTTCTCAACTTGGCAAGACTTCGAGGCTGCTACGAGATTTTATGTCATTGAAGAACACGGGCTGGGGTCCTCCTTCAATATTCTTCGGTCTGTTAGCTAGAAACTCCAATCTAAGATTTAAAAGGATTGGAGTATTTTATTTTAGTACTAGTTTATTTTCTTTTCAAAGCCGTGTGCGTGCAAGAGGGGTTAGGCTAGGGTCAAGTCGTTATTTAAAGCCATGGTGCGTGGATGTAAAAGTCAGGTTATTTGTTATGAAACAGACATGATGTGTTTTTCAGGGTAGACACCCGTATCAAGTTTTGGACAGATCTTTAGAAAACCTCGGTGTTGCGATTTCTCTTCGTGGAAATTGTTTTGCACGTGAGTACCTTCGTCAAGATTGGTTTTCTCGTGCTGGGCCTCAAGGTTCGAACCCTCTACTTTGTGTACATTACGTGCACGGGCGAGAGGTTGCTACTGCTGGTGGTGAAGTGTCGTGAAAGATCGGGCCACAACAACAGATTGGATCTTGCCATCGAGATTCGGTCTCTATCAATCTCTGACACTCTTAAATCTAGCATCACCTGTAATAATTTTTACATTAAATTAATTTGATTCCTTATCAAAAAAACATAAATAATACGCTAACAATTTTCACTTTTGGTCCCAATCAAAAGCGACATCGACAACTTCTCCAACATCTTGCGTCTATTTGGGAACGTCACTGGTCTGTGCACAAACTTCCTGAAGAGTTCGGTCGTCCCAATCCGATATGGGTACAACAACCTTCCGCATGTCACCAAAAGCTTACCTGCTATGGCTGCTTCCTTCCCCATTAAATACTTGGGCCTGCCCTTATCTGTTTGGCAACTCAAAACAGTGAACTTCCAGTTCCTCTTGGACAAGGCAGCGGCAAAGCTAGGCGTCTGGGACGGCCAAAATATTACCTCCATTGGGAGGGCGGCCTTGGTCAAGTCCGTGCTCTCCTCCTTGACGGTCGACTTCATCACCCCACTCATTGTGCCGACGGGCACTCTACGGCAGCTCACAAAGCTTCAGAGGGCCTTCCTTTGGGCAGGATCGGATAAGACAACCGGTGCCAAATGCAAGGTGAACTGGGATATCGTGTGTAGGCCTTCCGAGTTTGGGGGCCTTGGCGTACTCAACACGGAAAAATTTGCGAGGGCACTAAGACTGTGTTGGCTTTGGTTTGAGTGGAAGGAGCCGTCCAAAATGTGGGTCGGTTTGGGGAACCCGTGCGACGACATGGACTATGATCTTTTTTACGCCTTCTCCACCATCACTATTGGCAATGGTGACCGCACACCTTTTTGGGATGCTCCTTGGGTGCATGGGAGAAAGCCCAAAGACATTGCTCCGCTCATTTATGGTGCCGCCACAAGGAAGAATTGGAAAATCAGAGAGGCTCTATTGGACAATGCGTGGATATCCAAAATAAAGTTGTCACACAATTTCTCGATTCAGCATTTCAGCCAATTCCTCCTTCTCTGGTCTAGCATTCAGGGCTTCCAACTGCAACACGACGCAGAGGATGAGATTGTGTGGAAGCATACTGACAGTGGACTCTACACCGCGGCTTCTGCATACAAGGTGCAATTTCATGGCATGATCCGTTCGCCTCTGGAGCATGTTATTTGGAAAGTTTGGGCCCCTCCCAAAGTGAAGTTCTTCGCTTGGTTGGCCGCCCAAAACAGAGTGTGGACCGCTGACCGATTGGCCAAACGTGGATGGCCAAACTGTGGCCTTTGCCCCCTCTGTAGGCGTGAGCAGGAAACAGTTGATCACCTTCTCTTCCGATGTCGGTTCACCATCCGGGTATCGAATATGATCAAGGGGTGGCTGCAGATTGAAAGCATTGATACCGCAAGCTGGCAGCACTTTGAATCCGCCAAGGAGTGGTGGATTGCGCTCTCCGACTACTCCGTCCCCAACAGGAAGGCAGTGGTCTCCCTCACATTGCTCACCTCTTGGGCCATCTGGAACGAACGTAATGCGAGGGTGTTCCGCCACAGAAGTGCCCCGCCATTTGTTATTCTAGCCCTCATCAAAGAGGAGGCGGCACTTTGGGTCGCCGCCGGTGCTAAGAAGTTAAGTTCAATCATGCCGGGAGAGTAGTCCCTTTGTAAGGCGGTGTTGTAATCCCTCAAACTCTTTCTTCTCTCTTAATTAATATATGAGGCAAATCTTTTGCCTCCTTTCATAAAAAAAAGGTAGAGTAGTTTCCTTGACTTCGACTAGTTCCCTGGAGTCCATGTAGACTACGCCACCCAGTACCGTAGTCTCCATGTCAGGTTTCGGTGTACTTCTCCACATGTGGATCCGTATAGACCTTTTGATGGGCCCACGGATGTATGCCCGACACTCGTGCCCCCTCCGGTCGCCCCTCACCTCGTGCCTGGGGCGAGGAGTGCCGGTGGGGCGAGGTGTGGCGGCGGCGGCGGCTTGGTGGCGCGGCTCGGGCGGGCAATGGGCGCCGGCGGCGGCGACTTGGTGGCTCGGGCGGGCGAAGGTTGGTAGCAGCGACTTGGTTTATTGCTTTTGTCTAAGGTTTGTTGCGTTCGTGCTGTTGTGCCTGTAGCGGCGGTAGTGGGAGCCAAGAGGCAGGAGCGGCGGTGGGAGCTAAGAGGCAGGATCCCCATCTAGTACCGCATTGCCAGCACCGGTTGGGCAACCAGTACTAGAGGGGGTTACGGACCGGTACTAGAGGCAATTTCTCTAGTAGTGTAATTTTAAAAAGATTTCTTATAATTATTTAAAACTTAGAAAATAGTAAATCACTTCCAAAAAAATTAAACTCCTGCACAACAATACATATCTAATGCATATTAAAAATATATTACAATATGTAGATAAAATTGTTGACTAGGTAAGTACTTTTAGTCCTTCCCATCGATGTAAATTGAAAAAAAGCATTTGTGTTGACCGGCGATATAAGCGCCCGCGAGCACAAATGGAGGTTGTTGAACACCATAAGATATTCTGATGCATAAAGGATTCTGAGCTGTTTTACCATAAAAAATTCAATATAAATGCTAGCGGGTGGTGTAACCATCCGTGAGCACGTACAGATCCATCTGTGTTGGCGGATGACATCATCGCCCGCAACCGCAAGCATAAACCAAATGCAAGTAGACCAGTTCAAAAATTATTGAAACTTGTACACAAACATTCATACAAACGGCAGTGAGCGCTGCATGATACATTTATTCATGACCCATCACACTATAAGTAGCATGCACCCATTAATTCATCAATACTGAGTGCAGCTACACTTTTATTCAGTTACAATATAAATGTTTGTCTGTGCGCGCGCGTGTGGATAGATAGATAGATAGATAGATGCGACCAAGACACACAACAGCTCTTACTGCACGGCGTAGGTAGGCTTGAGCCTTTTGGGCCTTGGCTCGACGACGGTGGTAATCTCGGTGATGCTCATCAGCAACATCGGCGGCGCAGTAGCCTCCCTTCGGCGCCTCTCTGCAACCAGCTGCTCAGCGAGCTTGGTGAGCGCCTCCTTATTGGTTCCCGCGCCCTTCACCGGCCGGTACTCCCTCGTCTCGCAGTCCGTCCGGTAGACCTGCCTGTCCAGGAGGTTCTCCCCGGTCTCGATGAGCTTCTCCATGCTGCTGGTGTCGTCCATGGCTCCAAGAGAAGGGTCCAGGTGATCCTCCTGGATGCGCAAGTAGTGGTCCTCGTAGCCCTGGGACTTGAAGAGCAGGGCGGCGTTGTAGTCGACGAGGGAGCCGGTGGCGTACATGAGCGTGTCGACCAGCGGCTGGGTTTTGTTGCGGACGTTGTACATCCACGGGAGGACACCCCACCAGTTGCACTCGTCGGCCGTGTAGGAGTGGTTCACCACGCCGGTGCCGACGGAGAGGATGCGCAGCTTGCTGCAGTCCATGGCCGATAACCCCTCCACCGGCAGGTGCTCGCCCCTGTCGATCATCCTCCAAACCTCGTTCATCGCCACCGTGGTCTGCGTCGTCGTCGTGGGTAGTTTGCATTGTTTCAGTCAATACATAGAACGTTCGGTTCAAGTGATCAATCGAATTACATAGATAGAATAACATTCAGTTCAAGTGAATTATAATCACATATACCGTACCGGATTGTTCGCGAAGACGCCGGCGTCAATTAGGTTAAACTCCTCGAATTCGAAATTTAGTGGACAGAAGTTTATAATGTTGAACTTGTGGGCAGGGAAGAATGTTGGCGCGGCAGTTGCGGCGATGCAAATGTCCGAGAGGTAGGGGTTCATCACGCGATCCTGTCGCGCCTGTCGTCCGTGATCAATGGTTCAGCAGCTCGATCAGTACATCCGATGACGATCAGTTCATTCAGAAGCAGCGCAGTAAGTAGCTAGCTAGGGTACCTTAGAGGTGGAGAAGACCACAGGCTGATTGCGCTTGATGTCGAACGTTGGCACGACGACGTTGGTGACGGTTTCCTTAAGCTCGCGGTCGCCGAGTTTCCCTCTGACCACCTTGCGGAGCCCCTCGCCGTCGTACTTGGGGCGGAGCAGCGCGTACCTGACGAAATCCGGGTTCAGCAGCGTCCTGCGCAGGCCCTCCGCGAACTCCTTGATGCCCTCCTGGAACGGCGTCGAGTCCAGCACCAGACCCTGCGCACGGCACATCGCCTGCAGGATGGCTCCAGCATGTTCCTGGATGTAGTCCTCCATATTCGCCGGCGGCGCCTCGTTGCTGTTGCTCCCTGCATCGTCAGGGTCATGGGGTGCTGCGGCTAGCTGCTGCATGCCGCCACCGTTGGCGTGGATCAGCGCGTCGAGGATGGGGCGGAGCAAGGGCTCGATGGCCAACCCGAGTGCGAGCATGTCATGCAAGGACCGCAGGGTCTCGTTGTTGCCATCATAGTACTTGATGTAGAGGAGCACGGCCTCCAGCACCACCTGAGCCCATGTCCTGCATGCACGTACGTATAAGGTCTAGGGTTTACCTTATCACACCGATCGACATGTGTACGTGTGTATCTAAGTCGAGATGCATGTGCTTACGCATTGTGCTCGTTTCTGAAGATTCTGGCACCCTCTTCGAGGTAGAGGTCGATGATCTCCTTGGCCGTGCAGAGTGGGCGGTTGTCCTTGTCGGGGGCGGCCAGCATGGTGGTGACGAGGGCGCCTGTGCTGGTGCCGACGATGTAGTCGAAGTAGTCGGCGAGCCTCGCCGTCGACGACCCCTCAATCCTCTGGAGCTCGGCTTCGAGGTACTCCAGGATCTTGGCCGGGATGAGGCCGCGGATGCCACCACCGTCGATGCAGAGGATCCTCAGCTCCCCATCTTGCTTCGTTGCTGCAGCAGCAGGCGCCATTTGGATCGATCGCTCAAACTGTGCTAGCTGTGTTCCTTGTGTGTTGCTGCTAGCTAGCTCTGCAAGTGTGGATGTGCTTGTTGCATTTGGTAGCTGCGGTCTCGAGCCTTTATGTAGCCTCGCGGCGGGGTGGTCGAGGCATGCAAACCTCGTTCTTGGCCGTGTAGACGTTGATGGGAACGAAGATAGGTGCATGTGAACTAGCCTAACTCCATCCAGCACGCGGTGCGAACAGCCGCGGCAGCATGCATGCAGTGTGAACGGCCGCGGCTACTGCATGCATATAATAGCCTACAGAGTCCAACCTAATCTGATGGTAACACCTTGGTCCCAAGCCAATTAGTTGATGATGGGACGCCGGGGGGGCGGGGGGGGGGGGGGGGGGGGGGGCACTGACTACAATTCAGTTTAGCCACACCATCGTTTCGTGTTATAATCATAAAATTTAATTATATGGATTTTTGTCAAATTAGTACGTGGATATGTTTTGATGTTGTATGAACATTTTCAATGTAGCTTAGTTTATTCATATGTAATCCCTCGGTTCCTAAATATATGTCTTTTTAGAGATTTCAACAAAGAACTACGTACGGGGCAAAATGAGTGAATCTACACTCTAAAATATGTCTATATACATCCGTATGTTGTAGTCCATTTGAAACCTCTAAAAAGACTTATATTTAGGAACGGAGGGAGTATATTATTGATAACACATGATTATAGTTTACATAGATTTTACAAAATTTAAAAAATGCAAAAAGTTAAAATGTCGAAAATGGTTGCGCTGACCGCAATTCAGTTTAGTCACACGATCGCATTGTGTTATATTCATAAAGTGTAAATTACACAAAATAAGTTGCCTTGTCAGTTGTGGTGGAATACCCGGGCACTTATTTACCCTGATGAGGCTCCTAGTTTGAATGACCGTTCATGCACTCATTTTTGGGATTAAAATTGTTCAGTCGAAATATATAAAGCATATGTGTCCTTAGGTGACAATAAGTTTGCCTAGGTGTTCTGGCTAGAACTTGCTAACGCAACCACCAGGTCGCCGGTTCAAACCTCTGGCGGACCATTTAAGTCAGAGCTGCAGGCGTATATAACACTGTACACGCACCGTCAAGCCAAGTTTTTGAATCACTTATATGTACATCAAAAGTTCTAGCACTAAAGCGATTATTTGTGTCAAGTTTTAGCACCAGTGATATAATTGATTCAACCTAATTTGATGGTAACACCTTGGTCCCAAGCCAATTAGTTGATGGGACGTGGGGGGGGGGGGGGGGCGGCTAGCTGGGCATTTCCACATGACTAACATGTCTCAGCTTCTATGTCCAACTTGGATGCCATGTCCGTCAACCCGTGATAAAGTAACGATGAGAGACGGGCAACTTATGTATATATCTCATGGTTCCAAGGCTAACACGTACAATGCCTTGTAGTCTTCTGACTACGGGTAGAAACGACGGAGATGTTCGATGTTGCATGAGTTCTCGACGTTTCACCTGAGAGGTGTTGTGGCCTGTACGATCCTAGGCCTGTGACCTTGGATATGATGTATGGCGCTTCCCATGGCACAATTGAGCTTGTGCAACCCCTTGGTATCATGAATATGCTTTGTTGGGATTCCTCACAGGATCGATCACATCAAATTAGAAGAACACACGCAAGCGGAAGGACTTTGCCAAGGACATGTATCGTGCCCGTCTATTTTTCTGTTTATTTCTCTTACAAAACCCACGTCCATGATGGTGCTTATATACACGCACGGCCCGGACGATTGACTAAACCGACTCGAACTATAACTCATGTATCCTTGCCGACTTAAGACACGACCGATCCTAGCTGAACTAGGAAACTCATCTTAAGTAGACACATACAAACCTCTCACTAGGAAACTAACAACTCATATCCGACTATACTAGGGCACGTTGATTGGACCAAATACTAATCCACTAACTAGGCAAGATTATGCTAACAATCTCTCTCTAATCTTGACTCTTGTACTCTCCCTAACCCCTATGTCCGTACACTAAGTATGACCACGCACGAAACATGCAGTGCACCTCCTTTGCTCTGCTATGCTTTGCCACCACCATTGCTTGGCCCCTGCCTTGCACTTGGTTCGCACCTTTGTGCCAGCGCCATTGCTAGGCATCCTCGCACTCGGTTCGCACCATACTTCTCTGTACTCGCTTGCAGTAGCCTTCTACTGGTCGCAGACCTCCTTGCTTTCTGGTACCCTCACCTAGCACCGTCCGCCTTCGGCATCGCACCGAATCCACACTGGCCGCAGCCAGGTCGCTTCACGAGGACATGGACATAACTCACGGAACACCGTGCACTCCTTCGACACTTGACTTGACGCCAACCACACATGCAGACATGCACACACTTCGACACATCTAACACTCCGGTTGACGATCTTGATGACACTCCGGGCACCGCACCTCGGCACCACCGCTCCATCAACGATCGTCCACTTCCACCGCCTTGCCGACGACAGCGTCCCGCCGTCTCCTCTATGTCGCTCCGTAGAACGATGATCGCCCGCCTCGAGGCACTAGTACGGGTCGCCTCCCCGAGGCAAGCGTGGCTACAAATCCTTGACCTCGCTCTGATACCAATTGTTGGGATTCTCCATAGGATCGATCACATCAAATTAGAAGAACACACACAAGCGGAAAAACTTTGCCAAGGGCACGTATCGCACTCGTATATTTTTCAGTTTATTTCTCTTGTCAACTCATGGTACAAGATTATGTTACGAAACTCACGTCCATGATGGTGCTTATATACACGCACGGCCGGACGATTGATTAAACCAATTGAACTAGAAATCACGTATCCTTGCCGACTTATGACACGACCAATCACTACTAGAAAAACCGCTACTAATGGCGCACCTAATTTGGCCATTAATGGCGCATCACTGGTGCGCCATTACTAGCACGCCATTAGTAATTTTTACTAATGGCGCACCACAGGGCGCCATTAGTATCTGGTATACTAATGGCGCATCACTGGTGCGCCATTAGTATAGGCCACGGTGCGCCATTAGTATGCCTCCCAGGGGCCATGTATACCCAGGTGCTTTGGCATACTAATGGCGCACGACAACGGGATGCGCCATTAGTAACCGCGGCATACTAATGGCGCACTGTCCAGTGATGCGCCATTAGTATGCTTTGTCATACTAATGGCGCACTGTCATGTGATGCGCCATTAGTATGAATATTAGGTTTTTTTATTTTTTATTTTTTGTTTTTTGCACAGGTTACAAAATGTATAATTTGACAAAATATAGACAGCACACATCAACAACAGATTCATCGAATACAATAGAAGATTAGTCTTTGAATACAATTCATCATATTAGTCTCCGAATACAATTCATCATATTAGTCTCCGAATTGAAAAGACCGAACAAAGATAGAACATTATATTACAAGTCTCGAGACCGCGAGTAGCGAGGTTGTCTTCACATTACAAGTCGATATCGATCATCTAAACTACCATCACATAGAAGAGAGCTGCAGTCATCACGATGAGCATCATCACGATGAAACTCGTCTTCATCCGGTTCCTCCAACGCTCCCTCCCCTCTCCCGCTAGATAGCGGGCGTATCTAGATTCGGCCTCGGCCCTAGTGGTGTACCCTTTGTAACTGTTACCGCTGAATCGGTGAACCTGTCTCCGACACTCCTCCCAGTCATCGTAGACTCCGGGAACCTTACCCTTGTACACGACATACGTCGGCATTGCTATGCACTAGCCAAACGAAACGTTAGTACCAATTCACAGACAATACATAAGCAATATATAAGTATGCAACAGAACGATCGGAAGAGAAAAGCAAGACATTAATAGCATCGATTACATCTAAGTTGAACGACTCTCGAAACCAAAGAGACATACTACAAGTTCATTAAAGTTTAATTACAACATGAGCCAATCGATGTTTCAGAACTAGACACAACATCACTGCTTTCGACTCGACTCAAGGGACCGGAGCGTGGATGAAGCCGCCGTCTATCGTGGGAGTCATGAAATAACAGTCGTTGTCAGCCTGCATTTGTAGCATTGTGTCGATGTCACTGTTGGACGGTTGATTGTTGAGGTAGAACTGCCCCGAGGTACGAAGGACATCTTGATGGATGATTTCCGCAAACTCCGACTGGATGCGAAGGAATTCTTGTCGGAGGTCCGCGTCCTGGATTGCCGACACGCTCTTTGCCCAATTTTTGAGTTTACTCGGCAGCAGAAGTTGATGATGGTCCCGTACGATCGCCCGCATGTGATGGATGGCGTAGTAGGCACCCTTCTGACCGCCAGGCGGCTGCTTGACGCAGCAGAACGTCGTATTGTGGGAGAACATGTGCTTGCCGTACTTACGAATAGGCTTGGTGAAGGTGCCTCCAGATTTGGCGTAGCCGGGGAGAACATCATCAAGAACCTTCTTGACATTTGTGTAGTCT
Organism: Triticum timopheevii; assembly: GCA_963921465.1. NCBI lineage: Eukaryota > Viridiplantae > Streptophyta > Magnoliopsida > Poales > Poaceae > Triticum > Triticum timopheevii. Next base: position 6,538,964 of record OY997274.1, on the reverse strand, counting down.
ATGTTTGACTGACGGTCCGGGTCGAAATACGTGGCCATGGAATATTTGGGGCTTAGGAGGATGAGCGTGCAACGTGTGTCACTGCAGAAAACACGGAATGTTAAAAGAAAAACGAACGAAATGTAAGAATTCATATGTTACGGGCCGGTTGAGGGGAGGACTTACTCGGGAAAGTAAGGCACGAGGAAGTTATCCTTATCTTGGTTTGCCAGAATGACGCCTTCAAGGTAACAACTCGCGACTTGCCGGTCCCCAGCGCTGCCCAAGATCTTGGCACGCATGTAGAAGGGTCGACTATCACGATGTCCGGGGTCTTGTCGCGAATGATCCGCATCTCCATACTCAGCGAAAATAGCCGAACAAAGGTGTAGTGCAGTGGATGAAGGTTCAACATAGCGTGGATGTCATCAAAACGCAGGACGATCGTACGCCCGATGGAGTTATCCACAAAGCCCTTGCCCTCTGGCACCTTGGCCGCGAAAACCGGGTATGTCACATCCTTCTCTCTGAGACGCCGCTTCTCCAAAGAAAGAACACTGTCATGCAGACTCCGCATAGCACCGGTTGCAGCATTGAGCATATTTGTCAGTAGCATCGCCCTACCCGCCACATGCACCCTCCTCGAGATATCCTGCGGTGAAGGTGGCCCGTCCTGAGCACGGATCGTACTCGGTGCCGGCTGGCTCGCACCCTTCTTAGTCTTTCTTTTGTGTGCCTTCTTCTTCTCCTGTAATGGGACCGAGTTCTGCTCATAGACCGCCTTCTTGAGTGTGTTGGGGCTGATAATATTTCGCACCTCGCCTATCTGAGGCTCGGTGAAGTCGGCAGCTGGAGGCGTCTCCTGAGAGCTGAACGCCAGACGGCGCCTGTTGCAACTTGGCTTCTCCGCGGCACCAGCTAGATCGCACACGTCTTTTGTTGGGTTTGGTTCTTGAGAAGGAGGCCCCATGAAGTCGCCATTGTACCCATGATCGGCAAAGTACTGATCGACGTTGCCAAATGTATCATTGTCGTCGTCGTCGTCGTTCTGATCCTGTGCCATATGCATGTTTGGATCCAGTGGCATAGGGATGTCCGGCACCGTTGCGGCGGTCTTGCCATGGGGCCGACTTGGCGCCGGCACGACTGGCGGTGTTGTCTTTGGGGTGGTGTCCCCCGCCCCCAAATGAATCTGGCTCTTCGGCCAAAGCAGGGTCCAGCTCAGGCAGGCGCTGAGGGTCATCACGTCATCATCGTCGGCCCCGACGGGTCGAATCGGAGGTAACCAGTCGTCGCAGCCTGGCAGCACCCGAACCAGTTGAACCCTAAACAAGTTGGGTGGCATCTGGGTACCGTGGAACAAGGGGTTGCCCGGTTGAACGATTTTGCCCTTGGCGACATTGACCAACTCGTTGTTCACGAAGTGGAGGAGAGTGCACGAAACGTCGGTGGCGCCCTGCGAAAACATGTAGGGCGTCAGGGATGCCCAGTCAAAGGCAAGGAGATGAAGTCCTCGGCCGAGAGAGGCTTAATTAGTTACCGTGATGATGGCGTCGAGCTCGGCTAATGTCGAGGCACCGCCAACGGCGGGCGTGCAGTTGACGGAGGGGCCGCTTGCTGCAGAGGTGCCGACCGGCGTACACCCGGGTGCATTAAGCTCCCGTGCCGGCGTCGGAGACACCAATGCCGCCTCCGCCGGAGGCACCAATGGCCCCGTCATCGCATTATGCGAGTTGCTGGCCGTGAAGCTAGGAATCGGGGGCAGCCCCTGTTGGCCTCCCGCAATCCACGCACTCAACCCCGAGATCAAGGTAGGCACAATGGCGGTGATCGTCGCTCCGAGTCGTTGTTCCACTTGCTCTTGGACAATCTCCGGAATCCGCGCCACCTGTGCCTTGAGTTCTTGAACCTCTCGCGCCTGGCTTTCTGAGCTGGTCTTTTTCTCCTTCCGCACACCAGCGGTATAGTATGACCCCCATTTTGTCGACAAGCCTTTGCCGGCCACACGACCAGCCGACGTCGGCTTACTGAGCTTATCCTTGTTCTTCATTACATTCAATGCCCTATTTAGAGTGGTGTCCCAAGGGTTGCTCTTAGTCGACCCCGCGCTACTGCTTTCAGTCGCCTGCGGAAGGAATGTGAACCATTTAGAAATTTGGCTTCATTAATTAGAATGCAACCATATGGAGCTAATTACGCGGGGGTGTATTCCTTACCAGAACAAGCTCAAGCTGCCTAATCTTCGGATCCGTGGTAAGCTCCTTTGTTTTCGGGTCCTTCTTGTACCGGGCCCTGACAAAGTTCCTGGTCTGCTTGTCACCATATTTATCGAAGAGGGGCGGTAGGCCTTGCTCGGCACGGTCCGCCTCCTCCTTGTCCCATATAGGCTCCGCCACTCTGTAACCGCCGGGACCGAGTGTGTGTTCCCCTATGTTCAGCTCCCGCATTTGTTTCCCCCACTCACTTGATTGGGAGTTTGCGGTGCTCGAGCAATTGATCTTGAAGTCGTTGTAGTCATCTTCGGTGATCGAAGGATTTTTCTCCTTGATCTTCTGATAACTCTCACCTTTCTCGATCATTCTCTTCACATTGCTTTTCCAAGTAGACAGGGCCTTGCTCATCTTCGTGAGGGCAGCATTGTTCACTTTATTCCCTTTGAGGCTTGTGTTTGCAAATTCAGCGGGGAACTTGTATCGTTCGTGCAGCTTCGTGAAGAGGAGGTTGCGCAAATTCCCTCGGTCAGGATGCTTTAGGTTCTCGGTGTTGATCGAGACGGTGCTCCGGACAATGCACCCGAGCTGAAGCGAGTACCCCTTGACTATTCGTTCGGGCGCCGTTGGATTCCCGTTGGAGTCCACTTCAGTAACTTCCTCCTTGAGGGTGAGGAGCACGATCGGGCGCCGGTCCTTCCGTTGCCTCTTCGGTTGGCTGCCATCTGTGCGTGCGCCGCCATCATCAGTGGTGGCATCCTCGGCGGCACCATCAGTGGTGGCATCAGTGTGGTCATCCTCGGCGGCACCATCAGTGGTCTCAGTATCGGTGGGGAAGGCGGCGGCCTCATACAAGTGAGGTTGTTCCTCCATCTCTTGGGACAGCTCCCAGAATGCCTTGCCGCCCGAACCCCCGGCCTCATCGTTGTGGGCCATGTTTCTCTCTAAATAGAAACAAAGTTTGGTCAAAAAGTTGGTTATTGTCAAGGAACAAGATCATGGTGTCATCATTTAGGGTTTGTCGACACCGAGGCATCCTAAAATCTAAGCTTTTATCATTGAGGGTTTTTCGACGCCGAGGCACCCTAAAAGACTAAGCTTTCATCATTTCGGTTTTTATCGACACCGAGGCACCCTAAAAGCCATGCATTAGTCACAAGTACGTCGGGGCACTTGATCCTACTTAATTAACTACTACGATACCCCGGCCCATGCATTAGTCACAAGTACCCCATATGTCCTATTTTTAGCAAAGTCATGCTAAAATTCACGGAAAATTTCAGCATGACCTTTGCTGAAAATAGGACATACGGAGTACCCGAATTTGCCGGAACGGAAGTTAATCGACATTCCGGCAAACTCAAGGGCCTCTCGGGGTACCTGCAAAATCATTATCCCAGGTGGACATGGATGCAATGTCACATGTCACATGGATCCCACACCCACAGGAGCTGGTGAAGCTTCATGTGTATTTCACGAAAACGCCTGACTAAAGAGCTTTATGTAGAAAACAAATCACTCCACCAGCTCACACAGGATCATCCCTCTAAGCAATTACTCAAAATTGATCAAAGTTTATTCATTAGAGAATATCAGTCATTGATATATGGGTCCACATATGTTAAGAAACAAACACTAAAACAAATTGCATGCGTGATGCTGCTGATGATGACCAAGCCCAATTATCCAGGTGCTTTGTCCAACTATAAGCACAGTGGAGTGCAGCAAAATAAGTACATAATTCTTTTGTTAATTCACAACTTTGTACACATACTCTGCATAGACAAAGTGCCTTCTTTTCATATATAATAACATGCATGGTGACGAGGAAACACTGAACCCTACATCAGGAAACAGCCTAGTAATCTATTGTGGCGAAAGAACAGTTTGCTTTGTGCTCACCACGCAGGGGAGGAGGCGACGAGGTCCGGGTGGTGGTAGTACTCCAGGAACTCTATGTGTGCAGTGCAGACCAAGGCAGGATGGCAGCCTCGGTCGTCCAGCTCAACTTCGCTACAGGAACAAAGGAGCAAATGGCTGAATCATCTTGGTACAAACAAAGTAAGAACCTGCTAAATGGGCACTAGCAGCAAAATAAATAAAGGCATACAAGAAAGACTATAAATTAAAGTTCAGGGTTATGAAACATATTGAGTCTATCTGAATGCTCGGTTGCTTATTCAGAGTAAAACAAAGTACCAATAAGAAATACTTTCTAGGAAATGCTAATTAGAAGACTCGCACGATGTGAGAGCTACGCTACACTAAAAAGTGTCGATTTCTTCAGAAATTTCAGTCTTCAGAGTTTCAGCTCCTGACAGGCACCAGTTCACTAGCTGTCTCTCTTCACCTCTGAAATCACTCTGCAGTTTGTGCCTTCTCTTCAATCAGGTGTATATGTTGACCCTTGACTGTCACAAAACACTAGTACACCATACTCCCCACTTCTGCTCTGCTCTTCTCTGAATTTCACTCCTAACAGCTGCTACGACCGTATCTGAAAGAATGAACCGTGCCTAAACACCTATGCATAAATAGCATACAAGATTTGGTAACCTTTCATCATGTCTGCAACATACTCTCAATTGTTTTCCCAACCAAAAAAAAACAATAGTTGCAACAGCATATCAAGATTTTTCACTTTCCATGCAGAGTAGAATTCGCAACTGGCAGCACCTTAATTCCAGTATAGTTTGAAACATTGGGTAGTACTACTACAGGATTTCAGGCTGCAGATGAGCATGAACTGATGCTGGATGCTATAAACTTCAATTTACAAACAGTGACTGAAATTAACAAACAGTGGCTGAAATTTACCTACACTTGGCCAAACAGGCAGGACGTCGCTGGACGGGGCGGCGCTGGTGTCGGGGCGGCGCTGGTGTCGGGGCGGCGTCGAGGGTGGCGGGGCGACGGGGCGGCGCTGGGGTCGGGGCGGCGTCGAGGGCGGCGGGGCGACGGTGGTGTCGGGGCGGCGCTGTCGACGGTGGTGTGGACGGGGCGGCGCTGGTGTCGGGGCGGCGTCGAGGGCGGTGGGGCGACGATGGTGTCGGGGCGGCGCTGGCGACGGTGGTGTGGACGGGGCGGCGCTGGTGTCGGGGCGGCGTCGAGGGCGGCGGGGCGACGGTGGTGTCGGGGCGGCGCTGGCGACGGTGGTGTGGACGGGGCGGCGCCGAGGGTGGTGGGGCGGCGGCGTCGGGAAAGGAGAGGGGAAGGGGATCGCGGGCGGCGTCGAGGGCGGTGCGGCGGCAGCGTCGTGAGAGGAGAGGGGAAGGGGATCGCGGGCGAGGGCGAGGGAGAGAGAGGGGATCGGTACGAAGTAGGGGCGGCACAATACTAATGGCGCACCACCCCTCGGTGCGCCATAAGTACATACATGCTAATGGCGCACCTCACCGTGGTGCGCCATTAGTATTATTTTTTTCTGCTCGAGCCAACAGGGGTTATCTACCACCTGACCTGATACACGACAAGTCTTCTCTACTAGCTCGCATAGTATCACCACGATCTCTTCCTGTAGCCTTCTGAGTTGCCTCACGCCAATCGACTTCTGAGACATGACGTCGAAGAAGTTGCATATGCCAAATAGCGTTTCACGGACGTGCGCGTCCATGATCCCACGGATTGCAACTGGAAGTATCTGCATCATCAGCACGTGACAGTCGTGAGACTTCATCCCGCTGAACTTCTGCTTCGCTGGGTCTAGGTATCTGCTTATCTTCCCCGTGTAACCGTAAGGAAGTTTTACTCCTAGGAGGCAGGTGAAAAACTGCTCGATCTCCTCCTGACTTAGAGTGAAGCACGCGGGAGGGTAGTCATTTCCGGTCTTCTTGGCCTTTTTGCCTTTGCGACGACTTTCAGTACGGCAAGTCCCAGAAAACAGACCTCGTTTTCCATACCTTCAGCAGCGGCTCTGGCGCCTTTCGCTTCTTTCCCGGCTCTGGCACCTTTTGCTTCTTTCCCGGCAGTGGGCAGTCTTTCCAATTTTTCAACAGCTTGTCTATTTCCTCGCCGCTCCTCGTACACGGGCGTTTTCGGGGTTCGGTTTCACCATCGAACAGATCCTTGCGTTTCCTCCACGGGTCATCGTCGCGAAGCCACCTTCGATGTCCCATGAACACGGTTTTCGAAGACCCGGGATCTCTATCTAGCTGGCGATACGTTGTGTCATCCATGCACCTTACGCATCCAGAAAATCCGTGGACTACCTGCCCCGCAAGATATCCGTAACCGAGATAGTCGTGCACCGTCGTGAGCAGTGCGACTCTCATAGGGAAATATTCTTTCTCTGCGGCGTCCCACGTATTGGCTGGCGTTTTCCACAGCGTGTCAAGCTCCTCTTTCAGCAGCCCCAGATACAGATTGATGTCGTTTCCTGGTTGTTTCGACCCTTCAATTAGCATACTCATGTGAATGTACTTCCTCTTCATGCACAACCAGGGGGGAAGATTGTACATCCACACAAACACAGGCCAGGTGCTATGTGTGCTTTTCTGGCTGCCAAACGGATTGACTCCATCGGTGCTCGCGCCCAGCACGATGTTCCTTGGATCGTTCCCAAATTCTGGGTATTTGAAGTTCAACGCTTGCCAGTGGCTCGCATCCTTAGGGTGACTCAGCATCTTGTCTTTTTTATCTATCTCCGGATCATTTGCGTCATCTTCTCGCTTCTTCTCCTCCCTATCCGCGTGCCAACGCAGGAGCTTTGCTACCTTAGGGTCCGCGAAATACCGCTGCAGACGAGGAGTGATCGGAAAGTACCACGCCACTTTTCGAGGAGCTTTCTTCCTCTTCTTGTATCGAGTGACACCGCACACCGGACATATGGTAGACTCCGCGTGCTCGTCCCGATAAATGATGCAATTGTTCATGCACACATGGTATTTCACGTGCGGTAAATCCAGAGGACACACGATTTTCTTCGCCTCCTCCAAACTGGTCGGGCACTTGTTCCCCTTGGGAAGACGTTCGTGCCAGAATGACATGTTCTCGTCGAAGCATGCGTCGGTCATTTTGTGTTTTACCTTCATCTCCAGAGCCATGAGCGTTACTTTCAGGCGGGTATCCTCGGGCCTGCATCCTTCATACAATGGAGTAACCGCGTCAAACTCAAGTTGATCCATCTTGGCTTTCTCTCAGGCGGCAGCTCTTGCGTTATCCGTCTGCTTGAGAAGCAGCTCTTGAATATGAGGGTCCTGCACCCAGCCCATCGATGGTCCAGCGTCATCTGCTCCGCCGGCATCATCATCATGTCCTGCATCTTCTACATGATGACTGTGTACAGCATCACCGTCGTGATCATCTCCTAGGGATTCTTCGTCTTCTCGCCCGCCCGAGCCGCGGTGGTTGTCTTGCTGCCCTTCCTCATTTCTTGCCCGGCCCCCATGGACGACTTCGTAGTCATCTTCATCACCTTGCCACCGATAGCCATCCATGAAACCACGCAAGAGCAGGTGGTCCTGCACCTGCCCGGAATCCGGGTCCGCAATAAGGCTCTTCAGCTTGCATCTTCGACACGGACATCTTATCTCCGTCTCGTTCTTTTGAAGCATCTCGGCCTTCGCGGACCTCAAAAACCTATTCACGATGCCTTCGGTCATCGTGCGGACCATGGTCGCCTACGGGCTAGAGCAAAACGATATTTTAGAACCAAGAAAAAATTTGGCATGACTTTCCCTAAAAATAGGACCAAAAAGAATGCTTAATGCCAAAATTCTCGCCGAAACGGAAATGAATCAACATTCCGGCAAAATATTGGCAACTATCGCATTTCAAATACCGGTACACCTCCAAACACAAACACATATGCAACACCACAAACATATGCAACACCACGAACATACATAGATCTAGCTAGGCCATAAAAAGTGCATGTGCACATTTTTGTAGGGAGAACAACATAAATATAGCTTCCCCCCTTACTTACCTGTCAAAACAAGGTAACTTAACCACTTAATTTGAATGAATCTATGGTGGAAATGAGGTGAAAAAGAGGAGGCACCCGAGGCAAGGAGGAGGCGGTGGAGAGAATGAAGTGGGGAGAAAGTGAGTGTGGGAGGAGAGGCTGTCCAAATATCTTGTTGCTGCCCACTTACTAATGGCGCACCAACCACAAATGCGCCATTAGTAATCCAGGTTACTAATGGCGCACCCCCTGGTGGTGCGCCATTAGTAGTTTTGCAAAAAAAAAACATACTAATGGCGCACTCCCCCACGGTGCGCCATTACTAGTTTAAACTAGTCATGGAGCACCACGGGTGAGTGCGCCATTAGTAGTTTTGCAAAAAAAAGGAATAAAATAATAATAAAAAAAACAACATTAGTGGCGCACTTTCTGGCAGGTGCGCCATTACTAGTTACAACTAGTAATGGCGCACTTCCTATGGATGCGCCATTAGTATGTTTGGACAGGCGCACTAGTTCAAAAACAAAATTTGATACTAATGGCGCACCGTGGGCCAGGTGCGCCATTAGTAGTTTAAACACTAATGGCGCATCAGAAGACTAATGTCTGGTGCGCCATTAGTGTCAATCCCATCTATAGCCCTTTTTCTAGTAGTGAATCCAAGCTGAACTAGGAAACTCATCTTAAGTAGACACGTACAAACCTCTCACTAGGAAACTACTATACTAGGACACATTGATTGGACCAAATACTAATCCACTAACTAGGCAAGATTATGCTAACATGCTTGAGGACCATATCGCATATGCTGAAAGAACGTTCTTTGAAGTTGCGATCATGATAGCGGCGAAGTCCTTCAAGGTACCTTACCGACTAGACGAGTGTTGCACAGTATGATTCTTTTATGCTATCTATATCGAGACGCCTTGTTTCCACTACTGCCCCTTCGTCATATTGCTTGACTGTTGGGGATTTCCACATGACGTTAGCAAGGAGAATAGCTTCTGATCCGTAGACCAGGAAGTAGGGCGACTGCCCTGTATGCTTGCACAGTTGAGTATGTAGCCCCAAGAGAACGTTGGGTAGTTCCTTGAGACACTTGCTCCCTTTGGTGTTGCCAATGTCGTGTAGCCTTTTCTTTAGAGCTTCCAATAACATCCCGTTGGCACACTCAACCTGGTCGTTGGCCCTCCGATGAGCAACAGAGACGTAACGGACATCGATGCCCCTATTGTCACAGTACTCCCAGAACTCATGATTGTTGAAATTGGAACCCAGGTCTGTGATGATTCGATTTGGGAATCAATAGTGGTGGACAATTTCATCGAGGAAGTCGAGTACTCTATCTACGTTGGGGCCGGTTACTGGCTTCACCTCAATCCACTTAGTGAATTTGTCTTTGGCTACCAGTACTCGATTGAATCCTCCGAGTGCCATAGGAAGGGGACCAATCATGTCGAACCCCCAGTATGCAAAAGGCCATGTTGGAGGTATGATGATAAGCTTGTAGGTAGGGACATGCTGTTGTTTGGCGAAGAATTGAGATCCCTGGCATCGGTGGACTAGTTCTTCAGCATCTGCTAAGGCGGTGGGCTAATAGAATGCTACTCTGAAAGCCTTGCCCATGATTGTACGTGACAATGTGTGATTGCCGCAAATTCCTTTATGTATCTCCTCCAATATGTCCTTGTCGTCTTCTCATGTGACGCACTTCATGAGTACTCCTGAAGATGCGCCTCTTCTGTAGAGCTTTTCTCCGACTAGAACGTAGTTTTTACTATGTCGTAGTATCTGCTCGGCTTGTGTCTTGTCCAACGGTAGCTTTTGCTCACTTATTTAGTCGATGAACGGGGTTCTCCAGTCGACGTCAATCATCATTACCTCCTGATCTTGTACCTCGGGACCGTGATTGGTGGTTGTAGAGGGTGCCGGCTCCGTTATGGATGGCTTGCAAAGTTCATGGACGAAGACTCCTGCTGGAACTTGGGCACGAGTTGAACCCATTTTGGACAGGACATTCGTGGCAACGTTATTGTCACGGACTACATGGTGAAACTCCAGGCCCGAAAAATTGTTTTCGAGCATGCATACTTCTCTGCAGTATGCGTCCATATTCTCCTTGTTGCGATCCCACTTGTCAATGACTTGATTGCTCACTACTAGTGAGTCGTATAGACGTGCAACCTTTTGATTCCCAGCAATACCCCCAGGCGTAGCCCGTGCAGTAGTGCCTCATACTCGGCTTCATTATTGGATGCCTCCTAGAATATCTGTAGAACATATTTTAGTTGCTCACCTTTCAGAGATATCAAGAGTACCCCAGCGCCGGCGCCTTCAAGTTTGAGTGATCCATCGAAGTACATGACCCAATGCTCTGGGCGCTCTGCTGGCGTTGGTAGTTGATTTTCCCACCACTCCACAATGAAGTCGACTAGAGCTTGGGATTTGATTGCGGTTCTTGGCTTGAATTCCTGGGATAGTGCTCCGAGTTCCACTGCCCATTTTGAAATCCTGCATGTAGCATCCCGATTGTGGAGAATCTCACCTAGGGGGAAGTCACTGACAACAGAAATCTTGTGCTCCTGGAAGTAGAGCCGCATCTTCCGCGAGGTGAGTAGTATGGCATATAGCAATTTATAGACCAGTGGGTACCGGGTCTTGGAATCTGAGAGTACTTTGCTGATGAAATAAACTTGTCGCTGCACTTTGTATACATGGTCGGGTTCGGATCTCTCGACTACTATTGCCGTGTTTACGTCATGAGTAGTTGCGGCGATATATAGCAGCAAGTCTTAATTGAGAGTACGTGCTGTGAGAGCCGGTGGCTTTGACAAGAAATCCTTCAATTGCAGTAGGGCTTTGTCTACCTCCTCGCTCCACTAAAACTTGTCTTGCCGCTTGAGTATTTTGAAGAAGGGAAGGCCTTGTTCTCCAAGCCTTGATATAAATCTATTTAGGGCCGCCATGCACCAGGTCAACTCCTGGAGGTCCTTGATGCCAGACAGAGCCTGCATGTCGATGATGGAGGATATTTTCTCGGGGTTTGCTTCAATGCCTCTGTGGCTAATGATGAACTCGAGTAGTTTTCCAGATGGCACGCCAAAAAGATGACGTTGACAGTATTGGATGGGGTCTGGAACTTGCCCTCACCGTCTTTGCCTTCGTCTACCTTGGCTTTTCCCTTATCATTCATACTCGAGGGTTCTGGCAGCTCTTTTATCACTCTGCACAGGCTGTAGCAGTCTATTGCAACATGTTTGTGATAAGGCTGCCACGGGCATTGTTTCTTCAAAAGCTTGCTAAAAGCGATCCTATCATCATGTCTACTGGAACGTTTATTGGTTGAATGAGACATCGCCGTATATTGTCTGGCTTGTGCTTGCAGTTCTGACCACCCGAGTAGTTATTTCGGTGTTCGTTGTTGTGGTTCTTGTCGCAGTCCTTGCCGTTGCCTTGATTGTTGTTGTGGTGGCCTCGGTTGCGATTCAACTTGAACCTTTCAAACTCTTTGTCTTCTTCATCTGCCCAGGGTTGTGCCATTGTCTTGACCTGGGGACATCACCTGCTGAAGTTTGCAAACATAGGGCGATCGTATAGACTGTTCTGAAAACAGTCATCCATGTCTTCTTCCGAGATGTATACAATGGTGGCCTCCTTGTCGAAGAAATGACGCAGGTAGTTGCGCATGGTCTTGTCCCACCACTGCTTGACTTGTGCCAAGTCGATTCTGTTGCCTAGACGCTGCATTGCTCCGACGTAGTTATTGGTGAACGCATTCTTCAGGTCTTGCCACGAGTTGATCGAATTTTGCTTCAAAGGCTCGAGCCAAGTGAGTGGCGCAGTTTCCATGCGTATAGGGAAGTAGATGACCTTTCTATCGCCGTTTGACTAGGTCTTGCTTGCCATCATATTTGAAGATACCCAGAGGTTTGAATTTCTCGAGTAAGATAGTCTTTCTGACCCGACTTCTAAAGGCGGGGAAGCTATATCGTTGTCGTCACCCTTGTAGTCGACTTCGTGTTAACGCTCACAATGCCGTATGTTAATGATGTTGTGAGCATCGCAGTTGGTGTTTATCTTGTGTCAAAGATCCTCAACGTTACGTGCAGGTTCAGGATCAGCTCTTTGGTGGCGTTGGCCTCCCACAAAAGTTGTCCGACTATCCTTAGGCGCATCTCTGTTCTGTCTTGGGCCTTCAATTGCACCCTGGTTTTGTCTAGTGTCTTTGTGTAGTCGAGTTGGAGGTCCATCGTGGTTTCTGTGGCTACTGGCATGCTGACTTCGCCCCGACGGGGTGTGAGATACTGACGAAATCGGGTTCTGCCTGTCCAGTAGTTCGTAGGCATGTTCCGCTAACTGTGACAATATTGTAGTGTACTTGTTTGATGGCATGACGCGAGTGATGAGGTCAATGGAAGCAACGGTGGCGAGGGGTGTTCGATGCTACCGTGTTTGCACTGCCTCAAAAACTTTGTTTAGGTTCATGATTGGGAGTTGTTCCGCCAGTTGTCGGCGACGTTCTGCTCTTGATGCATTTCTTGCTCGTTGCCGAGTCTTTTGGCCTTCAATTTCTTCCATGTCGACATTGGCGGAGAGTTCGCCATGCAAGACATCGTCTGGGTTGAGGTGATGAGTTCTGTGGAGCCATCGTCTTCACGGATGGGAGACAAGGGTGTTCCCTCCTGGCACGAGAGAACCTCGAGGTGGACGATGAGGCGTGATTCGTTGTCCTGGGTGAGAAAAGATGGCTTCATGCCTAGCCAGTAGACGAATCTGATTTGAGGGGTTGAAGTGATCACCATGCATCAGAAAGTTCACACAAGACATGGTCGATATATACTTATCACCGTAAGGACATATAAATGGCCGATGAAGTGTTGACATCGTCCTTAGAACAAATATGGTACACGTTATTTTTCGGCATGCTAGTTTTGCCGAAAAATAGGGGGGCATGTGTTGACGCTCAAAAGTGGCACTTTTATAAAGAGTGGCTTAAAGCTATGTCAAGAGTAATTCAAACTTACTATTGAAAGTCACTATGAGATGGCTCTCTTCGAGAAGATCAAGATGAATATGAAGATGGTCTAAAATGGAGTTCGGATGCAAAAGTTATGACAACTTCAGAGATGCTCATGTTGACACCAGATTAAAGAATGGCTTGAAACCCAATTAAGATGTGCTCATATGGAAAAATGATCAACACTAATTGTCTTCATCTCGTCGAAATGATCGATATTGATATAAAAATCGTCTTAATCCGAGGTCATATGCAAAAGTTACAGCCAGTACAAGACACTGCTATACTGGATGGCCGGACACTCCGGAGAAAACCATCCGGGTTTTGATTTTCTCTGTCGATGGCCGGACACTCCGGATATGTTCCTCCGGGTTTTGAATTTCGCTGCTGCAGACTTCGAAAACAGCCAAAAAAAAAACCTCAAGATGGCCTTAGATAAAAAAAAGTTCAACATCAAAGTTGTTCGTCTCGTCGAAACGGTCAAGATTGCTTTTGGTCTCGTGTCCATCCAAGGTCGTTTACTCCGCCAAACATGGCTCGCAAGGTGCAGCCAGATTTTAACGAACAGTTTTGGAAAGTTCGGACCAAACAAATCCGAATTGGACTAGGGTTTTGGACGTGAATGGAAGCCTTTTTCTTGCACGGGAAGTCCAGCCGCCTCTTATATACTTAAGGGGTGACAGCCGATTGAACAACACACAATCGATCAAATCATCTACCACTTTTTATCTTTTATCTTTTCTCGTTAACCCTAGTTCTTCTTCTTCCCCGTTCTTCGTCTGTTCTTCTTGTTGCAGGGCGCCGAGCCTCGAGGCCCTAGGGGTGGTCAGGCCAACCTAGGACAGCCCATAGCCGCCGCGCGCCCTGACGGGGTCCCTCCCTGGCGTGTGGGGTTTCGGGTCTTCAAAATCATCTGTCGGATTGCTTGCGTACCGCGCTTCCGGCGGGTCTCCTTCGACGTGAGCTGCGATGCATCACCCCCGGTGTCGAGGATACACGGTGACGTGTTCGTGTGCGAACAGTCAGTCTATGTCACATCTAGATCATGTCTGTTTGTCCTGTTCTAAATTTTGTTTGTCCTGTCTGTTTGTCCTGTTCATTTGATTTTAATTTGTCAAAGCCCAAAACTAAAAACTACCTAGTCGTGCGTCCGCCTTGGTGACCGGCCTATACGCAAATCTAGTCACTAGCTCCCCTCATTAAAAGATCTGGTTGCTAGCTGCTCGTACAAAGAACCTGATCGCTAGCTTTTTCTGGAAAACAAAATGATCGCTAGTGCTAAATCGACTTGTTAGCTTTTGCCTCTGATCATTATACATTTACAAGGACATCTCCCATAGCTAGCTTCTAGGCTACCAACGATTTATTTTATTTTTAGCCTTCTGGTTTTTGCGTTTTTCACTGTTATATTTTATAATTAATTTTCAGTGAAGAACAAAATTTCATCAACACATATTTCAAAAACATGTTCACGAATTTACATAAGTTTTTTCAAATTATAAAAAAGTTAACGAATGCCAAAAATGTTCTAATATATGGTGAATAATGCTTTAATATATGATGATCATTTTCTGAATACACACTAATATTTTTTTCAATGCACACTGAACATTGTTTTTTATATACAAACTTTTTTATATAGGATGAACTAAAAGTGAACTTTTTTATATACATTGAACTAAAAGCGAACAGGAAAAAACAAAAATAGATAAATAGGCAGAGAACAAAAAATAAACACATTTTGATCCACTTTAAAAAAATTGATCAACATGAATTTTTTTAGAAAAATGAACTAATTTACAAATTTTGAAACATGTATTGAAACTTGTGAATTTATGAACAAACAAAAAATTACTAGAATGTGAAAAAATGAGATCAACTAATGAGAAATAGAAAAATAAAAAGGAGATGAAAACAATGAAGAAATATGATAAATAAAAAAGCAGAAATAACATGAAGAAAATGAAACAAAACAAAAAAAGGTATCCTAGCTACTTGGGCCGGCTCATCTGCAGTTTGTTCGCTGACTAGGGTGGACTGGAAACTAAGAAAAAAATGTTGGACCCCCACTGGCAGGTTGAGAGTGGACTCTCAATTTGGAATAAAAAAGGTCGGGCCCCAGTTGCGAGTCGAGTTTGGACTTGCAACTGGGGTCAAGGATGGACTTGCAGCTGGGACCAGAAAAGGTCGAGCCCAGTTGTGAGTCGATGGTGGACTTGCAACTAGGGAAAAAGGTAGGCCCCAGTTGCGAATCGAGGGTGGACTCGCAATTGGGACTAAAAAATGTCGGGCACCAGTTGCGAGTCGAGGTTTAACTTGCAACTCGGACAAAAATGTTGAACTCTAGTTGCGAGTCGATGGTGGACTTGCAACTCGGACAAAAAATGTTGGGCCCCAGTTGCGAGTCAAGGATGAACTTGCAACTTGGACAAAAATGGTTGGACCCTAGTTGCACGTAGAGGGTGGACTTTCAACTCAGAGAAAAAAAGATTAGGCCCCAGTTGCGAGTCGAGGACGAACTTGCAACTCGGACAAAAAAGGTTGGACCCTAGTTGCGAGTCGAGGGTGAACTTGCAACTCGGACAAAAAAGGCTGCGCCCCAGTTGCGAGTCGAGGACGCACTTGCAATTCGGACAAAAAATTTGTGCCCTAGTTACGAGTCGAGGGTGGTCTTGCAATTCAGACAAAAAATGTTGAGCCCCAGTTGCGAGTCGAGGGTGGACTTGCAACTTGGAAAAAAAGTCTAGCCCCATTTGTGTCGAGAGTGGACTTGCAACTAGGAAAAAATGGTTTGGCCACAATTAGACTTTCAACTGGAAAGAAAAGGCCGGACCCCAGTTGTGGGTTGAGGGTGAACTTGCAATTAGGACAAAAATATTGAGACCCAGTTGCGAGTTAAGAGTGCAATTGCAACTAGGAAAAAAAGGTCAAGCCCAGCTACGACTCAAGGTTGGATTGCAACTGGGAGAAAAAAGGGCCAGGTCCGAGTTATACAAGTCAAGGGGGTTATTGCAACTGGAACAAAAAGGGTCGGTCCCTAACTGTGAGTCGAGGGTGGACTTGCAAATAGAAAAAAAAAGTTGGGCCCCAGATGCGAGTTGACGACGAACCTGCAACTAAGACAAAAAAAGTTCGGGTCCCAAAGTCGAGAGTGGACTTGCAATTGGGAGGAAAAACGCCGGGCCCGAGTTGCGAGTCAAGGACGGACTTGCAACTGGGACAAAAAAAGACCGGGTCCCAGTTGCGAGTCGAGGGTGAACTTGCAACTAGGAAAAAAACGTCAGGCCCTACTGTGGACTTGCAAATGGGACAAAAAAGAACTGTCCCAGTTGCGAGTCAAGAGTGAATTTGCAACTAGGACAAAAAACGGCCAGACCCCAGTTATAAATTGAGAACCAACAAAAACAGAGTCGAACAGGCCTAAGCCAACAACATGATGCACAATAAACAAACAACAACAAGGGAGGCGGAAGGTAGGGCTTGCAAGAAAATGACGAAAAAAATAAATCAAATGGTGAATTTAAAAAGTACTTGTAAAATTTTAAAAATCATGGATTTAAAAGACTAAAAAAGAGAAAAAGAAAACAAAAGGTTAAAAAGATGGGACCTCTATTGCATGCCAGTGTGTGGTTGGACATGCACCCAGAACAAAAAACAGATTGGGCCTCAGTTAGGGGACAAGTAGACAAAACATAACAAGAAGACGCAGGAATACATCATCCAATGTCGGGAGATCAAAAGTTTACGCGAAAATTACAACAACAAGATGCAACGGTGATAGTGACTAGTTGCATGACAAAGGTGCACTTGCAACATAACTTAAAAATATGTTGGGCCGAGTTGCATCTCGGTGGTTTACTTGCAACTGCGACAATAAAAATATAAGAGACGAGCTCTAGTTTGCATGTCGATGGTCGACCTGCAACTAGAATAAAAAATAAAAAAGTGAATCCAATTAGGAGTACACTTGCAGGAAAGACCAAAACGGTTTCGACCCAGATGCATGTCGGTGATCGACTTGCAACTAGAACAAGAATAATAAAAAGACACGGTTCTTACATATTAGGGTTAGATATGAGAACAAAAATAAAAACAAGAAATTGGCCGTTGCCCGTCGTTATACTGTTTAGAAACTTGGCCGGGTCGCCTCTACTCCTTAGACAAAGAGGAATGAGATGGAGAGAGCGAAGAAACAGAGCCGACGAGCCAGCGGTCAGCTTTTCTCTTCAACTGACAACACTTATCTTCAACTAGAACACGGGAAAAAAAAGACCACGAAAAACGGCCCAAAAAAGAAAGACGCACGGTGTGATGGGCTGTAAAATGAATAACAGACGAGTGACACCGGACGCGCGGGACAAAACAACCCCGATCAAAGAATTGCACAAAATTTATAAAGATATATCAAATGGACTGAAACTTAGATGAGACATCACACCCGTCTATATGAGTTTTAACAATTTTGATACATGATTTACTATTCCGTGGACACGTTGCATGGATGAATACAAATCAAAACAACGAAAAAAATGCATGAACAATCATACGGTATATACACGCACAAAGAAGATGCCTGTACACGTCATCTCATATACACACATATCATAGTATCGCAAGGGGGAGAAAACAGAAATTAAAAAAAGACAAAAAAAAAACCCTCACAAACTGCAACAGCTGCAGTGTATCGAGACAATACAACAATAGACAAAAAAAAAGAAAAAACAGAAAGGAAAGGCAGCCCACGCTAGGCTGCGCAGGCTACAAATCGCCAGCTCGTACAATCATCAGATACACTGCAAATCATCAGATCATCAGTGCACGAATTGTAAAGACAAAACAAATCCAACGATGAGGACTTAGATGTAAGATAGTTATTTCACATCTATACATGAAATAGCAAATCCGCACATGTATATGTACTGCCGCGGTGGCGCCTTGCCGGATGCCGGATGGCTGGGCTGCCAGACTGCCGTGCGGGTGCGGCGACAACCAGCGGTGGCCGAGACGACTAAGGCGAGGGCGAGGCAGCGAGGCGCCGAGCGAGCAGGCCGACGGTTCAGGGTCGACGAACTGACGAGACGAAGGAAAAGGAGCAGCCGTGTGTGGCATCTGGCGAGAGTCACGCGTGTGGCACTTCGCGCTAATCGATCGCTAGCTATAGCCCATCTCGTTTCTTTTCTTTTATAATTCCTTTACCTATTTTTTGTATATACTAGCGCCGAAAAAAATGCGACGTCACGCCGCGCCCGTAAGAGAGCCCGTTTGAATATTTGTTGTTCATTTGATTAAAGAACAGGAATAGGAAGTGAAGCGGGTTGACTGACTTTTTTTACGATGAATAGTTTCATGTAGGTCTTTGGGTAGTTTCTTCTGATTGAACGTGTAGTACATCCTTTTATCAAAAGAAGCAAGAAATTGTTAGTATATTTCTATCACAAGAAGCAAGAAATTGTTAATTTTTCGTAAACTATTAAGAGGGCTCGTTCAACAGTTGACCCTGAATAGAATGTTCAGGTGCTTCACATTTTGGATTATCGAGTGCCAATGACGCCTTATATGCTATATCTTCATCTATATTTGGTTATATTCTATGGAATGTTTGGACAAAATTGTAGTAACTCTTTGTTCCTATATATATTATGGATCAAATTCGCTATCTTATGTTTTGACCCACTGTTCTCTTACAAAGCCATGGAAATAAACCTCATTTAGTAGGAAACCTTTTTTGTTATAGACATTTAATTCTTACTCATAAGGGACTCCTGATCGAATAAATGAGAATTTAGGTGGTAAGTCTTCTCACCAATTATGTTATAATAAGATTATTTTCTTGTCAACTGTGAAGTAAAATATAATTAAGTAGTTTATCTCAGACGAAGATATACAATACACCATTTTGATCGGATCAATTGTCTAGAAATAGAATATATACAAAATCAAGTTTTACTTTGTCTTTATCCATAGAATATGCTCACTAAGAGAGGTAAATTTTGCATTGGATAGGTAAAGTATTACTCTTCTCTCGATTGTACGTAGGAAAGAAATGCATAATACAAAATAATTTTTATTGACTCTTTAGAATTTTTAATAGGGCATACTATTAAATGGTATCAAAGTCCAATCTCTATGTTGTGGTGCTGCAATTACAAAATAGATGAAGGACAATTCAACAGAAAAAGCAAGATGACGTACCATGAGCGTTAAAATAACTTTCTGGGGAAAAAAGATAGAAACGTTGTGGGATTTATTATAGATTTACCCACCAGAGAAACAAAACACATTAGGAATCGAGAGAGAGACAGGGTAGGAGAGAAAAGGGGCGTCGAAAAGAATTGTTTTAGTAGAAGAAAGCGGTAGATGATGTCTCGCAAAGAGTGTTAACAAAGCAAGATGACGTACCATGAACGTTAAAAGAATTTTTTGGAGAAATAAAGATAGAAACGTTGTGGGATTTATTATAGATTTACCCACCAGAGAAACAAAACACATTAGGAATCGAGAGAGAGACAGGGCAGGAGAGAGAAGGGGCGTCGAAAAGAATTGTTTTAGTAGAAGAAAGCGGTAGATGATGTCTCGCAAAGAGTGTTAACAAAGCAAGATGACATACGATGAACGTTAAAAGAATTTTTTAGTGAAATAAAGATAGAAACATTGTGGAATTTATTGCAGATTTACCCACCAGAAAAACCACAGAGCATGAGAGAGAAGGGGCGTCGAAAAGAATTGTTTTGGTAGAAGAAAACGGCCGATGATGTCTCGCAAAGAGTGGCCACTGAGTGAGATAAGCGGTGAGTGGTAGGACTCGGATCGAGAAATTTCCGGGTTAAACTAACCTACAGCAAGTGTAATCACCCCATATAACTTTTCGACAGTGGGTAATATAAAAAAATAAAAAAAAAGAATCATTTACCACTTTTGTTTAGGAAAATCTCAGGGGTTTTTTAACACTGTTGCGTACGAAATTTTTGTTTCTAGAATAGTGTTTTGGGTTATTCGGATTTGTTTTTCTGGTTTATTCAAGTTACCGTTCTCCAAAATCGTACGTATTTCATTTAAACCGTTACGGGAAAATAAAATCGTGGAGTACTAGTGTGTAAGAGCGGACCTAAAGAAACATAAAATGAGAAATCTTCTTTTTTTGAAGCATAAAAATCTATGGTGATATTCAGTACATAAAAAAGGTCTTTTTTTTGGCATAGCATGGTACTGTTCATTGGTATTGTTCGTCAGAGATATAATTGAACAGAACCTTTCCAAAAAAACCCAAAAAGGAAGAAATATCTTCCCACTTTACACTGTTTACGTCTTGTTGCTGTTCACCAATACTGTTGTTGATGTTGACGTTGCCGTAAAATGGGCAGTAATCGGCCTAGAATTTATTTTTCCTATGGATTACTGTTCGTGCAAATAAACAATTCCGGCCTACTGTTT
This sequence comes from Triticum timopheevii, assembly GCA_963921465.1. Classification (NCBI taxonomy): domain Eukaryota; kingdom Viridiplantae; phylum Streptophyta; class Magnoliopsida; order Poales; family Poaceae; genus Triticum; species Triticum timopheevii. Next base: position 6,518,422 of record OY997274.1, on the reverse strand, counting down.
TTTATTCTGTTAACACCATCATCGGAAAGAATTAGGAGACGATTGAGGCAGATGTGTATTGGTACGCCGCTGTAGTGTATCGGTATGTCGGTGTCGAGAAATGATGTATAAAAATGATGTACGTCGGTACAAAATCTCGGTGTCTCTCGATACCGCGTGATATAAAAGCCGAGGAAAAGACACATAAACACAGGAAAAGAAAATAACATCGACTGTATTTTGCCGTTGCCGTCCACATCGATCACGGACACGAAACACGTTTGCCGTCCACATCGATCACGGACACGAAACACGTGCGCTCACCCAGCGCACACACATCTAGCCCACGCACCATAGACGAGGCAACAAAAGAACAAAAGTCACGCGCGCGCAGGCCGTGCAAAGGGTGCCAGAGGGTGCACGACCAAGAGCGAGCTGGAGGCAATTGTCATGTGCTCACCTTCCTGCAACTGATGATGAGGTGCAGAGACAGAAGCTGGGAGCGACTTCCCACGTCTGCTTCAGCTGTAGCCCAGCTGAGGCCGCATCTCCTGACGATGACGACACGGGGCGAACGGCTCCGGTAGCAAGGGACGGCTGGGTGCTGGTAGTCTGGGCGAGTGCTGGGCCGACGCGCCGGGATGCGGGGAAACTCACACGTCAAGCACGAGGTACACGGCGACATAGGACTGCGAGGTGCAGGCGTAAGCTCACACCGCCGGCGAGCTGGGCGAGCTCGAGGTCAGAAACATCATCACTGTATGCACACGTGACGACGCTGCGGCGTGTCACTGTGGATTGAGTTCTGCCATTGCTTCCTCTCCTCAGTCGTGGCCTCCACACACCTCCCATACGTTGTCTGCTGTGTGTGCACCATGTTGGCTCCAGGAAGGAGAGATGGAGGACCCAATACACCAAGGGAAGCAGCAGGACGAACCGAAACACCACGGCGGCCAACCACAGCCCCACGCAACCGAGGAGGTGGACCCGGATGCCGCAGGCCATTACGGCTAGATGAAGAACCAACCATGGAATTAGTGTAGATGGAAGCAAAGAAACGAAGCCCACGAAACAATTGAAGGATTACAGAAAGAAAGGCCTATTTATAACCCACGAGAAGATGAAGGAGAAAATGAAAACGAACACGAAAGATCTAGCGGTGCCGTCTCTGGATTGTACGATCGAAGCGGCACCGATTAGGAGCGGCAGCGTCTCTGGATTAAAACGATCGAGGTGGCACCGATCCCGGTAACACACGCAACCACACGTGGATCCTCTTGAAGCAAACATGCAAGCGAGTGACCAAGCCAGAAGGAGAACAAAGCCCACCTAATGTCAGCCCACATGCACGCAACCACGAAGCAGTACGCACGCAATGAGGTCAACAGGACTGCATGGCCCACACGGGCCAAAAATGGCTAAACGCACACACGGAAGCGCAAATCACGTTAACAAAGTTTACATGGGAGGCCTAAAGTCACACGCATTTCTACCCCTCAGGATCCCAAACTAATACATGTGTCTGCCTTCCATAAGCCCCCAAGTCCCAATCGACCAAGTGGTGAAACGTGAGGCGAAATCGTTTCTCGAAATTAGATGTTCTGGTATTTGCCAAACCAGTTGTTACCCCGATGCCCTTCCTCTGGTATAAGGTGTCTTTTGCCCTAGAGAAAATCATACGGAAGCTTTCGAGACGAAGCGTCGCCGTCTCGAGGTGGAGATTTGGTAGAACCAATCTAGGACTTCGGCGGAGCTGTTCTGCCAAGGAAACATCCCTCCGGGAGGGGGGAATCGTCACCATCTTCATCACCATCAATCCTCTCATCGGGAAGGGGTCAATCTCCATCAACATCTTCACCAGCACCATCTCCTCCCAAACCCTAGTTCATCTCTTGTATCCGATCTTCGCCTCAAAATCTCAAATTGGTACCTATGGGTTGCTAGTAGTGTTGACTACTCCTTGTAGTTGATGCTAGTTGGTTTATTCGGTGAAAGATCATATGTTCAGATCCTTTATGCATATTAATACCCCTCTGATTATGAACATGAATATGATTTGTGAGTAGTTACGTTTGTTCCTGAGGACATGGGAGAAGTCTTGTTATAAGTAATCATGTGAATTTGGTATTCGTTCGATATTTTGATGCGATGTATGTTATCTTTCCTCTAGTGGTGTTATGTGAACGTCGACTACATGACACTTCATCATTAGTTGGGCCTAGGGGAAGGCATTGGGAAGTAATAAGTAGATGATGGGTTGCTAGAGTGACAGAATCTTAAACCCTAGTTTATGCGTTGCTTCGTAAGGGGCTGATTTGTATCCATATGTTCCATGCTATGGTTAGGTTTATCTTAATTCTTCTTTCGTAGTTGTGGATGCTTGCAAGGGGGGTTAATCATAAGTGGGATGCTTGTCCAAGGAAGGGCAGTACCCAAGCACCGGTCCACCCACATATCAAATTATCAAAGTAACAAATGTGAATCATATGAACATGATGAAAAGTAGCTTGACGATAATTCCCATGTGTCCTCGGAAGCACTTTCCTTTATATAAGAACTTTTCCAGGCTTGTCCTTTGCTACAAAAAGGATTGGGCCACCTTGCTGCATCTTGTTTACTTTTGTTACTTGTTACCTGTTACAAATTACCTCATTACAAAACTATCTGCTACCGATCATTTCTGTGCTTGCAGAGAATACCTAACTGAAAACCGCTTGTCATTTCCTTCTACTCATTGGGTTCGATACTATTACTTATCGAAAGGACTACGATAGATCCCCTATACTTGTGGGTCATCAAGACTCTTTTATGGTGTCGTTGTCGGGGAGTGAAGCGCCTTTGGTAGGTGGAATTTGGTAAGGAAAAGTTTATATACTATGCTGGAATTTACTCTCAATTGTTACTATGAAAAATAATCCTTTGAGGTGCTTGTTCGGGGTATCTTCACCCCGACCAGTAGAGCAAAGTGTTGCTCCTCAACCTACTGAACCTACTGAAAATGTTTACTTTGAAATTCCTTCGGGTATGATAGCTAATCCTTTTGCAGGAGATGGAACATTACATCCCGATATGCACCTAATCTATGTGGATGAAGTTTGTGGATTATTTAAGCTTGAAGGTATGCCCGAGGATGTTATCATCTTCCCTTTATCTTTGAAGGGCTATGTGATGATATTCGATCATGGAACTACAACCGATTGAAATTGGAATTTCATCAGAAGTTTTATCCTATGCATCTGGTTCATCGTGATCGTAATTATATCTATAATTTTTGGCCTCACGAAGGAGAAAGTATCGTTCAAGCTTGGGGGAGGCTTAAGTCAATGTTGTATTCATGCCCCAATCATGATCTCTCAAGAGAAATTATTATTCAAAACTTTTATGCTCGTCTTTCTCTCAATAATCGCTCCATGCTCGATACTTCTTGTACTGGTTCTTTTATGACGAAGACTATTGAATTCAAATGGGATTTATTGGAAAGAATTATACGCAACTCTGAAGACTGGGAACTCGATGAAGGTAAGGAGTCAGGTATAACGCCTAAGTTTGATTGTGTTAAATCTTTTATGGATACAAATGCTTTTTCGTGAATTTAGCACTAAATATGGACTTGACTCTGAGATAGTAGCTTCTTTCTGTGAATCATTTACTTGTCATGTTGATCTCCCTAAGGAGAAGTGGTCTAAATATCATCTTCCCATTGAAGTAAAAGTAGTTGAACCTATTAAAGTTGAAGAAAATGTTATCACTTATAATGTTGTTCCTATTATTCCTAACGCTTATATTGAGAAACCACATTTTCCTGTTAGAATAAAGGATAATGCTAAAGCTTCAACTGTGGTTCGTAAGAGTAATGCTAGAGCATCTACTGAAGGAAATATGCCCTAGAGGCAATAATAAAGTTATTATTTATTTCCTTATAATCATGATAAATGTTTATTATTCATGCTAGAATTGTATTAACCGGAAACATAATACATGTGTGAATACATAGACAAACAAAGTGTCACTAGTATGCCTCTACTTGACTAGCTCGTTAATCAAAGATGGTTATGTTTCCTAACCATGGACAAAGAGTTGTTATTTGATTAACGAGGTCACATCATTAGTTGAATGATCTGATTGACATGACCCATTCCATTAGCTTAGCACCCGATCGTTTAGTATGTTGCTATTGCTTTCTTCATGACTTATACATGTTCCTATGACTATGAGATTATGCAACTCCCGTTTACCGGAGGAACACTTTGGGTGCTATCAAACGTCACAACGTAACTGGGTGATTATAAAGGAGCATTACAGGTGTCTCCAAAGGTAGATGTTGGGTTGGCGTATTTCGAGATTAGGATTTGTCACTCCGATTGTCGGAGAGGTATCTCTGGGCCCTCTCGGTAATACACATCACATAAGCCTTGCAAGCATTACAACTAATATGTTAGTTGTGAGATGATGTATTACGGAACGAGTAAAGAGACTTAACGGTAACGATATTGAACTAGGTATTGGATATCGACGATCGAATCTCGGGCAAGTAACATACCGATGACAAAGGGAACAACGTATGTTGTTATGCGGTCTGACCGATAAAGATCTTCGTAGAATATGTAGGAGCCAATATGGGCATCCAGGTCCCGCTATTGGTTATTGACCGGAGACGTGTCTCGGTCATGTCTACATTGTTCTCGAACCCGTAGGGTCCGCACGCTTAAGGTTACGATGACAGTTACATTATGAGTTTATGCATTTTGATGTACCGAAGGTTGTTCGGAGTCCCGGATGTGATCACGGACATGACGAGGAGTCTCGAAATGGTCGAGACGTAAAGATTGATATATTGGAAGCCTATGTTTGGACATCGGAAATGTTCCGGGTGAAATCAGGATTTTACTGGGTTACCGGGAGGTTACCGGAACCCCTCGGGAGCCATATGGGCCTTCATGGGCCTTAGTGGAAAGGAGAAAGGGACAGCCCAATGTGGCTGCGCCACTTCCCCCTCCCCTAGTCCTATTAGGACTAGGAGAAGGTGGCCGGCCCCCCTCTCTCCCTTCCCCTCCGAGGAATCCTAGTTGGACTAGGATTGGGGGGAGGAATCCTACTCCCAGAGGGAGTAGGACTCTCCTGCGCCTCCCCTCCTTAGCCGGCCAGCCCTCCCCCTTGGCTCCTTTATATACGGAGGCAGGGGGCACCTCTAAACACACAAGTTGATCCACGTGATCTATTCCTTAGCCGTGTGCGGTGCCCCCTACCACCATATACCTCGATGATACTGTAGCGGAGTTTAGGCGAAGCCCTGCTGCTGTAGTTCATCAAGATCGTCACCACGCCGTCGTGCTGACGGAACTCTTCCCCGACACTTTGCTGGATCGGAGTCCGGGGATCGTCATCGAGCTGAACGTGTGCTCGAACTCAGAGGTGCCGTAGTTTCGGTGCTTGATCGGTTGGATCGTGAAGACGTACGACTACTTCCTCTACGTCGTGTCATCGCTTCCGCAGTCGGTCTGCGTTGGGTACGTAGACAACACTCTCCCCTCGTTGCTATGCATCACATGATCTTGCGTGTGCGTAGGAAATTTTTTGAAATTACTACGAAACCCAACAGTGGTATCAGAGCCAGGTTATTTATGTTGATGTTATATGCACGAGTAGAACACAAGTGAGTTGTGGACGATACAAGTCATACTGCCTACCAGCATGTCATACTTTAGTTCGGCCGTATTGTTGGACGAGACGACCCGGACCAACCTTACGCGTACGCTTACGCGAGACCGGTTCCCTCGACGTGCTTTGCACATAGATGGCTTGCGGGCGACTGTCTCTCCAACTTTAGTTGAACCGAGTATGGCTACGCCCGGTCCTTGAGAAGGTTAAAACGGAGTCTATTTGACAAACTATCGTTGTGGTTTTGATGCGTAGGTGAGATTGGTTCTTACTTAAGCCCGTAGCAGCCATGTAAAACATGCAACAACAAAGTAGAGGACGTCTAACTTGTTTTTGCAGGGCATGTTGTGATGTGATATGGTCAAGGCATGATGCTGAATTTTATTGTATGAGATGATCATGTTTTGTAACCGAGTTATCGGCAACTGGCAGGAGCCATATGGTTGTTGCTTTATTGTATGCAATGCAATCGCGATGTAATGCTTTACTTTATTACTAAACGGTAGTGATAGTCGTGGAAGCATAAGATTGGCGAGACGACAACGATGCTACGATGGAGATCAAGGTGTCGCGCCGGTGACGATGGTGATCATGACGGTGCTTCGGAGATCGAGATCACAAGCACAAGATGATGATGGCCATATCATATCACTTATATTGATTGCATGTGATGTTTATCTTTTTATGCATCTTATCTTGCTTTGATTGACGGTAGCATTATAAGATGATCTCTCACTAAATTATCAAGAAGTGTTCTCCCTGAGTATGCACCGTTGCCAAAGTTCGTCGTGCCCAGACACCACGTGATGATCGGGTGTGATAAGCTCTACGTCCATCTACAACGGGTGCAAGCCAGTTTTGCACACGCAGAATACTCAGGTTAAACTTGACGAGCCTAGCATATGCAGATATGGCCTCGGAACACGGAGACCGAAAGGTTGAGCATGAATCATATAGTACATATGATCAACATAAACGATGTTCACCATTGAAAGCTACTCCATCTCACGTGATGATCGGTTATGGTTTAGTTGATTTGGATCACGTAATCACTTAGAAGATTAGAGGGATGTCTATCTAAGTGGGAGTTCTTAAGTAATATGATTAATTGAACTTAAATTTATCATGAACTTAGTACCTGATAGTATCTTGCTTGTTTATGTTGATTGTAGATAGATGGCTCGTGCTGTTGTTCCGTTGAATTTTAATGCGTTCCTTGAGAAAGCAAAGTTGAAAGATGATGGTAGCAATTACACGGACTGGGTCCGTAACTTGAGGATTATCCTCATTGCTGCTCAGAAGAATTACGTCCTGGAAGCACCGCTGGGTGCCAGGCCTGCTGCTGGAGCAACACCAGATGTTATGAATGTCTGGCAGAGCAAAGCTGATGACTACTCGATAGTTCAGTGTGCCATGCTTTACGGCTTAGAATCGGGACTTCAACGACGTTTTGAACGTCATGGAGCATATGAGATGTTCCAGGAGTTGAAGTTAATATTTCAAGCAAATGCTCGAATTGAGAGATATGAAGTCTCCAATAAGTTCTATAGCTGCAAGATGGAGGAGAACAGTTCTGTCAGTGAGCATATACTCAAAATGTCTGGGTATAATAATCACTTGATTCAATTGGGAGTTAATCTTCCGGATGATTGCGTCATTGACAGAATTCTCCAATCACTGCCACCAAGCTACAAGAGCTTCGTGATGAACTATAATATGCAAGGGATGAACAAGACTATTCCCGAGCTCTTCGCAATGCTGAAAGCTGCGGAGGTAGAAATCAAGAAGGAGCATCAAGTGTTGATGGTTAACAAGACCACTAGTTTCAAGAAAAAGGGCAAAGGGAAGAAGAAGGGGAACTTCAAAAAGAACGGCAAGCTAGTTGCTACTCAAGAGAAGAAACCCAAGTCTGGACCTAAGCCTGAAACTGAGTGCTTCTACTGCAAGCAGACTGGTCACTGGAAGCGGAACTGCCCCAAGTATTTGGCGGATAAAAAGGATGGCAAGGTGAACAAAGGTATATGTGATATACATGTTATTGATGTGTACCTTACTAGAGCTCGCAGTAGCACCTGGGTATTTGATACTGGTTCTGTTGCTAATATTTGCAACTCGAAACAGGGACTACGGAATAAGCGGGCACTAGCAAAGGACGAGGTGACGATGCACGTGGGAAATGGTTCCAAAGTTGATGTGATCGCGGTCGGCACGCTACCTCTACATCTACCTTCGGGATTAATATTAGACCTAAATAATTGTTATTTGGTGCCAGCGTTGAGCATGAACATTATATCTGGATCTTGTTTAATGCGAGACGGTTATTCATTTAAATCAGAGAATAATGGTTGTTCTATTTATATGAGTAATATCTTTTATGGTCATGCACCCTTGAAGAGTGGTCTATTCTTATTGAATCTCGATAGTAGTAATACACATATTCATAATGTTGAAGCCAAAAGATCCAGAGTTGATAATGAAAGTGCAACTTATTTGTGGCACTGTCGTTTAGGTCATATCGGTATAAAGCGCATGAAGAAACTCCATACTGATGGACTTTTGGAACCACTTGATTATGAATCACTTGGTACTTGCGAACCGTGCCTCATGGGCAAGATGACTAAAACACCGTTCTCCGGTACTATGGAGAGAGCAACAGATTTGTTGGAAATCATACATACCGATGTATGTGGCCGAATGAATATTGAGGCTCGTGGCGGATATCGTTATTTTCTCACCTTCACAGATGATTTAAGCAGATATGGGTATATCTACTTAATGAAACATAAGTCTGAAACATTTGAAAAGTTCAAAGTGAAGTTGAAAATCATCGTAGCAAGAAAATAAAGTTTCTACGATCTGATCGTGGAGGAGAATATTTGAGTTACGAGTTTGGTGTACATTTGAAAAACCGTGGAATAGTTTCGCAACTCATGCCACCCGGAACACCACAGCGTAATGGTGTGTCCGAACGTCGTAATCGTACTTTACTAGATATGGTGCGATCTATGATGTCTCTTACTGATTTACCGCTATCATTTTGGGGATATGCTTTAGAGACGGCCGCATTCACGTTAAATAGGGCACCATCAAAATCCGTTGAGACGACGCCTTATGAACTGTGGTTTGGCAAGAAACCAAAGTTGTCGCTTCTTAAAGTTTGGGGCTGCGATGCTTATGTGAAAAAGCTTCAACCTGATAAGCTCGAACCCAAATCGGAGAAATTTGTCTTCATAGGATACCCAAAGGAGACTATTGGGTACACCTTCTATCACAGATCCGAAGGCAAGACATTCGTTGCTAAGAATGGATCCTTTCTAGAGAAGGAGTTTCTCTCGAAAGAAGTGAGTGGGAGGAAAGTAGAACTTGACGAGGTAACTGTACCTGCTCCCTTACTGGAAAGTAGTTCATCACAGAAAACTGTTTCAGTGACACCTACACCAGTTAGTGAGGAAGCCAATGATAATGATCATGAAACTTCAGATCAAGATACTGCTGAACCTCGTAGATCAACCAGAGTAAGATCCGCACCAGAATGGTATGGTAATCCTATTCTGGAAGTCATGATACTAGATCATGATGAACCTACGAACTATGAAGAAGCGATGGTGAGCCCAGATTCCGCAAAGTGGCTTGAAGCCATGAAATCTGAGATGGGATCCATGTATGAGAACAAAGTATGGACTTTGGTTGACTTGCCCGATGATCGGCAAGCAATTGAGAATAAATGGATTTTTAAGAAGAAGACTGACGCTGATGGTAATGTTACTGTCTACAAAGCTCGACTTGTCGCAAAAGGTTTTCGGCAAGTTCAAGGGATTGACTACGATGAGACCTTCTCACCCGTAGCGATGCTTAAGTCCGTCCGAATCATGTTAGCAATTGCCGCATTTTATGATTATGAAATTTGGCAGATGGATGTCAAAACTGCATTCCTGAATGGATTTCTGGAAGAAGAGTTGTATATGATGCAACCGGAAGGTTTTGTCAATCCAAAAGGAGCTAACAAAGTGTGCAAGCTCCAACGATCCATTTATGGACTGGTGCAAGCCTCTCGGAGTTGGAATAAACGTTTTGATAGTGTGATCAAAGCATTTGGTTTTATACAGACTTTCGGAGAAGCCTGTATTTACAAGAAAGTGAGTGGGAGCTCTGTAGCATTTCTGATATTATATGTGGATGACATATTGCTGATTGGAAATGATACAGAATTTCTGGATAGCATAAAGGGATACTTGAATAAAAGTTTTTCAATGAAAGACCTCGGTGAAGCTGCTTACATATTAGGCATTAAGATCTATAGAGATAGATCAAGACGCTTAATTGGACTTTCACAAAGCACATACCTTGACAAGATTTTGAAGAAATTCAAAATGGATCAAGCAAAGAAAGGATTCTTGCCTGTATTACAAGGTGTGAAGTTGAGTAAGACTCAATGCCCGACCACTGCAGAAGATAGAGAGAATATGAAAGATGTTCCCTATGCATCAGCCATAGGCTCTATCATGTATGCAATGCTGTGTACCAGACCTGATGTGTGCCTTGCTATAAGTTTAGCAGGGAGGTACCAAAGTAATCCAGGAGTGGATCACTGGACAGCGGTCAAGAACATCCTGAAATACCTGAAAAGGACTAAGGATATGTTTCTCGTATATGGAGGTGACAAAGAGCTCACCGTAAAAGGTTACGTTGATGCAAGCTTTGACACTGATCCGGACGATTCTAAATCGCAAACCGGATACGTGTTTACATTAAACGGTGGAGCTGTCAGTTGGTGCAGTTCTAAACAAAGCGTCGTAGCGGGATCTACATGTGAAGCGGAGTACATAGCTGCTTCAGAAGCAGCGAACGAAGGAGTCTGGATGAAGGATCTAGGTGTCATACCTAATGCATCGGGTCCAATGAAAATATTTTGTGACAATACTGGTGCAATTGCCTTGGCAAAGGAATCCAGATTTCACAAAAGGACCAAACACATCAAGAGACACTTCAACTCCATCCGGGATCTAGTCCAGGTGGGAGACATAGAGATTTGCAAGATACATACGGATCTGAATGTTGCAGACCCGTTGACTAAGCCTCTTCCACGAGCAAAACATGATCAGCACCAAAGCTCCATGGGTGTTAGATTCATTACAGTGTAATCTAGATTATTGACTCTAGTGCAAGTGGGAGACTGAAGGAAATATGCCCTAGAGGCAATAATAAAGTTATTATTTATTTCCTTATAATCATGATAAATGTTTATTATTCATGCTAGAATTGTATTAACCGGAAACATAATACATGTGTGAATACATAGACAAACAAAGTGTCACTAGTATGCCTCTACTTGACTAGCTCGTTAATCAAAGATGATTATGTTTCCTAACCATGGACAAAGAGTTGTTATTTTATTAACGAGGTCACATCATTAGTTGAATGATCTGATTGACATGACCCATTCCATTAGCTTAGCACCCGATCATTTAGTATGTTGCTATTGCTTTCTTCATGACTTATACATGTTCCTATGACTATGAGATTATGCAACTCCCGTTTACCGGAGGAACACTTTGGGTGCTATCAAACGTCACAACGTAACTGGGTGATTATAAAGGAGCATTACAGGTGTCTCCAAAGGTAGATGTTGGGTTGGCGTATTTCGAGATTAGGATTTGTCACTCCGATTGTCGGAGAGGTATCTCTGGGCCCTCTCGGTAATACACATCACATAAGCCTTGCAAGCATTACAACTAATATATTAGTTGTGAGATGATGTATTACAGAACGAGTAAAGAGACTTGCCGGTAACGAGATTGAACTAGGTATTGGATATCGACGATCGAATCTCGGGCAAGTAACATACCGATGACAAAGGGAACAACGTATGTCGTTATGCGGTCTGACCGATAAAGATCTTCGTAGAATATGTAGGAGCCAATATGGGCATCCAGGTCCCGCTATTGGTTATTGACCGGAGACGTGTCTCGGTCATGTCTACATTGTTCTCGAACCCGTAGGGTCCGCACGCTTAAGGTTACGATGACAGTTACATTATGAGTTTATGCATTTTGATGTACCGAAGGTTGTTCGGAGTCCCGGATGTGATCACGGACATGACGAGGAGTCGCGAAATGGTCGAGACGTAAAGATTGATATATTGGAAGCCTATGTTTGGACATCGGAAATGTTCCGGGTGAAATCAGGATTTTACCGGGTTACCGGGAGGTTACCGGAACCCCCCGGGAGCCATATGGGCCTTCATGGGCCTTAGTGGAAAGGAGAAAGGGACAGCCCAAGTTGGCTGCGCCACTTCCCCCTCCCCTAGTCCTATTAGGACTAGGAGAAGGTGGCCGGCCCCCCTCTCTCCCTTCCCCTCCGAGGAATCCTAGTTGGACTAGGATTGGGGGGAGGAATCCTACTCCCAGAGGGAGTAGGACTCTCCTGCGCCTCCCCTCCTTGGCCGGCCAGCCCTCCCCCTTGGCTCCTTTATATACGGAGGCAGGGGGCACCTCTAAACACACAAGTTGATCCACGTGATCTATTCCTTAGCCGTGTGCGGTGCCCCCTGCCACCATATACCTCAATAATACTATAGCGGAGTTTAGGCGAAGCCCTGCTGCTGTAGTTCATCAAGATCATCACCACGCCGTCATGCTGACGGAACTCTTCCCCGACACTTTGCTGGATCGGAGTCCGGGGATCGTCATCGAGCTGAACGTGTGCTCGAACTCGGAGGTGCCGTAGTTTCGGTGCTTGATCGGTTGGATCGTGAAGACGTATGACTACTTCCTGTACGTCGTGTCATCGCTTCCGCAGTCGGTCTGCGTTGGGTACGTAGACAACACTCACCCCTCGTTGCTATGCATCACATGATCTTGCGTGTGCGTAGGAAATTTTTTGAAATTACTACGAAACCCAACATCTACACCCTCTGAGAAAATTAAAATTGAACCTAGTATTGCTATGGTTAAGGATCTCCTGGTTGATAATATTGATGGGCATGTTATTTATTTCTGTAATGAAGCAACTAGAATTGCTAGACCCGATACTAAAAATAAACATAGACCTGTTGTTGGCATGCCTGTTATTTCTGTTGAAATAGGAGATCACTGTTATCATGGCTTATGTGATATGGGCGCTAGTGCCAGTGCAATACCTCATTCCTTATACGAAGAAAGTATGCATGATATTGCACCTGCTGAGATAGAAGGTATTGATGTTACAATTAAGCTTGCCAATAGAGATACTACTTCACCAGTTGGGATTGTTAGAGATGTTGAAGTCTTGTGTGGGAAAATTAAATATCCTACTGATTTTCTTGTTCTTGGTTCCCCACAAGATGACTTTTGTCCCATTATATTTGGTAGACCCTTCTTGGATACTGTTAATGCTAGGATAGATTGCGAAAAGGATATTGTTACTGTTGGTTTAGGGGATATGTCTCATGATTTTAATTTTGCTAAATTTCGTAGACAACCCCATGATAAAGAATTGCCTAGTAAAGATGAAATTATTGGTCTTGCTTTTATTGTCGTGCCTCCTAATGATCCTTTAGAACAATATTTGCTAGACCATGAAAATAATATGTTTATGAATGAAAGAAGGGAAATAGATGAAGTATTCTTTAAACAGGGACCTATATTGAAACAAAACATGCCTATTGAAATTTTAGGGGATCCTCCTCCACCCGAGGGTGATCCCGTGTTTGACCTTAAACCATTACCTGGTACTCTTAAGTAAGCTTATCCTGATGAAAATAATGAAGGAAATATGCCCTAGAGGCAATAATAAAGTTATTATTTATTTCCTTATATCATGATAAATGTTTATTATTCATGCTAGAATTGTATTAACTGGAAACATAATACATGTGTGAATACATAGACAAACAGAGTGTCACTAGTATGCCTCTACTTGACTAGCTCGTTAATCAAAGATGGTTATGTTTCCTAACCATGGACAAAGAGTTGTTATTTGATTAACGGGATCACATCATTAGTTGAATGATCTGATTGACATGACCCATTCCATTAGCTTAGCACCCGATCGTTTAGTATGTTGCTATTGCTTTCTTCATGACTTATGCATGTTCCTATGACTATGAGATTATGCAACTCCCGTTTGCCGGAGGAACACTTTGTGTGCTACCAAACGTCACAACGTAACTGGGTGATTATAAAGGAGCTCTATAGGTGTCTCCAAAGGTACATGTTGGGTTGGCGTATTTCGAGATTAGGATTTGTCACTCCGAATGTCGGAGAGGTATCTCTGGGCCCTCTCGGTAATGCACATCACTTAAGCCTTGCAAGCATTGCAACTAATGAGTTAGTTGCGGGATGATGTATTACGGAATGAGTAAAGAGACTTGCCGGTAACGAGATTGAACTAGGTATTGGATACCGACGATCGAATCTCGGGCAAGTAACATACCGATGACAAAGGGAACAACGTATGTTGTTATGCGGTCTGACTGATAAAAGATCTTCGTAGAATATGTAGGAGCCAATATGGGCATCCAGGTCCCGCTATTGGTTATTGACCGGAGACGTGTCTCGGTCATGTCTACATTGTTCTCGAACCGTAGGGTCCGCACGCTTAAGGTTTCAATGACATTTATATTATGAGTTTATGTGTTTTGATGTACCGAAGGAGTTCGGAGTCCCGGATGACATCGGGGACATGACGAGGAGTCTCGAAATGGTCGAGACGTAAGGATCGATATATTGGACGACTATATTCGGACTTTGGAAAGGTTCCGAGTGATTCGGGTATTTTTCGGAGTACCGTAGAGTTACGGGAATTCGCCGGGAGAAGTATTGGGCCTTATTGGGCCATACGAGAAAGAAAGAGGGGCTGCCTAGGGCAGGCCGCGCCCCCCCAAGGCCTAGTCCGAATTGGACTAGGGGGAGGGGCTGCGTCCCTTCCTTGTTTCCTACTCCTACTACATGGAAGGACTCCTAGTTGGACTAGGAAAGGGGGAATCCTACTCCCGGTGGGAGTAGGACTCCCCTAGGGCGCGCCATAGAGAGGGCCGGCCCTCCCCTCCTCCACTCCTTTATATACGGGGGCAGGGGCACCCCATAGACACACAAGTTGATCTTCGTGATCGTTCCTTAGCCATGTGCGGTGCCCCCCTCCACGATATTACACCTCGATCATATTGTAGCGGTGCTTAGGCGAAGCCCTGCGACGGTTAAACATCAAGATCGTCAGCACGCCGTCGTGCTGACGAAACTCCTCCCCGAAGCTTTGCTGGATCGGCGCCCGGGGTGCGTCATCGAGCTGTACGTGTGTCAAGAACTCGGAGGTGCCAGAGTAACGGTGCTTGGATTGGTTGGACCGGGAAGACGTACGACTACTTCCTCTACATTGCGTCAACACTTCCGCTTCGGTCTACGAGGGTACGTAGACAACACTCTCCCCTCTCGTTGCTATGCATCACCATGATCTTGCGTGTGCGTAGGAATTTTTTTGAAATTACTACGTTACTGAAAGTGCGTTATATGCACGAGTAGAACACAAGTGAGTTGTGGGCGATATAAGTCATACTGCTTACCAGCATGTCATACTTTGGTTCGGCGGTATTGTTGGATGAAGCGGCCCGGACCGACATTACGCGTATGCTTATGCGAGACTGGTTCTACCGCCGTGCTTTGCACACAGGTGGCTGGCGGGTGTCAGTTTCTCCAACCTTAGTTGCACCGAGTGTGGCTACGCCCGGTCCTTGCGAAGGTTAAAACAGAACCAACTTGACAAACTATCGTTGTGGTTTTGATGCGTAGGTAAGATTGGTTCTTGCTAAGCCCGTAGCAGCCACGAAAAATTTGCAACAACAAAGTAGAGGACGTCTAACTTGTTTTTGCAGGGCATGTTGTGATGTGATATGGTCAAAACGTGATGAGTTATAAGTTGTTGTATAAGATGATCATGTTTTGTTGAAGTTATTGGCAACTGGAAAAAGCCTTATGGTTGTCTGTCTATTGCATAAGATGCAAGCGTCCAATAATTGCTTTACTTTATCGCTATGCGATAGCAATAGTTGCAAGAGCAATTGTTGGCGAGACGACCACGTGACGACACATTGATATAGATCAAGATGATTGAGATCATGGTGTCATGCCAGTGACGATATAGATCATGACAGTACTTTGGAGATGGAGATCAAAGAAACAAGATGATGATGGCCATATCATGTCACATATTTTGATTGCATATGATGTTTATCTTTTATACATCTTATTTTTGCTTAGTTTGACGGTAGCATTTTAAGATGATCTCTCACTAATTATCAAGAAGTGTTCTCCCTGAGTATGCACCGTTGAGAAAGTTCTTCGTGCTGAGACAGCACGTGATGATCGGGTGTGATAGGCTCTACGTTCAAATACAACAGGTGAAAAACAGTTGCATACGCGGAATACTCAGATTATACTTGACGAGCCAAGCATATACAGATATGGCCTCGGAACACGGAGACCGAAAGGTCGAGCGTGAATCATATAGTAGATATGATCAACATAGTGATGTTCACCAATGAAACTACTCCATCTCACGTGATGATCGGACATGGTTTAGTTGATTTGGATCACGTGATCACTTAGAGGATTAGAGGGATGTCTATCTAAGTGGGAGTTTTTAAGTAATATGATTAAATTGAACTTAAATTTATCATGAACTTAGTCCTGGTAGTATTTTGCAAATTATGTTGTAGATCAATAGCTCGCGTTGTTGCTTCCCTGTGTTTATTTTGATATGTTCCTAGAGAAAATTGTGTTGAAAGATGTTAGTAGCAATGATGCGGATTGGATCCGTGATCTGAGGTTTATCCTTATTGCTGCACTGAAAAATTATGTCCTTGATGCACCACTAGGTGACAGACCTATTGCAGGAGCAGATGCAGACATTATGAACGTTTGGCCAGCTCAATATGATGACTACTTGATAGTTTAGTGCACCATGCTTAATGGCTTAGAATCGGGACTTCAAAGACGTTTTGAACGTCATGGACCATATGAGATGTTCCAGGAGTTGAAGTTAATATTTCAAGCAAATACCCGAGTTGAGAGATATGAAGTCTCCAACAAGTTCTATAGCTAAAAGATGGAGGAGAATCGCTCAAGCAGTGAGCATGTACTCAGATTGTCTGGGTACTACAATCGCTTGAATCAAGTGGGAGTTAATCTTCTAGATAAGATAGTGATTGACAGAATTCTCTAGTCACCATCACCAAGTTAGTAGAACTTCGTGATGAACTATAGTATGCAAGGGATAACGGAAATGATTCCCAAGCTCTTCGTGATGCTAAAATCGACGAAGGTAGAAATCAAGAAAAACATCAAGTGTTGATGGTAGACAAGACCACTAGTTTCAAGAAAAGGGCAAAAGAAAGAAGGGGAACTTCAAGAAGAATGGCAAGCAAGTTGCTGCTCAAGTGAAGAAGCCCAAGTCTGATCCTAAGCCTGAGACTAAGTTCTTCTACTGCAAAGGGACTGGTCACTGGAAGCAGAACTACCCCAAGTGATTAGCGGATAAAAAGGATGGCAAAGTGAACATAAGTATATTTGATATACATGTTATTGATGTGTACTTTACTAGTGTTTATAGCAACCCTTTAGTATTTGATACTAGTTCAGTTGCTAAGATTAGTAACTCGAAACGGGAGTTGCAGAATAAACAGAGACTAGTTAAGGGTGAAGTAACGATGTGTGTTGGAAGTGGTTCCAAAATTGATATGATCATCATCACACACTCCCTATACTTTCGGGATTAGTGTTGAACCTAAATAAGTGTTATTTGGTGTTTGTGTTGAGCATGAATATGATTTGATCATGTTTATTGTAATACGGTTATTCATTTAAGTAAAAGAATAAATTGTTGTTCTGTTTACATGAATAAAACCTTATATGGTTACTGTAACGCCCCGAGACCGATGTGCCAGGTGTCGGGCAGTTATTCGTTGTGGTTGCCTTGTCATTGCTTGTGTGTCATGCATCGCATATCATGTCATCATGCGCATTTCACTTGCATACGTGTTCGTCTCATGCATCCGAGCATTTTCCCCGTTGTCCGTTTTGCAATCCGGCGTTTCGTTCTCCTCCGGTGGTCATTTCTACCTTTCTTTCTTGTGTGGGGATTAAACATTTCCGGATTGGACCGAGACTTGCCAAGCGGCCTTGGTTTACTACCGGTAGACCGCCTGTCAAGTTTCATACCATTTGGACTTCGTTTGATACTCCAACGGTTAGCCGAGGGACCGAGAAGGCCTCGTGTGTGTTGCAGCCCAACACCCTTCCATTTTGGCCCAAAACCCACCTAACTCTGCTCCATCATCTCGGTCGTTCGATCACGATCGCGTGGCCAAAAACCGCACCTCATTTGGACTCTCCTAGCTCCCTCTACCTATAAAAGAGCACCCCTCCCCGAAATTTCGGATCAATTCGCGGATGAAACCCTAGATCCACCCCTCCACCGCGCATCCAGACGCGTCCTCGCCGCGCCGGACATGTCCAACCCGCCGGACACCTCACTCCATCCAATCAGAAGGCGCCACGTCAGCTCCGCAGCCCCTATTCTCCACTCAGGCGCCGCCACTTGGCACCACCCGCGCCTCCCAGCCGCGCGGTCCGCCCAGGCCCGGGGCGAGCCCGCGGGGCCCAACCTCGCCGCCGCGCGCGGAGAGCCGCGCCCGCTCGCCGCCTTCTCCATCCTCCCTTGCACCGCCGCCGCCATGGATACCGCGCCCCGCGCGCCCGCCTTCCTCCTCCAGCCCGACGCCATCGTCGGCCACCGTTGAGCTCACCGAATGCCGCCCCGTCGTCCTACGCTTCCCGCCGCAGTCCCAGAGCGCAGCGGCCTCCATCCGAGCCCAAGGAGGAGCGCCACCGCCGCCTGCTTCCAGATCCGCTGCCACCCACCGCGGCTCCGGCCATCCCCGTCGCCGGATCGAGCCACCACCACCGTCGCCTTACCTCCTGCTCGAGCTCCTGCTCGAGGAGGACGACGCCCTTGCCTCTGGGCCTCCTCCCGCTGATATGGGCCGCCGTGCCAGGTCCGGCCCAGCATCGCCAGCCTGCTTCCCCGACCAGCACAGCGCAGCGCAGCGCCAGGCCCAGCCGGGCCAGATCCGCACCGTGCCAGCCCAATCGGCCTCGCCTCCGGCCCAGAGCGCCTCCCCTTCGTCAGATCCGGCCTGCCGTGGCCTCTCCAGCGAACCGGGCCAAGGCCCACTGGGTGAGCCGACCCCCAGCGCCCCCCTCCTCTCGTTTTTTACTCTTGTTGGGCTGCCCAGTGCACTGTTCAGTTTCGGCCCGTCATGTTTTTTTCCAGCGCCTGAGTTTTTCCTATTTTTCCTGAGACAGCCAGTTTTGCAGAATAGTTCCCCTAGATCATGCATTTAATAACTCACTAACCGTGCATCGGATTAAAATGTTTTATATATGAAACTTGCTCAGAATTTTTGTGTAGATTAATAATATCCAACTTTCATCTATGTTTGAAATGTTTAAAATTTAATTTGCTCCTATGCCATGTTAAAATGATTTAATTCATAACTAAATAACCATAACTCGGAATTTAATAAACTTTATATGTAAATGGGGTAGAATTTTGTCTAGTTTAACATGGTGGCACCATCTTGCATGTTTAACAACTCTAAAATAATGTTTAGGGCAGAACAGTACCAAACCGTAAATTATGCATATGAGGATTTTCCGGAATTGTTGTTCGTTGCTTCCGGCCTCATTTAAACTTGCCTAGATAGGTAGTTTTGTTGTGCTTCACCTCTTGCCATGTTAATCAACATTTAATATTGTTGAGTACCTAAACGAGAGAGAACTAAATAATTGATGTGGTGTTTTGTCAATATGCATCCCGATGCATATTGAGCTCCACTTAATTTGCAGGATTGCTTGTGCACTTTGCCATGCCATGCTTCATTAAACCGGACATGCATCATACTTGTTTGTGCATCATGCCATGTCTATGTCGTGGTTGTTTACTATGTTGTGTGCTTTTTTTCCGGCATTGCTTCTTTGGGTTGGTTCCGTTAACGTCGAGTTTATGAGGACCCGCTCGTCTACGTCCGTTTGTCTTCTTCATGGACTCGTTCTTCTTCCTTGTGGGATTTCAGGCAAGATGATCATACCCTCGAAATCACTACTATCTTTGCTATACTAGATGCTCGCTCTTTTGCTATGCCAATGCTACGATGCCTACCTTTTGCTTGTCAGCCTCCCAATTGCCATGTCAAACCTCTAACCCACCACGTCCTTGCAAACTGTTGATTGGCTATGTTACCGCTTTGCTCAGCCCCTCTTATAGCGTTGTTAGTTGCAGGTGAAGATTGAAGATTGTTCCATGTTGGAACATGGATATTTTTGTTGGGATATCACAATATATCTTATTTAATTAATGCATCTATATACTTGGTAAAGAGTGGAAGGCTCGGCCTTATGCCTGGTGTTTTGTTCCACTCTTGTCGCCCTAGTTTCCGTCATATCAGTGTTATGTTCCCGGATTTTGCGTTCCTCATGCGGTTGGGCTATTATGGGAACCCCTTGACAGTTCGCCTTAAGTAAAGCTTTTCCAGCAATGCCCAACATTGGTTTTACCATTTGCCACCTAGCCTTTTCTTTTCCCTTGGGGGTCACGTGCCCAAGGGTCATCATTATTTTAACCCCCCCCCCCCCCCCCCCGGCCAGTGCTTCTCTAAGTGTTGGTCCAACTAAGCAATGTCCGAGGCTACCAGGGGCAACTCTGGGCTGGCTTACCCGACATCTTGCTCATCCGGTGTGCCCTGAGAAAGAGATATGTGCAGCTCCTATCGGGATTTGTCGGCACATCTGGGTGGTGTTGCTGGTTTAGTTTTACCCTGTCGAAATGTCTTGTTGTGCCGGGATACCAAGTCTGATCGGAATGTCTCGGGTGGAGGTCTATTCCTTCGTTGACCGTGAGAGCTTGTCATGGGCTAAGTTGGGACGCCCTGCAGGGTTTTGAACTTTCGAAAGCCGTGCCCGCGGTCATGGGCAGATGGGAATTTGTTAACGTCCGTTGTAGATAACCTGAACTTGACCTTAATTAAAATGAATCAACAGCGTGTGTAACCATGATGGTCTCTTTACGGCGGAGTCCGGGAAGTGAACACGGTTGTTGGAGTTATGCTTGACGTAGGTTGCTATAGGATCACTTCTTGATCATACTTTTATCGACCGTGCTTTGCCTTCTCTTCTCACTCTCATTTGCGTATGTTAGCCACCATATATGCTAGTCGCTTGCTGCAGCTCCACCTCATACCTTTTACCTTACCCATAAGCTTAAATAGTCTTGATCGCGAGGGTGTGAGATTGCTGAGTCCCCGTGGCTCACAGATACTTCCAAAACCAGCTTGCAGGTGCCGATGAGTCCGTGCAGATGACGCAACAAGCTCAGGAGGAGCTCGATGAAGATCTTGTCCTTTGTGTTGTTTCATTCTAGTTGATCAGTAGTGGTGCCCAGTTGGGGTCGATCGGGGGACCTTTGTCGCATTTGGGGTTCTTCTTTTATTTTGGTTCCATAGTCGGACCATGAGTGTATTTGATTGATGTAATGTTATTCATGTAATTGTATGAAGTGGCGATTGTAAGCCAGCTATGTATCTCTTTCCCTTATGTATTACATGGGTTGTGTAAAGATTACCTCACTTGCGACATATGCCTTCAATGCGATTATGTCTCTAAGTCGTGCCTCGACACGTGGGAGCTATAGTCGCATCGAGGGTGTTACAGTTACACACCCAATGAAAATGGTTCATTGGATCTCGATCATAGTGATACACACATTCATAATATTGAAACCAAAATATGCAAAGTTAATAATGATAGTGCAACTTATTTGTGGCACTGCCGTTTAGGTCATATTGGTGTAAAGCGCATGAAGAAACTCCATGCTGATGGGCTTTTGGAATCACTCGATTATGAATCACTTGATGCTTGCGAACCATGCCTCATGGGAAAGATGACTAAGACTCCGTTCTCCGGAACAATAGAGCGAGCAACTAACTTATTGGAAATAATACATACTAATGTATGCGATCCGATGAGTGTTGCGGCTCGCGGCAAGTATCATTATTTTCTGAACTTCACAGATGATTTGAGCAGATATGGGTATATCTACTTGATGAAACATAAGTCTGAAACATTTGAAAAGTTCAAAGAATTTCAGAGTGAAGTGGAAAATCATCGTGACAAGAAAATAAAGTTTCTACGATCTGATCGCGGAGACAAATATTTGAGTTACGAGTTTGGTCTTCAATTAAAAACAATGTGGAATAGTTTCACAAACTCATGCCACCTGCAACACCACAGCATAATGTGTGTCCGAATGTCATAACCGTACTTTATTAGATATGGTGCGATCTATGATGTCTCTTACCGACCTACCACTATCGTTTTGGGGATAAGCATTAGAGACAGCTGCATTCACGTAAAATAGGGCACCATCTAAGTCCGTTGAGACAACACAATCTGAACTGTGGTTTGGCAAGAAACCAAAGTTGTCGTTTCTTAAAGTTTGGGGTTGTGATGCTTATATGAAAAAGTTTCATCCTAATAAGCTCAAACCCAAATCGGAGAAATATGTCTTCATAGGATACCCAAAGGAGACTGTTGGCCCTCCCCTCTTCCACTCCTTTATATACGGGGGCAGGGGGCACCCCATAGACACACAAGTTGATCTTCGTGATCGTTCCTTAGCCGTGTGCGGTGCCCCCTCCACAATATTACACCTCGATCATATTGTAGCGGTGCTTAGGCGAAGCCCTGCGACGGTTAAACATCTAGATCGTCAGCACGCCGTCGTGCTGACGAAACTCCTCCCCGAAGCTTTGCTGGATCGGAGCCCAGGGTGCATCATCGAGCTGTACGTGTGTCAAGAACTCGGAGGTGCCGGAGTAACGGTGCTTGGATCGGTTGGACCGGGAAGTCGTACGACTACTTCCTCTACGTTGCATCAACGCTTCCGCTTCGGTCTACGAGGGTACGTAGACAACACTCTCCCCTCTCGTTGTTATGCATCACCATGATCTTGCGTGTGCGTAGGAATTTTTTTGAAATTACTACGTTACCCAACAAAGAAGACATATCCTGTTATTATTAGTGCTAACCTTTCAGAGCAGGAAGAAGAGAAATTATTGAAAAATCTAAAGAAGCACCGTGCTGCTATTGGATATACTCTTGATGATCTAAAGGGCATTAGTCCCACTCTATGCCAGCACAAAATAAAATTGGAGAAAGACGGTAAACCGGTTGTTGATCACCAACGACATTTAAACCCTAAGATGAAGGAAGTGGTAAGAAATGAAATACTAAAGCTTCTCGAGGCAGGTATAATTTATCATGTTGCTGATAGTCAGTGGGTAAGTCCTGTCCATTGTGTCCCTAAGAAGGGAGGTATTACTATTGTTCCCAATGATAAAGATGAATTGATCCCACAAAGAATTGTTACAGGATATAGAATGGTAATTGATTTCCACAAATTAAATAAAGCTACTAGAAAGGATCATTACCCTTTGCCTTTTATTGATCAAATTCTAGAAAGATTATCCAAACATACACATTTTTGCTTTCTAGATGGTTATTCTGGTTTCTCTCAAATACCTGTGTCAAAAGAGGATCAGGATAAGACCACTTTTACTTGCCCTTTCGGTACCTTTCCTTATAGACGTCTGCCTTTTGGTTTATGTAATGCACCTTCTAACTTTCAAAGATGTATGACTGCTATATTCTCTGACTTTTGTGAAAAGATTGTTGAGGTTTTCATGGATGATTTTTCCATGTATGGAACTTCTTTTGATGATTGCTTAAGCAACCTTGATCAAGTCTTGTAGAGATGTGAAGAAACTAATCTTGTCTTGAACTAGGAGAAGTGCCACTTTATGGTTAACGAAGGTATTGTCTTGGGGCATAAGATTTCTGAAAGGGGTATTGAAGTTGATAAAGCTAAAGTTGACGCTATTGAAAAGATGTCGTGTCCCAAGGACATCAAAGGTATAAGAAGTTTCCTTGGTCATGCCGGTTTTTATAGGAGGTTCATTAAAGACTTCTCTAAAATTTCTAGGCATCTGACTAATCTCTTACAGAAAGATGTTCCTTTTGTTTTTGATGATGATTGTGTAGAAGCATTTGAAATACTTAAGAAAGCCTTAATTTATGTACCTATTGTTCAACCAACTGATTGGAATTTGCCCTTTGAAATTATTTGTGATGCTAGTGATTATGTTGTAGGTGCTGTTCTAGGAGAAAGAGTTGATAAGAAATTAAATGTTATCCAATATGCTAGTAAAACACTAGACACTGCCCGGAGAAATTATGCTACCACTGAGAAAGAATTTTTAGCAGTTGTATTTGCTTGTGATATGTTCAGACCTTATATCATTGACTCTAAAGTAACTGTTCACACTGATCATGCTGCAATTAAATATCTTATTGAAAAGAAAGATGCTAAACCTAGACTTATTAGATGGGTTCTTTTGCTAAAAGAATTTGATTTGCATATTATTGATAGAAAGGGAGCTGAGAACCCCGTTGCAGACAACTTGTCTAGGTTAGAAAACGTTCTTGATGACCCACTACCTATTTATGATAGCTTTCCTGATGAACAATTGGCTGTCATAAATGCTTCTCGCACTGCTCCATGGTATGCTGATTATGCTAATTACATTGTTGCTAAATTTATACCACCTAGTTTCACATACCAGCAAAAGAAAAGGTTCTTCGATGATTTAAGGCATTATTTTTTGGGATGAACCACACTTTTATAAAGAAGGAGTAGATGGTTTCATTAGACATTGTGTACCTGAGCATGAACAGGAACAGGTCCTAGGCAAGTGTCACTCTGAGGCATATGAAGGACATCACAAGGGAGATAGAACTGCACATAAGATATTGCAATCCGGTTTTTATTGGCCTACTCTCTTCAAAGATGTCTTGTGATGAATGTCAAAGAATTGGTAATATTAGTAGACGTAAAGAAATGCCTATGAACTATTCACTTGTTATTGAACTATTTGATGTTTGGGCCTTTGATTATATGGGACCTTTTCCTTCCTCTAATGGGTATACACATATTTTAGTTGCTGTTGTTACTAAGTGGGTAGAAGATATTTCAACTAGTAGTGCTGATCATAACACCTCTATTAAGATGCTTAAAGAAGTTACTTTTCTGAGGTTTGGAGTCCCTAGGTACTTAATGACTGATGGTGGTTCACATTTTATTCATGGTGCTTTTCGTAAAATTCTTGCTAAGTATGATGTTAATCATAGAATTGCATCTCCAGACCATCCACAGTCTAGTGGTCAAGTAGAATTGAGTAATAGAGAGATTAAATTAATTTTGCAAAAGACTTTTAATAGATCTAGAAAGAATTGGTCCAAGAAACTTGATGATGCATTATAGGCCTATAGAACTGCATATAAAAATCCTATGGGTATGTCTCCGTATAAAATGGTTTATGGAAAAGCATGTCACTTACCTCTCAAACTAGAACATAAGGCATATTGGGCCATTAAAGAGCTCAATTATGATTTCAAACTTGCCGGTGAGAAGAGACTATTTGACATCAGCTCACTTGATGAATGGAGAAACCAGGCCTATGAGAATGCCAAACTATTTAAAGGAAAAGTTAAAAGATGGCATGAAAAAAGGATACAAAAGCGTGAGTTTAATGTAGGTGATTATGTTTTGTTATACAACTCTCGTTTAATATTTTTTGCAGGAAAACATCTCCCTAAATGGGAAGGCCCTTAGGTGATCGAGGAGGTCTATAGTTCCGGTGCCATAAAAATCAACAACTTCGAAAGCAAAAATCCAAAGGTGGTGAACGGTCAAAGAATCAAACATTACATCTCACGTAATCCCATAAATGTTGAAACCAATGTTATTGACACCGTAACTCCGGAGGAGTACATAAGGGACACTTTCCAGAACGTCTCAGACCCCAAAAAGGGATAGGTATGTAGTACGGTAAGTAAACCAACTCCAAAACAGTTCTAATAGCAGTTTTTCTCCGTTTTGGAATATTTAAGAAAATAGGAAAATAAGAAGTACTCCGAGAAGGACACGAGGCACCCACGAGGGTGGAGGGCGCGCCCTACCCTCCTGGGCGCGCCCCCTGCCTCGTGGGCACCTCGTGTGCTCTCCGGACTCCGTTTTCGTGCACGATACTTCTTTTGGTCGGTAAAAATTCACTATATAATCTCCTGAAGGTTTTCACCACGACAAAATCCTCTGTTTTAGTTTTGAGTGGTTTTCTGCGCAGTTCTGAAAATATGTCATCTCAAGACTCTGATGGAGAGAGCTATGTCTCACGTCTCGTTGCTGACCCCATGACCTATGGGGACCTATCGCCTTATGGTCGAACTATGGATGACGAGGAGGATGCTCACTTGATGAGGATCGATGATTCAAGCTTAGAGGAGCAGGTCGTGCCCTACCTCAACCTGGGGATATGCATGTGAAATTCAAGAAATCAAAGTCTCCCTAAGAGAGCTAACCGTTCTAAAAATCGATCTATTCCTTCTCATTTTCCGCAGAAAAGCAAAGGGGACTTATGTGACAAGATCTTGAAGCTGGAGTTGGTAGTCGATGATTTAAAGGAGGAAATTGCTCTCCTCAACTAAAATATGAAAAAGTTGAAGGCACAATTGTCACCACCATCTTCATCACCACCTCCGAAGAAAGAGACATAAATACATGGGTATGGGCACTACCCTTGGCAACTGCCAAGCTTGCGGGAGGTGCCCCGGTATGGTATCACCATCACACTTCTATCTTTACTGTTTCTCTTAATTCGATCCTTTTGGTTATATCTTGATCTAGTAGAATAAAGTTTTAGTATGATCTAGCTTTGAGTCTTTGAGTTGATCCTTATCTATGTAATCGAGTTCGTGAGCTATATAATAAAGATTAGTTTTGAGTTGAGGGCTTTGCTATCTTGCTATGATCTTGAGGTAACAAAAGAAAAAGAAAGAATAAAAAGAAATAAATAGATCATATTGATCTTATGGAGATTAATGACTTCACATATAAAGAGTATGTTGAATAAAAGTTATTGAGAGTTGACAAACATAGTTTTGTTCATCGTTGCAATTAATAGGAAGTAATAAAGAAAGAGAGGTTTTCACATATAAATATTCTATCTTGGACATCTTTTATGATTGTCAGCACTCATTAAAATATGACATGCTAAAAAGTTGATGTTGGACAAGGAAGACAACGTAATGGGTTATATCTTCTTATATCCGAAATAGGTTATATTTTCATGGATAATCCAACATGTTGATCTTTCCTATCCCCCTCATGCTAGCCAAATTCTTTGCACCAAGTAGAGATACTACTTGTGCTTCCAAACATCCTTAAACCCAGTTTAACCATGAGAGTCCACCATATATCTACCTATGGATTGAGTAAGATCCTTCAAGTAAGTTGTCGTGGTTGCAAGCAATAAAGATTGATCTTTAAATATGTATGATCTATTAGTGTGGAGAAAATAAGCTTTATACGAGCTTGTGATATGGAAGAAATAAAAGCGACGGACTGCATAATAA
Source organism: Triticum timopheevii (assembly GCA_963921465.1). Taxonomy (NCBI): domain Eukaryota; kingdom Viridiplantae; phylum Streptophyta; class Magnoliopsida; order Poales; family Poaceae; genus Triticum; species Triticum timopheevii. The sequence continues at coordinate 6,491,228 of OY997274.1, read as the reverse complement.
AGTCCCTATCACAAGTGGCAATATAAAGTGACATTCTTTTGCATTAAGATTTTGTGCATCCGACCATAAAAGCACATGACAACCTCTGCTTTCCTCTGCGAAGGGCCTATCTTTTATTTTTGTCTTACACCTTATACAAGAGTCATGGTGATCTTCACTTTTCCTTTTTACCCTTTATCCTTTGGCAAGCACTGTGTGTTGGAAAGATCCTGATATATATATCCAATTGGATGTGGGTTTTCATAAAGCATTATTGTTGACATTACCCTTGAGGTAAAAGGTTGGGAGGCGAAACTATAAGCCCCTATCTTTCTCTGTGTCCGATTAAAACTTCATACCCATAAGTATTGCGTGAGTGTTAGCAATTGTGAAAGACTAAATGATAGTTGAGTACGTGGACTTGCTGAAAAGCTCTTATATTGACTCTTTCTGATGTTATGAGAAATTGCAACTGCCTCAATGACTGAGATCATAGTTTGTTAGTTTTCAATGAAGTTTCTGATTCATACTTTACATTGTGAATAGATTGTTACTTCAGCATAAGAAAATCATATGAATATATATATATATATATATATATATATATATATATATATATATATATATATATATATGTTGCTATTCTAAGAATGATCATTATGTCCTCATATTCGTATTTTATTTTATCGACACCTCTATCTCTAAACATGTGAACATATTTTTTGATATCGGCTTCCGCTTGAGGACAAGCGAGGTCTAAGCTTGGGGGAGTTGATACGTCCATTTTGCATCATGCTTTTATATCAATATTTATTGCATTATGGGTTGTTATTACACATTATGTCACAATACTTATGCCTTTTCTCTCTTATTTTACAAGGTTTACATGAAGAGGGAGAATGCCGGCAGCTGGAATTCTGGGCTGGAAAAGGAGCAAATATTAGAGACCTATTTTGCACAACTCCAAAAGTCTTGAAACTCCATGAAAGTCAATTTTGGAATATAATAAAAATATTGGGCGAAGAAAGAACCAGAGGGGGGCCACCCAATGTCCACGAGGGTGGAGGGAGCGCCCGACCCCCTAGGCGTGCCCCCTGCCTCATGGGCCACCTGGAAGCCCCCCGATGCCCATCTTCTGGTATAAGGTGTCTTTTGCCCTGGAAAAAATCATAAGAAAGCTTTCGGGACGAAGCGCCGCCGTCTCAAGGCAGAGCTTTGGCAGAACAAATCTACTGCTTTAGCGAAGCTGTTCTGCTGGGGAAACAACCCTCCGGGAGGGGGAAATTGTCACCATTGTCATCACCATCAATCCTCTCATCGGGAGGGGGTCAAGCTCCGTCAACATCTTCACCAGCACCATCTCCTCTCAAACCCTAGTTCATCTCTTGTATACGATCTTTGCCTCAAAACCTCAGATTGGTACCTGTGGGTTGCTAGTAGTGTTGATTACTCCTTGTAGTTGATGCTAGTTGGTTTATTCGGTGGAAGATCATATGTTTAGATCCTTTATGCATATTAATACCCCTCTGATTATGAACATGAATATGATTTGTGAGTAGTTACGTTTGTTCCTGAGGACATGGGAGAATTCTTGTTATAAGTAATCATGTGAATTTGGTATTCGTTCGATATTTTGATGAGATGTATGTTGTCTTTCCACTAGTGGTGTTATGTGAACGTCGACTACATGACACTTCACCATTATTTGGGCCTAGGGGAAGGCATTGGGAAGTCATAAGTAGATGATGGGTTGCTAGAGTGACAGAAGCTTAAACCCTAGTTTATGCGTTGCTTCATAAGGGGCTGATTTGGATCCATATGTTTCATGCTATGGTTAGGTTTACCTTAATTCTTCTTTCGTAGTTGCGGATGCTTGTCCAAGGAAGGGCAGTACCCAAGCACCGGTCCATTCACATATCAAATTATCAAAGTAATGAACGTGAATCATATGAACATGATGAAAACTAGCTTGACGATAATTCTTATGTGTCCTCGGGAGTGCTTTCCTTTATATAAGAATTTGTCCAGGCTTGTCCTTTGCTACAAAAAGGATTGGGCCACCTTGCTGCACCTTGTTTACTTTTGTTACTTGTTACCTGTTACAAATTACCTCATCACAAAACTATCCATTACCATAATTTCAGTGCTTGCAGAGAATACCTTACTGAAAACCGCTTCTCATTTCCTTCTGCTCCTCATTGGGTTCGACACTCTTACTTATCAAAAGGACTATGGTAGATCCCCTATACTTCTGGGTCATCAAGGGTGGAAAGGGGAAAAATTGTGTTTTTTGTGGAAAAGATGAATCTGCTGATCACTTTTTTTTCGCTTGCTCAGCGGCTTCTCTAATCTGGAGCCTGATCAAATGTTCCTTTGATTTGAGGCGAATTCCTCTGTCAATGCAAGAGTGCCTTGGATCTTGGTTAAAATATTTTGGGAAAGAAGATAAAAAACTTGTACTGGCGGGGATTTCTGCTATTTGTTGGGCCTTATGAAAAGCTAGAAACGGGGTTATATTTGAGAACAAAAAAATCTCTGATCTTATGACTATAATCAAAGCAATGACACATTGGATGGTGGATTGGTCTATTTTGCAGATAAGGGAGCAGCAGAAAAAGGTGCTGGAGTTGGGGGCAAGACTGCTAGAACGGGTAGCAAGTGAAGTCTATGCGGCCTCTCAAGGGTGGAGAATAAACGTGTTGCGCCTGGAATGAAGGAGAGCTCTCCCCTGGAGGACGACTGGATCGCGTTGCTTCTCGTTTCTTTGCTTGTTTTACCTCTCTCTCTTTTGCGTAGCTTGGTTCCAATTTCTGGATGAATGTAATAACTTGGTTGAACTGAATGGTTAGCTCTGCAAAACTGGTCGTTGGGGTGAGGGGGTGGTTTCAGCCTCTGCTGATGTTGCTCACCCCCCCCCCCCTGCCTGCCTTTTGGTTCGTCTTCAGTTAGTGTCCCGTAGTTCGAGAACTTGGTGGTTTTCATTAATGAAAATCGGAAGGGGTGCGAGCCCTTCTTTTATTCAAAAAAAAGAAGGTAACCTACGTTGATGCAAAGGAACGAGCCAGATGTGACCTATTTGACTCAGTCAACAACGTCAAGGAAGAATATTTATTTCTATTCTGGCCAGTTCCACGTACACAGAAGGTTTCTCAACTTGGCAAGACTTCGAGGCTGCTACGAGATTTTATGTCATTGAAGAACACGGGCTGGGGTCCTCCTTCAATATTCTTCGGTCTGTTAGCTAGAAACTCCAATCTAAGATTTAAAAGGATTGGAGTCTTTTATTTTAGTACTAGTTTATTTTCTTTTCAAAGCCGTGTGCGTGCAAGAGGGGTTAGGCTAGGGTCAAGTCGTTATTTAAAGCCATGGTGCGTGGATGTAAAAGTCAGGTTATTTGTTATGAAACAGACATGATGTGTTTTTCAGGGTAGACACCCGTATCAAGTTTTGGACAGATCTTTAGAAAACCTCGGTGTTGCGATTTCTCTTCGTGGAAATTGTTTTGCACGTGAGTACCTTCGTCAAGATTGGTTTTCTCGTGCTGGGCCTCAAGGTTCGAACCCTCTACTTTGTGTACATTACGTGCACGGGCGAGAGGTTGCTACTGCTGGTGGTGGAGTGTCGTGAAAGATCGGGCCACAACAACAGATTGGATCTTGTCATCGAGATTTGGTCTCTATCAATCTCTGACACTCTTAAATCTAGCATCACCTGTAATAATTTTTACATTAAATTAATTTGATTCCTTATCAAAAAAAACATAAATAATACGCTAACAATTTTCACTTTTGGTCCCAATCAAAAGCGACGTCGACAACCTCTCCAACATCTTGCGTCTATTTGGGAACGTCACTGGTCTGTGCACAAACTTCCTGAAGAGTTCGGTCGTCCCAATCCGATATGGGAACAACAACCTTCCGCATGTCACCCAAAGCTTACTTGCTATGGCTGCTTCCTTCCCCATGAAATACTTGGGCCTGCCCTTATCTGTTTGGCAACTCAAAACAGTGGACTTCCAGTTCCTCTTGGACAAGGCGGCGGCAAAGCTAGGCGTCTGGGACGGCCAAAATATTACCGTCATTGGGAGGGCGCCCTTGGTCAAGTCCGTGCTCTCCTCCTTGACGGTCTACTTCATCACCCCACTCATTGTGCCGACGGGCACTCTACCGCAGCTCACAAAGCTTCAGAGGGCCTTCCTTTGGGCAGGATCGGATAAGACAACCGGTGCCAAATGCAAGGTGAACTGGGATATCATGTGTAGGCCTTCCGAGTTTGGGGGCCTTGGCGTACTCAACACGGAAAAATTTGCGAGGGCACTAAGGCTGTGTTGGCTTTGGTTTGAGTGGAAGGAGCCGTCCAAGATGTGGGTCGGTTTGGGGAACCCGTGCGACGACATGGACTATGATCTTTTTTACGCCTTCTCCACCATCACTATTGGCAATGGTGCCCGCACACCTTTTTGGGACGCTCCTTGGGTGCATGGGAGAAAGCCCAAAGACATTGCTCCGCTCATTTATGGTGCCGCCACAAGGAAGAATTGGAAAATCAGAGAGGCTCTATTGGACAATGCGTGGATATCCAAAATAAAGCTGTCACACAATTTCTCGATTCAGCATTTCAGCCAATTCCTCCTGCTCTGGTCTAGCATTCAGGGCTTCCAACTACAACACGACGCAAAGGATGAGATTGTGTGGAAGCATACTGATAGTGGACTCTACACCGCGGCTTCTGCATACAAGGTGCAATTTCATGGCATGATCCGTTTGCCTCTGGAGCATGTTATTTGGAAAGTTTGGGCCCCTCCCAAAGTGAAGTTCTTCGCTTGGTTGACCGCCCAAAACAGAGTGTGGACCGCTGACCGATTGGCCAAACGTGGATGGCCAAACTGTGGCCTTTGCCCCCTCTGTAGGCGTGAGCAGGAAACAGTGGATCACCTTCTCTTCCGATGTCGGTTCACCATCCGGGTATGGAATATGATCAAGGGGTGGCTGCAGATTGAAAGCATTGATACCGCAAGCTGGCAGCACTTTGAATCCGCCAAGGAGTGGTGGATCGCGCTCTCCGACTACTCCGTCCCCAACAGGAAGGCGGTGGTCTCCCTCACATTGCTCACCTCTTGGGCCATCTGGAACGAACGTAATGCGAGGGTGTTCCGCCACAAAAGTGCCCCGCCATTTGTTATTCTAGCCCTCATCAAAGAGGAGGCGGCACTTTGGGTCGCCGCCGGTGCTAAGAAGTTGAGTTCAATCATGCCGGGAGAGTAGTCCCTTTGTAAGGCGGTGTTGTAATCCCTCAAACTCTTTCTTCTCTCTTAATTAATATATGAGGCAAATCTTTTGCCTCCTTTCATAAAAAAAAGGTAGAGTAGTTTCCTTGACTTCGACTAGTTCCCTGGAGTCCATGTAGACTACGCCACCCAGTACCGTAGTCTCCATGTCAGGTTTCGGTGTACTTCTCCACATGTGGATCCGTATAGACCTTCTGATGGGCCCACGGATGTATGCCCGACACTCATCCCCCCTCCGGTCGCCCCTCACCTCGTGCCTGGGGCGAGGAGCGCCGGTGGGGCGAGGTGTGGCGGCGGCGGCGGCTTGGTGGCGCGGCTCGGGCGGGCAATGGGTGCCGACGGCGGCGACTTGGTGGCTCGGGCGGGCGAAGGTTGGTAGCAGCGACTTGGTTTATTGCTTTTGTCTAAGGTTTGTTGCGTTCGTGCTGTTGTGCCTGTAGCGGCGGTAGTGGGAGCCAAGAGGCAGGAGCGGCGGTGGGAGCTAAGAGGCAGGATCCCCCTCTAGTACCGCATTGCCAGTACCGGTTGGGCAACCAGTACTAGAGGGGGTTACGGACCGGTACTAGAGGCAATTTCTCTAGTAGTGTAATTTTAAAAAGATTTCTTATAATTATTTAAAACTTAGAAAATAGTAAATCACTTCCAAAAGAATTAAACTCCTGCACAACAATACATATCTAATGCATATTAAAAATATATTACAATATGTAGATAAAATTGTTGACTAGGTAAGTACTTTTAGTCCTTCCCATCGATGTAAATTGAAAAAAAGCATTTGTGTTGACCGGCGATATAAGCGCCCACGAGCACAAATGGAGGTTGTTGAACACCATAAGATATTCCCATGCATAAAGGATTCTGAGCTGTTTTACCATAAAAAATTCAATATAAATGCTAGCGGGTGGTGTAACCATCCGTGAGCACGTACAGATCCATCTGTGTTGGCGGATGACATCATCGCCCGCAACCGCAAGCATAAACCAAATGCAAGTAGACCAGTTCAAAAATTATTGAAACTTGTACACAAACATTCATACAAACGGCAGTGAGCGCTGCATGATACATTTATTCATGACCCATCACACTATAAGTAGCATGCACCCATTAATTCATCAATACTGAGTGCAGCTACACTTTTATTCAGTTACAATATAAATGTTTGTCTGTGCGCGCGCGTGTGGATAGATAGATAGATAGATAGATAGATGAGACCAAGACACACAACATGCAGGTGCAGGGTAGCTCTTACTGCACGGCGTAGGTAGGCTTGAGCCTTTTGGGCCTTGGCTTGACGACGGTGGTAATCTCGGTGATGCTCATCAGCAACATCGGCGGCGCAGTAGCCTCCCTTCGGCGCCTCTCTGCAACCAGCTGCTCAGCGAGCTTGGTGAGCGCCTCCTTATTGGTTCCCGCGCCCTTCACCGGCCGGTACTCCCTCGTCTCGCAGTCCGTCCGGTAGACCTGCCTGTCCAGGAGGTTCTCCCCGGTCTCGATGAGCTTCTCCATGCTGCTGGTGTCGTCCATGGCTCCAAGAGAAGGGTCCAGGTGATCCTCCTGGATGCGCAAGTAGTGGTCCTCGTAGCCCTGGGACTTGAAGAGCAGGGCGGCGTTGTAGTCGACGAGGGAGCCGGTGGCGTACATGAGCGTGTCGACCAGCGGCTGGGTTTTGTTGCGGACGTTGTACATCCACGGGAGGACACCCCACCAGTTGCACTCGTCGGCCGTGTAGGAGTGGTTCACCACGCCGGTGCCGACGGAGAGGATGCGCAGCTTGCTGCAGTCCATGGCCGATAACCCCTCCACCGGCAGGTGCTCGCCCCTGTCGATCATCCTCCAAACCTCGTTCATCGCCACCGTGGTCTGCGTCGTCGTCGTGGGTAGTTTGCATTGTTTCAGTCAATACATAGAACGTTCGGTTCAAGTGATCAATCGAATTACATAGATAGAATAACATTCAGTTCAAGTGAATTATAATCACATATACCGTACCGGATTGTTCGCGAAGACGCCGGCGTCAATTAGGTTAAACTCCTCGAATTCGAAATTTAGTGGACAGAAGTTTATAATGTTGAACTTGTGGGCAGGGAAGAATGTTGGCGCGGCAGTTGCGGCGATGCAAATGTCCGAGAGGTAGGGGTTCATCACGCGATCCTGTCGCGCCTGTCGTCCGTGATCAATGGTTCAGCAGCTCGATCAGTACATCCGATGACGATCAGTTCATTCAGAAGCAGCGCAGTAAGTAGCTAGCTAGGGTACCTTAGAGGTGGAGAAGACCACAGGCTGATTGCGCTTGATGTCGAACGTTGGCACGACGACGTTGGTGACGGTTTCCTTAAGCTCGCGGTCGCCGAGTTTCCCTCTGACCACCTTGCGGAGCCCCTCGCCGTCGTACTTGGGGCGGAGCAGCGCGTACCTGACGAAATCTGGGTTCAGCAGCGTCCTGCGCAGGCCCTCCGCGAACTCCTTGATGCCCTCCTGGAACGGCGTCTGAGTCCAGCACCAGACCCTGCGCACGGCACATCGCCTGCAGGATGGCTCCAGCATGTTCCTGGATGTAGTCCTCCATATTCGCCGGCGGCGCCTCGTTGCTGTTGCTCCCTGCATCGTCAGGGTCATGGGGTGCTGCGGCTAGCTGCTGCATGCCGCCACCGTTGGCGTGGATCAGCGCGTCGAGGATGGGGCGGAGCAAGGGCTCGATGGCCAACCCGAGTGCGAGCATGTCATGCAAGGACCGCAGGGTCTCGTTGTCGCCATCATAGTACTTGATGTAGAGGAGCACGGCCTCCAGCACCACCTGAGCCCATGTCCTGCATGCACGTACGTATAAGGTCTAGGGTTTACCTTATCACACCGATCGACATGTGTACGTGTGTATCTAAGTCGAGATGCATGTGCTTACGCATTGTGCTCGTTTCTGAAGATTCTGGCACCCTCTTCGAGGTAGAGGTCGATGATCTCCTTGGCCGTGCAGAGTGGGCGGTTGTCCTTGTCGGGGGCGGCCAGCATGGTGGTGACGAGGGCGCCTGTGCTGGTGCCGACGATGTAGTCGAAGTAGTCGGCGAGCCTCGCCGTCGATGACCCCTCAATCCTCTGGAGCTCGGCTTCGAGGTACTCCAGGATCTTGGCCGGGATGAGGCCGCGGATGCCACCACCGTCGATGCAGAGGATCCTCAGCTCCCCATCTTGCTTCGTTGCTGCAGCAGCAGGCGCCATTTGGATCGATCGCTCAAACTGTGCTAGCTGTGTTCCTTGTGTGTTGCTGCTAGCTAGCTCTGCAAGTGTGGATGTGCTTGTTGCATTTGGTAGCTGCGGTCTCGAGCCTTTATGTAGCCTCGCGGCGGGGTGGTCGAGGCATGCAAACCTCGTTCTTGGCCGTGTAGACGTTGATGGGAACGAAGATAGGTGCATGTGAACTAGCCTAACTCCATCCAGCACGCGGTGCGAACAGCCGCGGCAGCATGCATGCAGTGTGAACGGCCGCGGCTACTGCATGCATATAATAGCCTACAGAGTCCAACCTAATCTGATGGTAACACCTTGTTCCCAAGCCAATTAGTTGATGATGGGACGCCGCGGGGGGGGGGGGGGGGGGGGGGGCACTGACTACAATTCAGTTTAGCCAGTACGTGGATATGTTTTGATGTTGTATGAACATTTTCAATGTAGCTTAGTTTATTCATATGTACTCCCTCGGTTCCTAAATATATGTCTTTTTAGAGATTTCAACAAAGAACTACGTACGGAGCAAAATGAGTGAATCTACACTCTAAAATATGTCTATATACATCCGTATGTTGTAGTCCATTTGAAACCTCTAAAAAGACTTATATTTAGGAACGGAGGGAGTATATTATTGATAACACATGATTATAGTTTACATAGATTTTACAAAATTTAAAAAATGCAAAAAGTTAAAATGTCGAAAATGGTTGCGCTGACCGCAATTCAGTTTAGTCACACGATCGCATTGTGTTATATTCATAAAGTGTAAATTACACAAAATAAGTTGCCTTGTCAGTTGTGGTGGAATACCCGGGCACTTATTTACCCTGATGAGGCTCCTAGTTTGAATGACCGTTCATGCACTCATTTTTGGGATTAAAATTGTTCAGTCGAAATATATAAAGGATATGTGTCCTTAGGTGACAATAAGTTTGCCTAGGTGTTCTGGCTAGAACTTGCTAACGCAACCACCAGGTCGCCGGTTCAAACCTCTGGCGGACCATTTAAGTCAGAGCTGCAGGCGTATATAACACTGTACACGCACCGTCAAGCCAAGTTTTTGAATCACTTATATGTACATCACAAGTTCTAGCACTAAAGCGATTATTCATGTCAAGTTTTAGCACCAGTGATATAATTGACTCAACCTAATTTGATGGTAACACCTTGGTCCCAAGCCAATTAGTTGATGGGACGTGGGGGGGGGGGGGGGGGGGGGCGGCTAGCTGGGCGTTTCCACATGACAAACATGCACACCTATTCATATCTCAGCTTCTATGTCCAACTTGGACGCCATGTCCGTCAACCCGTGATAAAGTAACGATGAGAGATGGGCAACTGATGTATATATCTCATGGTTCCAAGGCTAACACGTACAATGCCTTGTAGTCTTCTGACTACGGGTAGAAACGACGGAGATGTTCGATGTTGCATGAGTTCTCGACGTTTCACCAGAGAGGTGTTGTGGCCTGTACGATCCTAGGCCTGTGACCTTGGATATGATGTATGGCGCTTCCCATGGCACACTTGAGCTTGTGCAACCCCTTGGTATCATGAATATGCTTTGTTGGGATTCCTCACTGGATCGATCACATCAAATTAGAAGAACACACGCAAGCGGAAAGACTTTGCCAAGGACATGTATCGTGCCCGTCTATTTTTCTGTTTATTTCTCTTACAAAACTCACGTCCATGATGGTGCTTATATACACGCACGGCCCGGACGATTGACTAAACCGACTCGAACTATAACTCATGTATCCTTGCCGACTTAAGACACGACCGATCCTAGCTGAACTAGGAAACTCATCTTAAGTAGACACGTACAAACCTCTCACTAGGAAACTAACAACTCATATCCGACTATACTAGGGCACGTTGATTGGACCAAATACTAATCCACTAACTAGGCAAGGTTATGCTAACAATCTCTCTCTAATCTTGACTCTTGTACTCTCCCTAACCCTTATGTCCGTACACTAAGTATGACCACGCAGGAAACATGCAGTGCACCTCCTTTGCTCTGCTATGCTTTGCCACCGACATTGCTTGGCCCCTGCCTTGCACTTGGTTCGCACCTTTGTGCCAGCGCCATTGCTAGGCCTCCTCGCACTCGTTTGCACCATACTTATATGTACTCGCTTGCAGTAGCCTTCTACTGGTCGCAGACCTCCTTGCTTTCCGGTACCTTCACCTAGCACCGTCCGCCTTCGGCATCGCACCGAATCCACACTGGCCGCAGCCAGGTCGCTTCACGAGGACATGGACATAACTCACGGAACACCGTGCACTCCTTCGACACTTGACTTGACGCCAACCACACGTGCAAACATGCACACACTTTGACACATCTAACACTACGGTTGACGATCTCGATGACACTCCCGGCACCGCACCTCGGCACCACCGCTCCATCAACGACAGTCCACTTCCACCGCCTTGACGACGACAGCTTCCCGCCGTCTCCTCCGTGCCGCTCCATAGAACGATGATCGCCCTCCCCGTGGCACTAGTACGGGTCGCCTCCCCGAGGCAAGCGTGGCTACAAATCCTTGACCTCGCTCTGATACCAATTCTTGGATTCTCCACAGGATCGATCACATCAAATTAGAAGAACACACACAAGCGGAAAAACTTTGCCAAGGGCACGTATCGATTTTCAGTTTATTTGTCTTTTCAACTCACGGTACAAGATTATGTTACGAAACTCACATCCATGATGGTGCTTATATACACGCACGGCCGGACGATTGATTAAACCGATTGAACTAGAAATCACGTATCCTTGCCGACTTATGACACGACCAATCCAAGCTGAACTAGGAAACTCATCTTAAGTAGACACGTACAAACCTCTCACTAGGAAACTACTATACTAGGACACATTGATTGGACCAAATACTAATCCACTAACTAGGCAAGATTATGCTAACATGCTTGAGGACCATATCGCATATGCTGAAAGAACGTTCTTTGAAGTTGCGATCATGATAGCGGCGAAGTCCTTCAAGGTACCTTACCGACTAGACGAGTGTTGCACAGTATGATTCTTCTATGCTATCTATATCGAGACGCCTTGTTTCCACTACTGCCCCTTCGTCATATTGCTCGACTGTTGGGGATTTCCACATGACGTTAGCAAGGAGAATAGCTTCTGATCCATAGACCTGGAAGTAGGGCGACTGCCCTGTATGCTTGCACAGTTGAGTATGTAGCCCCAAGAGAACGTTGGGTAGTTCCTTGAGACACTTGCTCCCTTTGGTGTTGCCAATGTCGTGTAGCCTTTTCTTTAGAGCTTCCAATAACATCCCGTTGGCACGCTCAACCTGGTCGTTGGCCCTCCGATGAGCAACAGAGACGTAACGGACATCGATGCCGCTAGTGTCACAGTACTCCCAGAACTCGTGATTGTTGAAATTGGAACCCAGGTCTGTGATGATTCGATTTGGGAATCAATAGCGGTGGACGATTTCGTCGAGGAAGTCGATTACTCTATCTACGTTGGGGTCGGTTACTGGCTTCACCTCAATCCACTTAGTGAATTTGTCTTTGGCTACCAGTACTCGATTGAATCCTCCGAGTGCCATAGGAAGGGGACCAATCATGTCGAACCCCCAGTATGCAAAAGGCCATGTTGGAGGTATGGTGATAAGCTTGTAGGTAGGGACATGCTGTTGTTTGGCGAAGAATTGAGATCCCTGGCATCGGTGGACTAGTTCTTCAGCATCTGCTAAGGCGGTGGGCTAATAGAATGCTACTCTGAAAGCCTTGCCCATGATTGTACATGACGATGCGTGATTGCCGCAAATTCCTTTATGTATCTCCTCCAATATGTCCTTGTCGTCTTCTCATGTGACGCACTTCATGAGTACTCCTGAAGATGCGCCTCTTCTGTAGAGCTTTTCTCCGACTAGAACGTAGTTTTTACTATGTCGTAGTATCTGCTCGGCTTGTGTCTTGTCCAACGGTAGCTTTTGCTCACTTATGTAGTCGATGAACGGGGTTCTCCAGTCGACGTCAATCATCATTACCTCCTGATCTTGTACCTCAGGACCGTGATTGGTGGTTGTAGAGGGTGCCGGCTCCGTTATGGATGGCTTGCGAAGTTCATGGACGAAGACTCCTGCTGGAACTTGGGCACGAGTTGAACCCATTTTGGACAGGACATTCGTGGCAACGTTATTGTCACGGACTACATGGTGAAACTCCAGGCCCGAAAAATTGTTTTCGACCTTGCATACTTCTCTGCAGTATGCGCCCATATTCTCCTTGTTGCGATCCCACTTGTCAATGACTTGATTGCTCACTACTAGTGAGTCGCCATAGACGTGCAACCTTTTGATTCCCAGCAATACCCCCAGGCGTAGACCGTGCAGTAATGCCTCATACTCGGCTTCATTATTGGATGCCTCCTAGAATATCTGTAGAACATATTTTAGTTGCTCACCTTTCGGAGATATCAAGAGTACCCCAGCGCCGGCGCCTTCAAGTTTGAGTGATCTATCGAAGTACATGACCCAATGCTCTGGGCGCTCTGCTGGCGTTGGTAGTTGATTTTCCCACCACTCCACCATGAAGTCGACTAGAGCTTGGGATCTGATTGCGGTTCTTGGCTTGAATTCCTGGGATAGCGCTCCGAGTTCCACTGCCCATTTTGAAATCCTGCATGTAGCATCCCGATTGTGGAGAATCTCACCTAGGGGGAAGTCACTGACAACAGAAATCTTGTGCTCCTGGAAGTAGAGCCGCATCTTCCGCGAGGTGAGTAGTATGGCATATAGCAATTCATGGACCAGTGGGTACCGGGTCTTGGAATCTGAGAGTACTTTGCTGATGAAATAAACTTGTCGCTGCACTTTGTATACATGGTCGGGTTCGGATCTCTCGACTACTATTGCCGTGTTTACGTCATGAGTAGTTGCGGCGATGTATAGCAGCAAGTCTTAATTAAGAGTACGTGCTGTGAGAGCCGGTGGCTTTGACAAGAAATCCTTCAATTGCAGTAGGGCTTTGTCTACCTCCTCGCTCCACTAAAACTTGTCTTGCCGCTTGAGTAGTTTGAAGAAGGGAAGGCCTTGTTCTCCAAGCCTTGATATAAATCTATTTAGGGCCGCCATGCACCAGGTCAACTCCTGGAGGTCCTTGATGCCAGACAGAGCCTGCATGTCGATGATGGAGGATATTTTCTCGGGGTTTGCTTCAATGCCTCTATGGCTAATGATGAACTCGAGTAGTTTTCCAGATGGCGCGCCAAAAAGATGACGTTGACAGTATTGGATGGGGTCTGGAACTTGCCCTCACCATCTTCACCTTCGTCTACCTTGGCTTTTCCCTTATCATTGGTACTCGAGGGTTCTGGCAGCTCTTTTATCACTCTGCGCAGGCTGTAGCAGTCTATTGCAACATGTTTGTGATAAGGCTGCCACGGGCATTGTTTCTTCAAAAGCTTGCTAAAAGCGATCCTATCATCATGTCTACTGGAACGTTTATTGGTTGAATGAGACATCGCCGTATATTGTCTGGCTTGTGCTTGCAGTTCTGACCACCCGAGTAGTTATTTCGGTGTTCGTTGTTGTGGTTCTTGTCGCAGTCCTTGCCGTTGCCTTGATTGTTGTTGTGCTGGCCTCGGTTGCGATTCAACTTGAACCTTTCAAGCTCTTTGTCTTCTTCATCTGCCCGGGGTTGTGCCATTGTCTTGACCTGGGGACATCACCTGCTGAAGTTTGGAAACACAGGGCGATCGTATAGACTGTTCTGAAAACAGTCAACCATGTCTTCTTCCGAAATGTATACGATGGTGGCCTTCTTGTCGAAGAAATGACGGAGTTAGTTGCGCAGGGTCTTGTCCCACCACTGCTTGACTTGTGCCAAGTCGATTCTGTTGCCTAGACGCTGCATTGCTCTGACGTAGTTATTGGTGAACGCCTTCTTCAGGTCTTGCCACGAGTCGATCAAATTTTGCTTCAAAGGCTCGAGCCAAGTGAGTGGCGCAGTTTCCATGCGTATGGGGAAGTAGATGACCTTTCTATCGTCGGTGCCCCCTGCAGCTTTAACTGACAGTGAGTAGCATTGCCGCCGTTGGACTAGGTCTTGCTTGCCATCATATTTGAAGATACCCAGAGGTTTGAATTTCTCGGGTAAGATAGTCTTTCTGACCCGACTTCTAAAGGCGGGGAAGCTATATCGTTGTCGTCACCCTTGTAGTCGACTTCGTGATAGCGCTCACGACGCCGTATGTTAATGATGTTGTGAGCGTCGCAGTTGGTGTTTATCTTGTGTCAAAGATCCTCAGCGTTACGTGCAGGTTCAGGATCAGCTCTTTGGTGGCGTTGGCCTCCCACAAAAGTTGTCCGACTATCCTTAGGTGCATCTCTGTTCTGTCTTGGGCCTTCGATTGCACCCTGGTTTTGTCTAGTGTCTTTGTGTAGTCGAGTTGAAGGTCCTTCGTGGTCTCTGTGGCTACTGTCATGCTGACTTCGCCCCGACGGGGTGTGAGATACTGACGAAATCGGGTTCTGCCTGTCCAGTAGTTCGTAGGCATGTTCCGCTAACTGTGACAATATTGTAGTGTACTTGTTTGATGGCATGACGCGAGTGATGAGGTCAATGGAAGCAACGGTGGCGAGGGGTGTTCGATGCTACCGTGTTTGCACTGCCTCAAAAACTTTGTTTAGGTTCATGATTGGGAGTTGTTCCGCCAGTTGTCGGCGACGTTCTGCTCTTGATGCATTTCTTGCTCGTTGCCGAGTCTTTTGGCCTTCAGTTTCTTCCATGTCGACATTGGCGGAGAGTTTGTCATGCAAGACATCGTCTGGAAGACGTTCCTGGCAAGGATTCCTCTCCGGTTGCCTGCTATTATAAGAGCAAAGAGTTCTTTCTTCTGAGAGTAGCTACCCGAGATTGAGGTGATGAGTTCTGTGGAGCCATCGTCTTCACGGATGGGAGACAAGGGTGTTCCCTCCTGGCACGAGAGAACCTCGAGGTGGACGATGAGGCGTGATTCGTTGTCCTGGGTGAGAAAAGATGGCTTCATGCCTAGCCAGTAGACAAATCTGATTTGAGGGGTTGAAGTGATCACCATGCATCAGAAAGTTCACACAAGACATGGTCGATATATACTTATCGCCATAAGGACATATAAATGGCCGATGCAGTGTTGACATCATCCTTAGAACAAATATTGTACAAGTTATTTTTCGGCACGCTAGCTTTGCCGAAAAATAGGGGGCATGTGTTGACGCTCAAAAGTGGCACGTTTATAAAGAGTGGCTTAAAGCTATGCCAAGAGTAATTCAAACTTACTATTGAAAGTCACTATGAGATGGCTCTCTTTGAGAAGATCAAGATGAATATGAAGATGGTCTAAAACGGAGTTCGGATGCAAAAGTTATGACAACTTCAGAGATGCTCATGTTGACACCAGATTAAAGAATGGCTTGAATCCCAATTAAGATGTCCTCATATGGAAAAATGAGCAACACTAATTGTCTTCATCTCGTCGAAATGATCGATTTTGATATAAAAATCATCTTAATCCGAGGTCATATGCAAAAGTTACAGCCAGTACAAGACACTGCTAAACTGGATGGCCGGACACTCCGGGGAAAACCATCCGGGTTTTGATTTTCTCTGTCGATGGCCGGACACTCCGGATATGTTCCTCCGAGTTTTGAATTTCGCTGCTGCAGACTTCGAAAGCAGCCGAAAACCCCCTCAAGATGGCCTCAGATAAAAAAACGTTCAACATCAAAGTTGTTCGTCTCGTCGAAACGGTCAAGATTGTTTTTGGTCTCGTGTCCATCCGAAGTCGTTTACTCCGCCAAACATGGCTCGCAAGGTGCAGCCAGATTTTACCGAACAGTTTTGGAAAGTTCGGACCAAACAAATCCGAATTGGACTAGGGTTTTGGACGTGAATGGAAGCCTTTTCCTTGCACGCGAAGTCCAGCCGCCTCTTATATACTTAAGGGGTGACAGCCGATTGGACAACACACAATCGATCAAATCATATACCACTTTTAATCTTTTATCTTTTCTCCTTAACCCTAGTTCTTCTTCATCGTTCTTCGTCTGTTCTTCTTGTTGCAGGGCGGCGAACCTCGAGGCCCTAGGGGCGGTCAGGCCGACCTAGGACATCCCATAGCCGCCGCACGCCCTGACGGGGTCCCTCCCGGGCGTGTGGGGTTTCGGGTCTTCAAAAACACCTGTCGGATTGCTTGCGTACCGCGCTTCCGACGGGTCTGCTTCGACGTGAGCTGCGGTGCATCACCCCCGGCGTCGAGGGTACACGGTGACGTGTTCGTGTGTGAACAGTCAGTCTATGTCGCATCTAGATCATGTTTGTTTGTCCTGTTCTAAATTTTGTTTGTCCTGTCTGTTTGTCCTGTTCATTTGATTTTATTTTGTCAAAGCCCAAAACTAAAAACTACCTGGTCGTGCGTCCGGCTTGATGACCGGCCTATACGCAAATCTAGTCACTAGCTACCCTCATTAAAATATCTGGTTGCTAGCTGCCCGTACAAAGAACCTGATCGCTAGCTTTTTCTGGAAAACAAAATGATCGCTAGTGCTAAATTGACTTGTTAGCTTTTGCCTCTGATCATTATACATTTACAAGGACATCTCCCATAGCTAGCTTCTAGGCTACCAACGATTTATTTTATTTTTAGCCTTCTGGTTTTTGCGTTTTTCACTGTTATATTTTATAATTAATTTTCAGAAAGTACAAAATTTCATCAACACATATTTCAAAAACATGTTCACGAATTTACATAAGTTTTTTCAAATTATAAAAAAGTTAATGAATGCCAAAAATGTTCTAATATATGGTGAATAATACTTTAATATATGATGATCATTTTCTGAATACACACTAATTTTTTTTCAATTCACACTGAACATTGTTTTTTATATACAAACTTTTTTATATAGGATGAACTAAAAGTGAACTTTTTTATATACATTGAACTAAAAGCGAACAGGAAAAAACAAAAATACATAAATAAGAAGAGAACAAAAAATAAACACATTTTGATCCACTTCTAAAAAAATTGATCAACATGAATTTTTTTAGAAAAATGAACTAATTTACAAATTTTGAAACATGTATTGAAACTTGTGAATTTATGAACTAACAAAAAAAAATACTAGAATATGAAAAAATGAGATCAACTATTGAGAAATAGAAAAATAAAAAGGAGATGAAAAACAATGAAGAAATATGATAAATAAAAAAGCAGAAATAACATGAAGAAAATGAAACAAAACAAAAAAGGTATCCTAGCTACTTGGGCCGGCTCATCTGCAGTTTGTTCGCTGACTAGGGTGGACTGGAAACTAGGAAAAAAATGTTAGACCCCCAATGGCAAGTCGAGGGTGGACTCTCAATTTGGAATAAAAAAGGTCGGGCCCCAGTTGCGAGTCGAGTTTGGACTTGCAACTGGGGTCAAGGATGGACTTGCAGCTGGGACCAGAAAAGGTCGAGCCCAGTTGCGAGTCGACGGTGGACTTGCAACTGGGGAGAAAGGTAGGCCCCAGTTGCGAATTGAGGGTGGACTCGCAATTGGGACTAAAATATGTCGGGCACCAGTTGCGAGTCGAGGTTTAACTTGCAACTCGGACAAAAAGGTTGAACTCTAGTTGTGAGTCAACAGTGAACACGCAACTCGGACAAAAAATGTTGGGCCCCAGTTGCGAGTCAAGGATGAACTTGCAACTTGGACAAAAATGGTTGGACCCTAGTTGCAAGTAGAGGGTGGACTTTCAACTCAGAAAAAAAAAAGATTGGGCCCCAGTTGCGAGTCGAGGACGAACTTGCAACTCGGACAAAAAAGGTTGGACCCTAGTTGCGAGTCGAGGGTAAACTTGCAACTCGGACAAAAAAGGATGGGCCCCAGTTGCGAGTCGAGGACGTACTTGCAATTCGGACAAAAAATTTGTGCCCTAGTTAGGAGTCGAGGGTGGACTTGCAATTCAGACAAAAAATGTTGAGCCCCAGTTGCGAGTCGAGGATGGACTTGCAACTTGAAAAAATAGTCTAGCCCCATTTGCGTCGAGAGTGGACCTGCAACTAGGACAAAAGTGGTTTGGCCACAGTTAGACTTTCAACTGGAAAGAAAAGGCTGGACCCCAATTGTGGGTTGAGGGTGAACTTGCAATTAGGACAAAAAATATTGAGACCCAGTTGCGAGTTAAGAGTGCAATTGCAACCAGAAAAAAAAGGTCAGGCCCAGCTACGACTCAAGGTTGGATTGCAACTGGGACAAAAAAGGGCCATGTCCGAGTTATACAAGTCAAGGAGGTTATTGCAACTGGGACAAAAAGGGTCGGTCCCTAACTGTGAGTCGAGGGTGGACTTGCAAATAGAAAAAAAAAAGTTGGGCCCCAATTGCGAGTTGGCGACGGACCTGCAACTAAGACAAAAAAAGTTCGGGTCCCAAAGTCGAGAGTGGACTTGCAATTGGGAGGAAAAAACGTCGGGCCCGAGTTGCGAGTCAAGAACGGACTTGCAGCTGGGACAAAAAAAGACCGGGTCCCAGTTGCGAGTCGAGGGTGAACTTGCAACTAGAAAAAAAATGTCAGGCCCTACCGTGGACTAGCAAAGGGGACAAAAAAGAACGGGTCCCAGTTGCGAGTCGAGAGTGAATTTGCAACTAGGACAAAAAACGGCCAGACCCTAGTTATAAATTGAGAACCAACAAAAACAGAGTCGAACAGGCCTAAGCCAACAACATGATGCACAATAAACAAACAACAACAAGGGAGGCGGAAGGTAGAGCTTGCAGGAAAATGACGAAAAAAATAAATCAAATGTTGAATTTAAATAGTACTTGTAAAATTTTAAAAATCATGGATTTAAAAGACTAAAAAAGAGAAAAAAACAAAATTTTAAAAAGATGGGACCTCTATTGCATGCCAGTGTGTGGTTGGACTTGCACCCAGAACCAAAAACGGATTGGGCCTCTGTTAGGGGACAAGTAGACAAAATATAACAAGAAGACGCAGGAATACATCATCCAATGTCGGGAGATCGAAAGTTTACGCGAAAATTACAACAACAAGATGCAAGGGTGATAGTGACTAGTTGCATGACAAAGGTGCACTTGCAACATAACTTAAAAATATGTTGGGCCGAGTTGCATCTCGGTGGTTTACTTGCAACTGCGATAATAAAAATATAAGAGACGAGCTCTAGTTTGCATGTCGGTGGTCGACCTGCAACTAGAATAAAAAATAAAAAGGTGAATCCAATTAGGAGTACACTTGCAGGAAAGACCAAAACGGTTTCGACCCAGATGCATGTCGGTGATCGACTTGCAACTAGAACAAGAATAATAAAAAGACATGGTTCTTACATATTAGGGTTAGATATGAGAACAAAAATAAAAACAAGAAATTGGCCGTTGCCCGTCATTATACTGTTTAGAAACTTTGCCGGGTCGCCTCTACTCCTTAGACAAAGAGGAATGAGATGGAGAGAGCGAAGAAACAGAGCCGACGAGCCAGCGGTCAGCTTTTCTCTTCAACTTATACAGACAACACTTATCTTCAACTAGAACACAGAAAAAAAAGACCACGAAAAACGGCCCAAAAAAGAAAGACGCACGGTGTGATGGGCTGTAAAATGAATAACAGAAGAGCGACACCGGGTTGACTGACTTTTTTTACGATGAATAGTTTCATGTAGGTCTTTGGGTAGTTTCTTCTGATTGAACGTGTAGTACATCCTTTCATCAAAAGAAGCAAGAAGTTGTTAGTATATTTCTATCAAAAGAAGCAAGAAATTGTTAATTTTTCGTAAACTATTACGAGGGCTCGTTCAACAGTTGACCCTAAAGAGAATGTTTAGGTGCTTCACATTTTGGATTATCAAGTGCCAATGACGCCTTATATGCTATATCTTCATCTATATTTGGTTATATTCTATGGAATGTTTGGACAAAATTGTAGTAACTCTTTGTTCCTATATATATTATGGATCAAATTCGCTATCTTATGTTTTGACCCACCGTTCTCTTACATAGCCATGGAAATAAACCTCATTTAGTAGGAATCCTTTTTTGTTATAGACATTTAATTCTTACTCATAAGGGACTCCTGATCGAATAAATGAGAATTTAGGTGGTAAGTCTTCTCACCAATTATGTTATAATAAGATTATTTTCTTGTCAACTGTGAAGTAAAATATAATTAAGTAGTTTATCTCAGACGAAGATATACAATACACCATTTTGATCGGATCAATTGTCTAGAAATAGAATATATACAAAATCAAGTTTTACTTTGTCTTTATCCATAGAATATGCTCACTAAGAGAGGTAAATTTTGCATTGGATAGGTAAAGTATTACTCTTCTCTCGATTGTACGTAGGAAAGAAATGCATAATACAAAATAATTTTTATTGACTCTTTAGAATTTTTAATAGGGCATACTATTAAATGGTATCAAAGTCCAATCTCTATGTTGTGGTGCTGCAATTACAAAATAGATGAAGGACAATTCAACAGAAAAAGCAAGATGACGTACCATGAGCGTTAAAATAACTTTTTGGGAAAAGAAGATAGAAACGTTGTGGGATTTATTATAGATTTACCCACCAGAGAAACAAAACACATTAGGAATCGAGAGAGAGACAGGGTAGGAGAGAGAAGGGGCGTCGAAAAGAATTGTTTTAGTAGAAGAAAGCGGTAGATGATGTCTCGCAAAGAGTGTTGACAAAGAAAGATGACGTACCATGAACGTTAAAAGAATTTTTGGAGAAATAAAGATAGAAACGTTGTGGGATTTATTATAGATTTACCCACCAGAGAAACAAAACACATTAGGAATCGAGAGAGAGACATGGCAGGAGAGAGAAGGGGCGTCGAAAAGAATTGTTTTAGTAGAAGAAAGCGGTAGATGATGTCTCGCAAAGAGTGTTAACAAAGCAAGATGACATACGATGAACGTTAAAAGAATTTTTTGGTGAAATAAAGATAGAAACGTTGTGGAATTTATTGCAGATTTACCCACCAAAAAAACCACAGAGCATGAGAGAGAAGGGGCGTCGAAAAGAATTGTTTTAGTAGAAGAAAACGGCCGATGATGTCTCGCAAAGAGTGGCCACTGAGTGAGATAAGCGGTGAGTGGTAGGACTCGGATCGAGAAATTTCCGGGGTAAACTAACCTACAGCAAGTGTAATTACCCCATATAACTTTTCGACAGTGGGTAATATAAAAAAATAAAAATAATAGAAAAGAATCATTTACCACTTTTGTTTAGGAAAATCTCAGGGGTTTTTTAACACTATTGCGTACGAAATTTTTGTTTCTAGAATAGTGTTTTGGGTTATTCGGATTTGTTTTTCTGGTTTATTCAAGTTACCATTCTCCAAAATCGTACGTATTTCATTTAAACCGTTACGGGAAAATAAAATCGTCGAGTACTAGTGTGTAAGAGCGGACCTAAAGAAACATAAAATGAGAAATCTTCTTTTTTTGAAGCATAAAAATGTATGATGATATTCAGTACATAAAAAAAAGTCTTTTTTTTGCATAGCATGGTACTGTTCATTGGTATTGTTCGTCAGAGATATAATTGAACAGAACCTTTCCAAAAAAAACCCAAAAAGGAAAAAATATCTTCCCGCTTTACACTGTTTCATGTCCATCCGCTGTGCATGTCAATGGTACTGTTCACACGTACTGTTTACGTCTTGTTGCTGTTCACCAATACTGTTGTTGATGTTGACGTTGCCGTAAAATGGGCAGTAATCGGCCTAGAATTTATTTTTCCTATGGATTACTGTTCATGCAAATATACAATTCCGGCCTACTGTTTTTTATTCTGTTAACACTATCATCGGAAAGAATTAGGAGACGATTGAGGCAGATGTGTATTGGTACGCCGGTGTAGTGTATCGGTACGTCGGTGTCGAGAAATGATGTATAAAAATGATGTACGTCGGTACAAAATCTTGTTGTCTCTCGATACCGCGTGATGTAAAAGCCGAGGAAAAGACACATAAACACAGGAAAAGAAAATAACTTCGACTGTA
Organism: Triticum timopheevii; assembly: GCA_963921465.1. Classification (NCBI taxonomy): domain Eukaryota; kingdom Viridiplantae; phylum Streptophyta; class Magnoliopsida; order Poales; family Poaceae; genus Triticum; species Triticum timopheevii. Next base: position 6,468,704 of record OY997274.1, on the reverse strand, counting down.
TTTTGCCGTTGCCGTCCACATCGATCACGGACACGAAACACGTTTGTCGTCCACATCGATCACGGACACGAAACACGTGCGCTCACCCAGCGCACACACATCTAGCCCACGCACCATAGACGAGGCAACCCAAGAACAAAAGTCACGCGCGCGCAGGCCGTGCAAAGGGTGCCAGAGGGTGCACGACCAAGAGCGAGCTGGAGGCAATTGTCGTGTGCTCACCTTCCTGCAACTGATGATGAGGTGCAGAGACAGAAGCTGGGAGCGACTTCCCACGTCTGCTTCGGCTGTAGCCCAGCTGAGGCCGCATCTCCTGACGATGACGACACGGGGCGAACGGCTCCGGTAGCAAGGGACGGCTGGGTGCTGGTAGTCTGGGCGAGTGCTGGGCCGACGCGCCGGGATGCAGGGAAACTCACACGTCAAGCACGAGATACACGGCGACATAGGACTGCGAGGTGCAGGCGTAAGCTCACACCGCCGGCGAGCTGGGCGAGCTCGAGGTCAGAAACATCATCACTGTATGCACACGTGACGACGCTGCGGCGTGTCACTGTGGATTGAGTTCCGCCATTGCTTCCTCTCCTCAGTCGTGGCCTCCACACACCTCCCATACGTCATAGAAACGTGTTTACATGGGAGGCCTACAGTCACACGCATTTCTACCCCTCAGGATCCCAAACTAATATATGTGTCTGCCTTCCATAAGCCCCCAAGTCCCAATCGACCATGTGGTGAAACGTGAGGCGAAATCGTTTCTCGAAATTAGATGTTCTGGTATTTGCCAAACCAGTTGTTACCCCGATGCCCTTCCTCTGGTATAAGGTGTCTTTTGCCCTAGAAAAAATCATAAGGAAGCTTTCGGGACGAAGCGTCGCCGTCTCGAGCCGAAGCTTTGGTAGAACCAATCTAGGACTTCGGCGGAGCTGTTCTGCCAAGGAAACATCCCTCCGGGAGGGGGGAATCGTCACCATCGTCATCACCATCAATCCTCTCATCGGGAAGGGGGCAATCTCCATCAACATCTTCACCAGCACCATCTCCTCTCAAACCCTAGTTCATCTCTTGTATCCGATCTTCGCCTCAAAACCTCAAATTGGTACCTATGGGTTGCTAGTAGTGTTGACTACTCCTTGTAGTTGATGCTAGTTGGTTTATTCGGTGAAAGATCATATGTTCAGATCCTTTATGCATATTAATACCCCTCTGATTATGAACATGAATATGATTTGTGAGTAGTTACGTTTGTTCCTGAGGACATGGGAGAAGTCTTGTTATAAGTAATCATGTGAATTTGGTATTCGTTCGATATTTTGATGCGATGTATGTTATCTTTCCTCTAGTGGTGTTATGTGAACGTCGACTACATGACACTTCACCATTATTTGGGCCTAGGGGAAGGCAATGGGAAGTAATAAGTAGATGATGGGTTGCTAGAGTGACAGAATCTTAAACCCTAGTTTATGCGTTGCTTCGTAAGGGGCTGATTTGGATCCATATGTTCCATGATATGGTTAGGTTTATCTCAATTCTTCTTTCGTAGTTGTGGATGCTTGCAAGGGGGGTTAATCATAAGTGGGATGCTTGTCCAAGGAAGGGCAGTACCCAAGCACCGGTCCACCCACATATCAAATTATCAAAGTAACAAACGTGAATCATATGAACATGATAAAAAGTAGCTTGACGATAATTCCCATGTGTCCTCGGAAGCACTTTCCTTTATATAAGAATTTTTCCCGGCTTGTCCTTTGCTACAAAAAGGATTGGGCCACCTTGCTGCATCTTGTTTACTTTTGTTACTTGTTACCTGTTACAAATTACCTCATTACAAAACTATCTGCTACCGATCATTTCTGTGCTTGCAGAGAATACCTAACTGAAAACCGCTTGTCATTTCCTTCTACTCATTGGGTTCGATACTATTACTTATCGAAAGGACTACGATAGATCCCCTATACTTGTGGGTCATCAAGACTCTTTTATGGTGCCGTTGTCGGGGAGTGAAGCGCCTTTGGTAGGTGGAATTTGGTAAGGAAAAGTTTATATACTATGCTGGAATTTACTCTCAATTGTTACTATTAAAAATAATCCTTTGAGGTGCTTGTTCGGGGTATCTTCACCCCGACCAGTAGAGCAAAGAGTTGCTCCTCAACCTACTTAACCTACTGAAAATGTTTACTTTGAAATTCCTTCAGGTATGATAGCTAATCCTTTTGCAGGAGATGGAACATTACATCCCGATATGCACCTAATCTATGTGGATGAAGTTTGTGGGTTATTTAAGCTTGAAGGTATGCCCGAGGATGTTATCAAGAAGAAGGTCTTCCCTTTATCTTTGAAGGGAAATGCATTGACATGGTTTAGGCTGAGTGATGATATTGGATCATGGAACTACAACCAATTGAAATTGGAATTTCATCAGAAGTTTTATCCTATGCATCTGGTTCATCGTGATCGTAATTATATCTATAATTTTTGGCCTCGCGAAGGAGAAAGTATCGTTCAAGCTTGGGGGAGGCTTAAGTCAATGTTGTATTCATGCCCCAATCATGATCTCTCAAGAGAAATTATTATTCAAAACTTTTATGCTCGTCTTTCTCAATAATCGCTCAATGCTCGATACTTCTTGTACTGGTTCTTTTATGACGAAGACTATTGAATTCAAATGGGATTTATTGGAAAGAATTATACGCAACTCTGAAGACTGGGAACTCGACGAAGGTAAGGAGTCAGGTATAACGCCTAAGTTTGATTGTGTTAAATCTTTTATGGATACAAATGCTTTTTCGTGAATTTAGCACTAAATATGGACTTGACTCTGAGATAGTAGCTTCTTTCTATGAATCATTTACTAGTCATGTTGATCTCCCTAAGGAGAAGTGGTCTAAATATCATCTTCCCATTGAAGTAAAAGTAGTTGAACCTATTAAAGTTGAAGAAAATATTATCACTTATAATGTTGTTCCTATTATTCCTAACGCTTATATTGAGAAACCACATTTTCCTGTTAGAATAAAGGATCATGCTAAAGCTTCAACTGTGGTTCGTAAGAGTAATGCTAGAGCATCTACACCCTCTGAGAAAATTAAAATTGAACCTAGCATTGCTATGGTTAAGGATCTCCTGGTCGATAATATTGATGGGCATGTTATTTATTTCTGTAATGAAGCAGCTAGAATTGCTAGACCCGATACTAAAAATAAACATAGACCTGTTGTTGGCATGCCTGTTATTTCTGTTGAAATAGGAGATCACTGTTATCATGGCTTATGTGATATGGGCGCTAGTGCCAGTGCAATACCTCATTCCTTATACGAAGAAATTATGCATGATATTACACCTGCTGAGATAGAAGGTATTGATGTTACAATTAAGCTTGCCAATAGAGATACTACTTCACCAGTTGGGATTGTTAGAAATGTTGAAGTCTTGTGTGGGAAAATTAAATATCCTACTGATTTTCTTGTTTTTGGTTCCCCACAAGATGAATTTTGTCCCATTATATTTGGTAGACCCTTCTTGAATACTGTTAATGCTAGGATAGATGGCGAAAAGGATATTGTTACTGTTGGTTTAGGGGATATGTCTCATGATTTTAATTTTGCTAAATTTCGTAGACAACCCCATGATAAAGAATTGCCTACTAAAGATGAAATTATTGGTCTTGCTTTTATTGTCGTGCCTCCTAATGATCCTTTAGAACAATATTTGCTAGACCATGAAAATAATATGTTTATGAATGAAAGAAGGGAAATAGATGAAGTATTCTTTAAACAGGGACCTATATTGAAACAAAACTTGCCTATTGAAATTTTAGGGGATCCTCCTCCACCCGAGGGTGATCCCGTGTTTGACCTTAAACCATTACCTGATACTCTTAAATATGCTTATCCTGATGAAAAGAATGAAGGAAATATGCCCTAGAGGCAATAATAAAGTTATTATTTATTTCCTTATATCATGATAAATGTTTATTATTCATGCTAGAATTGTATTAAACGGAAACATAATACATGTGTGAATACATAGACAAACAGAGTGTCACTAGTATGCCTCTACTTGACTAGCTCGTTAATCAAAGATGGTTATATTTCCTAACCATGGACAAAGAGTTGTTATTTGATTAATGGGATCACATCATTAGTTGAATGATCTAATTGACATGACCCATTCCATTAGCTTAGCACCCGATCGTTTAGTATGTTGCTATTGCTTTCTTCATGACTTATGCATGTTCCTATGACTATGAGATTATGCAACTCCCGTTTGCCGGAGGAACACTTTGTGTGCTACCAAACGTCACAACGTAACTGGGTGATTATAAAGGAGCTCTACAGGTGTCTCCAAAGGTACATGTTGGGTTGGCGTATATCAAGATTAGGATTTGTCACTCCGAATGTCGGAGAGGTATCTCTAGGCCCTCTCGGTAATGCACATCACTTAAGCCTTGCAAGCATTGCAACTAATGAGTTAGTTGCGGGATGATGTATTACGAAACGAGTAAAGAGACTTGCCGGTAACGAGATTGAACTAGGTATTGGATACCGACGATCGAATCTCGGGCAAGTAACATACCGATGACAAAGGGAACAACGTATGTTGTTATGCGGTCTGACCGATGAAAGATCTTCATAGAATATGTAGGAGCCAATATGGGCATCCAGGTCCCGCTATTGGTTATTGACCGGAGACGTGTCTCGGTCATGTCTACATTGTTCTCGAACCGTAGGGTCCGCACGCTTAAGGTTTCGATGACAGTTATATTATGAGTTTATGAGTTTTTATGTACCGAAGGAGTTTGGAGTCCCGGATGAGATCGGGGACATGACGAGGAGTCTCGTTTAATATTTTTTGCAGGAAAACTTCTCCCTAAATGGGAAGGCCCTTAGGTGATCGAGGAGGTCTATAGTTCCGGTGCCATAAAAATCAACAACTTCGAAAGCAAAAATCCAAAGGTGGTGAACGGTCAAAGAATCAAACATTATATCTCACATAATCCCATAAATGTTGAAACCAATGTTATTGACACCGTAACTCCAAAGGAGTACATAAGGGACACTTTCCAGAACGTCTCAGACCCCAAAAAGGGATAGGTATGTAGTACGGTAAGTAAACCGACTCCAAAACAGTTCTAATAGCAGTTTTTCTCCGTTTTGGAATATTTAAGAAAATAGGAAAATAAGAAGTAGTCCGAGAAGGACACGAGGCACCCACGAGGGTGGAGGGCGCGCCCTACCCTCCTGGGCGCGCCCCCTGGCTCGTGGGCACCTCGTGTGCTCTCCGGACTCCGTTTTCTTGCACGATACTTCTTTTGGTCGGTAAAAATTCACTATATAATCTCCTGAAGGTTTTCACCACGACAAAATCCTCTGTTTTTGTTTTGAGTGGTTTTCTGCGCAGTTCTGAAAATATTTCATCTCAAGACTCTGATGGAGAGAGCTATGTCTCACGTCTCGTTGCTGACCCCAAGACCTATGGGGACCTATCGCCTTATGGTCGAACTACGGATGACGAGGAGGATGCTCACATGATGAGGATCGATGATTCAAGCTCAGAGGAGCAGGTCGTGCCCTAACTCAACCTGGGGATATGCATGTGAAATTCAAGAAATCAAAGTCTCCCTAAGAGAGCTAACCGTTCTAAAAATTGATCTATTCCTTCTCATTTTCCGCAGAAAAGCAAAGGGGACTTATGTGACAAGATCTTGAAGCTGGAGTTGGTAGTCGATGATTTAAAGGAGGAAATTGCTCTCCTCAACTAAAATATGAAAAAGTTGAAGGCACAATTGTCACCACCATCTTCATCACCACCTCCGAAGAGACATAAATACATGGGTATGGGCACTACCCTTAGCAACTGCCAAGCTTGCGGGAGGTGCCCCGGTATCGTATCACCATCACACTTCTATCTTTACCGTTTCTCTTAGTTCGATCCTTTTGGTTATATCTTGATCTAGTAGAATAAAGTTTTAGTATGATCTATCTTTGAGTCTTTGAGTTGATCCTTATCTATGTAATCGAGTCCGTGAGCTATATAATAAAGATTAGTTTTGAGTTGAGGGCTTTGCTATCTTGCTATGATCTTGAGGTAACAAAAGAAAAAGAAAGAATAAAAAGAAATAAATAGATCATATTGATCTTATGGAGAGTAATGACTTCACATATAAAGAGTATGTTGAATAAAAGTTGTTGAGAGTTGACAAACATAGTTTTGGTCATCGTTGCAATTAATAGGAAGTAATAAAGAAAGAGAGGTTTTCACATATAAATATTCTATCTTGGACATCTTTTATGATTGTCAGCACTCATTAAAATATGACATGCTAAAAAGTTGATGTTGGACAAGGAAGACAACGTAATGGGTTATATCTTCTTATATCCGAAATAGGTTATATTTTCATGGATAATCCAACATGTTGATCTTTCCTATCCCCTCATGCTAGCCAAATTCTTTGCACCAAGTAGAGATACTACTTGTGCTTCCAAACATCCTTAAACCCAGTTTAACCATGAGAGTCCACCATATATCTACCTATGGATTGAGTAAGATCCTTCAAGTAAGTTGTCCTGGTTGCAAGCAATAAAAATTGCTCTTTAAATATGTATGATCTATTAGTGTGGAGAAAATAAGCTTTATACGAGCTTGTGATATGGAAGAAATAAAAGCGACAGACTGCATAATAAAGTCCCTATCACAAGTGGCAATATAAAGTGACATTCTTTTGCATTAAGATTTTGTGCATCCGACCATAAAAGCACATGACAACCTCTGCTTTCCTCTGCGAAGGGCCTATCTTTTATTTTTGTCTTACACCTTATACAAGAGTCATGGTGATCTTCACTTTTCCTTTTTACCCTTTATCCTTTGGCAAGCACTGTGTGTTGGAAAGATCCTGATATATATATCCAATTGGATGTGGGTTTTCATAAAGCATTATTGTTGACATTACACTTGAGGTAAAATGTTGGGAGGCGAAACTATAAGCCCCTATCTTTCTCTCTGTCCGATTAAAACTTCATACCCATAAGTATTGCGTGAGTGTTAGCAATTGTGAAAGACTAAATGATAGTTGAGTATGTGGACTTGCTGAAAAGCTCTTATATTGACTCTTTCTGATGTTATGATAAATTGCAACTGCTTCAATGACTGAGATCATAGTTTGTTAGTTTTCAATGAAGTTTCTGATTCATACTTTACATTGTGAATAGATTGTTACTTCAGCATAAGAAAATCATATGAATATATATATATATATATATATATATATGAATATATATATATATATATATGTTGCTATTCTAAGAACGATCATGATGCCCTCATATCCGTATTTTATTTTATCGACACCTCTATCTCTAAACGTGTGAACATATTTTTTGATATCGGCTTCCGCTTGAGGACAAGCGAGGTCTAAGCTTGGGGGAGTTGATACGTCCATTTTGCATCATGCTTTTATATCAATATTTATTGCATTATGGGTTGTTATTACACATTGTGTCACAATACTTATGCCTTTTCTCTCTTATTTTACAAGGTTTACATGAAGAGGGAGAATGCCGGCAGCTGGAATTCTGGGCTGGAAAAGGAGCAAATATTAGAGACCTATTCTGCACAACTCCAAAGTCTTGAAACTCCATGAAAGTCAGTTTTGGAATATAATAAAAATATTGGGCGAAGAAAGCACCAGAGGGGGGCCACCCACTGTCCACAAGGGTGGAGGGCGCGCCCGACCCCCTAGGCGTGCCCCCTGCCTCGTGGGCCACCTGGAAGCCCCCCGATGCCCATCTTCTGGTATAAGGTATCTTTTGCCCTAGGAAAAATCATAAGAAAGCTTTCGGGACGAAGCGCCGCCGTCTCGAGGCAGAGCTTTGGCAGAACAAATCTACTGCTTCAGCGGAGCTCTTCTACTGGGGAAACAACGCTCCGGGAGGGGGAAATCGTCACCATCGTCATCACCATCAATCCTCTCATCGGGAGGGGGTCAAGCTCCATCAACATCTTCACCAGCACCATCTCCTCTCAAACCCTAGTTCATCTCTTGTATACGATCTTTGCCTCAAAACCTCAGATTGGTACCTGTGGGTTGCTAGTAGCGTTGATTACTCCTTGTAGTTGATGCTAGTTGGTTTATTCGGTGGAAGATCATATGTTCAGATCCTTTATGCATATTAATACCCCTCTGATTATGAACATGAATATGACTTGTGAGTAGTTACGTTTGTTCCTGAGGACATGGGAGAATTCTTGTTATAAGTAATCATGTGAATTTGGTATTCGTTCGATATTTTGATGAGATGTATGTTGTCTTTCCTCTAGTGGTGTTACGTGAACGTCGACTACATGACACTTCACCATTATTTGTGTTGGAAATATGCCCTAGAGGCAATAATAAAAGCATTATTATTATATTTCCTTGTTCATGATAATTGTCTTTATTCATGCTATAATTGTGTTATCCGGAAATCGTAATACATGTGTGAATAACAGACACCAACATGTCCCTAGTGAGCCTCTAGTTGACTAGCTCGTTGATCAACAGATAGTCATGGTTTCCTGACTATGGACATTGGATGTCATTGATAACGAGATCACATCATTAGGAGAATGATGTGATGGACAAGACCCAATCCTAAACATAGCACAAGATCGTATAGTTCGTTTGCTAGAGTTTTCCAATGTCAAGTATCTTTTCCTTAGACCATGAGATCGTGTAACTCCCGGATACCGTAGGAGTGCTTTGGGTATGCCAAACGTCACAACGTAACTGGGTGACTATAAAGGTAGACTACGGGTATCTCCGAAAGTGTCTGTTGGGTGACATGGATCAAGACTGGGATTTGTCACTCCGTATGACGGAGAGGTATCACTGGGCCCACTCGGTAATGCATCATCATAATGAGCTCAGAGTGACCAAGTGTCTGGTCACGGGATCATGCATTACGGTACAAGTAAAGTGACTTGCCGGTAACGAGATTGAACAAGGTATTGGGATACCGACGATCGAATCTCGGGCAAGTAACATATCGATTGACAAAGGGAATTGCGTACGGGGTTGATTGAATCCTCGACATCGTGGTTCATCTGATGAGATCATCGTGGAGCATGTGGGAGCCAACATGAGTATCCAGATCCCGCTGTTGGTTATTGACCTGAGAGTCGTCTCGGTCATGTCTGCTTGTCTCCCGAACCCGTAGGGTCTACACACTTAAGGTTCGGTGACGCTAGGGTTGTGAAGATATGTATATGCAGTAACCCGAATGTTGTTCGGAGTCCCGGATGAGATCCCGGACGTCACGAGGAGTTCCGGAATGGTCCGGAGGTAAAGAATTATATATAGGAAGTGCAGTTTCGGGCATCGGGACAAGTTTCGGTGTTATCGGTATTGTACCGGGACCACCGGAGGGGTCCCGGGGGCCCACCGGGTGGGGCCACCTGTCCCGGGGGGCCACATGGGCTGTAGGGGGTGCGCCTTGGCCTTCATGGGCCAAGGGCACCAGCCCCTATAGGCCCATGCGCCTAGGGTTTCCACATAGGAGGAGTCCTAGTGGTGGAAGGCACCCCCAGGTGCCTTGGGGGGGAGGGAAACCTCCCCTTGGCCGCCGCCCCCCCTAGTAGATCTCATCTACTAGGGCCGGCGCCCCCCCATGGCACCCCTATATATAGTGGGGGGAGAGGAGGGATTACACACCAGCCCCTGGCGCCTCCCTCTCTCCCCGTTACGTCTCTTCCTCGTAGTCTTGGCGAAGCCCTGCTACTGTGACGCCCTGCATCCACCACCACGCCGTCGTGCTGCTGGATCTTCATCAACCTCTTCTCCCCCCTTGCTGGATCAAGAAGGAGGAGACGTCTCCCGTCCCGTACGTGTGTTGAACGCGGAGGTGCCGTCCGTTCGGCACTTGGTCATCGGTGATTTGGATCACGTCGAGTACGACTACATCATCACCGTTCTTTTGAACGCTTCCGTGCACGATCTACAAAGGTATGTAGATGCATCCAATGACTCGTTGCTAGATGAACTCCTAGATGATCTTGGTGAAACGAGTAGGAAAATTTCTGTTTTCTACAACGTTCTCCAACAGTGGCATCATGAGCTAGGTCTATGCGTAGTTCTTCTTGCGCGAGTAGAACACAATCAGTTGTGGGCGTGGATTTGTCAACCTTCTTGCCGTTACTAGTCTTTTCTTGCTTCAGCGGTATTGTGGGATGAAGCGGCCCGGACCAACCTTACACGTACGCTTACGTGAGACCGGTTCCACCGACTAACATGCACACGTTGCATAAGGTGGCTGGCGGGTGTCTGTCTCTCCTACTTTAGTTGAAGCGGATTCGATGAACAGGGTCCTTATGAAGGGTAAATAGAAGTTGACAAATCACGTTGTGGCTTTAACGTAGGTAAGAAGACGTTCTTGCTAGAACCCTAATTCAGCCACGTAAAACTTGCAACAACAATTAGAGGACGTCTAACTTGTTTTTGCAGCAAGTGGTTTGTGATATGATATGGCCAAAGTTGTGATGAATGATGAATGATCTGTATGTCATGTATGAGATGTTCATGCTATTGTAATAGGAATCACGACTTGCATGTCGATGAGTGTGACAACCGGCAGGAGCCATAGGAGTTGTCTTTATTTTTTGTATGACCTGCGTGTCATTGAAGAACGCCATGTAAACTACTTTACTTTATTGCTAAACGCGTTAGTCATAGAAGTAGAGGTAGTCGTTGGCGTGACAATTTCATGAAGACACGATGATGGAGATCATGGTGTCAAGCCGGTGACAAGATGATCATGGAGCCCCAAGATGGAGATCAAAGGAGCTATGTGATATTGGCCATATCATGTCACGTTTATTATTTGATTGCATGTGATGTTTATCATGTTTTGCATCTTGTTTACTTAGAACGACGGTAGTAAATAAGGTGATCCCTCATACTAATTTCAAGAAGTGTTCCCCCTAACTGTGCACCGTTGCGACAGTTCGCTGTTTCAAAACATCACGTGATGATCGGGTGTTTTATTCAGACGTTCACATACAACGGGTGTAAGACAGATTTACACATGCAAACACTTAGGTTGACTTGACGAGCCTAGCATGTACAGACATGGCCTCGGAACACAGAAGACCGAAAGGTCGAGCATGAGTCGTATAGAAGATACGATCAACATGAAAATGTTCACCGATGTTGACTAGTCCGTCTCACGTGATGATCGGACACGGTCTAGTTAACTCGGATCATGTAATACTTAGATGACTAGAGGGATGTCTAATCTAAGTGGGAGTTCATTAATAATTTGATTAGTTGAACTTAATTATCATGAACTTAGTCTAAATATTTTACAATATGTCTTGTAGATCAAATGACCGACGTAGTCCTCAACTTCAACGCGTTCCTAGAGAAAACCAAGCTGAAAGACGATGGCAGCAACCATACGGACTGGGTCCGGAACCTGAGGATCATCCTCATAGCTGCCAAGAAAGATTATGTCCTACAAGCACCGCTTGGTGACGCACCCGTTCTCCCTGCAGAACAAGATGTTATGAACGCTTGGCAGGCACGTACCGATGACTACTCCCTCGTTCAGTGCGGCATGCTTTACAGTTTAGAGCCGGGGCTCCAAAAGCGTTTTGAGAGACATGGAGCATATGAGATGTTCGAAGAGCTGAAAATGGTTTTTTCAAGCTCATGCCCGGGTCGAGAGATATCAAGTCTCCGACAAGTTCTTCAGTTGTAAGATGGAGGAAAATAGTTCTGTGAGTGAGCACATACTCACTATGTCTGGGTTGCATAACCGCTTGACTCAGCTAGGAGTTAATCTCCCGGATGATGCGGTCATTGACAGAATCCTCCAGTCGCTTCCACCAAGCTACAAGAGCTTTGTGATGAACTTCAATATGTAGGGGATGGAAAAGACCATTCCTGAAGTATTTGCTATGCTGAAATCAGCAGAGGTAGAAGTCAGGAAGGAACATCAAGTGTTGATGGTCAATAAAACCGCTAAGTTCAAGAAAGGCAAGGGTAAAAAGAACTTCAAGAAGGATGGCAAGGAGGTTGCCGCGCCCGGCAAGCAAGCTGCCGGGAAGAGGCCAAAGAATGGACCCAAGCCAGAGACTGAGTGCTTTTATTGCAAGGGAAGCGGTCACTGGAAGCGGAACTGCCCTAAGTACTTAGCGGATAAGAAGGCCGGCAAAACAAAAGGTATATGTGATATACATGTAATTGATGTGTACCTTACTAGTGCCCGTAGTGGCTCCTGGGTATTTGACACCGGTGCAGTTGCTCACATTTGTAACTCAAAGCAGGGGCTGCGGAATAAGCGGAAACTAGCAAAGGACGAGGTGACGATGCGCGTCGGGAATGGTTCCAAGGTCAATGTGATCGCCGTCGGCACGCTACCTCTGCATCTCCCTTCGGGATTAGTTTTAAACCTTAATAATTGTTATTTAGTGCCAGCTTTGAGCATGAACATTGTATCGGGATCTCGTTTAATTCGAGATGGCTACTCTTTTAAATCTGAGAATAATGGTTGTTCCATTTTTATGAGAGATATGTTTTATGGTCATGCTCCTATGGTGAATGGTTTATTCTTGATGAATCTCGAACATGATGCTACACATGTTCATAATGTGAGTACCAAAAGAAGTAAGGTTGATAATGATAGTCCCACATACTTGTGGCACTGCCGCCTTGGTCACATAGGTGTCAAACGCATGAAGAAGCTCCATGCAGATGGACTTTTAGAGTCTCTTGATTATGAATCATTTGACACATGCGAACCATGCCTTATGGGAAAAATGACCAAGACTCCGTTCTCAGGAACAATGGAGCGAGCAACCAACTTATTGGAAATCATACATACTGATGTGTGCGGTCCAATGAGTGTTGAGGCTCGCGGTGGCTATCGTTATGTTCTCACCCTCACTGATGATTTAAGTAGGTATGGGTATATCTACTTAATGAAACACAAGTCTGAAACCTTTGAAAAGTTCAAGGAATTTCAGAGTGAGGTTGAAAATCAACGTGACAGGAAAATCAAGTTTCTACGATCAGATCGTGGAGGAGAATACTTGAGTCAGGAGTTTGGCACACACTTAAGAAAATGTGGAATAGTTTCGCAACTCACGCCGCCTGGAACACCTCAGCGTAACGGTGTGTCCGAACGTCGTAATCGCACTCTATTAGATATGGTGCGATCTATGATGTCTCTTACCAATTTACCGCTATCTTTTTGGGGCTATGCTTTAGAGACTGCCGCATTCACTTTAAATAGGGCTCCGTCGAAATCCGTTGAGACGACACCGTATGAATTATGGTTTGGGAAGAAACCTAAGCTGTCGTTTCTAAAAGTTTGGGGATGCGATGCTTATGTCAAGAAACTTCAACCTGAAAAGCTCGAACCCAAATCAGAAAAATGCGTCTTCATAGGGTACCCAAAGGAAACTATTGGGTACACCTTCTACCTCAGATCCGAAGGCAAGATCTTTGTTGCCAAGAATGGGTCCTTTCTAGAGAAAGAGTTTCTCTCGAAAGAAGTAAGTGGGAGGAAAGTAGAGCTTGATGAAGTATTACCTCTTGAAACGGAAAATGGCGCAACTCAAGAAAATGTTCCTGAGGTGCCTGCACCGACTAGAGAGGAAGTTAATGATAATGATCAAGATACTTCTGATCAAGCTCCTACTGAAATTCGAAGGTCCACAAGGACACGTTCCGCACCAGAGTGGTACGGCAACCCTGTCTTGGAAATCATGTTGTTAGACAACAGTGAACCTTCGAACTATGAAGAAGCGATGGCGGGCCCGGATTCCGACAAATGGCTAGAAGCCATGAAATCCGAGATAGGATCCATGTATGAAAACGAAGTATGGACTTTGACTGACTTGCCCGTAGAATGGCGAGCCATAGAAAATAAATGGATCTTTGAGAAGAAGACAGACGCGGATGGTAATGTGACCATCTATAAAGCTCGGCTTGTCGCTAAGGGTTATCGACAAGTTCAAGGGGTTGACTACGATGAGACTTTCTCACCGGTAGCGAAGCTGAAGTCCGTCCGAATCATGTTAGCAATTGCCGCATTTTATGATTATGAAATTTGGCAAATGGACGTCAAAACGGCATTCCTTAATGGTTTCCTTAAGGAAGAATTGTATATGATGCAGCCGGAAGGTTTTGTCGATCCTAAGAATGCTGACAAGGTGTGCAAGCTCCAACGCTCGATTTATGGGCTGGTGCAAGCATCTCGGAGTTGGAACATTCGCTTTGATGAGATGATCAAAGCATTTGGGTTTACGCAGACTTATGGAGAAGCCTGCGTTTACAAGAAAGTGAGTGGGAGCTCTGTAGCATTTCTCATACTATATGTAGATGACATACTTTTGATGGGAAATGATATAGAACTCTTGGACAGCATCAAGGCCTATTTGAATAAGAGTTTTTCAATGAAGGACCTTGGAGAAGCTGCTTATATATTAGGCATCAAGATCTATAGAGATAGATCAAGACGCCTCATAGGTCTTTCACAAAGCACATACCTTGATAAGATATTGAAGAAGTTCAATATGGATCAATCTAAGAAGGGGTTGTTGCCTGTGCTACAAGGTATGAAATTGAGCTCAGCTCAATGTCCGACCACGGCAGAAGATATAGAAGAGATGAGCGTCATCCCGTATGCATCAGCCATAGGTTCTATTATGTATGCCATGCTGTGTACCAGACCCGATGTTAACCTTGCCGTCAGTTTGGTAGGAAGGTACCAAAGTAATCCCGGCAAGGAACACTAGACAGCGGTCAAGAATATCCTAAAGTACCTGAAAAGGACTAAGGAAATGTTTCTCGTTTATGAAGGTGACGAAGAGCTCGTCGTAAAGGGTTACGTCGACGCTAGCTTCGACACAGATCTGGATGACTCTAAGTCACAAACCGGATACGTGTATATTTTGAATGGTGGGGCAGTAAGCTGGTGCAGTTGCAAGCAGAGCGTCGTGGCGGGATCTACATGTGAAGCAGAGTACATGGCAGCCTCGGAGGCAGCGCATGAAGCAATATGGGTGAAGGAGTTCATCACCGACCTAGGAGTCATACCCAATGCGTCGGGGCCGATCAAGCTCTTCTGTGACAACACTGGAGCTATTGCACTTGCCAAGGAGCCCAGGTTTCACAAGAAGACAAGGCACATCAAGCGTCGCTTCAACTCCATTCGTGAAAATGTTCAAGATGGAGACATAGAGATTTGTAAAATACATACGGACCTGAATGTAGCGGATCCGTTGACTAAACCTCTCCCTAGAGCAAAACATGATCAACACCAGAATTCCATGGGTGTTCAATTCATCACAATGTAACTAGATTATTGACTCTAGTGCAAGTGGGAGACTGTTGGAAATATGCCCTAGAGGCAATAATAAAAGCATTATTATTATATTTCCTTGTTCATGATAATTGTCTTTATTCATGCTATAATTGTGTTATCCGGAAATCGTAATACATGTGTGAATAACAGACACGAACATGTCCCTAGTGAGCCTCTAGTTGACTAGCTCGTTGATCAACAGATAGTCATGGTTTCCTGACTATGGACATTGGATGTCATTGATAACGAGATCACATCATTAGGAGAATGATGTGATGGACAAGACCCAATCCTAAACATAGCACAAGATCGTATAGTTCGTTTGCTAGAGTTTTCCAATGTCAAGTATCTTTTCCTTAGACCATGAGATCGTGTAACTCCCGGATACCGTAGGAGTGCTTTGGGTATGCCAAACGTCACAACGTAACTGGGTGACTATAAAGGTAGACTACGGGTATCTCCGAAAGTGTCTGTTGGGTGACATGGATCAAGACTGGGATTTGTCACTCCATATGACGGAGAGGTATCACTGGGCCCACTCGGTAATGCATCATCATAATGAGCTCAGAGTGACCAAGTGTCTGGTCACGGGATCATGCATTACGGTACGAGTAAAGTGACTTGCCGGTAACGAGATTGAACGAGGTATTGGGATACCGACGATCAAATCTCGGGCAAGTAACATATCGATTGACAAAGGAAATTGCGTACAGGGTTGATTGAATCCTCGACATCGTGGTTCATCCGATGAGATCATCGTGGAGCATGTGGGAGCCAACATGGGTATCCAGATCCCGCTGTTGGTTATTGACCTGAGAGTCGTCTCGGTCATGTCTGCTTGTCTCCCGAACCCGTAGGGTCTACACACTTAAGGTTCGGTGACGCTAGGGTTGTGAAGATATGTATATGCAGTAACCCTAATGTTGTTCGGAGTCCCGGATGAGATCCCGGACGTCACGAGGAGTTCCGGAATGGTCCGGAGGTAAAGAATTATATATAGGAAGTGCAGTTTCGGGCATCGGGACAAGTTTCGGTGTTATCGGTATTGTACCGGGACCACCGGAGGTGTCCCGGGGGCCCACCGGGTGGGGCCACCTGTCCCGGGGGGCCACATGGGCTGTAGGGGGTGCACCTTGGCCTTCATGGGCCAAGGGCACCAGCCCCTATAGGCCCATGCGCCTAGGGTTTCCACATAGGAGGAGTCCTAGTGGTGGAAGGCACCCCTAGGTGCCTTGGGGGGGAGGGAAACCTCCCCTTGGCCGCCGCCCCCCTAGTAGATCTCATCTACTAGGGCCGGCGCCCCCCCCCCCCCATGGCACCCCTATATATAGTGGGGGGGAGAGGAGGGATTACACACCAGCCCCTGGCGCCTCCCTCTCTCCCCGTTACGTCTCTCGCTCGTAGTCTTGGCGAAGCCCTGCTACTGTGACGCCCTGCATCCACCACCACGCCGTCGTGCTGCTGGATCTTCATCAACCTCTTCTCCCCCCTTGCTGGATCAAGAAGGAGGAGACGTCTCCCGTCCCGTACGTGTGTTGAACGCGGAGGTGCCGTCCGTTCGGCACTTGGTCATCGGTGATTTGGATCACGTCGAGTACGACTACATCATCACCGTTCTTTTGAACGCTTCCGTGCGCGATCTAAAAAGTTATGTAGATGCATCCAATGACTCGTTGCTAGATGAACTCCTAGATGATCTTGGTGAAACGAGTAGGAAATTTTTTGTTTTCTGCAACGTTCCCCAACAATTTGGGCCTAGGGGAAGGCATTGGGAAGTCATAAGTAGATGATGGGTTGCTAGAGTGACAGAAGCTTAAACCCTAGTTTATGCGTTGCTTCATATGGGGCTGATTTGGATCCATATGTTTCATGCTATGGTTAGGTTTACCTTAATTCTTCTTTCGTAGTTGCGGATGCTTGCGAGAGGGGTTAATCATAAGTGGGATGCTTGTCCAAGGAAGGGCAGTACCCAAGCACCGGTCCATCCATATATCAAATTATCAAAGTAACGAACGTGAATCATATGAACATGATGAAAACTAGCTTGACGACAATTCTTATGTGTCCACGGGAGTGCTTTCCTTTATATAAGAATTTGTCCAGGCTTGTCCTTTGCTACAAAAAGTATTGGGCCACCTTGCTGCACCTTATTTACTTTTGTTACTTGTTACCTGTTACAAA
Organism: Triticum timopheevii; assembly: GCA_963921465.1. Lineage (NCBI taxonomy): Eukaryota > Viridiplantae > Streptophyta > Magnoliopsida > Poales > Poaceae > Triticum > Triticum timopheevii. The sequence goes on along the minus strand of OY997274.1, from coordinate 6,451,179 downwards.
TTACCTCATCACAAAACTATCCATTACCATAATTTCATTGCTTGCAGAGAATACCTTACTGAAAACCGCTTCTCATTTCCTTCTGCTCCTCATTGGGTTCGACACTCTTACTTATCAAAAGGACTATGATAGATCCCCTATACTTCTGGGTCATCAAGGGTGGATAGGGGAAAAATTGTGTTTTTTGTGGAAAAGATGAATCTGCTGATCACTTTTTTTTCGCTTGCTCAGCGGCTTCTCTAATCTGGAGCCTGATCAAATGTTCCTTTGATTTGAGGCGAATTCCTCTGTCAATGCAAGAGTGCCTTGGATCTTGGTTAAAATATTTTGGGAAAGAAGATAAAAAACTTGTACTGGTGGGGATTTCTGCTATTTGTTGGGCCTTATGAAAAGCTAGAAACGGGGTTATATTTGAGAACAAAAAAATCTCTGATCTTATGACTATAATCAAAGCAATGACACATTGGATGGTGGATTGGTCTATTTTGCAGATAAGGGAGCAGCAGAAAAAGGTGCTGGAGTTGGGGGCAAGACTGCTAGAACGGGTAGCAAGTGAAGTCTATGCGGCCTCTCAAGGGTGGAGAATAAACGTGTTGCGCCTGGAATGAAGGAGAGCTCTCCCCTGGAGGACGACTGGATCGCGTTGCTTCTCGTTTCTTTGCTTGTTTTACCTCTCTCTCTTTTGCGTAGCTTGGTTCCAATTTCTGGATGAATGTAATAACTTGGTTGAACTGAATGGTTAGCTCTGCAAAACTGGTCGTTGGGGTGAGGGGGTGGTTTCAGCCTCTGCTGATGTTGCTCACCCCCCCCCCCCCCTGCCTGCCTTTTGGTTCGTCTTCAGTTAGTGTCCCGTAGTTCGAGAACTTGGTGGTTTTCATTAATGAAAATCGGAAGGGGTGCGAGCCCTTCTTTTATTCAAAAAAAAGAAGGTAACCTACGTTGATGCAAAGGAACGAGCCAGATGTGACCTATTTGACTCAGTCAACAACGTCAAGGAAGAATATTTATTTCTATTCTGGCCAGTTCCACGTACACAGAAGGTTTCTCAACTTGGCAAGACTTCGAGGCTGCTACGAGATTTTATGTCATTGAAGAACACGGGCTGGGGTCCTCCTTCAATATTCTTCGGTCTGTTAGCTAGAAACTCCAATCTAAGATTTAAAAGGATTGGAGTATTTTATTTTAGTACTAGTTTATTTTCTTTTCAAAGCCGTGTGCGTGCAAGAGGGGTTAGGCTAGGGTCAAGTCGTTATTTAAAGCCATGGTGCGTGGATGTAAAAGTCAGGTTATTTGTTATGAAACAGACATGATGTGTTTTTCAGGGTAGACACCCATATCAAGTTTTGGACAGATCTTTAGAAAACCTCGGTGTTGCGATTTCTCTTCGTGGAAATTGTTTTGCACGTGAGTACCTTCGTCAAGATTGGTTTTCTCGTGCTGGGCCTCAAGGTTCGAACCCTCTACTTTGTGTACATTACGTGCACGGGCGAGAGGTTGCTACTGCTGGTGGTGAAGTGTCGTGAAAGATCGGGCCACAACAACAGATTGGATCTTGCCATCGAGATTCGGTCTCTATCAATCTCTGACACTCTTAAATCTAGCATCACCTGTAATAATTTTTACATTAAATTAATTTGATTCCTTATCAAAAAAACATAAATAATACGCTAACAATTTTCACTTTTGGTCCCAATCAAAAGCGACATCGACAACTTCTCCAACATCTTGCGTCTATTTGGGAACGTCACTGGTCTGTGCACAAACTTCCTGAAGAGTTCGGTCGTCCCAATCCGATATGGGTACAACAACCTTCCGCATGTCACCAAAAGCTTACCTGCTATGGCTGCTTCCTTCCCCATTAAATACTTGGGCCTGCCCTTATCTGTTTGGCAACTCAAAATAGTGAACTTCCAGTTCCTCTTGGACAAGGCAGCGGCAAAGCTAGGCGTCTGGGACGGCCAAAATATTACCTCCATTGGGAGGGCGGCCTTGGTCAAGTCCGTGCTCTCCTCCTTGACGGTCTACTTCATCACCCCACTCATTGTGCCGACGGGCACTCTACGGCAGCTCACAAAGCTTCAGAGGGCCTTCCTTTGGGCAGGATCGGATAAGACAACCGGTGCCAAATGCAAGGTGAACTGGGATATCGTGTGTAGGCCTTCCGAGTTTGGGGGCCTTGGCGTACTCAACACGGAAAAATTTGCGAGGGCACTAAGGCTGTGTTGGCTTTGGTTTGAGTGGAAGGAGCCGTCCAAAATGTGGGTTGGTTTGGGGAACCCGTGCGACGACATGGACTATGATCTTTTTTACGCCTTCTCCACCATCACTATTGGCAATGGTGACCGCACACCTTTTTGGGATGCTCCTTGGGTGCATGGGAGAAAGCCCAAAGACATTGCTCCGCTCATTTATGGTGCCGCCACAAGGAAGAATTGGAAAATCAGAGAGGCTCTATTGGACAATGCGTGGATATCCAAAATAAAGTTGTCACACAATTTCTCGATTCAGCATTTCAGCCAATTCCTCCTTCTCTGGTCTAGCATTCAGGGCTTCCAACTGCAACACGACGCAGAGGATGAGATTGTGTGGAAGCATACTGACAGTGGACTCTACACCGCGGCTTCTGCATACAAGGTGCAATTTCATGGCATGATCCGTTCGCCTCTGGAGCATGTTATTTGGAAAGTTTGGGCCCCTCCCAAAGTGAAGTTCTTCGCTTGGTTGGCCGCCCAAAACAGAGTGTGGACCGCTGACCGATTGGCCAAACGTGGATGGCCAAACTGTGGCCTTTGCCCCCTCTGTAGGCGTGAGCAGGAAACAGTTGATCACCTTCTCTTCCGATGTCGGTTCACCATCCGGGTATCGAATATGATCAAGGGGTGGCTGCAGATTGAAAGCATTGATACCGCAAGCTGGCAGCACTTTGAATCCGCCAAGGAGTGGTGGATTGCGCTCTCCGACTACTCCGTCCCCAACAGGAAGGCGGTGGTCTCCCTCACATTGCTCACCTCTTGGGCCATCTGGAACGAACGTAATGCGAGGGTGTTCCGCCACAAAAGTGCCCCGCCATTTGTTATTCTAGCCCTCATCAAAGAGGAGGCGGCACTTTGGGTCGCCGCCGGTGCTAAGAAGTTAAGTTCAATCATGCCGGGAGAGTTGTCCCTTTGTAAGGCGGTGTTGTAATCCCTCAAACTCTTTCTTCTCTCTTAATTAATATATGAGGCAAATCTTTTGCCTCCTTTCATAAAAAAAAGGTAGAGTAGTTTCCTTGACTTCGACTAGTTCCCTGGAGTCCATGTAGACTACGCCACCCAGTACCGTAGTCTCCATGTCAGGTTTCGGTGTACTTCTCCACATGTGGATCCGTATAGACCTTTTGATGGGCCCACGGATGTATGCCCGACACTCGTGCCCCCTCCGGTCACCCCTCACCTCGTGCCTGGGGCGAGGAGTGCCGGTGGGGCGAGGTGTGGCGGCGGCGGCGGCTTGGTGGCGCGGCTCGAGCGGGCAATGGGCGCCGGCGGCGGCGACTTGGTGGCTCGGGCGGGCGAAGGTTGGTAGCAGCGACTTGGTTTATTGCTTTTGTCTAAGGTTTGTTGCGTTCGTGCTGTTGTGCCTATAGCGGCGGTAGTGGGAGCCAAGAGGCAGGAGCGGCGGTGGGAGCTAAGAGGCAGGATCCCCATCTAGTACCGCATTGCCAGCACCGGTTGGGCAACCAGTACTAGAGGGGGTTACGGACCGGTACTAGAGGCAATTTCTCTAGTAGTGTAATTTTAAAAAGATTTCTTATAATTATTTAAAACTTAGAAAATAGTAAATCACTTCCAAAAAAATTAAACTCCTGCACAACAATACATATCTAATGCATATTAAAAATATATTACAATATGTAGATAAAATTGTTGACTAGGTAAGTACTTTTAGTCCTTCCCATCGATGTAAATTGAAAAAAAGCATTTGTGTTGACCGGCGATATAAGCGCCCACGAGCACAAATGGAGGTTGTTGAACACCATAAGATATTCCGATGCATAAAGGATTCTGAGCTGTTTTACCATAAAAAATTCAATATAAATGCTAGCGGGTGGTGTAACCATCCGTGAGCACGTACAGATCCATCTGTGTTGGCGGATGACATCATCGCCCGCAACCGCAAGCATAAACCAAATGCAAGTAGACCAGTTCAAAAATTATTGAAACTTGTACACAAACATTCATACAAACGGCAGTGAGCGCTGCATGATACATTTATTCATGACCCATCACACTATAAGTAGCATGCACCCATTAATTCATCAATACTGAGTGCAGCTACACTTTTATTCAGTTACAATATAAATGTTTGTCTGTGCGCGCGCGTGTGGATAGATAGATAGATAGATAGATAGATAGATAGATGCGACCAAGACACACAACAGCTCTTACTGCACGGCGTAGGTAGGCTTGAGCCTTTTGGGCCTTGGCTCGACGACGGTGGTAATCTCGGTGATGCTCATCAGCAACATCGGCGGCGCAGTAGCCTCCCTTCGGCGCCTCTCTGCAACCAGCTGCTCAGCGAGCTTGGTGAGCGCCTCCTTATTGGTTCCCGCGCCCTTCACCGGCCGGTACTCCCTCGTCTCGCAGTCCGTCCGGTAGACCTGCCTGTCCAGGAGGTTCTCCCCGGTCTCGATGAGCTTCTCCATGCTGCTGGTGTCGTCCATGGCTCCAAGAGAAGGGTCCAGGTGATCCTCCTGGATGCGCAAGTAGTGGTCCTCGTAGCCCTGGGACTTGAAGAGCAGGGCGGCGTTGTAGTCGACGAGGGAGCCGGTGGCGTACATGAGCGTGTCGACCAGCGGCTGGGTTTTGTTGCGGACGTTGTACATCCACGGGAGGACACCCCACCAGTTGCACTCGTCGGCCGTGTAGGAGTGGTTCACCACGCCGGTGCCGACGGAGAGGATGCGCAGCTTGCTGCAGTCCATGGCCGATAACCCCTCCACCGGCAGGTGCTCGCCCCTGTCGATCATCCTCCAAACCTCGTTCATCGCCACCGTGGTCTGCGTCGTCGTCGTGGGTAGTTTGCATTGTTTCAGTCAATACATAGAACGTTCGGTTCAAGTGATCAATCGAATTACGTAGATAGAATAACATTCAGTTCAAGTGAATTATAATCACATATACCGTACCGGATTGTTCGCGAAGACGCCGGCGTCAATTAGGTTAAACTCCTCGAATTCGAAATTTAGTGGACAGAAGTTTATAATGTTGAACTTGTGGGCAGGGAAGAATGTTGGCGCGGCAGTTGCGGCGATGCAAATGTCCGAGAGGTAGGGGTTCATCACGCGATCCTGTCGCGCCTGTCGTCCGTGATCAATGGTTCAGCAGCTCGATCAGTACATCCGATGACGATCAGTTCATTCAGAAGCAGCGCAGTAAGTAGCTAGCTAGGGTACCTTAGAGGTGGAGAAGACCACAGGCTGATTGCGCTTGATGTCGAACGTTGGCACGACGACGTTGGTGACGGTTTCCTTAAGCTCGCGGTCGCCGAGTTTCCCTCTGACCACCTTGCGGAGCCCCTCGCCGTCGTACTTGGGGCGGAGCAGCGCGTACCTGACGAAATCCGGGTTCAGCAGCGTCCTGCGCAGGCCCTCCGCGAACTCCTTGATGCCCTCCTGGAACGGCGTCGAGTCCAGCACCAGACCCTGCGCACGGCACATCGCCTGCAGGATGGCTCCAGCATGTTCCTGGATGTAGTCCTCCATATTCGCCGGCGGCGCCTCGTTGCTGTTGCTCCCTGCATCGTCAGGGTCATGGGGTGCTGCGGCTAGCTGCTGCATGCCGCCACCGTTGGCGTGGATCAGCGCGTCGAGGATGGGGCGGAGCAAGGGCTCGATGGCCAACCCGAGTGCGAGCATGTCATGCAAGGACCGCAGGGTCTCGTTGTTGCCATCATAGTACTTGATGTAGAGGAGCACGGCCTCCAGCACCACCTGAGCCCATGTCCTGCATGCACGTACGTATAAGGTCTAGGGTTTACCTTATCACACCGATCGACATGTGTACGTGTGTATCTAAGTCGAGATGCATGTGCTTACGCATTGTGCTCGTTTCTGAAGATTCTGGCACCCTCTTCGAGGTAGAGGTCGATGATCTCCTTGGCCGTGCAGAGTGGGCGGTTGTCCTTGTCGGGGGCGGCCAGCATGGTGGTGACGAGGGCGCCTGTGCTGGTGCCGACGATGTAGTCGAAGTAGTCGGCGAGCCTCGCCGTCGACGACCCCTCAATCCTCTGGAGCTCGGCTTCGAGGTACTCCAGGATCTTGGCCGGGATGAGGCCGCGGATGCCACCACCGTCGATGCAGAGGATCCTCAGCTCCCCATCTTGCTTCGTTGCTGCAGCAGCAGGCGCCATTTGGATCGATCGCTCAAACTGTGCTAGCTGTGTTCCTTGTGTGTTGCTGCTAGCTAGCTCTGCAAGTGTGGATGTGCTTGTTGCATTTGGTAGCTGCGGTCTCGAGCCTTTATGTAGCCTCGCGGCGGGGTGGTCGAGGCATGCAAACCTCGTTCTTGGCCGTGTAGACGTTGATGGGAACGAAGATAGGTGCATGTGAACTAGCCTAACTCCATCCAGCACGCGGTGCGAACAGCCGCGGCAGCATGCATGCAGTGTGAACGGCCGCGGCTACTGCATGCATATAATAGCCTACAGAGTCCAACCTAATCTGATGGTAACACCTTGGTCCCAAGCCAATTAGTTGATGATGGGACGCCGGGGGGGGGGGGGGGGGGGGGGGGGGCACTGACTACAATTCAGTTTAGCCACACCATCGTTTCGTGTTATAATCATAAAATTTAATTATATGGATTTTTGTCAAATTAGTACGTGGATATGTTTTGATGTTGTATGAACATTTTCAATGTAGCTTAGTTTATTCATATGTAATCCCTCGGTTCCTAAATATATGTCTTTTTAGAGATTTCAACAAAGAACTACGTACGGAGCAAAATGAGTGAATCTACACTCTAAAATATGTCTATATACATCCGTATGTTGTAGTCCATTTGAAACCTCTAAAAAGACTTATATTTAGGAACGGAGGGAGTATATTATTGATAACACATGATTATAGTTTACATAGATTTTACAAAATTTAAAAAATGCAAAAAGTTAAAATGTCGAAAATGGTTGCGCTGACCGCAATTCAGTTTAGTCACACGATCGCATTGTGTTATATTCATAAAGTGTAAATTACACAAAATAAGTTGCCTTGTCAGTTGTGGTGGAATACCCGGGCACTTATTTACCCTCATGAGGCTCCTAGTTTGAATGACCGTTCATGCACTCATTTTTGGGATTAAAATTGTTCAGTCGAAATATATAAAGCATATGTGTCCTTAGGTGACAATAAGTTTGCCTAGGTGTTCTGGCTAGAACTTGCTAACGCAACCACCAGGTCGCCGGTTCAAACCTCTGGCGGACCATTTAAGTCAGAGCTGCAGGCGTATATAACACTGTACACGCACCGTCAAGCCAAGTTTTTGAATCACTTATATGTACATCACAAGTTCTAGCACTAAAGCGATTATTTGTGTCAAGTTTTAGCACCAGTGATATAATTGATTCAACCTAATTTGATGGTAACACCTTGGTCCCAAGCCAATTAGTTGATGGGACGGGGGGGGGGGGGGGCGGCTAGCTGGGCATTTCCACATGACAAACATGTCTCAGCTTCTATGTCCAACTTGGATGCCATGTCCGTCAACCCGTGATAAAGTAACGATGAGAGACGGGCAACTTATGTATATATCTCATGGTTCCAAGGCTAACACGTACAATGCCTTGTAGTCTTCTGACTACGGGTAGAAACGACGGAGATGTTCGATGTTGCATGAGTTCTCGACGTTTCACCTGAGAGGTGTTGTGGCCTGTACGATCCTAGGCCTGTGACCTTGGATATGATGTATGGCGCTTCCCATGGCACAATTGAGCTTGTGCAACCCCTTGGTATCATGAATATGCTTTGTTGGGATTCCTCACAGGATCGATCACATCAAATTAGAAGAACACACGCAAGCGGAAGGACTTTGCCAAGGACATGTATCGTGCCCGTCTATTTTTCTGTTTATTTCTCTTACAAAACCCACGTCCATGATGGTGCTTATATACACGCACGGCCCGGACGATTGACTAAACCGACTCGAACTATAACTCATGTATCCTTGCCGACTTAAGACACGACCGATCCTAGCTGAACTAGGAAACTCATCTTAAGTAGACACATACAAACCTCTCACTAGGAAACTAACAACTCATATCCGACTATACTAGGGCACGTTGATTGGACCAAATACTAATCCACTAACTAGGCAAGATTATGCTAACAATCTCTCTCTAATCTTGACTCTTGTACTCTCCCTAACCCCTATGTCCGTACACTAAGTATGACCACGCAGGAAACATGCAGTGCACCTCCTTTGCTCTGCTATGCTTTGCCACCACCATTGCTTGGCCCCTGCCTTGCACTTGGTTCGCACCTTTGTGCCAGCGCCATTGCTAGGCATCCTCGCACTCGGTTCGCACCATACTTCTCTGTACTCGCTTGCAGTAGCCTTCTACTGGTCGCAGACCTCCTTGCTTTCTGGTACCCTCACCTAGCACCGTCCGCCTTCGGCATCGCACCGAATCCACACTGGCCGCAGCCAGGTCGCTTCACGAGGACATGGACATAACTCACGGAACACCGTGCACTCCTTTGACACTTGACTTGACGCCAACCACACATGCAGACATGCACACACTTCGACACATCTAACACTCCGGTTGACGATCTTGATGACACTCCCGGCACCGCACCTCGGCACCACCGCTCCATCAACGATCGTCCACTTCCACCGCCTTGCCGACGACAGCGTCCCGCCGTCTCCTCTATGCCGCTCCGTAGAACGATGATCGCCCGCCTCGAGGCACTAGTACGGGTCGCCTCCCCGAGGCAAGCGTGGCTACAAATCCTTGACCTCGCTCTGATACCAATTGTTGGGATTCTCCATAGGATCGATCACATCAAATTAGAAGAACACACACAAGCGGAAAAACTTTGCCAAGGGCACGTATCGCACTCGTATATTTTTCAGTTTATTTCTCTTGTCAACTCACGGTACAAGATTATGTTACGAAACTCACGTCCATGATGGTGCTTATATACACGCACGGCCGGACGATTGATTAAACCAATTGAACTAGAAATCACGTATCCTTGCCGACTTATGACACGACCAATCACTACTAGAAAAACCGCTACTAATGGCGCACCTAATTTGGCCATCAATGGCGCATCACTGGTGCGCCATTACTAGCACGCCATTAGTAATTTTTACTAATGGCGCACCACAGGGCGCCATTAGTATCTGGTATACTAATGGCGCATCACTGGTGCGCCATTAGTATAGGCCACGGTGCGCCATTAGTATGCCTCCCAGGGGCCATGTATACCCAGGTGCTTTGGCATACTAATGGCGCACGACAACGGGATGCGCCATTAGTAACCGCGGCATACTAATGGCGCACTGTCCAGTGATGCGCCATTAGTATGCTTTGTCATACTAATGGCGCACTGTCATGTGATGCGCCATTAGTATGAATATTAGGTTTTTTTATTTTTTATTTTTTGTTTTTTGCACAGGTTACAAAATGTATAATTTGACAAAATATAGACAGCACACATCAACAACAGATTCATCGAATACAATAGAAGATTAGTCTTTGAATACAATTCATCATATTAGTCTCCGAATACAATTCATCATATTAGTCTCCGAATTGAAAAGACCGAACAAAGATAGAACATTATATTACAAGTCTCGAGACCGCGAGTAGCGAGGTTGTCTTCACATTACAAGTCGATATCGATCATCTAAACTACCATCACATAGAAGAGAGCTGCAGTCATCACGATGAGCATCATCACGATGAAACTCGTCTTCATCCGGTTCCTCCAACGCTCCCTCCCCTCTCCCGCTAGATAGCGGGCGTATCTAGATTCGGCCTCGGCCCTAGTGGTGTACCCTTTGTAACTGTTACCGCTGAATCGGTGAACCTGTCTCCGACACTCCTCCCAGTCATCGTAGACTCCGGGAACCTTACCCTTGTACACGACATACGTCGGCATTGCTATGCACTAGCCAAACGAAACGTTAGTACCAATTCACAGACAATACATAAGCAATATATAAGTATGCAACAGAACGATCGGAAGAGAAAAGCAAGACATTAATAGCATCGATTACATCTAAGTTGAATGACTCTCGAAACCAAAGAGACATACTACAAGTTCATTAAAGTTTAATTACAACATGAGCCAATCGATGTTTCAGAACTAGACACAGCATCACTGCTTTCGACTCGACTCAAGGGACCGGAGCGTGGATGAAGCCGCCGTCTATCGTGGGAGTCATGAAATAACAGTCGTTGTCAGCCTGCATTTGTAGCATTGTGTCGATGTCACTGTTGGACGGTTGATTGTTGAGGTAGAACTGCCCCGAGGTACGAAGGACATCTTGATGGATGATTTCCGCAAACTCCGACTGGATGCGAAGGAATTCTTGTCGGAGGTCCGCGTCCTGGATTGCCGACACGCTCTTTGCCCAATTTTTGAGTTTACTCGGCAGCAGAAGTTGATGATGGTCCCGTACGATCGCCCGCATGTGATGGATGGCGTAGTAGGCACCCTTCTGACCGCCAGGCGGCTGCTTGACGCAGCAGAACGCCGTATTGTGGGAGAACATGTGCTTGCCGTACTTACGAATAGGCTTGGTGAAGGTGCCTCCAGATTTGGCGTAGCCGGGGAGAACATCATCAAGAACCTTCTTGACATTTGTGTAGTCTATGTTTGACTGACGGTCCGGGTCGAAATACGTGGCCATGGAATATTTGGGGCTTAGGAGGATGAGCGTGCAACGTGTGTCACTGCAGAAAACACGGAATGTTAAAAGAAAAACGAACGAAATGTAAGAATTCATATGTTACGGGCCGGTTGAGGGGAGGACTTACTCGGGAAAGTAAGGCACGAGGAAGTTATCCTTATCTTGGTTTGCCAGAATGACGCCTTCAAGGTAAGAACTCGCGACTTGCCGGTCCCCAGCGCTGCCCAAGATCTTGGCACGCATGTAGAAGGGGTCGACTATCACGATGTCCGGGGTCTTGTCGCGAATGATCCGCATCTCCATACTCAGCGAAAATAGCCGAACAAAGGTGTAGTGCAGTGGATGAAGGTTCAACATAGCGTGGATGTCATCAAAACGCAGGACGATCGTACGCCCGATGGAGTTATCCACAAAGCCCTTGCCCTCTGGCACCTTGGCCGCGAAAACTGGGTATGCCACATCCTTCTCTCTGAGACGCCGCTTCTCCAAAGAAAGAACACTGTCATGCAGACTCCGCATAGCACCGGTTGCAGCATTGAGCATATTTGTCAGTAGCATCGCCCTACCCGCCACATGCACCCTCCTCGAGATATCCTGCGGTGAAGGTGGCCCGTCCTGAGCACGGATCGTACTCGGTGCCGGCTGGCTCGCACCCTTCTTAGTCTTTCTTTTGTGTGCCTTCTTCTTCTCCTGTAATGGGACCGAGTTCTGCTCATAGACCGCCTTCTTGAGTGTGTTGGGGCTGATAATATTTCGCACCTCGCCTATCTGAGGCTCGGTGAAGTCGGCAGCTGGAGGCGTCTCCTGAGAGCTGAACGCCAGACGGCGCCTGTTGCAACTTGGCTTCCCCGCGGCACCAGCTAGATCGCACACGTCTTTTGTTGGGTTTGGTTCTTGAGAAGGAGGCCCCATGAAGTCGCCATTGTACCCATGATCGGCAAAGTACTGATCGACGTTGCCAAATGTATCATTGTCGTCGTCGTCGTCGTTCTGATCCTGTGCCATATGCATGTTTGGATCCAGTGGCATAGGGATGTCCGGCACCGTTGCGGCGGTCTTGCCATGGGGCCGACTTGGCGCCGGCACGACTGGCGGTGTTGTCTTTGGGGTGGTGTCCCCCGCCCCCAAATGAATCTAGCTCTTCGGCCAAAGCAGGGTCCAGCTCAGGCAGGCGCTGAGGGTCATCACGTCATCATCGTCGGCCCCGACGGGTCGAATCGGAGGTAACCAGTCGTCGCAGCCTGGCAGCACCCGAACCAGTTGAACCCTAAACAAGTTGGGTGGCATCTGGGTACCGTGGAACAAGGGGTTGCCCGGTTGAACGATTTTGCCCTTGGCGACATTGACCAACTCGTTGTTCACGAAGTGGAGGAGAGTGCACGAAACGTCGGTGGCGCCCTGCGAAAACATGTAGGGCGTCAGGGATGCCCAGTCAAAGGCAAGGAGATGAAGTCCTCGGCCGAGAGAGGCTTAATTAGTTACCGTGATGATGGCGTCGAGCTCGGCTAATGTCGAGGCACCGCCAACGGCGGGCGTGCAGTTGACGGAGGGGCCGCTTGCTGCAGAGGTGCCGACCGGCGTACACCCGGGTGCATTAAGCTCCCGTGCCGGCGTCGGAGACACCAATGCCGCCTCCGCCGGAGGCACCAATGGCCCCGTCATCGCATTATGCGAGTTGCTGGCCGTGAAGCTAGGAATCGGGGGCGGCCCCTGTTGGCCTCCCGCAATCCACGCACTCAACCCCGAGATCAAGGTAGGCACAATGGCGGTGATCGTCGCTCCGAGTCGTTGTTCCACTTGCTCTTGGACAATCTCCGGAATCCGCGCCACCTGTGCCTTGAGTTCTTGAACCTCTCGCGCCTGGCTTTCCGAGCTGGTCTTTTTCTCCTTCCGCACACCAGCGGTATAGTATGACCCCCATTTTGTCGACAAGCCTTTGCCGGCCACACGACCAGCCGACGTCGGCTTACTGAGCTTATCCTTGTTCTTCATTACATTTAATGCCCTATTTAGAGTGGTGTCCCAAGGGTTGCTCTTAGTCGACCCCGCGCTACTGCTTTCAGTCGCCTGCGGAAGGAATGTGAACCATTTAGAAATTTGGCTTCATTAATTAGAATGCAACCATATGGAGCTAATTACGCGGGGGTGTATTCCTTACCAGAACAAGCTCAAGCTGCCTAATCTTCGGATCCGTGGTAAGCTCCTTTGTTTTCGGGTCCTTCTTGTACCGGGCCCTGACAAAGTTCCTGGTCTGCTTGTCACCGTATTTATCGAAGAGGGGCGGTAGGCCTTGCTCGGCACGGTCCGCCTCCTCCTTGTCCCATATAGGCTCCGCCACTCTGTAACCGCCGGGACCGAGTGTGTGTTCCCCTATGTTCAGCTCCCGCATTTGTTTCCCCCACTCACTTGATTGGGAGTTTGCGGTGCTCGAGCAATTGATCTTGAAGTCGTTGTAGTCATCTTCGGTGATCGAAGGATTTTTCTCCTTGATCTTCTGATAACTCTCACCTTTCTCGATCATTCTCTTCACATTGCTTTTCCAAGTAGACAGGGCCTTGCTCATCTTCGTGAGGGCAGCATTGTTCACTTTATTCCCTTTGAGGCTTGTGTTTGCAAATTCAGCAGGGAACTTGTATCGTTCGTGCAGCTTCGTGAAGAGGAGGTTGCGCAAATTCCCTCGGTCAGGATGCTTTAGGTTCTCGGTGTTGATCGAGACGGTGCTCCGGACAATGCACCCGAGCTGAAGCGAGTACCCCTTGACTATTCGTTCGGGCGCCGTTGGATTCCCGTTGGAGTCCACTTCAGTAACTTCCTCCTTGAGGGTGAGGAGCACGATCGGGCGCCGGTCCTTCCGTTGCCTCTTCGGTTGGCTGCCATCTGTGCGTGCGCCACCATCATCAGTGGTGGCATCCTCGGCGGCACCATCAGTGGTGGCATCAGTGTGGTCATCCTCGGCGGCACCATCAGTGGTCTCAGTATCGGTGGGGAAGGCGGCGGCCTCATACAAGTGAGGTTGTTCCTCCATCTCTTGGGACAGCTCCCAGAATGCCTTGCCGCCCGAACCCCCGGCCTCATCGTTGTGGGCCATGTTTCTCTCTAAATAGAAACAAAGTTTGGTCAAAAAGTTGGTTATTGTCAAGGAACAAGATCATGGTGTCATCATTTAGGGTTTGTCGACACCGAGGCATCCTAAAATCTAAGCTTTTATCATTGAGGGTTTTTCGACGCCGAGGCACCCTAAAAGACTAAGCTTTCATCAATTCGGTTTTTATCGACACCGAGGCACCCTAAAAGCCATGCATTAGTCACAAGTACGTCGGGGCACTTGATCCTACTTAATTAACTACTACGATACCCCGGCCCATGCATTAGTCACAAGTACCCCATATGTCCTATTTTTAGCAAAGTCATGCTAAAATTCACGGAAAATTTCAGCATGACCTTTGCTGAAAATAGGACATATGGAGTACCCGAATTTGCCGGAACGGAAGTTAATCGACATTCCGGCAAACTCAAGGGCCTCTCGGGGTACCTGCAAAATCATTATCCCAGGTGGACATGGATGCAATGTCACATGTCACATGGATCCCACACCCACAGGAGCTGGTGAAGCTTCATGTGTATTTCACGAAAACCAGCCTGACTAAAGAGCTTTATGTAGAAAACAAATCACTCCACCAGCTCACACAGGATCATCCCTCTAAGCAATTACTCAAAATTGATCAAAGTTTATTCATTAGAGAATATCAGTCATTGATATATGGGTCCACATATGTTAAGAAACAAACACTAAAACAAATTGCATGCGTGATGCTGCTGATGATGACCAAGCCCAATTATCCAGGTGCTTTGTCCAACTATAAGCACAGTGGAGTGCAGCAAAATAAGTACATAATTCTTTTGTTAATTCACAACTTTGTACACATACTCTGCATAGACAAAGTGCCTTCTTTTCATATATAATAACATGCATGGTGACGAGGAAACACTGAACCCTACATCAGGAAACAGCCTAGTAATCTATTGTGGCGAAAGAACAGTTTGCTTTGTGCTCACCACGCAGGGGAGGAGGCGACGAGGTCCGGGTGGTGGTAGTACTCCAGGAACTCTATGTGTGCAGTGCAGACCAAGGCAGGATGGCAGCCTCGGTCGTCCAGCTCAACTTCGCTACAGGAACAAAGGAGCAAATGGCTGAATCATCTTGGTACAAACAAAGTAAGAACCTGCTAAATGGGCACTAGCAGCAAAATAAATAAAGGCATACAAGAAAGACTATAAATTAAAGTTCAGGGTTATGAAACATATTGAGTCTATCTGAATGCTCGGTTGCTTATTCAGAGTAAAACAAAGTACCAATAAGAAATACTTTCTAGGAAATGCTAATTAGAAGACTCGCACGATGTGAGAGCTACGCTACACTAAAAAGTGTCGATTTCTTCAGAAATTTCAGTCTTCAGAGTTTCAGCTCCTGACAGGCACCAGTTCACTAGCTGTCTCTCTCCACCTCTGAAATCACTCTGCAGTTTGTGCCTTCTCTTCAATCAGGTGTATATGTTGACCCTTGACTGTCACAAAACACTAGTACACCATACTCCCCACTTCTGCTCTGCTCTTCTCTGAATTTCACTCCTAACAGCTGCTACGACCGTATCTGAAAGAATGAATCGTGCCTAAACACCTATGCATAAATAGCATACAAGATTTGGTAACCTTTCATCATGTCTGCAACATACTCTCAATTGTTTTCCCAACCAAAAAAAACAATAGTTGCAACAGCATATCAAGATTTTTCACTTTCCATGCAGAGTAGAATTCGCAACTGGCAGCACCTTAATTCCAGTATAGTTTGAAACATTGGGTAGTACTACTACAGGATTTCAGGCTGCAGATGAGCATGAACTGATGCTGGATGCTATAAACTTCAATTTACAAACAGTGACTGAAATTAACAAACAGTGGCTGAAATTTACCTACACTTGGCCAAACAGGCAGGACGTCGCTGGACGGGGCGGCGCTGGTGTCGGGGCGGCGCTGGTGTCGGGGCGGCGTCGAGGGTGGCGGGGCGACGGGGCGGCGCTGGGGTCAGGGCGGCGTCGAGGGCGGCGGGGCGACGGTGGTGTCGGGGCGGCGCTGTCGACGGTGGTGTGGACGGGGCGGCGCTGGTGTCGGGGCGGCGTCGAGGGCGGCGGGGCGACGATGGTGTCGGGGCGGCGCTGGCGACGGTGGTGTGGACGGGGCGGCGCTGGTGTCGGGGCGGCGTCGAGGGCGGCGGGGCAACGGTGGTGTCGGGGCGGCGCTGGCGACGGTGGTGTGGACGGGGCGGCGCCGAGGGCGGTGGGGCGGCGGCGTCGGGAAAGGAGAGGGGAAGGGGATCGCGGGCGGCGTCGAGGGCGGTGCGGCGGCGGCGTCGTGAGAGGAGAGGGGAAGGGGATCGCGGGCGAGGGCGAGGGAGAGAGAGGGGATCGTACGAAGTAGGGGCGGCACAATACTAATGGCGCACCACCCCTCGGTGCGCCATAAGTACATACATGCTAATGGCGCACCTCACCGTGGTGCGCCATTAGTATTATTTTTTTCTGCTCGAGCCAACAGGGGTTATCTACCACCTGACCTGATACACGACAAGTCTTCTCTACTAGCTCGCATAGTATCACCACGATCTCTTCCTGTAGCCTTCTGAGTTGCCTCACGCCAATCGACTTCTGAGAGATGACGTCGAAGAAGTTGCATAGGCCAAATAGCATTTCACGGACGTGCGCGTCCATGATCCCACGGATTGCAACTGGAAGTATCTGCATCATCAGCACGTGACAGTCGTGAGACTTCATCCCGCTGAACTTCTGCTTCGCTGGGTCTAGGTATCTGCTTATCTTCCCCGTGTAACCGTAAGGAAGTTTTACTCCTAGGAGGCAGGTGAAAAACTGCTCGATCTCCTCCTGACTTAGAGTGAAGCACGCGGGAGGGTAGTCATTTCCGGTCTTCTTGGCCTTTTTGCCTTTGCGACGACTTTCAGTACGGCAAGTCCCAGAAAACAGACCTCGTTTTCCATACCTTCAGCAGCGGCTCTGGCGCCTTTCGCTTCTTTCCCGGCTCTGGCACCTTTTGCTTCTTTCCCGGCAGTGGGCAGTCTTTCCAATTTTTCAACAGCTTGTCTATTTCCTCGCCGCTCCTCGTACACGGGCGTTTTCGGGGTTCGGTTTCACCATCGAACAGATCCTTGCGTTTCCTCCACGGGTCATCGTCGCGAAGCCACCTTCGATGTCCCATGAACACGGTTTTCGAAGACCCGGGATCTCTATCTAGCTGGCGATACGTTGTGTCATCCATGCACCTTACGCATCCAGAAAATCCGTGGACTACCTGCCCCGCAAGATATCCGTAACCGAGATAGTCGTGCACCGTCGTGAGCAGTGCGACTCTCATAGGGAAATATTCTTTCTCTGCGGCGTCCCACGTATTGGCTGGCGTTTTCCACAGCATGTCAAGCTCCTCTTTCAGCAGCCCCAGATACAGATTGATGTCGTTCCCTGGTTGTTTCGACCCTTCAATTAGCATACTCATGTGAATGTACTTCCTCTTCATGCACAACCAGGGGGGAAGGTTGTACATCCACACAAACATAGGCCAGGTGCTATGTGTGCTTTTCTGGCTGCCAAACGGATTGACTCCATCGGTGCTCGCGCCCAGCACGATGTTCCTTGGATCGTTCCCAAATTCTGGGTATTTGAAGTTCAACGCTTGCCACTGGCTCGCATCCTTAGGGTGACTCAGCATCTTGTCTTTTTTATCTATCTCCGGATCATTTGCGTCATCTTCTCGCTTCTTCTCCTCCCTATCCGCGTGCCAACGCAGGAGCTTTGCTACCTTAGGGTCCGTGAAATACCGCTGCAGACGAGGAGTGATCGGAAAGTACCACGCCACTTTTCGAGGAGCTTTCTTCCTCTTCTTGTATCGAGTGACACCGCACACCGGACATATGGTAGACTCCGCGTGCTCGTCCCGATAAATGATGCAATTGTTCATGCACACATGGTATTTCACGTGCGGTAAATCCAGAGGACACACGATTTTCTTCGCCTCCTCCAAACTGGTCGGGCACTTGTTCCCCTTGGGAAGACGTTCGTGCCAGAATGACATGTTCTCGTCGAAGCATGCGTCGGTCATTTTGTGTTTTACCTTCATCTCCAGAGCCATGAGCGTTACTTTCAGGCGGGTATCCTCGGGCCTGCATCCTTCATACAATGGAGTAACCGCGTCAAACTCAAGTTGATCCATCTTGGCTTTCTCTCAGGCGGCAGCTCTTGCGTTATCCGTCTGCTTGAGAAGCAGCTCTTGAATATGAGGGTCCTGCACCCAGCCCATCGATGGTCCAGCGTCATCTGCTCCGCCGGCATCATCATCATGTCCTGCATCTTCTACATGATGACTGTGTACAGCATCACCGTCGTGATCATCTCCTAGGGATTCTTCGTCTTCTCGCCCGCCCGAGCTGCGGTGGTTGTCTTGCTGCCCTTCCTCATTTCTTGCCCGGCCCCCATGGACGACTTCATAGTCATCTTCATCACCTTGCCGCCGATAGCCATCCATGAAACCACGTAAGAGCAGGTGGTCCCGCACCTGCCCGGAATCCGGGTCCGCAATAAGGCTCTTCAGCTTGCATCTTCGACACGGACATCTTATCTCCGTCTCGTTCTTTTGAAGCATCTCGGCCTTCGCGGACCTCAAAAACCTATTCACGATGCCTTCGGTCATCGTGCGGACCATGGTCGCCTGCGGGCTAGAGCAAAACGATATTTTAGAACCAAGAAAAAATTTGGCATGACTTTCCCTAAAAATAGGACCAAAAAGAATGCTTAATGCCAAAATTCTCGCCGAAACGGAAATGAATCAACATTCCGGCAAAATATTGGCAACTATCGCATTTCAAATACCGGTGCACCTCCAAACACAAACACATATGCAACACCACAAACATATGCAACACCACGAACATACATAGATCTAGCTAGGCCATAAAAAGTGCATGTGCACTTTTTTGTAGGGAGAACAACATAAATATAGCTTCCCCCCTTACTTACCTGTCAAAACAAGGTAACTTAACCACTTAATTTGAATGAATCTATGGTGGAAATGAGGTGAAAAAGAGGAGGCACCCGAGACAAGGAGGAGGCGGTGGAGAGAATGAAGTGGGGAGAAAGTGAGTGTGGGAGGAGAGGCTGTCCAAATATCTTGTTGCTGCGCACTTACTAATGGCGCACCAACCACAAATGCGCCATTAGTAATCCAGGTTACTAATGGCGCACCCCCTGGTGGTGCGCCATTAGTAGTTTTGCAAAAAAAAAACATACTAATGGCGCACTCCCCCACGGTGCGCCATTACTAGTTTAAACTAGTCATGGAGCACCACGGGTGAGTGCGCCATTAGTAGTTTTGCAAAAAAAAGGAATAAAAAAATAATTAAAAAAACAACATTAGTGGCGCACTTTCTGGCAGGTGCGCCATTACTAGTTACAACTAGTAATGGCGCACTTCCTATGGATGCGCCATTAGTATGTTTGGACAGGCGCACTAGTTCAAAAACAAAATTTGATACTAATGGCGCACCGTGGGCCAGGTGCGCCATTAGTAGTTTAAGCACTAATGGCGCATCAGAAGACTAATGTCTGGTGCGCCATTAGTGTCAATCCCATCTATAGCCCTTTTTCTAGTAGTGAATCCAAGCTGAACTAGGAAACTCATCTTAAGTAGACACGTACAAACCTCTCACTAGGAAACTACTATACTAGGACACATTGATTGGACCAAATACTAATCCACTAACTAGGCAAGATTATGCTAACATGCTTGAGGACCATATCGCATATGCTGAAAGAACGTTCTTTGAAGTTGCGATCATGATAGCGGCGAAGTCCTTCAAGGTACCTTACCGACTAGACGAGTGTTGCACAGTATGATTCTTTTATGCTATCTATATCGAGACGCCTTGTTTCCACTACTGCCCCTTCGTCATATTGCTCGACTGTTGGGGATTTCCACATGACGTTAGCAAGGAGAATAGCTTCTGATCCGTAGACCAGGAAGTAGGGCGACTGCCCTGTATGCTTGCACAGTTGAGTATGTAGCCCCAAGAGAACGTTGGGTAGTTCCTTGAGACACTTGCTCCCTTTGGTGTTGCCAATGTCGTGTAGCCTTTTCTTTAGAGCTTCCAATAACATCCCGTTGGCACACTCAACCTGGTCGTTGGCCCTCCGATGAGCAACAGAGACGTAACGGACATCGATGCCCCTATTGTCACAGTACTCCCAGAACTCATGATTGTTGAAATTGGAACCCAGGTCTGTGATGATTCGATTTGGGAATCAATAGTGGTGGACAATTTCATCGAGGAAGTCGAGTACTCTATCTACGTTGGGGCCGGTTACTGGCTTCACCTCAATCCACTTAGTGAATTTGTCTTTGGCTACCAGTACTCGATTGAATCCTCCGAGTGCCATAGGAAGGGGACCAATCATGTCGAACCCCCGGTATGCAAAAGGCCATGTTGGAGGTATGATGATAAGCTTGTAGGTAGGGACATGCTGTTGTTTGGCGAAGAATTGAGATCCCTGGCATCGGTGGACTAGTTCTTCAGCATCTGCTAAGGCGGTGGGCTAATAGAATGCTACTCTGAAAGCCTTGCCCATGATTGTACGTGACGATGTGTGATTGCCGCAAATTCCTTTATGTATCTCCTCCAATATGTCCTTGTCGTCTTCTCATGTGACGCACTTCATGAGTACTCCTGAAGATGCGCCTCTTCTGTAGAGCTTTTCTCCGACTAGAACGTAGTTTTTACTATGTCGTAGTATCTGCTCGGCTTGTGTCTTGTCCAACGGTAGCTTTTGCTCACTTATGTAGTCGATGAACGGGGTTCTCCAGTCGACGTCAATCATCATTACCTCCTGATCTTGTACCTCGGGACCGTGATTGGTGGTTGTAGAGGGTGCCGGCTCCGTTATGGATGGCTTGCAAAGTTCATGGACGAAGACTCCTGCTGGAACTTGGGCACGAGTTGAACCCATTTTGGACAGGACATTCGTGGCAACGTTATTGTCACGGACTACATGGTGAAACTCCAGGCCCGAAAAATTGTTTTCGAGCATGCATACTTCTCTGCAGTATGCGTCCATATTCTCCTTGTTGCGATCCCACTTGTCAATGACTTGATTGCTCACTACTAGTGAGTCGTATAGACGTGCAACCTTTTGATTCCCAGCAATACCCCCAGGCGTAGCCCGTGCAGTAGTGCCTCATACTCGGCTTCATTATTGGATGCCTCCAAGAATATCTGTAGAACATATTTTAGTTGCTCACCTTTCAGAGATATCAAGAGTACCCCAGCGCCGGCGTCTTCAAGTTTGAGTGATCCATCGAAGTACATGACCCAATGCTCTGGGCGCTCTGCTGGCGTTGGTAGTTGATTTTCCCACCACTCCACAATGAAGTCGACTAGAGCTTGGGATTTGATTGCGGTTCTTGGCTTGAATTCCTGGGATAGTGCTCCGAGTTCCACTGCCCATTTTGAAATCCTGCATGTAGCATCCCGATTGTGGAGAATCTCACCTAGGGGGAAGTCACTGACAACAGAAATCTTGTGCTCCTGGAAGTAGAGCCGCATCTTCCGCGAGGTGAGTAGTATGGCATATAGCAATTTATGGACCAGTGGGTACCGGGTCTTGGAATCTGAGAGTACTTTGCTGATGAAATAAACTTGTCGCTGCACTTTGTATACATGGTCGGGTTCGGATCTCTCGACTACTATTGCCGTGTTTACGTCATGAGTAGTTGCGGCGATATATAGCAGCAAGTCTTAATTGAGAGTACGTGCTGTGAGAGCCGGTGGCTTTGACAAGAAATCCTTCAATTGCAGTAGGGCTTTGTCTACCTCCTCGCTCCACTAAAACTTGTCTTGCCGCTTGAGTATTTTGAAGAAGGGAAGGCCTTGTTCTCCAAGCCTTGATATAAATCTATTTAGGGCCGCCATGCACCAGGTCAACTCCTGGAGGTCCTTGATGCCAGACAGAACCTGCATGTCGATGATGGAGGATATTTTCTCGGGGTTTGCTTCAATGCCTCTGTGGCTAATGATGAACTCGAGTAGTTTTCCAGATGGCACGCCAAAAAGATGACGTTGACAGTATTGGATGGGGTCTGGAACTTGCCCTCACCGTCTTTGCCTTCGTCTACCTTGGCTTTTCCCTTATCATTCGTACTCGAGGGTTCTGGCAGCTCTTTTATCACTCTGCACAGGCTGTAGCAGTCTATTGCAACATGTTTGTGATAAGGCTGCCACGGGCATTGTTTCTTCAAAAGCTTGCTAAAAGCGATCCTATCATCATGTCTACTGGAACGTTTATTGGTTGAATGAGACATCGCCGTATATTGTCTGGCTTGTGCTTGCAGTTCTGACCACCCGAGTAGTTATTTCGGTGTTCGTTGTTGTGGTTCTTGTCGCAGTCCTTGCCGTTGCCTTGATTGTTGGTGTGGTGGCCTCGGTTGCGATTCAACTTGAACCTTTCAAACTCTTTGTCTTCTTCATCTGCCCAGGGTTGTGCCATTGTCTTGACCTGGGGACATCACCTGCTGAAGTTTGCAAACATAGGGCGATCGTATAGACTGTTCTGAAAACAGTCATCCATGTCTTCTTCCGAGATGTATACGATGGTGGCCTCCTTGTCGAAGAAATGACGCAGGTAGTTGCGCAGGGTCTTGTCCCACCACTGCTTGACTTGTGCCAAGTCGATTCTGTTGCCTAGACGCTGCATTGCTCCGACGTAGTTATTGGTGAACGCATTCTTCAGGTCTTGCCACGAGTCGATCGAATTTTGCTTCAAAGGCTCGAGCCAAGTGAGTGGCGCAGTTTCCATGCGTATAGGGAAGTAGATGACCTTTCTATCGCCGTTTGACTAGGTCTTGCTTGCCATCATATTTGAAGATACCCAGAGGTTTGAATTTCTCGAGTAAGATAGTCTTTCTGACCCGACTTCTAAAGGCGGGGAAGCTATATCGTTGTCGTCACCCTTGTAGTCGATTTCGTGTTAGCGCTCACGATGCCGTATGTTAATGATGTTGTGAGCGTCGCAGTTGGTGTTTATCTTGTGTCAAAGATCCTCAACGTTACGTGCAGGTTCAGGATCAGCTCTTTGGTGGCGTTGGCCTCCCACAAAAGTTGTCCGACTATCCTTAGGCGCATCTCTGTTCTGTCTTGGGCCTTCAATTGCACCCTGGTTTTGTCTAGTGTCTTTGTGTAGTCGAGTTGGAGGTCCATCGTGGTTTCTGTGGCTACTGGCATGCTGACTTCGCCCCGACGGGGTGTGAGATACTGACGAAATCGGGTTCTGCCTGTCCAGTAGTTCGTAGGCATGTTCCGCTAACTGTGACAATATTGTAGTGTACTTGTTTGATGGCATGACGCGAGTGATGAGGTCAATGGAAGCAACGGTGGCGAGGGGTGTTCGATGCTACCGTGTTTGCACTGCCTCAAAAACTTTGTTTAGGTTCATGATTGGGAGTTGTTCCGCCAGTTGTCGGCGACGTTCTGCTCTTGATGCATTTCTTGCTCGTTGCCGAGTCTTTTGGCCTTCAATTTCTTCCATGTCGACATTGGCGGAGAGTTCGCCATGCAAGACATCGTCTGGGTTGAGGTGATGAGTTCTGTGGAGCCATCGTCTTCACGGATGGGAGACAAGGGTGTTCCCTCCTGGCACGAGAGAACCTCGAGGTGGACGATGAGGCGTGATTCGTTGTCCTGGGTGAGAAAAGATGGCTTCATGCCTAGCCAGTAGACGAATCTGATTTGAGGGGTTGAAGTGATCACCATGCATCAGAAAGTTCACACAAGACATGGTCGATATATACTTATCACCGTAAGGACATATAAATGGCCGATGAAGTGTTGACATCGTCCTTAGAACAAATATGGTACACGTTATTTTTCGGCATGCTAGTTTTGCCGAAAAATAGGGGGGCATGTGTTGACGCTCAAAAGTGGCACTTTTATAAAGAGTGGCTTAAAGCTATGTCAAGAGTAATTCAAACTTACTATTGAAAGTCACTATGAGATGGCTCTCTTCGAGAAGATCAAGATGAATATGAAGATGGTCTAAAATGGAGTTCGGATGCAAAAGTTATGACAACTTCAGAGATGCTCATGTTGACACCAGATTAAAGAATGGCTTGAAACCCAATTAAGATGTGCTCATATGGAAAAATGATCAACACTAATTGTCTTCATCTCGTCGAAATGATCGATATTGATATAAAAATCGTCTTAATCCGAGGTCATATGCAAAAGTTACAGCCAGTACAAGACACTGCTATACTGGATGGCCGGACACTCCGGAGAAAACCATCCGGGTTTTGATTTTCTCTGTCGATGGCCGGACACTCCGGATATGTTCCTCCGGGTTTTGAATTTCGCTGCTGCAGACTTCGAAAACAGCCAAAAAAAACCCTCAAGATGGCCTTAGATAAAAAAAAGTTCAACATCAAAGTTGTTCGTCTCGTCGAAACGGTCAAGATTGCTTTTGGTTTCGTGTCCATCCAAGGTCGTTTACTCCGCCAAACATGGCTCGCAAGGTGCAGCCAGATTTTAACGAACAGTTTTGGAAAGTTCGGACCAAACAAATCCGAATTGGACTAGGGTTTTGGACGTGAATGGAAGCCTTTTTCTTGCACGGGAAGTCCAGCCGCCTCTTATATACTTAAGGGGTGACAGCCGATTGAACAACACACAATCGATCAAATCATCTACCACTTTTTATCTTTTATCTTTTCTCGTTAACCCTAGTTCTTCTTCTTCCCCGTTCTTCGTCTGTTCTTCTTGTTGCAGGGCGCCGAGCCTCGAGGCCCTAGGGGTGGTCAGGCCAACCTAGGACAGCCCATAGCCGCCGCGCGCCCTGACGGGGTCCCTCCCTGGCGTGTGGGGTTTCGGGTCTTCAAAATCATCTGTCGGATTGCTTGCGTACCGCGCTTCCGGCGGGTCTCCTTCGACGTGAGCTGCGATGCATCACCCCCGGTGTCGGGGATACACGGTGACGTGTTCGTGTGCGAACAGTCAGTCTATGTCACATCTAGATCATGTCTGTTTGTCCTGTTCTAAATTTTGTTTGTCCTGTCTGTTTGTCCTGTTCATTTGATTTTAATTTGTCAAAGCCCAAAACTAAAAACTACCTAGTCGTGCGTCCGCCTTGGTGACCGGCCTATAGGCAAATCTAGTCACTAGCTCCCCTCATTAAAAGATCTGGTTGCTAGCTGCTCGTACAAAGAACCTGATCGCTAGCTTTTTCTGCTAAATCGACTTGTTAGCTTTTGCCTCTGATCATTATACATTTACAAGGACATCTCCCATAGCTAGCTTCTAGGCTACCAACGATTTATTTTATTTTTAGCCTTCTGGTTTTTGCGTTTTTCACTGTTATATTTTATAATTAATTTTCAGTAAAGAACAAAATTTCATCAACACATATTTCAAAAACATGTTCACGAATTTACATAAGTTTTTTCAAATTATAAAAAAGTTAACGAATGCCAAAAATGTTCTAATATATGGTGAATAATGCTTTAATATATGATGATCATTTTCTGAATACACACTAATATTTTTTTCAATGCACACTGAACATTATTTTTTATATACAAACTTTTTTATATAGGATGAACTAAAAGTGAACTTTTTTATATACATTGAACTAAAAGCGAACAGGAAAAAACAAAAATAGATAAATAGGAAGAGAACAAAAAATAAACACATTTTGATCCACTTTAAAAAAATTGATCAACATGAATTTTTTTAGAAAAATGAACTAATTTACAAATTTTGAAACATGTATTGAAACTTGTGAATTTATGAACAAACAAAAAATTACTAGAATGTGAAAAAATGAGATCAACTAATGAGAAATAGAAAAATAAAAAGGAGGTGAAAACAATGAAGAAATATGATAAATAAAAAAGCAGAAATAACATGAAGAAAATGAAACAAAACAAAAAAAAGGTATCCTAGCTACTTGGGCCGGCTCATCTGCAGTTTGTTCGCTGACTAGGGTGGACTGGAAACTAAGAAAAAAATGTTGGACCCCCACTGGCAGGTTGAGAGTGGACTCTCAATTTGGAATAAAAAAGGTCGGGCCCCAGTTGCGAGTCGAGTTTGGACTTGCAACTGGGGTCAAGGATGGACTTGCAGCTGGGACCAGAAAAGGTCGAGCCCAGTTGTGAGTCGATGGTGGACTTGCAACTAGGGAAAAAGGTAGGCCCCAGTTGCGAATCGAGGGTGGACTCGCAATTGGGACTAAAAAATGTCGGGCACCAGTTGCGAGTCGAGGTTTAACTTGCAACTCGGACAAAAATGTTGAACTCTAGTTGCGAGTCGATGGTGGACTTGCAACTCGGACAAAAAATGTTGGGCCCCAGTTGCGAGTCAAGGATGAACTTGCAACTTGGACAAAAATGGTTGGACCCTAGTTGCACGTAGAGGGTGGACTTTCAACTCAGAGAAAAAAAGATTAGGCCCCAGTTGCGAGTCGAGGACGAACTTGCAACTCGGACAAAAAAGGTTGGACCCTAGTTGCGAGTCGAGGGTGAACTTGCAACTCGGACAAAAAAGGCTGCGCCCCAGTTGCGAGTCGAGGACGCACTTGCAATTCAGACAAAAAATTTGTGCCCTAGTTACGAGTCGAGGGTGGTCTTGCAATTCAGACAAAAAATGTTGAGCCCCAGTTGCGAGTCGAGGGTGGACTTGCAACTTGGAAAAAAAGTCTAGCCCCATTTGCGTCGAGAGTGGACTTGCAACTAGGAAAAAATGGTTTGGCCACAATTAGACTTTCAACTGGAAAGAAAAGGCCGGACCCCAGTTGTGGGTTGAGGGTGAACTTGCAATTAGGACAAAAATATTGAGACCCAGTTGCGAGTTAAGAGTGCAATTGCAACTAGGAAAAAAAGGTCAAGCCCAGCTACAACTCAAGGTTGGATTGCAACTGGGAGAAAAAAGGGCCAGGTCCGAGTTATACAAGTCAAGGGGGTTATTGCAACTGGAACAAAAAGGGTCGGTCCCTAACTGTGAGTCGAGGGTGGACTTGCAAATAGAAAAAAAAAGTTGGGCCCCAGATGCGAGTTGACGACGAACCTGCAACTAAGACAAAAAAAGTTCGGGTCCCAAAGTCGAGAGTGGACTTGCAATTGGGAGGAAAAACGCCGGGCCCGAGTTGCGAGTCAAGGATGGACTTGCAACTGGGACAAAAAAAGACCGGGTCCCAGTTGCGAGTCGAGGGTGAACTTGCAACTAGGAAAAAAATGTCAGGCCCTACTGTGGACTTGCAAATGGGACAAAAAAGAACTGTCCCAGTTGCGAGTCAAGAGTGAATTTGCAACTAGGACAAAAAACGGCCAGACCCCAGTTATAAATTGAGAACCAACAAAAACAGAGTCGAACAGGCCTAAGCCAACAACATGATGCACAATAAACAAACAACAACAAGGGAGGCGGAAGGTAGGGCTTGCAAGAAAATGACGAAAAAAATAAATCAAATGGTGAATTTAAAAAGTACTTGTAAAATTTTAAAAATCATGGATTTAAAAGACTAAAAAAGAGAAAAAGAAAACAAAAGGTCAAAAAGATGGGACCTCTATTGCATGCCAGTGTGTGGTTGGACATGCACCCAGAACAAAAAACAGATTGGGCCTCAGTTAGGGGACAAGTAGACAAAACATAACAAGAAGACGCAGGAATACATCATCCAATGTCGGGAGATCAAAAGTTTACGCGAAAATTACAACAACAAGATGCAACGGTGATAGTGACTAGTTGCATGACAAAGGTGCACTTGCAACATAACTTAAAAATATGTTGGGCCGAGTTGCATCTCGGTGGTTTACTTGCAACTGCGACAATAAAAATATAAGAGACGAGCTCTAGTTTGCATGTCGATGGTCGACCTGCAACTAGAATAAAAAATAAAAAAGTGAATCCAATTAGGAGTACACTTGCAGGAAAGACCAAAACGGTTTCGACCCAGATGCATGTCGGTGATCGACTTGCAACTAGAACAAGAATAATAAAAAGACACGGTTCTTACATATTAGGGTTAGATATGAGAACAAAAATAAAAACAAGAAATTGGCCGTTGCCCGTCGTTATACTGTTTAGAAACTTGGCCGGGTCGCCTCTACTCCTTAGACAAAGAGGAATGAGATGGAGAGAGCGAAGAAACAGAGCCGACGAGCCAGCGGTCAGCTTTTCTCTTCAACTGACAACACTTATCTTCAACTAGAACACGGGAAAAAAAAGACCACGAAAAACGGCCCAAAAAAGAAAGACGCACGGTGTGATGGGCTGTAAAATGAATAACAGACGAGTGACACCGGACGCGCGGGACAAAACAACCCCGATCAAAGAATTGCACAAAATTTATAAAGATATATCAAATGGACTGAAACTTAGATGAGACATCACACCCGTCTATATGAGTTTTAACAATTTTGATACATGATTTACTATTCCGTGGACACGTTGCATGGATGAATACAAATCAAAACAACGAAAAAAATGCATGAACAATCATACGGTATATACACGCACAAAGAAGATGCCTGTACACGTCATCTCATATACACACATATCATAGTATCGCAAGGGGGAGAAAACAGAAATTAAAAAAAGATAAAAAAAATACCTCACAAACTGCAACAGCTGCAGTGTATCGAGACAATACAACAATAGACAAAAAAAGGAAAAAACAGAAAGGAAAGGCAGCCCACGCTAGGCTGCGCAGGCTACAAATCGCCAGCTCGTACAATCATCAGATACACTGCGAATCATCAGATCATCAGTGCACGAATTGTAAAGACAAAACAAATCCAACGATGAGGATTTAGATGTAAGATAGTTATTTCACATCTATACATGAAATAGCAAATCCGCACATGTATATGTACTGCCGCGGTGGCGCCTTGCCGGATGCCGGATGGCCGGGCTGCCAGACTGCCGTGCGGGTGCGGCGACAACCAGCGGCGGCCGAGACGACTAAGGCGAGGGCGAGGCAGCGAGGCGCCGAGCGAGCAGGCCGACGGTTCAGGGTCGACGAACTGACGAGACGAAGGAAAAGGAGCAGCCGTGTGTGGCATCTGGCGAGAGACACGCGTGTGGCACTTCGCGCTAATCGATCGCTAGCTATAGCCCATCTCGTTTCTTTTCTTTTATAATTCCTTTACCTATTTTTTGTATATACTAGCGCCGAAAAAAATGCGACGTCACGCCGCGCCCGTAAGAGAGCCCGTTTGAATATTTGTTGTTCATTTGATTAAAGAACAGGAATAGGAAGTGAAGCGGGTTGACTGACTTTTTTTACGATGAATAGTTTCATGTAGGTCTTTGGGTAGTTTCTTCTGATTGAACGTGTAGTACATCCTTTTATCAAAAGAAGCAAGAAATTGTTAGTATATTTCTATCACAAGAAGCAAGAAATTGTTAATTTTTCGTAAACTATTAAGAGGGCTCGTTCAACAGAATGTTCAGGTGCTTCACATTTTGGATTATCGAGTGCCAATGACGCCTTATATGCTATATCTTCATCTATATTTGGTTATATTCTATGGAATGTTTGGACAAAATTGTAGTAACTCTTTGTTCCTATATATATTATGGATCAAATTCGCTATCTTATGTTTTGACCCACTGTTCTCTTACAAAGCCATGGAAATAAACCTCATTTAGTAGGAAACCTTTTTTGTTATAGACATTTAATTCTTACTCATAAGGGACTCCTGATCGAATAAATGAGAATTTAGGTGGTAAGTCTTCTCACCAATTATGTTATAATAAGATTATTTTCTTGTCAACTGTGAAGTAAAATATAATTAAGTAGTTTATCTCAGACGAAGATATACAATACACCATTTTGATCGGATCAATTGTCTAGAAATAGAATATATACAAAATCAAGTTTTACTTTGTCTTTATCCATAGAATATGCTCACTAAGAGAGGTAAATTTTGCATTGGATAGGTAAAGTATTACTCTTCTCTCGATTGTACGTAGGAAAGAAATGCATAATACAAAATAATTTTTATTGACTCTTTAGAATTTTTAATAGGGCATACTATTAAATGGTATCAAAGTCCAATCTCTATGTTGTGGTGCTGCAATTACAAAATAGATGAAGGACAATTCAACAGAAAAAGCAAGATGACGTACCATGAGCGTTAAAATAACTTTTTGGGGAAAAAAGATAGAAACGTTGTGGGATTTATTATAGATTTACCCACCAGAGAAACAAAACACATTAGGAATCGAGAGAGAGACAGGGTAGGAGAGAAAAGGGGCGTCGAAAAGAATTGTTTTAGTAGAAGAAAGCGGTAGATGATGTCTCGCAAAGAGTGTTAACAAAGCAAGATGACGTACCATGAACGATAAAAGAATTTTTTGGAGAAATAAAGATAGAAACGTTGTGGGATTTATTATAGATTTACCCACCAGAGAAACAAAACACATTAGGAATCGAGAGAGACAGGGCAGGAGAGAGAAGGGGCGTCGAAAAGAATTGTTTTAGTAGAAGAAAGCGGTAGATGATGTCTCGCAAAGAGTGTTAACAAAGCAAGATGACATACGATGAACGTTAAAAGAATTTTTTGGTGAAATAAAGATAGAAACATTGTGGAATTTATTGCAGATTTACCCACCAGGAAAACCACGGAGCATGAGAGAGAAGGGGCGTCGAAAAGAATTGTTTTGGTAGAAGAAAACGGCCGATGATGTCTCGCAAAGAGTGGCCACTGAGTGAGATAAGCGGTGAGTGGTAGGACTCGGATCGAGAAATTTCCGGGTTAAACTAACCTACAGCAAGTGTAATCACCCCATATAACTTTTCGACAGTGGGTAATATAAAAAAATAAAAAAAATAAAAAAGAATCATTTACCACTTTTGTTTAGGAAAATCTCAGGGGGTTTTTAACACTGTTGCCTACGAAATTTTTGTTTCTAGAATAGTGTTTTGGGTTATTCGGATTTGTTTTTCTGGTTTATTCAAGTTACCGTTCTCCAAAATCGTACGTATTTCATTTAAACCGTTACGGGAAAATAAAATCGTGGAGTACTAGTGTGTAAGAGCGGACCTAAAGAAACATAAAATGAGAAATCTTCTTTTTTTGAAGCATAAAAATCTATGATGATATTCAGTACATAAAAAAAAAGTCTTTTTTTTGCATAGCATGGTACTGTTCATTGGTATTGTTCGTCAGAGATATAATTGAACAGAACCTTTCCAAAAAAAAACCCAAAAAGGAAAAAATATCTTCCCGCTTTACACTGTTTCATGTCCATCCGCTGTGCATGTTAATGGTACTGTTCACACGTACTGTTTACGTCTTGTTGCTGTTCACCAATACTGTTGTTGATGTTGACGTTGCCGTAAAATGGGCAGTAATCGGCCTAGAATTTATTTTTCCTATGGATTACTGTTCGTGCAAATAAACAATTCCGGCCTACTGTTTTTTATTCTGTTAACACTATCATCGGAAAGAATTAGGAGACGATTGAGGCAGATGTGTATTGGTACGCCGGCGTAGTGTATCGGTATGTCGGTGTCGAGAAATGATGTATAAAAATGATGTACGTCGGTACAAAATCTCGGTGTCTCTCGATACCGCGTGATGTAAAAGCCGAGGAAAAGACACATAAACACAGGAAAAGAAAATAACATCGACTTTATTTTGCCGTTGCCGTCCACATCGATCACGGACACGAAACACGTTTGCCGTCCACATCGATCACGGACACGAAACACGTGCGCTCACCCAGCGCACACACATCTAGCCCACGCACCATAGACGAGGCAACCCAAGAACAAAAGTCACGCGCACGCAGGCCGTGCAAAGGGTGCCAGAGGGTGCACGACCAAGAGCGAGCTGGAGGCAATTGTCGTGTGCTCACCTTCCTGCAACTGATGATGAGGTGCAGAGACAGAAGCTGGGAGCGACTTCCCACGTCTGCTTCGGCTGTAGCCCAGCTGAGGCCGCATCTCCTGACGATGACGACACGGGGCGAACGGCTCCGGTAGCAAGGGACGGCTGGGTGCTGGTAGTCTGGGCGAGTGCTGGGCCGACGCGCCGGGATGCGGGAAAACTCACACGTCAAGCACGAGGTACACGGCGACATAGGACTGCGAGGTGCAGGCGTAAGCTCACACCGCCGGCGAGCTGGGCGAGCTCGAGGTCAGAAACATCATCACTGTATGCACACGTGACGACGCTGCGGCGTGTCACTGTGGATTGAGTTCCGCCATTGCTTCCTCTCCTCAGTCGTGGCCTCCACACACCTCCCATACGTTGTCTGCTGTGTGTGCACCATGTTGGCTCCAGGAAGGAGAGATGGAGGACCCAATACACCAAGGGAAGCAGCAGGACGAACCGAAACACCACGGCGGCCAACCACAGCCCCACGCAACCGAGGAGGTGGACCCGGACGCCGCAGGCCATTACGGCTAGACGAAGAACCAACCATGGAATTTGTGTAGATGGAAGCAAAGAAACGAAGCCCACGAAACAATTGAAGGATCACAGAAAGAAAGGCCTATTTATAACCCACGAGAAGATGAAGGAGAAAATGAAAACGAACACGAAAGATCTAGCGGTGCCGTCTCTGGATTGTACGATCGAAGCGGCACCGATTAGGAGCGGCAGCGTCTCTGGATTAAAACGATCGAGGTGGCACCGATCCCGGTAACACACGCAACCACACGTGGATCCTCTTGAAGCAAACATGCAAGCGAGTGACCAGGCCAGAAGGAGAACAAAGCCCACCTAATGTCAGCCCACATGCACGCAACCACGAAGCAGTACGCACGCAATGAGGTCAACAGGACTGCATGGCCCACACGGGCCAAAAATGGCTAAACGCACACACGGAAGCGCAAATCACGTTAACAAAGTTTACATGGGAGGCCTACAGTCACACGCATTTATACCCCTCGGGATCCCAAACTAATACATGTGTCTGCCTTCCATAAGCCCCCAAGTCCCAATCGACCAAGTGGTGAAACGTGAGGCGAAATCGTTTCTCGAAATTAGATGTTCTGGTATTTGCCAAACCAGTTGTTATCCCGATGCCCTTCCTCTGGTATAAGGTGTCTTTTGCCCTAGAAAAAATCATAAGGAAGCTTTCGGGACGAAGCGTCGCCGTCTCGAGGCGGAGATTTGGTAGAACCAATCTAGGACTTCGGCGGAGCTGTTCTGCCAAGGAAACATCCCTCCGGGAGGGGGGAATCGTCACCATCGTCATCACCATCAATCCTCTCATCGGGAAGGGGTCAATCTCCATCAACATCTTCACCAGCACCATCTCCTCTCAAACCCTAGTTCATCTCTTGTACCCGATCTTCGCCACAAAATCTCAAATTGGTACCTATGGGTTGCTAGTAGTGTTGACTACTTGTAGTTGATGCTAGTTGGTTTATTCGGTGAAAGATCATATGTTCAGATCCTTTATGCATATTAATACCCCTTTGATTATGAACATGAATATGATTTGTGAGTAGTTACGTTTGTTCCTGAGGACATGGGAGAAGTCTTGTTATAAGTAATCATGTGAATTTGGTATTCGTTCGATATTTTGATGCGATGTATGTTATCTTTTCTCTAGTGGTGTTATGTGAACGTCGACTACATGACACTTCACCATTATTTGGGCCTAGGGGAAGGCATTGGGAAGTAATAAGTAGATGATGGGTTGCTAGAGTGACAGAATCTTAAACCCTAGTTTATGCGTTGCTTCGTAAGGGGCTGATTTGGATCCATATGTTCCATGCTATGGTTAGGTTTATCTTAATTCTTCTTTCGTAGTTGTGGATGCTTGCAAGGGGGGTTAATCATAAGTGGGATGCTTGTCCAAGGAAGGGGAGTACCCAAGCACCGGTCCACCCACATATCAAATTATCAAAGTAACAAATGTGAATCATATGAACATGATGAAAAGTAGCTTGACGATAATTCCCATGTGTCCTCGGAAGCACTTTCCTTTATATAAGAATTTTTCCAGGCTTGTCCTTTTCTACAAAAAGGATTGGGCCACCTTGCTGCATCTTGTTTACTTTTGTTACTTGTTACCTGTTACAAATTACCTCATTACAAAACTATCTGCTACCGATCATTTCTGTGCTTGCAGAGAATACCTAACTGAAAACCGCTTGTCATTTCCTTCTACTCATTGGGTTCGATAGTATTACTTATCGAAAGGACTACGATAGATCCCCTATACTTGTGGGTCATCAAGACTCTTTTATGGTGCCATTGTCGGGGAGTGAAGCGCCTTTGGTAGGTGGAATTTGGTAAGGAAAAGTTTATATACTATGCTGGAATTTACTCTCAATTGTTACTATGAAAAATAACCCTTTGAGGTGCTTGTTCGGGGTACCTTCACCCCGACCAGTAGAGTAAAGAGTTGCTCCTCAACCTATTGAACCTACTGAAAATGTTTACTTTGAAATTCCTTTGGGTATGATAGCTAATCCTTTTGCAGGAGATGGAACATTACATCCCGATATGCACCTAATCTATGTGGATGAAGTTTGTGGATTATTTAAGTTTGAAGGTATGCCCGAGGATGTTATCAAGAAGAAGGTCTTCCCTTTATCTTTGAAGGGAAATGCATTGACATGGTTTAGGCTATGTGATGATATTGGATCATGGAACTACAACCGATTGAAATTGGAATTTCATCAGAAGTTTTATCCTATGCATCTGGTTCATCGTGATCGTAATTATATCTATAATTTTTGGCCTCGCAAAGGAGAAAGTATCGTTCAAGCTTGGGGGAGGCTTAAGTCAATGTTGTATTCATGCCCCAATCATGATCTCTCAAGAGAAATTATTATTCAAAACTTTTATGCTCGTCTTTCTCTCAATAATCGCTCCATGCTCGATACTTCTTGTACTGGTTCTTTTATGACGAAGACTATTGAATTCAAATGGGATTTATTGGAAAGAATTATATGCAACTCTGAAGACTGGGAACTCGACGAAGGTAAGGAGTCAGGTATAACGCCTAAGTTTGATTGTGTTAAATCTTTTATGGATACAAATGCTTTTTCGTGAATTTAGCACTAAATATGGACTTGACTCTGAGATAGTAGCTTGTTTCTATGAATCATTTACTAGTCATGTTGATCTCCCTAAGGAGGAGTGGTCTAAATATCATCTTCCCATTGAAGTAAAAGTAGTTGAACCTATTAAAGTTGAAGAAAATATTATCACTTATAATGTTGTTCCTATTATTCCTAACGCTTATATTGAGAAACCACATTTTCCTGTTAGAATAAAGGATCATGCTAAAGCTTCAACTGTGGTTCGTAAGAGTAATGCTAGAGCATCTACACCCTCTGAGAAAATTAAAACTGAACCTAGTATTGCTATGGTTAAGGATCTCCTGGTTGATAATATTGATGGGCATGTTATTTATTTCTGTAATGAAGCAGCTAGAATTGCTAGACCCGATACTAAAAATAAACACAGACCTGTTGTTGGCATGCCTGTTATTTCTGTTGAAATAGGAGATCACTGTTATCATGGCTTATGTGATATGGGCGCTAGTGCCAGTGCTACCTCATTCCTTATACGAAGAAAGTATGCATGATATTGCACCTGCTGAGATAGAAGGTATTGATGTTACAATTAAGCTTGCCAATAGAGATACTACTTCACCAGTTGGGATTGTTAGAGATGTTGAAGTCTTGTGGGGGAAAATTAAATATCCTACTGATTTTCTTGTTCTTGGTTCCCCACAAGATGACTTTTGTCCCATTATATTTGGTAGACCCTTCTTGAATACTGTTAATGCTAGGATAGATTGCGAAAAGGATATTGTTACTGTTGGTTTTGGGGATATGTCTCATGATTTTAATTTTTCTAAATTTCGTAGACAACCCCACGATAAAGAATTGCCTAGTAAAGATGAAATTATTGGTCTTGCTTTTATTGTCGTGCCTCCTAATGATCCTTTAGAACAATATTTGCTAGACCATGAAAATAATATGTTTATGAATGAAAGAAGGGAAATAAATGAAGTATTCTTTAAACAGGGACCTATATTGAAACAAAACTTGCCTATTGAAATTTTAGGGGATCCTCCTCCACCCGGAGGTGATCCCGTGTTTGACCTTAAACCATTACCTGATACTCTTAAGTATGCTTATCCTGATGAAAAGAATGAAGGAAATATGCCCTAGAGGCAATAATAAAGTTATTATTTATTTCCTTATATCATGATAAATGTTTATTATTCATGCTAGAATTGTATTAACCGGAAACATAATACATGTGTGAATACATAGACAAACAGAGTGTCACTAGTATGCCTCTACTTGACTAGCTCGTTAATCAAAGATGGTTATGTTTCCTAACCATGGACAAAGAGTTGTTATTTGATTAACGGGATCACATCATTAGTTGAATGATCTAATTGACATGACCCATTCCATTAGCTTAGCACCCGATCGTTTAGTATGTTGCTATTGCTTTCTTCATGACTTATGCATGTTCCTATGACTATGAGATTATGCAACTCCCGTTTGCCGGAGGAACACTTTGTGTGCTACCAAACATCACAACGTAACTGGGTGATTATAAAGGAGCTCTACAGGTGTCTCCAAAGGTACATGTTGGGTTGGCGTATTTCGAGATTAGGATTTGTCACTCCGAATGTCGGAGAGGTATCTCTGGGCCCTCTCGGTAATGCACATCACTTAAGCCTTGCAAGCATTGCAACTAATGAGTTAGCTGCGGGATGATGTATTATGGAACGAGTAAAGAGACTTGCCGGTAACGAGATTGAACTAGGTATTGGATACCGACGATCGAATCTCGGGCAAGTAACATACCGATGACAAAGGGAACAACGTATGTTGTTATGCGGTCTGACCGATAAAAGATCTTCGTAGAATATGTAGGAGCCAATATGAGCATCCAGGTCCCGCTATTGGTTATTGACCGGAGACGTGTCTCGGTCATGTCTACATTGTTCTCGAACCGTAGGGTCCGCACGCTTAAGGTTTCAATGACAGTTATATTATGAGTTTATGAGTTTTGATGTACCGAAGGAGTTCGGAGTCCCGGATGAGATCGGGGACATGACGAGGAGTCTCGAAATGGTCGAGACGTAAAGATCGATATATTGGACGACTATATTCGGACTTCGGAAATGTTCCGAGTGATTCAGGTATTTTTCGGAGTACCGGAGAGTTACGGAAATTCGCCGGGAGAAGTATTGGGCCTTATTAGGCCATACGGGAAAGAGAGAGGGGCTGCCTAGGGCAGGCCGCGTGCCCCCCAAGGCCTAGTCCGAATTGGACTAGGGGGAGGGGCTGCGTCCCTTCCTTGTTTCCTACTCCTACTACATGGAAGGACTCCTAGTTGGACTAGGAAAGGGGGAATCCTACTCCCGGTGGGAGTAGGACTCCCCTAGGGCGCGCCATAGAGAGGGCCGGCCCTCCCCTCCTCCACTCCTTTATATACGGGGGCAGGGGCAATCCATAGACACACAAGTTGATCTTCGTGATCGTTCCTTAGCCGTGTGCGGTGCCCCCCTCCACGATATTACACCTCGATCATATTGTAGCGGTGCTTAGGTGAAGCCCTGCGACGGTTAAACATCAAGATCGTCAGCACGCCGTCGTGCTAACGAAACTCCTCCCCGAAGCTTTGCTGGATCGGAGCCCGGGGTGCGTCAT
Organism: Triticum timopheevii; assembly: GCA_963921465.1. Classification (NCBI taxonomy): domain Eukaryota; kingdom Viridiplantae; phylum Streptophyta; class Magnoliopsida; order Poales; family Poaceae; genus Triticum; species Triticum timopheevii. Next base: position 6,413,534 of record OY997274.1, on the reverse strand, counting down.
CGAGCTGTACGCGTGTCAAGAACTCGGAGGTGCCGGAGTAACGGTGCTTGGATCGGTTGGACTGAGAAGACCTACGACTACTTCCTCTACATTGCGTCAACGCTTCCGCTTCGGTCTATGAGGGTACGTAGACAACACTCTCCCCTCTCGTTGCTATGCATCACCATGATCTTGCGTGTGCGTAGGAAATTTTTTGAAATTACTACGTTACCCAACAGTGGCATCCGATCTTAGGTTTTTATGGTTTGATGTTATATGCACGAGTAGAACACAAGTGAGTTGTGGGCGATATAAGTCATACTGCTTACCAGCATGTCATACTTTGGTTCGGCGGTATTGTTGGATGAGGCGGCCCGGACCGACATTACGCGTACGCTTATGCGAGACTGGTTCTACTGCCGTGCTTTGCACACAGGTGGCTGGCGGGTGTCAGTTTCTCCAACTTTAGTTGAACCGAGTGTGGCTACGCCCGGTCCTTGCGAAGGTTAAAACAGCACCAACTTGACAAACTATCGTTGTGGTTTTGATGCGTAGGTAAGATTGGTTCTTGCTAAGCCCGTAGCAGCCACGAAAAATTTGCAACAACAAAGTAGAGGACGTCTAACTTGTTTTTGCAGGGCATGTTGTGATGTGATATGGTCAAAACGTGATGAGTTATAAGTTGTTGTATAAGATGATCATGTTTTGTTGAAGTTATTGGCAACTGGCAAAAGCCTTATGGTTGTCTGTCTATTGCATAAGATGCAAGCGTCCAATAATTGCTTTACTTTATCGCTATGCGATAGCAATAGTTGCAAGAGCAATTGTTGGCGAGACGACCACGTGACGACACATTGATATAGATCAAGATGATGGAGATCATGGTTTCATGCCAGTGACTATATAGATCATGACAGTACTTTGGAGATGGAGATCAAAGAAACAAGATGATGATGGCCATATCATGTCACATATTTTGATTGCATATGATGTTTATCTTTTATACATCTTATTTTTGCTTAGTTTGACGGTAGCATTTTAAGATGATCTCACTAATTATCAAGAAGTGTTCTCCCTGAGTATGCACCGTTGCAAAAGTTCTTCGTGCTGAGACACCACGTGATGATCGGGTGTGATAGGCTCTACGTTCAAATACAACGGGTGAAAAACAGTTGCACACGCGGAATACACAGATTATACTTGACGAGCCAAGCATATACAGATATGGCCTCGGAACACGGAGACCGAAAGGTCGAGCGTGAATCATATAGTAGATATGATCAACATAGTGATGTTCACCAATGAAACTACTCCATCTCACGTGATGATCGGACATGGTTTAGTTGATTTGGATCACGTGATGCATTTCACTTGCATACGTGTTCGTCTCATGCATCCGAGCATTTTCCCCGTTGTCCGTTTTGCAATCCGGCGTTTCGTTCTCCTCCGGTGGTCATTTCTACCTTTCTTTCTTGTGTGGGGATTAAACATTTCCGTATTGGACCGAGACTTGCCAAGCGGCCTTGGTTTACTACCGGTAGACCACCTGTCAAGTTTCGTACCATTTGGACTTCGTTTGATACTCCAACGGTTAGCCGAGGGACCGAGAAGGCCTCGTGTGTGTTGCAGCCCAACACCCTTCCATTTTGGCCCAAAACCCACCTAACTCTACTCCATCATCTCGGTCGTTCGATCACGATCGCGTGGCCGAAAACCGCACCTCATTTGGTGTAACGCCCCGGATCCGATGCGCCAGGTGTCCGCCAGTTATTCGCCATCATTGCCATGTCATGTGCTTGCGTGTTGCATTTTATCATGTCATCATGTGCATTTCATCTTGCATACATGTTTGTTTCATGCATCCGAGCATTTTCCCCGTTGTCCGTTTTGCAATCCGGCTCTCCTATGTTATCCGGCGTTCCCCTTTTGTCTCTCGTTGTGAGCGGGTATTAAACTTTCTCGGAATGGACCGAGGTTTGCCAAGCGGCCTTGGTATAGCACCGGTAGACCGCCTGTCAAGTTTCGTGCCATTTGGAGTTCGTTTGATACTCCAACGGTTAACCGGGTAACCGCAAAAGCCTCTTTTGTTTGCAGCCCAACACCCCTTCCAAAGTGGCCCAAAACCCAGCAAACTCCCCTCCATGCTCTCGGTCGTTCGATCACGATCGCGTGGCCGAAAACCGCTCCTCATTTGGACTCTCCTAGCTCCCTCTACCTATAAATATGCCTCTCCCCCGAAAATCCCGGATCATTTCACCCCTAACCCTAGCCCCGCTCCTCTCCCCGCCGCCGGACGTGTCCGATTCGGGCCGGACACGTCCGCCCGCCGCCGCGGACGAACCGGCAGCCGCCACGTGGCGCGTCCGCCGCCCCTGTGCCGCCGGCCCGCCGAGGCCCGCTCCCGGCCCCCGCGGACCCAGCCTCCGCCGGCGTCCCGTGCCCCTCGCCGGAGGCCTCCGCCCCGCTCCCCTCGCCGCCCGTAGCTCGCCCGCGCGCACCTCCCAAGGCCGCCGCCGCTCCTCCACCGCCCGCCGCCGCCGCGGATCTCGCCGCCCCGCCGCGGTTCCTCCGCGCGCCCCGGGCGCCGCCGCGCCTGCGCCGCCCGCCGGCGACCTCGTCTTCCGGCCCGCCTCCCCGTCCGGCCCAGGGCAAGGCCCAGCTTCCCCGCGGCCCAGCCCATCGCCCCGGCCTGCCTCGTCTGTTTTTTTCTGCGAGGTGAAAAAACTGCCAAGTCCCCGAATCCCTAACATTAACATGCCATGTTCATCGCATCACATCTCTGCATCCGTAGCTCCGTTTCGTGCGTATAATGTGTCAAATTGTTCGCCTCGACGAGTACTTCATTTCATTCCATTGCATCATTTTCATTGGAGCTAATCTTGATGACCGAAATGCTGTTGGAAGAGTGCATGTTGATGTTAATCTGCTGAAACTGTTATAACTTGCTCATTTATCATTTTTGCATGATTGAGGTGTGCATCCTATGAGGTTGAGCTCTACATGTATGTTGATCTATGCCATGCCATCTTTCCAGTGGTGCCAACCTTGTATTTTTGTGAGTTGTGTGCTGAGTGCATCGAGCTTGTTAAGTAGGGTAGTTATTGTTGCTGTTTTCCTGACAGATTCTGTTATATTTTGTTGCTATGTAAACATGCTTCTACTAAACATTCTATGCATAATCTGGAGATGTCCTGTAAACATGTTTTGATCTACATGTGTTGCTCTATCCATTCATGCCCTTGGTTGCAATTATAGACTGCTGGAACATGTTGATATCTTGCTCCAAAGTTGCTTGATAATGTTTTTGTCAGCCTGTTTACATTATGTTCAGTTGTTTCCATGTGTTTACCTAGTGATCCATGTACCCTATGAACTTGCTCTTGTCATGCTTAGCTTCACAAACATGTCTTATTACTGTTGGTTGTCTTGCCATGCCATGTAATGCTCTGTGGTGAGTGGTTCAAGCTCACCAACATGCCTACTTATTGTTGTTCCTGCCATGTTTGAATCTGTCATATAACTTGCCATGTTTACATGGGTGCCATCATATTTTCTATGCCTTTTTGGCTCATGGTAAGTAAGGGACTTTTGATCTATGCAATTAGTAGATTCATTCCATGCCTTTGTTTGCCATGATATGTTCCTGTAACATGTTGTTTGATAGCTCTAAACATTGCAACCTGATGTTGTTTCTGCTAATGTCTGAAACTGTTATTATTTGCAATCTTCCCATGTCCTTTTGAGCATGTTCTAGTTGTTTATGGAGTTAGCTCAGTGTTCATGTTTTGTTATGCTTTAAGTGTACTTCATGACCATGCCTTTTGTTTTTATGTTGGGGTGTTGTAGCATGTTGTTTTGATGCTTGCAAGATGCCTAGTTGCGGTTATGGACAGATTGTTGCTATGACTTGTATAGAGTGTATGTGTTGAACCGATGCTCCGTTTTGAGTGTGCTCTATATGAAACTTGCTTGATTTTGCATGTAGCTTCATATTATCATGTTGCATCCTTGTTTTGGTGTGTTTGCTTGATGTTTGGGTGCATTTTGCATCGATGCCATGTTTAACTTGTTTTGCTCATATCTTCTAGGCTGTAGCTCCGAATCTAATGAACTTTATATGTAACTTGACTAGAATTTCGTGTAGTTCCTCTTGGTGCTCTTTAACTTGCTGTTTAACAACTTCAACTTAATGTTTATTCAGTTCTGGACCAATTTCGAAATTTTCATATGAGGACTTACCGGAAAAATTATATGTTGTTCCCGGCCTCATTTAAACTTGCCTTGATGTGTTGTTCTTGTTTGCATCATCTCTTGCCATGAGTAGCTTCATGTAGCTTGGTCATGCATCATGTTTGTTGTGCATCATGTCTTGTCTATGTGTGGTGTGTTTACCATGTTGTGTGCTTCTTCTTGTTAGTTCCTGTTTCGTTGCGATCGTGAGGATTCGTTCGTCTACGGTTGGTTCGGCTTCATCCGTTCGTCTTCTTCATGGACTCGTTCTTCTTCCTTGCGGGATTTCAGGCAAGATGACCGCTACCCTGGATCTCACTACTATCATTGCTATGCTAGTTGCTTCGTTCTATCGATATGCTGCGCTACCTATTACATGTTTATCAAGCCATCCCAAATTGCCATGAACCTCTAACCTTTGACACCATTCCTAGCAAACCATTGATTGGCTATGTTACCGCTTTTGCTCAGCCCCTCTTATAGCGTTGCTAGTTGCAGGTGAAGTTGAAGATTTCTCCATGGTGGACAGGGTTTATGTTGGGATATCACAATATCTCTTATATTATTAATGCATCTATATACTTGGTAAAGGGTGGAAGGCTCGGCCTTATGCCTGGTGTTTTGTTCCACTCTTGCCGCCCTAGTTTCCGTCATACCGGTGTTATGTTCCCGGATTTTGCGTTCCTAACGCGGTCGGGTGATTTATGGGACCCCCCTGACAGTTCGCTTTGAATAAAACTTGTCCAGCAAGGCCCAACCTTGGTTTTACCATTTGCCTCACCACCACCTACCTTTCCCTTGGGTGTAATTAACCCAAGGGTCATCTTTATTATAGCCCCCCCGGGCCAGTGCTTGTCTAAGTGTTGGTCCGAACTGAGCAGCCTGCGGGGCAACCTCGGGGAAACTCGAAGTCTGGTTTTACTCGTAGCTTGACTTATCCGGTGTTGCCCTCAGAACGAGATATGTGTAGCTCCTATCGGGATTGTCGGCGCATCGGGCGGCTTTGCTGGTCCTGTTTTACCATTGTCAAAATGTCTTGTAAACCGGGATTCCGAGACTGATCGGGTCTTCCTGGGAGAAGGTCTATTCCTTCGTTGATCGCGAGAGCTTGTCATGGGCTAAGTTGGGACACCCCTGCAGGGTATAAACTTTCGAGAGCCGTGCCCGCGGTTATGTGGCAGATGGGAATTTGTTAATGTCCGGTTGTAGATAACTTGACACCAGATCCGAATTAAAACGCATCAACCGCGTGTGTAGCCGTGATGGTCTCTTCTCGGAGGAGTCCGGGAAGTGAGCACGGTTTCTATGTTATGATTGACATAAGTAGGAGTTCAGGATCACCTCTTGATCATTGCTAGCTTCACGACCGTTCCGCTTGTTTCTCTTCTCGCTCTCATTTGCGTATGTTAGCCACCATATCATGCTTAGTCGCTGCTGCAACCTCACCACTTTACCCCTTCCTTTCCCATTAAGCTTTGCTAGTCTTGATACCCATGGTAATGGGATTGCTGAGTCCTCGTGGCTCACAGATTACTACAACAACAGTTGCAGGTACAGGTTTATGCGATGACCATGACGCGAGAGCGATGTTTGCTTGTTTTGGAGTTCTTCTTCTGCTTCTTCTTCGATCAGGGGATAGGTTCCAGGTCGGCAGCCTGGGCTAGCAGGGTGGATGTCGTTTGAGTTTCTGTTTGTGTTTCATCCGTAGTCGGATGGTGCTCTTATGTAAGATGATGTTGTATTTGTGTGGCTTTGTATGTCTTGTATGTGTCCCCACTATTATGTAATGTTGATGTAATGATATCCACCTTGCAAAAGCATTCCAATATGCGGGTCTATCCTTGGTGGGACCTTCGAGTTCCTTTTGGATAGGGTCGCATATTGGGCGTGACAAGTTGGTATCAGAGCCTCGACCGACCCTAGGATCCCCCTTGATTGATCGTGTAGTTTGGCCGTTGTTGAGTCTAGAAGAAAACTAATTTCTGAGTCTAGTTATATCGGAGAGTAGGAATTCTTTTTACTCCTCTGCCCCTTCGTCGCTCTGGTGAGGAATCTTGTCGTAGGTGTTTTGAATTACTCCTCTTCCCGTTCAAATTTTTCTTTAGGTTCACGTGGTTAGTTTTTCGTTCGTTGTCCATCCTCTTTTCATCCGGTGCATTTCTCGTCAAGTTGACTGGAACCTCTTTGTCTTTCGCGAGATCGATCCTCAGTTCTTCCTCCGACGTCGTTGTTTTCCACATCCGAAGTTGTCTTTCTTTTTCCCACCCGCCCTGCCCTTTTTCTTCTCGGAACCAGAGTCTGTAATCGAGTATCCTTCCTACTCGTGCGAAGTCTTTGTTTTCTTTCTTCAATGATTTCAACCGGTGTTTCATCTCGAAATCACTCGTCAATTCCCCTTCCAAGTTGCCTTTGTTTTCCGGCCCTCCCACCCTCTTCTTCCCGGAGCCTGAGTCTCTTTCGACCATCAATTTCATTTGTGTGGAGTCTCTTCATTCTTCCCTCAATTATTTCAACCGGTGAATTCTTGTCTCGATGGACATTCTTCATCTCCTTATCTCTCCGGTGGATTCAATTCTAGTTTTTCGGTGTTGATCATACTCTTTCCCTCAGCTAAAATATTTCCCTTTGATTGTTCGTCTCTCGCCATTCAATCATTCCGGTGTGTTCAAGAGATCTCAAGAGATTCGTCTGTGTTTGAATTAATTCGAGGTTGTCACCTCATTCAAATATTTCAATTGTTTCGGTGCATCATCTATCTATTCAACAATCCTTTCCACCGGTGCTTTTCTTTTAGTGGGACCTCACCCACAGGTCTTTTCCCAGGATCTTACCTGACTCTTCTAATTTCCCCGGAGTTATTCTCAATTCTTTTCATTTGTGACGTAAGAATGGATCACATCAGTCACATGCCTTCTCCAAGATCGATTTCGAATTCTTTTCATTGTTGGCTTAACCTCTTCGTTTTTTTTTCATTCTGCCGGAGTATCTCAGTAATTTTTGGTGGTGTGTCTCGTCATCCTCGTCAGTCCTCTCTTCTTCTCGGGTGCTCTCGATTCTTTGCTTCCTCTCTTGAGTTCTTGTTTCACCCCATCCCTTTTCCCTTCCATCTCGGTCCTAAGATCTCGGGACGAGATCTCTTGTTAGTGGAGGAGTGTTGTAACGCCCCGGATCCGATGCGCCAGGTGTCCGCCAGTTATTCGCCGTCGTTGCCATGTCATGTGCTTGCGTGTTGCATTTTATCATGTCATCATGTGCATTTCATCTTGCATACATGTTCGTTTCATGCATCCGAGCATTTTCCCCGTTGTCCGTTTTGCAATTCGGCTCTCCTATGTTACCCGGCGTTCCCCTTTTGTCTCTCGTGGTGAGCGGGTATTAAACTTTCTCGGAATGGACCGAGGTTTGCCAAGCGGCCTTGGTATAGCACTGGTAGACCGCCTGTCAAGTTTCGTGCCATTTGGAGTTCGTTTGATACTCCAACGGTTAACCGGGTAACCGCAACAGCCTCTTTTGTTTGCAGCCCAACACCCCTTCCAAAGTGGCCCAAAACCCAGCAAACTCCCCTCCATGCTCTCGGTCGTTCGATCACGATCGCGTGGCCGAAAACCGCTCCTCATTTGGACTCTCCTAGCTCCCTCTACCTATAAATATGCCCTCTCCCCCGAAAATCCCGGATCATTTCACCCCTAACCCTAGCCCCGCTCCTCTCCCCGCCGCCGGACGTGTCCGATTCGGGCCGGACACGTCCGCCCGCCGCCCCGGACGAACCGGCAGCCGCCACGTGCCGCGTCCGCCGCCCCTGCGCCGCCAGCCCGCCGAGGCCCGCTCCCGGCCCCCGCGGGCCCAGCCGCCACCGCCCGCCGCGGTTGCCCGACCCCGCCGCCGGCGCCCTCGCCGCCCGGCGCCGGCGACCTCCGCCGGCGTCCCGCGCCCCTCGCCGGAGGCCTCCGCCCCGTTACCCTCGCCGACCGGAGCTCGCCCGCGCGCGCCTCCCAAGGCCGCCGCCGCTCCTCCACCGCCCGCCGCCGCCGCGGATCTCGCCGCCCCGCCGGGGTTCCTCCGCGCGCCCCGGGCGCCGCCGCGCCTGCGCCGCCCGCCGGCGACCTCGTCCTCCGGCGATTCGCGGCGTCGCCGTCGTGCGGGATCGGGAGGAGCCCGATCCGCGCCTCCCCGTCCGACCCAGGGCAAGGCCCAGCTTCCCCGCGGCCCAGCCCATCGCCCCGGCCCACCTCGTCTGTTTTTTTCTGCGAGGTGAAAAAACTGCCAAGTCCCCGAATCCCTAACATTAACATGCAATGTTCATCGCATCACATCTCTGCATCCGTAGCTCCGTTTCGTGCGTATAATATGTCAAATTGTTCGTCTGGACGAGTACTTCATTTCATTCCATTGCATAATTTTCATTTGAGCTCATATTGATGACCGAAATGCTGTTGGAAGAGTACATGTTGATGTTAATCTGCTGAAACTGTTATAACTTGCTCATTTATCATTTTTGCCATGATTGAGGTGTGCATCCTATGAGGTTGAGCTCTACATGTATGTTGATCTATGCCATGCCATCTTTCCAGTGGTGCCAACCTTGTATTTTTGTGAGTTGTGTGCTGAGTGCATCGAGCTTGTTAAGTAGGGTAGTTGCTGTTGCTATTTTCCTGACAGATTCTGTTATATTTTGTTGCTATGTAAACATGCTTCTACTAATCATTCTATGCATAATCTGGAGATGTCCTATAAACATGTTTTGATCTACATGTCTTGCTCTATCCATTCATGCCCTTGGTTGCAATTATAGCCTGCTAGAACATGTTGATATCTTGCTCCAAAGTTGCTTGATAATGTTTTTGTCAGCCTGTTTACATTAAGTTCAGTTGTTTCCATGTGTTTACCTAGTGATCCATGTACCCTATGAACTTGCTCTTGCCATGCTTGGCTTCACAAACATGTCTTATTACTGTTGGTTGCCTTGCCATGCCATGTAATGCTCTGTGGTGAGTGGTTCAAGCTCACCAACATGCCTACTTATTGTTGTTCCTGCCATGTTTGAATCTGTCATATAACTTGCCATGTTTACATGGGTGCCATCATATTTTCTGTGCCTTTTTGGCTCATGGTCAGTAAGGGACTTTTGATATATGCAATTAGTAGATTCATGCCATGCCTTTGTTTGCCATGATATGTTCCTGCAACATGTTGTTTGATAGCTGTAAACATTGCAACCTGATGTTGTTTCTGCTAAAATCTGAAACTGTTATTATTTGCAATCTTCCCATGTCCTTTTGAGCATGTTCTAGTTGTTTATGGAGTTAGCTCAGTGTTCATATTTTGTTATGCTTTACGTGTACTTCATGACCATGCCTTTTGTTTTTATGTTGGGGTGCTGTAGCATGTTGTTTTGATGCTTGCAAGATGCCTAGTTGCTGTTATGAACAGATTGTTGCTATGACTTGTATAGAGTGTATGTGTTGAACCGATGCTCCGTTTTGAGTGTGCTCTATATGAAACTTGCTTGATTTTGCATTTAGCTTCATATTATCATGTTGTATCCTTGTTTTGGTGTGTTTGCTTGATGTTTGGGTGCATTTTGCATCGATGCCATGTTTAACTTGTTTTGCTCATATCTTCTAGGCCGTAGCTCCGAATCTAATGAACTTTATATGTAACTTGACTAGAATTTCGTGTAGTTCCTCTTGGTGCTCTTTAACTTGCTGTTTAACAACTTCAACTTAATGTTTATTCAGTTCTGGACCAATTTCGAAATTTGCATATGAGGACTTACCGGAAAAATTATATGTTGTTCCCGGCCTCATTTAAACTTGCCTTGATGTGTTGTTCTTGTTTGCATCATCTCTTGCCATGAGTAGCTTCACATAGCTTGGTCATGCATCATGTTTGTTGTGCATCATGTCTTGTCTATGTGTGGTGTGTTTACCATGTTGTGTGCTTCTTCTTGTTAGTTCCTGTTTTGTTGCGATCGTGAGGATTCGTTCGTCTACGGTTGGTTCGGCTTCATTCGTTCGTCTTCTTCATGGACTCGTTCTTCTTCCTTGCAGGATTTCAGGCAAGATGACCGCTACCCTGGATCTCACTACTATCATTGTATGCTAGTTGCTTCGTTCTATCGCTATGCTGTGCTACCTATTACCTGTTTATCAAGCCATCCCAAATTGCCATGAACCTCTAACCTTTGACACCATTCCTAGCAAACCATTGATTGGCTATGTTACCACTTTTGCTCAGCCCCTCTTATAGCGTTGCTAGTTGCAGGTGAAGTTGAAGATTTCTCCATGGTGGACAGGGTTTATGTTGGATATCACAATATCTCTTATATTATTAATGCATCTATATACTTGGTAAAGGGTGGAAGGCTCAGCCTTATGCCTGGTGTTTTGTTCCACTCTTGCCGCCCTAGTTTCCGTCATACCGGTGTTATGTTCCCGGATTTTGCGTCCCTAACGCGGTCGGGTGATCCCGAATCCCTAACATTAACATGCCATGTTCATCGCATCACATCTCTGCATCCGTAGCTCCGTTTCGTGCATATAATATGTCAAATTGTTCGCCTTGACGAGTACTTCATTTCATTCCATTGCATCATTTTCATTTGAGCTCATATTGATGACCGAAATGCTGTTGGAAGAGTGCATGTTGATGTTAATCTGCTGAAACTGTTATAACTTGCTCATTTATCATTTTTGCCATGATTGAGGTGTGCATCCTATGAGGTTGAGCTCTACATGTATGTTGATCTATGCCATGCCATCTTTCTAGTGGTGCCAACCTTGTATTTTTGTGAGTTGTGTGCTGAGTGCATCGAGCCTGCTAAGTAGGGTAGTTGCTGTTGCTGTTTTCCTGACAGATTCTGTTATATTTTGTTGCTATGTAAACATGCTTCTACTAATCATTCTATGCATAATTTGGAGATGTCCTATAAACATGTTTTGATCTGCATGTCTTGCTCTATCCATTCATGCCCTTGGTTGCAATTATAGCCTGCTGGAACATGTTGATATCTTGCTCCAAAGTTGCTTGATAATGTTTTTGTCAGCCTGTTTACATTAAGTTCAGTTGTTTCCATGTGTTTACCTAGTGATCCATGTACCCTATGAACTTGCTCTTGCCATGCTTAGCTTCACAAACATGTCTTATTACTGTTGGTTGCCTTGCCATGCCATGTAATGGTCTGTGGTGAGTGGTTCAAGCTCACCAACATGCGTACTTATTGTTGTTCCTACCATGTTTGAATCTGTCATATAACTTGCCATGTTTACATGGGTGCCATCATATTTTCTATGCCTTTTTGGCTCATGGTCAGTAAGGGACTTTTGATCTATGCAATTAGTAGATTCATGCCATGCCTTTGTTTGCCATGATATGTTCCTGTAACATGTTGTTTGATAGCTCTAAACATTGCAACCTGATGTTGTTTCTGCTAAAGTCTGAAACTGTTATTATTTGCAATCTTCCCATGTCCTTTTGAGCATGTTCTAATTGTTTATGGAGTTAGCTCAGTGTTCATGTTTTTGTTATGCTTTACGTGTACTTCATGACCATGCCTTTTTTTTATGTTGGGGTGCTGTAGCATGTTGTTTTGATGCTTGCAAGATGCCTAGTTGCTGTTATGGACAGATTGTTGCTATGACTTGTATAGAGTGTATGTTGAACCGATGCTCCGTTTTGAGTGTGCTCTATATGGAACTTGCTTGATTTTGCATGTAGCTTCATATTATCATGTTGTATCCTTGTTTTGGTGTGTTTGCTTGATGTTTGGGTGCATTTTGCATCGATGCCATGTTTAACTTGTTTTGCTCATATCTTCTAGGCCGTAGCTCCGAATCTAATGAACTTTATATGTAACTTGACTAGAATTTCGTGTAGTTCCTCTTGGTGCTCTTTAACTTGCTGTTTAACAACTTCAACTTAATGTTTATTCAGTTCTGGACCAATTTCGAAATTTGCATATGAGGACTTACCGGAATTGTTATATGTTGTTCCCGGCCTCATTTAAACTTGCCTTGATGTGTTGTTCTTGTTTGCATCATCTCTTGCCATGAGTAGCTTCATGTAGCTTGGTCATGCATCATGTTTGTTGTGCATCATGTCTTGTCTATGTGTGGTGTGTTTACCATGTTGTGTGCTTCTTCTTGTTAGTTCCTGTTTCGTTGCGATCGTGAGGATTCGTTCGTCTACGGTTGGTTCAGATTCATCCGTTCGTCTTCTTCATGGACTCGTTCTTCTTCCTTGCGGGATTTCAGGCAAGATGTCCGCTACCCTAGATCTCACTACTATCATTGCAATGCTAGTTGCTTCGTTCTATCGCTATGCTGCGCTACCTATTACCTGTTTATCAAGCCATCCCAAATTGCCATGAACCTCTAACCTTTGACACCATTCCTAGCAAACCATTGATTGACTATGTTACCGCTTTTGCTCAGCCCCTCTTATAGCGTTGCTAGTTGCAGGTGAAGTTGAAGATTTCTCCATGGTGGACAGGGTTTATGTTGGGATATCACAATATCTCTTATATTATTAATGCATCTATATACTTGGTAAAGGGTGGAAGGCTCGACCTTATGCCTGGTGTTTTGTTCCACTCTTGCCGCCCTAGTTTCCGTCATACCGGTGTTATGTTCCCGGATTTTGCGTTCCAAACGCGGTCGGGTGATTTATGGGACCCCCCTGACAGTTCGCTTTGAATAAAACTTGTCCAGCAAGGCCCAACCTTGGTTTTACCATTTGCCTCACCACCACCTACCTTTCCCTTGGGAGTAATTAACCCAAGGGTCATCTTTATTATAGCCCCCCCGGGCCAGTGCTTGTCTAAGTGTTGGTCCGAACTGAGCAGCCTGCGGGGCCACCTCGGGGAAACTCGAAGTCTGGTTTTACTCGTAGCTTGACTTATCCGGTGTTGCCCTGAGAACGAGATATGTGCAGCTCCTATCGGGATTGTCGGCGCATCGGGCGGCTTTGCTGGTCTTGTTTTACCATTGTCGAAATGTCTTGTAAACCGGGATTCCGAGACTGATCGGGTCTTCCTGGGAGAAGGTCTATTCCTTCGTTGATCGCGAGAGCTTGTCATGGGCTAAGTTGGGACACCCCTGCAGGGTATAAACTTTCGAGAGCCGTGCCCGCGGTTATGTGGCAGATGGGAATTTGTTAATGTCCGGTTGTAGATAACTTGACACCAGATCCGAATTAAAACGCATCAACCGCTTGTGTAGCCGTGATGGTCTCTTCTCGGCGGAGTCCGGGAAGTGAACACGGTTTCTATGTTATGATTGACGTAAGTAGGAGTTCAGGATCACCTCTTTATCATTGCTAGCTTCACGACCGTTCCGCTTGTTTCTCTTCTCGCTCTCATTTGCGTATGTTAGCCACCATATCATGCTTAGTCGCTGCTGCAACCTCACCACTTTACTCCTTCCTTTCCCATTAAGCTTTGCTAGTCTTGATACCCATGGTAATGGGATTGCTGAGTCCTCGTGGCTCACAGATTACTACAACAACAGTTGCAGGTACAGGTTTATGCGATGACCATGACGCGAGAGCGATGTTTGCTTGTTTTGGAGTTCTTCTTCTGCTTCTTCTTCGATCAGGGGATAGGTTCCAGGTCGGCAGCCTGGGCTAGCAGGGTGGATGTCATTTGAGTTTCTGTTTGTGTTTCATCCGTAGTCGGATGGTGCTCTTATGTAAGATGATGTTGTATTAGTGTGGCTTTGTTTGTCTTGTATGTATCCCCACTATTATGTAATGTTGATGTAATGATATCCACCTTGCAAAAGCGTTCCAATATGCGGGTCTATCCTTGGTGGGACCTTCGAGTTCCTTTTGGATAGGGTCGCATATTGGGCGTGACAAGTTGGTACCAGAGCCTCGACCGACCCTAGGAGCCCCCTTGATTGATCGTGTAGTTTGGCCGTTGTTGAGTCTAGAAGAAAACTGATTTCTGAGTCTAGTTATATCGGAGAGTAGGAATTCTTTTTACTCCTCTACCCCTTCGTCGCTCCGGTGAGGAATCTTGACGTAGGTGTTTTGAATTACTCCTCTTCCCGTTCAAATTTTTCTTTAGGTTCACGTGGTTAGTTTTTTGTTCGTTGTCCATCCTCTTTTCATCTGGTGCATTTCTCGTCAAGTTGACTGGAACCTCTTTGTCTTTCGCGAGATCGATCCTCAGTTCTTCCTCCGACGTCGTTGTTTTCCCCATCCGAAGTTTTCTTTCTTTTTCCCACACGCCCTCCCCTTTTTCTTCTCGGAACCGGAGTCTGTAATCGAGTATCCTTCCTACTCGTGCGAAGTCTTTGTTTTCTTTCTTCAATGATTTCAACCGGTGTTTCATCTCGAAATCACTCGTCAATTCCCCTTCCAAGTTGCCTTTGTTTTCCCGCCCTCCCACCCTCTTCTTCCCGGAGCCTGAGTCTCTTTCGACCATCAATTTCATTCGTGTGGAGTCTCTTCATTCTTCCCTCAATTATTTCAACCGGTGAATTCTCGTCTCGGTGGACATTCTTCATCTCCTTATCTCTCCGATGGATTCAATTCTAGTTTTTCGGTGTTGATCATACTCTTTGCCTCAGCTAAAATATTTCCCTTTGATCGTTCGTCTCTCGCCATTCAATCATTCCGGTGCGTTCAAGAGATCTCAAGAGATTCGTCTGTGTTTGAATTAATTCGAGGTTGTCACCTCATTCAAATATTTCAATTGTTCCGGTGCATCATCTATCTGTTCAACAATCCTTTCCACCGGTGCTTTTCTTTTAGTGGGCCCTAACCCACAGGTCTTTTCCCAGGATCTTACCTGACTCTTCTAATTTCCTCGGAGTTATTCTCAATTCTTTTCATTTGTGACGTAAGAATGGATCACATCAGTCACATGCCTTCTCCAAGATCGATTTCGAATTCTTTTCATTGTTGGCTTAACCTCTTCGGTTTTTTTTCATTCTGCCGGAGTATCTCAGTAATTTTTGGTGGTGTGTCTCGTCATCCTCGTCGTTCCTCTCTTCTTCTCGGGTGCTCTCGATTCTTTGCTTCCTCTCTTGAGTTCTTGTTTCACCCCATCCCTTTTCCCTTCCGTCTCGGTCCTAAGATCTCGGGACGAGATCTCTTGTTAGTGGAGGAGTGTTGTAACACCCCGGATCCGATGCTCCAGGTGTCCGCCAGTTATTCGCCGTCGTTGCCATGTCATGTGCTTGCGTGTTGCATTTTATCATGTCATCATGTGCATTTCATCTTGCATACATGTTCGTTTCATGCATCCGAGCATTTTCCCCGTTGTCCGTTTTGCAATCCGGCTCTCCTATGTTACCCGGCGTTCCCCTTTTGTCTCTCGTTGTGAGCGGGTATTAAACTTTCTCAGAATGGACCGAGGTTTGCCAAGCGGCCTTGGTATAGCACCGGTAGACCGCCTGTCATGTTTCGTGCCATTTGGAGTTCGTTTGATACTCCAACGGTTAACCGGGTAACCGCAAAAGCCTCTTTTGTTTGCAGCCCAACACCCCTTCCAAAGTGGCCCAAAACCCAGCAAACTCCCCTCCATGCTCTCGGTCGTTCGATCACGATCGCGTGGCCGAAAACCGCTCCTCATTTGGACTCTCCTAGCTCCCTCTACCTATAAATATGCCCTCTCCCCCGAAAATCCCGGATCATTTCACCCCTAACCCTAGCCCCTCTCCTCTCCCCGCCGCCGGACGTGTCCGATTCGGGCCCGACACGTCCGCCCGCCGCCCCGGACGAACCGGCAGCCGCCACGTGGCGCGTCAGCCGCCCCCGCGCCGCCGGCCCACCGAGGCCCGCTCCCGGCCCCCGCGGGCCCAGCCGCCGCCGCCCGCCGCGGTTGCCCGACCCCGCCGCCGGCGCCCTCGCCGCCCGGCGCCGGCGACCTCCGCCGGCGTCCCGCGCCCCTCGCCGGAGGCCTCCGCCCCGCTTCCCTCGCCGCCCGGAGCTCGCCCGCGCGCGCCTCCCGATGCCGCCGCCGCTCCTCCACCGCCCGCCGCTGCCGTGGATCTCGCCGCCCCGCCGCGGTTCCTCCGCGCGCCCCGGGCGCCGCCGCGCCTGCGCCGCCCGCCGGCGACCTCGTCCTCCGGCGATTCGCGCCGCCGCCGTCGTGCGGGATCGGGAGGAGCCCGATCCGCGCCTCCCCGTCCGGCCCAGGGCAAGGCCCAGCTTCCCCGCGGCCCAGCCCATCGCCCCGGCCCGCCTCGTCTGTTTTTTTCTGCGAGGTGAAAAAACTGCCAAGTCCCCGAATCCCTAACATTAACATGCAATGTTCATCGCATCACATCTCTGCATCCGTAGCTCCGTTTCGTGCGTATAATATGTCAAATTGTTCGTCTTGACGAGTACTTCATTTCATTCCATTGCACCATTTTCATTTGAGCTCATATTGATGACCGAAATGCTGTTGGAAGAGTGCATGTTGATGTTAATCTGCTGAAACTATTATAACTTTCTCATTTATCATTTTTGCCATGATTGAGGTGTGCATCCTATGAGGTTGAGCTCTACATGTATGTTGATCTATGCCATGCCATCTTTCCACTGGTGCCAACCTTGTATTTTTGTGAGTTGTGTGCTGAGTGCATCGAGCTTGCTAAGTAGGGTAGTTGCTGTTGCTGTTTTCCTGACAGATTCTGTTATATTTTGTTGCTATGTAAACATGCTTCTACTAATCATTCTATGCATAATCTGGAGATGTCCTATAAACATGTTTTGATCTACATGTCTTGCTCTATCCATTCATGCCCTTGGTTGCAATTATAGCCTGCTGGAACATGTTGATATCTTGCTCCAAATTTGCTTGATAATGTTTTTGTCAGCCTGTTTACATTAAGTTCAGTTGTTTCCATGTGTTTACCTAGTGATCCATGTACCCTATGAACTTGCTCTTGCCATGCTTAGCTTCACAAACATGTCTTATTACTGTTGGTTGCCTTGCCATGCCATGTAATGCTCTGTGGTGAGTGGTTCAAGCTCACCAACATGCCTACTTATTGTTGTTCCTGCCATGTTTGAATCTGTCATATAACTTGCCATGTTTACATGGGTGCCATCATATTTTCTATGCCTTTTTGGCTCATGGTCAGTATGGGACTTTTGATCTATGCAATTAGTAGATTCATTCCATGCCTTTGTTTGCCATGATATGTTCCTGTAACATGTTGTTTGATAGCTCTAAACATTGCAACCTGATGTTGTTTCTGCTAAAGTCTGAAACTATTATTATTTGCAATCTTCCCGTGTCCTTTTGAGCATGTTCTAGTTGTTTATGGAGTTAGCTCAGTGTTCATGTTTTGTTATGCTTTACGTGTACTTCATGACCATGCCTTTTGTTTTTATGTTGGGGTGTTGTAGCATGTTGTTTTGATGCTTGCAAGATGCCTAGTTGCTGTTATGGACAGATTGTTGCTATGACTTGTATAGAGTATGTGTTGAACCGATGCTCCGTTTTGAGTGTGCTCTATATGGAACTTGCTTGATTTTGCATGTAGCTTCATATTATCATGTTGCATCCTTGTTTTGGTGTGTTTGCTTGATGTTTGGGTGCATTTTGCATCGATGCCATGTTTAACTTGTTTTGCTCATATCTTCTAGGTCGTAGCTCCGAATCTAATGAACTTTATATGTAACTTGACTAGAATTTCGTGTAGTTCCTCTTGGTGCTCTTTAACTTGCTGTTTAACAACTTCAACTTAATGTTTATTCAGTTCTGGACCAATTTCGAAATTTGCATATGAGGACTTACCGGAATTGTTATATGTTGTTCCCGGCCTCATTTAAACTTGCCTTGATGTGTTGTTCTTGTTTGCATCATCTCTTGCCATGAGTAGCTTCATGTAGCTTGGTCATGCATCATGTTTGTTGTGCATCATGTCTTGTCTATGTGTGGTGTGTTTACCATGTTGTGTGCTTCTTCTTGTTAGTTCCTGTTTCGTTGCGATCGTGAGGATTCGTTCGTCTACGGTTGGTTCGGCTTCATCTGTTTGTCTTCTTCATGGACTCGTTCTTCTTCCTTGCGGGATTTCAGGCAAGATGACCGCTACCCTGGATCTCTATACTATCATTGCTATGCTAGTTGCTTCATTCTATCGCTATGCTGCGCTACCTATTACCTGTTTATCAAGCCATCCCAAATTGCCATGAACCTCTAACCGTTGACACCATTCCTAGCAAACCATTGATTGACTATGTTACCGCTTTTGCTCAGCCCCTCTTATAGCGTTGCTAGTTGCAGGTGAAGTTGAAGATTTCTCCATGGTGGACAGGGTTTATGTTGGGATATCACAATATCTCTTATATTATTAATGCATCTATATACTTGGTAAAGGGTGGAAGGCTCGGCCTTATGCCTGGTGTTTTGTTCCACTCTTGCCACCCTAGTTTCCGTCATACCGGTGTTATGTTCCCGGATTTTGCATTCCTAACGCGGTCGGGTGATTTATGGGATCCCCCTGACAGTTCGCTTTGAATAAAACTTGTCCAGCAAGGCCCAACCTTGGTTTTACCATTTGCCTCACCACCACCTACCTTTCCCTTGGGAGTAATTAACCCAAGGGTCATCTTTATTATAGCCCCCCCGGGCCAGTGCTTGTCTAAGTGTTGGTCCGAACTGAGCAGCCTGCGGGGCCACCTCGGGGAAACTCGAAGTCTGGTTTTACTCGTAGCTTGACTTATCCGGTGTTGCCCTGAGAACGAGATATGTGCAGCTCCTATCGGGATTGTCGGCGCATCGGGCGGCTTTGCTGGTCTTGTTTTACCATTGTCGAAATGTCTTGTAAACCGGGATTCCGAGACTGATCGGGTCTTCCTGGGAGAAGGTCTATTCCTTCGTTGATCGCGAGAGCTTGTCATGGGCTAAGTTGGGACACCCCTGCAGGGTATAAACTTTCGAGAGCCGTGCCCGCGGTTATGTGGCAGATGGGAATTTGTTAATGTTCGGTTGTAGATAACTTGACACCAGATCCGAATTAAAACGCATCAACCGCGTGTGTAGCCGTGATGGTCTCTTCTCGGCGGAGTCCGGGAAGTGAACACGGTTTCTGTGTTATGATTGACGTAAGTAGGAGTTCAGGATCACCTCTTGATCATTGCTAGCTTCACGACCGTTCCGCTTGTTTCTCTTCTCGCTCTCATTTGCGTATGTTAGCCACCATATCATGCTTAGTCGCTGCTGCAACCTCACCACTTTACCCCTTCCTTTCCCATTAAGCTTTGCTAGTCTTGATACCCATGGTAATGGGATTGCTGAGTCCTCGTGGCTCACAGATTACTACAACAACAGTTGTAGGTACAGGTTTATGCGATGACCATGACGCGAGAGCGATGTTTGCTTGTTTTGGAGTTCTTCTTCTGCTTCTTCTTCGATCAGGGGATAGGTTCCAGGTCAGCAGCCTGGGCTAGCAGGGTGGATGTCGTTTGAGTTTCTATTTGTGTTTCATCCGTAGTCGGATGGTGCTCTTATGTAAGATGATGTTGTATTCGTGTGGCTTTGTATGTCTTGTATGTATCCCCACTATTATGTAATGTTGATGTAATGATATCCACCTTGCAAAAGCGTTCCAATATGCGGGTCTATCCTTGGTGGGACCTTCGAGTTCCTTTTGGATAGGTTCGCATATTGGACGTGACAAGTTGGTATCAGAGCCTCGACCGACCCTAGGAGCCCCCTTGATTGATCGTGTAGTTTGGCCGTTGTTGAGTCTAGAAGAAAACTGATTTCTGAGTCTAGTTATATCGGAGAGTAGGAATTCTTTTTACTCCTCTGCCCCTTCGTCGCTCTGGTGAGGAATCTTGACGTAGGTGTTTTGAATTACTCCTCTTCCCGTTCAAATTTTTCTTTAGGTTCACGTGGTTAGTTTTTCGTTCGTTGTCCATCCTCTTTTCATCTGGTGCATTTCTCGTCAAGTTGACTGGAACCTCATTGTCTTTCGCGAGATCGATCCTCAGTTCTTCCTCCGACGTCGTTGTTTTCCCCATCCGAAGTTGTCTTTCTTTTTCCCACACGCCCTCCCCTTTTTCTTCTCGGAACCGGAGTCTGTAATCGAGTATCCTTCCTACTCGTGCGAAGTCTTTGTTTTCTTTCTTCAATGATTTCAACCGGTGTTTCATCTCGAAATCACTCGTCAATTCCCCTTCCAAGTTGCCTTTGTTTTCCCGCCCTCCCACCCTCTTCTTCCCGGAGCCTGAGTCTCTTTCGACCATCAATTTCATTTGTGTGGAGTCTCTTCATTCTTCCCTCAATTATTTCAACCGGTGAATTCTCGTCTCGGTGGACATTCTTCATCTCCTTATCTCTCCGGTGGATTCAATTCTAGTTTTTCGGTGTTGATCATACTCTTTCCCTCAGCTAAAATATTTCCCTTTGATCGTTCGTATCTCGCCATTCAATCATTCCGGAGTGTTCAAGAGATCTCAAGAGATTCGTCTGTGTTTGAATTAATTCGAGGTTGTCACCTCATTCAAATATTTCAATTGTTCTGGTGCATCATCTATCTATTCAACAATCCTTTCCAACGGTGCTTTTCTTTTAGTGGGCCCTAACCCACAGGTCTTTTCCCAGGATCTTACCTGACTCTTCTAATTTCCCCGGAGTTATTCTCAATTCTTTTCATTTGTGACGTAAGAATGGATCACATCAGTCACATGCCTTCTCCAAGATCGATTTCGAATTCTTTTCATTGTTGGCTTAACCTCTTTGTTTTATTTTTCATTCTGCCGGAGTATCTCAGTAATTTTTGGTGGTGTGTCTCGTCATCCTCGTCATTCCTCTCTTCTTCTCGGGTGCTCTCGATTCTTTGCTTCCTCTCTTGAGTTCTTTTTTCACCCCATCCCTTTTCCCTTCCGTCTCGGTCCTAAGATCTCCGGACGAGATCTCTTGTTAGTGGAGGAGTGTTGTAACGCCCCGGATCCGATGCGCCAGGTGTCCGCCATTTATTCGCCGTCGTTTCCATGTCATGTGCTTGCGTGTTGCATTTTATCATGTGATCATGTGCATTTCATCTTGCATACATGTTCGTTTCATGCATCCGAGCATTTTCTCCATTGTCCATTTTACAATCCGTCTCTCCTATGTTACCCGGCGTTCCCCTTTTGTCTCTCGTTGTGAGCGGGTATTAAACTTTCTCGGAATGGACCGAGGTTTGCCAAGCGGCCTTGGTATAGCACCGGTAGACCGCCTGTCAAGTTTCGTGCCATTTGGAGTTCGTTTGATACTCCAAAGGTTAACCGGGTAACCGCAAAAGCCTCTTTTGTTTGCAGCCCAACACCCCTTCCAAAGTGGCCCAAAACCCAGCAAACTCCCCTCCATGCTCTCGGTCGTTCGATCACGATCGCGTGGCCAAAAACCGCTCCTCATTTGGACTCTCCTAGCTCCCTCTACCTATAAATATGCCCTCTCCCCTGAAAATCCCGGATCATTTCACCCCTAACCCTAGCCCCGCTCCTCTCCCCGCCGCCGGACGTGTCCGATTCGGGCCGGACACGTCCGCCCGCCGCGCCGGACGAACCGGCAGCACCCACGTGGCGTGTCCGCCGCCCCTGCGCCGCCGGCCCGCCGAGGCCCGCTCCCGGCCCCCGCGGGCCCAGCCGCCGCCGCCCGCCGCGGTTGCCCGACCCCGCCGCCGGTGCCCTCGCCGCCCGGCGCCGGCGACCTCCACCGGCGTCCCGCGCCCCTCGCCGGAGGCCTCCGCCCCGTTACCCTCACCGCCCGGAGCTCGCCCGCGCGCGCCTCCCGAGGCCGCCGCCTCTCCTCCACCGCCCGCCGCCGCCGCGGATCTCGCCGCCCCGCCGCGGTTCCTCCGCGCGCCCCAGGCGCCGCCGCGCCTGCGCCGCCCGCCGGCGACCTCGTCCTCCGGCGATTCGCGCCGCCGCCGTCGTGCGGGATCGGGAGGAGCCCGATCCGCGCCTCCCCGTCCGGCCCAGGGCAAGGCCCAGCTTCCCCGCGGCCCAGCCCATCGCCCCGGCCCGCCTCGTTTGTTTTTTTCTGCGAGGTGAAAAAACTGCCAAGTCCCCGAATCCCTAACATTAACATGTCATGTTCATTGCATCACATCTCTGCATCCGTAGCTCCGTTTCGTGCGTATAATATGTCAAATTGTTCGCCTCGACGAGTACTTCATTTCATTCCATTGCATCATTTTCATTTGAGCCCATATTGATGACCGAAATGCTGTTGGAAGAGTGCATGTTGATGTTAATCTGCTGAAACTGTTATAACTTGCTCATTTATCATTTTTGTCATGATTGAGGTGTGCATCCTATGAGGTTGGGCTCTACATGTATGTTGATATATGCCATGCCATCTTTCAAGTGGTGCCAACCTTGTATTTTTGTGAGTTGTGTGCTGAGTGCATCGAGCTTGCTAAGTAGGGTAGTTGCTATTGCTGTTTTCCTGACAGATTCTGTTATATTTTGTTGCTATGTAAACATGCTTCTACTAATCATGCTATGCATAATCTGGAGATGTCCTATAAACATGTTTTGATCTACATGTCTTGCTCTATCCATTCATGCCCTTGGTTGCAATTATAGCCTGCTGGAACATGTTGCTATCTTGCTCCAAAGTTGCTTGATAATGTTTTTGTCAGCCTGTTTACATTAAGTTCAGTTGTTTCCATGTGTTTACCTA
Organism: Triticum timopheevii; assembly: GCA_963921465.1. NCBI lineage: Eukaryota > Viridiplantae > Streptophyta > Magnoliopsida > Poales > Poaceae > Triticum > Triticum timopheevii. Next base: position 6,390,709 of record OY997274.1, on the reverse strand, counting down.
GTGATCCATGTACCCTATGAACTTGCTCTTGCCATGCTTAGCTTCACAAACATGTCTTATTACTGTTGGTTGCCTTGCCATGCCATGTAATGCTCTGTGGTGAGTGGTTCAAGCTCACCAACATGCCTACTTATTGTTGTTCCTGCCATGTTTGAATCTGTCATATAACTTGCCATGTTACATGGGTGCCATCATATTTTCTATGCCTTTTTGGCTCATGGTCAGTAAGGGACTTTTGATCTATGCAACTAGTAGATTCATGCCATGCCTTTGTTTGCCATGATATGTTCCTGTAACATGTTGTTTGATAGCTCTAAACATTGCAACCTGATGTTGTTTCTGCTAAAGTCTGAAACTGTTATTATTTGCAATCTTCCCATGTCCTTTTGAGCATGTTCTAGTTGTTTATGGAGTTAGCTCAATATTCATGTTTTGTTATGCTTTACGTGTACTTCATGACCATGCCTTTTGTTTTTATGTTGGGGTGCTGTAGCATGTTGTTTTGATGCTTGCAAGATGCCTAGTTGCTGTTATGGACAGATTGTTGCTATGACTTGTATAGAGTGCATGTGTTGAACCGATGCTCCGTTTTGAGTGTGCTCTATATGAAACTTGCTTGATTTTGCATGTAGCTTCATATTATCATGTTGCATCCTTGTTTTGGTGTGTTTGCTTGATGTTTGGGTGCATTTTGCATCGATGCCATGTTTAACTTGTTTTGCTCATATCTTCTAGGCCGTAGCTCCGAATCTAATGAACTTTATATGTAACTTGACTAGAATTTCGTGTAGTTCCTCTTGGTGCTCTTTAACTTGCTGTTTAACAACTTCAACTTAATGTTTATTCAGTTCAGGACCAATTTCGAAATTTGCATATGAGGACTTACCGGAATTGTTATATGTTGTTCCCGGCCTCATTTAAACTTGCCTTTATGTGTTGTTCTTGTTTGCATCATCTCTTGCCATGAGTAGCTTCATGTAGCTTGGTCATGCATCATGTTTGTTGTGCATCATGTCTTGCCTATGTGTGGTGTGTTTACCATGTTGTGTGCTCCTTCTTGTTAGTTCCTGTTTCGTTGCGATCGTGAGGATTCGTTCTTCTACGGTTGGTTCGGCTTCATCCGTTCGTATTCTTCATGGACTCGTTCTTCTTCCTTGCGGGATTTCAGGCAAGATGACCGCTACCCTGGATCTCACTACTGTCATTGCTATGCTAGTTGCTTCGTTCTATCGCTATGCTGCGCTACCTATTACCTGTTTATCAAGCCATCCCAAATTGGCATGAACCTCTAACCTTTGACACCATTCCTAGCAAACCATTGATTGACTATGTTACCGCTTTTGCTCAGCCCCTCTTATAGCGTTGCTAGTTGCAGGTGAAGTTGAAGATTTCTCCATGGTGGACAGGGTTTATGTTGGGATATCACAATATCTCTTATATTATTAATGCATCTATATACTTGGTAAAGAGTGGAAGGCTCGGCCTTATGCCTGGTGTTTTGTTCCACTCTTGCCGCCCTAGTTTCCGTCATACCAGTCTTATGTTCCCAGATTTTGCATTCCTAACGCGGTCGGGTGATTTATGGGACCCCCCTGACAGTTCGCTTTGAATAAAACTTGTCCAGCAAGGCCCAACCTTGGTTTTACCATTTGCCTCACTACCACCTACCCTTCCCTTGGGAGTAATTAACCCAAGGGTCATCTTTATTATAGCCCCCCCGGGCCAGTGCTTGTCTAAGTGTTGGTCCGAACTGAGCAGCCTGCGGGGCCACCTCGGGGAAACTCGAAGTCTGGTTTTACTCGTAGCTTGACTTATCCGGTGTTGCCCTGAGAACGAGATATGTGCAGCTCCTATCGGGATTGTCGGCGCATCGGGCGGCTTTGCTGGTCTTGTTTTACCATTGTCGAAATGTCTTGTAAACCGGGATTCCGAGACTGATCGGGTCTTCCTGGGAGAAGGTCTATTCCTTCGTTGATCGCGAGAGCTTGTCATGGGCTAAGTTGGGACACCCCTGCAGGGTATAAACTTTCGAGAGCCGTGCCCGCGGTTATGTGGCAGATGGGAATTTGTTGATGTTCGGTTGTAGATAACTTGACACCAGATCCGAATTAAAACGCATCAACCGGGTGTGTAGCCGTGATGGTCTCTTCTCGGCGGAGTCCAGGAAGTGAACACGGTTTCTGTGTTATGATTGACGTAAGTAGGAGTTCAGGATCACCTCTTGATCATTGCTAGCTTCACGACCGTTCCGCTTGTTTCTCTTCTCGCTCTCATTTGCGTATGTTAGCCACCATATCAAGCTTAGTCGCTGCTGCAACCTCACCAATTTACCCCTTCCTTTCCCATTAAGCTTTGCTAGTCTTGATACCCATGGTAATGGGATTGCTGAGTCCTCGTGGCTCACAGATTACTACAACAACAGTTGCAGGTACAAGTTTATGCGATGAGCATGACGCGAGAGCGATGTTTGCTTGTTTTGGAGTTCTTCTTCTGCTTCTTCTTCGATCAGGTTCCAGGTCGGCAGCCTGGGCTAGCAGGGTGGATGTCGTTTGAGTTTCTGTTTGTGTTTCATCCGTAGTCGGATGGTGCTCTTATGTAAGATGATGTTGTATTCGTGTGGCTTTGTATGTCTTGTATGTATCCCCACTATTATGTAATGTTGACGTAATGATATCCACCTTGCAAAAGCGTTCCAATATGCGGGTCTATCCTTGGTGGGACCTTTGAGTTCCTTTTGGATAGGGTCGCATATTGGGCGTGACATTTGGACTCTCCTAGCTCCCTCTACCTAAAAAAGAGCACCCCTCCCCGAAATTTCGGATCAATTCGCGGATGAAACCCTAGATCCACCCCTCCACCGCGCATCCGGACGCGTCCTCGCCGCGCCGGACATGTCCAACCCACCGGACACCTCACTCCATCCAATCAGAAGGCGCCACGTCAGCTCCGCCGCCCCTATTCTCCGCTCAGGCGCCGCCACTTGGCACCACCCGCGCCTCCCAGCCACGCGGTCCGCCCAGGCCCGGGGCGAGCCCGCGGGGCCCAACCTCGCCGCCGCCCGCGAGAGCCACGCTCGCTCGCCACCTTCTCCATCCTCCCTTGCACCGCCGCCGCCATGGATCCCGCGCCCCGCGCGCCCGCCTTCCTCCTCCAGCCCGACGCCATCGCCGGCCACCGTCGAGCTCACCGGATGCCGCCCCGTCGTCCTTCGCTTCCCGCCGCAGTCCCGGAGAGCAACGGCCTCCATCCGAGCCCGAGGAGGAGCGCCACCGCCGCCTGCTTCCAGATCCGCCGCCGCCCGCCGCGGCTCCGGCCATCCCCGTCGCCGGATCGAGCCACCACAGCCGCCGCCTTGCCTCCTGCTCGAGCTCCTGCTCGAGGAGGACGACGCCCTTGCCTCTGGGCCTCCTCCCGCTGATGTGGGCCGCCGTGCCAGGTCCGGCCCAGCATCGCAGGCCTGCTTCCCCGACCAGCGCAGCGCAGCGCAGTGCCAGGCCCAGCCGGGCCAGATCCGCACCGCGCCAGCCCAATCGGCCTCGCCTCCAGCCCAGAGCGCCTCCCCTTCATCAGATCCGGCCTGTCGTGGCCTCTCCAGCAAACCGGGCCAAGGCCCACTGGGTGAGCCGACCCCAAGCGCCCCCCTCCTCTTGTTTTTTTACTCTTGTTGGGCTGCCCAGTGCACTGTTCAGTTTTGGCCCGTCATGTTTTTTTCCAGCGCCTGACTTTTTCCTATTTTTCCTGAGACAGCCAGTTTTGTAGAATAGTTCCCCTAGATCATGCATTTAATAACTCACTAACCGTGCATCAGATTAAAATGTTTTATATATGAAACTTGCTCAGAATTTTTGTGTAGATTAATAATATCCAACTTTCATCTATGTTTGAAATGTTTAAAATGTTGTTTGCTTTAATTTGCTCCTATGCCATGTTAAAATGATTTAATTCATAACTAAATAACCGTAACTCGGAATTTAATAAACTTTATATGTAAATGGGGTAGAATTTTATCTAGTTTAACATGGTGGCACCATCTTGCATGTTTAACAACTCCAAAATAATGTTTAGGGCAGAACAGTACCAAACCGTAAATTATGCATATGAGGATTTTCTGGAATTGTTGTTCGTTGCTTCCGGCCTCATTTAAACTTGCCTAGATAGGTAGTTTTGTTGTGCTTCACCTCTTGCCATGTTAATCAACATTTAATATTGTTGAGTACCTAAACGAGAGAGAACTAAATAATTGATGTGGTGTTTTGTCAATATGCATCCCGATGCATATTGAGCTCCACTTAATTTGTAGGATTGCTTGTGCACTTTGCCATGCCATGCTTCATTAAACCGGACGTGCATCATACTTGTTTGTGCATCATGCCATGTCTATGTCGTGGTTGTTTACTATGTTGTGTGCTTCTTTTCCGGTGTTGCTTCTTCGGGTTGGTTCCGTTAACGTCGAGTTTGTGAGGACCCGCTCGTCTACGTCTGTTTGTCTTCTTCATGGACTCGTTCTTCTTCCTTGCGGGATTCCAGGCAAGATGATCATACCCTCGAAATCACTACTATCTTTGCTATGCTAGATGCTCGCTCTTTTGCTATGCCAATGCTATGATGCCTACCTTTTGCTTGTCAGCCTCCCAATTGCCATGTCAAACCTCTAACCCACCACGTCCTAGCAAACCGTTGATTGGCTATGTTACCGCTTTGCTCAGCCCCTCTTATAGCGTTGTTAGTTGCAGGTGAAGATTGAAGATTGTTCCATGTTGGAACATGGATATTTTTGTTGGGATATCACAATATATCTTATTTAATTAATGCCTCTATATACTTGGTAAAGGGTGGAAGGCTCGGCCTTATGCCTGGTGTTTTGTTCCACTCTTGCCGCCCTAGTTTCCGTCATATCGGTGTTATGTTCCCGGATTTTGCGTTCCTCACGCGGTTGGGCTATTATGGGAACCCCTTGATAGTTCGCCTTAAGTAAAGCTTTTCCAGCAATGCCCAACATTGGTTTACCATTTGCCACCTAGCCTTTTCTTTTCCCTTGGGGGTCGCGCGCCCAAGGGTCATCATTATTTTAACCCCCCCCCCCCCCCGGGCCAGTGCTTCTCTAAGTGTTGGTCCAACTGAGCGATGTCTGAGGCTACCAGGGGCAACTCTGGGCTGGCTTACCCGACGTCTTGCTCATCCGGTGTGCCCTGAGAAAGAGATATGTGCAGCTCCTATCGGGATTTGTCGGCACATCTGGGTGGTGTTGCTGGTTTAGTTTTACCCTGTCGAAATGTCTTGTTGTAGCGGGATACCAAGTCTGATCGGAATGTCTCGGGTGGAGGTCTATTCCTTCGTTGACCGTGAGAGCTTGTCATGGGCTAAGTTGGGACACCCTGCAGGGTTTTGAACTTTCGAAAGCCGTGCCCGCGGTTACGGGCAGATGGGAATTTGTTAACGTCCGGTTGTAGATAACCTGAACTTGACCTTAATTAAAATGAATCAACAGCGTGTGTAACCGTGATGGTCTCTTTACGGCGGAGTCCGGGAAGTGAACACGGTTGTTGGAGTTATGCTTGACGTAGGTTGCTACAGGATCACTTCTTGATCATACTTTTATCGACCGTGCTTTGCCTTCTCTTCTCGCTCTCATTTGCGTATGTTAGCCACCATATATGCTAGTCGCTTGCTGCAGCTCCACCTCATACCTTTTACCTTACCCATAAGCTTAAATAGTCTTGATCGCGAGGGTGCGAGATTGCTGAGTCCCCGTGGCTCACAGATACTTCCAAAACCAGCTTGCAGGTGCCGATGAGTCCATGCAGATGACGCAACCAAGCTCAGGAGGAGCTCGATGGAGATCTTGTCCTTTGTGTTGTTTCATTCTAGTTGATCAGTAGTGGTGCCCAGTTGGGGTCGATCGGGGGACCTTTGTCGCATTTGGGGTTCTTCTTTTATTTTGGTTCCATAGTCGGACCATGAGTGTATTTGATTGATGTAATGTTATTCATGTAATTGTGTAAAGTGGCGATTGTAAGCCAGCTATGTATCTCTTCCCCTTATGTATTACATGGGTTGTGTAAAGATTACCTCACTTGCGACATATGCCTTCAATGCGATTATGTCTCTAAGTCGTGCCTCGACACGTGGGAGCTATAGTCGCATCGAGGGTGTTACAGTTACACACCCAATGAAAATGGTTCATTGGATCTCGATCGTAGTGATACACACATTCATAATATTGAAACCAAAAGATGCAAAGTTAATAATGATAGTGCAACTTATTTGTGGCACTGCCGTTTAGGTCATATTGGTGTAAAGCGCATGAAGAAACTCCATGCTGATGGGCTTTTGAAATCACTCGATTATGAATCACTTGATGCTTGCGAACCATGCCTCATGGGAAAGATGACTAAGACTCCATTCTCCGGAACAATAGAGCGAGCAACTAACTTATTGGAAATAATACATACTGATGTATGCGATCCGATGAGTGTTGAGGCTCGCGGCAAGTATCATTATTTTCTGAACTTCACAGATGATTTGAGCAGATATGGGTATATCTACTTGATGAAACGTAAGTCTGAAACATTTGAAAAGTTCAAAGAATTTCAGAGTGAAGTGGAAAATCATCGTGACAAGAAAATAAAGTTTCTACGATCTGATCGCGGAGACAAATATTTGAGTTACGAGTTTGGTCTTCAATTAAAAACAATGTGGAATAGTTTCACAAACTCATGCCACCTGCAACACCACAGCATAATGCTGTGTCTGAATGTCATAACCGTACTTTATTAGATATGGTGCGATCTATGATGTCTCTTACCGATCTACCACTATCGTTTTGGGGATAAGCATTAGAGACAGCTGCATTCACGTAAAATAGGGCACCATCTAAGTCCGTTGAGACGACACAATCTGAACTGTGGTTTGGCAAGAAACCAAAGTTGTCGTTTCTTAAAGTTTGGGGTTGTGATGCTTATATGAAAAAGTTTCATCCTAATAAGCTCAAACCCAAATCGGAGAAATATGTCTTCATAGGATACCCAAAGGAGACTGTTGGGTACACCTTCTATCACAAATCCGAAGGCAAGACTTTTGTTGCTAAATTCGGAGTTTTTCTAGAGAAGGAGTTTCTCTCGAAAGAAGTGAGTGGGAGGAAAGTAGAACTTGATGAGGTAACTGTACCTGCTCCCTTATTGGAAAGTAGTTCATCACAGAAATCTGTTCCTGTGACTACTACACCAATTAGTGAGGAAGCTAATGATGATGATCATGTAACTTCAGATCAAGTTACTACCAAATCTCGTAGGTAAACCAGAGTGAGATCCGCACCAGAGTGGTACGGTAATCCTGTTCTGGAAGTCATGTTCCTAGACCATGACGAACTTGTGAACTATGAGGAAGCGATGATGAGCCCAGATTCTGCGAAATGGTTTGAGGCCATGAAATCTAAGATATGATCCATGTATGAGAACAAAGTATGGACTTTGATGGATTTGCCCGATGATCGGCAAGCCATAGAAAATAAATGGATCTTCAAGAGGAAGACGGACGCTGATAGTAGTATGATCTTCGTAGAATATGTAGGAGCCAATATGGGCATCCAGGTCCCGCTATTGGTTATTGACCGGAGACGTGTCTCGGTCATGTCTACATTGTTCTCAAACCGTAGGGTCCGCACGCTTAAGGTTTCAATGACAGTTATATTATGAGTTTATGAGTTTTGATGTACCGAAGGAGTTTGGAGTCCCAGATGAGATCGGGGACATGACGAGGAGTCTCGAAATGGTCGAGACGTAAAGATCGATATATTGGACGACTATATTCGGACTTCGGAAAGGTTCCGAGTGATTCGGGTATTTTTCGGAGTACCGGAGAGTTACGGGAATTCGCCGGGAGAAGTATTGGGCCTTATTGTGCCATACGGGAAAGAGAGGGGGGCTGCCTAGGGCAGGCCGCGCACCCCCCCAAGGGCTAGGGGGAAGGGCTGCGTCCCTTCCTTGTTTCCTACTCCTACTACATGGAAGGACTCCTAGTTGGACTAGGAAAGGGGGAATCCTACTCCCGGTGGGAGTAGGACTCCCCTAGGGCGCGCCATAGAGAGGGCCGGCCCTCCCCTCCTCCACTCCTTTATATACGGGGGCAGGGGGCACCCCATAGACACACAAGTTGATCTTCGTGATCGTTCCTTAGCCGTGTGCGGTGCCCCCTCCACGATATTACACCTCGATCATATTGTAGCGGTGCTTAGGCGAAGCCCTGCGACGGTTAAACATCTAGATCGTCAGCACACCGTCGTGCTGACGAAACTCCTCCCCAAAGCTTTGCTGGATCGGAGCCCAGGGTGCGTCATCGAGCTGTACGTGTGTCAAGAACTCGGAGGTGCCGGAGTAACGGTGCTTGGATCGGTTGGACCGGGAAGTCGTACGACTACTTCCTCTACGTTGCATCAACGCTTCCGCTTCGGTCTACGAGGGTACGTAGACAACACTCTCCCCTCTCGTTGTTATGCATCACCATGATCTTGCATGTGCGTAGGAAATTTTTTGAAATTACTACGTTACCCAACAAAGAAGACATATCCTGTTATTATTAGTGCTAACCTTTCAGAGCAGGAAGAAGAGAAATTATTGAAAAATCTAAAGAAGCACCGTGCTGCTATTGGATATACTCTTGATGATCTAAAGGGCATTAGTCCCACTCTATGCCAGCACAAAATAAAATTGGAGAAAGACGCTAAACCGGTTGTTGATCACCAACGACGGTTAAACCCTAAGATGAAGGAAGTGGTAAGAAATGAAATACTAAAGCTTCTCGAGGTAGGTATAATTTATCATGTTGCTGATAGTCAGTGGGTAAGTCCTGTCCATTGTGTCCCTAAGAAGGGAGGTATTACTATTGTTCCCAATGATAAAGATGAATTGATCCCACAAAGAATTGTTACAGGATATAGACTGGTAATTGATTTCCACAAATTAAATAAAGCTACTAGAAGGATCATTACCCTTTGCCTTTTATTGATCAAATGCTAGAAAGATTATCCAAACATACACATTTTTGCTTTCTAGATGGTTATTCTGGTTTCTCTCAAATACCTGTGTCAAAAGAGGATCAGGATAAGACCACTTTTACTTGCCCTTTCGGTACCTTTCCTTATAGACGTCTGCCTTTTGGTTTATTTAATGCACCTTCTAACTTTCAAAGATGTATGACTGCTATATTCTCTGACTTTTGTGAAAAGATTGTTGAGGTTTTCATGGATGATTTTTCCATGTATGGAACTTCTTTTGATGATTGCCTAAGCAACCTTGATCAAGTCTTGTAGAGATGTGAAGAAACTAATCTTGTCTTGAACTAGGAGAAGTGCCACTTTATGGTTAACGAAGGTATTGTCTTGGGGCATAAGATTTCTGAAAGGGGTATTGAAGTTGATAAAGCTAAAGTTGACGCTATTGAAAAGATGTCGTGTCCCAAGGACATCAAAGGTATAAGAAGTTTCCTTTGTCATGCCGGTTTTTATAGGAGGTTCATTAAAGACTTCTCTAAAATTTCTAGGCATCTAACTAATCTCTTACAAAAAGATGTTCCTTTTGTTTTTGATGATGATTGTGTAGAAGCATTTGAAATAATTAAGAAAGCCTTAATTTATGTACCTATTGTTCAACCACCTGATTGGAATTTGCCCTTTGAAATTATGTGTGATGCTAGTGATTATGTTGTAGGTGCTGTTCTAGGAGAAAGAGTTGATAAGAAATTAAATGTTATCCAATATGCTAGTAAAACACTAGACACTGCCCGGAGAAATTATGCTACCACTGAGAAAGAATTTTTAGCAGTTGTATTTGCTTGTGATATGTTCAGACCTTATATTATTGACTCTAAAGTAACTGTTCACACTGATCATGCTGCAATTAAATATCTTATTGAAAAGAAAGATGCTAAACCTAGACTTATTAGATGGGTTCTTTTGCTAAAAGAATTTGATTTGCATATTATTGATAGAAAGGGAGCTGAGAACCCCGTTGCAGACAACTTGTCTAGGTTAGAAAACGTTCTTGATGACCCACTACCTATTGATGATAGCTTTCCTGATGAACAATTGGCTGTCATAAATGCTTCTCGCACTGCTCCATGGTATGCTGATTATGCTAATTACATTGTTGCTAAATTTATACCACCTAGTTTCACATACCAGCAAAAGAAAAGGTTCTTCGATGATTTAAGGCATTATTTTTGGGATGAACCACACTTTTATAAAGAAGGAGTAGATGGTTTCATTAGACATTGTGTACCTGAGCATGAACAGGAACAGGTCCTAGGCAAGTGTCACTCTGAGGCATATGAAGGACATCACACGGGAGATAGAACTGCACATAAGGTATTGCAATCGTTTTTATTGGCCTACTCTCTTCAAAGATGTCTTGTGATGAATGTCAAAGAATTGGTAATATTAGTAGACGTAAAGAAATGCCTATGAACTATTCACTTGTTATTGAACTATTTGATGTTTGGGCCTTTGATTATATGGGACCTTTTCCTTCCTCTAATGGATATACACATATTTTAGTTGCTGTTGATTACGTTACTAAGTGGGTAGAAGATATTTCAACTAGTAGTGTTGATCATAACACCTCTATTAAGATGCTTAAAGAAGTTACTTTTCTGAGGTTTGGAGTCCCTAGGTACTTAATGACTGATGGTGGTTCACATTTTATTCATGGTGCTTTTCGTAAAATTCTTGCTAAGTATGATGTTAATCATAGAATTGCATCTCCAGACCATCCACAGTCTAGTGGTCAAGTAGAATTGAGTAATAGAGAGATTAAATTAATTTTGCAAAAGACTTTTAATAGATCTAGAAAGAATTGGTCCAAGAAACTTGATGATGCATTATAGGCCTATAGAACTGCATATAAAAATCCTATGGGTATGTCTCTGTATAAAATGGTTTATGGAAAAGCATGTCACTTACCTGTCAAACTAGAACATAAGGCATATTGGGCCATTAAAGAGCTCAGTTATGATTTCAAACTTGCCGGTGAGAAGAGACTATTTGACATCAGCTCACTTGATGAATGGAGAACCCAGGCCTATGAGAATGCCAAACTATTTAAAGGAAAGGTTAAAAGATGGCATGAAAAAAGGATACAAAAGCGTGAGTTTAATGTAGGTGATTATGTTTTGTTATACAACTCTCGTTTAATATTTTTTGCAGGAAAACTTCTCCCTAAATGGGAAGGCCCTTAGGTGATCGAGGAGGTCTATAGTTCTGGTGCCATAAAAATCAACAACTTCGAAAGCAAAAATCCAAAGGTGGTGAACGGTCAAAGAATCAAACATTATATCTCACGTAATCCCATAAATTTTGAAACCAATGTTATTGACACCGTAACTCCGGAGGAGTACATAAGGGACACTTTCCAGAACGTCTCAGACCCCAAAAAGGGATAGGTATGTAGTACGGTAAGTAAACCGACTCCAAAACAGTTCTAATAGCAGTTTTTCTCCGTTTTGGAATATTTAAGAAAATAGGAAAATAAGAAGTACTCCGAGAAGGACACGAGGCACCCACGAGGGTGGAGGGCACGCCCTACCCTCCTGGGCGCACCCCCTGCCTCGTGGGCACCTCGTGTGCTCTCCGGACTCCGTTTTCGTGCACGATACTTCTTTTGGTCGGTAAAAAATCACTATATAATCTCCTGAAGGTTTTCACCACGACAAAATCCTCTGTTTTTGTTTTGAGTGGTTTTCTGCGCGGTTCTGAAAATATGTCATCTCAAGACTCTGATGGAGAGAGCTATGTCTCACGTCTCGTTGCTGACCCCAAGACCTATGGGGACCTATCGCCTTATGGTCGAACTACGGATGACGAGGAGGATGCTCACTTGATGAGGATCGATGATTCAAGCTCAGAGGAGCAGGTCGTGCCCTACCTCAACCTGGGGATATGCATGTGAAATTCAAGAAATCAAAGTCTCCCTAAGAGAGCTAACCGTTCTAAAAATCGATCTATTCCTTCTCATTTTCCGCAGAAAAGCAAAGGGGACTTATGTGACAAGATCTTGAAGCTGGAGTTGGTAGTCGATGATTTAAAGGAGGAAATTGCTCTCCTCAACTAAAATATGAAAAAGTTGAAGGCACAATTGTCACCACCATCTTCATCACCACCTCCGAAGAAAGAGACATAAATACATGGGTATGGGCACTACCCTTGGCAACTGCCAAGCTTGCGGGAGGTGCCCCGGTATCGTATCACCATCACACTTCTATCTTTACCGTTTCTCTTAGTTCGATCCTTTTGGTTATATCTTGATCTAGTAGAATAAAGTTTTAGTATGATCTAGCTTTGAGTCTTTGAGTTGATCCTTATCTATGTAATCGAGTTCGTGAGCTATATAATAAAGATTAGTTTTGAGTTGAGGGCTTTGCTAACTTGCTATGATCTTGAGGTAACAAAAGAAAAGGAAAGAATAAAAAGAAATAAATAGATCATATTGATCTTATGGAGAGTAATGACTTCACATATAAAGAGTATGTTGAATAAAAGTTGTTGAGAGTTGACAAACATAGTTTTGGTCATAGTTGCAATTAATAGGAAGTAATAAAGAAAGAGAGGTTTTCACATATAAATATTCTATCTTGGACATCTTTTATGATTGTCAGCACTCATTAAAATATGACATGCTAAAAAGTTGATGTTGGACAAGGAAGACAACGTAATGGGTTATACCTTCTTATATCCGAAATAGGTTATATTTTCATGGATAATCCAACATGTTGATCTTTCCTATCCTCCTCATGCTAGCCAAATTCTTTGCACCAAGTAGAGATACTACTTGTGCTTCCAAACATCCTTAAACCCAGTTTAACCATGAGAGTCCACCATATATCTACCTATGGATTGAGTAAGATCCTTCAAGTAAGTTGTCGTGGTTGCAAGCAATAAAAATTGCTCTTTAAATATGTATGATCTATTAGTGTGGAGAAAATAAGCTCTATACGAGCTTGTGATATGGAAGAAATAAAAGCGACGGACTGCATAATAAAGTCCCTATCACAAGTGGCAATATAAAGTGGCATTCTTTTGCATTAAGATTTTGTGCATCCGACCATAAAAGCACATGACAACCTCTACTTTCCTCTGCGAAGGGCCTATCTTTTATTTTTGTCTTACACCTTATACAAGAGTCATGGTGATCTTCACTTTTCCTTTTTACCCTTTATCCTTTGGCAAGCACTGTGTGTTGGAAAGATCCTGATATATATATCCAATTGGATGTGGGTTTTCATAAAGCATTATTGTTGACATTACCCTTGAGGTAAAAGGTTGGGAGGCGAAACTATAAGCCCCTATCTTTCTCTGTGTCCGATTAAAACTTCATACCCATAAGTATTGCGTGAGTGTTAGCAATTGTGAAAGACTAAATGATTGTTGAGTATGTGGACTTGCTGAAAAGCTCTTATATTGACTCTTTCTGATGTTATGAGAAATTGCAACTGCTTCAATGACTGAGATCATAGTTTGCTAGTTTTCAATGAAGTTTCTGATTCATATTTTACATTGTGAATAGATTGTTACTTCAGCATAAGAAAATCATATGAATATATATATACATATATATATATATATATATATATATATATATATATGTGTTGCTATTCTAAGAATGATCATGATGTCCTCATATTCGTATTTTATTTTATCGACACCTCTATCTCTAAACATGTGAACATATTTTTTGATATCGGCTTCCGCTTGATGACAAGCGAGGTCTAAACTTGGGGGAGTTGATACGTCCATTTTGCATCATGCTTTTATATCAATATTTATTGCATTATGGGTTGTTATTACACATTATTTCACAATACTTATGCCTTTTCTCTCTTATTTTACAAGGTTTACATGAAGAGGGAGAATGCCGGCAGCTGGAATTCTGGGCTGGAAAAGGAGCAAATATTAGAGACCTATTTTGCACAACTCCAAAAGTCTTGAAACTCCATGAAAGTCAGTTTTGGAATATAATAAAAATATTGGGCGAAGAAAGCACCAGAGGGGGGCCACCCACTGTCCATGAGGGTGGAGGGCGCGCCCGACCCCCTAGGCGTGCCCCCTGCCTCATGGGCCACCTGCAAGCCCCCCGATGCCCATCTTCTAGTATAAGGTGTCTTTTGCCCTGGAAAAAATCATAAGAAAGCTTTCAGGACGAAGCGCCGCCGTCTCAAGGCAGAGCTTTGGCAGAACAAATCTACTGCTTCAGCGAAGCTGTTCTGCTGGGGAAACAACCCTCCGGGAGGGGGAAATTGTCACCATCGTCATCACCATCAATCCTCTCATCGGGAGGGGGTCAAGCTCCATCAACATCTTCACTAGCACCATCTCCTCTCAAACCCTAGTTCATCTCTTGTATACGATCTTTGCCTCAAAACCTCAGATTGGTACCTGTGGGTTGCTAGTAGCGTTGATTACTCCTTGTAGTTGATGCTAGTTGGTTTATTCTGTGGAAGATCATATGTTCAGATCCTTTATGCATATTAATACCCCTCTGATTATGAACATGAATATGATTTGTGAGTAGTTACGTTTGTTCCTGAGGACATGGGAGAATTCTTGTTATAAGTAATCATGTGAATTTGGTATTCGTTCGATATTTTGATGAGATGTATGTTGTCTTTCCTCTAGTGGTGTTACGTGAACGTCGACTACATGACACTTCACCATTATTTGGGCCTAGGGGAAGGCATTGGGAAGTCATAAGTAGATGATGGGTTGCTAGAGTGACAGAAGCTTAAACCCTAGTTTATGCGTTGCTTCATAAGGGGCTGATTTGGATCCATATGTTTCATGCTATGGTTAGGTTTACCTTAATTCTTCTTTCGTAGTTGCGGATGCTTGCGAGAGGGGTTAATCATAAGTGGGATGCTTGTCCAAGGAAGGGTAGTACCCAAGCACCGGTCCATTCACATATCAAATTATCAAAGTAACGAACGTGAATCATATGAACATGATGAAAACTAGCTTGACGATAATTCTTATGTGTCCTCGGGACTGCTTTCCTTTATATAAGAATTTGTCCAGGCTTGTCCTTTGCTACAAAAAGGATTGGGCCACCTTGCTGCACCTTGTTTACTTTTGTTACTTGTTACCTGTTACAAATTACCTCATCACAAAACTATCCATTACCATAATTTCGGTGCTTGCAGAGAATACCTTACTGAAAACCGCTTCTCATTTCCTTCTGCTCCTCATTGGGTTCGACACTCTTACTTATCAAAAGGACTATGATAGATCCCCTATACTTGTGGGTCATCAAGGGTGGAAAGGGGAAAAATTGTGTTTTTTGTGGAAAAGATGAATCTGCTGATCACTTTTTTTTTCGCTTGCTCAGCGGCTTCTCTGATTTGGAGCCTGGTCAAATGTTCCTTTGATTTGAGGCGAATTCCTCTGTCAATGCAAGAGTGCCTTGGATCTTGGTTAAAATATTTTGGGAAAGAAGATAAAAAACTTGTACTGGTGGGGATTTCTGCTATTTGTTGGGCCTTATGAAAAGCTAGAAACAGGGTTATATTTGAGAACAAAAAAATCTCTGATCCTATGACTATAATCAAAGGAATGACACATTGGATGGTGGATTGGTCTATTTTGCAGATAAGGGAGCAGCAGAAAAAGGTGCTGGAGTTGGGGGCAAGACTGCTAGAACGGGTAGCAAGTGAAGTCTATGCGGCCTCTCAAGGGTGGAGAATAAACGTGTTGCGCCTGGAATGAAGGAGAGCTCTCCCCTGGAGGACGACTGGATCGTGTTGCTTCTCGTTTCTTTGCTTGTTTTACCTCTCTCTCTTTTGCGTAGCTTGGTTCCAATTTCTGGATGAATGTAATAACTTGGTTGAACTGAATGGTTAGCTCTGCAAAACTGGACGTTGGGGTGAGGGGGTGGTTTCAGCCTCTGCTGATGTTGCTCACCCCCCTGCCTGCCTTTTGGTTCGTCTTCAGTTAGTGTCCCGTAGTTTGAGAACTTGGTGGTTTTCATTAATGAAAATCGGAAGGGGTGCGAGCCCTTCTTTTATTCAAAAAAAAGAAGGTAACCTACGTTGATGCAAAGGAACAAGCCAGATGTGACCTATTTGACTCAGTCAACAACGTCAAGGAAGAATATTTATTTCTATTCTGGCCTGTTCCACGTACACAGAAGGTTTCTCAACTTGGCAATACTTCGAGGCTGCTACGAGATTTTATGTCATTGAAGAACACGGGCTGGGGTCCTCCTTCAATATTCTTCGGTCTGTTAGCTAGAAACTCCAATCTAAGATTTAAAAGGTTTGGAGTCTTTTATTTTAGTACTAGTTTATTTTCTTTTCAAAGCCGTGTGCGTGCAAGAGGGGTTAGGCTAGGGTCAAGTCGTTATTTAAAGCCATGGTGCGTGGATGTAAAAGTCAGGTTATTTGTTATGAAACAGACATGATGTGTTTTTCAGGGTAGACACCCGTATCAAGTTTTGGACAGATCTTTAGAAAACCTCGGTGTTGCGATTTCTCTTCGTGGAAATTGTTTTGCACGTGAGTACCTTCGTCAAGATTGGTTTTCTCGTGCTGGGCCTCAAGGTTCGAACCCTCTACTTTGTGTACATTACGTACATGGGCGAGAGGTTGCTACTGCTGGTGGTGGAGTGTCGTGAAAGATCGGGCCACAACAACAGATTGGATCTTGTCATCGAGATTCGGTCTCTATCAATCTCTGACACTCTTAAATCTAGCATCACCTGTAATAATTTTTACATTAAATTAATTTGATTCCTTATCAAAAAAACATAAATAATACGCTAACAATTTTCACTTTTGGTCCCAATCAAAAGCGACGTCGACAACCTCTCCAACATCTTGTGTCTATTTGGGAACGTCACTGGTCTGTGCACAAACTTCCTAAAGAGTTCGGTCGTCCCAATCCGATATGGGAACAACAACCTTCCGCATGTCACCCAAAGCTTACCTGCTATGGCTGCTTCCTTCCCCATCAAATACTTGGGCCTGCCCTTATCTGTTTGGCAACTCAAAATAGTGGACTTCCAGTTCCTCTTGGACAAGGCGGCGGCAAAGCTAGACGTCTGGGACGGCCAAAATATTACCGCCATTGGGAGGGCGGCCTTGGTCAAGTCCGTTCTCTCCTCCTTGACGGTCTACTTCATCACCCCACTCATTGTGCCGACGGGCACTCTACGGCAGCTCACAAAGCTTCAGAGGTCCTTCCTTTGGGCAGGATCGGATAAGACAACCGGTGCCAAATGCAAGGTGAACTGGGATATCGTGTGTAGGCCTTCCGAGTTTGGGGGCCTTGGCATACTCAACACGGAAAAATTTGCGAGGGCACTAAGGCTGTGTTGGCTTTGGTTTGAATGGAAGGAGCCGTCCAAGATGTGGGTCGGTTTGGGGAACCCGTGCGACGACAAGGACTATGATCTTTTTACGCCTTCTCCACCATCACTATTGGCAATGGTGCCCGCACACCTTTTTGGGATGCTCCTTGGGTGCATGGGAGAAAGCCTAAAGACATTGCTCCGCTCATTTATGGTGCCGCCACAAGGAAGAATTGGAAAATCAGAGAGGCTCTATTGGACAATGCGTGGATATCCAAAATAAAGCTGTCACACAATTTCTCGATTCAGCATTTCAGCCAATTCCTCCTGCTCTGGTCTAGCATTCAGGGCTTCCAACTGCAACACGACGCAGAGGATGAGATTGTGTGGAAGCATACTGACAGTGGACTCTACACCGCGGCTTCTGCCTACAAGGCGCAATTTCATGGCATGATCTGTTCGCCTCTGGAGCATGTTATTTGGAAAGTTTGGGCCCCTCCCAAAGTGAAGTTCTTCGCTTGGTTGGCCGCCCAAAACAGAGTGTGGACCGCTGACCGATTGGCCAAACGTGGATGGCCAAACTATGGCCTTTGCCCCCTCTGTAGGCGTGAGCAGGAAACAGTGGATCACCTTCTCTTCCGATGTCGGTTCACCATCCGGGTATGGAATATGATCAAGGGGTGGCTGCAGATTGAAAGCATTGATACCGCAAGCTGGCAGCACTTTGAATCCGCCAAGGAGTGGTGGATCGCGCTCTCCGACTACTCCGTCCCCAACAGGAAGGCGGTGACCTCCCTCACATTGCTCACCTCTTGGGCCATCTGGAACGAACGTAATGCGAGGGTGTTCCGCCACAAAAGTGCCCCGCCATTTGTTATTCTAGCCCTCATCAAAGAGGAGGCGGCACTTTGGGTCGCCGCCGGTGCTAAGAAGTTGAGTTCAATCATGCCGGGAGAGTAGTCCCTTTGTAAGGCGGTGTTGTAATCCCTCAAACTCTTTCTTCTCTCTTAATTAATATATGAGGCAAATCTTTTGCCTCCTTTCATAAAAAAAGGTAGAGTAGTTTCCTTGACTTCGACTAGTTCCCTGGAGTCCATGTAGACTACGCCACCCAGTACCGTAGTCTCCATGTCAGGTTTCGGTGTACTTCTCCACATGTGGATCCGTATAGACCTTCTGATGGGCCCACGGATGTATGCCCGGCACTCGTGCCCCCTCCGGTCGCCCCTCACCTCATGCCTGGGGCGAGGAGTGCCGGTGGGGCGAGGTGTGGCGGCGGCGGCGGCTTGGTGGCGCAGCTCGGGTGGGCAATGGGCGCCGGCGGCGGCGACTTGGTGGCTCGGGCGGGCGAAGGTTGGTAGCAGCGACTTGGTTTATTGCTTTTGTCTAAGGTTTGTTGCGTTCGTGCTGTTGTGCCTGTAGCGGCGGTAGTGGGAGCCAAGAGGCAGGAGCGGCGGTGGGAGCTAAGAGGCAGGATCCCCCTCTAGTACCGCATTGCCAGTACCGGTTGGGCAACCAGTACTAGATGGGGTTACGGACCGGTACTAGAGGCAATTTCTCTAGTAGTGTAATTTTAAAAAGATTTCTTATAATTATTTAAAACTTAGAAAATAGTAAATCACTTCCAAAAAAATTAAACTCCTGCACAACAATACATATCTAATGCATATTAAAAATATATTACAATATGTAGATAAAATTGTTGACTAGGTAAGTACTTTTAGTCCTTCCCATCGATGTAAATTGAAAAAAAGCATTTGTGTTGACCGGCGATATAAGCGCCCAGGAGCACAAATGGAGGTTGTTGAACACCATAAGATATTCCGATGCATAAAGGATTCTGAGCTGTTTTACCATAAAAAATTCAATATAAATGCTAGCGGGTGGTGTAACCATCCGTGAGCACGTACAGATCCATCTGTGTTGGCGGATGACATCATCGCCCGCAACCGCAAGCATAAACCAAATGCAAGTAGACCAGTTCAAAAATTATTGAAACTTGTACACAAACATTCATACAAACGGCAGTGAGCGCTGCATGATACATTTATTCATGACCCATCACACTATAAGTAGCATGCACCCATTAATTCATCAATACTGAGTGCAGCTACACTTTTATTCAGTTACAATATAAATGTTTGTCTGTGCGCGCGTGTGGATAGATAGATAGATAGATAGATAGATAGATAGATAGATGAGACCAAGACACACAACATGCAGGTGCAGGGTAGCTCTTACTGCACGGCGTAGGTAGGCTTGAGCCTTTTGGGCCTTGGCTCGACGACGGTGGTAATCTCGGTGATGCTCATCAGCAACATCGGCGGCGCAGTAGCCTCCCTTCGGCGCCTCTCTGCAACCAGCTGCTCAGCGAGCTTGGTGAGCGCCTCCTTATTGGTTCCCGCGCCCTTCACCGGCCGGTACTCCCTCGTCTCGCAGTCCGTCCGGTAGACCTGCCTGTCCAGGAGGTTCTCCCCGGTCTCGATGAGCTTCTCCATGCTGCTGGTGTCGTCCATGGCTCCAAGAGAAGGGTCCAGGTGATCCTCCTGGATGCGCAAGTAGTGGTCCTCGTAGCCCTGGGACTTGAAGAGCAGGGCGGCGTTGTAGTCGACGAGGGAGCCGGTGGCGTACATGAGCGTGTCGACCAGCGGCTGGGTTTTGTTGCGGACGTTGTACATCCACGGGAGGACACCCCACCAGTTGCACTCGTCGGCCGTGTAGGAGTGGTTCACCACGCCGGTGCCGACGGAGAGGATGCGCAGCTTGCTGCAGTCCATGGCCGATAACCCCTCCACCGGCAGGTGCTCGCCCCTGTCGATCATCCTCCAAACCTCGTTCATCGCCACCGTGGTCTGCATCGTCGTCGTGGGTAGTTTGCATTGTTTCAGTCAATACATAGAACGTTCGGTTCAAGTGATCAATCGAATTACATAGATAGAATAACATTCAGTTCAAGTGAATTATAATCACATATACCGTACCGGATTGTTCGCGAAGACGCCGGCGTCAATTAGGTTAAACTCCTCGAATTCGAAATTTAGTGGACAGAAGTTTATAATGTTAAACTTGTGGGCAGGGAAGAATGTTGGCGCGGCAGTTGCGGCGATGCAAATGTCCGAGAGGTAGGGGTTCATCACGCGATCCTGTCGCGCCTGTCGTCCGTGATCAATGGTTCAGCAGCTCGATCAGTACATCCGATGACGATCAGTTCATTCAGAAGCAGCGCAGTAAGTAGCTAGCTAGGGTACCTTAGAGGTGGATAAGACCACAGGCTGATTGCGCTTGATGTCGAACGTTGGCACGACGACGTTGGTGACGGTTTCCTTAAGCTCGCGGTCGCCGAGTTTCCCTCTGACCACCTTGCGGAGCCCCTCGCCGTCGTACTTGGGGCGGAGCAGCGCGTACCTGATGAAATCCGGGTTCAGCAGCGTCCTGCGCAGGCCCTCCGCGAACTCCTTGATGCCCTCCTGGAACGGCGTCGAGTCCAGCACCAGACCCTGCGCACGGCACATCGCCTGCAGGATGGCTCCAGCATGTTCCTGGATGTAGTCCTCCATATTCGCCGGCGGCACCTCGTTGCTGTTGCTCCCTGCATCGTCAGGGTCATGGGGTGCTGCGGCTAGCTGCTGCATGCCGCCACCGTTGGCGTGGATCAGCGCGTCGAGGATGGGGCGGAGCAAGGGCTCGATGGCCAACCCGAGTGCGAGCATGTCATGCAAGGACCGCAGGGTCTCGTTGTCGCCATCATAGTACTTGATGTAGAGGAGCACGGCCTCCAGCACCACCTGAGCCCATGTCCTGCATGCACGTACGTATAAGGTCTAGGGTTTACCTTATCACACCGATCGACATGTGTACGTGTGTATCTAAGTCGAGATGCATGTGCTTACGCATTGTGCTCGTTTCTGAAGATTCTGGCACCCTCTTCGAGGTAGAGGTCGATGATCTCCTTGGCCGTGCAGAGTGGGCGGTTGTCCTTGTCGGGGGCGGCCAGCATGGTGGTGACGAGGGCGCCTGTGCTGGTGCCGACGATGTAGTCGAAGTAGTCGGCGAGCCTCGCCGTCGACGACCCCTCAATCCTCTGGAGCTCGGCTTCGAGGTACTCCAGGATCTTGGCCGGGATGAGGCCGCGGATGCCACCACCGTCGATGCAGAGGATCCTCAGCTCCCCATCTTGCTTCGTTGCTGCAGCAGCAGGCGCCATTTGGATCGATCGCTCAAACTGTGCTAGCTGTGTTCCTTGTGTGTTGCTGCTAGCTAGCTCTGCAAGTGTGGATGTGCTTGTTGCATTTGGTAGCTGCGGTCTCGAGCCTTTATGTAGCCTCGCGGCGGGGTGGTCGAGGCATGCAAACCTCGTTCTTGGCCGTGTAGACGTTGATGGGAACGAAGATAGGTGCATGTGAACTAGCCTAACTCCATCCAGCACGCGGTGCGAACAGCCGCGGCAGCATGCATGCAGTGTGAACGGCCGCGGCTACTGCATGCATATAATAGCCTACAGAGTCCAACCTAATCTGATGGTAACACCTTGGTCCCAAGCCAATTAGTTGATGATGGGACTCAGTTTAGCCACACAATCGTTTCGTGTTATAATCATAAAATTTAATTATATGGATTTTTGTCAAATTAGTACGTGGATATGTTTTGATGTTGTATGAACATTTTCAATGTAGCTTAGTTTATTCATATGTACTCCCTCGGTTCCTAAATATATGTCTTTTTAGAGATTTCAACAAAGAACTACGTACGGAGCAAAATGAGTGAATCTACACTCTAAAATATGTCTATATACATCCGTATGTTGTAGTCCATTTGAAACCTCTAAAAAGACTTATATTTAGGAACGGAGGAAGTATATTATTGATAACACATGATTATAGTTTACATAGATTTTACAAAATTTAAAAAATGCAAAAAGTTAAAATGTCGAAAATGGTTGCGATGACCGCAATTCAGTTTAGTCACACGATCGCATTGTGTTATATTCATAAAGTGTAAATTACGCAAAATAAGTTGCCTTGTCAGTTGTGGTGGAATACCCGGGCACTTATTTACCCTGATGAGGCTCCTAGTTTGAATGACCGTTCATGCACTCATTTTTGGGATTAAAATTGTTCAGTCGAAATATATAAAGGATATGTGTCCTTAGGTGACAATAAGTTTGCCTAGGTGTTCTGGCTAGAACTTGCTAACGCAACCACCAGGTCGCCGGTTCAAACCTCTGGCGGACCATTTAAGTCAGAGCTGCAGGCGTATATAACACTGTACACGCACCGTCAAGCCAAGTTTTTGAATCACTTATATGTACATCACAAGTTCTAGCACTAAAGCGATTATTTGTGTCAAGTTTTAGCACCAGTGATATAATTGACTCAACCTAATTTGATGGTAACACCTTGGTCCCAAGCCAATTAGTTGATGGGACGTGGGGGGGGGCGGCTAGCTGGGCGTTTCCACATGACAAACATGCACACCTATTCATATCTCAGCTTCTATGTCCAACTTGGACGCCATGTCCGTCAACCCGTGATAAAGTAATGATGAGAGATGGGCAACTTATGTATATATCTCATGGTTCCAAGGCTAACACGTACAATGCCTTGTAGTCTTCTGACTACGGGTAGAAACGACGGAGATGTTCGATGTTGCATGAGTTCTCGACGTTTCACCTGAGAGGTGTTGTGGCCTGTACGATCCTAGGCCTGTGACCTTGGATATGATGTATGGCGCTTCCCATGGCACAATTGAGCTTATGCAACCCCTTGGTATCATGAATATGCTTTGTTGGGATTCCTCACAGGATTGATCACATCAAATTAGAAGAACACACGCAAGCGGAAGGACTTTGCCAAGGACATGTATCGTGCCCGTCTATTTTTCTGTTTATTTCTCTTACAAAACTCACGTCCATGATGGTGCTTACATACACGCACGGCCCGGACGATTGACTAAACCGACTCGAACTATAACTCATGTATCCTTGCCGACGTAAGACACGACCGATCCTAGCTGAACTAGGAAACTCATCTTAAGTAGACACGTACAAACCTCTCACTAGGAAACTAACAACTCATATCCGACTATACTAGGGCACGTTGATTGGACCAAATACTAATCCACTAACTAGGCAAGATTATGCTAATAATCTCTCTCTAATCTTGACTCTTGTACTCTCCCTAACCCTTATGTCCGTACACTAAGTATGACCACGCAGGAAACATGCAGTGCACCTCCTTTGCTCTGCTATGCTTTGCCACCGACATTGCTTGGCCCCTGCCTTGCACTTGGTTCGCACCTTTGTGCCAGCGCCATTGCTAGGCCTCCTCGCACTCGGTTCGCACCATACTTCTCTGTACTCGCTTGCAGTAGCCTTCTACTGGTCGCAGACCTCCTTGCTTTCCGGTACCTTCACCTAGCACCGTCCGCCTTCGGCATCGCACCGAATCCAGACTGGCCGCAGCCAGGTCGCTTCACGAGGACATGGACATAACTCACGGAACACCGTGCACTCCTTCGACACTTGACTTGACGCCAACCACACGTGCAAACATGCACACACTTTGACACATCTAACACTACGGTTGAAGATCTTGATGACACTCCCGGCACCGCACCTCGGCACCACCGCTCCATCAACGACCGTCCACTTCCACCGCCTTGCCGACGACAGCTTCCCGCCATCTCCTCCGTGCCGCTCCGTAGAACGATGATCGCCCTCCCCGTGGCACTAGTACGGGTCGCCTCCCCGAGGCAAGCATGGCTACAAATCCTTGACCTCGCTCTGATACCAATTCTTGGATTCTCCACAGGATCGATCACATCAAATTAGAAGAACACACACAAGCGGAAAAACTTTGCCAAGGGCACGTATCGCACTCGTATATTTTTCAGTTTATTTCTCTTGTCAACTCACGGTACAAGATTATGTTACGAAACTCACGTCCATGATGGTGCTTATATACACGCACGGCCGGACGATTGATTAAACCGATTGAACTAGAAATCACGTATCCTTGCCGACTTATGACACGACCAATCCAAGCTGAACTAGGAAACTCATCTTAAGTAGACACGTACAAACCTCTCACTAGGAAACTACTATACTAGGACACATTGATTGGACCAAATACTAATCCACTAACTAGGCAAGATTATGCTAACATGCTCTAGGACCATATCGCATATGCTGAAAGAACGTTCTTTGAAGTTGCGATCATGATTACGGCGAAGTCCTTCAAGGTACCTTACTGACTAGACGAGTGTTGCACAGTATGATTCTTCTAGGCTATCTATATCTAGACGCCTTGTTTCCACTACCGCCCCTTTGTCATATTGCTCGACTGTTGGGGATTTCCACCTGACGTCAGCAGGGAGAATAGCTTCTGATCCGTAGACTAGGAAGTAGGGTGACTGCCCTGTAGGCTTGCACAGTTGAGTATGTAGCCCCAAGAGAACGTTGGGTAGTTCCTTGAGCCACTTGCCCTGTAACTCCCCGGATCCGATGCGCCAGGTGTCTGCCAGTTATTTGCCGTCGTTGCCATATTGTTTGCTTGTGTGTTGCATTTTTCCATGTCATCATGTGCATTGCATTAGTACGTGTTCGTCTCATGCATCCGAACATTTTTCCCCATTGTCCGTTTTGCAATCCGACACTCCTATGTCCTCCGGCGTTCCCTTTTGTCTCTTGTTGTGAGCGGGTGTTAAACATTCTCGGAATGGACCGAGATTTGCCAAGCGGCCTTGGTACACCACCGGTAGACCGCCTATCAAGTTTCGTGCCATTTGGAGTCCGTTTGATACTCCAACAGTTAACCGGGGAACCGTAAAGGCCGCGTGTGTGTGCAGCCCAACACCCTTCCAAAGTGGCCCAAAACCCATCCAAACCCCTCCATCCTCTCGGCCGTTCGATCACGATTGTGTGGGCGAAAACCGCACCTCATTTGGACACTCCTACCTATAAATATGTGTGCCTCCCCGAAATTTCCACAGATGAAACCCTAGCCCCGCTCCCCTCGCGCCGCCAGACACGTCCAACTCCGGCCGGACATGTCCAGCCTCCACGTCATCCGGCCAATCCGGAGCCGCCACCTCAGCACCGCCACCTCCCGCGCCCAACCAGGAGGCGACACGTCGCCTCCACCGCGCCCACATCACCGCCGCCGCCGCCTGGGGCCCAGATCCGGCCTGCCCCGGGGCCGAACCGGGCCTCTCCGGGCCCGCTTGCCGCCGCTCGCGCCCCTGTGCGCCTCTGCCGCATCGCCGCCGCCTCGCCCGTGCGCGCCGGGTCCGTCGCCGCCCCGCTCCCCGGGGAGCTCCTGCCCCGCGCGCCGCCGCCCAGCTGCGCCGCCTCCGGCCGGAGCACCGCGCCGCCTCCCGCCTCCACGCTGCAGCCCGCACCACCGCGCGCCTCGTCGGTCACCACCCCGTACCGGTTATAGTTGATCCTTGCATGCTATGAGCTTTCTCTTGCCATTATTAGCTTCATGAACATGTCTTCTTGCTGGTAGTATGCTTAGCTTGTCATGCAATGCCTTGAGTTGAGTGCATCGAGCTCGCAAAGATGCCTTCATGCTGCTGTTTATGCCATGCTCTGTTTTGCTACCAAGTCTGAATCTGTTTATGAAACTTGCTATGTTTACATGGGTGCCATTATATCTTCTGTGCCCTTTTGGCTCATGGTCAGTAAGGGCTTTTGTTCGTTGCAGTTAGTAGATTCATGCCATGTCTTTGTTTGCTATGATCTATTCCTGTAGCATGTTGGTTGATAGCTCTAAACATTGCAACCTGATGTTATTTCTGCCATGTCCTGTGAATTCTACTAAGTCTGTGAACTGTTATTATTTCCAATCTTGCCATGTCTTTTTGAGCATCTTCATATGTGTTGAACCGTTGCTCCGTTTCGAGTGTGTTGTATATGAAACATGCTTAGTTTTGCATGTTGCTTCATATTATCTTGTTGCATCCATGCTTGGAGGTGTTTGCTTGATGTTTGAATGCATTCTGCATTAATTCCGAATTAAATGAACTTTATATGTAACTTTACTAGAATTCCATGTAGATTATCGTGGTGCATCTTAACTTGCTGTTTAACAACTTGAACATAAGGTTTATTCAGATCAGGACCAATTTCGAAATTTTCATATGAGGACTTACCAGAATTGTTATATGTTGTTTCTGGCCTCATTTAAACTTGCTTTGATGTGTTGTTCTTGTATGCATCATCTCTTGCCATGAGTAGCTTCATGTAGCCTTGTCATGCATCATACTTGGTTGAGCATCATGCCTTGTTCATGTGTCGTGTGTTTACCGTGTTGTGTGTTTCTTCTCGATAGTTCCCGTTTCATTGCGATCGTGAGGATTCGTTCGTCTGTCTTCACGGGCTTCAGATGTGATGAACCACTGATGGGGTAACCCGGCCTCTCCTGGCCGGTTTACACCCAGTGGTAATATCCCCAACAAATGCACCCCGTTAGTCTCGGTTGGTGCCACCAAGCGGGACCAAAGGCCTTGCACAGCGGCGTGGTGGTGGCAGTTTAGTCCCACCTCGCTAGTTGAGAGGGGCGCGCAGTGGTTTATAAGCCCCACTGCCGCACCCCTCTTGAGCTCCTCTCTAGTGCAGGCTTACGGACCTAATTGTGACTGCTATGCCTGATGGGCCTACTAGGCCTTCTGCGGGCCTGAATCCTTGCCCATTTATGGGTTTCTAGTCGTATTCAGGCCGTGGTGGCCTAATAGGTGGCATTTTTCCCAGTTTTTTGTTTTCTTTTTTGCTTTATTTATTTTGTTTTGTTTCTACTTACAACAAAATACTTATTTATTTTATTTTGTTTTGTTTATAATTACTTATTTATTTTATCATATGATAATTCTTTTTGCTATTGAAGTTTCTAACAAAAAAAGTTCTTTATGAAAATTCTTTTTGCTTTTAATGATTTTGAACAGAAAATACTTTGATAATTTTAGTTGCATCAATTTTATATAATTTTAGTTTCAATAATACTAGAGGTTGCTTATAATGTTTTGAACAGAAAATACTTTGATAATTTTAGTTTCATAAATTTTATTTATGTTATTAAAGTTTATTTTATTTTATTTCTACTTATATATTTTATTAAAGTTTATATTATTTTGAGCTTCATTAGTTATTTTTCATGCATTTACTGATTATTTTGAGCTATAAGACCCTGAAATTGAAAAACATTTCAAATGAACTCTGAAAGGTTGAATGTTGGCATGGTATCATCATTTCACCCACATAGCATGTGCAAGAAAGTAGAGAGGGTTACGGCAAAAACTGGATGCACTTCGTGTACAAAACGGACAATCTCTTTCGAAGTATGAGGGTTTCATACGGAAACTTGTCTGTTATAAAGGGATTTAATTTTTTTGAACTTATTTGAACTCCATAGTTTTTCTGTGTTCAAAATGCACCATTCAAAGCCACATCATCAATTTTCAACCCTTTCTGACTTCATTTGTTATTTTTCATGCATTTACTGAATATTTTGAGCTATAAGACCCTGAAATTGAAAAGCATTTCAAATGAACTCTGAAAAGGTTAAAAATTGGCATGATATCATCATTTCATCCACATAGCATGTGCAAGAAAGTAGAGAGGGTTAAGGCAAAAAATGGATGCACTTCGTTTACAAAACGGACAATCTCTTTCGAAGTATCAGGGTTTCATATAGAAACTCGTCTGTTACAAAGGGATTTCATTTTTTTAAACTTATTTGAACTCCATAGTTTTTCTATGTTCAAAATGCACCATTCAAAGCCACATCATCAATTTTCAATCCTTTCTGACTTCATTAGTTATTTTTCATGCATTTACTGATTATTTTGAGCTATAAGACCCTGAAATTGAAAAGCATTTCAAATGAACTCTGAAAAGGTTAAAAGTTGGCATGGTATCATCATTTCACCCACATAGCATGTGCAAGAAACAAGAGAGGGTTACGACAAAAACTGGATGCCCTTCGTGTACAAAACGGACAATCTCTTTCGAAGTATCAGGGTTTCATACAGAAACTCGTCTGTTACAAAGGGATTTCATTTTTTTTGAACTTATTTGAACTCCATAGTTTTTCTGTGTTCAAAATGCACCATTCAAAGCCACATCATCAGTTTTCAACCTTTTCTGACTTCATTAGTTATTTTTCATGCATTTACTGATTATTTTGAGCTATAAGACCCTGAAATTGAAAAGCATTTCAAATGAACTCTGAAAAGGTTGAAAGTTGGCATGGTATCATAATTTTACCCACATAGCATGTGCAAGAAAGTAGAGATGGTTACGACAAAAACTGGATGCACTTCATGTACAAAACGGACAATCTTTTTCGAAGTATCAGGGTTTCATAGGGAAACTCGTTTGTTACAAAGGGTGAAAGTGCGTTATATCGACTAGAGGGGGGGTGAATAGGCGATTTTTATGAAATTCTTCACTGAGGAATTTGCCGGTGAGGAAATTCCTTAGCGAAGAACTATTTGCAGCGGAATATGTACTCAGAAGTAAACATAA
Source organism: Triticum timopheevii (assembly GCA_963921465.1). Classification (NCBI taxonomy): domain Eukaryota; kingdom Viridiplantae; phylum Streptophyta; class Magnoliopsida; order Poales; family Poaceae; genus Triticum; species Triticum timopheevii. The sequence continues at coordinate 6,361,858 of OY997274.1, read as the reverse complement.
CAGGATGCACACATAGTCAGCATGATGAAATGAAGACTAGAACAGAGTACGGGAAGCGTAAACACAGGATAACAAGATGAAGACAAACAGACTGAAGAAACTAAACTGAGGAATTTGTGAAAGTCTTCAGTCAAAGTCTTCAAGCACAGATATGAACAACATGCAACACAGAATGAGGAAATGGATGAGTTGAGGAAATAGAACCAGTCAGTTGGTGAAGACAATGATTTGGTAAACCAGTTCCAACTGCTGTCTCAGTTGTACGTCTGGTTAGAGCGGCTGAGTATTTAAACTCGAGGACACACAGTCCCGGACACCCAGTCTCTGAGCCGCAACTCAGGACACCCAGTCCTCACCGTATTCTCCTTGAACTAAGACCACGCAGGCCTCGTCCAATCACTCGTGGTAAGTCTTCAGGTGACTTCCAAACCTTCACAGACTTGGTCACTCGGCGATCCACAATTCCTCTTGGATGCTCTAGACCTTGACGCCTAACCGTCTGGAAGAAGCACAGTCTTCAAAGGTAACAAGCGTCGGATCCACGCAGGATCAATTTCTTCAGTGATGCTCAATCACTTTGGGTTTGTGGGGGTTTGGTTTTGGGATTTTCCTCACTTGATGATTTTCGCTCAAAGTCCTCGGAGGATGGGTTGCTCTCAAATGACAAGTGTCAAGTTCTCTCGGAGCAGCCAACCAACTAGTGGTTGTAGGGGGCGGCTATTTATAGCCTAGGGAGCAGCCCGACATGATAAGACATAAATGCCCTCCAATGATATGACCGTTAGGTGGATAAGATATTTTGGTCCGTCGGCGCGCAGCACAGCAACGGTCGGAAATTTGACTCTCAAATTCCTCAGGGCTATCATGTTCCTCACTGCGTAGGCAATTCGCACTGGCGAATTCCTAACTCCTTAGTCAGAGCAAAGTCCTCAGTGAACAGAAGAACTGTGTCTCTGTCACTGAAGAATTTGACTGAACTGTATGAGATTTCCAATGGCTTCACTCGAAGGGATTGGTAGGTGTAGGATTTTGAGTTGAGCATCACATGAAAATTTTTTCTTAGTATTTCCTCGACCCCCTTTAACAGTACGGTGTTTCCTATGACTCAAGAAAGAGAAAACGAAACTACGAAAACAAAAGTCTTCACGCTTCATATTCCTCGAATGAATATCAAGTCTTCAAAGGTCACACCAAATTCTTCACTTTCAAAGTCTTCAGAAAGTCTTCAGAATATCAAAGTCTTCAGTCGAAGAACTTCATTTTTAGGGGTCGACTTTCTCTGTAAATATCAAACTCCTCATAGACTTATAGACCTGTGTACACTCACAAACGCATCAGTTACTTAACCTATAAGTCTTCAATACACCAAAATCACTAAGGGGACTAGATGCACTTACAAAGGGATTTCATTTTTTGAACTTATTTGAACTCCATAGTTTTTCTGTGTTCAAAATGCACTATTCAAAGCCACATCATCAATTTTCAATCCTTTCTGACTCATTTGTTATTTTTCATGCATTTACTGATTCTTTTGAGCTATAAGACCCTGAAATTGAAAAACATTTCAAATGAACTGTGAAAAGGTTGAAAGTTGGCATGGTATCATCATTTCACCCACATAGCATGTGCAAGAAAGTAGAGAGGGTTATGGAAAAAAACTGGATGCACTTCGTGTACAAAACGGACAATCTCTTTCGAAGTATCAGGGTTTCATATGAAAACTCGTCTGTTACAAAGGGATTTCATTTTTTTGAACTTATTTGAACTCCATAGTTTTTCTGTGTTTAAGATGCACCATTCAAAGCCACATCATCAATTTTCAACCCTTTCTGACTTCATTTGTTATTTTTCATGCATTTACTGATTATTTTGAGCTATAAGACCCTGAAATTGAAAAACATTTCAAATGAACTGTGAAAAGGTTGAAAGTTGGCATGGTATCATCATTTCACCCACATAGCATGTGCAAGAAAGTAGAGAGGGTTATGGCAAAAACTGGATGCACTTCGTGTACAAAACGGACAATCTCTTTCGAAGTATCAGGGTTTCATATGGAAACTCGTCTGTTACAAAGAGATTTCAATTTTTTTGAACTTATTTGAACTCCATAGTTTTTCTGTGTTTAAGATGCACCATTCAAAGCCACATCATCAATTTTCAACCTTTCTGACTTCATTTATTATTTTTCATGCATTTACTGATTATTTTGAGCTATAAGACCCTGAAATTGAAGGCAACATATAGCTCTCATGAATAGATAAGTGACCAAATTAATAGAAGTTCATCATCACATTCAAACCAAAGTACATACATAATTCTCATTGAACAACATATAGCTCTCCAGAGCATCTAATTAAACCATACATTAAAATTATGTAAAACATTTCAATGCAATAACAAATGCGATCATAATCGCAACCAAGGTAACAATTGATCCAACTGCATAATGATACCAAGCCTCGGTATGAATGGCATATTTTCTAATCTTTCTAATCTTCAACCGCATTGCACCCATCTTGATCTTGTGATCATCGACGACATCCGCAACATGCAACTCCAATATCATCTTCTCCTCCTCATTTTTTTTTATTTTTTCCTTCAAGTAATTGTTTTCTTCTTCAACTAAATTTAACCTCTCGACAATGGGGTCTATTGGAATTTCCAGTTCAACCACCTCCTAGAGAAATAAAATCTATGTCACGTTGGTCGGCATAATTGTCATAAACAATAAATGAACCAAATAGTTATAAAAAGGTAATATATATATCACATCCGAAGCATAGACAGGACGAGGGCCGACGGGGGCGGATACCAAAACCATCGCACTATATAATAACGAGGAATAATAGAAGTAAGAAAATTAGACAAGTATCTATATGAAGTAAGTATTTTTTTCAGAAAGAAAATAAGAACAAGAGGCTCACCGCGGTGGTGCCGGCGACGAGATCGGCGCGGGCGATCGACGGCGGTGAAGACGGGGACGGGACGTGACGGACCGCTAAACCTAGACAAATCTCGGGGAAAATGGAGCTCGGAGGTCGAGTTTCGAGAGGAGAAAAGATTAACTAGTGTGGCTCAGACATTTCATCGAACACCTCATGTGCATAGGAGGTGAGCTAGAGCACCCAAATGCCCTCTCCTCGCCGGCCAGAAAAAATAGAGCACTGTGGAGTGCTCTGCTGTGACGATGGGGTACATATAGGCAGCTCATTTGTTCCAGTTCGTGGCTGGAACCGGGACTAAAGCCCAGCCTTTTGTCCCGGTTCAAGCCAAGAACCGGGACCAATGATTGTGGGCCAGGAGCGAGGCCCATTGATCCCGGTTCATGCCTAGAACCGGGACAAATGGGTCCACACGAACCGGGACCAATGCCCACGAGGCCTCGGCTGGCCCCCTGGGCTTACGAACCGGGACGAATGCCTCCATGGGTCCCGGTTCGTGACTGAACCGGGACTAATGGGCTTGCTATGCCCGAACCAAAGCCCTGTTTTCTACTAGGGTTACTTCATGCATGGCTGGGTCGTGTGGCAATTGAGAATATGCTGCCCGCCCGCTGGTCATGGGGGTGCACTCTGGAGTTTGTTAGTGCTAGTGAGTAGTGGCCGATTGGCCTGGCCGTCCGCTTCGTGGAGTGACTCCAGGACGTGGCCATTGTGGCGTGAGTGCATGGGTCCTTGTGTATATATGTTGCACTGAGTAAATGAGAAAAGGTCGAGAGGGCTGTAGCCAAAAATGTAGCGTTGTGTACACCAAGGGAAGGGCCTCACGGCAAAGCTCTTCTGGTCTCCCTTGGTTCACGACAAAGCTCTTTGTGTTGTGTGAGACAACCAAAGAGAGAGTTGTGTTAGATAGAGGCAGAGTTATGCAAGGCAGCTCAAGGAGGAAGAAGAAGGTCGGCGCTGCGAGAGGCGGCGCCAACAAATGATGATGATGATGATTGATAGATGGATGGATCAGCTTCCCACCTTGTGCTGCATTTATATAGGGTCTTTGGCCAGCTCCAGCTGCTGCCCGGCCGTAACCATATTAACAAGCTTATCCCAGATTTCCATGCAATCGTGATTGATACTCCATCACTGCTGCCTGACTCCCAACGAGTTAGAGAAATCAGATGGGATCAGGACATCACGTGATGATCAGGTCAGGTCAGAGCATCTACGGCCGCAACTTGCAAATCCGACTACCTAAACGTCCGCGGACGTGACCGGGCACGTCCACGGACATTGACCGGCAACCTCTTAAATTTTCACTTTTACAGTCAGGTTTATCATTTTTTTTTCTCTATATGTCCTGTCACATGCATGTGATTGGTGGAGATAAAGTAAGAGAAAGAAAAAGATAGAATAAACAAAAAGAAAAGTGAGCCAAATTCTATGCGACGAATGCAGGACCACTGATCGGACACGTCTGGACGTATCTCATACTCCTCCCATATATGAGGACAATATAAGAAGTGCCGAACAGCCCAGGCATTTAAGAAAGCTATGAGGATTCGATAGGGTCAACTTTTTACTTCTCTCTCCTATTTGGTCAGTGGTCCGTGCGTCCGTCCGATCAATATGTGGAGTCCGGCTATAAATGCTCTGAGATGATCAAGACACACAAGTTGGTCCCCCGAGACCGACCGGCAAATCAAGTGCCCGATTGCATCACATGCAGCTCGATCTTCCCTTTCTCGGCTTACAACAACAGCACCTAATACATTTTCATGCAGTGCAGAGCTTCATTTACCACTGGCCTTGTTTGGATCCCTAAGTTAGAGTTAGTTTTAGTTAGTTGGGGCTCAAATAATCTAAAAGTATCCAAACATGATGGGTTAGTTTGAGTTAGTTGGATCTAACCCACCCTAAAAAACTAGCCCACACTAGAGGAGCTTATTTGAGTTAGTTCTCCTTGCCCCACTAGAAAAATTAGTAAAACAAAGTTACCCCTTCCATTCAAATAGGGTTCAAAGTAGTCAAATGATTGAGAAAGAATATTTATTGTCAATCTAACCCTACCATTCAAACAGCTCTTTGGTTAGAGTTAATTTAGGATTAGTTCGGGGTTATAATCTAACTTTAACTTTTAACTGAGTTAGAGTATCCAAACAGGGCCACTAATAATAAAATAGAATACAAGTGTTAGATGGGATCTGGTCTGGATTATATAACTTTTCTCTGAAACTGATCGATCTGACAGAGGGCCGGGTGTCGATCCGCATGCAAGGCCACGGGGTGATGCATGCATGTGCGTGTATTGGCACCATCAACAACCAAAAATGCTAAACCTACGAACAGCACTTATCGTAACCTATGTAATTTGCTAAAACGCTAATCAAACTGCCCCTATGATTTGAGGGTGGGCCTGTGCCCTCAACTAATGACTAATTAAAAATGGCCAAATCAGCAATTACGTAAGGTATGTAAGAGTCCCTACGTAGGTGTAGCATTACTCATCAACAACGTACAGGCCGGCGAACCAACTTGTGGTTGGATGGTTAGAGGAATTGTGGTATCCTCAGCCCACCAGGGTTCAAGTCCTGCTGCTCGCATTTATTCCTGAATTTATTTCAGAATTTCCGGTGATGCGCATTCAGTGAGAGGAGACGTTTTCGTCGATGACGAGGTGCCTACGATGACTTTGCAAATTTCAAGATGATATGCCGGCTCAGTCTCTCAAAGGTGTTCATAGGGATAGAGTGTGTGTGTGTGTGTGTGCACACTAGTAGAAAACGGAGCTTTAATCCGGTTCGTAAGGGCCTTTAGTGTCGGTTCTGGAACCGGCACTAAAGGGTGGAGACTAAAGCGCCCCCCTTTAGTCCCGGTTCAACACGAACCGCCACTAAAGGCCCACCACGTGCACGACCTAGCGCCGGGGGCGGGGAGACTTTTTTATTTTTTTTGGAAAAATAATTTGATTTTTCCATGATTTTCAATTTTCTGAATTATTTGACGATTTAGTCTCTAATCACCCCTCACAACTGCTCAAGTATGGATCACTCATTTTGAATCGTCTAACTTCCCAGCCGGTCACCCATCCTCTCACTACTCCAGCCTGAGCACACTTAACTTCCGAGTTCTATTCCCCCTATTATAACAACTAATATTCTTGAATAATTATTTAGTAACACTAATATTTCTTGAATAAGTAGTTTGACCAAAATTCAAAAAAAAACTGAAATTTGAGCATAACTTTTTTCCTGTTAGAATTTGAGGATTCTAAAAATTTGCAAAACGGCCTACGGATTTTCGTGCTGAACATTTTGATATATTATACATTTTTTTCAACATCGTATGCAAAAGATATAGTCGTTTTACTTTTTCATCACATTTTTTTGCAAAACATGTCCAAATTTATGTTTTTTAATTTTTCTAACTAGTAGATGTAGTAACATAACTACATCTCGAAAGATTTTAATTTTCATGTTTTCATCATTTTCTTTTGGTTTTTTTTTTCAAAACTGGAATGGTGATACAAGGGGGGTAGAGTTTGAAAATTGCCCTTTAATCCAGGTTTGTGTCTTCAACCGGGACTAAAAGTTAGACCCCTTTAGTCCCGATTTGTGGCACGAACCGGTACTAAAGGTTAGCCCTTTAGTACCGATTTGTGCCAGAAACCGGGACTGAAGGGGCTCGTGGGGCTCCGGCCTGACGCCAGCCTGCCACCACCCCTTTAGTTTGGCACGAACCGGTACTAAAGGTTCAACACGAACCGGGGCTAATGTATAGCCGTTCGAACCGGGACTAATGGTACCATTACTACCGGGCCAAAATCGAACCGGGACTAATGTGTCTCATGTAAGGTCCTTTTTCTACTAGTGGTGCGTTCATAGGGGTGAGTGTATGCGCGTGTATATGAGCGCTTGCATGTGTACTGTGTTAAAAAACAACATACAGGCCGGAGAGTAACATGCAGAACAGAAGGGGCATGGAACACGATGGGCGGGCGGACGTGCAGTGCAACGGGCATGGTGCTGTGCGCCGGGGGGCGGAGCTCCGGTGAAACATGCCGGTGGGGACGGCGGAGCTGCAGTGCAACGGTCCGTACCGCTGATAGTGGTGTGGCTGCCGCGGTGCCGCTTGCTACATTGACCGCATGCAACAGGTGGTGAGATCTAACGGCCCAAGACCCGACTGATTTCTCCAGAAAATTAGTTGATTTATCTATAGCAGCCGCTGCGCCAGCACCGATGCTCCATGGCGGCCGGTGTCACCCTGCGGTTGGTGTTGCGAGCACGTCGGTGCAACGCTGCTGGTGTTGCCGAGTAGTGCTGGGACCAGTGGATGCCGTCGGCGGTGGGGGGTGCTTTCACACAGCGCGCGTGGTGTCACGTCCTCGCAGATCTCGATCGGTGGAGTTGCAGTACATCATCTGTGGCTGGCGGAGCTGCAGTAGAACAAGCCGATGAGCGACAGAGCTGCAATGCAATGGCATGGTGCTGCCGCCAGAGCGGCAGAGCTGCAGTGCAACACACAGGTGGGCAGGCGGAGCTGTAGTGCAACAAGCATGGTGTTGCGCCAGGAGACGGAGTTGCAGTGCAACACGCGGGTGGGGACAGCGGAGCTGCAGTGCAACGGTCTGCCTCACTGATGGCGGTGCGGCTGCCGTGGTTCCGCTTGTTGCGTTGACTGAATCCAACGGGTGACGAGCAACTGATCTAATGACCCAGGACACGACTAATTTCTCCCTAGCAGCAGCCGCATCCTAAAACTCTCCATGGGATCCGACTCCTCGAGCATCACTGTCGCCTAGAAGCAGTCAGCGACATCGGTGATCCTCCCGTCCTTGTGCGCCTTCCCTAGTTCGTCGGCTCGATCCTCAAGGCCGGAGAGGATGGCCCTCGCCGCCAGGAGGTACGTGGTCCCCTACTTTGAGAGCAGCACCCCAATTGAGAGCAGCACCCCAGTGGCCACCTTTCTTTTAGAAAACACTACAAAAGCAAAGGAAAATACACGATGCATTTCTTTTTTGGGAAAAAGAAGGGGAAAGCTTGGCGTATGAGAAAGAATATAACAAGTACACAGACAGAAAAAGGGTACATGGGAATGGGACACTTGAGATTTGTTTGTTGAAGGTTTGGGCATGGTCCCTATCGCATTGGACCATTTTTGAAAGAAAAATATTATTCTTCTCCATCGTATATCTTATATGGAAATCACACATCCACTTTACTGCATTTTGTTTATATGCAGTATTCTCAGTAGAGTAGACATCCACATCATCATTTGAATAATGGCAGTTGAACCGTATTCCTATAGCACCTTCATAAGCTTGAACAATTTTCTTTATTGCCTCGGCTTACTACTGTGTCGCCTTGAAAAAGAGTAACGTGTCATCCGCAAAAAGGAGGTGCGAAACACCCGGAGCACCGCAGGAAATCTTTATGGGTTCAATAATATTTGTACGCACACCATATTTCAATAACTCCGAAAGATCATCAGCCAGAGAAAAAAAGACAAGAGAGGTCACCTTTCGGGAGACCTCGCTCCGGTGCAAATGATTCTAAGAGGGTTTCATTAAACTTTATTTTATATCTCACTGTGGTTACGCATGTCATAATCAATTACACCCACCGATGAGAAAAACCCAAATTAATTATCATTCGCTCCAAGAAGCCCCAATCAACACGATCATAAGCTTTGGATAAATCGAACTTTTACCCACAGTACATATTCTTCAGTTTTTTTGGTGTATCAAATGTATTTAAACTTGAAAGCTAAAACAACATTATCTGTAACGAGTCTCACAGAGACAAAGTAAACATAGTCCGAAGTCGATAAAAAGACACTTTACAATTATCTTGTAAATGGCATTGCGTAAACTAATTGGACGCAAATCTGGGACTCATTTTGGTTAATTCGTTTTGAATATATTAACCTTTACTTATTTATACCAAACTTTTATTTCTCTATAACTTATAAGTTCATTTAGTATAATGTTTTTTCCGTTACACATAGACAAAAGGATAACATATTTGTATACAGATCTACCACTTATCACTCAAACCATTCTTAGTAGATGTACAATATTTTATTATTATTTTGTATTTAATGCGTTGACTATTCTAAATGTTCATTCTATCCCAAGGTCCAAAAAAAGAGAAAAATTGCAAGCCTGCACAAATTGATTTGAGGAACTCGAATAAAAATCATAGTGTATATGTATGTATGATGTCCCGTTTGAGGCTTATAAATATCTTGACTAAGAGCTCTAAAGCATGTTATCCAACATATATCTAGACACAAATTTCTAGAATGTATGATTGTCTATTGATACCCGCATTTTGCATCGTAATAGTAGTAGATAAATTGTCAGTTTTCTTTATAATTTGATTTATTTTCAGCATATTTTATCAAATTTAATTTTTGTAGAATCACACCAATCAGGTTTTGAATGTACATTTGGTGTCCCTATTAAAGGGAAATGATATATGTCAAATGTTTGGTGGAAAGGTTTTCCCAGCGAACGCCATGTTTGTCGTTTGATCTCGCGGCACGGAACTTGGTGCATGGCTGATGCCATGTCAGGTTTTTTGAACTGTTCGCTGCAACCAGCTGCCAAGGCGAACGCTCCTTTATTTTCTCCCAAAAAAACAACATGAGATCTGATTCTGACGAAGAAGAAGCAATCAGGTTTTGAGTGTACACTTGGTGTCACACACATCCTAACTTTATTGAAGGGAACTGATATCTGGCGAACATTCGCTGGGAAGGTTTTCTCAACGAACACCCTGATTGCAGTTTAGTTTGTATGGTGATCATGTGAAAGATTTTGTTGTTCTTGTCTGCTTGAATTTGAAGAATTTATCTGTTGTGTCAATATCCATTTATTTTAATGAATTCATATCGGGTGCATCCTTTTTGATTCAGATACGTTACCAGTGAGGATGAAGTGAAGGGCAAAGTGGGATGTGAGATCAACTCAGGTGATGAACTGACATTGACAGAGCTTATGCGCAGTGGTAACTTTCAATTGAAGGATGCTACTGAAGACCAGATGGTGGCTCTGCTTTCTTGCTTCGCCTGGCAAGGAAAGCTTCAGGATTCCCCAGGGCCAAGTGAGAAGCTTGCTCTGTTCTTGTTCCAGTGCCTATGCCTAGAGAGGCGCCGAGGGTTGCAAGGCTCCAGCTTGAATGCCCGGCACTTAATATAACAACCATCTTTTTCTTGCCACTATCAGTCCCGAAACAGAGCAGCTGCAGTGGGCCACTTCCCTGTGCTCATCTTTGCCAGGGACAGTAAATTTTTTCCTAATTGAGGAGCTCCTCTCTCCGATTCTATAGATTGAAACCAAATTTGACAGCCCCTGTGCAGGGCACATGTTTGATTCTGCAGAAAGCACAAACAGGAAAGCACCAGGCGCCCTACAATGGCGCCCTAGTACATTATGATTACAGAAAACCAAGATCAAAACAGGGGACTGTACTTTGCTATTATATTTCAATCCCTTCAGCACACAGGTCAAGATCCTTTGAACATAAATTCACGGCCAAGACTATATTAACTCTAGAAACAACTGCATACCGGCACACCAAATGGCCATTGCCATGAGAGGAAACGTTAAAACCGCCGAGTTCATGGTCTCGGAAAGAATTTGAAGCTCTGTAGGGTTTTTAATCAAGCCACCGAGAAAGATCGACACAGGGAACTGTCTTTGCTATATTCCGCATGGTCGCATGTTAGACTATTTCAATTCCTTCAGCTTGCTGAAGATGCACTGAACTACCCAAGATGTCAAGATCCTTTTTTGAATATAAATTCACGGCTAGGCAAATTTTGCTCTGGAAACCAGGACATACCGTCCACACCAAATGACCATTGCCATGAAAAAGAGTTAAAATCACCGAGTTCATGACTTGGAAAAGAACTTGAAGCTTTCTAGTTCTTTTTACTGCTTTAACACTCAGACCAGAGTTGATTACACACACATGCATGTATGACAGTCACTGCCAAACAGTTTTACGAACAAAAGACTTGTGGCAGGCAACAACAGAAACTGTTTAATCCAATTTGAATCTGATATCCGAGTGAAATTCAGGTAGCATTCTACAAGTTTCTGGGTATAGGGGAAAATGAAATGGACACAAGTAGCATCCTTGGGGCCAACTCTAATCAATTCAACTACGAGTTGCTGATTCTACAACCTACAAACTGATAACAAATTTATCTGCCATGACCACATGCCGCTCTGTGTTACGGAACACCAAGAACAGTTCTATTATAAAACAATATTTCAGGGAAACAGACAAAAGAAAACAATTCTTGTAATACATTGTTAAAAGGGCATGGATTTTACTCCTACAGTATCAGCATGATAGATGCGGAAAAAATAACAACCAGTTTCGTATAGCTAGTCCATCAAGGCACCAGCCGCCTAATATCGGGAACTGAACACAAGTATACCAAGTCACTGACAAGCACCAAAAGAGCTAGGTGCGAATATATCCAAATTTTAGTTAAAGCACTCCGTATACAAGCTAAATCATTCTATTAGCTGGCCATATCAAGTCACTGACAAGCACCAAAAGAGCTAGGTGCGAATATATCCAAATTTTAGTTAAAGCACTCCGTATACAAGCTAAATCATTCTATTAGCTGGCCATATGCAGCAAGAACCACCCTGGGAGAAACACATGCTCAAAAAATCAAAAGCTTCTGCAATAAATAAACAAAGACAATTCCCAAAACTTGCTAGTAAAATAGTACTATGTGTACTAGAGGAGTCTTATTAGATACACAGATGCATATTAAGAATTCCATTTTACTATAATATTATATTATGACTAGTTTCAAGATTCCACCAAGGCATCAACTGCTTAATATTGCAAAACCAAATGCAAATTATAACAAGTCACAACTAAGCCAACAGAAAATACAATTATAACAAGTCACAAAACTGAAGAGATTGTGCAATAAAAAGAAATGGGAAATAAGAAAAATTGCACTCTTAAAAAGAAGAGGTTGTGCAGTAAAAAAGAGGAAAACAAGCGAGTTGCTATCGTCAATTACCAGATCTTTGCTAGATGTATGTATAAAGGGAGTAGAAGTGCATGTTCGAAATTCAGTTTATTCAAAGGTCATTATAGATACTTCTCCAGGCACAAAAGGTACATACAAACTAGGGAGCCCTGGTTTCTCTCAACAAAGGATGAACACAAACAGAATAATGAGCCCTAGCAGCCAATGCAACATAGCAGTATTCCACAGAAAGTTTGCAGCAGATGAAAATCCAAACTTGCATAAAACTCATTAGGTTCAGCAGCGTGCCGTTTGGCCCTTCACCATGGCGAGGAGAGTGCACGGAGTGTCTTCCTTCCTGCGAAACATGTATGCATCGTCGACGTTAGAGATCTGAACAACAAAACCATGGAAGAAGGTATTTGCTGAGCCAGCAACGCTTACCGTTAGGGTGGCTCGACATCAGCCAGTGACGACCTCTAGCCCATGAAAGGGGCAGAGCGGCTGCTATGATGCTGCACCGGGACGTGGCTCTTTCTCCAAAATGGCATTGGCCGGCGCCAACGTGACAGCGGATGATGTTGGCGCTGTTTGCCCCGATGCTAAACTTCGCTTGACGGCCTCAATTAGATCGGGCCACATTTCCATGACTTGGGCTGTCGCCATGGCTTTGGCTTTCACCTCGACTTCCTCTCTCATTTCTTCTTTAAGTTCTTCTCTCATTCCAGCCAATCTGGATTCGAAACTAGCTCGGCCGGCTCTCCTTCTCTGCCTTGCAAGCTCGCGGTCTTCGGGATAGTGCGTGTCCCATTTTTCGTTGAGCCCGACGCCGTTCACACGACCATAAGCCGGCCTCGTTTTCGGGTCCTTGCCGAGCACCACGTTGATCGACCTGTTCAGAGGGTCGTCCCACCTTGCCGAGCACTCTGACTCCTGGGAGCTTTGAGATTCCACATGATACTGCCTCTACAATACATTTCGGAGGTGACAGTTTAGAAATGTGACTACTTGGAAAGAATCCTACTTAATTAGCATAACAAAAAGTAAGCAGGTTAATCAATTACCAGGAGCTCCTTGACTTTTGCCGTTTTCTCGTCCAAGACCCATGTCTTAGTCTCTTCATCGTATTTGCACCGGCCCCTGATGTAATCATTTTCACGCGGGTTTTCAAATTCCTTGAAGGGGTTTGGTATGCCTGCTGCAGCAAACTCAGCGTCCTGCTTGTCCCACTTCGGCTTCTTCCCTGGGTAACCACGGCTTCCAAGGGTGTGGTTGCCAATGTTCCTTGCCCGCATTTCCTTCCCCCATTTTCCCATCTCCTTGACTTCAGGGGTCTGGCAGTGCTGCTTGAACAGGTTCCAGTCCTCCTCAGAAACCGAAGGCCATTTCTTTTTTATCTCGGTTTCGTAATCTTTCTCAAGGTATTCGCTTTTGGCTTTGGATTTCCAACTGCTCAAAAGCTTGGTCCACTTGCAGAGGGCTGTGTTATTTACCGGAGTGGTCTCGTCTAGGGACTCATCCGGGAACTTGTAATGAGTGTGCAACTTCGATATGAGGAGTGCTCGCAAATTCTCGTTGGCTTTCGACCTGAGATTGGTTTCATTAATGCTCACGGTTTCACGAAGGATGCAGCCCAGGCCATTACTGTAACCTTGTTCGGCCTTCTTGGGACTAACAGGTAGACCCGCCTCAGACACTCGGCTGATAACAATCCTATCGGTGCCAAGCATGTTTGGGCGCCTACGTTTCCGTTGCTTTTTAGGTTGTCCAGCTGCCTGGTCCCCTTGGCCGGTCCCTTCGTCGCGATCGGTCGCATCTTCAGGATTTGCGGCGGTGCCGGACTCATCATGAACAGTGGATGTGTAGTCGTCCTGCCCATCTGTGTATGTGCCCAAGGCGTCGGGACCACCATGACGTGATGACGGTTCTACAGCTTCATCGCCCACGCTTATCGTCCGTGAAGAAGAGGCTGCAGCGGAGTCGTTTCCAGAAATATCTGTAAATTGTCAAATAAAATAATTAAGTTACACAAAATGTAACTACATATACAAATGCTATAGAATTACTAAAAAAATATCTATAAAATCTATAATTACTGAAAATTTCTATGAACTAAATATTTGCTAGGAACTAGAATTAAAAATCCCCCTGTTATCGGATTGGATTGTTCTTGGGTTATCAATGGCTTATAACCATATAATGTTCTGCAGGTGTCGCAGCTGGGACAGATAGCAATCAGTTGGGCTTTGGGCTATAAGGATGTTATTCCATCTATTTCAGCAGGCTACTAAGACTTGTCATGTCCATATCTTTAGTTGAAGATTTATCTACAGCTTCAAGCAGTGGGATCTAATCACCAACTAGATAATCTCATTGTAAGAACTTTTTTGGATAACTCCAGAGAAAATAACTAGCAGCAGTTATGATGGCCCTTTTCACAAAAAGTACGAATTAGGGGGGACTTACAATCCAGTGATGCATCCATGTGGGTTGGTTTTTTGTCACCCCTAGACATCGCCTACACCTCTACCACTGTACAGCTACAGGTCTCTAGGTAATCTATTTGGTGATTACTACTACCGATGTGATGTGGGACTAAAAGATTTACGGTGGTAGTACAGTCTTCCACTTACCGGAGCGGCCACTGGTCAGTGCCTCCCCCCTGCTTCCGCCGCGTGTGAGTCGAGTGTGCTGCAATGGCGGCAACACGGTCTCTGATGCGCACGCCTCCCTCGCCCTCCTCCTCGTCAACGGCGGAACGACGGCAACAAGGTCTTGGATGCGCGCGCCTCCCCCGTCCTCTCCGGTCGCCAGCTCTAACTGCATAACATCATTTTGTACTGACTTTATCAAATGCTGGAATCTGCTCTTGACATCCTCATTAACCTGACCTGTCAAAACACCATCAATTGGGCATTTCAGCAGAAAATTTATGAATATCATGAAAAATTGACAGCTTTATTCAAAGATTTATCTAGAGCTTCAAGCAGTGGGACCTAATCACAAACTAGACAATCTAACTGTAAGAGACTGGATTTTCTGGAAAAGATTGGTAAATCACCTGGGTCACCTAAACACCAGAAGGATATATCATACATGTGAACTAGGTTTCCAGCTAAAAAACGAATCAAGCAAGTGTCGCTGAAGTAGGAGAAAAACAAATCTCCTTATTACTCCCCCATGTTTCAGCGCCCTGTAACCCTATTACTGCGCAGCTACAAGTCTTAGTTAATCTACTCGGCAGTTAACTACCGATGTGGAACTAGAGTCTTGTACTTACCGGAGCGGCCATTGCTCGGCGCATCCACCCTGCTTCCAGCGCCTGTGAGTCGAGGGCGCTGCGCCGAGGGCAATGCGGTCTCCGGCACCATGACAGGATAGTTGCCTGCTGCAGCGAACTCAGTGTCCTGCTTGTCCCACTTTGGCTTCTTCCCTGGGTAACCACGACTGCCAAGGGTGTGGCTACCAATGCTCTTAGCCCACATATCCTTTCCCCATTTTTCCATCTCCTTGACTTCAGGGGTCTCACAGTGCTGCTTGAACAGGTTCCAGTCCTCCTCGGAAACCGAAGGCCACATCTTTTTTATCTCGGTTTCGTAATCTTTCTTAAGGTATTCGCTTTTGGCCTTGGATTTCCAACTACTCAAAAGCTTGGACCACTTGCAGAGGGCTCTGTTATTTACCGGAGTGGTCTCGTCTAGGGACTCATCCGGGAACTTGTAATGAGTGTGCAGCTTCGATATGAGGAGAGCTCGCAAATTCTCGTTCGCTTTCGACCTGAGATTGGTATCATTAATGCTCACGGTTTCACGAAGGATGCAGCCTAGGGCATTCCTGTAACCTTGTTCGGCCTTCTTGGGACTAACAGGTAGACCTGCCTCAGACACTCGGTTGATAACAATCCTATTGGTGCCAAGCTTGTTTCGGCGCCTAGGCTTGCGTTGCCTTTTAGGTTGTCCAGCTGCCTGGTCCCCTTGGCCGGTCCCTTCGTCGCGGTCGGTCGCGTCTTCAGGATTTGTGGCGGTACCGGACTCATCATGACCAGTGGATGTGTAGTTGTCCTGCCCATCCTTGTATGTGCCCAAGGTGTTGGGACTGTCATGACGTGACAATGGTTCTACAGCTTCATCGCCCGTGCTTATCATCCGCGAAGAAGAGGCTGCGGCGTAATTGTTTCCAGACATATCTACACATTGTCAAATAAAAGAATTAAGCTACACAAACTGTAACTACATATAAAAATGGTATAGAATTACTAAAAAAATATCTATGAATTTATAATTACTAAGAATTTCTAGGAACTAAATATTTGCTAGGAACTAATTACCTATGAACTAGAACTAAAAAAACCCCTTTTATGGGATTGGATTGTTGTTAGGTTATCTATGGCTTGACCATATAATGCTCTGCAGGTGTCACAGCTGGGAGAGACAGCAATCAGTTGGACTTTGGGCTATAAGGATGTTATTCCATCTAGTTTCAGTAGTAGGCTACTAAGACTTGTCATGTCCATATCTTTATTTGAAGATTCATCTACAGCTTCAAGCAGTGGGACCTAATCATGAACTAGATAATCTCATTGTAATAGATTTTCTGGATAATTCCTGAGGAAATAACTAGCAGCAGTTATAATGGCCCTTTTCACCAAAAGTACGAATTAGGGGGGACTTACAATCCAGTGATGCCTCCATGTGAGTTGGTTTTTGTCACCCTGTAACCCTAGACATCTATGCCTACACCTCTACCACTGTACAGCTACAGGTCTCTAGGTAATCTATTTGGTGATTACTACTACTGATGTGATGTGGGATTAAAAAGATTTACGGTGGTAGTACAGTCTTCCACTTACCAGAGCGGACACTGGCCGGCGCCTCCCCCCTGCTACCGCCGTGCGTGAGTCGAGTGCGCTGCAATGACGGCAACGCGGTCTCCGATGTGCATGGCTCCCTGGCCCTCCTCGTCATCCGCGGAACGACAGCAACGAGGTCTTGGGTGTGCAGTTGCATGCCTCCCTCGTCCTCTCCGGTAGTCGCCTTTAACTGCATAGCAACATTTTGTACTGAACTTGCCAAATGCTGGAATCTGTTCTCGACGTCCTCATTAACCTGACCTGTAGAAACACCATAAATTGGGCATTTCGGTAGAACATATAATTCTGAATATATATCATGAAAATTTGACAGCTTAAAGAAAATCTAGAGTCCACGTTTTCAACCGACTTGGGAACACTATCAATTACAAAAAGCATAGACCAGTCGACCTTACATGCCCAGCAAAATCTGTCTGACACAAGGGCTTGACATAATGATATAAATACCACTACATATTCATACATAGGAACCCTCCTTGATGCTATAAGCACCACTAACCACACTGCCAATGAATATGTAACTTCCTCAATACCTCTTCGATACTCCCTCCGTCCGGAAATACTTGTCATCAAAATGAATAAAAGGAGATGTATCTAGATGTATTTTAGTTCTAGATACACCCCTTTTTGTCCATTTTGATGACAAGTTTTTTCGGACGGAGGGAGTACTTTACTATATGCATCAGAAGTTCCAACCATGTATAAAATTGCCACTTTTATGGGATTGGATTGCTCTTGGGTTATTCATGCCTTTATTCGAAGAACTATCTACAGCTTCAAGAAGCGGGACCTAATCACAAACTAGACAATCCAACTATAAGAGACTGGATTTTCTGGAAAAGATTGGAAAATCACCAGGGTCATCTAAAAACCAGAAGGATATATCATACATGTGAACTGGGTTTCCAGCTTAAAAACCAAATCAGAAAAGTGTCACTGAAGTAGGGGAAAAACAAATATCCTTATTACTCCCCCCCTGTTCCAGCGCCCTGTAACCCTATTACTACGCACCTACATGTCTTAGTTAATCTACTCGGCAGTTAACTACCAATGTCGAACTAGAGAGTCTTGTACGTACCAGAGAGGCCACTGGTCGGCGCATTCACCCTGCTTCCGGCGCGCTTGAGTCGAGGGCGCTGCGCCGAGGGCAACGCGATCTCCGATGCGTGCGCCCTCCTACTCCTCGTCTCCGGCACCATGACAGGATAGTCGCCTGCTGCAGCGAACTCAGTGTCCTGCTTGTCCCACTTTGGCTTCTTCCCTGGGTAACCACGACTGCCAAGGGTGTGGCTACCAATGCTCTTAGCCCACATATCCTTTCCCCATTTTTCCATCTCCTTGACTTCAGGGGTCTCACAGTGCTGCTTGAACAGGTTCCAGTCCTCCTCGGAAACCGAAGGCCACATCTTTTTTATCTCGGTTTCGTAATCTTTCTTAAGGTATTCGCTTTTGGCCTTGGATTTCCAACTACTCAAAAGCTTGGACCACTTGCAGAGGGCTCTGTTATTTACCGGAGTGGTCTCGTCTAGGGACTCATCCGGGAACTTGTAATGAGTGTGCAGCTTCGATATGAGGAGAGCTCGCAAATTCTCGTTCGCTTTCGACCTGAGATTGGTATCATTAATGCTCACGGTTTCACGAAGGATGCAGCCTAGGGCATTCCTGTAACCTTGTTCGGCCTTCTTGGGACTAACAGGTAGACCTGCCTCAGACACTCGGTTGATAACAATCCTATTGGTGCCAAGCTTGTTTCGGCGCCTAGGCTTGCGTTGCCTTTTAGGTTGTCCAGCTGCCTGGTCCCCTTGGCCGATCCCTTCGTCGCGGTCGGTCGCGTCTTCAGGATTTGTGGCGGTACCGGACTCATCATGACCAGTGGATGTGTAGTTGTCCTGCCCATCCTTGTATGTGCCCAAGGTGTTTGGACCGTCATGACGTGACAACGGTTCTACAGCTTCATCGCCCGTGCTTATCATCCGCGAAGAAGAGGCTGCGGCGTAGTTGTTTCCAGACATATCTACACATTGTCAAATAAAAGAATTAAGCTACATAAACTGTAACTGCATATAAAAATGGTATAGAATTACTAAAAAATATCTATGAATTTATAATTACTAAAAAGTTCTAGGAACTAAACATTTGCTATGAACTAATTACCCATGAACTAGAATTAAAAAAAACCCTTTTATGGGATTGGATTGTTGTTAGGTTATCTATTGCTTGATCATATAATGCTCTGCAGGTGTCGCAGCTGGGAGAGATAGCAATCAGTTGGACTTTGGGCTATAAGGATGTTATTCCATCTAGTTTCACTAGTAGGCTACTAAGACTTGTAATGTCGATATCTTTATATGAAGATTTATCTACAGCTTCAAGCAGTGGGACCTAATCACAAACTAGACAATATCATTGTAAGAGATTTCTTGGATAATTCATGAGGAAATAACTAGCAGCAGTTATGATAGCCCTTTTGATCAAAAGTACAAATTAGGGGAGACTTACAATCCAGTGATGCCTCCATGGCTCTGTTTAACTGCACAACATTATTCTGTACTGAACTTGCCCAATGCTGGAATCTGCTCTCGACATCCTCATTAACCTTACCTGTCGAAACACCATCAATTGGGCATTTCAGCAGAACATATACTTCTGAATATATCATGACAATTTGACAGCTTTATTCGAAGATTTATCTACAGCTTCAACCAGTGGGACATAATCACAAACTAGACAATCTAATAGTAAGATATTTTTCAGAAAAGAGCTTTGGTCATCTTAAAATCAGAAGGATATATATATCATACATGTGAGTTGGTTTTTTGTCACCCTGTGACCCTAGACATCTATGCCTACACCTCTATCACTGTACAGCTACAGGGCTCTAGGTAATCAATTTGGTGATTACTACTACGGATGCGATGCGGGACTAGAAAGATTTATTTACAGTGGTAGTACGGTCTTCCACTTACCGGAGCGGCCACTGGTCAGGGCCTCCCCCCTGGTTCCGCCACGTGTGAGTCGAGTGCGCTGCAACGATGGCAACACAGTCTCTGACGCGCATGCCTCCCTCGCCCTCCTCCTCGTCATCCGCGGAACGACGACAACAGGGTCTTGGATGGGCACGCCTCCCTCGTCCTCTCCAGTCACCGCCTTTAACTGCATAACATCATTTTGTACTGAACTCGCCAAATGTGGTAATCTGCTCTCGACATCCTTATTAACCTGACCTGTCGAAACACCATTAATCGGGTATTTCAGTAGAACATATACTTCATAATATATATCATGAAAATTTGACAGCTTAAAGAAAAATCTAGAGTCCACGTTTTGAACCGACGCGGGAGCACTATCACTTACAAAAACAAAAGGCACAGACCAGTCGACCTTACATGCCCAGTAAAGCCTGTCTGATACAAGGGCTTGACTTAATGCTATAAATATTGCTACATGTTCATACATACATATGACCCCTCCTTGATGCTATAAGCACCACTAACCACACTGCCAGAGAAAATGAAAACTCCTCAATACCTTTTCGATACTTACTATACGCATCAGAAGTTCCAGCCATGTATAAAAATGCCCCTTTCTTTAATGGGACTGGATTGCTCTTGGGTTGGGTTATCTACGGCTGGCTTGTAAGCATATAAAAAAGCTCTGCAGGCGTTGCAGCTGGGAGAGCCAGCAATCAGTCGGACTTTGGGCTGTAAGGTTGTTCTCTTCCATCTAGTCTCAGTAGTAGGCTACAGAGTAACACTCTTTTTTTTTGTTTTGAGAATGCTACCAAGTAAGGCTTATCGCATCCATATCTTTATTTGAAGATTCATCCGCAGCTTCAAGCAGGGGGACCTAATCAGAATGCAGATAATCTAACTGTAAGAGATTTTCTGGAAAAGAAAACAGTGGTAAATCACTTTGGCCATCTCTGTAGTCAAAAATAAAAGAAGCATCACCGGAGCAGGAGAAGAGCATTGCTATTAATTAATTTTATTATCTCCTGATTACTCTCCACTGTAACCCTAGACACCTCCTAACCTCTGTTACTGCGCAGCTACAGGTCTCCAGTTAATCTACTCGGCGATGCGGAACTAGAGAGTGTTGTCTTGTGCTTACCGGAGCGGCGGCGGGTCAGCGTATCCCCCCTGCTTCCGACGCGCGTGAGCCGAGGGCGCTGCGCCGGCGGCGGCGGCGACGCGGTCTCCGATGCGCGCGGCCCCCTCGCCCTCCCGCTCCTCGTCTCCGGCGCCATCACAGGATAGCCCCCCGCCCCGGCTGGCCGGCCGCTCCGCAGCTTGGCGACGGACGGCGGCAGACCGGGGAGGGGATGGGGATCGACCGGCGGGGCAGAGCACCCACAGCAGAGCTGCGCACTGACTGAACTAGTTTTTTTTTTCTTTTAGGACACCCGCACTGAACTACTCCAGTATTATTATTACCCGTTTGATTGAGAAAAAAAAAACTACGCGGCGCGTTAGCTGCTACGGCCCATTCATTCTTGGCCCAGGCAGAATAAGCGTGCACCCCATCCGCTTGGCAGGCCAAGGCCCAAACCTCTTTTTTTCAAATGATAAGTGCCACACGTTATATGCGTGGCACTCCATGGATTTAAAAAATGATCATGCATTTAAAAAAATATATGTTAAATAAAAACTGTTCGTGGATTTCAAAAAATGTTCCACCAATTCCCCCAAAAAAAATTCGTCGATTCTAGCAATGTCCGCCTATTCAAGAAATATGTTTTAAAAACAGTTCACAATTTTTAAAAATGTTTGCAAATAGTGTAAAATTTCCGTGAATTCAAATTTTTTCATGATTTTAGAAAATGTTCGAAAATCTGTAAAATATTCACGAGTTTAAAAAAATGTTCATGACTTTGGAAAAATTGTTCACGATTTCACAAAAATTAGAGTGGTAGTGTATCTCGGTGATGCAGCAAAATGTGGTCATGACCATTGGAGATTATGAATTTTTTCCCCTTTGCAACGCACGGGCCATTTTGCTAGTAAATACTATCTAAAAGTAGAAGATTTGTGTGCATTCTCATTTGGATTTTCAATATTAGAAACATTCTCACAGGCACTCAAATGTGTAGAATCATCAACGACAACATCAGATTGTTCCGTAGCACCCTTTTGAGCTACAATAAATTTATCTACAAGTCACTTCTTTTTCTTTTCTCGCAATCAGATAAATGCTTTTTTGGCAACATGGCTACAAAAAAAAGGAGAGAGAACACCTTAATTCTTGAATCTTGGTCTTCGTCTCTCAAAGTAATTTAGAAGAAATCCCACGCTGCTCCAGTTATCCACTAATCCAAATTTAAGCAATGCCACAATAGAAAAATCTATCTGACTGCAATGTCGTACAACAAGTACGGAATCAAGTAAGTCAAACATTCTTACATCAATTCATCATTACATAAAATAGACGAGGGAAAAAGTTGAGATGCAAAATGTTACAAGGAACTGCTTGCCTCGGACGATTGGACCTTGACCACGGCCCTAATGATGGACAGCAAGGCTACAGGCTGCTGCTCTCAGTGTTCTTGCCAGGGCACAGGGAGTGTCGGCGCTGGTCATCTCACCTATGTGTCTCCGTTCTCCGGGGCCCTTGTGGGTATTTGTAAGATGCAAAGAAATCCATTAGAATGTGATACTACCTCCGTCTCGGTGAATAAGTCATTTGCGTAGTTCTAGGTCAATGATTTAACTATCTAAATATGTATTATATGTGACAAAAAATATATATTTAGAAACTACATTCGTGTAGAAATCTAGTGATATACTTTTCATGACATATAACACATATTTAATTGCTCAAATCGATGACCTAGAACTACGCAAATGACTTATTCACCTAGACGGAGGTAGTACTAACGAAAATTTCATTGATTAGATTGGGATTTGGGGTCTTGGCCTCTTGGGAATTTGGGGCAATAATTGGATTTGGGGAAGAGGAAGACGATGAGAACGGGATGGAGATGATGAGTTGGCGGCATGTTCCTTGGGAGAGCGAAAGATTTATTTATTTTTCTTGAAAAATACTCCATCCGTTCCTAAATATTTGTCTTTTTAGTCATTTCAAATGGACTACAACATACGGATGTATGTAGACATATTTTAGAGTGTAGATTCACTCATTTTGCTTCGTATGTAGTCACTTGTTGAAATATTCAAAAAGACAAATATTTAGGAACGGAGGGAGTACATACAATAGACATGCACAGGGTATGCCCCCGTTCTCGGCTGGGCCCTAGGCCGTCGCACTCACCGCCATGTCCCAGGGACGGCTCTGGCAAAGAAACAAGAAGTTGCTTCACACCGATGGCGCACAACAAACGAGAAAAATATATTTATCTATATCTATATCTATATCTATACTATACTATCCCAACTATTAAAGGGAGGTGATATTCTTGGTTTCGTCCCGTATCTGATCGTACTTTACGTGTTTTGAAAATACACGAGGTGGTACTAATTTGTAGAGACGGTTTTATTTTAAGCGTCCCCGAGCGTACATGAGGAGAGGAGCGATCCGAGCAGGACCTGGCTTGGGAAGATGGGCCGATTCTGGCTCGGCCCATGAGCACGCGCTTCTCTTTGCTTTGGAGTTCGCTGCCATACGGGACACCGACTTGCGTGATTTTTCCTATATAAAAAAAACCTTGCATGAGTTTGCTTGGAAAATAAAATTCGTATACAATTGAGAAAGAAGAGGAGATGTACAAAGTTGAATCAAAACAGAACGTCGAGGCCGACGTCGACGAGGTGCAACATCGACGAGGCCGGCATCGACGACTCTTGCTGCTGTTGGGCTTCGCGCACCACGCCGACTGCACGGGACACATCCTCGAGGTCATCGGCGTCGACCCAAGGCCTTCGGTGCCGCTGAACCTGGTAGCTTCCACCTCGCTGTCGTGGGAGCCTATAAACACAACACATCCGAGGGGACGCCGGAGACAAGCGAGGGAGGCCACCCGAGGCGCTACGAGAGGTGGCAGTGGGCGGCGGCAGTGCCGCCATAAAAAAGGGCGCGAAGGATCTCGGTGGAAGTCGTACCCATCGGCCATCATCGCTGCCGAACCGGCTGCCCGGCTATGCACCACATTCACATCACCTGTTGTTAATGTCGTCGCTCCTGCTCTGAAGTGTCTCTGCGGCAGCGCTGTTCCCACCCCCACGCCCATACCTGCTTCTCCCGATCTGTTGTGCCTCTGCATGGACGGCGTCAGCGGCTGTGGTTCCTCTCCGGCGAGCTTGTGCTCTTCTCTTTGCATCACCGGCAAAATAGCTAGCTAGATTGTCTCTGGTTTGTGGGTGGCAGGCGGTGATCTTGAACCCAGGTAGATGTCATGTGCCACATCGTTCAAACGTAATTTGCAGACGGATGCCTTGACGAATTTAGTGCAGGATATATGCAAGTTGACTACATCCCCTTACATGCACAGAGAAAGCTAGCAAGTGGGCAATGGAGCTACAATCTCTCTTAACCTTACAGTAGCACCAGCAGCCAAATACACAAGTAAACTCCAGTTCCCTCCCTGTAGATGAAGCAGAGCCTGGACATATTAGCCAGTGTCAGTCATGTCTGGTATAAGATCATGTTGCATGTTTATCGTTTGCCAGTTTGGGACGTATATAGCAGCTTAGAGAGAGTGGTTTGGCTCCAGGCGGCTTGTAACTCAGTACTTTTTATGGAACTTGCTGCGGCTTGTGACTGGATCATGTGGATTGTCTATTAGATTTTGAGCTGCAGTCTTGACTCCTTTAAGAACAACATCAACATGTCGGTGATGTGCCTGAAAGGGATGTATAGTTCAGAATGGACCAGGTAACATGCTTTCAAAGTGGATTATAAAATATCAATTCAACTGAAAATTGCTATTCACAATGTTACGTTTGCTACTATGAATTTTGACTTACTTCCAAGATTGCAGCTGATTGTTGGTCGATTTTTTCTATCACATGTCGAAAAGATGAGCAATTTTGTTATCAAAAGTTCAGAATTATCTTTCCTTTAACTTTCTTTAGGCCACAAGCTATACGTCGAAGCTCAGGCCACACGTCTATTGTGCCAAACTTTTTTTTGTATTGATTGCTCTGCTTGCAGTTGTTGTTGCTTTAGATTTGGTGACGATGCTATTTTTTACTATCTATTTTTAATTAAATTTTAGTATAAACTAATTATTTGAAGTTGGTATCGTTCAGCCCACAAATCAATCAAGCGGCGACACGGGTTGCACTTTGTGTTGAACTAGAACGTGGGGGGAGGGGGATCTTGAGCCATGTTTATTTCACTAAAGCATGTGACTTTTTTTCTCCCATTGCAACGCACGGGCATGTTTTTAGTTATTCCACTCATAAGAAAAGAGAAGACATTAAAAGAAGGAGAAAATTTCACCGTCTATATATCACACTCAGAACACATACACCACTTCTCTTTCACTCGGTAATGGTGAATTAGTGATAAGTAGAAGGAGGCGACATCGAAGGACATAACTATGACTTTCTCAACTCTATAGTACATGGTCCAAACACCAATAATTCTTATTTTTTTTACAGTAGACACAGAGCGTGTGTTTTTTTAAGAGAAAGACTGTTTCGAATTGTTTTTTATTTCAAAAAATGTGAACATTTTAAAATATGTCACTATTTTATATTCAATATTTCAAAAAATGTACCTAATTTTTTAAGAAATGTTTGGGTTTAAAAATATTCTCATAAATTAAATAAATCAAAATTGTTTTTAAAAAGCATGTGTTAAAACTGTGAATCTTAAAAAATCACTTTTTAAAATGATAAAAATTAAAAAAATGTTACTTAAAAAAATCATATTTAGTCGAAAAGTAAAAAAACGATTGACATACTGTTCCATGCACAACTACTCATTCATCAGATGAACGATGTTAAGGTGGCTTCTTCAAGTCCACACTTCATACTTCGAAAAGAGACAATCATAATTGAATATAAGAAATGTTGCATAATGGCACACCCAAAGCAGATTTTGCTATTCTTTTGGCCCGGTGCAACGCACAGGCATTTGTACTATAACATCATAAAGAAAAATGGATGCGATAAAGGTGCACATTTGCTTCTACTCTCTCCCTCTCACAATATAAGATCGTTTTTCAAGCTAACTTGAAAACGATCTTATATTGTGGGACGGAGGGAGTAGTTTTTACTATTAAGTATTCCGGGCTAGTCGCGAGAAGACTAGTCAACAACATGAAGAACGCAGCAATGGGCACAGTGCTCTCAGCCTATCACACTCATTTCTCTTTTCCGTTCGTCAAGTCGACATATTTGATCTTTTCGATTTACGCTTCTCTTCATCAAGGACGATTATTGTTCTGGTGCGTTGGTCATGTGGTAGCTTAGCACCGCGGGACAGCCTGTTGTACCAAGGTTTGCTCCGCTTTGGCGGGAGGGGGGGGGGGGGGGGGGGGCGATGACGTGGCGCACATTCGGCTCGCTCCAGTGTTTGTAGTCGTTTTCAGCTGGTCCACAGATCTGTATGTACATTTTGTTACTTTTACTGTATACTACCATGACAGATGATGAATAGATTGGAAGTTTCTCCGAAAAAAATCAGACATAAACAATAGTCTTTTCATGGGATTTTCTTTGCACTCTTTACTTGGGACTTTGATGCATATATGTCACCGGATACTTTGTAAATTGCCCTTTTTTTGCCATTTCTTACAAGTGGGCCCCACGTGAAATCCCGCAAATGCCCCTGCCGACCCAGTTGAGTGACACTGGAGTGAGAGAGGAGCTCGATCGTTCCCCATCTCTCTCGCCTCAGCTTCTCCTTCCGTCGTCGGCGACGCACTCCACGGCGGCGGTTCTACACGGGCGGGGAAGCGCCGGTGCTCCTCCCCGTCGACGCACGGTGAGTCGTCTTCCACCTCTCCCGCTCATGCCCTTCTCCCCGCGGCGGCGACCTAGGGTTAGGTTTAGGAGCTCGCCGCCGCCCCGTGCCCCTGCTGGCCGCCCACCCCCGTCCCTAGGCAGTCTCCCACGTCCTCGACCTGAACGAACATGCTGCTGCTGCTCCTGACCGGCCCGTGCTGCTCCTTCTGTTCAGCGCCGGCAGCACACTGCTGCTGCTTGCTCGGTTGCTGCTGAGTGCTGAGATCCTAACATGCATCACTGAATCTGGTGCAGACATGGGGAATTCTTCAGTCAAACAGGCGCAAAGGGTATCGGCAACCAGCTCCACGCCACCGGTGAACTGCTCCCAGGCGCCCAAGGACTCAAGGAGGAAGCAGTGGGACTCTGGGAGCATTCAAGGTAGGTATGCTTCACCTCTTTTAATCAGAGGCCTCTTCAGTTGGTATACATTCTCGCCACTATCGATTCTCACTGCCTAGCACCAGTGCACAAAATAAACATGTGACAAAGTAAAAAGAATATAAGAGGACACTCTATTGCCGCCGGAATGCTGGATTGTCAGATAATCCCTTGCCTTCAGTTTTTGTATCATCAAGATGGAATCAATTAAGATGCCCAAAGAAGATACCTACCTTATTGATTGGTGAATCAGATTGGTTGTGCAGTTGAGTTCCTTCCTTGTTGAGTTCCTTCCTGAGAGATTGTTCCTGGTTTCCCTTGGTTGTGCAGTTGTTAGATTCCTAATTTGATCGATTGGTGAATCAGATTGGTTGGAGACGGCGGAATTGGTCGGGCCGCGGGTTTACAGCTGCCGCCATTGCCGGAACCACGTCTGCCTCCACGACGATATCATCTCCAACGACTTCCAGGTACGGTGAACAACTTCAACAAGGATTATTTACTTATTTGGTGAACAACTTGCTTTAATTTGGCCCCTGCGTCCGGGATCAACATTGGACGTACAGAGCTTAATAATCAATAAATAGGAAGTTAGATGGACCAGTAATATATGTTGGACTGGTTGGGGATGTCATGCTGAAATTACTAGTAGTATCAACTAGGGATTCTAAATAGGTTCATTCATCAACTGTGGTGGAGAGCTCCAACAATCTGAGAACGAACGTTTATGCAGCTTAGTTTAGGCATTTGTGTTACATAGCGGAGTCCTTCAGTTAACCAGAGAGAGATACTGTGATCTATCTGTAGAGAATAACTTAAGTATTATTTATTTGGTGAACAACTTACTTTGGCCCTTGCGTTCGGGATCAAGATTCGACAGAGCTTAATATTCAATAAATAGGAACTTAGATGAACCAGTCAGTTATGTTGGGCTGGTTGGGGATGTCGTGTTAAAATTACTAGTAGTATCAACTAGGGACTTTAAATAGACACATCAACTGCAGTGGAGAGGTCCGACAATATGATCTGAAAACGTTTCTGTAGCTGAGTTTAGCTAGCATTTGTGTTTCTATACTTACACAGCGGAGTTTCACTTAACCAACCAGGGATACTGTGATCTATCCATACCAGCTTCAGATGTCAAGACCTCGATACGCTATCATCTGTCTATCTCAATTTTGCTTGTGTTTGGAGGATAAATACCAGTACCTTTGTTCTTTCGTCTGTTGTTGCAGGGGAGGAATGGCCACGCATTTCTCTCCTACCACGCCATGAATGTCACCTCAGGGGCCAAGGAGGACAGGCAGCTCATGACGGGGCTCCACACGGTCACCGACATCCATTGCCGTGATTGCGAGGAGGTGCTCGGGTGGAAGTACGAGAGGGCCTACAAGGAGTCCCAGAAGTACAAGGAAGGAAAGTTCATATTTGAGAAGGCCAAGATCATGCAGGAGAACTGGTAAGAGATGGAAAAGAGATTTAACCAACCATGTGCCAGCCAGAATGCTGGTATGGACCGGTACTACCAGTCTGTTGGTGTTATTTCCATGCCATTTGTAATTTGTTCTTTGAAATGGTTTATTGTTTGTTGTGTAGGGAGACAAATTATCACGTTCATTTGCGTGGGAACCATTTTCTCATTGATCATAAATAAAACGGATGGTTTAACAATGTGTGGTTGTATTTCCCCAATTGTTCAAACTAGTTGCATTTTATCATTGATCAAAAAACAGATGGCTCATGACAAGCAACACAACACAAACACATTTCATCACTAATCAACAGACAGATGGCTGCATCTATAAAGTATTGAGCAGAGAGAAGTAGCAATGGTTATTAGTCATATTCAGTCGTCGTTTGGTCATTCCGGTGTATGTATTCTACTACTCTGGAGCACTACATACTAGTACTTGTCCACTATCATTGTGTGGTTGTTAGGTTCCTAATTCAATTGGTGAATCGGATTGGTTGCAGGAGAGAGATGTCAGAATTGGTCGGGCCGCGGGTGTATAGCTGCCACCATTGCCGGAACCACGTCTGCCTCCACGATGATATCATCTCCATGGCCTTCCAGGTGAACAATTTCATCAAGGGAAGGGTAATTTATTTGCTTCTCCTTGGTCCCTGCGTTAGGCCCTGCTTTAGGGATCAAGAGTGGACAGGCAGAACTTAATCAATAAATAGCGACTTGTATTAGATGGACCAGTAATATATGTTGAACTGGTTGGGGGATGTCGAGCTAAAATCAGTAAGAGTACCAACTAGGGATTCTAAATAGGTCCATTCACCAATAGTACCTTTGTTCTTTCAACTGCTGTTGTAGGGGAGGAATGGCCGCGCGTTTCTCTCCTCCCACGCCATGAACTTCACTACAGGGGCCAAGGAGGACAGGAAGCTCATGACCGGGCTCCACACGGTCGCCGACATCCATTGCTGTGATTGCGAGGAAGTGCTCGGGTGGAAGTACGAGAGGGCCTATGAGGAGTCCCAGAAGTACAAGGAAGGCAATTTCATATTTGAAAAGGCCAAGATCAGGCGAGAGAATTGGTAGGCAAATAAACAAAAGATTCAACAAACAATGTGCCAGCCAGAATGCTCTTATGACTTTGTACATAGCAGTCCGTCCGTATTGTTCTTGAACTAGCAGTCTGTTGGTCTTATTTCCATGCCATTTGTAATTTGTTGTGTGCGGAGACAAAATTATGTCCATTTGTGTGGGAACCATTTTCTCATTGATCATACATAAATGGATGGTTTTAACAATGTGTGGTTATATTTCCCCAATTTTATTGTGCTTCAGCATCAAATTAAGTGACGTGTCAAGGGTCGGTCGGTACCTTGTTCAGACTAATCGCATTTTCTCATTTGGCCAACAAACAGATGTCTCATGACAAGCAACATAAAAACATTCACCCGAATATCCAAGTGATTTAAACCTTTTTTCATGGCAATAGCCATTCGGTGTGAACGGTATGAGATAGTTTCTATAGTAAATTTTCTTGTGAATTTACATTCAAAAGGTGTTAACCTCTTTGGTAGTTTACTGCAGCTCCACTCAGCTGAAGGAACCGAAATATAATATGTGGCCATTCAGAATATCGCAAATAACAATCCCCAGGATGATGTTATGTCAAATAGCTGCTCAAGTCCTCACACCTAGCAACAGAAAGAGTTTGCACACATAGAAGGAAAACAAGCAGCAGAATTCTGCAGAGGGAAACGCTATTAAGGATATACCACAACTCACAACTCACAACCATCATTCTGCAGAGGGTGACCGCATGGGGAAAGACAATTGATATGTGGATGTAGTTAAAGGGGTTATGTGCTGGTTTAGTGCTAACTGAAGAGGGTAGTTACTTCTGATTTCTAACCAAATCTGCTGAAAAAGGGCATTCTAACAAGAGAGGATCTTCTCGGAAGAAACTAGAAAGGTAAAGATACTAGATGTAGTTTTTGTGATTGTGGTGAATCTGTTTGGGGTGTGGTTAAGAGCTCTATATAAAGACTTTGAAGAGTGAAGGCATGCCTGAACATGTAGATGATTTTAGCTTCTGGCCTAGTTAGAGAAATTCTCTAGTAGCTGTGTGTGTAACTGCAGTATTCTGGACGTTGTGGGAAGTCGGAAATGTGGCTAGCTTTGATCATGTTTACTCGTGTGATCCCAATGTCATTACTTTTCAGATCGCTCATCGGTTGTCCTATTGGTCCAGATTACAGAGAGGAAAAGGGCTCCAGGAGCTGCAGGCCGTGGCGTCGCTGCTATCTATAGTTCCCACGGATTTCTTGAACACAAGCAAATGATGACCGCCAATGACTCGCAGACTGGGAGTGGGCTGAAGTTCCTAGTTCGTTGGCCGGTGTTATCACATCATGTTTCGTCTTACTCACATCCAATACTCTAGTAAATAACAGAAAAAAAACATAGAAGCAGACAGGCTACGCCAACCGTGAAACTCTAAATGATGAAGCTACGGAACAAACAACCAGCCAACATCTGAACAGTAGCAAATACAGGAGTTCAAAAATATTATCATATACTCCCTCCGTCCAGAAATACTTGTCGGAGAAATGGATAAAAATGGATGTATCTAAAACTAAAATACGTCTACATACATCCATTCCTCCGACAAGTATTTTCGGACGGAGGGAGTACATACATAGACAACTAGGAATCATCAATATCCATTACAATACCTTCAAGCATGGAAATACAGGAGTCCCATACAAGCTATGCCAACTGTGAAGCTCTAAACGATGAAGCTACGGAACAAACAATCATTACAACATCTGAGCAGTAGCAAATACAGGAGTTCAAAAGTATTATCATACACGCATAGACAATTTCAAATCATCAATATACACGCATAGAAAATTACGAATAATCAATATACTTTACATTGACTTCAAGGAAATAAAAATCTCAGCCTGATATGCTGCTTCATGCTTCTTCGGAGCTCTTGTTACTCAATTTGTAGTTCCCTGTCTGGCCCAGCTTCTCCATGTAATAACGGCAAACACATACACCTGATCATATGTCTGGTCAATGAGGCGAAAGTAAGCAACCCTCCATGCTTTCTTAAACAACAAGACGCAAAACACCACCCAGAGACCCAGAATAAATCCTAGAGCGAGCCCAAAATAAAAGGTCATTGGCTCAAAGGAATGTTCATTACTCTTTTGATTATCTTGAATTGTTGCATTCTTTCCCGGGCAACTGATTGGAAGAGGAAGCCCACAAAGACCACTGTTGCCGCTGTACATGGAAGGTTGCTGTGTGTAGAGGGTGTCAAGCTGACGTCCTGATGGTATTCTCCCTGTTAGATTGTTATCAGACAGGTCCAAGTAGCTCAAATAGGTTATATCTGATAGGCTCGAAGGGATCCCACCAGAAAGCTTGTTCCTTGAGAGGTCAAGTGATTCCAAAGCCTTCAAGGCCCCAAGCTTAATTGGAATTTTCCCACTCAATTGGTTCCATGATAGATTCAAGTTCATCAACGCATCAAGAGCAGCTATTTCTTCTGGTATTCTCCCAGTTAATTGGTTGAAAGATAAGTCAATGCTCACCAAATCCATAATGTGCAAATCATAATCAAGTTCACGTCCCTTGACGATCACAGAGGAAAAACTATATGTACGCAACTTATGCGAGGAACTGCCATAAGGTATTGAGTCGATCATAGAATCCTTTACATATTTTCCTGTCATGCCCGTCACATTTGACAGATGCCACGGTATGGGACCTGATAAGTCATTGCCTGCTAGGTTCAGATGGTGAAGGTGACTAAGATTTGAGATGGTAGCTGGAATTTCTCCAGAAAACATATTCCGATTTAGACGCAAAAATCGTAATTCAACCAAATCTCCAATCCACAATGGCAACCTTCCAGAAAAACTATTACGTGATAGATCTAGAGCCTCCAATCGTCTACAATCTTTTACAAACGGCGGGAAGTTGCCAGAGAAGCTATTGTTACTCAACATGAGAAAGAAAATGTCCTTCACTCCAAAACACCGAGGAAGTTGTCCCTCGAAAAGATTGTTCCTTAAGTCCAATGATTCCAAGAATTCCGCTTTGCAGAGAGATTCGGGAATACAACCGGTTATTTGATTGGAGACCAGAGCTAATGAAATCAAATGTGGAGTTCCAATGTTTGATGGCAAAGTTCCAGATAAAGAGTTTCTAGACATGTCCAGGGAGGTAATATTTCTTGGTAAGTTCGGGAGTTCACCAGTTAGGTTATTTGAACTGATTGAGAAATATTGCAGTGACATGAATTCCATGTTTCTTGGCAACCTGCCGCTGATTTCATTGTTGGAGATGTCCAGATCTGTGACCTTTGCAAATGTAGTGCTGAACCAGTGAGGAATCCTATCAACTATACCTGTGGATGATATATCCATCAATCGAATGTCCACTTGGAATTGAAGCCATGCAGGAAACAAAGGGCCCAGTTGGCAAGAGCCAAGAGTTATTTCTTCTAAACTGAAGGGTGGTATCCAATCGGGACCAACTGTAATCCTCAAATAATTCCATCTTAAATGCAACCTTCTCAACCTTGTTAGCCTTGTTAAATGTTCTTCAGTGAAGTCACCATTCAAGTTGTTGAGTGTGAGATCCATCATGGTCAAATTTCCGAGCTTACCGATCTCAAATGGCACAGGTCCACTGAGATTGTTGGAAGAGAGATCAAGTCTTCTTAATCTAGAGAGCAGACCCACCCCTCGTGGTATGCCTCCAATTAGGTTGTTCTGAGCGATGTTAAGAACAACTAAGCTGGTTAAGTGTGTTATCCGATCCGGCATGATTCCGGTAATATTGTTGGAGCGCAAATACAACTCCTGCAGTTTGTTCAAGGGACATTGGGGCATCCTCCCTATAATATCCTTTATATTTCCATCAATTTGACAATCAGAAAGGTCCAGGATTCTCATATTGCATAGTGTTCTGAAGCCTGTAGCCATCCTTCCCATGTTACTAGATGACAAATAAAGGACTTGGAGGGACGTCATATGTGCCAGTGCATCAGGTGCTTGACCGTACAGTTCAGTCTCGGCAAGGTACAGATGCTGGAGTCCTGTCAAATTCCAAAACCAACTCCGTGCCATTGGGTGGGCAAAAATGTTGCTAGAGAGATCAAGCCTCTCGAGTTTGGTAAGGTTAATATGTGGGAGTGAATGATTTGCGGCTAGAAGAGAGCAAGACGCAAGATCAAGGGCCTTCAAAGAAGGAATCATGTTGAGAACATAAGGCCAATCAACTATTGTGCTGAGGTTTACCGAATTCATTCCAAGATACTGCAAATTAGGGAGGTGTGCTACCCATGAAATGTCTCTTGAGTACATATTTTCTGTGCAAAATTGGCATGAGAGATCAAGATGGTGCAAGTTTGAGAGGTTGCCGAGGTGAGGGGGCACTCTGCCAGAAAATGGTATGCCGGAGAGGTTGAGATATCTCAATCTCGTCAAAGAGCCCAAGAACTGCGGCATACGGCCACTTGGGCCCTCGAGATAATTCATGCTAAGATCAAGGTGCACAAGACGATCCATGGTGAGCAAAGAATTACTTATCTGTCCAACCAAAGCTGTGTCTCTGTAGTACTCATCGAGGATGACGATGTCCCCATCGAAAATGTACGTGTCCACATGCAGATTACGAAGATGAAGCCTAAGGACATGGCCGGTCCTGTTGCTGCACTTGACGCCCCTCCACTGACAGCAGTCTTCCTTGTGCCAAGAGTCAAGGACGCCCATGGGGTCGCTGGTGATGCCGTGCTTCAAGGACAGCAGGGCGTCCCTCTCCCGCGGTATGCAGCTTGCGCCGACCGAGCCGCTGGCCGCCCCGAGCTGAAGTGCATCGGAGGCCAGCAAGCCTTCGGCGGCTAGGACGCATATGAGCAGGAGCTCGGCAGTGGTGGTACGCATGGTGGACGATGGGTTCAGCTCTGTGCCGCTAAGAACGGAGTTTTGTGGCAATTGTGAGCAATATTAGTCCATGTTTCTGACCGAGTCCATGTCCCTTGCAGACTGGCAATCTGACGGCAACCCTGTGAGCAAGCATGTACACAGGTTTTGGGCAAGTTCACATCAGGAATCTAGAATACCACACAATCTCCAAGGCCTGGATTCGTCTACTTGTGACAGTCCACAAGCACCGACGTGCAGGTTAGGCAAGTGAAGAGCACCACATGGTTTAGTAGAGGTGCAGCCTTTTCCTTCCATTTCTCAGCTCACTGAACGACATACTACAGGTGAAGATAAATTTAGTTCCTTGTTGCTGTCGTTGTCCCTGAGCCTGAGGACCGGGCTCCACTTGACAAAAACACTGGTGATTTCGACAGGGTTGTGCAATGAGATCCAAAGGCGGGGAGGTTCATCCAGGATGAGCTGAACAAAACATGACAGGTACTCGACTGAAGAGAACAAAACTGGTTAGGAGTTCCGTTAGTAAATTATTTTCAAGTTCCTTAGTGAGGATAAAAATAAGGGAACTTTAATCATCACAGCAATATTAATACTCTACTCCTTCCATCCCGAATTACTTGTCGCAGAATGGATATATCCATTTCTGCGACAAGTAATTCCGGACGGAGGGAGTAGCAGTTTATCACGCGCAGTTGCAGGCTTTCAGATGCTGAAAGTGTACGTGTTCACCTGTACAAGCATTAGAATATGGACATTTCAAGATTTGGGAAGGCGAGAATTGACAACATTTGTATTGATAAAAAGGCACATATCTTATTCTTATCACAATATCCTGCACACAAGGTATATCATACAAATATTTGTTTGTGCTGTTGCTTGTCACGAGGCATGTTTTTTTGTAACTGACAGAGACTGATACTTTTTTTTTCTTTTGCGGAAAGAGACTGATACAATTGTGTGGAATCAAACTCTGTTCTGAATGTTGAAGCAGTAAAAACAATAATAACCCTACAAAGCTTAAAATTCTTTTCTAAATCATGAGCTGGGCTTTTTTTTTCATGGCGGTACTCATTTGGTGTGAATGGTATGAATTACTTTTCTCTAGTAAGTTTCGTTAGCTGTGAACTTATTATATCCAAAGGATCTTTTCTCCGTGGTGCAAAGAATAGGCTTGTTCATGTTGCACGGCGAAAGTAAGATGCTTAATAATTGATCAAACCCTCGTTTCTAGACAAGCGAGCAATTTTTCAAGAAAACTGTAGTTCATTGGGCAAATCGAAGGTGCAAATTTCAAAGAAAGTGTGTGCCTTTCAGGATAGATTTATCATGCCATCTCTGAAGTTTTTCCTGAAACCCAGTTCTGAACTTTCTCTGTGCGTCACAAAAGTAACTGCAATTCCGGTCAAAAAAAAAAGTAACTGCAACGATGAGCACATGCCGGCGCCGGACCGGCAGCAGCTGCACCACGGGGTGGATGTCGCGGTAGCTGCTCGGCGCCGCACCGCTGCACAAGTGCAGAGATATATTCCGGAAAGGGGGTTGACAGCGGGCTGATCGCCGAGCATTCCAGCCGTTTTGTTTCTTATTTTCTTACCCAATTTCATCGCTAACTGTAAACTTGACAGGCACACATTGAGTCAACAACCTTACTGACTTGCAAACAAGTAAGATATCAACCTCTGGAATGGGTGTTGGATTGAGCTTGAAAGAGTAATGGAGAATTGGAGACTCTTTTGATCTCATCTTCAGATGATGTCGGCATTTATATTGTGGTTGTAGCGGTCTCATATTACACACTTTTGTTCATGCAATCCCCTCTTAGTGCAAATTCAGAAAACTGCAACAGGGGATGTACTCTTATTTCTGTATGAGAAGGGGGCAGCAGCACGATTGATGAATCCTGTGTAGCAGGAATGGAGGCACCCTGCAAATACAATGCATGGCTCCACTCCAGAGGTTCAGTGCTGATGCATGATGGGGAAATTGTTTGCATTTGATTTCAGTTTCTCCAAACTACACATGCAGTATTTGGTACATCTTATTGTCAGTGTAGAATGAGTGCCAGATAGATAGATCTTGTAGTGCTACTTGGGCTGTGAGAAGAGGCTCATGCGTACATGGCACCCTGCACCTATTCTGAATCTCATTTTGACACAGCAACCAGTTTGATCGTGCAACATGCAAGAATCTCGCAAGCACAAATGCCAATGGTGATTTAAGTATTTAACAGGAGATAACCTTCTGACTTGCAAACAAGAACTCAGACACAGGACATCTCCATGATCAGGTCAACCTGGATGTGTTATCGCAAGGCCAGAAAAGCAGGTTTCTACAGTAGCATCCTTCAAAGTACTACTGAACATAGTTCATCCGCTGAGCTGATCCCACATGCCACTTTGCCCTTCACTTGTACTAAATCCTCACTGGTGCTGTATCTGAAACAAAAATGACAGAGACGATAAAATTCATGAAAGAAATGGATATTGACACAGCAGATAAACTCTTTAAATTCAAGCAGACAAGAACAACAAAATATTTCGCAGAATCACCATGCAAACTAAACTGCAACTACAATCACTGATAGGGGAAAGTTACATTTAGTGCCACAGCCTACCAGTTAGTGATCATCCAATGTAGTAAATAGTTGTGTTCTGCACTTGTGTTTTTCCATCAGGTGCTCAACAAGATTATGAATTTGCTCTCCTTAAAATGTTACAGTGGGAACTCTTCCTAAAATTTCGATATTTTGTTGTCAGAAACATGAGAATTCTGTGTTGCCTACTTAACTGAATATTCTGTAACAAGAAATTTCATTTTGCAAGTTCCAAATGAGCAAGCACTCCAAAGAGTAAGATCATTGAAGATCCAACAGAAGTGTGAATTTGTATATGCATTTGTGGAGCATCCAGGAACACAGCACACTCTGTTTCCATAGCATTATGAACATCATGCACGAGTAAAAGCAAGTAAAGGGCATTATTGTGGGAGGAAGCAACATGTTGATATCCCTGGAATTAATACACAGTAAGAAAGGAAATACTACTACCATGTATTACCCTGGAATTCCTGACAGTTTTACGTACATCACAGGCCTACAGTCAGATAGCATCAAAGCAAACATGACCATATATATATATATATAAGTGAATCGGGCTTCAGCCACATTTTCCAGTTGGGAAACAGTTGGTGTTGGCCTTGAGGTACAGGGAGAGCTCGGTGTCTGTCGCCGTTATTCCTGCCAGGCAACCCGTAGACGTAACTCTCCTCTTTTCTTTCCTCCTCCTGGAGCCGGAACCCCTAGTCCAGCAGTGGATTTGCACAGCATTTGCATCTAGGAGTTGATAGGAACTAGTCACAAGATCCCAAACATAGATGGTGCATGCATGTCTCTCCATTGCTTTGCTTCCCCTGAAAACAGATACAGATTCCAAATTGTCCATAAAAGGCATGCTCATGTAAACTTGTAAATGTAATAGTAAATGTCAGGACCAATGACATCGGCATGGTGTATCATAATTCAGAGACATGAAAACAGACTAGTCATGTCTAGAAATCACACATTCAAACAGTATTTTCAGGCTCATGGCAAAGCAAGCGGCTTTTTTCAGCAACTCGTTGTTTAATACAGTAACTAACTGACACCAATCAATCATCATCTGTGCTTCAACATACACCAAAATGGAAGTCATCTATTTGTCCAATCTGAGGAGAACAGGGCAAGTATAAAGGAGAAGGTCCCTGGTACTAGATCAAGATTTCACACTATGCCTGTCACGGCAACCGGAATTCTGGTGACCTGTGTCTTGTCTTCCATATTATTTCCCCTATATCCAGGTTCGTAAAATTCCTTTGCAGAAACTTCAACATTTTCTCTTCTTGATAACCACTAGAAAAGGGTTTTAAATGACAGGGAAGGCACAAAGCTACACTGTACGACACAATGCACAGAAGAATATATGAGGACAAATGAATTTGTTGGTAAACTTGCGCATTGCTGCAATGCAGATCAAGGTTGATCCTCACAAACTGAATTTACAGAACGTCCATTGCACGAAGAGATAATATACCCATATGTTGGATGCTTTCTAATTCAGCATACATGCAAATTATATAACGAGAAAATTAAAAGAAAAACAAACAAACTACGATATCTATAGAGGATACTATATATATGCAAAAGAGTGTCACTTGAAGAACATGCGTACCAGAGTGTCATTTCTGCTGGTTTGAAGCAAGCATGGCAATGAGCTCGTACAAAAGAGAGGGGTATGTCGTAGCTATATGCCCCCAGCCATTAGTGTCTGCAAACACGATGGAGATAGGACTTGGATAAACTTCAAGCACGCTTCCTTCAATCCATGGCAGCAGTGCTGCTCAGCTAAAGCAAGAGTGGACGCCACCGAGCTCACACCTACATGCTCACACAACTACTTTTCACAGATGAACTTGAGCCGCTTGAGATTGTATCTGTCTGCTGCCACAAACAAGTCTTGCAGCCATTGCATAAGCATTTCATCCTCTACCGCCTCTTCTTGTGTTTGTTCCGCAACTTCTAACATTTTCGCCTCCACTACTTCCTCTACTTGTCCTTGTTCCACAACTCGTGGCATTTCATCCTCCTCCATGCTGTCCTTCTCCATCTCAGGAGTCAGGACACGAGTCTATGTAGATGAAGCAAAGCAAAGCCCTGAACACTTTAGCTTCCATATCTGTGATCTGTATGACATTGGACGTAGCGGTGCCAAAGAGCTGCGCCATGAACACTTCAGACCTGGCAGCGGGCAGACACCGGTGTGCAGCGAACGTCTCGCCGCGGACCTCGAAATGTCACATCAGCACCCACCTTATTCTCAAGGAGATAGCTAAAATGTTGGTGTATGTCTGGCAGGAGAACCTCGGTGCCGATGCCGAAGATAGTGGCATCTGGGGTGTTGTCCTTGCACACCACAATATCACATCGGATGGTGAAACAATCAGACTTTAGACTGGCCAATCGCTCAAGGGCATCTCTTCTCATGAACTTGTCGCAGCCCCAACAAGGATCACATCTGCTGAAGTCACGGGTTTTCCGAGTCAGCACGGATGTACGTCGGCATCTGCTTCTCGACGTCGTCGACCAAACTGAAACTGAACTTGGCCTCCACACCCTCTTCGACATCTTTGTCGTAGAAACGGGTAATATCGAGCGAAATGAAGTTGGCACAGTTGGGGTTTGCGCCATTAGGAAAGTACTCGATGGAATACTCATGGCCTCCCACCCTGAACAATTCGGTGCACCAGCTCTCGCCATTGGGCAACTCCTTTTTGATACCAGAGTAGCCCTTGACCACGAGCAGGTACGCGCTGTTTGCGCCGGCACCGGCGCCGACGCCCGACGTTACGCAAGAGCACGGCTTGTCGCCGTCAAGGACAGATACACCGGCGAATGTCGACATGAGTACATGACAAACCTGCTGCGACGACACCGAAAATATGTCAACCATTTAGCATCCGTCGGAGCAAACCTGAGGAGCTGGGAAGCAAACCTGGACCTGCACCGGAGGCCTCACGGAGTCGCCACCGCACCAAGACGACGCTGCGCCACGGCAGAAACAGAGTTTGCGGCAAGCTCCGATGCCGCTCCTCCCCGAAAACAGAGCTTTGCGGCGAGCTGAGGGGCGAGCCTGCTCACCGTCCGCTGCCCCACCCCGCGACGCACGTGGTCGGCGGGAGACGCCGTCGCTCCACTCGCTGAGCCGCCGGCGATCCTGCGCGGAAACAGAGAGAGTTTGCGCCGCGGCTAGGGAAACAGAGAGCCTGCCTGGAGTTAGGGTTTATTAACATACTCCACGTTGTTGAGCTTTACTGGGCGTTATTGGGCTCACAGCACTGTTTTGGGCAAAGCTTGAAATTTAAATCGAGATGATTTTTTTGAGTTAAAAAAAATAAGAGTATTAAAACGAATCAAGCTGAATTTTGCAGGATACATCAATATAATCCAGTGAAAAAATTCAGTATGTCGCCGTCGTTCTAGTCTCTCGGCATCAAATCAAGGGAAGATGGTGTCGTCTCCCACGAAGGGGGCGCCCAGTCTCACTAGTTGTTTGCACGACAGAGAAAAGAGGGTGGAGCGGGGGAAGAGGATGCTGGTGATGGGTGATTGGAATACAGGAGACAGATCCACCGAGGTGTGGAGCAGCAACAAAATGTGATGTGAGCGTCCATGTAGTTGACCATGTCTGCATACAAATTACTACCTTAGGAAAACAGAAATTATGGATTTGTGTAAAGGAATTGAAAAAAACAAAAAACAGGGTTGTGTAGCAGGTTTTTAAAATTTGATGACATTTTGAATTTTTTTTGAATTTATATAAACCTACGAAATTCATATTAATGTGTATATAGTACCTCGGTTCAGTCATCGAGTTGTGAGATTTATATAAGCCCCGATCTTATTGCAGCCCAGCCCAAAAGCCCGACTTCTGGGCCGGGCTCAGGCTCGACTTTTCGACCCAGAAGTCCGAAACAACCATAAATACATATTGTATTTGAAAATATAGGTATAATACATTATTTTTATACCCTGAAAAATAAGTATTGTAATAAAAAAGTGCTACTGTTCATATGCTTCGGGCTGGTTCGTGGCAGGCTTGGGCTTGCCCAGGGTATGATTAGGTTTCCATTCGGACGGGGAAGTACGGGGTGTTCCAGCTCATCCAATCTAGACTTTGTTCAGGGGAGCTCATCTAGTCTAGACAAAACCCATCGATGTTGAGAGACGAAAAGTCCAATGTGCAATGGCGGTGCAACTAAATTTAGGCCCATCAACAGCCCTCTCTGCGTGCATCAGACCAAGAGGCCCTCTGCCTGTGCGAGAGCTATACCTTGCCGACGGGACCTCCTATTGGACGCTCTCTGCGTCAAGTTGCTGCGGTTTCGCACAGGAGCGTCCCCGACTGGGCCGGCCCATGAAGATGGCGCGATCGACACGAATGAGCATTGCTCAAAAAATAATTCGATGGCTGGGATTCGAACACACGATCGACTGATCCAGACGATGTGTTCCTACCAGCTGACCTGGTCCTCAAATGTGCTCATAACTTAGCATCAGACATAAAGAACCAGACATGCGTTGCATAGCCGAATTAATTTAGGAATTTCGAAAGTAATTGTTTTTCAAAAAACGAAATGTTCTGTGACACACAATCACTTTCCAAAAATTGTGAACAATTTTCCAAAAACTATAACATTTTCTAAAAAGCAGGAACATTTTTTGAAATTACGAACAATTTGTTCAAAACGCAACTTTTACAAAAATTCAGAAAAGATGAACATCTTTTTAGTGTGTGAACAAAATTGAAAAGGCTGGAACATTTTTTGAAATTACAGAACCTTTTCAAATTTATGAAAACAAAATTTAGAAATGAGAACATTTTTTCAAATTCCTCGAACATATTTTGAGATTGCGAACAAATTTTCAAAAACATAATTTGTTTTCAAATTAGTGAACACATTTCGAAAGTCAGAATATTTTCTGAAAATTCCGAAGTAAAAAAGAAACCAAAAAAGGGAAAAGACGAACATTTTTTAAAAAGGGAACATTTTTTAAATCTCAGAACATTTTGTTTAAAATGCAAACATTTTTTGAGTTTATGAACAATTTTGGAAAATACGACTATTTTTGAAAAAATAAACGTTTTTTAAAAGTGGGAACAATTTTTTTAAGTTTACGAACAATTTTTGAAACGTAAACTTTTTTAAAAAAACTTGAAAAATAAAAAAGAAACAGAAAAGGAAAAGAGAAAGAGAAAATAAAGTAGAAAAATAAACAGGAAAGCGTAAAAAAGAAAGCCAAAAACCAAAAAAAACCCGGTTCAGGGAACCTTCTAGAAGCTTCCCAAAACCAGAAAAAACCGGCTGGAAAACTCTAGAAGATTCCCAAAACCGGAAACGCGAACACTGTAAATGGGCCGGCCCAGTTCACGATTCGATCGCCAGCTCTTATGCGAAGCCTCGACAGCTTGACGCAGAGAGCGTCAAATAGGATATTCCCTTGCCGACTACGACGAATTTTGTCTTGCAGTCGGCGAACGGTATGATGGGCCAGCCAAACTAACATTTACATAAGTGGTTCTGCGGAGGTTCTTAATCGGTTCGTGCAGCTTTCCGTTGATTTTCGAAAGGTTCCACGTGTTTTTTTTGTCTTTTTACTTTATGGATTTTTTTTAAAAAAAAATCAGTTTTTCTGCTTTTTTTTACAAATACATGTTGACTCTTTACAAATGTTGTGCATTTTTCTTAATTTTTTATATGCGTTGAACATTTGTCAAATGCACGATGAACAATTTTAATACTTGTTAAACATTTCCTAAATACACATATAATATTTTAATACACATTAAAAAATGAATACACGTAAAACATTTTCCAGATACACGTTGAACAATAGTTTTGACATACATGATAATTTTTTTTCAAATACATGATGAATTTGTTTTCAAATACATGGTGAACAAGTTTTCAAATACATGTTGAACATTTTTCAACGCATGATGAGCGTTTTTTTAAATATTATGAACAATTTTTTTAAAATGTGTGAAATTATTTAAAACTGATGAACATATTTTTGAATGGTTCACTTTTTTTTTAACTTGCACGAGGACTTTTTTACACTACATGATCATTTGTTTTTTGAAATGTACGGAGATTTTTACCCTTGAGGCAAGCGGTTGCTATGCCACGCAGCCAGCGAGACAAAGTCACACCTCTCTGCGTGCCCCAAGGAAGCAATCCTGAGTGGCTTCTTTACTCACTAGAACTTAACACACGCTTTGCCGCGCCCTTCTTTTGTTTTGGAATTAATTTCCTTTTTCTCTCAAGGGTTATTAAGGCAATGAACATTCGTGCGTATCACAGAGGCGGTCGAGCAAATGTGGACCCCCTTGGATGTTATTGGGTCGGACATGTTTTCTAGTCCTTCCGGTTTTGGGAAGGTTTCAATCAAAATTTGTAATTTTTTCCATCTACTTATTTCATGTTCAATTTTATATTTGCTTATTTTTATATTTTCTAATTAGGGAATATATTAACAATGAAGATTATTTTTGAAGTTCAGGAATAATAACTTAACTTATTGAACAGTTTTTCAAATTCAGAAATGTTTCCTTCAAAATTGAGAACACTTTTTAACAATGCGTGATGATTTTTTCATATTCGTGAACAATTTTTAAATTTAAAAACATTTTTAATCCGCAAACATTGTTCAAAATTTTGCAACCATTTCCAAAAAATCATGAAAAACAATTAAACTGGTGAACATGTTATATGATCCATGAACAATTTTCTGATATTCGTGAAGAAGTTTAAATTATGTACATT
Organism: Triticum timopheevii; assembly: GCA_963921465.1. Taxonomy (NCBI): domain Eukaryota; kingdom Viridiplantae; phylum Streptophyta; class Magnoliopsida; order Poales; family Poaceae; genus Triticum; species Triticum timopheevii. The sequence goes on along the minus strand of OY997274.1, from coordinate 6,317,978 downwards.
GTTTAATTTCGTAAATATTTTAAAATCTGTTAATATTTTTGGAAGTTCACAAAAATAAAATTTATAAGTGTTTTAAGTTTTTTTTAAAATATTTTAGTAGAATGCCGGTTCCAATTCTTTCATATTTCTAGGCGTCTATTCCTAGGGAGCTTAGTCTCTACTCCTAATGGAGCAGTTGGTAGTCTCGCTTCCAGGTTTTTTTTTCGTCCCACCATTTTCGTCGGTTTTTTTTGTAGGTTAACAGTCGTAGATTTTTTTCGATGCTGGTTTCTTATTCACCGGTTTATTTACCCCTCAGCTCTTTCCTTGCAAATCAGCACTTTCCAAACGTGCACGCAATCACGGATCTAAATTTACTAACTTATCCAAATCAACCGATACCTTCCATTATTGCAAATTTCTTTAGGAAACAAATAATAGATTTTAAGGAAACAAATAAAAGATTTTAAAGACGCATCATACTTTACTAACAATCACTAAAAATCAAATCTAAATTAATTAACCTTACCATAAATCACTCAATCATTTTGATTATAAAACATTTTCTTTCCTAACTGCATCCCGCTTAGTGTACACATAACAATCCGAAGTAATTAGAGTCACATGATTGAATCCATTTATTTAGAGCGACATGATTGCGTTCCGGGATGGAGGCCATGATTTCGTCGAGGTCGTTGCTGCCTCCTACACTCAGGGTGTGTCGCCGAGATCGAGGCGAGCATGAGGAGCCGTGGCCACCGCCATGGTCACCCCATCGCAGGGGATGGAGCACGCCGTCGGCCTACAGCTTGTGGAGATCACTGTTGCTCTTCAGGTCGCGTGGTGACCAGATCTTGCCGATGTGTCCCTCCCCGACGACCTCCTCTTCACCCGGTTGGCCGGCATGGATCTCGCAACTACTGCCCTCAACTTCTCTGCCTAGAGCTCGACGGTCAGCCACCATGGATCCCCCAGCTGGAGGGTCACGTGAACCAGCCGTCCTCCCATGCTGCAGCGGCGAGAAGGTGACATGGCTCTCCGTACACGAAGAGTGGAGTTCGGTCAAGTACTTATATACTTGGCCTCTACTGCTGATCCATGTACATGGAGAAGAACAGACAACCGTTCATTCATGCTTCGTTCCACTCCTTTGCACTAAATTACTGGAGGTGACATTGTCCTATCTCTCTATGTTGTAACAAGCCTGCTGCCTGCATAGTTAATGGATTTTTTATTAAATTTATCGCTGCTTAGTGCTTTGTTGCAATTGTTCACCCAAGATTCTTATATATAATCTGAGCGTATGTAGGCATACTTAGCTTTGCTATTCCATTTTTTCTGGCGCATAAAAATAAGAGTATTGTCCAGGTTAGGTATTCAATTGAGTATGGTATTTGGATTGCTATCAGAATGTCTTTTCTATGCATGTGATTTCTCACATCTGGTTATAATATTTGTGAAGACGTGCATTGCACGTGCACTTGGAAGCGGGCCAGTGGCCCGCGCTGGACGGCGCCGACGCCGACCCGAGCCACCTCGTCCGCGTATTCTTGGAGCTGTGGCTGGTCGATTTACATGAAATTAATTCCCTCAGTTCTTGTGGCAAATATAATACACATAATCCATATTGTTATGCACTAGCGTGTATGTGTGAAATAGATGGATTATGGTCCCGTACCCAATAAGATGGATATGTGTGTGTGTTATAGAGAGAGGGAGAGGGGGATAGAGAGTGAGGAAGAGGGAGGGAGAGTGTGTGTCTCTGTGTGTGTGTGAGGATTTGATGGTAAAAAAGGTCGTCAATATCGTAATATTGAACTCTTAAAGTTAATGTGGCCCCGTTGCAACGCACGGGCGTTCTTTTAGTAATTGTAAGGATTGGGTTTTATGAAGGTATCATTTTTTCAATATCACTTATGAATAGATTTTGCCAAAAAAAACCTACGAAGAGATTCTGTTAAGGATACGGCATGGCATGGGTCATGATGAGTGTACCTTCTGTTTCTCTTTGGACACTGCATTTGCAGATGCTTACTTTCTTCACTCTGTTCAGCCCAAAATTTAGTGAATTGTCGGGTGAAGTAATTAATTAGTCATCCTTTGTGGTTCCTCTTTATTCTTTACTTCGTGTGATATTTAGTTGCTGCAATACTCGCATTATGATTAAGATCTTCTATGGACTTGGCACAAACCTGATACGATTTTGATTTTCTCTGCATTTGAAATATGCCTTGATTGTTTAATCCGTTGACAGTTGACACGTCATACTGTCAGTCACCGAGTAGCGTCTCTTGCCCAGCTGTTGTATTTCAGTCAGTCATATAATGGGGGGGTAACTAACTGAATCCTTGCAAGCTTAGTGTAGCTGCTTGACAGTAACTAACTGAATCCTTGACAGTAACTAACTGAATCCTTGCAAGCTTAGTGTTGCTGCTATCCTCTGCTTTCTGTACACCGAATGGCAACATATCTCAGGCTTAGGCATGGGTTGACTGAATGTGTGCCTGTCCAGTGTACAGTCAGCGACGAAATTGGGTCAGAAAATATGGTACAAAACGGCTGGAAAGCTCGCCGATCAACCCATCCATTGACCCCCTTTCCGGAGTATGTATCTGCACTTGTGCCGCAGTGCGGCACCGAGCACCTAACCGCGACGTCCACCCCGTGGTGCAGCCGCTCCCTTAGCCGGTGTTGGCATCTGCTCATAGTTGCAGTTACTCCTTGTGATGGATAGAGAAAGTTCAGAACTGGTTTTCAGGGAAAACTTCAAAGATGGCAATGGCAAAATCATCCTGAAATACACTCACCTTCGAGGTAATCCTCTGCTTAGACGAAGCTGCAGCAGCCCAGTGAACTATACTTTCCTTCAAAGTTTGCTGGCTTTTCTGAAAACGAGTGTTTCAATTAACTACATTTTTTTTGGATCATGACATCTTTCAATCAAATAGAAGATCCAAAGTGATAAAGCAGTCATGCTACAACCATTGACAACAAGGAAAAGACCATCGAATGCTAACAACACTTATGACTGATATTGTTCTAACCTGCAAGCATATACTGTTTTTTTAGTGGCCCTCGAAACTGGTTCGATATGGTGTCATCACGGGAACCGCTGCTGGTTTTGGACAATCAAATTCAAATGTGCAGGCTTGCAGAATCATGGATGATTTATGCGGCAGGGAGAATCACAGGTTGGCCCACGGAGATGCCTTGGTTCTGTACATGCTACACGCATATATCAAGTGCTAGTTGAGCAGTTATCAACAACAACTCTGAAAACAGAGAAAGAAAACAGGTACTCCCTCCGTTCATTTTTGTAAGTCATTTCAGACAACTCGAAATGGGTTGTTTTGTACATTATCTGGAATGTCTTCAAGGTCTTATAGAAGTGAATAGAGGGAATAGCAGATTTCCTCAGAGGTGAACGCTACTAACAATAATATGCCAGAACCAGCGACCAACAATAGAATATCAAAACGTCCTGAAAAAGAAAGCCAGAGCTCTATCTCAAAATTTACACAATTGTGTCATCCTATATTCATATGCACCATTCGTGGAGTAAATAGCATAAAACTACTACTTTACAGGCTAGGGTTCCAAAAAACTACCGGTTTTTAACTTTTCTCGGATAACTACCAAGTCAGGGGTCGGCTGTTTCAAAAAACCCAAATTGTCGAATGCTTATCTATTGACCGTGATTATGACAGGTTGGACCCACACCTAAACGAAACGTTAGTTTGACCGTTTGTATGACCTTTAGCTGACATGTGGGGCCTACATGTCAGTGTCTCTTCTCATCTAGTCATCTTCTCCTCTCTGCCTCCCTTCTCCTCCACTCTTCCTGCCCGCGAAGGAACTGCCATGGCCGCCGGCCACACTGCCCACGTCGCCATCCTATGCCAGGTCCGGCCGCCGCCCTATGCCACGTCGCTCCCCCCTGGGGCTCCAGCTCGGGTCGCCATGCCGGAGCGTGCCATCGGAAGCTGCCTGGGGCGCCACCGGCCATGGGGCTCCAGCTCAGGTCACCGCGCCGCCGACCCGCGATGGGGAGCCGCCTGGGGGTCGCGGCCCGCCATAGGGCCGCAGGGGCTCGCTGCCCTCCATGGGGAGCCGACGTCCTCGCAGGCGGCCACTGGCCTGATGGCCCGACGAGGTAGTCGCTGCTGCGGCTCCTGTGCCGGACGAGGAGGGGCTCGAGCTGCTCTGGCTGGTGGTGGTCGCGGCGGCCTTCACACAAGCCCCCCATGGCGGCGATGACCACGGGCAGAGCCCCATGGAGGCGCAACGGCGACCACAGGCAGAGCCCTTTGGAGGCGCGGCGGCGACAGTTCAAGGACCCGATTGCTTTTATTAAATGATTCCAGGGACCCGATTGCTTTTTAAAATATTTGTAGGGGCTAATTCATAAAAATCTGTGGATGAGGCGCTGACATGTGGCCCCCACAAGTCAATTAACAGTCAAACAAACGGTCAACCAAACGGTGCATTTAGTGGTGGGCCCGACCTGTCATAAACATGTTTAACTTTTTAACAAAGAGGATTTGGGGTTTTTTTAAACAGCCAACCCCTGACTTGGTAGTTATCAGCGAAAAAAATAAATTCGGTAATTTTTTGGAACCCTAACCCGTAAAGTAGTAGTTTTATGCTATTTACTCCCATTTGTGTGTGGCGTGATCCTTCCAAACAAAGTCCGAATTCAGTGTATGGGTTTCCTCTTACTCACATCCAGTACTCTACTGGAAAACAGAAAAAACAGAGTCCCAAGGCTATACCAACTGTGAAACTCTAAACGATGAAGCTACGGAATAAACAATCAACTGAACAGTAGCAAATACAGGAGTTCAAAAGTATTATCATACACAAATAATTAGCAAAACATCTAAACAGTAGCAAATACAGGAGTTCAAAAGTATTATCATACACACATAGACAATTACAAATCATCATTATCATTTACTTTAATTTCAAGGAAATAAAAATTTCAGCTTAATATGCTACTTCATGCTTCTTCAGAGCTCTTATTACTCAATTTGTAGCTCCCTTGCTGGCCCAGCTTTGCCATGTAAGAACGGCAAATACATACATCTGATCATATGTCCTGTCAACCACACGGAAATAAGCAATTCTCCATGCTTTCTTAAGCAACATGATGCAGAACACAACCCAAAGACCTAGAATAAATCCCAGAGCGAGTCCAAAATAAAAGGTCATTGGCTCAAAGGAATGATCATTCCTTTTTGGATCATCTTGTGTTGTTGCATTCTTTCCGGGGCAACTGTTTGGAAGAGGAGGGCCACATAGACCATTGTTGCCATTGTACATGAAAGGTTGCTGGGTGTAGAGGGTGTCAAGCTGACGTCCTGGTGGTATTCTCCCTGTTAGATTGTTATCAGACAAGTCTAAGTAGCTCAAATAGGTTATATCTGATAGGCTTGAAGGGATTCCACCAGAAAGCATGTTCCTTGAGAGGTCAAGTGATTCCAAAGCCTGCAAGGCCCCAAGCTTAATTGGAATTTTCCCACTCAAGTGGTTACATGATAGATTCAAGTTCATCAACGCATCAAGAGCAACTAATTCTTCTGGTATTCTCCCAGACAGTTGGTTGAAAGATAAGTCAATGCTCACCAATTCCAAAATGCCAATACTATAATTAAGTTCCCGTCCCTTGACGACCACAGAGGAAAAATCATATGTACCAACTATTTCTGGGTAACCGTCAATAGGTTCTGAATCAAGCTTTCTTGTCATGGCCGTCACATTTGGCAGATGCCTCGGTATGCCGCCAGATAAGTCATTTCCTGCTAGGTTCAGATGGTGAAGGCGATTAAGATTTGAGATGGTGGCTGGGATTTCTCCGGAAAACTTATTCTGGTTTAGCCGCAAAAATCGTAATTCAACCAAATCTCCAATCCACAATGGCAACTTTCCAGAAAAACTATTACGTGACAAATCTAGAGCCTTCAATTGTCCACAATTTTTTAGAACCGATGGGAAGTTGCCAGAGAATCTATTGTTACTCAACATGAGAAAGTCAATGTGCTTCACCTCGAAACACCGAGGAAGTTGTCCCTCGAAAAGATTGCTACTTAAGTACAAGGCATTCAAGGCTTCCACTTTGCAGAGAGATTCGGGAATATGACCTGTTATTTGATTGGAGACCAGCACTAATGAACTCAAATCTGGAGTCCCGATGTTTGATGGCAAATTTCCAGATAAGGAGTTTTGAGACATGTCCACGTAGGTAATATTTCTTGGTAAGGTTGGGATTTCACCAGTTAGTTTATTTGAACTGATAATGAAATATTGCAGTGACATGAATTCCATGTTTCCTGGCAACCTGCCGTTGATTTCATTGTTTGAGATGTCCAGAGAAATGGCCTTTGCAAATGTAGTGTTGAACCAGTCAGGAAGCCTATCCACTATACCTGTGCTTGATATACCCATCGAGAGAATGCCCACTTGGAACTGAAGCCATGCAGGAAACGAAGGGCCCAGTTGGCAGGAACCAAGATCTGTTTCTTCTAAACTGAAAGGTGGTATCCAATCAGGACCAACTGTAATCCTCAAAGAATTCCCATTTAAATGTAGCTCCTTTAACCTCGTTAAACTTGTAAAATGTTCTTCGGTGAGGTCACCATTCAAATTGTTGCCTCCAAGATCCATCATGGTCAAATTCCCAAGCATACCGATGTCAGATGGCACATGCCCGCTGAGATTGTTGCCTCCAAGTTCCAATACGGTCAAATTACCAAGCATGCCAATCTCAGATGGTACAGGTCCATTGAGATTGTTGTTAGAGAGATCAAGGATGCTTAAACTAGAGAGCAGCCCCACCCCTCGTGGTATGCCTCCAGTTAGGTTGTTATGGGAGATGTCAAGAACGGTTAAGCTGGTCAAGTGTGCTATCCGATCCGGCATGATTCCGGTAATATCGCTGTTGCCCAAATGTAACTCCTGCAGCTTGTTCAAGGGACACTGTGGCATCCTCTCCATAACATCCTTTATATTTCCATCAATTGGACATGAAAGGAGGTTCAGGCTTCTCAGATTGCATAGATTTCTGAAGCTTGTAGTCATCCTCCCCATGTTACTATTAAATGACAAATCAAGGACTTGGAGGGACGTCATATGTGCCAGTGCATCAGGAGCTTGACCATATAGATGAGTGCTGGCAAGGTAGAGATGCTGGAGTCCTGTCAAATTCCAAAGCCAACTTTGTGCCATTGGGTGGGCAAAAGTGTTGTGGGAGAGATCAAGGCTCTCGAGTTTGGTAAGGTTAATATGTGGGAGTGAATGATTTGCGGTTGAAAGAGAGCAATACCGTAGATTGAGGGCCTTCAAAGAAGGAATCATGTTAACAACATAAGGCCAATCAACTATTGTGCTGAGGTCTACAAAATTCATTCCAAGATACTGCAAGTTAGGGATGCGCGCTACCCATGAAATGTCTCTTGAATACATACTTTCTGTACGAATTTGGCATGAGAGGTCAAGATGCTGCAGGTTTGAGAGGTTGCCGAGTTGAGGGGGCACTCTGCCAGAAAACGGTATGCCGGAGAGGTTAAGATATCTCAATCTCACCAAAGAGCCCAAGAACTCTGGCATGCGGCCACTTGGGCCCTCGAGATAATTCATGCTAAGATCAAGGTGCACTAGACGATCCATGGAAAGCAAAAAGTTACTTATCTGGCCAACCAAAGCTGTGTCTGTGTAGTACCCATCGATCATGTCCACATGCAGATTACGAAGATGAAGTCTAAGGACATGGCCGGTCCAGTTGCTGCACTTGATGCCCCTCCAGCGACAGCAATCCTCCTTGTCCCAAGAGTCAAGGACACCCATGGGGTCGCTGGTGATGCCGCGCTTGAAGGACAGCAGGGCGTCCCGCTCCCGCGGTATGCAGCTTGCGCCTGCCGAACCGCCGGCTGGCCCGAGCTGAAGTGCGTCTGAGGCCAGCAAGTTGGCGGCAGCTAGGACGCATATGAGCAGGACCTCGGCAGTGGTGGTACGCATGGCGGGGAAGACGATGGATTCCTCTCTGTGCCGCTACTAACGGAGTTTCATGCTAGTTGTAAGCAATTTTAGTCCATGTATTATGACTGAGTCCATGTTCCCTTACTGACCGGCAATGTGATGGCAACCCCGTGACCGTGAGCAAGCATGTACACAGGTTTTTTCGCCAAGTAGTTCACGTCAGGAATGGAGAATTTCCACACGCTCCAAGGCCTGAATTCGTCTACTTGTGACGTCCCCAGCCAGTGAATTTGACTGACGTGCATGTTAGGCAAGTGAAGAGCCATTTCCCAGCTCACTGAATGATATGTAAGTGAAGATAATTTAGTTCCTTGTTGCTGTCGTTATCCCTGGGAAGCGGGCCACTCAGGACCGGGCTGCACTTTGACAAAAACACTGGTGATTTCCGCAGGGTTGTGCAATGATATCCAAAGGCAAGGAGGTTCATCCATGATGAGCTGAACAAAACAGGCCAGGTACTCGATTGAGGAGAACAAAACTGGTCAGGAGTTCCATTAGTATATTGATTTTCAAGCTCCTTAGTGAGGATGAAAATAAGGGAACTTTAATCATCACGGCAATATTAATATTCTACTCCCTCCATCCCGAGTTACTTGTCGTAGAATGGATACATCCATTTCTGCGACAAGTAATTCCGGACGGAGGGAGAGCGTGCGTGTTCACCTGTGTACAAGCATTAGAGTACTGGACATTTCAAGATTTGGGAAGGCGAGAATTGACAACATTTGTATTGATAAATGGACATGTATCTTATTCTTATCACAATATCATGCACACAAGGAACATCATACAAATATTTGTTTGTGGTGTTCCTTGCCACGAGGCATGTTTTTTGTAACTGACAGAGACTGATACAATCGTGTGGAATCAAACTCTGGTCTAATGTCGAATCAATCTCTTTTTCTAAATCATGAGCTTAGCAAAAAACTTTCATGACGGTAGTCGTTTAGTGTTAATCATATGAATCACTTTTCTGTAGTAACATTGGTTAGCTCTGAGCTTACATCCAAAGGAGCTTTTCTCCGTGGGCCAAAGAATAGGCTTGGGAAAGTAAGAAAGTTAATTAAGATAGAAACGTTAATTAATGGAATTTTTCTGTATCTATACATAGTACTTCCTCCGTACCAAAATATTTAAACTGCAAAAGCGCCTTATATTTTTGTACGGAGCTAACAGAAAATTGTGACAATCCAAAAGATGTAGTTAATTGAAACATTCGTTTCCAGACAATCCAGCAGGGAAACTATAGTTCACTCACTACCGGACTCGCGGGCTATGCCTACGGCCCAGGGCCGTCGGCATAGGTCATATGCCGTCGGCATAGCCCCGTCGGTGTAGATCACGTCAGCGTAGTTTCTGCCCATCACAACAAGTAACTGCAACGATGAGCAGATGACAGGCGCCCGACTGTGAGCAGCTAACCGCGACGCGGCCCGAAACGCAGCTGCACTACAGAGGTATCTGGAAAGGGGGTCGACGGCGGGCTGATCACCGAGCGCTTCCAGTAGTTTTGTTTCTTATTCTCTGACCCAGTTTTGTCGCTAACTGTACACTGGACAGGCACACATTCAGTCCACAACGTACCAGCACCATTTAATCTTATGCAGCTCGCAAAGTATCTCTTGTACTCCGTTATCGGATTGATTGCCTATAGTATACCTCAAACCTAGCGTCCCTTGCGTCGCCTCCAGGGGCAGCTCGGGTGAACCTTAGCCGCCGCCGCCCCGACCCTCCGCCCCCCCCGGGGGCGACCGAAGCTCAACCGGCGGACGGAGGACTCTCCTCCTCTCTGACACGGCGGCGCCCCTGGGCGCCTGGCGTGGAGGCGGAGTTGGCACGTTCAGGCGGCCTGATGGGGTCCCGGCGGCGGCGGATTGGAGGTTTCCCACCCCAGATCGGTTCTCCTCCGGGTGGTGCAGGCTCGGGTGCCGACCGGCGGCCCCAGCGCTGGTGGGCGCGCGCCTTGTCTGCCCTCTTTCACCATTTTGGTTGGGGTGGCGTTGTGCCAGATCCGAATAAGGCGGTGGCAGTGTCCCCTCTGTCGGGGATGACGGGCCAGGTGGTGGGTCCTTGTGGGGGCGCCAGTTGCGGCGGATCTTGGGATGCCTCTCCTTGGGACATCGCAAGACGCAATGCGGCGGCCGGAGCTTCCTCTGGCATCATTGGCGCTTGAATCGGGATCGCCGCGGCAGTTGCCATTGTATGGGCGACGACAACGGCGGGTGCGATAGTGCTCGAAACGGGGCGGCGACCCCTCTTCGTCAATGGTGGCGGACTCCAAGGCCGTGTGGGCGACTCGGAGTCTGGATCTCGAGATGGTGACGGCCTTTCTGAGACTAGTGGCGGTATGGGACATTCCCTCCTTCGATAGATTGGGTTTGATGCGGCTAGGCAAGTGACACATATGCCGCTTTCGGAGTCGTCGTCGGGCGGTGACTATCGCAAAGCAGGTGAAGCCCCTGGTGGATGCGCTACCGGCGGATGCTACGCACGACATCTTATATGGAGTCGTCAAGTCATGCCTGTTACCGGCAGGTGATGCACGGTGGTCCTGGGGAGGTGTCATGATTAGCATGTTGCTGTTGGATCGAAGGTGGTGCAACAGTAGCGGGAGACAGGCAGTATGAGACATCTTTGTCTTCCGTTGTCTCCTCCAGAGGTATCCGACTATCAAGGAGTTGGCAGACGGATAGGGGCAGATGGTACAGACTGCTTCAACGATGAGTTTATGCACTCCGATGGAAACACAAAATCTTTGATCGGGCTATGTCGACGCGCGCCTACATCGTGTCCCTGCTAAAGGTGGTGAATTGAAACTTGGCTTTGAGGATGAAAATCTAGAGTTCAATCTTGTGATGGACTCACCATTATCGATGCATCGTGCGGCGATTCCTTCTTGCGTAGCCTAGGAGTTATGTATTTTTCATTTTTCATGCATCTTGTAACATAGGGTTAATGACTATATAGGGAAGTTACTGTCGCGAGGTATACAACCTTAGGGTTTGTTTTTCGTTTTTATTTTTGGGTTGAGATTGTTCGGCTGCTGGATTTTGCACTATTAGTAATATATATGGCTGCATGCATCATTGTGACGATACAGAGGCAAGGGTTGTCCTCCTTTAAAGAAAAATAAAAAAAAGTTCCTACCAAAGCAATTTTTCTTTGTGGCAAGGAAAGGCCGGTGCTTCAGCGCTTCTCAGATCGTTGTGACTGACCGAGCCGAGCAGCGGTTTGGACATAATTGTTCTCAGTACTGGTTTTCTCTTTTTCAGATCATCAGGAATTATCGACATAGTACCCTGGTTTGGTTGCAGAACATGGAAAGAAAAGTAAAAAAAAAAGTTGTTTCCGATGCAATAAGCCTGAAATATGTTGCTATTTGGTTTACAGAAAGAAGAGGATGGCAGCTACACAAAGCCTGCAAGGGTTCAGTTAGTTACTGTCAAGCATGTCACGGAGAGACCACCACATGGAAACATCCTCCCATTATATGACTGAAATAGAACGGCTGGATAACGGACGCTAACTCCTGATAGTATGGCGTGTCAACTTTTCTTTTTGAGGAATAACGGAGGGAGACCCGGCTCGGGGGAGAAGACGAAATCCTGCAACAGCAACACCAGCGAAACCAATTCTTGCGAAGCAACTAGAGAAATGTGATTTCGAAGGTTAGATTCAATACCGTCACGCATAATATATAGCAACGGCTCTGATATTAACCTGGATTGAGTGTGTGAAAAAGTTGGGGAAAACAATAGCTAGTGGGTGGTAGTGAAGCCAAGACTCAAACCAAAAGTACGTGCTTTTGCCATCAAGTAGTGAGGACAAATGAGATTGTATGTAGTCGTGGCAGTTGTGTGTGTGTTTATTGTTTTGCAGAGAACGGAGGTGTTTGAGTGGGATGAGACAAAGGCGTTTGGGTGTTGTAGATTAATCCAATGTAACCAAGGGGATTGTGATGTTTGCAAGGATTTAAGTTTAATAACGAATTTCATTAGAAGACAATTGTTTTGTTGATGCGAGTTTTTTAACCCCAAACCACCAAACTTTTTCGGAATACAAACATTTTTCCAAACAATCAGACACTGAGTGCCCATACAAGTTTCTTCCGCGACCTAGAAAAAGGCACGTCTAAATCCATCTAGTTTTTTTTTGAACTTTTTTTGGATCCTAAAAACAGACATAAAATAAGTGGCAAGGGAGTCAATGACGGCGGAGAGAAGAATACTTTCCGTCCCTCAACTTCTAGCCAAGTCTAGATTTGTTCCATCAACCATAAAACCGGATAATTTGCATCCCCAACTCTTTAAATCGGACAAGTTTTGTCCTTAGAGCGGTATCCAAGCTGAATCAACGTGGTTTTGACCAGTACAGAGTGAAACATGGCCAAGGTTTTAGAGGTACAAAGAGAAGAAAACACTTGCAGCGCTCATGGTGTTGTGCGTGCCGCTCGCATGGGCCTGCTCTCCAGGATAACACCCATCAGGATCTCCTCGGGCACCTCCGGCTTCTCGTCGTACACGCTTCGGCGCGGCCAATAGTGCCGAGGACTGTTCACCAGGGCAAGCTTGGGCAACGCACACGGATGCGGTGGCGACGGTCAGCAGGGCCATACAAGTTTCTTCCGCAACCTAGAAAAAGGCACGTCTAAATCCATCTAGTTTTCTTTTAACCATTTTTTGGATCCTAAAAGCATACATAAAATAAGTGGCAAGGGAGTCAATGACGGCGGAGAGAAGAATGAGGAGGTTCCCTTTAGACAAAAAAATCGAATTAAACCTTCCCGGAACCAGACTCGACTACATAGCCAACCCAATAGAATCCAAAGGGGTCCGCATTTGCTCGACCGCCTCTGTGATATGCACGAAATGTTTGTTAATTGCCAAATAACCCTTGTGAGAAAAACAAAATCAATTCCAAAACCAAACAAGTGCCCAGCAAAACACGTGTTACCCTCTAGTGAATAAAAAAACTGGCCACTCCTTTTTGGTAAAATGGAAATCCGGCCCACTCGTTTTTTAGAAGAAAAAAACAGCCACTCGGGATAGCTTCATTGGCGCAAACCCGTCAGAAAAGATGCAAAACGTTTGCGATGACGGACGCATCAAACATGGTTCAGATTTTAGTTGCATGTGTGATGCAGGGCATAAAGTTCAGTTCAATGAACTGTTTGCGATGATGCAGAAGAACAGAAACGGGCAGCCAGATGAAGATGTGTGCGATATACGACATATGGTTCACTCGGATAAACTGTTTGTGATTAGCGGAACAAAAGAAACGGTCAGCCAGATCAAGTTGTGTGTGATATACGGCATACAATTCACTCGGATGAATTGTTTGTGATTAGAAAACACAAAAGAAACGGTCAGACAAATCAAGACGTGTGCAATATACAACATACGGTTCATTGCGATAAATTGTTTGTGCTGAGCCAAGAGAACAGAAACGTTTCACATAAACAAGATGTGTGTAATACGCGGCAAACATCCAATTACATAGGTGGCTAGTACACACATGACATTTCCACACATCAAAGTAAACTATTACATGTATAATTAACTAGGATAAACGATCATTTGATCATCATCTACTTCTTATACTAGCTCGATGTTCCTTCTATGCTAAGTTTCCATTAAATGACTGGATTCTGCGTTGTTCTTAGTTCATAAAGTGGCAATCTCAATGTTAGTCATTAACGGTTCTTGGGTGGGGTTGTTAGCATGTCTTCTTTGCAAGCTACAGGTCGTGAGTTTAAATCCTTGTCCGGTCGTGTTTGTTCTTTTTTTTAGACAAATTACAAGCTCGGCTTTTGTTTCTTTCAGTTCTTGTTTGCTTGCATTTATATTTGTCGTGATGTATTGATCACACCATGAAACACTTCGCTCGGTGCAGCAAGTGCATTCACCTTATTGGCTAAAGCATCGCAGGACGCGTGGCTTATTGGCGGATGGTCTATTGGTTGGTGCTAACCGCGTGTTTGCATGGGTGTTTTACTAGTTGGCCACTTTAGTTAAGAAGCTGACGCAAGGTGAAATGCTAATGAAACTTCCAGACATCTGACCTGAAAATTGTGAGGCTCCTACCATTCTATCATGTCTCAAAGTGTAAACACTGTAGAAACGATTGCCTTGGTGTGTCGTCTTGGTTTATTAAGATTTGTATATGGCACTAGTAGAAAAAAGATCATTTGTCCCGGTTCTCGAACCAGAACTAAAGGGTCAGTACTAAAGGCCTCCCTTCTAGTCCCGGTTCTTATACGAACCGGAACTAAAGGATTTTTTTTGAATTTTTAAATTATTTTACAATTTAATCTCTAATCATCCCCATCACTGCTCAATTTAACCTCTAATCTCCAATCACCTCTCATCATTCCAAATCATATAACTTTCCGGCTGGTCACCCATCCTCTCACTATTTTAGTCTGAGCACGCTTAACTTCCGGGTTCTATTCTCTCTCGTTTCCAAGTTTGCACTTGTTGTTTTCCTGACAATAGTAAGATGTCAATCCTATTAACCCTCAGGAGTTTAGCTTGAGCATGAAGTCACATGTTTCACTGTTTGAGTTTGAAACTATTATTCTAAAAAACTATAATTATTTAGTAACACTAATATTTCTTGAATAAATAGTTTGACCATACTTTGACCAAGGTTTGACCATAGTTTGACCAGATTTGACCAAAATTCAAAAAAAAACTGAAATAATTATTTAGTAACACTAATTTTCTTGAATAATTATTTAGTACACTAATACTTCTTGAATAAGTAGTTTGACCATAGTTTGACCAGATATAACCAAAATTCAAAAAAAAAACTGAAATTTGAGCATAACTTTTTTTCCTTTTAGAATTTGAGGATTCTAAAATTTTGCAAACAAGCCTACGGCGGTCCATATCGGATGCGGATTTTCGTGCTGAAGATATATTATACGTTTTTTCCGATATCGTATGCAAAAGTTATATCCGTTTTACTTTTTCATAACACTTTTTTGCAAAACATGTTCAAATTTATGTTTTTTAATTTTCCTAACTAATAGATGTAGTAACATAACTACATCTCGAAGAATTTTCAGTTTTGAAGTTTTTATCATTTTCTTTTTTTTTTCAAAACTGAAATGGCGATAAGGGGGGGGGGGGGGGGGGTAGAAGTAGAATTTGAAAATTGCACCATTATTCCCGGTTCGCGACACCAACCGAGACTAAAGGTAGTCCCGGTTGGTGCCACGAACCGGGACTAATGACTCAACCTCATTAGTCCCGGTTGGTGGCTCGAACCAGGACTAAAGGTCACGAACCGGGACTAATGGGCATCGCACCCTTTAGTCCCAGTTCGTGGCTTCAACCGGGACTAAAGGTCCCACTTGAACCGGGACTAATGCCTGTACGGTGCCCTAGCCACTCGAACCTGGACTAATGCTCACATTAGCCCCGGTTCGTAATGCAACCGAGATTAATGCTCTTTTCTGGCCGAACCAAAGCCTTGGTTTCTACTAGTGTGGACCTACCTTTTGATATTTGAATGCCTTCGAGTTTGAGATTGTCAATCCTTTATACGCACAGTCAGTCTTTTTATGTGGGATTAGTTTGGATGTGCCTACACTCAATAATGGTTTGGACTTTGTGTTAGAATCTGGGAGGAAGACTACATATTTATGTAACGCATATAGGTCGAACCTGATTTAAAGAATTGTCTTTTATATTTTGCGTTAAAAAATCCTCCGAATTGACCACTTTTATTTTTGTTTTTCACTTTTGCCACCTTATATTCTTGTAATATCTTGGCTTGGCAGTTTTAAGGGTTGTGGAATTATGATGCTTTTATCTACTTTTCAGTGAGGTATGATCTTCTGTAAACTGATTGATTGCTGGAACATACCAAGATTGTTGGTCTGATTAGTCGTTCCATGCGCAAGTGCGTTCACCTTCTTGGCTAAGCATCCGATGCTTGCAGGACGCGTAGTGGTTACCCTCGCGTGGCTGTCACGGCCCCTACTACTACTCCGACTGACAACATGGAGGCCCGGCCCAAGAGAGCCAAGAAGCCCAACAGGCTGTTCGATCCGGCCACCTGGGAGCTGGGTGGGTAATCGTTAAGTAGGCCTAGACCCGGCAGGCCAAGGCACGGCGTTGTAACGAGTGAACCAGTCTCACCTTCTCCCCTCCGTTCCCCTCCTCCTGTATCCTCATCCTCCCGATCCCCTTTTCCTCTCAAGAACCCTAGCTACCAAATCCTCCTGTAATACCATGAATTGAGTAGATCGAGCAAGAGGGACGTAACATATGGTATCAGAGCCACCAGATTACTTGAAGAAGCCCACGTTCGTCACGCGCCAGCAGCGTCAGGCCGGCGAGATGGAACAGCGAGTGGAGGAGATGGCGGCGGGGCTCA
This sequence comes from Triticum timopheevii, assembly GCA_963921465.1. Classification (NCBI taxonomy): domain Eukaryota; kingdom Viridiplantae; phylum Streptophyta; class Magnoliopsida; order Poales; family Poaceae; genus Triticum; species Triticum timopheevii. The sequence continues at coordinate 6,301,580 of OY997274.1, read as the reverse complement.
AGGCCATCCAGGAGCAGAACGCGGCCATCCAGAAGGCGGTGGCGGCGACGACCACCATCATCACGGAGATCCAGCCGGTGGTGGCCGATCTGGCCGCCTGGAAGCCCATGTTGGAGAAATCCCTCTCCGATGTGCAGCAGGAGTTGGGCGGAGTGCGCAAGGAGCTGGACGTCGTCGCACGGAATCCCGTGCTCGGCCTCAAATCAGGGGATCTTCCTCCAATCTTCCATCGACCCGGGGGCGCACTGCAAAACCAAGCCGGCAGCAGCCTCTTAGGGCCAGAAGGCCTCCGCGTCGACCAGGCTCACCGGGGGGTCGGCTCTGGGGTGGTTACCACTCTAGTCCCACCTCCAGTCACGGGTATGGCACCACCCCCAAATTTTCTTTCCTCTGCGGGTCAATTTTCCGTCGATCATCGTTCTCGGGCACCTGGGCGGTCGCCTTTGAGGGGCATGTCCAGAATTGGCAGCCCTCTGCCTCCTCGTTCTCGTAGCCCGTACCGTCATCACCATACGGTCATTCCGAGGCCTAAGATTGATTTCCCTCAATTCTGGGGGGAAGGACCTCGCAGCTAGAAACGCAATTGCGAGTCGTATTTCCGCATCTTCCATTTAGATCCGATGCTTTGGGTGGACACAACTGCAATGCATTTCACTGGGGCAGCTATGGTATGGCTTGAGAACAACGATTTCGATTTGCGTCACATGGAGTGGGAACACTTTTGCACCACAGTCTGTGAGCAGTTCGAGAGGAATGAGTTCACGGTGCTGTTGCGTCAGTTGTTTCATCTGAGACAAACTGATTCCGTGACGGATTACACCACTAAATTCACTGAGATAATGCATTCTTTGTTAGCCCATAGCACTACTTGGGATCCCGCCCTGTTTCCTTCCCGTTTTGTCGATGGGTTGCGCGATGAGATCCGCGTTGTTGTTCTGGTTCATAATCCAAAAGACCTCGATACTGCTGTTTCGTTGGCTTATTTACAGGAAGAGGTGCTGGAGATCTCCAAGTGACGGGAGCCGAAGCGCTCGGAGAGCGCCACGGGCAATGGCATGAGCAGCCGGTCCCATCTCAAAGGGGCCATGCCGTTGCCGGCACCTCCTGGTTGGTCACCACCTGCGGTCGCTGCACCGGCAGATGAACGCCGGGGAGCAGCCGTCGAAGGGCTGAAAGGGGGCAGCTCTGTGGAAGATCGGTTGATGACGTTGCGAGCCTACCGTCGAGCCAGAGGCCTCTGTTATATGTGCGGAGAGAAATGGAGTTGAGAGCACAAGTGTGCAGCGGCAGTACAACTTCATGTTGTGCAAGAAATGTTTGATGTGTTGGGCCTGTCCAGTGGCTCAACGGGTGAGGAACATTCAGATACAGCCAGTGAATGTCACACTATTTCCAAGGCAGCAGTGCAAGGCTCAGTCGCACCACAGACACTGCGTTTGCAAGGGAAGATCCAGAACCAGTAGGTGCTGATTCTTGTGGACTCAGGCAGTTCGCATAGTTTCGTCAGCTCTGATCTTGTCGGCCGTCTGCAAGGGGTACACAAGGTCTCTAGTGTTCTGAAGGTGAAGATTGCAGTTGGAGGACAGCTTCTCAGCGATCAAGCCATCACAAAATGTGGTTGGTCAGTGCAAGGGCACAAGTTCACTTCTGATCTCAAGGTTTTGCCGTTGGGGTGTTACGACATGATCATTGGAATGGATTGGCTGGAGCGATACAGCCCTATGGACGTGCACTGGGGAGACAAGAGGATGGCCTTCATGCACCATGGGAAGAAGATCACATTGCGAGGCATCCAACCGCACACCAAGGAGTGTTATCCTGTTACTATGGATCAATTGCACTTCATGATAAGCTGTAATGATGTGCACCAGTTGGTTCATCTCCAGGCCGTGGAAGGAGAGCAGAAGCAGCAACCTGAGTTGAAGATCCCACCACCAATAACAAAACTCATTGACGAATTTCAGGCTTTGTTCCAAGCTCCAAAGGGCCTGCCACCTGCTAGGCCATTTGATCACAAAATACCGCTCATCCCTGGCGCTCAACCGGTGAACATCAAGCTCTACCGGTACAGCCCATTCCAGAAAGATGAGATAGAGAAACAAGTTCAGGAAATGCTGGATCAAGGCATCATTCAGCCCAGCTACAGTCCGTTTGCTTCACTAGTTTTGCTTGTTCAAAAGAAAGATCTGTCTTGGCGATTTTGTGTGGATTATCGGCAACTCAATACTATCACCGTCAAGGACCGTTTTCCCATGCCAGTTATTGAGGAGCTTCTTGATGAGCTTGCTGGATCCAAATGGTTCACCTGCCTGGACTTGAAGGCTGGGTATCACCAGATTCGGATGGCGCCTGAGGATGTTTTCAAAACTGCGTTCAAAACACACCTGGGGCACTATGAGTTCAAAGTGATGGCGTATGGACTGTGTTGCCCTCCGGGAACTTTTCAGGGGGGCATGAATTTTGTGTTGGGACCTTTGCTGCGGCATGGAGTCCTCGTGTTCATTGACGATATCCTGGTCCATAACGAGACTTTGGAAGAGCACATCAAACTTCTCCGACAAGTGTTTGAACTGTTGGCAAAGCATCAACTCAAGGTGAAGCTGTCCAAGTGCAAGTTTGCCCAGCAACAACTCACCTACCTGGGACATGTTATCAGTAAGGATGGTGTTGCTACCGATGAGAAGAACGCAGCTGTCAGAGATTGGCCAACTCCCACGGGAGTTAAGCAAATCAGAGGGTTCCTTGGTCTGGCAGGCTACTATCAGCGTTTTGTACGCGATTTTGGGCTGATCAGTCGCCCGTTGACGAACCTGCTGAAGAAATACTCCGTGTTCGTGTGGTCAGCCGAGGCTAATGAGGCGTTCAACCATCTCAAAAAGGCATTAATTTCAGCTCCGGTGTTGGCACTTCCTCGTTTTGACAGGCCATTCGAAATCGAGACTGATGCGTTCGAGTTTGGCGTGGGGGCTGTGTTAATCCAAGATGGGCACCCGCTAGCTTTTCTCAGCAAGGCGTTGGGACCGAGGAATCGTGGTCTGTCTACCTACGAGAAAGAATACATGGCAATCTTGATGGCTGTTGATCGTTGGCGCTCATATTTACAAGGGAGTGAGTTCATCATCCGCACAGACCAGAGTGCTTTGTCCCATCTCAACGACCAACGGTTAGTGACTCCCTGGCAGAGACGTGCCTACACTAAACTCATGGGGATGCAGTACAAAGTGTTGTACAAAAAAGGGGCTGAGAATAAAGCTGCCGATGCTTTATCGCGACGAGATGCAGAAGTTTCGGCCATTCCAGTGCGTTGCCAGTTTGGCCTGATGAAGTAGTTCAGGGTTACCAGTCTGATGCAAACGCGAAGGAGATCTTGCGTCGAGGCAACGAGCTGGGAGACACAATCTCAGAATATTCTGTTCGAGAGGGAGTGATCCTGTACAAAGGCAGGGTGTGGATAGGTGCGAACCCAGCCATGCAACAGAAACCTTTGCATGCCATTCATGCTAGTGCCATAGGGGGTCATTCTGGCATTCATGCCACCTACGACAGACTGAGACGTCTGTTCGCCTGGCCGGGGATGAAACAAGATGTGGTGAACTTTGTGATAGACTGTAGCATTTGCAAGCAAGCCAAAAGTGAATGGATCCGTCCTCCTGGACTGCTCGAGCCACTACCCATTCCTCCTCATGCTTGGCACACAGTTACTCTGGATTTCGTGGAGGGACTACCAGTGTCTCGGGGTTACTCGTGTATTATGGTTGTAGTGGACAAGCTGACCAGGTATGCTCACTTCATTCCGCTTGCTCATCCTTTCTCAGCCCTGCAAGTCGCCACCGCATTCATGACTCATGTCTACAAGCTCCATGGGCTCCCTCATGCTTGACAAGGTTTTCACCAGTCTCTTGTGGAAGGAAATGTTTAAACAGGCAGGAACCGAGCTTCGGATGTCTTCTGCATACCATCCTCAGACTGACGGGACCACCGAAAGGGTGAATCAGTGCATGGAGACCTACCTCCGCTGTTTTGTTCATTCCTGCCCACACAGATGGTTCCGGTGGTTGCATCTAGCCGAGTTCTGGTACAACACGTCTTCTCATTCTGCGCTGCAGGCGTCGCCGTTTGAGGTTCTGTATGGGCACCCTCCTCGCCACTTCGGGATTGTGGACGTGTCCGCGTCAGTTCCGGTGGATTTGGTCACCTGGCATGAGGAGAGGACTGTGGTTTCAGCCCTGTTAAAGCAGCAGTTGGAACGGTCCAGGCAACGGATGAAAGATCAGGCGGATAAGCGTCGATCGGAGCGAGTTTTTGCTGTGGGGGACTGGGTGTATGTGAAGCTGCAGCCGTATGTGCAGGTCTCCGTCGCAGCTCGAGCTAACCATAAGCTATCCTTCAAGTACTTTGGCCCTTTTCAGGTGACGGCGCGCATTGGAGCAGTGGCGTATCGCGTCCAACTTCCTGAAGGTAGCCACGTTCACCCGGTGTTCCACGTATCGCTATTGCGGGCGGCGCTGCCACCAGGCACCGACGTGGTGGCGGTTCTTCCAGAACCACTGTTGGCTCATGCAGCACCGGACTTCCCCGAGCGCGTGCTCGCTCGCCGGGTCGTCACCAGAGGACAGGCGCAGCTTCCTCAATTTCTGATCAAGTGGTCTTCGCAACCGGAGGCGCTTGCTACCTGGGAGGATTTCTTCGAGCTCCGGAGCCGTTTCCCAGGGGCTGTGGCTTGGGGACAAGCCGTTTTTGAAGACCGGGGGGATGTCACGGCCCCTACTACTACTCCGACTGACAACATGGAGGCCCGGCCCAAGAGAGCCAAGAAGCCCAACAGGCTGTTCGATCCGGCCACCTGGGAGCTGGGTGGGTAATCGTTAAGTAGGCCTAGACCCGGCAGGCCAAGGCACGGCGTTGTAACGAGTGAACCAGTCTCACCTTCTCCCCTCCGTTCCCCTCCTCCTGTATCCTCATCCTCCCGATCCCCTTCTCCTCTCAAGAACCCTAGCTACCAAATCCTCCTGTAATACCATGAATTGAGTAGATCGAGCAAGAGGGACGTAACAGTGGCTTCATCCGCTCTTTGGAGATTGAAAACAATCCAAGTGTAACATGGTTTTCTACACCCATTTCTTAATGCAAGAAGATAAGAGACTCGTTGGTAGGTAATGAGGTCACATATATACTACTACAGAAATGTATTGTTGACGTAGACGACCTTAATTTCACAGTTTTGAAGTGCCAGAGGATAGTTGACTGATGAATTTGAAATCTCCCCTTAACGGTAACAAACCGGCAACTCCTCAAACAAACTAGTAAATTTGTACAATTTTCAATATTTTAAAACACACACCAGCAGCACAGGTGGATGGGAACCATGCTCACTCTTGTAGTTAAATGTACGGAGGCTTGGTCACCAACATTGAACAAACAAACGAACAACGTGGTGAGAAACGTCGATGCCATGGATCTTGGTGCTATTGCCATTAGCTGCACGGTAGCCACCGCTTCTAGCACCTTGGTGAAGCCAAGCTGCCAGGCGGGATGCGGTAGCGTCAACATCCCCTACCCATTCGGCCTCGGTGCCGGCTGCTTCCCCCCAGGCTTCCAGATTGCCTGCAACAACATGACCGGCGGCGGTGAGAAGCCACTTTTGATGGATGCCAAGATGCGCCCCGAGCACGTACAGCTGCTAAACCTGACCGTGACGTCAAAAATTAACAATCATTCGCTTAAACCCCAAAAGTTGCAAATGCAATAGTTCCCTTCACACTTGTGGGCCAAATGTTGGAAACCTTTGGCTACCTTAATTTTGGCTTGGCCAAATATAGGTGGTGCAAATATACTCCCTCCGTTCCTAAATACTTGTCTTTCTAGAGATTTCAACAAGTGACTACATACGGAGCAAAATGAGTGAATCTACACTCATATTTATGTCTACATGCATCCATATGTTGAGTCCATTTGAAATGCCTAGAAAGACAAATATTTGGGAATGGAGGGAGTAGGTATCAAACCATGTAACCACTAAATTGTGGAACTAATACGTCTACCTTTGGTGCTAGAAAACAAAACCAAGCTGCGTGTTTGCATGGGTGTTTACTAGTTGGTCGCTTTAGTCTAGAAGCTGATGCAAGATGAAATGCCATGGAAACTTCAGACACTTGACCTGAAAATTGTGAGGCTTCTACCATGTTACCCTAGCTCCCGTCACCAACATGTATCTTAAAGTGTAAACTTTACGTAAACAATTGCCTTGGTGTGCCGCCTTGGCTTATTAAGATTTGTATATGGACATACTTTTCGATGTTTGAATGCTTTCGACTTGGAGATTCTCAAACTTCATAATGCCAGTAGTCTGTTTTTCCTTTAGGAATAGTTTGGGTGTGCCTACACTCTATAATGGTTTGGACTTTGCATTAGAATCTGGAAGGAATCGAAGACTACATATTTATGTAAAGCAGATAGGTTGCACCAGATTTAAAAGAATTGTCCATTATATTTTTTCTACAAAAAAACCCTCAAAGGTTGACCACTTTTGTTTTGCTCTTCACTTTTGCCATCTTGTGTTCTTGTAGTAATATCTTGGCTGGTCTGTTTCAAGGGTTAATGGAATTATGATGCTTTTATCTACTTCTCGGTGAGTGTGATCTTTTGTAAACTGAATGATTGCTGGAATATAGTGATTGTTGACCGAGTTAGTTCGTTGCACGCGTTCACCTTGTTGGCTAAGCATCCGATGCTTTGCTGCAGGAAGCGTAGTGGTTAGCCTCGCGTGGCTTCATCCGCCATTTGGAGGCTCAACATAATCCAAGTGTAACATGGTTTTCTAAATGCAAGAGGATAAGAGACCCGTAGATAGGTAATGAGGTCACATACTACAGAAATGTATTACTGACAGAGACAACCTTAATTTCACAGTTTAGAAGTGCCGGATGATAGTTGACTGATGAATTTGAAATATATTCTTGACAGCAGCAAACCACCGACTCCTCAAACAAACTAGTTAATTAAAAATACAATTTTCATTATTTTTAAAACACACCAGGAGTACTGGTGGAGGGGAACTATGCTCTCCCTCTTTTGTATTTAAATGTACGGAGGCTTTGTCCACTACTGGAATCCTGTGCTACGCCGAGTGCCACTGACACTCGGCAAAGACCCGAAAACCGCCGGCAAAGCCTTTGCCGAGTGTCAACCTCGGCAAAAGCCACCCGGCGTACACCTCTTCGGCAAACAGGAGTTTGCTGAGAGCCAGAACACGGACACTCGGCAAAAACTTTGCCGAGAGTCAAACAGTACCATTCGGCAAAATAAAGTAGCTAACGGATAGCAGGCGGTGACGGCGGTTCCTGACACGTGGGACCAGGGGAGCAGGCCGAGGGCCATCTTTGTCGGGCACCACGCTCGGCAAAGACAGCCAGTAGGTGGCTGACACGTGGGACCAGGCGAACAGGCCGAGGGCCATCTTTGCCAAGCGCCCCTCTCGGCAAAGTCAGCCAATAGGTGGCTCACACGCGTCAGCTCCTGACACGTGGGGCCAGGCGAACAGGCCGAGGGCCATCTTTGCCGAGCGCCACACTCGGCAAAGACAGCCAGTAGGTGGCTGACACGTGTCAGCTCCTGACACATGGGACCAGGCGAACAGGCCGAGGCCCATCTTTGCCGAGCGCCACGCTCGGCAAATACAGCCAGTTGGCGGTCGACACGTGTCAGCTCCTGACACGTGGGACCAGGCGAACAGGCCGAGGGCCATCTTCGCCGAGGGCTGCTCTCGGCAAAACGCTATGTTTGCCGAGTGTGACTCCCGGCAAACTCAGCCAATAGGGGAGGGCCACGTCACTTCTCTTAAAAGCCGTGAAAATAGTTTGCTGAGAGCCACCGTCGGCAATTCTTTTTCCTTTACCGAGAGTCCTCTCGGTAAAGTTGCCAGGAGGGCTACAGGTTATTATCCTTTACCGAGAGGCCTCTCGGTAAAGTTGCCAGGAGGGCTACAGGTTATTATCCTTTACCGAGAGGCCTCTCGGTAAAGGGTGCGTTCTGGTCCAGTTTCACAGTCATTGCCGAGAGCAGCCCTCGGCAATGGTGTGCTCAGGAGCCTTTTTTCCCTGTTTCTGTTTCTTTCCTGCAGCGAAACATATACAGCAGCAGCATATAGTTCATCACACATAGAACATGTCACATATAGGCATCATTGAACAAAAGAAGCAATGATTGATTCTGAAAAACATTCCACATAAAAGCAATAGTGCATCAAAGCAATAGACCACAAGTTTACAAGTCTCAAGATGCAAGAGTTCTCAACATACAAGGAACAGTTTCAAACATAACATGAAGTTCACGCGATTTTGGAGATCGGAGTGATAACATCGACATTAGAAGGCATCATTCCGTTTGCTGCCCCAACTCCATTAACCGGAGTGATAACATCAACATTAGAAGGCATCATTCCCTTTGCTGCCCCAACTCCACCAACTTGAGGTGGAACTACCGGAACATTGTTTGACCCTTGTGATGGGTTGAGATGTGATGGATTGACCCAATAGTGAGATGAATGCATATGGTAATGCCGAAAAAGGTGATAGAAATAGTTTGAACAAAACTCACAATGTTCCACTCTAGCGTCGGTGGCATCTCTGGCACTGGTTGGCCTTGCATGGAATAAAGATTGGCCACCATATGTTGTAAATACTTCACTAGATCATCTTGTGCCTTCAGCTTGGCCCGGTTTTCATCTCGTTCTTTCTCGGTGCCAATCAGTCGAGTGTACAATATGGCAATGCAAATGTCATTCATGTTGAAATGCAAATATCCTCAATAATGAAGAAGGATCAATGAAGAAGGACCATGAAGGATCAATGAAGAAGCACTGACCTGAATATCCTCAATAATGCTCACGGAATGTGGTACTTGACGTTCTACTGTAGGAGTAGAGCCAATACTCATAGCACGGAGCGTGTTGACTCTCGGAAGGGAGGAGGTTATGACAGAATCGAGGTGAACCGCCATCCGGCCATTCGGTCTACCGCCTGCCGCGGCAATGGCGACAAGAGGGTCAAACGGTAGCACGTGAGGATCAACGTCAGGCCCGTACGTCTCCTTCAATTTTTTGGTGTAGTTCTCTCCATCTGACCGGGCTTTAGAGCTGATCCAGTCCATCTCCGGGTGGAGAGGGTCCTTGTCCTTGTCGTCTTTGGTACGTTTGATGGTCCATGCCTCAAAGTAAGTGATATCCTTGCCAGTATCTTCTTTCTACAAAAGAAAGTGATCCAAACAATCAAGGGAATGCTCACAAATGAAAGAGAACATGATGAAAAGAAAATGATGTGGTTGCCTACATGTTTTGAGACGACACCTGGGATGGTGAGGTTGCCTTGATGGTGTCCTCGACCCCCCATCAACTTACGCCGTTCAGATATTACTTTGTGTTCATCCTGCCACCCTGGATCTGTCCACCGTTCGACGATCTTCTCCCAGCACGGACGTTTGTCAGCGCACCACCGAGGAATCACTTGTAAATTAAACAAATACATCTTAGTAAGGATTCTAATTTTGCCGTAGTGTAGGAAATAGCAAGCATCCATCGTCACTTGCCTTGAAGTAATTGTCCCGTGAAAGATGTGTACCTCGAGCCTCCTGTTTGGAAATCCTATGGTTGAGATAGTCCGCGTGATACTTGACCACTAACCGGACGCGCTCCTCATAGTGCATGTCGTGGACTAGTTTCTTGGCAATATTCTCAATCACCACATTTGCACGATCCTTCTGACCCTCAACGCATGTATAGAAATCCTACAAACATGCATACATGTGAGAAGGGTTAAATAATGACTATGGCAAATTTAAACCTTTTGGTATTGACATTTAGGTGTTTGAAAGGACTTACCCAGAAATCGTTGACCACTCGCATGGCTCTGTTATCAAAAACCCTCTGACACATATCCAGGAAATCCGGTGCAAGTTTGTAGTGATCCCATGACCAAGCTGGCTCAATGATACCGTTCGGCAAAGTGACCAGTCCAGGATAATTTAACCTACAAAGACCCCCAAAGATGCCACTCGGCAACCGTGGCAGACGCCTCTCACCACCTTTTACTAAGCTTATGCATTTCGAAGAGTGAAGTCATATTATATGTGAGGAAATGACAAAAGGTACAATTTATATGGGATGAGTCGAGATAACCACTTACTTCTCTCCCGTTGGTTTAATCAACACGTCTCTATGCACATATGGACGTCTTGGAAGCTTTGAAGGACCATGCAGCCACACTTTCCCTTCGAAGGACCTCGTGGTACTCTGTCACCCGTGAGGGTCCATCCCCACCCTCAGAAACCTGACGAACAACCAGCCGCCTCTCGGCGGCGAAATCCTCCACCACCTCCTCCTCCTCATCCTCCACCACCTCCTCCGCAAAATCCTCCTGGTCCTCCTCCTCACATGCCTCATCCCCATCCTCTGTTTCCTCCTCCTGAGCACGGTGAAGCACTGCATCAGAGGGTTGAGGAGAAGAAAGAGGTGCTCTACTCCGGGCTGCTTTACGTACTCCTCGTCCGCCTCCTCCTCCTGCCTCACCTACTCCCCCTCCTCGTCCGCCTCCTCCTCCTGTCTCACCTACTCCCCCTTCTCGTCCGCCTCCTCCTCCTACCTCACCTACTCCCCCTCCTCGTCCGCCTCCTCCTCCTACCTCACCTACCCCCCCTCCTCGTCCGCCTCCTCCTCCTGCCTCACCTACTCCCCCTCCTCGTCCGCCTCCTCGTCTACCTCCTCCTCCTGCCTCACCTACTCCCCCTCCTCGTCCGCCTCCTCCTCCTGCCTCACCTACTCCCCCTCCTCGTCCGCCTCCTACTCCTCCCCCGCGTGGTACTCAACCTTGTTTCGCACATTTTGCCGGACGGGTGTCTAGACCCGCCAATCCTTTGGCCTTCTTGGCGGTTGTGGCAACAGATGAAGGAGCGGCCACCGCTTTCACCGGTCGAGCAGGTTGATCATTGTACAGTTCATTCACTTTTTTCAAACTTTCCTTTGGAATCTTCTTGCTACCTGTCATGTTTCAATCACCTGATACGAAGAAGAACAAACCAGTTAGTACAGATGATACAACTTGATGTAAATACAATAAATATATCACATATGAAGAATAAATGGAATTCTCACAATAATACATATAGTTGTTACACACACAAATACATAGAGTTGTTGCACACACGAATAGATAGAGTTGTTACACACACGAATACATAGAGTTGTTACACAGACGAATACATAGACTTGTGACACACATACATAGAGTTCTCACACGATTACATGGAGTTGTTAGAAATAAGGGTCAATATTAGGTGCAACATTTGGATCAGGGCTTTCATCATCGCTATCACGCCCGTTCATACATTCATCCTCGAAGTCTTCAGGGGGGCCCTCATCCTCATCTAGCCCCATGTGCCATCGCATAAGTAATGCCAAATCTCGAGGGTCAGAAACATCCTCGTATTCGTCCTCTGCATTATCTACTTCCATGTCATCCATTGCCTCATGTTCCATAGCATCATGTTTGTGATGCACACCGTCATCTTCCTTTGCATCATCTTCATCTTCGTCAGTGTCTGCTTCTTGAAAGAACTCTCCCTTGTATGTGTTAGGGTTTATATGGTAATCGTCCTTGTTTGGGGTAGGTACCTTGATACGCGGGGGTACCTTCTACACGACATCCCGCTTCAAGAGATCGATATATTCTGTAGATGTGCATGTGTATGGGAGAAAAAACACTTGTTTAGCTTGTTGAGCCATAATATAGACATCATTTCCTGCATATTTCGATGCTCGTTCAGCTTCGACAAAGCCAATACTAGGGGTTCGTCTCACTTTCTCAGGATTGAGCCAGCTACATCTGAATACGATGGGCTTCACTTCTTGTAAACCACAATACTCAACTCATAAATTTCTTCGATGGTTCGATAGTAGTGACGTCCATTTGTCCCTAGACAATAGACCACACTATGTATTGACCTTCGGTTGGGCCTCTCACGCGTGTGTTTATCAGTGTGGAAGCGATACCCATTCATGTCATAAGCCTTAAATGACTTGGCCTCGTATTCAAAACCTTTGGCTACTTCTCTCACTTTGGCGTCCATATCAACCTCCTGATATGCCTACAAGATTAATAGGAAATTGTCTGGTTCATTAGTGGAAGCATTACAGGCAAGTAAGATCAACTTGAAGTAACATAAAGTTAGAAAAGTTACTTTTCTTGAGAACCAAGAAATGAAACCGCCATCAGCATTGGTATCTTCAAGAAGGTTTGCTGATTCTTCGTCGCTAGGAGGCCATGGTAGCTTCTAGAATTCGTTCTGGAATTCCCTAGCAATATGAAGAATTCGGGTTAGAACTCAAGACTAGTGAGTACTTGTCAATAAAGGTGTTCTACACTTACTTTATGTACGGTTGCACATTTTCCATGTTGGTCAAGACATAGATCATAATAGTCGACCACTCAGTAGGTGAAAAGTTCTTGGGCTTCGGTCCACTTGCTTTGCCATCCGAAGAGGCTAAGGTCGGAAACATTACTGGTGGGTTCTTCATTGTAACGAGGAGCTGGATTTAACCTAGTCTGAATACTGTCATGATAGTACTTTGTCGTGGTCATGGCCACCTCCTCGTTCAGGTATGCCTCGGCTATGGAGGCTTCAATGCGGGCTTTATTCTTACATTTCCCACGAAGATGCTTGAACTCCCGTTCAGGTGCATACTACCATCGGAACTGCACAGGTCCTCCCAATCTAGCCTCATACGCGAGATGTAAGATCATATGTTGCATCAGATTAAAGAAACCTGGCGAAAATATCATCTCTAACTTGCATAGCAACTCAGGTGCTTGTTCCTCCAACTTTGCAACCACTTCATAATCTAGTTCTTTGGCACAAAGCTGACGGAAGAAGTAGCTCAACTCCGCCAGCACTCCCAAATATCCTCTCTGACATACCCTCGAATCATCACAGACATTATCCGCTCAAGCCATACATGGTAGTCATGACTCTTGAGGCCTCCTATTCGCTTTGTAGCCATATTCACTCCCCTCATGATATTAGCTGCATATCCATCAGGGAAGTACAAGTTTTTCACAATCCATTGGAGAATTTCCTTCCTTTGGGGCATTGAAGGGGTGAAAGGGGCTGGTGGTTTCTTCCAAGAATTACCTTTTGCACGAGGCACCAAATTTAATTTTGGCCTGTTGCATAGTTTGGCTTGATCAATCCTAGCCTGAATGTTATCCTTTGACTTCTCGGTGTCGAGGAGCGTGCCGAGTAAGGCCTCCGCAATATTCTTTTTAGTGTGCATTACATCAGTGTTGTGTGGAAGTAGAAGATCTTTAAAGTAAGGGAGCCTCCATAAGCTTGGAATGTGAGTCCACTGGTGTGTCTCTCCATATCCCACAAAACCTTTCCCATCGAGCTTTTCCTCGAGAGCATCTAACTCATCCTTAAGCCGGGCACTGGTCATAATCGGTGGTGGCGGGTCATCAACAATAACACCTTTTTGGAAGTGCATAGCGTCTTGCCTGTATGGGTGATCAAGACGAAGGAACTGCCGATGTTGGTCAAAGCATACATACTTGTGACGCTTAGCCAGCCAAATGAAAGTCACACGCTGTCGACACACTGGGCAAGGCCACTTCCCCTTTACACACCAACCACAAAATATTGCACGTGCCGGTAGGTCATGTAGCGATGTGTGGTACCAGATATGCATATTGAAGTGCTTCTTTGAAACGACATCGTATGTCCGGACCCCATTGGTCCAAGCAACAAGTAAGTCGTCCACCAATGGCTCCATATATACACTCATATGCTTCCCGGGATAGTTAGGACCTGGAATTATCAACGTCAGGAACATGTGATGTCGTTGCATGCAAACGCCAGGGGGCAGATTCAGGGGGATAACATATACTGGCCAACTACTGTATATGGTAGCCATGAAACCATATGGATTGAACCCATCGGTTGTTATCCCAATAGCTACACTCTTCTAGTCATCTGTTTTCTTATGAATTTCAACAAATTTCTTCCATGCTTCACCATCCCGTGGATGTTGCATCTTTTTTGTATTGTACATCTTCCCTTCGGCGCCCATCTCATATATTGGGCAGTTTCCTCGGTCATATAAAGCCTCTGGATCCTTTCTGTGAATGAAAGATATCGAAGGATATTGAAGGCAATTGTGAGATGCCTCTTGCTACCATCATCATCTATTACCTCAATATACCTAGAGGATTTGCACTTGACACAATAATTCGTATCTTTATGTTCATTTATAAATAGCATGCATCCATTTGGACAAGCATGTATTTGCTCATACGACATCTTAAGTGAACCGAGGATTTTGTTCAACTCGTACATGTTCTTTGGCAATATATGTTCTTTAGGCAACAGGCTAGCAATAACTGACAATAACTCATTGAAGCAAATTATGCTCATGTTATGGTTTGCCTTTAGGGCCATTAGGCGTGCAATGCCATCTAGTTGAGTAACCTCTGTATGGGCGTGAAGAGGTTTTTGTGCCGCAAACAAAGCTGCATGATACTCTTCAGGGCTTTCCAGCGGCTCCTCGGAGTTCGGGTCCTCTCGCGGATCCGTACGGCGGATGTCATCTAACATGTTTTCAATCCGAGTATCATATTCGCCGGTGCGTTGTCGCACCACCTCCGCCCTGGACTGTGCTGTCTCACCGTGAAAGATCCACCTGTACTAGCCTGGCGTAAACCCATATTTGCCTAAGTGTTTACTCATAGTAATCTTATCTCTTTCATTCTGGTTATCACACTCCGTGCATGGGCACCAAATTCCACGAACTGGCGTTTCTCCAGCAAATACTAATTCGGTCTTCGACCTCCACTCAGGGGCATACCCTCCATGCTGGGATGTCCGGTGTACATCCACTCATGTTCTTCCATCCTCTGATATAAAGTGAAACACACACATAATTTTTTATGTAACAAGTGGTTCCATCAAGTTTTAGGATATACACTGAGCTATGTAATAGGTAAAGATAGGTCCTAATCCCACCCGAGAATGTGTAGGATGGGTCCGCTTTCATGACGTACTCCGACCCGAGACAAAATTTCGGCAACACCTCCCCGATGTTCTCCAAATACATGTCTCAGCAATAAGTCAAGAGGATGTGTATCTAGAGAACAACAAGGAGACACTGTCGAAATTCTGTCTCGGATCTTAGTACATCATGAAAACGACCCACTTACACATCATCGGGTTGTCCATGGAAAACATGGACAATTCGAAAGAGTTGAGGTTATAAATATGCAAAGACTTGCATATTTATAGATACAACCATTCCGAACGGGAGACACCTAGGTTACACGACTATTTAGGTGATCTACAAATAATGAAAACCTACACATGAATGGGAAGAGATTACCCTTGAAGCATGCAACGGAATTCACTCTCTCTTGTCAAGATAGATGCATGTCCTGCATGAAAGAATGAAGTTGTGTCAATCATATGTCAAACAAACAAACATCAATAACACTCACTCACACACACCCCACACACAAACACACTCACATATCCATACACACACATCACACACTGACTCACACATGCACACACACAGTGGCCTGTGCCGGCTCTCGCGGCGCCAACCGCGCCTCCCATGCCCGCCCCAGCGCCGCAGTGGCCGTACTGGCCCGCGCCGGCCCCGGCCGCGTCAACCGCGCCGGCCGTGCCGGTCCAGCTAATCAAGCAAAGAAGCAATCATTATTTGCTTCATGCGCCGCCGCCGCCTCTCCCTCTCGCGCACGACGGCGCCTTGCCGTCGGCGACCACGAGCTTTGCCACGTCCAGCCCCCTCCTTCCCCTAAAACCTACGCCCTAGACCCGTTAGGGTCCCAGCTCCTACCACTGACACACACACATACAAAGCACACACTCACACACATTATTCACTATATATGCATATATATACACCTTTTGTTGTAATGGAGAGGGGGGAAACCCCTTTTATTTAAAAAAACGAGATTGAGTAGGGGGGCTCACCAACGGGGCAGGGGGCGGCGGGGGAGGTGGATGCCGGACGAGGTAGAGCTCAGTGGAGGGGATGCCGCACCGGTGGTGCTCGCTGAAGCTTGGACGAGACGGTGGCGGGGGGGGGGGCTCGGTGGAGGTGGAGGGGCGGGGGAGGCACTCCCGGTGGTGGCGGCGGCGGCAGAGCTCGCCGGATGGGGCGGCGGCACTAGGGGGCGGGGGCGGACAGTGGGGGCGGGGGCGAGAGAAACAGAGAGATAAGAGAGGAGTGAGCGCGTGCGAGGGGGTAATTTTGCATAAGTCCCCGCGGGAAACACTTCCGAGAGCCAACATTAAGCGACACTTGGTAAAAGTCTTAACCTAGATCTCGGGGGCTTTTCAAAGAGCCGCACCGACAGTAGTTACCGACAGCTGTCCAGCAAAACTCGGCAATGACCTCATTTTCCGAGAGCGACTCTCGGAAAATCATTCTTCTTGTGCATTCCCCATAATATGTATTATACTTTTTTTTGTTGTTTTCTTCCATGCTTGGCAAACAACCTTAGCACATCATAATTACCATCTTGTGTTTTCTTTTTCAAATGATGGGCCACGCCCGGTTCTAGAGACCGGCACCCTTCCGGTGGACCCGGCGGTCTAGGGCGTTGATCGGCACCGAGAGGGTGTAGTACACGGTGAATAACTGCTTCTCCGTGTTAGTGCATGTCATCGCGAGATGACAGACCAAGTCTAGGCCAAAGCCACAGCAAGATCCCATCCGTGTAGACCCGACGCATCCATTCCCCCCCTCCAGATGCCGGCCGTGAGGGGGGCCACACCCCGGAGAGGCGTGCCGCCTCTTCGGACATGCCACCACACCGTACGACATGTATGAGAGCCTAGTGCGATGCTCCGGTGGCATTGCTACCCCCAGGGCCCCCGTCCCTCCTAACCCTGTAACGTTTGATCACGGGATCTAGCCCCTTGATTTTGCACGGACGGGCTTTGACCAGTGGAACTCTCCACCCGGTTGTGTTAGGTTAGCCCATAGGAATACTTTGGAGCAACATCCGGGCCAAAGCCACAGCAAGACCCCATCCGTGTAGACCAGACACGTCCGTTTCCCCCCTCCAGGTGCCGGCGATGGCGCTGTCCGTGAGGGGGGGCACACCCCGGAGACGCGGGCCGGGCGTTTGCAACCGCCACAACACTTCCAGACTTGTGAGAGGCCGCCTACGCAAGGTTTGGCAGCATGTGCTAGCCCCTAGAGGCCGCCGACCACAGTCGTAGACACGTGAAGAGCAATCTACGGAGAGGGAAGTGTTCAGATACTTCTTTAAAGTTCTCTCTCGGTGCCGGTCTAGAATGTTGACCGGCACTGAGAGAGGGTGTAGTCCACGGTGAATAACTGCTACTCCGTGTTAGTGCATGTCATCGCAAGATGACATACCAAGTCTACGCTCGTTCTATCACGGGATCACCCACCGAAGATTCTGTCTTGGGAACGGACACAGCCGGTCCTTGACGTTCCCGCCCGTGTGTGTGGTTTGTGAGGCACGTGCCACGTCAAGGACGTCGTTGCTTATTCAAATAGCACACCACCCCTGCATGCATATACATGGACCACACGCATGTAGGGGTGCCCTCCCCCCCTCGGGCGGTCTCCATATCGAGCACCCATCCAGTGGCCCCGATGGTCTATGGCGTTATTCGGCACCGAGAGGGTGTAGTCCATGGTGAATAACTGCTTATCCGTGTTAGTGCATGTCATCGCGAGATGACAGACCAAGTCTAGGCCAAAGCCACAACAAGATTCCATCCGTGTAGACCCAACGCGTCCGTTTCCCCCCTCCAGGTGCCGGCCGTGAGGGGGGCCACACCCCAGAAAGGCGTGCCGCCTCTTCGGACATGCCTCCACACCGTACGGCATGTATGAGGGCCCGGTGCGATGCTCCGGTTGCATTGCTACCCCCAGGGCCCCCGTCCCGCCTAACCCTGTAGCGTTTGACCACGAGATCTAGCCCTTTGACTTTGCACGGACGGGCTCTGACTAGTGGAACTCTCCACCAGGTTGTGTTAGGTCAGCCCATAAGAACACTTTGGAGCAACATCCGGGCCAAAGCCACATCAAGACCCCATCCGTGTAGACCCGACGCGTCCGTTTGCCCCCCTCCAGGTGCCGGCGGCGGCGCCGTCCGTGAGGGGGGGGGGGCACACCCTGGAGACGCGGGCCGGGCGTTTGCAACCGCCACAACTCTTCCAGACTTGTGAGAGGCCGCCTACGCAAGATTTGGCGGCATGTGCTAGCCCCCGGAGGCCGCCGGCCAGAGTCGTAGACACGCGAAGAGCAATCCGCGGAGAGGGAAGTGTTCAGATACTTCTTTAAAGTTCTCTCTCAGTGCCGCTCTAGAAAGTTGACCGGCACCGAGAGAGGGGGTAGGCCACGGTCAACAACTTCTTCTTCTCATGTTTTTTACTTTACACACTCTTTAAAGTTGAGTTTTGAAAAAAATCATCAAAAGTCATGGAATTTATAAACTTTTGTCGTAAAAGCATATGAAATATGAGATACAAAAAATATAGTGCAAAAAAAGACAAAAAGAGAAGGGAAAAAAATTAGAGCAGTCATTACCGAGATTTGATTCTCGGCTCTCGGTAACTTCCACCTTTTCCGAGAGCAGCTCTCGGTAAACCATCCACCTAGATCTATTTCCTTCTTGTGCATTCACGATAATATGTATTATACTTTTTGTTTTTTTTCATGCTTGGCAAACAACCTTAGCACATCATAATTACCGTCTTGTGTTTTCTTCTTAAGATGAGCCTCGTCCGGTTCTAGAGACCGGCACCCCTCCGGTGGCCCCGGCGGTCTAGGGCGTTGTTCGGCACCTAGAGGGGGTAGGCCACGGGGAATAACCGCTTCTTCGTGTTAGTGCATGTCATCGCGAGATAAAAGACCAAGTCTAGGCCTGTTCTGTCACGGGATCGCCCACCGAAGACTCTGTCTTGGGGACGAACGCAGCCGGTCCTCAACGTTCCCGCCCATGTGTGTGGTTTGCGAGGCACGTGCCACGTCAAGGACGTGCGTTGCTTATTCAAATAGCACAACACCCCCGCATGCATATGCATGGGCCACACGCATGTACGGGTGCCCTCCCCCCCTCGGGCGGTCTCCATATCGAGCGACCATCCGATGGCCCCGGCGGTCTAGGGCGTTATTTGGCACCGAGAGGGTGTAGTCCATGGCGAATAACTGCTACTCCGTGTTAGTGCATGTCATCACGAGATGACAGACCAAGTCTAGGCTCGTTCTGTCACGGGATCACCCACCGAAGATTCTGTCTCGGGAATGGACGCAGCCGGTCCTTGACGTTCCCGCCCGTGTGTGTGGTTTGTGAGGCACGTGCCATGTCAAGGACGTGCGTTGCTTATTCAAATAGCACACCACCCCTGCATGCATATAGATGGGCCACACACATGTAGGGGTGCCCTCCCCCCTCGGGCGGTCTCCATATCGAGCACCCATCCGGTGTCCCCGGCGGTCTAGGGCTTATTCGGCACCGAGAGGGTGTAGTCCACGGTGAATAACTGCTTCTCCGTGTTAGTGCATGTCATCGCGAGATGACAGACCAATTCTAGGCTAAAGCCACAGCAAGATCCCATCCGTGTAGACCCGACGCATCCGTTTCCCCCCTCCAGGTGCCCGCCGTGAGGGGGGCCACACCCCGGAGAGGCATGCCACCTCTTCGGACATGCCACCACACCATACGGCATGTATGAGGGCCCGGTTGGATGCTCTGGTGGCATTGCTAGCCCCCCCAGGACCCCGTCCCGCCTAACCCTATAGCATTTGACCACGAGATCTATCCCTTTGATTTTGCACGGACGGGCTTTGACCAGTGAAACTCTCCACCCGGCTTTGACCAGAGGCGCGTTAAAAACAATAATGCTTCAAAGCATACTAACAAATAATCATGTCCTATCAAAATAACATAGCCAAAGAAAGCTTATCCCTACAAAATCATATAGTTAGGCCATGCTTCATTTTCATTACACAAAATACTCCCATCATGCACAACCCCAATGACGAGCCGAGCAATTGTTTCATACTTTTTAACGCGCTTCAGCTTTTTCAACTCTTACGCAATACATGAGCGCAAGCCATGGGCATAGCACTATGGTGGTATATGGTGGTTGTGAGGACAAAAAGGGAGAAGATAGTCTCACATCAACTAGGCGTATTAACGGGCTATATGGAGATGCCCATTAATAGATATCAATGTGAGTGAGTAGGGATTGCCATGCAACAGATGCACTAGAGCTATAAATATATGAAAGCTCAACAAAAGAAACTAAGTGGGTGTGCATCCAACTTGCTTGCTCAAGAAGACCTAGGGCATTTTGAGGAAGCCCGTCATTGGAATATACAAGCCAAGTTCTATAATGAAAAATTCCCACTTAGTATATGAAAGTGACAACATAGGAGACTCTCTATCATGATGATCATGGTGCTACTTTGAAGCACAAGTGTGGAAAAAGAGATAGTAGCATTGTCCCTTCTCTCTTTTTCTCTCATTTTATTATTTTTTCTTTTTCCTTTTTTTTCTTATTTTTTTCTTTGGCCTTTTCTTTTTTTCCTTTTTGGCCTTTCTCTTTTTTTCTTTTCTCATTTTTTTCTTTTTGTAAAGTCCAAAGTCTCATCCCGACTTGTGGGGGAATCATAGCCTTCATCATCCTTTCCTCACTAGGACAATGCTCTAATAATGAAGATCATCATACACTACTAGAAAAACCGCTACTAATGGCGCACCTAATTTGGCCATTAATGGCGCATCACTGGTGCGCCATTACTAGCACGCCATTAGTAATTTTTACTAATGGCGCACCACTGGTGCGCCATTAGTATAGCGCACCACTGGTGCGCCATTAGTATAGGCCACGGTGCGCCATTAGTATGCCTCCCAGGGGCCATGTATACCCAGGTGCTTTGGCATACTAATGGCGCACGACAACGGGATGCGCCATTAGTAACTTCGGCATACTAATGGCGCACTGTTTAGTGATGCGCCACTAGTGATGCGCCATTTTGAATCTAGATCTGGATCGTGATTTTTTGCCCATTTTTTGGTCGTTTTTTTGCTTGTTTTTTCGCACGACATTATTTCAAATTTTTTCCTGTTTTTGGATCTTGTATGTTCTTTTGCCGTGGTCTTTTGCCGGAGAGGAGTTCGCCGGAGAGGAGTTCGCCGGAGAGGAGGAGGAGGAGGAGGTCGCTGGAGAGGAGTTCACCGGAGCATCGGAGAGGAGGAAGGAGAAACCATGAGGGGATGGGAGGAGAGGAGGGAGGAGGAGCTCACCGGAGAGGAGGGAGGAGGAGCTCACCGGAGAGAAGGGAGGAGGAGCTCACCGGAGAGGAGGGAGGAGGAGCTCACCGGAGAGGTGGGAGAAGAAACCGTGAGGGGAGGGGAGGGGAGGGGAGGAGGGAGGAGGAGGTCGCCGGAGAGGAGGAGGAGGTCACCGGAGAGGAGAAGTATGGTGGAGGAGAGAAGGGAAGATGGAGTGGAGGAGAGGAGGAGATGGAGTGTAGGAGAGGTGGAATGAAGAGATAAGGAGGAGAGGACCACGACCAGCCATATATACGGCATACTAATGGCGCACCGCGGGCAGGTGCGCCATTAGTAACTTTTTTTTTATTTTTTTGATTTATTTTGAATTTTAAAGGCGGGAAGATACTAATGGCGCACCATGGGCAGGTGCGCCATTAGTAATTTTTTTTATTTTTTTGAGTTATTTTGAATTTTGAAGGAGGGAAGATACTAATGGCGCACCATGGGCAGGTGCGCCATTAGTAAATTTTTTTTATTTTTTTGACTTATTTTGAATTTTGAAGGCGGGAAGATAGTAATGGCGCACCATGGGTAGGTGCGCCATTAGTAAGTTTGAATTTTTTTGCCTCTCCAGATCTTAAAAGCCCCGTATCTTTTTTTCTGTTAGGTTTTTGAGGATTTTGAAAATGTTTAACGGGGTTTCCCGTTAAATTTGGATGTAACTTTTCGAGTAGATGATTTTTCATATAAAAAACTTTTTCATCCGAGTTAGTATGCAAAAGTTATGCCCATTTTTACAAATTCTCGCGAGATTTTGCAAATGAAGTCAAAATTCATATTTGCAAATTTTCCCAACAACTAGGCCACATATCACATGGGAAACTTATTTTCTTTTATTTTTTTTTGACATTTTCATCATTTTCTTTTATTTTTTTTTAAAACTGAAAAGGCGATCCACCGGGGGGGGGGGGGGGGGGGGAGGGGTGCATTCGGTGGAAGTGGTGGCCAAGTTACTAATGGCGCACCGTGGCATGGTGGGCCATTACTAGTTCAACTAGTAATGGCGCACCACTCCCACGATGCGCCATTAGTAGTTTTGAAAAAAATTCAAAAAAAAGTTTTAAATTGTTTTTTTACTAATGGCGCACCGTGGATGTGGTGCGCCATTACTAGTTGAACTAGTAATGGCGCACCACTCCCACGGTGCGCCATTAGTAGTTTTGAACAGAATTTTTAAAAAAATATTTTTACTAATGGCGCACCGTGGATGTGGTGCGCCATTAGTATTTGGACACTAATGGTGTACCAACACATGGTGTGCCATTAGTATATAGTAATGGCGCACCACATGTCCGGTGCGCCATTAGTGTCAATTCCATCTATAGCCCTTTTCCTAGTAGTGATACTTTTATGGATTTACAACTCAAGAATTACAACTCAAAGCTAGAACAATATATGGCTCTATATGAATGTCTCCGGCGGTGTACCGGGATATGCAATGAATCAAGAGCGACATGTATGAAAATTATGAAAGTGGCCTTGCCACAAATACGATGTCAACTACATGATCATGCAAAGAGCAATATGACAATGATGGAACGTGTCATAATAAACGCAACGGTGGAAAGTTGCATGGCAATATATCTCGGAATGCCTATGGAAATGCCATAATAGGTAGGTATGGTGGCAGTTTTGAGGAAGGTAAATAAAGGGTTTATGATACCGGCAAAAGTTGCGCGGTAATAATAAAGGCTAGCAAAGTGGAAGGATGAGTGTGCATATATCCATGGACTCACATTAGTCAAAAAGAACTCATATACTTATTGCAAAAGTCTACTTAGCCCTTGAAGCAATGTACTACTACGCATGCCCCAAGAGGGATAGATTGGTAGGAAAAGACCATCGCTCGTCCCCGACTGCCACTCATAAGGAAGACAATCAAAAGAGCACCTCATGCAACAAATTTGTCACACAACTTTTACCATACGTGCATGCTACGGGACTTGCCAACTTCAAAAAAAGTATTTCTCAATTTCATAATTACCCACTAGCATGACCCTAACATTACTACCTTTATATCTCAAAACAATTTCATCATAGCATCCAATTCTTTTTCTATGATAGTTTATATTATACCCAACTTGGATGCTCATCATTCTAGGACCAAATTTATAACCATAGCAAATACCATGCTTTTCTAAAAGACTCTCAAAAAGATATAAGGGAAGCATGAGAGACTAGGAATTTCTTCAAAATTAAGACACCACCGTGCTCAAAAAGATATAAGTGAAGCACTAGAGCAAAAACTATCAAGCACAAAAGATATAAGTGAAGCACATAGAGTATTCTAGCAAATTCTCATCAAATAGGCTTCTCCTTAAAGGTGTGTACAGCAAGGATGATTGTGGTAAACTAGAAGGCAAAGACTAATATAATACACGACACTCCAAGCAAAACACATATCATGTAGCGAATAAAAATATAGCTCCAAGTAAAGTTACCAATGAACGAAGACGAAAGAGGGGATGCCTTCCCGGGGCATCCCCAAGCTTATGCTTTTTGCTATTCTTGAATATATTGGGGTGCCTTGGGTATCCCCAAGCTTAGGCTCTTGCCACCCTTTATTCCATAGTCCATCAAAGTTTTACCCAAAACTTGAAAACTTCACAACACAAAACTCAACAGGAAATCTTATAAGCTCCGTTAGTGAAAGAAAACAAAACCACCACATAAGGTACTTAAATGAACTCATTATTTATTTATTTTGGTGTTAAACCTACTGTATTCCAACTTATTTATGGTTTATAAACTAATTTACTAGCCATATATGCATTGAAATAAGCAAACAACACACAAAAAAAGAATCTGTCAAAAACAGAACAGTCTGTAGCAATCTGTAACTAACGCAAACTTCTGTAACTCTAACAATCCTACCAAAATAGGAAGTCCTGGACAATTTGTTTATTGAACAGCATCAAAAAGAATCAACGCCAAAGCACGTTCCTGTGATTTAACAAAGTTATATTCGTGCGTGCAAAGTTTCTGTTTTTCAGCAGAATCAAATCAACTATCATCGTACGTTATCCTATAGGTTCTACTTGGCACAAACACTAATTAAAAGATAAAAACACATCTAAAAAGAAGCTAGATGCAAGATTTATTACTAAACAGGAGCAAAAACAAAAAACATAAAGTTGGGTTGCCTCCCAACTAGCGCTATCGTTTAACGCCCCTAGCTAGGCATAAAAGCGAAGATAGATCTAAGTAGTGCCGTCTTTGGCACTAGGAGGGGAGGATCTCCTCTCTATAGCATCCATTCTTCTATTTAAGGTGAGCACATGGCCATTAATGGAAGAAGTAAGATTAAGCACGTTACGGAAGTTTGCCTCTAAACTAGACTTCATCTCTTTAATAATTACATTTTGATAAAAGCACAAGAGAGCAGTAGATTCAACCTTATCATTCATAGGGTGCCCAAATATGGTTTTCATTTTTTCATAAGTATCTATAGCATCCCTTTCAAGAAAACTTCCTTCAAAAATAGAATCGAAAACTTGTTTAAAAGAGGCGGGCAAGCCAATATAAAAACTCTTTAAGTAATCTTCAATTTGATATTGAGGCACATAGCTAGCTCGAATCCTTAATAACCTATCCCAAGCATCTTTTAAAGACTCATCAAGTAAATAGCGAAAAATTCTAGAGTCATCCTCATCAAAATTATTCAAGCTCTCATTGGAGACCCCGGTGGGTCTTTCTATAGCATCATTATTTATGAGCTTAGAGAGGACAGAGGGGTTATCCAAGGTACTAGAACCTAGGAAAGGGCCCTTAGTTCTTTTTGATTCGGCCATGGCAACGGGAAGGCAAACGGAAGAGAGGAGGAGATTGTAAAAGAGAGGGCGAATAAAACGGCAAGGGTGAAGTGGGGGAGAGGAAAACGAGAGGCAAATGGCAAATAATGTAAATGCAAGGGAGATGGGTTTATGATGGGTACTTGGTATGTCTTGACTTGAGCGAAGACCTCCCCGGCAATGGCCCCAGAAATCCTTCTTGCTACGTCTTGAGCTTGCATTGGTTTTCCTCGAAGAGGAGAGGGTGATGCAGCAATAGTAGCGTAAGTATTTCCCTCAGTTTTTGAGAACCAAGGTATCAATCCAGTAGGAGGCTCCTCAAAAGTCCCACGCACCTACACAAACAAACTGAGAACTCGCAACCAACACGATAAAGGGGTTGTCAATCCCTTCACGGCCACTTGCGAAAGTGAGATCTAATAAAGATAGTATGATAAGACAAATATATTTTTGGTATTTTATAATATAGATGCAAAAAGTAAATATGCAAACAAAAGTAGATTGGAAGCAAATATGATAAGAGATAGACCCGGGGGCCATAGCTTTCACTAGAGGCTTCTCTCAAGATAGCGTAAGTATTACGGTGGGTGAACAAATTACTGTCGAGCAATTGATAGAAAAACGCATAGTTATGAGATTATCTAGGCATGATCATGTATATAGGCATCACGTCCATAACAAGTAGACCGACCCCTACCTGCATCTACTACTATTACTCCACACATCGACCGACTCCTGCCTGCATCTAAAGTATTAAGTTCATAAGAACAGAATAACGCATTAAGCAAGATGACATGATGTAGAGGGATAAACTCAAGCAATATGATATAAACCCCATCTTGTTATCCTCTATGGCAACAATACAATATGTGCCTTGCAACCCTTTCTGTCACTGGGTAAGGACACCGCTAGATTGAACCCAAAGCTAAGTGAGGGAGTCCTGGACTAGGGGGTGTCCGGACAGCCGGACTATCATTATTCGCCGGACTCCAAGACTACGAAGATACAAGATTGAAGACTCCGGCTCGTGTCCGGATGGTACTTTCCTTGGCGTGGAAGGCAAGCTTGGCGATACGGATATGTAGATCTCCTACCATTGTAACCGACTCTGTGTAACCCTAGCCTCCTCCGGTGTCTATATAAACCGGAGGGCTTTAGTCCGTAGGACAACATACATCTCAACAATCATACCATAGGCTAGCTTCTAGGGTTTAGCCTCCTTGATCTCGTGGTAGATCCACTCTTGTACTACCCATATCATCAATATTAATCAAGCAGGACGTAGGGTTTTACCTCCATCGAGAGGGCCCGAACCTGGGTAAAAACATCGTGTCCCTTGTCTCCTGTTACCATCCGCCTAGACGCACAGTTCGGGACCCCCTACCCGAGATCCGCCAGTTTTGACACCGACATTGGTGCTTTCATTGAGAGTTCCTCTGTGTCGTCACCGATAGGCTTGATGGCATCTTCAACTAACAACAATGTCTAGGGCGAGACTTTTCTCCCCGGACAGATCTTCGTATTCGGCGGCTTCGCACTGCGGGCCAATTCACTTGGCCATCTGGAGCAGGTCAAAAGCTACGCCCCTGGCTGTCAGGTCAGATTCGGAAGCTTAAACTTCACGGCCGATGTCCGCGGAGACTTGATCTTCGACGGACCCGAGCCACAGCCAAGCGCGCCGCACTGTGACGATGGGCACGATCTAGCTCTGCCGCCGAACAGTACCTTGGTGGCCGCACTCGGATCCGCTTCGGCCATTAGCCCGGAGCCGATCGCCTAGATCAAGGGCCGGTGGATAGACGCCGCCCCGGGGGCTTCAACATCCACGGCGATGGAGCCGAACATTGACCTTGTCCCCTGCAAAACTCGTGGTTCCGAGGCGCCGGACTCC
Source organism: Triticum timopheevii (assembly GCA_963921465.1). Classification (NCBI taxonomy): domain Eukaryota; kingdom Viridiplantae; phylum Streptophyta; class Magnoliopsida; order Poales; family Poaceae; genus Triticum; species Triticum timopheevii. The sequence goes on along the minus strand of OY997274.1, from coordinate 6,274,512 downwards.
TCGCCGGACTCCGAACCTCCCGCGCCCCTACCAATCGATCCGGATTGGGCGCCGGTTATGGAATTCACCGCCGCGGACATTTTCCAACACTCGCCTTTTGGCGATATCCTGAATTCACTGAAGCATCTCTCGCTATCAGGAGAATCCTGGCCGGACTATGGCCAGGACGGTTGGGGTACGGACGACGAAGAAATTCAGAGCCCACCCACCGCCCACTTTGTAGCCACTGTCGATGATTTAACCGACATGCTAGACTTCGACTCCGAAGACATCGACGCCATGGACGACGATGCCGGAGACGAACAGGAGCCAGCGCCTACAGGGCACTGGAAGACCACCTCGTCATACGACATGTATATGGTGGACACCCCGAAAGATGGGGATGGCGAAGAAGCAGCGGAGGCAGATTCTCTAAAGAAGCAGCCCAAACGCCGACGTCAGCGGCGCCGCTCTAAATCCCGCCACAGCAAGAATGGAGATTCCGGCACGGGAGATAATAATACTCCGGAGAGTGCCGACGACAATCCCCTCCAGCAAGACTCAGCGCAGGAGGATGCAGAAGCAAGCCCTCACGAGAGGGCGGCAGACGAAGGGGTTGAGGATGATAACTATATGCCTCCCTCCGAAGACGAAGCAAGCCTCAACGATGATGAATTCGTCGCACCTGAGGATCCCGTCGAACAAGAGCGCTTCAAGCGCAGGCTTATCGCCACGGCAAACAGCCTAAAGAAAAAGCAGCAACAGCTTCAAGCTGATCAAGACCTGTTGGCCGATCGATGGACCGAGGTCCTTGCGGCCGAAGAGTATAAACTCGAACGCCCCTCCAAAAGTTACCCAAGACGCAAGCTGCTCCCCCGATTAGAGGAGGAAGCATACATACCTTCATCACCAGCGCACGACATGGCTGACCGACCACCCCATGGTCGTGACAGAGAGGCATTCAGGCCCCCAGCCAAGACCGTACCCCGGCATCGCTCTAAAAGTACGAAGCCAAGGGGGAACGCGCCGGACTTGCAAGACATATTGGAGGACAGGGCAAGGCAATCCAGATCCATCTACGGATCACGTGGGCGCCCTACGACCCACGACGAATACCGTCGCGCCGGACATAATAACACCGGCCGGGCCGAACACAGCAGACAGCGCTCTCTCGAGCTGCGTCGCGATATTGCTCAATACAGGGGCGCCGCACACCCTCTATGCTTCACTGACGAAGTAATGGATCATCAGATCCCCGAAGGGTTTAAACCCGTAAACATTGAATCTTACGATGGCACAACAGACCCCGCGGTTTGGATTGAAGACTATCTTCTCCACATTCAGATGGCCCGCGGCAATGATCTACATGCCATCAAGTATCTCCCACTCAAGCTTAAAGGACCAGCTCGGCATTGGCTAAACAGCTGGCCCGCAGAGTCAATTGGGTGCTGGGAGGACCTGGAAGCCGCATTCCTCGACAACTTCCAGGGCACATATGTGCGACCACCAGACGCCGATGACCTAAGCCACATTATTCAGCAGCCAGACGAATCGGCCAGACAATTCTGGACACGGTTCTTGACAAAGAAAAACCAAATCGTCGACTGTCCGGATGCAGAGGCCCTTGCAGCCTTCAAACATAACATCCGGGACGAATGGCTAGCCCGGCACCTGGGGTAGGAAAAGCCGAAATCTATGGCAGCCCTAACATCATTAATGACCCGCTTTTGCGTGGGAGAGGACAGCTGGCTAGCCCGTAGCAACAACCTCCGTAAAAATTCTGGCAGTCCGGATACAAAGGACAACAACGGCAGGTCACGTCAAAACAAAAACAAGCGCCGCATAAACGGCGACGATAAGGAGGATACGGCAGTCAATGCCGGATTCCGAGGCTCTAAACCCGGTCAGCGGAAGAAGCCATTCAAAAGAACCACTCCGGGTCCGTCCAATCTGGACCGAATACTCGACCGCTTATGCCAGATACATGGCACCTCTGAAAAGCCAGCTAACCACACCAATAGAGATTGCTGGGTGTTCAAGCAGGCCGGCAAGTTAATTGCCGAAAACAATGACAAGGGGCTAAACAACGACGACGAGGAGGAGACCCGACCGCCGAACAACAGAGGACAGAAGGGTTTCCCCCCACAAGTGCGGACGGTGAATATGATATACGCGACCCACATACCCAAGAGGGAGAGGAAACGCGCACTCAGGGACGTCTATGCGATGGAGCCAGTCGCCCCAAAGTTCAATCCATGGTCCTCTTGTCCGATCACTTTCGATCAAAGAGACCATCCGACCAGCATACGCCATGGCGGATTCGCCGCATTGGTTTTAGACCCAATCGTCGATGGATTTCACCTCACAAGAGTCCTGATGGACGGCGGTAGCAGTCTGAACCTGCTTTATCAGGATACAGTGCGCAAAATGGGCATAGACCCATCAAGGATCAAACCTACAAAGACAACGTTTAAAGGTGTCATCCCAGGAGTGGAAGCCAACTGTACAGGCTCAGTCACACTGGAAGTGGTCTTCGGATCCCCGGATAATTTCCGAAGCGAAGAGTTAATCTTCGACATAGTCCCATTTCACAGCGGCTATCATGCTCTGCTCGGACGAACCGCGTTTGCAAAATTCAACGCGGTGCCGCATTATGCATACCTAAAGCTCAAGATGCCAGGCCCTCGTGGAGTCATCACGGTCAATGGAAATACGGAACGCTCCCTCCGAACGGAGGAACATACAGCGGCTCTCGCGGCAGAAGTACAGAGCAGCCTTCTCAGGCAATTCTCAAGTCCGGCAGTTAGAAAGCCGGATACAGCAAAACGCGCCCGGAGCAATGCCAACCAAGACCACCTGGCGCGATCAGAGCACGCATAGCAATGCGGCCCCAACCCTCGCCCGCGCATGATCGCAGGAATAACACTTCGCGTACATCATTACGCTTTGGAGATACCATGGGCGCAGGGAAAGGGGCATGATCACAATGGACCCAGAGTGCGGCTTGACCACACCAGGGGCTCACAAGTGTGCCCCCCTTCTTTTTTATTTTCCTTCTTCTTTTATGTACACAGGACTCTGTTAACCAGAAGCCCTGTCCGGTGGCGAACCCGCCGAACTCATGATGCAACAGTCAGGGACTAAAGAAGGCCGCGACGAACATTCAGGTGGTCTCAATTACGAGCATTAAATTCGATTATATACACCCAGTCTGCAGCTCATCCCTGGAGGGGGACATGTTTATTTAGTCCAAATCCCTTGCCTACCGCACTATTTGTATCAGTCCGCTCTACTAGCAGACTTTCTTTCATAAATAATGCAGCACCTTTTTATTGCAATTGCGTTATCTTTTATATATGTTCATTATATGACATCTTGCACCCGTATATTTTGGTACGGCCGAATACACCAGGGGCTTCTGTTCCCCAAATTATGGTGTGATAAAGTCCGAACACTTTCACAAGTGCGGCACCCCGAACTTATAGCATTATATGAATCGGCTCCGAATCATGTCTTGGGTCAATAGTTGGGTTTGCCCGGCTCCCATGTTTTGGTGCCTTACGTTCCGTTCTGTCGGCTAAGGTGGCACTGGGAGAACCACTGTGATTGCGTCCCGGTTGAGCCGGGTTAACGCCTCAGTGGAGAAAGCTAAAACTGACTGGCATGATAAGGCGAGAGACTGGTCGCTGTTCGAGAGGTTCTTTCGGGTCCTTAAAGACTCACGCCGCTTCGAGCGAAGTTCCGGATAATGTCCGATGAAGGCGTGGATAGCGCCCCGGATTCGGTCTTCCGAATACCAGGGGCTTCGCCGAAATTTAAAATTATAGAATTCTATGGCTAAGTGAGAGTGTTCAAGCATTATAAGTCCGGTTGCCTTGTTCGTCGTGTTGAGCGCCTCCCTAGATGGACCCAAAAATGGGAACAAGAGTGCTCAAGTTTATCCCGAACACCCCAGCACTTGTGGCTTGGGGGCTGAAGCCAACGACTTGCCATCTCTCAGATTTCATAAACGGCCGCACAGAAGGTAATATTTTAAATTAAACAAGCGTTGCTCATGGCGCATATAAATGAAGTTTTCCGCGCACAGGATAAATACATAGCGAGTTCACTCAAAGATTACATTTCGGGAGCACTCATCTGCAATATCGCAGGCTCCCTTCAGGACAACTTTATAATACCGCTCCGGCGTGCGATGCTCCTTGCCCGGCGGCGGTGGGTCCGTGAGAAGCTTCTCCGCATCCAGTTTGCCCCATTGCACCTTTATGCGGGCAAGGGCCCGACGAGCGCCTTCAATGCAGGCGGAGCGCTTGACTACATCCAGCCTGGGGCATGCATCCACCAGCCGCCGCACGAGGCCAAAGTAGCTCCCAGGCATGGCCTGTCCAGGCCATAGCCGGACTATGAGGCCCTTCATGGCCTCCTCAGCTACCTTGTGGAGTTCGACCAGCTGCTTCAGCTGGTCGCTTGGGGGCACCGGATGGCCGGCCTCAGAGTACTGAGACCAGAAGACCTTCTCCGTCGAGCTCCCCTCCTCGCCACGATAGAATGCGGCGGCATCAGACGCACTACGCGGCAGATCTGCAAACGCCCCTGGAGAGCTCCGAATTCGGGTAAGTGTCAGGTAGTTCACACTAACATGCCTGCTTTGCATGAAAAATGCCTTACCCGCCGCTATCTTCTTTATGTCCTCAACTTCCTGAAGGGCCTTACGGGCCTCGGCCTTGGCGGACTTGGCACTTTCGAGAGCCGAGGCAAGCTCGGACTCTCGAGTCTTGGAGTCACGCTCCAAACTCTCATGCTTTTCCATGAGACCCTGGAGCTCTTGCCGAACTTCCGCCACCAGGGCCTCTTGCTTTTCTCGCTCAGCCCGTTCCGTGGCCGCATTGCGTTCGGTCGCGGACACGGCATCCTTCAGGGCTGCCACCTCGTTAGTGGCCCCTGCAATACACATATTATCCTTGTTAATTTTATTTGCAACCAAAATCCTTTTCTGTAAGGTACTTATTCAAAGAGGTGTTACTCACCTTCCTTTTCCTCGAGCTGCTTCTTCGCATGGCCGAGCTCTTGCTCGGACCGCTCGAGGTCCTTCTTCAGCACCTCGACCTCCGCCGTTAATGCGGCAGAGGTCAGCAGCGCAGCCTGCAAACCCATATTGACATATTTTAGGCAACCCTGCGTATATCTTGTTAGATCCTCAGTCCGGCTTTTCTTTCCGAACACCGAACTAAGCATCAGGGGCTACTGTCTATGCGGTATTACATTACATAATTTTAACTTCCTACCTCAAAGCCTGTTAGAAGGCTGCTGCAGGCTTTGGTCAGCCCGCTCTTAGCGAGCTGGACCTTCTCAATCACCGCACTCATGATAGTGCGGTGTTCTTCCTCGATGGAAGCGCCTTTAAGCGCCTCCAACAGGTTATCCGGCACCTCCGGTTGGACGGAGGCCGCCGGCGTCACGGTCCTGCCCTTCTTTCGAAGGGGCCGCTTGCCGGACTCTGGAACCACTGCGGGTTCTGATGTAGAGTCCGGCGCAAAGTCCGGGAGGTCGCCTGACGGTGCCTCTGGAGCCTCCTCCTGATGGGTCCCCCCTTGGGATCCCACCTCGGCGTCCTCGTCGGAGCGTGGGGTAGAGGCGGTCGGGACGGAATTTATGTCCGACGAGGCCAACGACCCGCTCATCGAGTCGGGGAGATCGTCATCAACCGGACTACGGGCAGAATGCGGTGTTAGAAGGATACTGCATGACATAAAAGGTACGGCGTATGAATGATCCGGATACTTACGATCTCGCCGAACGCCTGGCCCTTGGGGGCCACTCATCCTCGCCAACGTTGATGTTGGCGAAACTGTCCGGGGGGATAGTTCTCCCCCTCTTGGACCCTTCGGCCTCCCCGATTGGGGAAGCCTTCCTCTTCTTCTCTCCCTCCTCCGGGAGAGAATACTCCTCCTCCTCGTCTTCAGGGGAGGAGTCCTCGTCGTCGTCAGACGCCTGATTACGGGAACTCTTTCGAGTCCCCGTGGCCACCTTCTTGGCCTTCTTCTCCGGCACCACGTGCAGTGCCGGAACCAGTAGCCCTGTTAAGCGGGCGTTCACTGGGTCTTCTGGCATGGGAGCCGGGCTGACGAGCAGCTTGGCCTTCTCCATCCATTCCTGTCAAAGGAAGAGGTAGAATGAAACCTCACTAGAGTCAATCTAATTATCACAAGTGTCCCGTAATGGGGTTGAATCACTTACCTCGTTAGTTGGACACTGCGAGCTGAATCCGCGATCTTCCGTTGCGGATGCGGGGGCTTCGGCGCCCTTGAACAGCACCCTCCAGGCGCCTTCGTATGTTGTATCGAAGAGCCCGCTTAGCGCCTGGTGCTGTTTCGGATCGAACTCCCACAAATTAAATGCCCGTTCTTGGCATGGGAGGATCCGCCGGATGAGCATGACTTGGACCATGTCGACGAGCCTGAGCCTATTGCTCACCATCTTCTTGATGCAGGCTCGGAGTCCTGTCACCTCCACTGGATTGCCCCACTGCAAGACCTGCTCTTTCCAGGAGGTGAGCTGCGTGGGGATACCAGATCTGAACTCGGGGGCCGCCGCCCATGTGGGTTTGCGCGGCTCGGTGATGTAGAACCACCCCGATTGCCACCCCTTGACGGAGTCCACGAAGGTCCCTTCGAGCCAAGGGACGTTGGGCAATTTGCCCAACATGGCGCCTCCGCATTCCGCTTGCGTGCCCTTCACAACCTTCGGCTTGACGTTGAAGGTCTTGAGCCACAGGCCGAAGTGGGGCTGGATGCAGAGAAAGGCCTCGCACACGACGATAAACGCCGAGATGTTGAGGATGAAGTTCGGCGCCAGATCGTGGAAATCCAGGCCGTAGTAAAACATGAGCCCCCGGACAAACGGATGGAGCGGAAAGCCCAGTCCGCGGAGGAAGTGGGGGAGGAAGACGACCCTCTCATGAGGCCCGGGGGTAGGGATGAGCTGCCCCTCGTCGGGCAGCCGATGCGCGATATCGCCGGAAAGGTATCCCGCGCTGCGCAGCTTGGTGATGTCCTCCTCCTTAGCGGTGGAGGCCAACCATTTACCTCCCGCTCCGGACATATTCAGAGAAGGTCGAGGCGAGATGCTCGAGCTCGGGCGTTGGAGCTTGAGTTCGCAGGGATGGATAAGCAAAGGAGGAAGAAGGCGTAGGTGAGAAGGTGAATCCTTATCCCTTATATATAGGCGGACAAAACTATGCGCCCCCCACCGGCCTGGTAAAACTCGCTTATCTCCCAAGCGCCACCATCAATGGCGTGGTTGGGTTACCCACGCACGTATTTATGAGAATCCCGGAATAAGGGGAACACGATCTCTGCTTCGACAGGACGTGCCAAGGAAACTGCTTCGCTAAACATGCTGAGGTGGTATAGTAATTCAAACAAAGGCTTGGTTGCGGGGTGATGTCACGCCGCATAATACGTTAGCAGATTGAGCTAGGTGTACATTTTATTCTCTCTACGGTGGAATGTGGAAATTATTTTTGCAGAGCCGGACACTATCCTGGTGTTCATTATCTTCTCTGGATTATTCAAGGGAGGAACCCGCCTTGCAATGCCGAACATTATGCACGCCGGACTTATCGTCATTGAAGACTGGTTCAGGGGCTACTGAGGGAGTCCTGGACTAGGGGGTGTCCGGACAGCCGGACTATCATTATCCGCCGGACTCCAAGACTATGAAGATACAAGATTGAAGACTCCGGCTCGTGTCCGGATGGTACTTTCCTTGGCGTGGAAGGCAAGCTTGGCGATATGGATATGTAGATCTCCTACCATTGTAACCGACTCTGTGTAACCCTAGCCTCCTCCGGTGTCTATATAAACCGGAGGGCTTTAGTCTGTAGGACAACATACATCTCAATAATCATACCATAGGCTAGCTTCTAGGGTTTAGCCTCCTTGATCTCGTGGTAGATCCACTCTTGTACTACCCATATCATCAATATTAATCAAGCAGGACGTAGGGTTTTACCTCCATCGAGAGGGCCCGAACCTGGGTAAAAACATCGTGTCCCTTGTCTCCTGTTACCATCCGCCTAGACGCACAGTTCGGGACCCCCTACCCGAGATCCGCCGGTTTTGACACCGACACTAAGCACTTCTCCCATGGCAAGAAAGATCAATCTAGTAGGCCAAACCAAACTGATAATTCGAAGAGACTTGCAAAGATAACTCAATCATACATAAAAGAATTCAGAGAAGATTCAAATATTATTCATAGATAAACTTGATCATAAACCCACAATTCATCGGATCTCGACAAACACACCACAAAAAGAGTTTACATCGAATAGATCTCCACAAGAGAGGGGGAGAACATTGTATTGAGATCCAAAAAGAGAGAAGAAGCCATCTAGCTAATAACTATGGACCCGTAGGTCTGTGGCAAACTACTCACAACTCATCAGAGCGGCAAGGATGTTGATGTAGAAGCCCTCCATGGTCGATTCCCCCTCTGGCAGAGTGCCGGCGAAGGCTCCAAGATGAGATCTCGCGGATACAAAAGGTTACGGTGGTGGAAATTATGTTTCGTGGTGCCCCTGGATGTTTTCGGGGTACGTAGGTATATATAGGAGGAAGAAGTACATCGGTGGCCGCCCGAGGGGCCCACGATACAGGGGGCGCCCTACAGGGGGGGGGGGGGGGGTGCAGCCTCCTATCTCGTGGGGGCCTCGGCTGCTTCTTGACTTGCACTCCAAGTCCTCTGGATCACGTTCGTTCCAAAAATCACGCTCCCGAAGGTTTCATTCCGTTTGGACTCCGTTTGATATTCCTTTTCTTTGAAATACCGAAATAGGCAAAAAAGCAGCAATATGGGTTGGGCCTCCGGTTAGTAGGTTAGTCCAAGAAATGATATAAATGTGTAAAATAAAGCCCATAAACATCCAAAAGGGGTAATATAATAGCATGGAACAATCAAAAATTATAGATACGCTGGAGACGTATCAAGCATCCCCAAGCTTAATTCCTGCTCGTCCTCGAGTAGGTAAATGATAAAAAAGAAATTTTTGATGTGGAATGCTACCTAGCATAATTCTCAATATAATTATCTTTATTGTGGCATGAATGTTCAGATCCAAATGATTCAAAGTAAAATCTTTAAAACATAAAAATAATAATGCTTCAAAGCATACTAACAAATAATCATGTCCTATCAAAATAACATAGCCAAAGAAAGCTTATCCCTACAAAATCATATAGTTAGGCCATGCTTCATTTTCATTACACAAAATACTCCCATCATGCACAACCCCGATGATGAGCCGAGCAATTGTTTCATACTTTTTAACGCGCTTCAGCTTTTTCAACTCTTACGCAATACATGAGCGCAAGCCATGGACATAGCACTATGGTGGTATATGGTGGTTGTGAGGACAAAAAGGGAGAAGATAGTCTCACATCAACTAGGCGTATTAATGGGCTATATGGAGATGCCCATTAATAGATATCAATGTGAGTGAGTAGGGATTGCCATGCAACGGATGCACTAGAGCTATAAATATATGAAAGCTCAACAAAAGAAACTAAGTGGGTGTGCATCCTACTTGCTTGCTCAAGAAAACCTAGGGCATTTTGAGGAAGCCCATCATTGGAATATACAAGCCAAGTTCTATAATGAAAAATTCCCACTTAGTATATGAAAGTGACAACATAGGAGACTCTCTATCATGAAGATCATGGTGCTACTTTGAAGCACAAGTGTGGAAAAAGAGATAGTAGCATTGTCCCTTCTCACTTTTTCTCTCATTTTATTATTTTATTATTTTTCCTTTTTTTTCTTTTTTTCTCTGGCCTTTTATTTTTTTCTTTTTGGCCTTTCTCTTTTTTTCTTTTCTCATTTTTCTTCTTCTTGTAAAGTCTGACGTCTCATCCCGACTTGTGGGGGAATCATAGCCTTCATCATCCTTTCCTCACTAGGACAATGCTCTAATAATGAAGGTCATCACACTTTTATGGATTTACAACTAAAGAATTACAACTCAAAGCTAGAACAATATATGACTCTATATGAATGCCTCCGGCGGTGTACCGGGATATGCAATGAATCAAGAGCGATATGTATGAAAATTATGAAAGTGGCCTTGCCACAAATACGATGTCAACTACATGATCATGCAAAGAGCAATATGACAATGATGGAACGTGTCATAATAAACGGAACGGTGGAAAGTTGCATGGCAGTATATCTCGGAATGGCTATGGTAATGCCATAATAGGTAGGTATGGTGGCTGTTTTGAGGAAGGTAAATAAAGGGTTTATGATACTGGCGAAAGTTGTGCGGTAATAATAAAGGCTAGCAAAGTGGAAGGATGAGTGTGCATATATCCATGGACTCACATTAGTCAAAAAGAACTCATATACTTATTGCAAAAGTCTACTTAGCCCTTGAAGCAATGTACTACTACGCATGCCCCAAGAGGGATAGATTGGTAGGAAAAGACCATCGCTCGTCCCCGACTGCCACTCATAAGGAAGACAATCAAAAGAGCACCTCATGCAACAAATTTGTCACACAATTTTTACCATACGTGCATGCTACGGGACTTGCCAACTTCAAAAAAAGTATTTCTCAATTTCATAATTACCCACTAGCATGACCCTAACATTACTACCTTTATATCTCAAAACAATTATCAAGCATCAAATTGATCATAGCATCCAATTCTTTTTCTGTGATAGTTTTTATTGGACCCAACTTGGATACTCATCATTCTAGGACAAATTTTATAACCATAGCAAATACCATTCTTTTCTAAAAGACTCTCAAAAATATATAAGCGAAGCATGAGAGACTAGAAATTTCTTCAAAATTAAGACACCACCGTGCTCTAAAAGATATAAGTGAAGCACTAAAGCAAAACTATCAAGCTCAAAAGATATAAGTGAAGCACATAGAGTATTCTAGCAAATTCTAATCAAATAGGCTTCTCCCGAAAGATGTTTACAGAAAGGATGATTGTGGTAAACTAAAAGGCAATGACTAATATAATACACGACGCTCCAAGCAAAACACATATCATGTAGCGAATAAAAATATAGCTCCAAGTAAAGTTACCAATGAACGAAGACGAAAGAGAGGATGCCTTCACGGGGCATCCCAAAGCTTATGCTTTTGGCTATTATTGAATATCTTGGGGTGCCTTGGGCATACCCAAGCTTAGTCTCTTGCCACCCTTTATTCCATAGTCCATAAAAGTTTTACCCAAAACTTGAAAACTTCACAACACAAAACTCAACAGGAAATCTTATAAGCTCCGTTAGTGAAAGAAAACAAAACTACCACATAAGGTACTTAAATGAAATCATTATTTATTTATTTTGGTGTTAAACCTACTGTATTCCAACTTCTTTATGGTTTATAAACTAATTTACTAGCCATAGATGCATTGAAATAAGCAAACAACACACGAAAAAAAGAATCTGTCAAAAACAGAACAGTCTGTAGCAATCTGTAACTAACGCAAACTTCTGTAACTCTAACAATCCTACCAAAATAGGAAGTCCTGGAAAATTTGTTTATTGAACAGCATCAAAAAGAATCAATGCCAAGGCACGATCCTGTGATTTAACAAAATTATATTCGTGCGTGCAAAGTTTCTGTTTTTCAGCAGAATCAAATCAACTATCATCGTACGTTATCCTATAGGTTCTACTTGGCACAAACACTAATTAAAAGATAAAAACACATCTAAAAAGAATCTAGATGCAAGATTTATTACTAAACAGGAACAAAAATAAAAAATATAAAGAAAATTGGGTTGCCTCCCAACTAGCGCTATCGTTTAACGCCCCTAGCTAGGCATAAAAGCGAAGATAGATCTAAGTAGTGCCGTCTTTGGCACTAGGAGGGGAGGATCTCCTCTCTATAGCATCCATTCTTCTATTTAAGGTGAGCACATGGCCATTAATGGAAGAAGTAAGATTAAGCACGTTACGGAAGTTTGCCTCTAAACTAGACTTAATCTCTTTAATAATTACATTTTGATAAAAGCACAAGAGAGCAGTAGATTCAACCTTATCATTCATAGGGTGCCCAAATATGGTTTTCATTTTTTCATAAGTATCTATAGCATCCCTTTCAAGAAAACTTCCTAAAACTTGTTTAAAAGAGGCGGGCAAGCCAATATAAAAACTCTTTAAGTAATCTTCAATTTGATATTGAGGCACATAGCTAGCTCGAATCCTTAATAACCTATCCCAAGCATCTTTTAAAGACTCATCAAGTAAATAGCGAAAAATTCTAGAGTCATCCTCATCAAAATTATTCAAGCTCTCATTGGAGACCCCGGTGGGTCTTTCTATAGCATCATTATTTATGAGCTTAGAGAGGACAGAGGGGTTATCCAAGGTACTAGAACCTAGGAAAGGGCCCTTAGTTCTTTTTGATTTGGCCATGGCAACGGGAAGGCAAACGGAAGAGAGGAGGAGATTGGGAAAGAGAGGGCGAATAAAACGGCAAGGGTGAAGTGGGGGAGAGGAAAACGAGAGGCAAATGGCAAATAATGTAAATGCGAGGGAGATGGGTTTATGATGGGTACTTGGTATGTCTTGACTTGAGCGAAGACCTCCCCGGCAACGGCGCCAGAAATCCTTCTTGCTACGTCTTGAGCTTGTGTTGGTTTTCCTCGAAGAGGAGAGGGTGATGCAGCAATAGTAGCGTAAGTATTTCCCTCAGTTTTTGAGAACCAAGGTATCAATCCAGTAGGAGGCTCCTCAAAAGTCCCATGCACCTACACAAACAAACTGAGAACTCGCAACCAACGCGATATAGGGGTTGTCAATCCCTTCATGGCCACTTGCGAAAGTGAGATCTAATAAAGATAGTATGATAAGATAAATATATTTTTGGTATTTTATAATATAGATGTAAAAAGTAAAGATGCAAACAAAAGTAGATTAGAAGCAAATATGATAAGAGATAGACCCGGGGGGCATAGGTTTCACTAGGGGCTTCTCTCAAGATAGCATAAGTATTACGGTGGGTGAACAAATTACTGTCGAGCAATTGATAGAAAAGCGCATAGTTATGAGATTATCTAGGCATGATCATGTATATAGGCATCACGTCCATAACAAGTAGACCGACCCCTACCTGCATCTACTACTATTACTCCACACATCGACCGACTCCTGCCTGCATCTAGAGTATTAAGTTCATAAGAACAGAATAACGCATTAAGCAAGATGACATGATATAGAGGGATAAACTCAAGCAATATAATATAAACCCCATCTTGTTATCCTCGATGGCAACAATACAATACATGCCTTGCAACCCTTTCTGTCACTGGGTAAGGACACCACAAGATTGAACCCAAAGCTAGGCACTTCGCCCATGGCAAGAAAGATCAATCTAGTAGGCCAAACCAAACTGATAATTCGAAGAGACTTGCAATGATAACTCAATCATACATAAAAGAATTCAGAGAAGATTCAAATATTATTCATAGATAAACTTGATCATAAACCCACAATTCATCGGATCTTGACAAACACACCACAAAAAGAGTTTACATCGAATAGATCTCCCCAAGAGAGGGGGAGAACATTGTATTGAGATCCAAAAAGAGAGAAGAAGCCATCTAGCTAATAACTATGGACCCGTAGGTCTGTGGTAAACTACTCACAACTCATCGGAGGGGCAAGGATGTTGATGTAGAAGCCCTCCGTGGTTGATTCCCCCCCCCCCCCCCGGCAGAGTGCCGGCGAAGGCTCCAAGATGGGATCTCGCGGATACAGAAGGTTACGGTGGTGGAAATTGTGTTTCGTGGTGCCCCTGGATGTTTTCGGGGTATGTAGGTATATACAGGAGGAAGAAGTACGTCGGTGGCTGCTACCTCTTGAGCACTGCGTTGGATTTCCCCGAAGAGGAAAGGATGATGCAGCAAAGTAGCGTAAGTATTTCCCTCAGTTTTTGAGAACCAAGGTATCAATCCAGTAGGAGACCACGCACAAGTCCCTCGTGCCTACACAAAACGATAGCTACTCGCAACCAACACGATTAGGGGTTGTCAATCCCTTCACGGTCACTTACGAGAGTGAGATCTGATAGAGATGATAAATAATATTTTTTGTATTTTTGATAGATAGATGCAAAGTGAAAAGTAAAAGGCAAAGTGAAAACAAAGCAAGTAATAAAGCGATAGATATTGATATGATGAGAATAGACCCCGGGGCCATAGGTTTCACTAGTGGCTTCTCTCAAGAGCAAAGATATTCTACGGTGGGTGAACAAATTACTGTTGAGCAATTGACAGAATTGAGCATAATTATGAGTATATCTAGGTAATGACCACGTATATGTAGGCATCACGTCCGAGACAAGTAGATCGAAACAATTCTGCATCTACTACTATTACTCCACTCATCGACCGCTATCCAGCATGCATCTAGAGTATTAAGTTAAAAACAGAGTAACGCCTTAAGCAAGATGACATGATGTAGAGGGATAAATTCATGCAATATGATAAAAACCCCATCTTGTTATCCTCGATGGCAACAATACAATACGTGTCTTGCTGCCCCTTCTGTCACTGGGAAAGGACACCGCAAGATTGAACCCAAAGCTAAGCACTTCTCCCATTGCAAGAACTACCAATCTAGTTGGCCAAACCAAGAACGATAATTTGAAGAGACTTGCAAAGATAACTCAATCATACGTAAAAGAATTCAGAGAAGATTCAAATATTGTTCATAGATAAGTTGGATCATAAACCCACAATTCATCGGTCTCAACAAACACACCGCAAAAAGAAGATTACATCGAATAGATCTCCACGAGAGAGGGGGAAAACATTGTATTGAGATCCAAAAAGAGAGAAGAAGCCATCTAGTTACTAGCTATGGACCCGAAGGTCTGAAGTAAACTACTCACACTTCATCGGAGGGGCTATGGTGTTGATGTAGAAGCCCTCCGTGGTGGATGCCCCCTCCGGCGGAGCTCCGGAAAAGGCCCCAAGATGGAATCTCGTGGATACAGAAGGTTGCGGTGGTGGAATTAGCTTTTTGGCTCCTGTTCTGATCGTTTGGGGATACGTAGGTATATATAGGAGGAAGGAGTATGTCGGTGGAGCAATAGGGGGGGCCACGAGGCAGGGGGCGCGCCCTAGGGGGGGCTCCCCCCACCCTCGTGAACGCCTCTGTTACGTCTTGGAGTAGGGTCCAAGTTTCCTGGATCACGTTCGGTGAGAAAATCACGTTCCCGAAGGTTTCATTCCGTTTGGACTCCGTTTGATATTCCGTTTCTTCGAAACACTAAAATAGGTAAAAACAACAATTCTGGGCTGGGCTTCCGGTTAGTAGGTTAGTCCCAAAAATAATATAAAAGTGGAAAAAAGCCCAATATAGTCCAAAACAGTAGATAAAGTAGCATGGAGCAATCAAAAATTATAGATACGTTGGAGACGTATCAGGCATCCCCAAGCTTAATTCTTGCTCGTCCTCGAGTAGGTAAATGATAAAAAAGAATTTTTGATGCGGAGTGATACTTTGGCATAATTTCAATGTAAATCTTCTTAATTGTGATATGAATATTCAGATCCAAAAGATTCAAGAAAAAAGTTCATATTGACATAAAAATAATAATACTTCAAGCATACTAATCAAAGCAATCATGTCTTCTCAAAATAACATGGCAAAAGAAAGTTCATCCCTACAAAATCATATAGTTAGGCTATGCTTCATTTTCGTCACAAAAAGATGTTCCCAACTTCTATACCCCCGATGAAAAGCTAAGCAATTGTTTCATACTCAAATAATCTCAAACTTTTTCAACCTTCACGCAATACATGACTGCGAGCCATGGATATAGCACTACGGGTGGAATAGAATATGATGATGGGGCTTGTGTGGAGAAGACAAAAAAGGGAGAAAGTCTCACATTGACGAGTGTCGGTGTCAAAATCGGCGGATCTCGGGTAGGGGGTCCCGAACTGTGCGTCTAGGAGGATGGTAACAGGAGACAAGGGACACGATGTTTTACCCAGGTTCGGGCCCTCTTGATGTAGGTAAAACCCTACGTCCTTCTTGATTAATATTGATGACGTGTATTACAAGAGTGGATCTACCACGAGATCAAGGAGGCTAAACCCTAGAAGCTAGCCTATGGTATGATTGTTGTAATGGTTGTTGTGTCCTACGGACTAAAACCCTCCAGTTTATATAGACACCGGAGAGGGCTAGGGTTACACAGAGTCGGTTACAATGGTAGGAAATCTACATATCCGTGTCGCCAAGCTTGCCTTCCATGCCAAGGAAAGTCCCATCCGGACACGGGACGGAGTCTTCAATCTTGTATCTTCGTAGTCTTGGAGTCCGGCGGACGATGATAGTCCGGCTGTCCGGACACCCCCTAGTCCAGGACTCCCTCAGTAGCCCCTGAACCTGGCTTCAATGACGATGAGTCCGGCGCGCATAATGTTCGGCATTGCAAGGCGGGTTCCTCCTCCGAATAATCCATAGAAGATTGTGAACACCAGGATAGTGTCCGGCTCTGCAAAATAATTTCCACATTCCACCGTAGAGAGAATATTATGTACACAAGTTCAATCTGCTGACGTATCCTGTAGCGTGACGTCACGCCACTACCAAGTCTTTACTTGAATTGTTTTTTATTATACCACCTCAGCGCGCTTAGCGAAGCGGTTTCCTTGGCACGTCTTGTCGAAGCAGAGATCATGTTCCCCTTATTCCGGGATTCTCATCAATACGGATGTGGGTAACCCAACTGCGCCATTGATGGTGGCGCTTGGGAGATAAGCGAGTTTTACCAGGCCGGTGGGGACGTATAGTCTTCGTCCGCCTATATATAAGGGGATAAGGATCCGCCTTTTTACCTACGCCTTCTTCCTCCTTTGCTTATCCATCTCCGCGCACTCGAGCTCCGGCGCCCAAGTTCGCGCATCTCATCTCAACCTTCTCCGACCATGTCTGGAGCGGGAGGTAAATGTCTGGCCTCCACCGTTAAGGAGGAGCATATCGCCAAACTGCGCAGCGCCGGATACCTTTCCGGCGACATCGCGCACCGGCTGCCCGACAAGGGGCAGCTCATCCCCACCCCCAGGCCCCATGAGAGGGTCGTATTTCTCCCCCACTTCCTCTGCGGAATGGGCTTTCCACTTCACCCCTTTGTCCGGGGGCTCATGTTCTACTACGGCCTGGATTTCCATGATCTGGCGCCGAACTTCATCCTCAACATCTCGGCGTTTATCGTCGTGTGCGAGGCCTTCCTCTGCATCCAGCCCCACTTCGGCTTGTGGCTCAAGACCTTCAATGTCAAGCCGAAGGTAGTGAAGGGCACGCAGGCGGAGTGCGGAGGCGCCATGTTGGGCAAGATGCCCAACGTCCTCTGGTTCGAAGGGGCCTTCGTGGAGTCCGTCAAGGGGTGGCAGTCGGGGTGGTTCTACATCACCGAGCCGCGCGACCCTAAGTGGGCGGCGGCCCCCGAGTTCAGATCTGGTATCCCTGTGCAGCTCACCTCCTGGAAAGAGAAGGGCTTGCTATGGGGTAGTTCGAAAGAGCTGACGGGACTCCAAGCCTGTATCCAGAAGCTGGTGAACAAGAAGCTCAGGCTGGTTAATGTGGTCCAAGTCATGCTCGTCCGCCGGATTCTCCCATGCCAAGAACGGGCATTCAACCTGTGGGAGTTCGATCCGGCACAGCACCAGGCGTTGAGCGGGCTCTTCGACACGACGTACGAAGGCGCCTGGAGGGTGCTGTTTAAGGGCGCCAAAGCCCCCGCATCCACGACGGAAGATCGTGGATTTCACTCGCAGCGTCCAGCTGACGAGGTAAGTGATTCTACCCCTTTACGGGACACTTGTTGTTAATAGTTCGACCCTAAGCGGGTTTCAATCTCCCTTTTCCTTTGACAGGAATGGATGAAGAAGGCCCGGCAGCTCATCTGCCCGGCTCCCATGCCAGAAGACCCAGTGGACGCCCGTCTAGCGGGGCTGCTGGTTCCGGCACCGCACGTGGTGCCAAAGAAGAAGGCCAAGAAGGTGGCCACGGGTACTCGAAAGAGTTCCCGTTTTCAGGTGTCCGACGACTCCGAGGCAGATTCCTCCCCCGAAGATGAGGAGGAGGAAGAAGACTCTCTCCCAGAGGAGGGAGAGAGAAAGAGGAAGGCCTCCCCAACAGGGGAGACCGAAGGGTCCAAGAGGGGAAGAACTATTTCCCCGGACAGCTCCGCCAACACCAACGTTGGCGATGGAGAGTGGCCCTCAAGGGCCAGGCCTCCGGCGAGATCATAAGTATCCGGATTCCTAAACGGTTTGCAATTTCTTTTGTGTCACATAGTGTCCTTCTAATGCCGCATACTGCCTGCAGTCCGGCCGATGATGATCTTCCCGCTTCGTCGTGCGGGTCGTTGGCTCCGTCGGATGTGGATTCCATTCCGACTGCCTCCACCCCTCGCACCGCTGAGGACGCCGAGGTGGGATCCCAGGAAGGGACCCATCAGGAGGAGGCTCCGGAGGCGCCGCAAGGCAGCCTCCCGGACTTTGCGCCGGACTCCACACCGGAACCCGCAGTGGTTCCGGAGTCCGGCAGGCGGCCCCTTCACAGGAAGGGCAAGACCGTGACACCGGCGGCCCCCGTCCAACCGGAGGCACCGGACAACTTGGTGGAGGCGCTCGAAGGCGCTTCCATCGAGGAAGATCACCGCACTATCATGAGTGCGGTGATTCAGAAGGTTCAGCTTGCCAAGAGCGGGCTGACCGAAGCCTGCAGCAGCCTTCTAACAGGCTTTGAGGTAAGAAGTTAAAATTATGTAATGTAATACTGCATAGACAGTAGCCCCTGATGCTCGGTTTGGTGTTCGGAAAGAAAAGCCGGACTGAGGATCTAAAAAGATGTACGCAGGGTTGCTAAAAATTATGTCAATATGGGTTTGCAGGCTGCGCTGCTAACCTCTGCCGCACTGACTGTGGAGGTCGGTGCTTTGAAGCAGGACCTCGAGCGGTCCGAGCAAGAGCTCGGCCGTGCCAAGAAGCAGCTCGAGGACAAAGAAGGTGAGTAACACCACTTTGAATAGTTACCTTACAGAAAAGGATTTAGGTTGCAATAAAAATAACAAGGATAATCGTGGGTACTGCAGGGGCCACGAACGAGGTGGCAACCCTAAAGGAGGCTGTGTCCGCGGCCGAACGCAATGCGGCTGCGGAACGGGCAGAGCGAGAGAAGCAGGAGGCGCGGGTGGCGGAAATGCGGCAAGAGCTCTAGGCTCTCATGGAAAAGCATGAGAGTTTGTAGCGCGACTCAAAGACTCGAGAGTCCGAGCTTGCCTCGGCTCTCGAAAGTGCCAAAGCCGCCAAGGCCGAGGCCCATAAGGCCCTTCAGGAGGTTGTGGAAGTGAAGAAAATAGCGGCGGGTAAGGCATTTTTCATGCAAAGCAAGCATGTTAATGTAAACTACCTGACACTTACCCAAATTCGGAGCTCTCCAGCGGCGTTTGCAGATCTGCCTCGCAGTGTATCCGATGCCGCCGCATTCTACCGTGGCGAGGAGGAGAGATCAATGGAGAAGGTCTTCTGGTCTCAGTATGCTGAGGCCGGCCATCTGGTGCCCCCTAGCGACCAGCTGAAGCAGCTGGTCGAGCTCCATAAGGTAGCCGAGCAGGCCATGAAGGGCCTCATAGTCCGGCTGTGGCCTGGAGAGGCCATGCCTGGGAGCTACTTCGGCCTCGTGCGGCGGCTGGTGGATGCGTGCCCCTTGTTGGAGGTCGTCAAGTGCTCCGCCTGTATTGAAGGTGCTCGTCGGGCCCTTGCCCGCGCAAAGGTGCACTGGGGCAGGCTGGATGAGGAGAAGCTTATCACTGACGCGCCGCCAGCGGGCAAGGAGTACCGTACGCCCGAGATGTACTATAAGACTGTCCTGAAGGGTGCCCGCAAGATTGCGGATGAGTGCCCCAGAGATGTAATTATTGAGTATACTCACTATGTATTATCCTGTGCGATGAAAACTTTGTTCATATGCGCAAAGCAACGCTTGTGTGATTTAAAATATTACCTTCTGTGCGGCCGTTTATAAAATCTGAGAGATGGCAAGTCGTCGGCTTCAGCCCCCAAGCCACGAGTGCTGGGGTGTTCGGGATAAATTTGAGCACTCTTGTTCCCATTTTTGGGTCCATCTAGGGAGGCGCTCAACACAACGAACAAGACAACCGGACTTATAATGCTTGAACACTCTCACTTAGCCATAGAATTCTATAATTTTAAATTTCGGCGAAGCCCCTAGTATTCGGAAGACCGAGCTCGGGGTGCTATCCACGCCTTGGCCGGACATTATCCGGTTCTTCGCTTGACGCGGCATAAGTCTTTAAGGACTCGAAAAGACCTCTCGAACAGCGACCAGTCTCTCGCCTTATCATGACAGTCAGTTTTAGCTTTCTCCACAGAGGCGCTCGCCCAGCTCAACCGGGGCACAATCGCAGTGGTTCTCCCAGTGCCACCTTAGCCGACAGAACGGAACGTAAGGTACCAAAACGTGGGAGCCGGGCAAACCCAACTATTGACCCAAGACATGATTCAGAGCCGATTCATATAATGCTATAAGTTCGGGGTGCCGCACTTGTGAAAGTGTTCGGACTTATCACACCATAATGCGGGGAACATAAGCCCCTGGTGTATTCGGCCGTACCAAAATATACGGGTGCAAGATGTCATTAGTGAACATATATGTAAAGTAATGCAATAACAGGCAAAAAGTGCTGCATTATTTATTCAATGGATTCTGCTATGAGTGCGGAATGATACAAATAGTGCGGTAAGCAAGGGATTGGACTAATTAAACATGTCCCCCTCCAGGGGTGGGCTGCGGACTGGTGTATATAATCAAATTTAATGCTCATAATGGAGACCACCTGAGTGTTCGTCGCAGCCTTCTTCCCTCCCTGGCTGTTGCATCGTGAATTCGGCGGGTTCACCGCCGGACAGGGCCTCTGGTGAACGGAGTCCTGTGTATACAAAGAAGAAAAATAATAAAAAAGAGCAACACACTTGTGAGCCCCTGGTGTGGTCGAGCCGCACTCTGGGTCTGTTGTGGTCGTGCCCCTCCCCCTAGGCCCATGGTATCTCCAGAGCGTAATGATGTACGCGGAGGGTTGGTCTTGCAATTATGCAAGGGCTGGGGTTGGGGCCGCATTGCTACGCGTGCTCGGATCATGCCAGGTGGTCTTGGTTGATGTTGCTTCGGGCGCGTTTGGCCGTATCTGGCCGTTTAACGGCCGGACTCGAAAATTGCCTTAGAAGGATGCTCTGTACTTCTGCCGCGAGAGCCGCTGTGTGTTCCTCCGTTCGGAGGAAGCGTTCCATATTTCCGTTGACCGTGATGACTCCACGAGGGCCTGACATCTTGAGCTTGAGGTATGCGTAATGCGGCACCGCGTTGAACTTTGCGAACGCGGTTCGTCCGAGCAGAGCATGATAGCTGCTGCGGAACGGGACTATGTCGAAGATTAACTCCTCGCTCCGGAAATTGTCCGGGGATCCGAAGACCACTTCCAGTGTGACTGACCTTGTACAATTGGCCTCAACACTTGGTATGATGCCTTTGAAGGTCGTCTTTGTAGGTTTAATCCTTGAGGGGTCTATGCCCATCTTGCACACTGTATCCTGATAAAGCAGGTTCAGGCTGCTGCCGCCGTCCATCAGGACTCTCGTGAGGTGAAATCCATCGACGATTGGGTCTAAAACCAATGCGGCGAATCCGCCATGGCGGATACTGGTCGGATGGTCTCTTCAATCGAAAGTGATCGGGCAAGAGGACCATGGATTGAACTTAGGGGCGACTGGCTCCATCGCATATACGTCCCTTAGTGCACGCTTCCGCTCCCTCTTGGGTATATGGGTTGCGTATATCATGTTTACCGTCCGCACTTGTGGGGGGAAACCCTTCTGTCCTCTACTGTTCGGCGGTCTGGTCTTTTCCTCGTTGTCGCTGTGCAGCCCCTTGTCGCTGTTTTCGGCAATTAACTTGCCTGCCTGCTTAAATACCCAACAATCTCTGTTGGTGTGGTTGGCTGGCTTTTCGGGGGTGCCATGTATCTGGCATGAGCGGTCGAGTATTCGGTCCAAATTGGACGGACCCGGAGTGGTTCTTTTGAATGGCTTCTTCCACTGACCGGGTTTAGAGCCTCGGAATCCGGCGTTGACTACCGTATCCTCCTTGTCGTCGCCGTTAACGCGGCGTTTATTTTTACTTCGACGCGACCTGCCATTGTGGTACTTTGTGTCCGGACTGCCAGCATTTTTGCTGAGGTTATTGCTGTGAGCTAGCCAGCTATCCTCTCCCGCACAGAAGCGGGTCATTAGTGATGTGAGGGCTGCCATGGATTTCGGCTTTTCCTGTCCTAGGTGCCGGGCTAGCCACTCGTCGCGGATGTTATGTTTGAAGGCTGCGAGGGCCTCTACATCCGGACAGTCGACGATTTGATTTTTCTTTGTTAAGAACCGTGTCCAGAATTGCCTGGCCAATTCATCTGGCTGCTGGATTATGTGGCTTAGGTCATCGGCGTCTGGTGGCCGCACATATGTGCCCTGGAAGTTGTCGAGGAATGCGGCTTCCAGGTCCTCCCAACACCCAATTGACTATGCGGGCAGGTTATTAAGCCAATGCCGAGCTGGTCCTTTAAGCTTGAGCGGGAGGTATTTGATGGCGTGGAGATCGTCGCCGCGGGCCATATGGATGTGAAGGAGATAATCTTCGATCCAAACCGCGGGGTCTGTCGTGCCATCGTAGGATTCGATGTTTACGGGTTTAAACCCTTCAGGGATTTGATGATCCATTACTTCATCAGTGAAGCATAATGGGTGTGCGGCGCCTCTGTATTGAGCAATATCACGTCGTAGCTCAAGGGAGCGTTGTCTGCTGTGTTTGGCTCGGCCGGAGTTGTTGTATCCGGCTCGACGGTATTCGTCGTGGGTCGTGGGGCGCCCACGTGATCCATAGATAGATCTGGATTGTCTTGCCTTATCCTCCAATATATCCCGCAAGTCCGGCACGTTCCCCCTTGGCTTCATACTTTTTGAGCGATGCCGGGGTACGGTCTTGATGGAAGGCCTGGATGCCTCTCTGTCGCGACCACGGGTTGGTCGGTCGGTCGTATTGTGCGCTGGTGATGAAGGTATGTATGCTTCCTCCTCTAATCGGGGGAGCAACTTGCGTTTTGGATAGATTTTGGAGGGGCGTTCGAGTTCATACTCTTCGGCCGCGAGGACCTCGGTCCATCGGTCGGCCAGCAGGTCTTGATCAGCTTGAAGCTGCTGCTGCTTTTTCTTTAGGCTATTTGCCGTGGCCATTAGCCTGCGTTTGAAATGCTCTTGTTCGACGGGATCCTCGGGCACGACAAATTCATCGTCGTCGAGGCTTGCCTCGTCTCCGGAGGGAGGTATGTAATTATCGTCCTCAACCTCTTCGTCTGCCGCTCTCTCGTGAGGGCTTGCTTCTGCATCCTCCTGCGCTGAATTTTGCTGGAGGGGATTGTCTTCGGCACTTTCTGGGGTGTTATTATCTCCTGTGCCGGAATCTCCATTCTTGCTGTGGCGGGATTTAGAGCGGCGCCGCTGACGTCGGCGCTTGGGCTGTTTCTTTAAGGAATCTGCCTCAGCTGCTTCCTCGACATCCCCATCTTTTGGGGTGTCCACCATGTATATGTCATATGACGAGGTGGTCTTCCAGTGCCCTATAGGCGCTGGTTCTTGTTCGTGTCCGGCATCGTCGTCCATACCGTCGATGTCTTTGGAGTCATAGTCTAGCCTGTCGGTTAAATCATCGACAGTGGCTACAAAGTGGGTGGTGGGTGGGGTTTGAATTTCTTCGTCGCCCGCATCCCAACCATCCTGGCCTAATCCGGCCAGGGCTCTCCGGATAGCGAGAGGTGCTTTAGCAAATTTAGGATGTCGCCAAAGGGTGAGTGCTGAAAGATGTCAGCAGCGGTGAACTCCATGATCGGCGCCCAATCGGATTCGATTGGCAGGGGCGCAGGAGGTTCGGAGTCCGGCAGGGAGCCTGGCACCTCAGAGACACGAGTTTTATAGGGGACAAGGTCAGTGTTCGGCTCCATCGCCACGGATGTTGCAGCTCCCGAGGCGGTGTCCAGCCACCCGTCCTCGATCTGTGCGATCGGCCCCGAACTATGGGTCGGAGCGGATTCATGTGCGGCCTCCAAGGCGCTGTCCGGCGGCAGAGCTAGATCGTGCCCATCGCGACCGTGCGGCACGCTCGGCTGCGGATCGGGTCCATCAAAGATCAAGTCTCCGCGGATGTCCGCCGTGAAGTTTAGGCTTCCAAATCTGACCTGACGGCCAGGGGCGTAGCTTTTGATCTGCTCCAGATGGCCAAGTGAATTGGCCCGCAGTGCGAAGCCGCCAAATATGAAGATCTGTCTGGGGAGAAAAGTCTCACCCTGGACGGCGTTGTTGTTGATTGAAGAAGCCATCGAGCCTATCGGTGACGACACAGAGGAACTCTCAATGAAAGCACCAATTTCGGTGTCAAAACCGGTGGATCTCGAGTAGGGGGTCCCGAACTGTGCGTCTAGGCGGATGGTAACAGGAGACAAGGGACACGATGTTTTACCCAGGTTCGGGCCCTCTTGATGGAGGTAAAACCCTACATCCTGCTTGATTAATATTGATGATGTGTATTACAAGAGTGGATCTACCACGAGATCAAGGAGGCTAAACCCTAGAAGCTAGGCTATGGTATGATTGTTGTAATGGTTGTTGTGTCCTACGGACTAAAACCCTCCGGTTTATATAGACACCGGAGAGGGCTAGGGTTACACAGAGTCGGTTACAATGGTAGGAGATCTACATATCCGTATCGCCAAGCTTGCCTTCCACGCCAAGGAAAGTCCCATCCGTACACGGGACAGAGTCTTCAATCTTGTATCTTCGTAGTCTTGGAGTCCGGCAGACGATGATAGTCGGGCTGTCCGGACACCCCCTAGTCCAGGACTCCCTCAACAAGGATAATCAACGGGCTATGGAGATGCCCATTAATTGATGTCAACATGAGGAGTAGGGATTTCCATGCAACGGATGCACTAGAGCTATGAATGCTCAACAAAAGAAAACTAGTGGGTGTGCATCCAACTCGCTTGCTCATGAAGACCTAGGGCATTTGAGGAAGCCCATCGTAGGAATATACAAGCCAAGTTCTATAATGAAAAATTCCCACTAGTTATAAAAAGACAACTTATGAGACTCACTACATGAAGAACAAGGTGCTACTTTGAAGCACAATATATGGGACTCACTACATGAAGGACAAGGTGCTACTTTGAAGCACAAGTGTGGAAAAAGAGATAGTAGCATTGCCCTTTTTTCTTTTTCTTTTTTTCTTTTTTTGGCCTTTCTTGTTTTTTCTTTTATTTTGGCCCTTCTTTTTTTTCTTTTTTTTTCTTTTTTCTTTCTTTTTGGGCAATGCTCTAACAATGATGATCATCACTCTTCTATTGATTACAACATAAGGATTACAACTCGAAACTTAGAACAAGATATGACTCTATATGAATGCCTCCGGCGCTGTACTGGGATGGTGCAATTAATCAAGAGTGACACGTATGAAAAATAATGCATGGTGGCTTTGCCACAAATACGATGTCAACTACATGATCATGCAATGGCAATATGACAAAAGTAATGTATGTCATGATGAAGATGATGGAAGTTGCATGGCAATATATCTTGGAATGACTATGGAAATGCCATAATAGGTAGGTATGGTGGCTGTTTTGAGGAAGATATAAAGAGGTTTATGTGTGATAGAGCGTATCGTCATGGGGTTTGGATGCACCGGCGAAGTTTGCACCAACTCTCAAGGTGAGAAAGGGCAATGTACGGTACCGAAGAGGCTAGCAAAGGCGGAAAAGTGAGAGTGTGTATAATCCATGGACTCAACATTAGTCAAAAGAACTCATATACTTATTGCAAAAATTTAGAAGCCATCAAAAATCAAGTACTACACGCATGCTCCTAGGGGGGATAGATTGGTAGGAAAAGACCATCGCTCATCCCGGACCGCCACTCATAAGGATGCACAAGCCACGTACACTTAATGTTTCAAATTTGTTACACAACTTTAACCATACGTGCATGCTACGGGCCTTGCAAACTTCAACACAAGCATTTCTCAAATTCACAATTACCCAACTAGCATGACTTTGATATTATCACCTCCATATCTCAAAACAATTATCAAGCATCAAACTTATCTTAGTATTCAATTCACTCAAAAGAAAGTTTCACATATCTTGAACACTAAGTATATTAATATTAAGCAAATTACCATGCTATTAATGACTCTCAAAATAATCTAAGTGCAACATGAGAGATCAATAGTTTCTTTAAAACAAATCCACCACTGTGCTCTAAAAGATATAAGTGAAGCACTAGAGCAAAAATTATCACGCTCAAAAGATATAAGTGAAGTACTATGAGCAAAACTATCAAGCTCAAAAGATATAAGTGAAGCACATAGAGTATTCTAACAAATTCCAATTCATGTATGGCTCTCTCAAAAGGTGTGTACAGCAAGGATGATTGTGGTAATCTAACAAGCAAAGATGCAAATAATACAATACGCTCCAAGCAAAACACATATCATGTGGTGAATAAAAATATAGCTCCAAGTAAATTACCGATGGAAGTGGATGAAAGAGGGGATGCCTTCCGGGGCATCCCCAAGCTTTGACTTTTTGGTATCCTTGGATTATCTTGGGGGTGCCATGGGCATCCCCAAGCTTAGTCTCTTGCCACTCCTTGTTCCATAATCCATCAAAAGAATTCACCCAAAACTTGAAAACTTCACAACACAAAACTCAATAGAAATCTCGTGAGCTCCGTTAGAGAAATAAAACAAAAGACTACTTCAAAGTACTGTAATGAACTCATTATTTATTTATATTGGTGTTAAACCTACTGTATTCCAACTTCTCTATGGATTATAAACTATTTTACTAGCCATAGATTCATCAAAATAAGCAAACCACACACGTAAAACAGAATCTGTCAAAAACAGAACAGTCTAGAAATCTGTAACTAACGCAAACTTCTGGAACTCTAAAAATTCCACAAAAATAGGAAGTCCTGGAAAATTTGTTTGTTGAACAGCAGCAAAAAGAATCAATGCAAAATCACGTTTCTGTGATTTAACAAAATTATATTCATGCGCACAAAGTTTCTGTTTTTCAGCAGAATCAAATCAACTATCATCGTAGGTTATCCTATAGGTTCTACTTGGCACAAACACTAATTAAAAGATAAAACCACATCCAAACAGAGTCTAGATGGATTATTTATTCCTAAACAGAAGAAAAACCAAAAAAACAAAAATAAAATTGGGTTGCCTCCCAACAAGCGCTATCGTTTAACGCCCCTAGCTAGGCATAAAAGCAAGGATAGATCTAGGTATTGCCATTTTTGGCACTTGGAGAGGTGGATCTCCTTTCTATGGCATTCATTCTTCTATTTAAGTTAAGCACATGGCCATTATTGGAAGAAGTAAGATTAAGCACGTTCCGGAAATTTGCCTCTAAACTAGACTTCATCTCTTTAATAATTTCATTTTGATAAAAGCACAAGAGAGTAGTTGATTCAACCTTATCATTAATGGGGTGCCCAAATATAGTTTTCATTCTATCATAGGTATCTATAGCATCTCCTTCAAGAAAACCTTCTTCAAAGATGGAATCTAAAACTTGTTTGAAGGAAGCGGTCAAGCCAACAAGCTTTTTAAGTAAATTTCAATTTGATATTGTGGTACATAACTAGCCCGAATCCTATGTAACCTATCCCAAGCGGAAAATTCCAGAGTCATCCTCATCAAAATTATTCAAGCTCTCATTGGAGACCCCGGTGGGTCTTTCTATATCATCATTATTTATGAGCTTAGAGAGGATAGAGGGGTTGTCCAAGGCACTAGAGCTCGGGAGAAAACCCGTAGTTCTTTTTGATTCGGCCAAGGCAAAGGGAAGGCAAACGGAAAAGAGAGAAGGAGATTGGGAAAGAGAGGGCGAATAAAATGGCAAGGGTGAAGTGGGGGAGAGGAAAATGAGAGGCAAAAGACAAATAATGTAATGCGAGAGATAGGGATTGTGATGGGTACTTGGTATGGTTGACTTGCTTGCATGAGCCTCCTCGGCAACGGCGCCAGAAATTCTTCTTGCTACCTCTTGAGCACTGCGTTGGATTTCCCCGAAGAGGAGAGGATTATGCAGCAAAGTAGCGTAAGTATTTCCCTCGGTTTTTGAGAACCAAGGTATCAGTCCAGTAGGAGACCATGCACAAGTCCCTTGTACCTACACAAAACGATAGCTACTCGCAACCAACACGATTAGGGGTTGTCAATCCCTTCACGGTCACTTACGAGAGTGAGATCTGATAGAGATGATAAACAATATTTTTGGTATTTTTGATAGATAGATGCAAAGTGAAAAGTAAAAGGCAAAGTGAAAACAAAGCAAGTAATAAAGCGGTAGAGATTGATATGATGAGAATAGACCCGAGGGCCATAGGTTTCACTAGTGGCTTCTATCAAGAGTATATATATTCTACGGTGGGTGAACAAATTACTGTTGAGCAATTGACATAATTGAGCATGATTATGAGTATATCTAGGTAATGATCATGTATATAGGCATCACGTCCGAGACAACTAGATCGAAACAATTCTGCATCTACTACTATTACTCCACTCATCGACCGCTATCCAGCATGCATCTAGAGTATTAAGTTAAAAACAGAGTAACGCCTTAAGCAAGATGACATGATGTAGAGGGATAAATTCATGCAATATGATAAAAAACCCATCTTGTTATCCTCGATGGCAACAATACAATACGTGTCTTGCTGCCCCTTCTGTCACTGGGAAAGGACACAGCAAGATTGAACCCAAAGCTAAGCACTTCTCCCATTGCAAGAACTACCAATCTAGTTGGCCAAACCAAAAACAATAATTCGAAGAGACTTGCAAAGATAAATCAATCATACATAAAAGAATTTAGAGATAAATCAATCATACAATTCATCGGTCTCAACAAACACACCGCAAAAAGAAGATTACATCGAATAGATCTCCACGAGAGAGGGGGAAAACATTGTATTGAGATCCAAAAAGAGAGAAGAAGCCATCTAGCTACTAGCTATGGACCCGAAGGTCTGAAGTAAACTACTCACACTTCATCGGAGGGGCTATGGTGTTGATGTAGAAGCCCTCCGTGGTGGATGCCCCCTCCGGCGGAGCTCCGGAACAGGCCCCAAGATGGGATCTCGTGGATACAGAAGGTTGCGGCGGTGGAATTAGGTTTTTGGCTCCTGTTCTGATCGTTTGGGGATACGTAGGTATATATAGGAGGAAGGAGTACGTCAGTGGAGCAATAGGAGGCCACGAGGTAGGGGGGCGCGCCCTAGGAGGGCGCCAACCACCCTCGTGACCGCCTCTGTTACGTCTTGGAGTAGGGTCCAAGTCTCCTGGATCACGTTCGGTGAGAAAATCACGTTCCCGAAGGTTTCATTCCGTTTGGACTCCATTTCTTCGAAACACTGAAATAGGCAAAAAAACAGCAATTCTGGGCTGGGCCTCCAGTTAATAGGTTAGTGCCAAAAATAATATAAAAGTGGAAAATAAATCCCAATATAGTCCAAAACAGTAGATAAAGTAGCATGGAGCAATAAAAAATTATATATACATTGGAAACGTATCAGTGGCTGCCCGAGGGGCCCACGAGACAGGGGGGTGCGCCCTACAGGGGGGCGCGGCCTCCTATCTCATGGGGGCCTTGTCTACTTCTTGACTTGCACTCCAAGTCCTCTGGATCACGTTCGTTCCAAAAATCACGCTCCCGAAGGTTTCATTCCGTTTGGACTCCGTTTGATATTCATTTTCTTCGAAATACTGAAATAGGCAAAAAAACAGCAATATTGGCTAGGCCTCCGGTTAGTAGGTTAGTCCTAGAAATGATATGAATGTGTATAATAAAGCCCATAAACATCCAAAAGGGGTAATATAATAGCATGGAACAATCAAAAATTATAGATACGTTGGAGACGTATCACACAACACTTCCAGACTTGTGAGAGGTCGCCTACGCAAGATTTGGCGGCATGTGCTAGCCCCCGGAGGCCGCCGGCCACAGTCGTAGACACGCGAAGAGAAATCCACGGAGAGGCAAGTGTTCAGATACTTATTTAAAGTTCTCTCTCGGTGCCGGTCTCAAAAGTTGACCGGCACCGAGAGAGGGGGTAGGCCATGGTCAACAACTTCTTCTTCTCATGTTTTTTACTTTACACACTCTTTAAAGTTGAGTTTTGAAAAAAATCATCAAAAGTCATGGAATTTATAAACTTTGGTCATAAAAGCATATGAAATATGAGATACAAAAAAGATAGTGCAAAAAAAGACAGAAAGAGAAGGGAAAAAAATTAGAGCAGTCATTACCGAGAGTCGATTCTCGGCTCTCGGTAATTTCCACCTTTTCCGAGAGCGGCTCTTGGTAAACCATCCACCTAGATCTATTTCCTTCTTGTGCATTCTCGATTATATGTATTATGCTTTTTTTTTGTTTTCTTTCATGCTTGGCAAACAACCTTAGCACATCATAATTACCGTCTTATGTTTTCTTCTTCGGATGAGCCTCGTCCGGTTCTAGAGACCGGCACCCCTCCGGTGGCCCAGGCGGTCTAGGGCATTGTTCGGCACCTAGAGGGGGTAGGCCATGGGGAATAACTGCTTCTTCGTGTTAGTGCATGTCATCGCGAGATAACAGATCAAGTCTAGGCCCTTTCTATCACGGGATCGCCCACCGAAGACTCTATCTCGGGGACGAACGCAGCCGGTCCTCGATGTTCCCGCCCGTGTGTATGGTTTGTGAGGCACGTGCCACATCAAGGACGTGTGTTTCTTATTCAAATAGCACAACACCCCTGCATGCATATGCATGGGCCACGCGCATGTACGGGTGCCTCCGCCCCCCTCGGGCGGTCTCCATATCGAGCACCCATCCGGTGGCCCCGGCGGTCTAGGGCGTTATTCGGCACCGAGAGGGTGTAGTCCACGATGAATAACTGCTACTCCGTGTTAGTGCATGTCATCGCGAGATGACATACCAAGTCTAGGCTCGTTCTATCACGGGATCACCCACCGAAGATTCTGTCTTGGGAATGGACGCAGCCGGTCCTTGATGTTCCCGCCCGTGTGTGTGTTTGCGAGGCACGTGCCACGTCAAGGACGTGCGTTGCTTATTCAAATAGCACACCACCCCTACATGCATATACATGGGCCACACGAATGTAGGGGTGCCCTCCCCCCTCGGGCGGTCTCCACATAGAGCACCCATCCAGTGGCCCCGGCGGTCTAGGGCGTTCTTCGGCACCGAGAGGGTGTAGTCCACAGTGAATAACTGCTTCTCCATGTTAGTGCATGTCATCGCGAGATGACAGACCAAGTCTAGGCCAAAGCCACAGCAAGATCCCATCTGTGTAGACCCGACGCATCCGTTTCCCCCCTCCAGGTGCCGGGCCTGAGGGGGCCACACCCCGGAGAGGCGTGCCACCTCTTCGGACATTCTACCACACCGTACGGCATGTATGAGGGCCTGGTGCGATGCTCCGGTGGCATTGCTACCCCCCAGGGACCCCGTCCCGCCTAACCCTGTAGTGTTTGACCATGGGATCTAGCCCTTTGACTTTGCACGGACGAGCTTTGACCAGTGGAAGTCTCCACCCGGTTGTGTTAGGTCAGCCCATAGGAACACTTTGGAGCAACATCCGGGCCTAAGCCACAGCAAGACCCCATCCGTGTAGACCCAACGCGTCCGTTTCCCCCCTCCAGGTGCCGGGCGGCGGCGCTGTCCGTGAGGGGGGGCACACCCCGGAGACGCGGGCCGGGCGTTTGCAACCGCCACAACACTTCCAGACTTGTGAGAGGCTGCCTACGCAAGATTTGGCGGCATGTGCTAGCCCCCGGAGGCCGCCGGCCACAGTCATAGACACGCGAAGTGCAATCCGCGGAGAGGGAAGTGTTCAGATACTTCTTTAAAGTTCTCTCTCGGTGCCGGTCTAGAAAGTTGACCGGCACCGAGAGAGGGGGTAGGCCACGGTCAGCAACTACTTCTTCTCATGTTTTTTACTTTACACACTCTTTAAAGTTGAGTTTTGAAAAAAAATCATCAAAAGTCATGGAATGAGGTACAAAAAAGATAGTGCCAAAGAAAAACACAAAGAGAAGGGAAAAAATATTAGAACAGTACTTACCGAGTGTCGACTTACGGCCCTCGGTAATGTATGCTTGTTCCGAGGGTGACTCTCGATAAAGGATCTAGCCTAGATCTAGGGGGGCGTTTTTTCTGAGAGCAGCTCTCGGTAAATCATCTGACCTAGATCTAGAGTTGATTTCTTTTCCGAGTGCCGCACCGACAAGCACTCAGTAAATGTGACGTCGACTAATTAAGCATATTTCCCCCTGTTGTTTCTTCACTCAGCTCCCCACCAACCGGCGCCCCTCCTCCTCTGCTCCGGCGCCCCTCCACCGACCGGTGCCCCCTCCACTGCCGCCCCCACACCACACCGAGCTCCTCCCTCCGGTAAGCCCCCCTCCTCCTCTCCATGTGTGTATAGATAGATGGATTGATAGATGGATGCATAGATAGATGGATGGATTGATAGATGGATGCATAGATAGATGGATGGATTGATAGATGGATGCATAGATAGATGGATGGATTGATAGATGGGTGCATAGATAGATGGATGGATTTATAGATGGATGGATGCCATGTAGATACTTTTTTTAAAAGGAAAAATGTAGATAATTGTTGATAATGTTGTATGCATGGATGCTATGTGAGGATGTGACCGATGAGATACGTGAGATAGTGTCGATGAGAGTTGTTCTTGGAGGAAGAAAAATCAACTTTTGAGCGATGACGGTTGATTTGGGTGAGCTCCTCATGTTATATCTTGATAACGCGCGAGGGGCTCACCCAGCTCAACCATCATCGAAAGTTGAAATACCCGTGAGAGAGTGTCCACCATATATACCACCACCAGCGAGAGTTGTTCTTGGAGGAAGAAAATCGACTTTTGATGATGGTGGTTGATCTACGTGAGTTCTTCATGTTATATCTTTCATGTTTGATTCTTATGTTATTTTCCATTGTGTGATGAAAGGTGTTAGCATCGATCGATTTTTTTGGCTATGGCCTCCAACGGCGAAGCTTCCATTAAGGTCGACTCCACAGACACAGAGAAGAGCTCCGAGTACCGCTTGGAGGAACTCCTTGAGAAGAACCCACACTGATCCTAATGAAGTTTTTTGTGGATCTGGCCAAGAAGAATCCCCCAACTAAGGAGGGCAAGGCTCCACCACGCAAGGAGCCATTGAGTCCACCGACCATCATTCCCGACGATGCTTGGTCCTCCACTGGGGGATTCCCCCACGTGCTCTGACTCGAAGATCACTGGTTTCACCGACTACACCTCGGAGTAGGCACCTAGATAGTTTGACGTTGATTTAGTGGTATAGTTATGTACTTGCTGATATGGACTTGGATGGCCACTTGCGATGCTTTTGATTGTATGAGTGATGAATGCTTATGTTGATTATGTATGATGTGCCTTATTTCTCTTCTTTTGTAGATGAAGTGGTATGTGGTGTATAGAGGACGGTGTCCAGGAGTCTACAATTCATGGTCGGAATGCAATGAACAAATACTTCATTATGAAGGCAGCTCCTTTGCCTCATTCAACAACAGAGAGATGGCAGAGTATCATCACAATCAGTATTTGCTTAAGCAAAAGAGAAAAACAGAATTACGTAATGGTGCAAGCCATACACGGCTTAGCTGGTTCAATGGGTTCAAGAACTTCATAATTCTCTTTCAGTTTGTCATAATTGTGGTGTTGCTTTTTATCATATGGTGCATGCATGCAGACCACTTTGTTGTTTAATTAGTAAGTAGGCACTTGTACTAAAGAGCTACTTTGTGATTTGAAATGAAGCTTGTGTGAACTATTTATGGATTAATGCTTATGTGAGTTTGTTGTTAACCTGTGTGACTTGAAATGCAAGTTTGAGTATTATATAAATGTTTTTTCTACACCAACTCGAGCAAAAAGCAGTATGAACAGAACTGGGAACAACATTTTACCGAGGGCGGCACTCGGCAAATAGGCATGCGCTGGAAGGTGGAGGCACTTGGCTGTTGCAGTTATGCCGAGAGGGCTCTCGGTAAAGCAGCAGTTACCGAGGGTCGACTCCTGGCTCTCGGTAAATGAGCAGGTGCCGAGAGTCACTCTCGGTAATGATTAGGGAACCATCAAAGTTTAGTCCCAACTCGCCTAGATACAAGCAACAAACCTATTTAAATAGAGGGATAGTCCAGATGCAGTAAGCTTCGATATTCATTACACTCTTGTTATGGAGATGGACTATCACTTTCAATGTTCACCTGTCTCGAGCAGAGAATATTCAAAGTGATAGGCCTTCTTCTTAATGGTAGATGCCGGTGTTTTTTTTTTGTTTTCTTTCATGCTTGGCAAACAACCTTAGCACATCATAATTACCGTCTTGTGTTTTCTTCTTCGGATGAGCCTCGTCCGGTTCTAGAGACCGGCACCCCTCTGGTGGCCCCGGCGGTCTAGGGTGTTGTTCGGCACCTAGAGGGGGTAGGCCACAGGGAATAACCGCTTCTTCGTGTTAGTGCATGTCATCACGAGATGACAGACCAAGTCTAGGCCCGTTCTTTCACGGGATCGCCCACCGAAGACTCTGTCTCGGGGACGAGCGCAGCCGGTCCTCGACGTTCCCGCCCGTGTGTGTGGTTTGTGAGGCACGTGCCACTTCAAGGACATGTGTTGCTTATTCAAATAGCACACCATCCCTGCATGCATATGCATGGGCCACGCGCATGTAAGGGTGCCCTCCCCCCCTCGGGCGGTCTCCATATCGAGCATCCATCCGGTGGCCCCGGCGGTCTAGGGCGTTATTCGGCACCGAAAGGGTGTAGTCCACGGTGAATAACTGCTACTCCGTGTTAGTGCATGTCATCGCGAGATGACAGACCAAGTCTAGGCTCGTTCTGTCATGGGATCACCAACCGAAGATTCTGTCTCGGGAACGGACACAGGCGGTCCTCGACGTTCCCGCCCGTGTGTGTGGTTTGTGAGGCACGTGTCACATGAAGGACGTGTGTTGCTTGTTCAAATAGCACACCACCCCTACATGCATATGCATGGGCCACGCGCATGTACGGGTGCCGTCCCCCCCCCTCGGGCGGGCTCCATATCGAGCACCCGTCCTGTAGCCCCGGCGATCTAGGGCGTTATTCGGCACCGAGAGGGTGTAGTCCATGGTGAATAACTGCTTCTCCATGTTAGTGCATGTCATCGCGAGATGACAGACCAAGTGTAGGCCAAAGCCACAGCAAGATCCCATCCGTGTAGACCCGACGCATCCGTTTCCCCCCTCCAGGTGCGGGCCGTGAGGGGGGCCACACCCCGGAGAGACGTGCCGCATATTCGGACATGCCACCACACTGTACGGCATGTATGAGGGCTCGGGGCGATGCTCCGGTGGCATTGCTACTCCCCCCCAGGGCCCCCGGCCCGCCTAACCCTGTAGCGTTTGACCACGGGATCTAGCCCCTTGACTTTGCACGGACGGGCTTTGACCAGTGGAACTGTCCACCCGGTTGTGTTAGGTCAGCCCATAGGAACACTTTGGAGAAACATCTGGGCCAAAGCCACAGCAAGACCCCATTCGTGTAGACCCGACGCGTCCGTTTCCCCCCTCCAGGTGCCGGCGGCTGCGCCGTCCGTGAGGGGGGGGGGGCACATCCCCGGAGACGCGGGTCGGGCATTTGCAACCGCCACAACACTTCCAGACTTGTGAGAGGCCGCCTACGCAAGATTTAGCGGCATGTGCTAGCCCCCGGAGGCCGCCGGCCACAGTCGTAGACATGCGAAGAGCAATCCGCGGAGAGGGAAGTGTTCAGATACTTCTTTAAAGTTCTCTCTTGGTGCCGGTCTAGAAAGTTGACCGGCACCGAGAGAGCGGGTAGGCCACGGTCAATAACTTCTTCTTCTAATGTTTTTTACTTTACACACTCTTTAAAGTTGAGTTTTGAAAAAAATCATCAAAAGTCATGGAATTTATAAACTTTGGTCGTAAAAGCATATGAAATATGAGATACTAAAAAGATAGTGCAAAAAAAGACAAAAATAGAAGGGAAAAAAATTAGAGCAGTCATTACCGAGAGTCGATTCTCGGCTCTCGGTAATTTCCACCTTTTCCGAGAGCAGCTCTCGGTAAACCATCCACCTAGATCTATTTCCTAATTGTGCATTCTCGATAATATGTATTATAATTTTTTGTTGTTGTTTTCTTTCATGCTTGGCAAACAACCTTAGCACATCATAATTACCGCCTTGTGTTTTCTTCTTCGGATGAGCCTCGTCCGGTTCTAGAGACCGGCACCCCTCCGGTGGCCCCGGCGGTCTAGGGCATTGTTCGACACCTAGAGGGGGTAGGCCACGGGGAATAACTGCTTCTTCGTGTTAGTGCATGTCATCGCGAGATAACAGACCAAGTCTAGGCCCGTTCTGTCATGGGATCGCCCACCGAAGACTCTGTCTCGGGGACGAACGCAGCCGGTGCTCGACGTTCCCGCCCGTGTGTGTGGTTTGTGAGGCACGTGTCACGTCAAGGACGTGCGTTGCTTATTCAAATAGCACACCACCCTTGCATGCATATGCATGGGCCACGCACATGTACGGGTGCCCTCCCCCCTCCTCGAGCGGTCTCCATATCGAGCACCCATCCGGTGGCCCTGCGGTCTAGGGCGTTATTCGGCACCGAGAGGGTGTAGTCCACGGTGAATAACTGCTACTCCGTGTTAGTGCATGTCATCGCGAGATGACAGACCAAGTCTAGGCTCATTTTGTCACGGGATCACCCACAGAAGATTCTGTCTCGGGAACGGACGCAGCCGGTCCTTGACGTTCCCGCCCATGTGTGTGGTTTGTGAGGCACGTGCCACGTCAAGGACGTGCGTTGCTTATTCAAATAGCACACCACCCCTGCATGCATATGTATGGGCCACGCACATGTACGGGTGCCCCCCCCCTCGGGCGGTCTCCATATCGAGCACTCATCTGGTGGCCCCGACGGTCTAGGGCGTTATTCGGCACCGAGAGGGTGTACTCCACGGTGAATAACTGCTTCTCCATGTTAGTGCATGTCATCGCGAGATGACAGACCAAGTCTAGGCCAAAGCCACAACAAGATCCCATCTGTGTAGACCCGACGTGTCCGTTTCCCCCCTCCAGGTGCCGGCCGTGAGGGAGGCCACACCCTGGAGAGGCGTGCCGCCTCTTCGGACATGCCACCACACCGTATGGCATGTATGAGGGCCCGGTGCGATGCTCCGGTGGCATTGCTACCCCCCCCCCCCCAGGGCCCTCCTCCACCGCCCTCCACCGCCCTCCACCGCCATCCCCTCCTCCACCGCCCTCCACCGCCACCAACTGGGGCCGCCACCCCTCCTCCACCGCTCCCCACTGCAGCCACCGCCACCCCCCTGCTCCACTGTCCCCAACTGCGGCCACCTCCCCCAAGCTTCATGGCCGGCAGCCGGCGCAACGGTTCTTCGATGCGGCCCAAGGACGACCGCCGTAGCAGAGCTTCTCCGGCAGTGCGGCAGCTGGAGATGCCCTCAGGTTAGTATCACATTCTATGCCTAGAGTAGGATATTTTGCACAAATGTAGGAAATATGCACAAATGTGATTAAAAGTAGTAGATGAAGATGGTCCTGTTTATTAATGCCTAGAGTAGTATGGAAGTTTGGAAGTTTGGAGTAATGCCTAGAGTAGAATGCTTTGGTTTTGACTCCTATGTTTGAGCAGTTTAGTTTTAGTTAAACCGAATGAGTGCTCGAAGGATCAATACTAGTGCTTGTGCTTTTCTAGATAAATACTAGAGTAGATCAATGAAACTATATACTTGTGCTTATTTCCTTGTCAGTGGTGAACTCTGATCTTTTGTTGCCTTTGCTTTTTTAATAAAAAGTTGGGGCAGGGGGGCAACCCCTTTCGTTTCAATTTTTTTTCCTTGTCAGTGCTATGGCATTAGTAAATGGAACTATATATCTGAGACTTGATTGAGTTATTTGTGTTATTTTTTGCCATATATGATATGACACTTAGATTAGGAAGATTTTGCTTTGGAACTGTGAGTAACCATATATATTTTGTTTTTCAGATTCTGATGAGAGCACTCGTAATAAGTACTGGAGAGTCCCGATTGGTAGGGCCGAGTCGTCCGCCTCCCATCAGGCCACAACTGAGGCATCGTCATCATCGGATGGCGATGTCGGAGTGGACCTAGATCCGCTCGCCACCGAGTCGGGCGACATGGAGGCCTCGGACGGCTCGGGGTCTACCTCGAGCAACATTTCCAAGAGGAAGAAATCCGGGCGTGGTCCGGGGAAGGTCCCGGAACCAACTGCTGCCAGCAACCGTCCTGTCATTTGCCCGATAGAAGAGGGGTAAGCAAGCATTTCATTTGCATCATATTTTGGATGCCACAACTTTGACACTCACATATGCTTGTCTTTTATATCATGCAGTCAGTGGGAATTTATCCCGACACAACCTAAGGGGGCACGCCCACCGAACCACATCATCGGCTCCCTCTTGAGGAAGCACTTCCCTGGATTGTCAAGCCGGGTGATGACGATCCGCCGTCGCCAAGTTTAACCTGGGAGCATTACCTACACAACAAGGATGAGCACGATGTCACCATGGCCACTCGGGTCATCAATGCTTTTTTTGTAAGTATCTTAGCTCCGACCACTGCATTTTTTCATATACAAATCCTTGCTTGCGTGGATGGTGAGAAGATGCCATATGCTTTCTGCTACGTCTTGAGCTTGCGTTGGTTTTCCTCGAATAGGAGAGGGTGATGCAGCAAAGTGTAGCGTAAGTATTTCCCTCAGTTTTGACAACCAAGGTATCAATCCAGTAGGAGGCTCCTCAAAAGTCCCACGCACCTACACAAACAAACTGAGAACTCGCAACCAACACAATAAAGGGGTGGTCAATCCCTTCACGGCCACTTGCGAAAGTGAGATCTAATAAAGATAGTATGATAAGATAAATATATTTTTGGTATTTTATAAGATAGATGCAAAAAGTAAAGATGCAAATAAAGGTAGATGGGAAGAAAATATGATAAGAAATAGACCCAGGGGCCATAGGTTTCACTAGAGGCTTCTCTCGAGATAGCATAAGTATTACGGTGGCTGAACAAATTACTGTCGAGCAATTGATAGAAAAGCGCATAGTTATGAGATTATCTAGGCATGATCATGTATATAGTCATCACGTCCATAACAAGTAGACCGACTCCTTCCTGCATCTACTACTATTACTCCACACATCGACCGCTATCCAGCATGCATCTAGTGTATTAAGTTCATAAGAACAGAGCAACGCATTAAGCAAGATGACATGATGTAGAGGGATAAACACATGCAATATGATATAAAACCAATCTTGTTATCCTCGATGGCAACAATACAATACATGTCTTGCAACCCTTTCTGTCATTGGGTAAGAACACTGCAAGATTGAACCCAAAGCTAAGCACTTCTCCCATGGCAAGAAAGATCAATCTAGTAGGCCAAACCAAACCGATAATTCGAAGAGACTTGCAAAGATAACTCAAGCATACATAAAAGAATTCAGAGAAGATTCAAATATTATTCATAGATAAACTTGATCATAAACCCACAATTCATCGGATCTCGACAAACACACCGGAAAAAGAGATTACATCGAATAGATCTCCACAAGAGAGGGGGAGAACATTGTATTGAGATCCAAAAAGAGAGAAGAAGCCATCTAGCTAATAACCATGGACCCGTAGGTTTGTGGTAAACTACTCACAACTCATCAGAGGGGCAAGGATGTTGATGTAGAGGCCCTCCGTGGTTGCTTCCCCCTCCGGCAGAGTGCCGGCAAGGGCTCCAAGATGGGATCTCGCAGATACAGAAGGTTACGGCGGTGGAAATTGTGTTTCGTGGTGCTCCTGGATGTTTTCGGGGTACGTAGGCATATATAGGAGGAAGAAGTACGTCGGTGGCCGCCCGAGGGGCCCAAAAGAACAGGGGGCGCGCCCTACAGGGGGGGGCCTCCTATCTCGTGGGGCCGTCGGATCTTTCTTGACTTGCACTCCAGGCTCTCCGGATTAAATTTGTTCCAAAAATAACGCTCCCGAAGGTTTCATTCCGTTTGACTCCGTTTGATATTCCTTTTCTTCGAAATACTGAAATAGGCAAAAAAACAGCAATATGGGCTGGGCCTCCGGTTAGTAGATTAGTCCCGAAAATGATATAAATGTGTAAAATAAAGCCCATAAACATCCAAAAGGGGTAATATAATAGCATGGAACAATAAAAAATAATAGATATGTTGGATACGTATCAAGCATCCCCATGCTTAATTCCTGGTCGTCCTCGAGTAGGTAAATGATAAAAAATAAATTTTTGATGTGGAATGCTACCTAGCATAATTCATAATGTAATTTTCTTTATTGTGGCATGAATGTTCAGATCCAAATGAATACAAAATAAAAGTTCATATTGACATAAGAAATAGTAATACTTCAAGCATACTAATCAAAGTAATCATGTCTTCTCAAAATAACATGGCTAAAGAAAGTTATCCCTACAAAATCATTTAGTCTGGCTATGCTCTATCTTCATCACACAAAGTATTTAATCATGCACAACCCCGATGACAAGCCAAGCAAAATTTTCATACTTTAATAGTCTCAAACTTTTTCAACTTTCACGCAATACATGAGCGTGAGCCATGGACATAGCACTATATGTGGAATAGAAGGGTGGTTGTGGAGAAGACAAAAAGGAGATCAAGTTCTTCATAGTGATCAACAGATATAAATCCCAAGTGACTCAGAGAATAGAGCTATGCTCCCCGGCAACGGCGCCAAAAATTGGTCTTGATAACCCACAAGTGTAGGCGATCACAACAGCTTTCGAGGGTAAAGTATTCAACCCAAATTTATTGATTCGACACAAGGGAGCCAAAGAATATTCTTGAGTATTAGCAGTTGAGTTGTCAATTCAACCACACCTGGATAACTTAGTATCTACAGCAAAGTATTTAGTAGCAACAGTGGTATGATAATAAAGATAAATGTTTTTGGGTTTTTGTAATAGTTGTAACAGTAGCAACGGAAAAGTAAATAAGCGAAGAACAATATATGAAAATCTCGTAGGCAATGGATCAGTGATGGATAATTATGCCGGATGCGATTCCTCATGTAATAGCTA
Source organism: Triticum timopheevii (assembly GCA_963921465.1). NCBI lineage: Eukaryota > Viridiplantae > Streptophyta > Magnoliopsida > Poales > Poaceae > Triticum > Triticum timopheevii. Next base: position 6,233,140 of record OY997274.1, on the reverse strand, counting down.
TAACATAGGGTGACATAGAACTAGCTCCAATTCATCAATGTAATGTAGGCATGTATTCCGTAAATAGTCATACGTGCTTATGGAAAAGAACTTGCATGACATCTTTTGTCCTACCCTCCCGTGGAAGCGGGGTCTTAGCGGAAACTAAGGGATATTAAGGCCTCCTTTTAATAGAGAACCGGAACAAAGCATTAGCACATAGTGAATACATGAACTCCCCAAACTACGGTCATCACCGAGAAGTATCCCGATTATTGTCACTTTGGGGTTGTCGGATCATAACACATAATAGGTGACTATAGACTTGCAAGATAGGATGAAGAACACACATATATTCATGAAAACATAATAGGTTCAGATCTGAAATCATGGCACTCGGGCCCTAGTGACAAGCATTAAGCATAGCAAAGTCATAGCAACATCAATCTTAGAACATAGTGGATACTAGGGATCAAACCCTAACAAAACTAACTTGATTACATGGTAAATCTCATCCAACCCATCACCGTCCAGCAAGCCTACGATGGAATTACTCATGCACGGCGGTGAGCATCATGAAATTGGTGATGGAGGAAGGTTGATGATGATGACGACGACGAATCCCCCTCTCCGGAGCCCCGAACGGACTCCAGATCAGCCCTCCCGAGAGAGATTAGGGCTTGGCGGTGGCTTCGTGTCCTAAAACGCGATGAAACTTTTTTCTCTGATTTTTTTCTCCCCGAACATGAATATATGGAGTTGGAGTTGAGGTCGGTGGAGGTCCAGGGGGCCCACGAGATAGGAGGCCGCGCCCTAGGGGGGCACCCCCTGTCTCGTGGACAGCCTGTGGGCCCCCTGGCCTTGATTCTTTTGCCAAAAATTCTTATTAATTCCAAAAAGTGCCTCTGTGGATTTCCAGGACATTCCGAGAACTTTTCTTTTCTACACATAAAACAACATCATGGCAGTTCTGCTAAAAACAGCGTCAGTCCGGGTTAGTTTCATTCAAATCATGCAAGTTAGAGTCCAAAACAAGGGCAAAAGTGTTTGGAAAAGTAGATACGTTGGAGACGTATCAGAGGCCCAACCCGAATTGCTGTTTTTTTTTGCCTATTTCAGTGTTTCGAAGAAAAGGAATATCAAACGGAGTCCAAACGGAATGAAACCATCGTGAGCGATCTTTATGGAACAAACGCAATCCGGGAGACTTGGAGTGGACGTCAAGCAGCAAACGAGGCGGCCTCGAGGGTGCCCGGTGTGCCCTAAGGGGGTGGGCACGCCCCCCACCCTCGTGGGCCCCTCGTGGCCCAACTGACATACTTCTTCCTCCTATATATATCCACGTACCCCAAAAACATCCAAGAGCACCACGAAAAACTATTTCCACCGCCGCAACCTTCTGTATCCGCGAGATCCCATCTTGGAGCCTTCACCGGCGCTCCGCCTTAGGGGGAATCGACCATGGAGGGCCTCTACATCATCTCCAAGGCCTCTCCGATGAGTTGTGAGTAGTTTACCACAGACCTTCGGGTCCATAGTTATTAGCTAGATGGCTTCTTCTCTCTCTCTGAATCTCAACACAATGTTCTCCTCGATCTTCTTGGAGATCTATTCGATGTAACTCTTTTTGCGGTGTGTTGGTCGAGATCCGATGAATTATGGGTTTATGATCAACTTTATCTATGAGAAATATTTGAATCTCCTCTGAATTCTTTTATGTGTGATTGGTTATCTTTGCAAGTCTCTTCGAATTATCAGTTTGGTTTGGCCTACTAGATTAATCTTGCTTGCAATAGGAGAAGTGCTTAGCGGTGTCCTTTCCTAATGACAGCAGGGGTAGCAAGGCACGTATTGTATTGTTGCCATCGAGGATAAAAAGATGGGGTTTATATCATATTGCTTGAGTTTATCCCTGTACATCATGTCATCTTTCTTAATGCGTTACTCTATTCTTCATGAACTTAATACTCTATATGTAGGCAGGAGTCGGTCGATGTGTGGAGTAATAGTAGTAGATGCGGGCAGGAGTCGGTCTACTTGTCACGGACATGATGCCTATATACATGATCATGCCTAGATACTCTCATAACTATGCACTTTTCTATCAATTGCTCGACAGTAATTTGTTCACCCACCGTAATACTTATGCTATCTTGAGAGAAGCCACTAGTGAAACCTATGGCCCCCGGGTCTATCTTTTATCATATAAGTTTCCCATCTACTTTTATTTGCATCTTTTATTTTCCAATCAAATATCATAACATACCAAAAATATTTATCTTATCTTATTATCTCTATCAGATCTCACTTTCGCAAGTTACCGTGAAGGGATTGACAACCCTTTTATCGCGTTGGTTGCGAGGTTCTTGTTTGTTTGTGTAGGTGCGTGGGACTTTTGAGGACCCTCCTACTGGATTGATACCTTGTTTCTCAAAAACAGAGGGAAATACTTACGCTACTTTGCTGCATCGTCCTTTCCTCTTCAAGGGAAAACCAACGCAGTGCTCAAGAGGTAGCAACGACATTCCCGTGAACTACCATGATTTCTTCATGAGGACTTTGGCAAACATTGCAATGTCCCCATTTGAGTTGAAGCCTTACGCTCCTTGGATTATGAGATTCATCAGATCAAGGTCTTCATTCAACTACAAAGCTAATACACTCAACCATGGTAGCTACTTGCCACCAATTGAAGTCCTCAAGCGGATATTTTCCTCAGCTAATGAGAAGGGTGAGGTCACTGCTATTATTGATGAGCGCAATCGTCCATTGGATGGACAGTTTCGCAAAGCTGCTTCATACTCCACCAATGATGACTCTGCTACTCATGATTCTGCCGCCAATGCATCTAAGCAAAGTCCATAGGCAACAGCTCCAAGGGTGATGACTGATTGTGAGCTTCTCATCAGTCTTCATCAAAAGGTGGATCACAATCATAAATGGGTAAAGCGTTAGTTTGGTTCTATTCTTCACAACATGACTGCCACATATAATTCAGTGAAGAAGAACCATTACTACCTCAATGAAGTTTTTGATTGCACCTGGGCTATTCTGTCTCATCTCTACGGTGATGAGGATCTCAATCAGATAGGCTTCAAGCAGGACTTCGGCTGGACTAAGCCTCCTCCGAAGAAATTCAAGAAGGTTGAAGTTCCTCCTTTGGTGCCCGACTCATATTCTTCATCCTGCGACACTGATGAAAATGAAGATCTGGACAACACTGCGGCAGGCCCTACTACAACAAACAACACCAACAACGCTGACGCTCCTCCATCGACCTCGTGATGAAATTCTTCAGGGGCGTTAGTCCTTAGATTTCGTCCCTTTTGGTCATTTGATGACAAAGGTGGAGAAATTCGAGTTAGTCTTCAAGCGGGTCTATATATGTGGGCGTTTTTTTGTTAAGTTGCAACTCTCCACTACTAGGGAAAAGCCTATACACAGAATCTTAGCAGCAGCGCGGCTCAAAAAGGAGCGCTGTTGCTAATTAGTAGTAGCGCTTGTGCGGGAAACGCGCTGCTGATATGTTTTTAGCAGTAGCGCGCTCGGCGTAAACCACTCTGCTACAAATATCGATCGGCAGTGTTCACCTAACTCCATTTAGCAGTAGCACGGTGGCGCGAACCGTGCTACTGCTACGGCTGTAGTAGCAGCGCGCTTTTTCTGAGATCGCTGCTGCTAAATTTTAAATTGCCACACTTTTTTGTCCCTGTTAGCAGTAGCGCCGTAGCCCAAAGCGCGCTGCTGCTAATTCCTTAGCAGCAGCGCGTTTTAGCTCCCGCGCTACTGCTAACCCGCACCAACCCACCACCTTTTCCCCACCCGTCCCTCCCAACCCCCTCTCCTCTCTTTCCCTTCCCCCTACCTCCCCCTCCCCCTCCTCTCTTCCCTTCCCCCTACCTCCCCCACATGCTCCCACTCTCACTCTTCTTCTTCCTCAATACTTCTCCCCCATTACTCTCTCTCTCTTCTATCCACCTCTCTCTCTCTTCATTACTCCTACCTAACTACACCACCTCCATTAATGCATCTCCTTTGTCTTTTTCCTTCCCCCTCCACTAGTTGAAGTTGTCTCCTCCCAAATTAGGTAGCTAGGTAGATGTAGGATTTAGTTAAGTGACCTATTTTCCCCCCTAACTAGATCTATCTTTGTCAAGAAGAGCTTTGTGCACTTTTGATCTCCCTACAACATCATCTCCACCGTGTGCTCGATCTCGATCGAGATAGAGGTGATGAAAATTTCATGCTTTTGCAAAATGGAAATATGTTTATGTGTGTGTGATATGTTTGTGGAAATTGTGTGTGTGGCATGAGTTGACGCCAAATTGTGCTTTTGAGTTGCCTATGTTTTGCCGAAATGTCGATTTATTTCCGTTTCGGCGAATTCCGGGCAAACTCTAGATCCATATATGTCCTATTTTTAGGGAAGGTCATGCCAATTTTTTTTATGACTTTGATGCATGCGTGCATTTTTATAATCAATTTGTTTATTATTACCGTGCAGAGTTGACGATGGTCAGTGGAACGATGGTGGACAGGTGGTTGCGGTCGGCGGTGCAGGACATGAAAGAAAATAACCGGACAGAGGTTTTATGTCCGTGTCGAAAATGCAAAGGAATAGTTTGGCTCGACCCCCATGACGATGGTCGTGTCGAAGCGCACCTGCTCATGACTGGTTTCATGGATGGCTATACTCGGTGGATAATTGAAGATGAGGATGACGATGTTGAGGATGCCGACGGGGCAGGCAATGATGACACGGGGCAAGATGATGAGATGATCGATAATGGCGGCGGGGAAGAGGCCGGACATGGCGGCGGAGAAGGGGCCGGACATGGCGGAGGAGAAGGGGCCGGACATGGCGGCGGAGAGAACGACATGGACTCCACGCAGCAGAGTTCATCGGTACTAAGTTCAATTGTGCGGGACCCTCATGTTCAAGCATTGCTTCGCAAGGAGATGAGTACTGAGAGAGCTGCTTCTAGAGAGGAGGCTAAGCTGGAGCAACTGGTGGTAGACTCGAACACTCCATTGTATGATGGTTGCAATCCTGAGGTGGCCTGCTTGAGTTTCACGCTCCAACTCCTGAAGACGAAGGCTAAAAACAAATGGACCGACACTAGCCTCGATGAGCATCTCAATTACCTAAAGGATGTTCTTCCCGCGGGTAATCTATGTCCTACTAGTGTTGATGAGGCCAAGAAGATCGTGTGCTCTCTTGATCTACCACACGTTAGATACCATGCATGCATCAACGATTGCATAGTTTATCGGAAGGAGCACGCGGAAAAAACAAGCTGTCCGGTGTGCAATGCTTCTCGATACAAGAAGGCCGGGAAGAAATGTCCCCAGAAAGTTGTATGGTACTTACCGATCACTCCCCGTCTCCAGAGGTATTTTGTAGATCCCAAGGAAGCTAAGCTAATGCGCTGGCACGCGGAGAGGAAGAAGCCCGACGATGGAGATGATCCGAAGCTGAGACACGTGAAGGATGGAAGCCAGTGGAGAGCGTTGAACAGCTTCTATTGGTATTTTGAATGTGATGCAAGGGACATCGTGCTCGACGCGTGTACCGATGGCATGAATCCGTTTGGCAACCAGAACACCAGCCATAGCACATGGCCTGCGTTTGTATGGATGTACAACCTCCCCCCTGGTTGTGCATGAAATTGAAGTACATTCACATGAGCATGCTTATTCAAGGGCCGAAACAACCAGGAAATAATATTAATTTGTATCTGGGGCTACTTCAAGAGGAGTTAGACACGTTATGGAAAACATCGGCCAAGACATGGGACGCCAGCAAAGGTGAGTATTTCAACATGAGAGTCGCGCTGATCACGACAGTGCAGGACTATCTCGGTTACGGATATGTGGCAGGCCAGGTGTGCCATGGATATTGCGGATGCACGCGGTGCATGGATGATACGACGTCTCAGCAGCTAACATCATGGAAAGATGGCGGGTCTGGGAAAATCGTGTACATGGGGCATCGAAGATGGCTTGAACAGGACGACCCGTGGAGAAACCGTGGAGATCTATTCAATGGTCATGCTGAGCATCGAGGACCTCCACGTAAGCGGAGCGGTGCCGAAATCGATGAGCTGTTGAAAAGCTGGAAGGAGTGCCCCGCGCCGGGAAAGACGATGAGAAAGGCGCCGGAGCCACTGCTGAAGGTATGGAAGACCAGGTCTGTGTTCTGGGACTTGGAGTACTGGCACAAACTCGATACACCTCATTGCCTTGATCAAATGCATATATGTAAGAATGTCCTTGAGAGCTTGCTCGCAACACTGATGAACATGCCGGATAAGACCAAGGATGGGCCGAAGGCAAGAAAAGACTTGCAAGATTTGAAAATCAGGGAAGATCTGCACATGCCGCCCCGTAAAATGTCAGACGAGACAGAGACAGAGACAGAGGCATGGGAGAAGAAGGGCAAGAAAATAAAGAAAGAGGATTATTGCCCCCCTTCTTGCTTCACCTTAAGTCAGGCTGAGATCAATCAATTCTTTAAGTGCCTTACCGGAGTCGAAGTTAGTTCCGGTTACTGTGGCAAGATAAGCGGATATCTAGACACGGACAAGAAAAGGTTCTGCGGGATGAAGTCTCATGACTGTCATGTGATGATGACGTAGATACTACCTGTTGCCCTTAGAGGGATAATGGACAAGCACGTCCATGACACACTTATTGGTCTCTGCAACTTTTTCGACGTCATCTCTCGAAAGTTGATTAGTGTGAAGCAGCTCCAAAGGCTACAGGAAGAGATCGTTGTGATACTGAATGAGCTTGAGATGTACTTCCCGCCCGCATTATTTGACGTGATGGTGCATCTGTGTGTCCATATTGTGGATGACATAATAGACCTGGGGCCGTCATTCCTGCACAACATGATGTCGTTTGAGAGGATGAATGGGATCATCAAAGGATTCGTTCGTAACATGTCCCGACCAGATGGAAGCATCGTCCAGGGCTATTTGGCACAAGAGTGCATCTCTTTCTGTGAGAATTTTCTATATGGCGCAGACCAGCCGCCTGGTGTTAGTGTTGGTTTGCCCATTAACAAGCACGATGGGAGGCTCGAAGGAGATGGTCACTGCAACGGTCGCAGGGAACTTCACGTGGCATACTCAGATCGACACAGCGACTTTGACAGAGCAAACTTGGTAGTGCTACAACACCTAGACGAGGTAGATCCTTTTGTGGCACTGCACAAAGAAATTATCGCAAAGAAGTATCGATACCGGGGGGTATGCAGGACGGATGCCGAAGTTACTAGAGAGCACAACTCCACTTTCCTGCATTGGTTCAAAGAGCATATTATTGCTAATCCCCCGGAGGAGGGCTCTAAGGACGGATTGCTCATATACCCCTTAGCACATGGCCCCTCGCCCAACCTCATAACCTATCAGGCATATGATATCAATGGATACACGTTCTACACGGAGGCCAAAGATATGGACAGTGATGATCAGAACTCAGGGGTGACGATGGAATGCATGACCGGCAGCGACAACGGCGCAACTGAACGATTTTATGGAAGGGTCGAGGAGATCTGGGAGCATGACGACTCTGGACTGCACAACACGACGATATTCCGTGTCAGATGGGCTAAGAATGTCGAAAGAGAAAGCCGGATTTTCACTACCATGACTATACCCGACGCCAAGAGCGCTACCGTGAACGCTATCGCAAAAAACGAGCCATGGGTACACGCTAAGCACGTGACACAATGCTTCTTCATAACTGACCCGCGCAATCCCAGCCGTGTTGTCGTGAGGAGATGCAAAAGGAACATCATTGGAATGGATGGAGTCACCAACGAGGAAGACTATGATCAGTACGGCAACCCAATGAGGGAAGATGACGACGATGATGAAGTATACGTCAAAAGAAGAATCAATACTACATTACCTAAGAAAAATTGTACTCCATAGAAAAGGCAAAGTCACAATGAGGGGCTCAATTATTCTTCGACGAACAAGAAGGGAAAGAAGCTGACTCAAAAACAAAAATGTCAGCACTGAGGAAACGTATGTTATCGGTCCAATGATGTGTAATATATATATATATATATATATATATATATATATATATATATATATATATATATATATATATATGTTCCTATTTTGTATACACACTTAGCCATTATTATGCATGGGTCCAATGATGTGTAATATATATGTTCCTATTTTGCATACATATTTAACCGTCAAATGATGCAATATATATCGCCCTCCCTTCGTTCACTGCCCTCGGGAAATAAAAGTGGGATAAAATAAAGGAAAAGAAAAAGGAAAACTGGCAGTAGAGAAGTTAGTAGCAGCGCGTTTTGCATAAACCGTTACAGCTACTGAAGTTAGTAGCAGCGCGTTTTGACCAAATTTTCTACTGTTACGTCCACCTAATCCAAAATTCTCACTCGCCCTGCTTCATCCCGCCTTTTCCCTCCAAATCCCCACTCTCTCTTCCCCCGTCGCACCGCCGCGCCCGACCCGGCCCTGGCGCTCGCCCCCGACCCCGGCGCCGGCGCTAGCCCCCGACCCCGGCGCTCGCCCCCGACCCGGCCCTCGACCCCGACCCCGGCGCCGGCGCTAGCCCCCGACCCCGGCGCTCGCCCCCGACCCGGCCCTCGCCCCCGACTCCGGCGCCGGTGCTCGCCCCCGACCCGTCGGCCCTCGCCTCCCTCCTCTCCCCTCCCGGCCGTCGTCGGGCCTGCCTCCTCGCCCCTGCACCCTCTGTAAACCCCCCCTCTCTCTCTGCTAGGGTTCTTCGGTTAATTTACTTAGGTTTTAGTTAGAGCAGTATGTTAATTACGTTATCTATTTAGTTATGAATTTAGCTAGGTTTCAAAATTAGCTGAATTTATATGCAAATTTGAACTGGACATGTGATATATGCATATGTCATGTTTTGGACATGTCATGTTTGGAAAATGATCCGAGTGGCCTATGTTACGCCGGAATGTTGATTCATTTCCGTTCCGGTGAATTTCAGGTGCTCGATATGTCCATTTTTTAGCAAAGGTCATGCCGAAATTTCTTGTGAATAAAGGCATCATTTGTGCTACATAGTTGGCATATCGAGTGCTGGCACATAGATTTCTTTTTATGTCATTTCTCATTTATTCATAATTTTAGAAATAAATGAGGACACTTAATCATAAGAAACATGTTGAACAACGAAGAAACTGGGCCTTCTGACCAAGATGCAGACGAGATGGATTATGAGGGTGAACAAGAGTACCTCGACTATTTGACTGCTAAGCAAGGTTTGCAGGTCGGCCTCGATGATGGTACTGACGCCGACATCGGCACCGACGGCGCCGGCACCGATGGCGGCACCGAGACCGGTGGGGAAGGTACCGGCCCCGATGCTGCTACCGAAAAGAGGAAGCATAAGAAGCAGAGGATACGAAAACTTAACAAACTAGGGATTGGACGACTTGTGATCACAAAGATGTCACCTGGCAAGTTTGAGCCGTTAGAGCCGGAAGAACCTCGCAAGTGCTATGGGAACCAAGTAGGATGCATCCTACGGGAATGCGCGAGCATCAACGACGATGACTTAACGAGTAAAGAACATTTGACGCGGTTGCTCCTAACGAAGTTGCACAAGAGATTCAAGTTCCCCGACCGGGATGATAACATAGAACAACCGTGGGATGATCCGAAGATGAAAAAGATTAACAATCACGCCATGGGCATGTTCAGCAATGATTTGGCCTCCTGGAAAGGGAGGGTGAAACGAGCTATTGAGGCCGATGAACCCCTGTCCAAGATTCTGGAGGAAAATCCGACACTTACGGAAGAGGAGTTCAAAAAGTTCAAGGACACTTGCGCTACCGAGGTAGCCAAGGCTAAGGCTGCGAAATTCAAGAGCCTTCAGCAAAGGAACACGGGGAAGCATCGCCTCGGAAGCCGTGGCTACCTCGGTAAAAGGCCCATATGGGAGAAGGAGGACGCGGAACGTGAAGCCGCGGGTCTCCCAGACCCCTTCGCGGAGTTCACCAACCCATTGGAGCATGACTTCATCAGGGCCCGCTACAAGTGGGACAAGGAGTAAAAGGGTTTTTACATGGACAAGATCACGAGGAAATTGATTAGACTACTGGAGAAGCAACACCAGCTTGCAGCCGAAAGCCCTACTTCTCCGATGAGGCCCAAGTGGGACACCCCTCTCAACCGGGCCTTGAACGAACTTAAGGGACTCCCTTTGGACCAGCGGCCGCAATATGGTCGTGTGCACGGCGCTGGAAACGGCGCCACATGGAAGGTGTTTTACAACGACGGCCCGGAGGCCAAGAAGCAGAAAAAGAAGTTTAGTCAGGCGGACATCGACGTGAAGGTGAAGCTTGCGGTCGAGAAAAAAGCAGGTCAGGATGCGAAAAAAGCAGCCAAGGACAAACATGAGTTGCTACAGCAGGCAGTCAATGCAGCTGTAACTGCCTGCAGAAATGATTTTGCTACTAACTTGGTTCTAGTTATCATCAACTGGGCGAAGGAAAATCCAGACAAGACGGTACATGATTTCCCGTTGCCCAGTTTCGTCGGGAGCAACTCCATGAACAACAACACCATTGCACCATCACTTGCTCACGCAACCGGGCCTCCTCTCGCAGCCGCTCCCGCTCATAGCAGCCCGTCCTCAGTCTCAGGCGCGCTAGGTGGGCCTTCGTCTTTGGCTGAGCTCGACGCCGTCATGGTAATTACATGTCGCACCAACATATATATATATATATATATATATATATATATATATATATATATATATATATATATATATATATATAATATTCCATTTTTGTTGCCTTTCGGTTGTTTTACGCCACATACATATGTGTTTGCAGGCGAAAGAAACCCCGCGCACCATACTCTACTTGATCAAAGGCCAGAAGGTGGATGTGGGAAAGGGGATGATAATGGACCCCTCTCAACGCACGTTTCACAACCAGCCGATCCCCGTTGGGCACTTCAGGGTTAGCTTGACCAGTGTGAAATCGGGGAACGAGGATTTGCCTCCTCCAGTATAGCATGTGGGAGCGGACGACGAGACCCCGCCAAGGATTGGAAGCTGCAAGAATTGGGTGCTGCTATGGCCGAAGAATCTTATTCGTCTGGAGGCGGCCGAGAGCACACCAATAACTACCACACATCAACAAGCATGTGCGGAGACCACCACCCCGCCTATGCAATTACCAGCTCCTGTAGTGCCGGGTGAGAGCGGCGGACGACATGATGAAGGGGGTGCAATAGTACTGGCTGATGTAATTTCTCCTGTAGAACAGAGAATGGATGATGAGACGGAGGTCGACCCTATGGATTACCTCAATACAAACGCGTATGACTGTGACATAGATATGATGAGTCAACCATATGACGAATCGGGCTATCAGCTTGCTAATGAGGATATGGATGATATGCCCGGGCAGGGTCGTACCATGGATTGCAAAAAGTCTCTCTTCATGAAATCCTCACAGGACACGCCTGAAGATGCCGCCTCAACACAGACTCAACTAGCCGGGCGCGAGGGTCGTACAGTACTTAGCCCAGGAACACTGGGGCAGGGGTTAAGGTCTGGAAGGTGTGCCCAAGAAAAAGGAGAGGAAGAGATCGGGGAAGGTAACTGCCTCCAAACAAGCCAGAGCACATAGCAGCCAGACGATGCATTCTGAAGGGCGTGTACCCATGAAAGGTGCGGTCATGTTCCATCTCACGGGCGAGCCGATGCTACCGCCGAAACCGCTGGAGGCACTATCAGGGGATCTCAGGAGACTGCACGACCATGTGCTGTCGACTGAGAAAAGCCTACTAGCCTCAAAGGATCCAGGATATCCGACATACGCGGCTCGTGTGCCTGAGGGGAAGTGCTATATCGACACACGGCCCGCGGAGGTGTTCTTCCTGCGGTTTGACCATATCTTTGAGATGTTTCTAACAAGGTGGCTTGATTTTACTATCGTCCGCCTTTTTGCGCTACATATGAGCTCCGTCATGAAAAGTGAAGAAGTCTCGCAAATCTGTGTGGCGGATCCATACTACATGCACGAGTCTTTCTTGAGTCTCGGCGACTTTGAGCGTGAAACTGCTAGGGAGTACCTCCAAAACTTCATGGTACAAAATAAGGACCGGGAAATTGTCCTCGTGCCTTATCATCCAAAGTAAGTCAGTTCCGGACAACCCTTTCGTACATTTCAATCATTCCTTCTCTCTCATATGGGGAATAATTTGAGGTGTCTTTTCCCCGCAGCAACGGGCGCGCCGTCCTTATCGTTCTATACCCGCAAGTCTCCCACGCCGTGTATTTTGACCCTTCCAGAGACTACGAGAAAAAAGACTACACCCACATAATGAATATTCTAGATGATGCTCTCCAAGGCTTCAGCTTTAGAGGTGGCCACGTGCAGATCAGGATACAAAGGAACAAGAAGATGGGTTTCGCGCATAAAACTAACTTCTCCTGCATCCATGTCCCAAAACCAAGCAAGAAGGTTGGATTCTACATCGTCCATCTCATGATTCAGTTCAACACGGATCACCAAAAGCTTCGCATTAACAGCAGAAATGATGATCATATCCACAAGTGGCTAGAATCTCATGGAGAAGCAGATTATAAACTTAGAGATGACTTCTTTCGCATCCAAAGTGACATTGCGACGATCATCATGAAAGAAGTCGCCGATGAGAAGGGGATGTTCCACCACGGCCCTATATCGCGAGCTGACGTCTGAACTCGCATAGGCATGCAACGTCTAGACCTCATGTCGTTCAAGAAGCTTGTATACTTGTATACTTTTATACTTTTTGTGATGCCGATGATGATGATATGTGTCGGTTGAACTTGTATACTTTTTGCAGCGATGAAACTTTGTGATGTCCACGGTCCCTGCCGAACTTGCGTAACGCTACTTTGTTAGTTTGCGTACGATGACCTGCGTACCTCTAGTTAATTAATTTGCGTACTGTATGTTGCATCTAGTTGCTAACCCTTTCTTTTTCGGTGTTGCTCTAGTATATTTTGTTGCATATATATGATTGTACATCCTCTTCATGAACATGCATCTCTAACAGGGGCCGAAATCACTATTTTGACCTTATCAGTAATCTTTGTCACAAACTGAACTTGACATGAAAGTATTTCACGATCTGACCCTTTTGGAAACGCCAGAGACCGTGGCGTTTCTCCTCCACATAAAAACGCCGAGCTAGCTTGCGTTGCCACCCCACGTGCAAACGCCAAGCTAGCTCACGTTGCTGTCCAGGCCGAGCTGGCGTCGCTCGCTGACATGGCAATCTGGAAACGCCGAGCCAAGTTGCGTTTCTACCTTCTCTGGAAACGCCAGAGACAATGGCGTTTGGTTCCTTGATACTTAAAGTGGCAGCCAGCGTAGTACTAGCATCTTCAGGCAGGCAGCATAGTGAGAAATTCTTTTGATGATCTAGATCCTATACAATCCAGCTATAGGCTCCCCCTTGGAAACGGCTGGAAGGAGGGGAGGCATTTATTTATTTGACACCCGTTTCTTGGAAATGTCAGTGCGTTAGCATATATAGCGGGGACAAGTCTTGGTTCTTCCTCCTGTCATGCATGCATGTTTAGTCACACGGACACGCCACCCACAGCTAGCCCCCAACATGAGTTGTCCTGTCAAAAATTGAAAGCTCTTTCTTTCTTTCTTCCCAGCTGCACACACAACAGCCAAAATGAGCAAACTGCTGCTGCTGAACTATGAGATTGCAAGCAAGCGTAGCACTGCGCGCACACACACACGGATAGAGAGGAAGAGAGCCGCAGAGAGAGGCACAGAGAGAGCATGTGTGGAGACGCAAAGGGAGGAAGCAAAACAAGCTGTCTGAATGGCGTGCTAGCTAGGTAGCTGCCTGTCGGAGTGATTCCTTCCAGGCTCCAGCGCAGCACAGGAGGGTCATGCAATAGTTTATGCCACAAACGCCAATGATCATGGCGTTTCTGCCTGGGCGGAAACGCCAACGTGCTTGGCGTTTCCATGTGGGTCGGAAGCGCTAGCTAGCTTGGCGTTCGTATGTGGGTCTGAAACGCGAGCTACTTCGGCGTTTTTGTATGGAGAAGAAACGCCACGGGCTGTGGCGTTGCTAAAAGGGTCAGATCGTGAAATACTTTCATGTCGAGTTCACTTTGTGGCAAAGATTGCTGAAAAGGTCAGAATAGTGATTTCGGCCTCTAACAGGTACCTAGTTTCTTGATGGCGAGATGGAATTGCTATGTCGTGTACAAAGGGAAGGTTCCAGGGGTGTACAACGAGTGGCATGAGTGTCAGGCGCAAGTGAATGGGTTCACGGGCGCCAGCTATAAAGGCTTCAAAAGAAGACAAGAAGGAGAAGCTAGTTACTTGAGGTTCATGCTAGCGCGAGAGAGGACTCGTAACCGCCACCTCATGTACTGCATAGTTCTGCTCTCACTTATAGTGATAGAACTTCTTGCGTATACCTTTGTTTAGATGGATGACGTTGTTGTAGTTGCAAGTATTCAAGACTTGCATGTATCGCTATTTTCGAGATGATGACAAGATATCACTTTGTGTAGGATGATGATTATGATGAGACTATTTGTATGTACATGCTATGATTACATTTGTGGTCTCGCAGACATTTGTATGTGTATCATGATGACATTTCTATGTGCTAAAGATTCTTCTACAAAGCCTGTTCAAATACAAAACAAATATGCCAAAAAAATACTTAAATTAGCAGTAGCGAGTGTATAAAAGTTAGCAGCAGCGCCGCGATAGCAGTAGCGCGTCCAGGCATCGCGCTAGAGCTACTAGCAGTAGCGAGCTTCCACTAACCGCGCTGCTGCTACACTTGTGTAGCAGTAGCGCCAGTGGGCACGCGCTACTGCTATGTGTTAGCTGTAGCGCCTTATTAGTAGCGCCTGTCCCCGCGCTACTGATACATCTAAAACCCGTGCTGCTGCTAGCCTTTTCCCTAGTAGTGCTCGCTTTTCTGAAGCTTTTGTTGATTTAGTTGTAAACTTAAGTCCGATGGTGACCTGATACTTTTGCTCTATTTTTCTGCATGCTATTTCCTCATTAATGTTATGCACGCATGCTGAATTACATCAGTCACCATATTTCATCATGCATTTCAAATTCTTCATTTCATATGTTAAATGCGTGTATGAATTACAAGATATAGGGGGAGTTCTCCATGATTCTACTCTTCAAATGTGCATTGCTTTAAAAGCAAATTCCTCACTATGCACATCCTCTCGGGGAGTTCTTCTATATCTTGCAATCAAATTCCTCAATATTGAGTACTTTCAACTCATATAGTTATCCCCGTTGAAAACTTAACCTATATTGTCATGAATCACCAGAAAGGGGGAGATTGTAAGTGCATCTAGTGCCCCATAGTGATTTTGGTGTATTGAAGACTTATAGGTTAAGGGTCTAATATGTTTGTGAGTGTACACAGACTCTATAAGTCAATGAGGAGTTTTATATTTACAGAGAAAGTCGACCCCTAAAAATGAATGTCTTCGGCTGAAGACTTTGGTTCTACTGAAGACTTTGAAAGTGAAGAAATTAGTGTGACCGTGAAGACTTGATATTCATGCGAGGACTATGAAGCGTGAAGACTTTTGTTTTCGTAGTTTCATTTTCTTCTTCTTGAGTCATAGGAAACACTGCACTATTAAAGGGGGTCGAGGTAATACTAAGGAAACTGATTTCCTAGTGATGATCATCTCAAAATCCTACACCTAACCAATCCTTCGAGTGAAGTCATTTGAAATCTCGTATCAGTTCATTCAATTTCTTCAGTGACAGAGACGAAGATCTTCTGGTCTCTGAGTAATTTGTTCTGACTAAGGAGTTAGGAATTTGCTAGTGCGAATTGCCTACATTGTGAGGAACATGATAGCCCTGAGGAATTCGAACGTCAAATCCAACCGTTGCTGTGCCACGCGCCAGCTGTCCAAAATATCCTACCACCTAATGGTCATATCAGACAAGGGCATTTATGTCTTATCATGTCGGGCTGCTCCCTAGGCTATAAATAGCCGCCCCCTACAACCACTAGCTGGTTGGCTGCTCCGAGAGAAACTGACACTTGTCATTTGAGAGCATCCCATCCTCCGAGGACTTTGAGCAAAAATCATCAAGTGAGGAAAACCCAAATCCCAAACCCAAACCTACAAACCCCAAAGTGATTGAGCATCACTGAAGAGATTGTTCCTGTGTGAAACTGACGCTTGTTACCTTTGAGGACTGTGTATCCACCAGACGGTTAGGCATCATGGTCTGAGCATCCAAGAGGAATTGTGGATTGCTGAGTGACCAAGTCTGTGAAGGTTTGGAAGTCACCTACGAAGACTTACCACTACTGTTGGGCGAGGTCTGTGTGATCTCAGCTCAAGGAGAATACGGTGAGGACTGTGTGTCTGGGACTATGTGTCCTTGATTTTAAATACTTAGCCGATCCAACCAGACGTACAACTGTTACAGCAGTTGGAACTGGTCTACCAAATCATTATCTTCACCAAGCCTACTGGTTCTATTTCCTCAACCCTTTCATTTCCTCGTCTATGTGTTGATGAACCTGATCATTACTGTTTGAAGACTTTGACTGAAGATTTTCTCTAATTCCTCAATCCTATTTCTTCAGATTGTTTTGTCTTCATCCTGGTTATCCTGTGTTTACGCTTTCTGTACTCTGTGTTTGTCTTTCATTCATCATGATGACTATGTTGTTGATCTGTTATGCTTATACCCGAGTACTTATTCCGCTGCAAGTAGTTCTTCGCTTAGGAATTTCCTCACCCTGAAATTCCTCAGTGAAGAATTCGTAAAAATCGCCTATTCACCCCCCCTCTAGTCGACGTAACGCACTTTCACTGAAGTTAGTACAATGTTGGGTCATCTATTTTGGGATGGAAGGAGTACTTTTTACTAGCCTCTGTTACTTGCTACTAAGGGGCTGATGGGAATAGATGTTGGCCTCTGTCATGACACCACACTGGGAGCAGGCACTTAAGATAGGTACGCGTGAAGACTGAAGCCCGGGAGACGGCCCAGGAGCCAAGGAGCCCGAGTAGGAGGTGTGCGAGGGGCATCGTGATGTAATCTGAACTGGTACCCATTCAAGGTTGCTCAATTATTCTCTTCAGATCCCTTCAGGTATCCAACTTATATTTTCCAGTAATCCAGTGGGAGGTTGTTACCCTCTAATTATAAGGATTACCTGATATGTTGCTGCTTTTTAGAAACTCTTCTGTTCCATGAATGAATGGTGCTGCTGCTTTCTAGCATGTGATTTCTGCTTATATTTTGGACAGATCGCCCCTCTTTTTCAGAATCGGATTTTGGAAAGATTGCTTGCGCTGTCAAATATACGAATTAATTTGTTACTGGGTATGTGAAATATTTATTAGGGTCATCGATTTCTGTGCTGCTAACGCATACTCCCTCTATCCGAAAATACTTGTCATCAAAATGGACAAAAAGGGATGTATCTAAAACTAAAATACATCTAGATACATTCCCTTTTATTCATTTTGATGACAAGTATTTCCGGACGAAGGGAGTACTTCCTTCATATGTTTGTTTGTTTGTTTGTTTGTTTGTGCACATGGACATAATAATTTTTGTCCAGCAGGAAGCACAATAGAAGAAAGCTTTACTTATGATGCAGGTGCAGAAAGATGAGAATTTCTGTGCTAAGACACTAGTGTCAGGAACACTTTCCATTTGCAGGCTTTTAGACCTACCATTGGATTTTCCTTTTTCAGAAGCTTCCTATGTCGTCAATCAATCAAAAAGTTTACAGTACCAAAGTATGCGACTGCTACTGTGTTGGATGATCTTTTTGTGCCACAACACATTCTGAAGATGATATAAAGGTGGCTCCATCAAACTTGATGGCATTCTCGCATCAGGAATATGTCCTCGAATAACTGACAGATCATTGCAAACATGCAGGAGGCATCATATATCTCCTACAAGATCCTTCCTGTCCAAATTCTGATCATGCAGGCAAGAAATTATAAGTTGACAATAACTCATTTTGAGATTTGTGGACTGGATGAGTAGGGTACATGTCACTATGCTGTAAACTCAAATCAAGAGCCACTCTGCAGATGTAGTGAAAAGAAGTTCAATCTTTCAGAAAACAATGATAAGGGGCAAAGTGTTGGAGGCACCTCTCAGAATCAAAGTCAAGAACGCCTGTTGGACTCCATAAACAACAAATTGCCGCAGGAGTTGTGCTTTCTGCGCCAGTACTTGGTAAAGAATGCAAGACGTTACTGAGGGAGTCCTGGACTAGGGGGTGTCCGGACAGCCGGACTATCATCGCCCGCCGGACTCCAAGACTATGAAGATACAAGATTGAAGACTCAGTCCCGTGTCCGGATGGGACTTTCCTTGGCGTGGAAGGCTAGCTTGGCAATATGGATATGTAGATCTCCTACCATTGTAACCGACTCTGTGTAACCCTAGCCTTCTCCGGTGTCTATATAAACCGGAGGGCTTTAGTCTGCAGGACACAACATACATTACGACAATCATACCATAGGCTAGCTTTAGGGTTTAGCCTCCTTGATCTCGTGGTAGATCCACTCTTGTACTACCCATATCATCAATATTAATCAAGCAGGACGTAGGGTTTTACCTCCATCAAGAGGGCCCGAACCTGGGTAAAACATCGTGTCCCTTGTCTCCTGTTACCATCCGCCTAGATGCACAGTTCGGGACCCCCTACC
This sequence comes from Triticum timopheevii, assembly GCA_963921465.1. Lineage (NCBI taxonomy): Eukaryota > Viridiplantae > Streptophyta > Magnoliopsida > Poales > Poaceae > Triticum > Triticum timopheevii. The sequence continues at coordinate 6,214,417 of OY997274.1, read as the reverse complement.
CGAGATCCGCCAGTTTTGACACCGACATTGGTGCTTTCATTGAGAGTTCCTCTGTGTCGTCACCGATAGGCTCGATGGCGTCTTCAATCAACAACACTGTCCAGGGTGAAACTTTTCTCCCCGGACAGATCTTCGTATTCGGCGGCTTTGCACTGCGGGCTAATTCACTTGGCCATCTGGAGCAGATCGAAAGCTACCCCCCTGGCCGTCAGGTCAGATTCGGAAGCCTAAACTTCACGGCCGATATCCGCGGGGACTTGATCCTCGACGGGCTCGAGCCACAGCCAAGCGCGCCGCACTGTTACGATGGGCATGATCTAGCTCTGCCGCCGAACAGTGCCTTGGTGGCCGCACAAGAATCCGCTCCGGCCCTTAATCCGGAGCCGATCGCCCAGATCGAGGGCCGGTGGTTGGACACCGCCTCGGGGGCTGCAACTTCTACGGTGACGGAGCCGAACACTAACCTTGTCCCTTGCGAAGCTCGTGACTCCAAGGTGCCGGACTCCCTGCCGGACTCCGGACCGCCCGTGCCCCTGCCGATCAAATCTGATCGGGCGCCGGTTATGGAATTCACCGCCACGGACATCTTCCAACGCTCGCCCTTTGGCGACATCCTAAATTCGTTAAAACACCTTTCGCTATCCGGAGAGGCCCGGCCGGACTACGGCTAGGACGGTTGGGATTCGGGAGACGAAGAAATTCAAAGCCCACCCACCACCCACTTTGTAGCCACTGTCGACGATCTAACCGGCATGCTAAACTATGACGCCGAAGACATCGACGGCATGGACGATGATGCCGAAGACGAACAAGAACCAGCGCCTACAGGGCACGTGAAGACCACCTTGTCATACGACGTATACATGGTGGATACCCCAAAAGGAAGCGACAACGAGGACCAACGGGGCGCGGCAGAAGATAATCCCGCCGACAAACAACCAAAACGGCGACGCAGACGCCGCCCTAAGTCCCGCCTCGACAACAACAGCGCTCTTAATGACCCAGCAATACAGCAGGGCAAACCAGTGGACGACGAACACGCAGACAAGCAACCGTCCGAACAGGACGAGAGTCAGATAATCAATCCAGGCCCGGCGAAAACAATATTCCAGACGACCTCACGCCGGACACACCGCCGAAAAATAAATACCTTCGGAAAAGACTCGTCGCCACCGCAAGAAGCTTGAAGAAAGAAAAACGGAAGCTCAAAACAGCGAAAGATACACTCAGAATGAGGTGGAGCAATGTGCTCAAAACCGCAGACAAATACGGCAATGGCCATCAATCAAAGAGCTACCCGAAGCGCAAGCTACTGCCAGAATTTGATGAGGAGGCCATAGAGCCCCCACAATCAAAAAACAAAGAGGCCGCCTGGTTGGATAGACGGCCAGATGATAGGCCAAAATCTGAAAGCGGCGCCGCATATAAACCGACTAATGACCTTGGAAGGATAGATGGCCCAACCAGGTCCATTTACGGGCCAAAGAAGAGGGCCCCAGGAAGCAATACAACACGCCAAGTGTCCGAACACAGCGGTACACCCAAATACAGGGGCGCCGCACACCCACTATGTTTCACCAGCGAGGTGCTGGATCATGAATTCCCAGCAGGATTTAAACCCATAAACATAGAGGCCTACGATGGAACAACAGACCCTGGAGTCTGGATAGAAGATTATATACTACACATACACATGGCTAGAGGAGACGATCTCCACGCCATAAAATACTTACCCCTCAAGCTCAAAGGGCCAGCCCGTCATTGGCTCAAAAGCCTCCCAGAAAACACTGTTGGAAGTTGGGAAGAGCTCGAGGACGCGTTTAGAGCAAATTTTCAAGGAACTTATGTCCGCCCTCCGGATGCAGATGATCTAAGTCATATAACTCAACAGCCCGGAGAGTCAGCGCGCAAATTCTGGAACAGGTTCCTCACCAAAAAGAACCAAATAGTCGACTGTCCGGACGCCGAAGCCTTAGCAGCTTTTAAACACAACGTCCGAGACGAATGGCTCGCCAGACACCTCGGCCAAGAGAAGCCGAGGACAATGTCCGCGCTAACAAGCCTCATGACCCGCTTTTGTGCGGGAGAGGATAGCTGGCTAGCAAGATGCAGCACCAGCGACCCAAGTACATCCGAGATTAGAGATGGAAACAGAAAATCACGGCGCAGAAAAGAGCAGCGCCGGAATAAAGAGAAAAGCCCAAAGAGCACCGCAGTCAACGCCGGATTCAAAAGCTCGCGGCCAAACAACAAAACACCGCCTCTTAAGGATAACAGCGATGACCTATCCAACTTAAACAAGATTTTGGGTCGGATATGTCAAATCCATAGTACCCCCGGAAGGCCTGCAAACCACACCCACCGAGATTGTTGGGTTTTCAAACAGTCCGGCCGACTAAACGCCGAACACAAGGGGCTCGACGCATCAAGCGAAGATGATAAACCCCAGCAGCAGAGCACCGGAAAACAAAAGAATTTCCCACAAGAGGTCAAAGCAGTAAATTCACTCCATGTGATGATACGAAAAAACAGTGCGGCACCCGTTAAAATGGGTCTCGCACGGTCCAACCCAGCGGAACATAGAGATTGGACATCAAAACCAATCACTTTCGACCACCTGGATTATTCCAGAAGCGTTCGAAATGCAGGATGGACTGCCCTGATATTGGATCCTATAATCGACGGACTGTAATTTACACAAGTCCTGATGGACGGAGGCAGTGATTTAAACCTGTTGTATCCAAACACAATCCGCAAGTTGGGGATAGACCTTACTAAAATCCAACGCAGCCGCAGTTCCTTTAAAAGAGTGACGCCAGGCCCTTACGCCAAGTGCACAGGCTCCCTATTACTAGAAGTTGTGTTCGGATCACCGGACAACTTTCGACGCGAAAAACTAATCTTTCATGTTGTCCCATTTAAAAGTAGCTATCAAGCACTCTTGGGACGAGAAGCCTTTGTCCGCTTCAACGCCATACCACATTACGCGTCTCTTACACTTAAGATGCCCGGTCCACGTGGCATCATTTCAGTACAAGGGTCATTTAAAGACCCCGGACACGGTCAGACGATTCCGGCATAAATAAGCCAGGGGCTCCCTCGCCGCACATCCCTTCACAAGGGGCTGCGCGTACAAGCAACAGCGAGCTCACACAGACTCCGCTTTACTTATTTATATTTCTTCCTTCGTATATATTTTTCGCACGAGTTCCTTTCAAACTAAGTTCCTCTCTTTTTACAGATGAACAACGTGCACACCCGTTCAGGATAATGGCACAACGGAGACACAGGCGCAGACGTGCAGTAGGGACCCGCCACGAGGATTCTTTTCAGATTAAGACCCTGCGTAAACCTTTTTTACTGTCTCTTGTTGTTATAATCCCTTGGTTTCTCATTATAACCAAAGCGGAGCCTGACGTTTTGGCATCGGCCGCGTCAGAGGGCCATGCCCGTACCTGGACACTAGGGGCTTAGGGCATTGTTCTGCCCATTATTACAAAGACCGAACACCTTAGGGAGTGTTCGGCGTCTCGAGTTAGGCCTTATATGCATCAGCTCCGAATCATGTCTTTGGTCAAATGTTGGGTTTGCCCGGCTTCTGTGTTTTGCTGCCTTACGTTCCGTATCATCGGCTAACGCGGCACCAGGAGAACTACTGCGATTGTGCCCCAGTTCGGCTGGGCAAGCACCTCAGTAGAGAAAGCCGAAAACGGACTGTCATGATACAGCGAGAGACTGGTCAACCACTCGATCGACTACCGGAATGTTTAAAATTCCACGCTTTGACGAAGGACCGTTTCCCGGTCAGGCACACACGCGCCCCGAATTCGGAGAAGCGCGGTGCCCTAAGGGGCTATATCGTAGCCCCACCCTCGAACTCCACTGGCTAAGTGAAAGTGATAAAGCATCATAGTCCGGATGGCCTCGTTTGCTACGCTACCACCTCCTTAACAGGACCGAGACGTCGGATTAAGTGTGAAAACGCGCTATTTTTTGCGAACACCCCCGCACCTTGTGCGTGGGGGCTGAAGCCGAAGACTGCAATCTTTCAGGTTATACAAATGTATACATAAACGGCCACATAGGAGATATTTTAATACTTGGAACGCACAAGTATAAAAAGCGGTTACAACATAATCATTGTTTTACAAGATAAAACGTTCATTTGAACGTGACATTTTTCGAGCACTGCGACTCTATTACACGAGCGCCACGCATAACTTCCCCAAAATAGTGCTCGGCGGGTAACCGGCTTTCGTCCGAACCCTGGGATGCAATAGCGGTGGCATCCATCTCTGTCCAATGTGTCTTCACACGGGCAAGGGCCATCCGCGCGTCTTCTATGCAGGCCGACCGCTTCATCTCCTTGATATGCGGCACCGCTCCAAGAAATTGCTGCAACAAGCCGAAATAGCTCGTCGCCTTGGGCCTCTCTGGCCAGACATGAGCCACGATATCAGTCATGGCAAGTCCGGACAATCTGTTCAGCTCAGCCCATTCGGCCAACCGATCGGTCAACGGAAGTGAATGATCCGGACTATGGAATTGAGACCAAAATAGCTCTTCCGTCTTGTGATCCTTCTGGCTCCGGAAGTGCACAACGGCATCAGCCGCACTTGCCGCTAAGTCCATATATGGATCCTCCGGACCCCACAACTGGCCAAGTTGGGCATACTTCGGATCCGTAAATCGGCGACGCAGCAGAAAAGGCCTGCTAGCCACAATATCTCCGGCCTGGCGCAGCTCCTCCTTCATAGCCCGCATTGCAGAACGGGCATCCTTGGCCTTGGCGGTGGCCTTCCCCAGGTCTTCCCGCTCCGATATGCGCTCCTTTTCAAGAGCCTCGTTGCGGTCGGCAGCATCCTTCAATTTCACGGCCAATTCGGCCATCTTTTCCCTGCTTAGGCAATATGCAGCCTTTTCGGCTTTCAACTCCTCGGCCGCCCTCGAGGCAGCCGCATCACTCCTTCGGGCTTGCTCCTTAGCTTGAGCAAGCTCGGCCCGAAAGCTCTCCACAGCAGCAGCACCGTCTGTATCACAGCATATATATTGTCAGAAGCGGGCTTTGACTCCCTTAAATAAGTGACTGCGGAGAATTTATTTACCTTGTGACTCGTCAAGTCGCCGGTTGACAAGCGCGATGTCCGCATCCGCCGCATTGAGTTGCCGCATTAACTCGACAACTCCACTAGTCCGGCTAGCCCCCGGACTATCCGCCACCTGCATAGGAATGGCGACATTCATTACCTGTGATTTTGATCCTCGGCACGCTGTCACTTTCGACAACCTACCGAGTCTCAGGGGCTACTATCTATGCAGGGCGCACTTCTATGTGCCAGACTGTCAAAAAAGGTGCGTCGTTCTTGCGTACCTCAAATCCCGCCAGCAAACTCCTGACGGCACTATGCAATCCGCTTTCGGCGGATGAAATCCTTCCCATCACCATACTCATCAAAGCACGGTGATCTTCTGAAATGGACGCCCTCTCAAGCAGATCCTTCAGCTCCCCCGGCCGGACACTAGTTGGCGCCGAACTCTCCGGCCCCACCGGACTCTGGGATACCCTCCGGGACGATACTTCAGGCTCGTCTGCCCTGTCCGACGGCGCAGCAGACGGAGGCGTTTCGCTCTCCATCATCTCCGGACAAAGATCCCTCGAAGACGAGCTCATCTGAGAAGGCCGCAGATCCGAACTGTAAGATAAAAATTTCGGTTATCCACAGAAGCACAAATAGGGGTATTTTCTTATTAATGAACCCCCCTTTTCCTACTCACGGCTCGCTGGAGGGCTGATCTTTTAGAGACGATTGTACGTCCGGGTTCTCCCCGGACGCAGGACCCTCCGACGAAGATTTCTTCCCCCGCTTAGGGGCTTTGGCCTCCGGGTCTTCGGAGGCGGTCCTCTTCTCCCCCTGGAAGGAGGGATTTTCGATCCCCCCTTCTTCAGGCGCCCCCTTGGGCGAGGTGATAGCTCTTCTATTTTCCCCATCGCCTCCTTCTACGGGCGCGACCTCCAACATTCTGACCAGCACGGGCTCCAGTGCGGTCTCTGGGAGGGGGGCCGGACACCTTATCAGCTTCGACTGCGCTACCCACTCCTGATGAAGAATAATGGGTTAGAAGGCGAATTTCAGAAAAGCAAACAAATAGAATGTCCGGACTCTGAGCTATTTACCTGAGTATCCGGGCAATTGCAGCTTAGGCCTGCGTCCTCGGTCAATTCCGGACACGCCACCTGTGGTCCGAAGAATAACTTGTACATCTCCACGGGCGTCATACCCATGAAGTGTTGGAGAATTCGTGGTCCCTCCGGATTGAACTCCCATAACCGGAGAGGACGGCGTTTGCAGGGCAGAAGACGCCTGATTAGCATGACCTGCATCACCACAACCAGATTGATCTCCCTCGCTTGGAGGTCTCGAATCCGGCCCTGCAATAAAGGCACGTCTTCGGATGGCCCCCAATTGAGCCCTTGGTTGACCCACGACATCAATCGACGTGGAGGTCCCGGGCGGAATGAGGGCGGCGGCTTTTGCTTGCTGCCCTTCGGAGCGGTGATATAGAACCACTCCTGCTGCCACGAGCCGAGCTCTTCTTGGAAGGAGCCCTCGGGCCACGGGGCATCGGCCCTCCTGCTTATGGCCGCCCCGCCGCACTCCGCTTGACGCCCCCCGATCATCTTTGGCTCCACATTGAAGATCTTCAGCCACAGGCCAAAGTGGGGGGTGACACGGAGGAAGGCTTCGCAGACAATAATGAATGTGGAAATATGGAGGATGGACTCCGGAGCCAAGTCGTGAAAATCCGGCCCGTAGTAGAACATGAGCCCTCTCACGAAGGGGTCCGTCGAGAAGCCTAAACCCCGACGGAGGTGGGATACGAAGACGACGTACTCACCGGGCTTCGGAGTGGGTACGGCCTGCCCTTGGGCGGGCAACCTGTGCGAAATCTCGTAGGACAAGTACTTGGCCTCATGCAGCTTTAGCACGTCCTCCTCCGTGACGGAGGAGGGCATCCACCGACCCTGAAGGACGGAACCGGACATTGTTGAAGATCCGAAGTGCTCAAATCTGGGGCTCTGGGTGTTGGAACTTGGAGCAAGGAGAAGATTCGATGGAAGATTGAAGAAAAGAAACGAGCCTTGGTCCTCTTATAAAGGGGGAAAATACCAAGAGCCGTCTCCGTGACCGTTCGGGATTCACCTTCGATAGAGGAGGTGTGGCGACGGGCGCGGTTGGGTTACCCACGCTCGTATTGATGAGAATCCCGGAATAAGGGGAACACGATCTCTGCTTCGACAGGACGTGCCAAGGAAACCGCTTCGCTAAATGTGCTGAGGTGGTATAATAAAAAACGATTCAAGTAAAGGCTCGGTAGCGGTGTGATGTCACGCCGCAAAATACGTCAGCAGATTGGACTTGTGTACATTTTATTCTCTCTACGGTGGAATGTGGAATTTATTTTGCAGAGCCGGACACTATCCTGGTGTTTATGATCTTCTCTGGATTATTCAAAGGAGGAACCCGCCTTGCAATGCCAAACATTATGCACGCCGGACTTATCGTCATTGAAGCCTGGTTCAGGGGCTACTGAGGGAGTCCTGGACTAGGGGGTGTCCTGACAGCCGAACTATCATCGCCCGCCGGACTCCAAGACTACGAAGATACAAGACTGAAGACTCCGTCCCGTGTCCGGATGGGACTTTCCTTGGCGTGGAAGGCAAGCTTGGCGATACGGATATGTAGATCTCCTACCATTGTAACCGACTCTGTGTAACCCTAGCCTTCTCCGGTGTCTATATAAACCGGAGGGCTTTAGTCCGCAGGACCCAACATACATTACGACAATCATACCATAGGCTAGCTTTCGGGTTTAGCCTCCTTGATCTCGTGGTAGATCCACTTTTGTACTACCCATATCATCAATATTAATCAAGCAGGACGTAGGGTTTTACCTCCATCAAGAGGGCCCGAACCTGGGTAAAACATCGTGTCCCTTGTCTCCTGTTACCATCCGCCTAGACGCACAGTTCGGGACCCCCTACCCGAGATCCGCCGGTTTTGACACCGACACTTACCAATCAATTATTTTTAAGAACAGCAAGCAGGATGATTGAGAATTTGTATGTTGCAAGTCCTTTGATATCTGATAAGAGACCTGATCCAACTGCATACATATTGGCATTAAATAGTAAGGGTAGCGCAGTGACCCATGAATGACGGCCTGTGGACACATTTACAGAATCCGTTAAGCGAAATGGCCCCCTTTTATTTGAAATGTTGACAGTCCCTTCCAAGTCACAAAATACATACCTAATAGATTCACTGTCTTGGGGGAAACCAAGTAATGTACTATCTGAAGACATGATGATATGCCAATCCCTGATGGACATGCCTGTGCGTGTATATCCCTGCTTGCTTTGTAAGTGCTATGCTGATATGCCAACAATCAGTATTTATGTGCCTTCACTTTCATTTCCCAGAAATAATGTAGACTTTTGACGACTTGGAAGTAAATGACAAGGTATGAAACCTGCAGTGTTCTCCAGAGGCGTCAGCAATGGCTGCTAAACAGAGGAATGATGCGGTAAGTCGTTCAAGTGTAATGATGAAGTCGAATTGGTTTCGGCACATGCCTGGAAATTCTTGAAGAGTGCCAGAATTGTTCTGGAAGCTTCTGGGATTTTTCCGGGATGAAAATCGGAAATGTTCCGGAGCAGCCGAAACCGCTATGATAGCTTTTCGCTGAAGAAAAACATTGTTCCAGAATTGTTTTGGAATGCATTCAAAATTGTTTTAGTGGGTACTGGAATTGTTCTAGGCACACATAAATAATTATGTGTTCGTGAATAGTGAAAGTGCTTTTTGGGTTACTTTATTGGAAAGCCACCTTTTAGGCTTTTCCCAAGGCTTCTAGAAGGACTTGGGGGCTAAGAAACCCCCTTGGGGGGGGGGGCAAGAGGGTTGGCCGGCCACATGTGCTGCTCCTCCATGGAGCCCCACTTGCTCCATTACTTCCCTTTTATGCCCTTGTGGAGGAGTCCATTCATGGGCATTTTTGGGTTTTTAGAATGGCACCATACCCCTTGTGTTTTCCTATAAAAGTAGGTGGAGAGAAGCTCTCCACACTCACTCCAAGCTCTCATACACATGCCATTGACTTGTCTGCCTTCTCTCTGCCTCCCAGCGAAATAGTTTCGTTGAGCCGAAAGGCTGTCTAGGTTCCGGTGGGAACTAGTTCTGGACGGCGAAGCCCTGTCGGATAGATGACACCGTATGTGTGCAACTCTGTAGAGAGATTGTAGTTTCAGTCTTAGTTCGAGAGTGCCTCCCGAAGAGCTGTCCGAGTGACCGTCCGAGTTTTTGAGGGTCCTCCCGAAGGGCTGTCTGAGTTTCGAAGGTCATCCCGGAGGGCTATCCATGACACCGTCCCAGAGACTGTTCGACTGCCTCCGCGCGCGCGGGGGGGGGGGGGGGGGGGGGCGGGGCTGTCCGAGGGGCAGACGAGGGAGTACATCCTCACGGTTGAGAGGTTGTAAATCCTAGCTGCGGGGATCTGCACCACCGATCGTCATCGACTCTACTTCCGCTGCGCTATGAGTCGGTAACGAAAAGATCAAACCTTGTATACAGTCTTCATAGTGGTCCTGGGTGTGCTCGTAGTGCGGAAATTTTTATTTTCTGCTGCGTTCCCCTACAAGAATAGGCAATATTTGTATGATCAAGAAGTTTTTTTTGCTCGCCTTGGAAGGCTGCTCGTCTAGAGCCTAGTCGTACTCAGTGGGGTCGGCGGCGGTCTCGGGGTCTATCGAGAGGGAAGGAGGGGGAAGAAACAATAAATTCACGGCAACAAATGCAATCACTATGCATGACATGCCTAAATGATATGCAACTGTGATATATTGCCTATAAAATGGTTTTAGATCATTTAGGAATTTAATTGGATTTATTTTATTTAGGTCATGCACTATTCATCTATCGAAATCGGGCAAAAAGTTCCATGTTCATCTAGTTAGGAGTGATGGTCAAGCATTTTGATCACATATTCGGATTTTCATATTTTTCTGATCATTTTTCATATATAAATTATTTTCATCCGAATTACGGTTTATTTTATATGGTTTTTCAAATATTTAATCATTTTCTTTAATTGTTTTAATTATTTAATACAACATTATCCAAAACAGTTAAGGGTGACATCAGCATGTCGAATAGATGGCACCAGCAGTCAACTGCGGCTGATCAGAGTCAAACTATAGATTAATTAGAGGGTGGGCCCCATTAGGTCAGTGACACAGTAGCTAATTAGGATTTATTTAGACTAACTACAGATTAATTAGAGGGTGGGCCCCAATAGGCAGTGACTGATTAGGTAATTATTTTAATTAACAGAATAATTAGTATTTTACTTATGTATTAAAATGTTTAAATATTGTGGGCCCACATGTCAGTGGCTGGACCAGCCTAATCAGCACCGTTAACTGGTCAACCCAGTCAACGAGGCCAGTGGGGCCCGGGGTCAGTGGCACACGGGGCTCTACCTGTCGGGCCAGGTCAGTGTCGTCGCCAGAACAGCTCCGACGATCAAATCGCACGGCAGCGCGCGTCGAGCCTCGTCAGAAATCGGCCATATGCCACCGTGTTGAACGCGGCTGGGCGCGTTCGATCGGGAAGACGATGCCGCGTCGATCCTGGGCAGTGGCGTGGCCGGAAATGAACCACAGCGTCGACGGCGAGCTTGACGATGAAGGCCGGAGTTCGGGCTCAAACGAGCGCTCTGCCACAGCTCATTTTCGAGCGTTTTAAGCGGCTAGGCGGGATCTACGGGGCAGCAGGAGCTCATCTACGAGCTTGGCGGAGCATGCCATCGCCGGGAGGGATGGCGACAAGCTTTGGGGCGGAGCAACGCTCGGGCGGCAATGGCGACGGCGGCTACGGGCATCTAACAGTAGCGCAGAGATAGGGGAAAGGAATGGGAGCTCACGGTGATGCTGTAGGGACGGGTAGTGGACTCGGGGAGGGCTCAACGGTGCCGGAAACGTCAACGATCGCTGGCGATCCGAAGCTTGAAGACGGCGGCGATCTGGCAATGGGGAGACGCAGTGCTCGATCCAGTAGTTAGAGAGGAAGGAGAGGAGGCAGGCGGAGCGGATTAGCTCGGTCTCAGGCGCCGGGGAGGACCGTGGCATTGCCGACGAGCTTGGCCATGTCGACGGCGTTCAGAGAGGTGGAATGCGAGAGAGGGAGAGAGCGAGAGGGAAATCTGGGGGCAGCTAGGGTTTGCGGGGAGAGGGAGGCGACCTGGGATGCCCTTATCCACGACGGGGAGATGGCGGATTGCCGGTGCGTGGCGATCGGCTATCGGGCGCGTGCGCCAGCCGACACGGAGGCGGGAAGAGGACGACGAGGGGCTAGGTGGGCTGGCCGCGCTGTAGTTCACTTAGGCCCGGTGCGCCGGTGAGTTGTTTCTCTTTTCCTTTTTCTTTTTGTTTTCCTTTTTCGTTTTTGTTTTGCAAATAATTAGGCCCCTAATGACTTTAGTAAAATATCATACTTATATCATTAGATATTATACAATATTTGGCACTGTTATAAATTGGTTGGGTAAATAACTGAAATAATTTAACTTTTGCCTAATTAGCATGGACTTAAATGGTGCTGTTTTAGTACCGTTTCAAGGGCTAGCGCTCATTTTAAGTTGATGGTGATGTTGTTTCCCCGAAGAATATTTGTTTTGGATTATTTCCAACATGATGAATATTTTTCCAGTAATTTTGATGCAACTTTATTTTTCACATGCATTTAAAATGGAATTTGAAATGAGATATGATTCCAACGGTGATCAAGACTAATTACTCATGATGACTTGGCATTATCAAAGGGTGCTCACGGTAGCTATTACATGGGGATCTTACAATAACTTACGTAGCCCATACCAACATGAGATCTAGTTCCGAATGTCTCGTCGTGACGAATCATTTTTGTGATGAAAGTTTTTCATCGGACCGACGGTTTGAGATATAGTAAAACATTTAAAGTTTTGAAATAGGAATAATCTTTTGCTGAAATCATCTGTTTTGTCTTGTAGTTTGCATGCATGCATGAAATCACAAATCAACACATACATGTCCTTCATCGGCCACGAATGAGATTCACAATTAAGGAAAAAGGAGAATTATATGTGTGATTAGCAATTAAGCAAGAGAAAGGGGCGTTCGGATCTGTCCCTAAATTCCGACTAGTCGGAAGTTAGCACAGTCCATATAAATTTCAGTTTGTAAATTATGTTGATGCATGAGATTGTGCTATGTATTCACACTGTATGGCATGTGTCGATAACCGTGGTTTTTTCTAGGGTTTATCGTCCACACATGCCGGGTCTTATGGTTTGGCGATGGTGACCGAAATAGCTCAATCTTTTTTGCTAAGACCAGCATAAAAATAAAAATATGCCGGGGTCGAAGATCGCGTGCGTGCATTGAGGACAGCGGCGTGGTAACCTTAAGGGGGGTGGTCGGGAGGTGGACCTTACACATATTTTTTTTCTTGAAAATGGAAACATAAACGATAACTATATATCGAAAAGGAAAGTAATACGGCCTGCTAGTTTTCGGATTTTTCAGAAATGGATCAAGAGAGTTGTCACTTCCATTTTTTATTTTATATCGCTCGTGCGGAAAGCTCATCAAGAATATGCACCTGGTCCATGATTAGTTGGTACGGTGCCACTACTAATACAAGTGGACAGACCCAGTGGCGGCTAGCTAACTCGTCAAGAACATGTACCTGGTCCTGTCCATGCATGATTAGATGGTGCCTAGCTACTAACACACGTGGGCGGCTGCTTGGCAAACAAAGGAATTAATCAGACCCAGTGGCTGGCTGCTCGGCAAACAAAGAAAAAGGAATCGTCGGTGAACATGCATGGAAGTTGCATCGACTACATGCATGCCGGCCCTTCCTCCATATAGCACATAGCAGAGCAGACAGAGTAGCTAGCATTCTCATTCCGCCTCTTCGCCACGCCATGCATCCTCTCTACATATTACTGCTCTGGCCTCTTGTTCTCTACACACCATCACCTTCCGCCGCGGACGATACTCTCAAGGCAGGCCAGGCGCTCGCCGCTGGTGACAAGCTCGTCTCCAGCAACGGCAAGTTCGCGCTCGGCTTCTTCCGGCCAAGCATGATCAGTAAGTCTGGAACAAACATCATCTCCCCCAACTGGTATCTTGGCATCTGGTTCAACAGGAAGCCGGTCTGTACTCCTGTATGGGTAGCTAACAGGGAGAATCCAATCACTGGCCCCAACCTCAAGCTAACGCAGCTCAAAATATCACAAGATGGCAATCTTATCGTCTCACTAAGCAATGCCACCGAATCCACCATCATATGGTCATCCACTCACCTTGTCAATAATATTAATAGGAGCACTCCCACTAGTGCCCTTCTCTTGAACAGCGGGAACCTTAAGCTTGTGGTCGTACTCGTAGAGAGCCCATCCAATGCAACGCTATGGCAGAGCTTTGACTACCCAACGGATATTGTGCTTCCCGGCGCCAAGTTTGGCCGGGACAAGGCCACCGACTTGAATCGTGAGGCCATCTCAAAGAAGAGCCTCATTGATCCGGGTCTGGGCTCCTACACCATTAAGCTAGGTGCCAATGGGATGGTCCTCACGCGCCGCAACCCCTCGGTGGTGTATTGGCATTTTTTCAATTGGCCATCCCCAAAATCAGTAGTGAAAGTCATACAGCTGATCAACATGACACTAGGCATCAATCCCCGGACCCAAGGTTTGATTAACCCCATTTATGTCAATAACAATGAAGAGGAGTACTATGCCTTCACTCTGTTGAATGAGTCAGCTTCTACATACTTTTCAATAGACATCTCTGGTCAGGTCATGATAAATGTTTGGTCGGAAGCCGGGCAGTCTTGGCAAAGTATATACGCCAACCCGCTCGATCCCTGCACTCCCTATGCTACCTGTGGGCCATTCACGCTCTGTAGTGGTAATTCACATCCATACTGTGACTGTATGGAGGGATTCTCTCACAAGTCACCACAGGATTGGGACCTCGATGATCGAACAGGAGGGTGCATCAGAAATACTCCATTGCAGTGCACTAGCAAGAAGAACACGATAAATTCAACGGACAAGTTCCACCCCATTGCTCGTGTTACATTGCCCTATGAACCCCAAAGCATGGGCAATGCTACCACTCAGAGCGAATGCGCAGAAGCTTGTCTCGGCTCCTGCTCCTGCACTGCTTACAGCTATAACAGTAGCGGGTGCTCTATCTGGCATGGGGAATTGCTTAATGTAAATCTGAATGATGGCATCGGAATCAATGCTCAGGATGTACTTTACCTTCGTCTTGCCGCCAAAGATTTGCCAAGTTTGAGAAACAACAAAAGGAAACTAAACATTGGAGTCGTTGTTGCTGCCAACATTATTGGTTTTGGATTACTGATACTCATTATGTTGTTAATGATTTGGAGCAAGAGACTCAAGTGGTGTGGTGCATCATTACATGGTACTCAAGGTAGCGGTGGAATTATAGCCTTTAGATACACTGATTTGGCTCATGCTACTAAAAAATTCTCAGAACAGCTAGGAGCGGGTGGTTTTGGTTCTGTATTCAAGGGGGTGTTAAGTGACTTGACTACTATAGCAGTGAAAAGGCTTGATGGAGCCCGCCAGGGTGAGAAGGAATTTAGAGCTGAGGTGAGTTCACTTGGAGTGATCCAACACATCAATTTAGTCAAATTGATTGGTTTCTGCTGCGAAGGTGATAAGAGACTACTTGTGTATGAACACATGTTGAACGGATCTCTTGATGCCCATATTTTTGAGAGCAGTGCTTTGGCCCTAAATTGGACCACCAGGTACAAATAGCAATAGGAGTTGCTAGAGGATTGTCATACTTGCATCATAGTTGTCACAAATGCATCATACACTGTGATATTAAGCCACATAACATACTTCTAGATGCCTCATTTGTTCCGAAAATTGCGGACTTTGGGATGGCAGCAGTCGTAGGAAGGGATTTTAGCCGAGTTTTGACTGCATTCAGAGGAACCGTTGGGTATCTTGCCCCGGAGTGGCTTGCCGGAGTTCCTGTTACACCAAAAGTTGATGTTTATAGCTTCGGTATGGTGCTGCTAGAAATTATATCAGGAAGAAGAAATTCAGCTGATGTACACAGTGGCACTGGCAGTAGTGGTCATGTTGAATACTTTCCTGTGCGAGCCATCAGAAAGCTTCATGAGGGAGATGTGCAGACTTTGATGGATCCGCAATTACATGGTGACTTCAATTTAGAAGAGGCTGAAAGAGTTTGCAAAGTTGCATGTTGGTGCATCCAAGATAATGAGGATAATAGGCTTACAATGATTGAAGCAGTCCAGATCCTTGAGGGTCTACAAGAGGTTGGCTTGCCCCCGATGCCAAGACTACTAGCAGCTATGACCCAATCCTCCGACGGCGCTTCATAGTTGGTGTCGGTGTTACTTATACCGTCGTTCTAGCGATTTCTGAGTTGTATTATTGTCTGGTGCATGTGGTTCCAATTTCTCTTATCTTATGTAAGCAAGATTGTATGTATGCTTTTCAATTACTTATAATTTCAGCTCCAAGGATTGATTTCTCTATCTAAGAAAAACAACAAGGACTCCCGCTTTATGACAGTTAAGTGAACCCGCCACATCAATTCTATGTAGGCGTCTTGACTGGTATCTGCTGGAGTTTCGTCTCCTGAAGGCAAGCAATGGTGCAGCGCAATGTCTGTAACATCCCCCTGACAGTATCACAGCGAGCTCCCTCGTTGAGCCCTCTAACCATTCCAATTGAAGGTTGAACGGGATTGATCATTCTTTGGCCGTCGACATGGCCGCAACGCTTTAGGGAATTAAAATTGAATACAGCAACAGGGACTAGACGGCTTGCAAAGATAGCAGGCAGTGGCATCGCTTTGGGGAAATACAAGAACTAACAGAGAGCGAAGCAGTAGGGTCTAGCATGGATGATGAGCGGCGATCAGCACTTCAGCAACATCGGGAACTAGATTGCACCGGCAGAGGAGTCTTGTCAAGGCGGCAGATGGGCGTAAAGTGCCTGCTAGACCTTTGATGACAGGGGCTTCTTGCACATCTTGTTCTAATCAACACCTTCCGACCTGTCTTTGCGTGACACCCTGCATTTCTGTTACATGTTAAAAACTACTAAATTTTCAGATAAATTCAAACGGTTTGCTCGAATTTAGAACAAACTCCAGAAACCATTTCAAAATAAAATTGTCTGCTTTAAAAATTTGCATAAAACTAAACCATGTTGCATTTTTGTTTTATTTGAACTTTATTTTGCTTGTTCAAATTTAAACTTCAGTTGATTTTTGGTTGAATTCCAGAAATTTAAAAAGCAGTTCCTAAATCCAAAAGGCCTTTCAAGCAGAGACTTAATCACAACCCTTCCTTTTTTCTTCCGTCTGATTCTGTGAGGCGGTTCAACTCCTGTTCATCTTACCAGGCCTGCTCCAACCGCCACAACCTTTTGACCCAGCCTGCTTCACTTCATCCTGGCCCAACATCACCTCCAGCCCGTGCGCGGCCTAGACACCACTCGGCCTCTTCTTTTCCTCCGCCCAACAATCAAACCGGCCTGAAACCCGGGACCTCCTACTCGGCGCTTCAGGATTCGAACTCTGTACAGTTGCATTCTTTACACGTTAGGTTAACCGCTTGACCAGCCTGCAGCTACTGGCAATAAAAAGCGTGAAAATAGTTAAGAGCAACCTGTAGCCGCGCTGTAGCGAAGTTCGGGAGTTATTTCAAAAAATGTTTGCGAACATTCAGAAAATTTAAGAATTTGTTTTCAAAAGGAAAAAGTTCATCAAATTGAAAAGTTCATGTATTCAAAAAAAGTTCACGAATACAAAAGTAGTTCATCGGATTTGAAAAAAGTTCATCCAAATTGAAAAAGGTTCATCAATGTGAAAAAAGTTCATCCTTTTTTTGAATAAAATTGTATCAAATTTAAAAAATGCTCATTCAAATTTGAAAAAAAAATCATGAATTTTCAAATAAATCCAAAATTTTGAAAAAAGTTCATCAGATTTTAAAATAAGTTCATTGATTTTTAAAATAAGTTCATCAAAATGTTAAAAGTTCATTCATTTCAAAAAAAAATTAATCAAGTTTGAAAAAAGTTCTTTGAAATTGAAAAAAGTTCATCATTTTAAAGAAAAAGTTCACGAATTAGAAAAAATATCGTCTATTTATGAACATTTCATGCATTTAAGAAAAAAAGGAAAAAACAGGAAACAGAAAAAGAAAAGGGAAAAACACACAGAGAACATGAAGAGCATTTCCTGTATGTATAAAGAAACGGAAAAGAGGTTTGTATTCACGAGTGAAGTCTGTGGCGTAGTGGTTGCTAGAGTTAGCGGTTAAGTGAGGGATCTGTGGTTTGATTCTTGGCTTCGCAGCTCTCCTTTTTTGGGTTTCAAAACAGGGGAGGCGAGTGGGGGAATGTTAGATGGGCCGAGCCCAAGTAGGGTCGCTGCAGGCGCCGGTTTGCGGAAACAACTATAACCGGCGCCTGCAGCGCCAAATAGGAAATCCCCTAAAACCCGACCTAGCCCGCCTCTCTTTCTCTCTCCTTTCCTTTCTAGCCCAGCACGACCCGGCCTGCACCGGCCTGCTTCACTTTTACATGGCCCAAGACTGGCCAAGTCATCTCCCTCCTTCACTACCACACTGCTAAGACGAAAATCTGTGCCACCTGACCTCTCCTCGCTCTCTCACTCGTCGATGATGTGCTGGTATTCTTTTGGATCTTTTTGGTAGATATCTGGCAGTGCACACGCCCACCACCGACGCCACCACAATAAGCATGTCATGACAACCCCGACTACATGTCCACCAC
Organism: Triticum timopheevii; assembly: GCA_963921465.1. Classification (NCBI taxonomy): domain Eukaryota; kingdom Viridiplantae; phylum Streptophyta; class Magnoliopsida; order Poales; family Poaceae; genus Triticum; species Triticum timopheevii. The sequence goes on along the minus strand of OY997274.1, from coordinate 6,196,489 downwards.
GATTCCATCCCCTGTCGACGCTCGTCCTCTACGCGCTCTCCCTGACCTCTTGTCTGCAACCCATCATCCTGCTTGTACTTGTTGTCCTGTTAAGGTGGATGTATTGCCGAATTTCCGACGAAGAATGTTGAGGAAGATGATCTTGGCTCTGCCGCGTGGTGAGGAGCCGAAAGTGAAACCATCTGCTTTGTGGCTCCATCACGCATAGCCCCTATCAGGCGCGTCAACTGTCATGGGAAAGTCATGGCAGTAACCATTTATATCCAGTAACGGGTGTTCACGTGCTTTATCATGCGTGATGGAAGAAACAGGTGGCTTACGGACACAAAGATTTATCCTGGTTTGAGCTCCCAAGATGGGATAATACCCTACTCCTGCCTGATGATTATTTCTCTATATGTGTATGAGTACAAGAGTACAAGAGTCTCTTAGGGAGCTCAAAGTCTAGAACAGTTGGATCTAGTGTAAGACAAAGGTTTAGGTTAGGAACCGGCTCAACCCTCTAGGGATGGCCTATCACATATATATAATGGGTGTGTTACAATTGATACAAATACGTACACAAATACAGAATCTATACATAGTCTAACACCCTCCCTCAATCTTAGCCACTTTCTAAAGAATTGAGAAGGGTAAGATTGCGCCTACAAGCCTCGAACTGTGGAAGAGGCAACGGCTTGGTGAAGATGTCTGCAAGTTGATCCTTAGAAGAGATGAACCTGATATGTACACTACTAGGAAAAGGGCTATAGATGGGATGGACACTAATGGCGCACTGTACATGTGGTGCGCCATTACTAAATACTAATGGCGCACCATGTGTTGGTGCGCCATTAGTGTGCAAATACTAATGGCGCACGACATCCCACGGTGCGCCATTAGTAAAAAAATTATTATTTTTTCAAAAGTACTAATGGCGCACCATGGAAGTGGTGCGCCATAACTAGTTGACATAGTAATGGCGCACCATACCCACCATGCGCCGTTAGTAGTTTTGAAAAAAATAATTAAAAAAATAATTAAAAAAAATTTGTTAGTAATGGCGCACCTGTGGACAGTGTGCCATTACTAGTTTTAACTAGTAATGGCGCACTGTCCACTGGTGCGCCATTACTAAGTTTTTTTCAAACAAATTTAAAAAAAATTCAATTTTTTTTTCAAAACTAGTAATGGCGCACCGTGGGTGTGGTGCGCCATTACTAGTGTAACAAGTAATGGCGCACCACCCCACGGTGCGCCATTACTAACTTGGCCCAAAAGTTTCCGAATGCACCCCCCCCCCCCCCTCCCCCCCCCCCCCCCCCGACCGCCTTTTCAGTTTTAAAAAAAATAAAAGAAAATGATGGAAATGTCAAAGAAATAAAAGAAAATAAGTTTTCATGTGATATGTGGTCTAGTTGTTGGGAAAATTTACAAATATGAATTTCTACTTTATTTGCAAAATCTCTCTGGAAATTCGTAAAATGGGCATAACTTTTGCATACGAACCGATTAAAAAGTTTTTTACATGAAAAATCATCTACTCGAAAAGTTACAGTAGTATCAAGCATAGAAGTAGTTTCATCATAAGTATCATGCATAGCAGAAGTGGCATCATCGATAACATGCGACATATCAGAATTCACAGCAGTAACAGGTTTAGGTGTCGCAAACTTACTCATAACAGAAGGAGAATGTAGTGCAAGGCTAGATGGCAGTCCCTTACCTCCCCTCGTAGTTGAGGGCAAAATAGTAGTTCGATCATCTTTCAAGTTCTTTATAGTGTCCAACAGATATAAATCCCAAGTGACTCAAAGAATAGAGCTATGAACAGATATAAATCACAACAAATAAAACACCATTGAAACAAGACTGAACCTAGCTGATAACACTTATGACTGCTATTGTTCAAACCAAGCATTTTTTTATAGCGACCCTTAAAACGGGTTCGATATGGTGTCATCATTGGAACTGCTGCTGGTTGTAGACAGTCGAATGTGTAGGCTTGCAGAATCATGGATGATTTATGCGGCAGGATCGCAGGTTGGCCCATGCAGATGCCTTGGTTCAGTACATGCTACATGGTCGTTCAGCGCAGCTCGAATCAGCTGGAGAAGGGGCACACATATAAAAACTGACACTACAAAATTTAACAATCCCTAGGACGATGTTATATATGAAGTGCTAGTTGAGAAACTATCAACAACTCTGAACAAGAAAGCAAGTACTAGCAGAACTCCGCAGAGATGAACACTACTAACAATAATATTTGACGACTGGCAACCATCAATAGGACAGCAAATCGTTCTGAAAAATAATTCCAGAGTTGACCACGATGTTGTACTTAGAGCTCTATCTCAAAATTTACACAATTGAGTCATCCTATATTCATATGCACCATTCGTGCGTCACGTGATCGTTCCAAAAATAAATAAATACAACGAGCATCAGCCTGAAACTAATGAGCAAATTCCAAAGTCAGTGTATGGGTTTCCTCCTCACATCCAGTACTCTACTAGATAACAGAAAAAACAGAGTCCCAAAAGGCTACGCCAACTATGAAACTATGGAACAAACAATAAAATGAACAGTAGGAAATACAGGAGTTCAAAAGTATCATCACACACAAAGAATCAGCACCACATCTGAACAGTAGAAAATACGGGAGTTCAAAAGTATTATCATACACGCATAGACAATTAGGAATCATCAATATCCTTTACAATAACTTCAAGCAAGAAAATAAAAATCCCAGCCTAATATGTTGCTTCATGCTTCTTCGGAGCTCCTTTTACTCAATTTGTAGCTTCCTTTCTGGCCCAGCTTCTCCATGTAAGAACGGAAAACACATACATCTGATCATATGTCTGGTCAACCACACGGAAATAAGCAATCCTCCATACTTTCTTGAACAACAGGATGCAGAACACCACCCAGAGGCCCAGAATAAATCCCAGAGCGAGTCCAAAACAAAAGGTCATTGGCTCAAAGGAATGTCCATTCCCTTTTTGATCATCTTGCCTTGTTACATTCTTCCCGGAGCAACTGTTTGGAAGAGGAGGCCCACAAAGACCACTGTTGCCACTGTACATGGAAGGTTGCTCTGTGTAGAGTGTGTCAAGATGGCGTCCTGATGGTATTCTCCCTGTTAAATTGTTATCAGACAAGTCCAAGTAGCTCAAATAGTTTAAATCTGACAGGCTTGAAGGGATTCTGCCAGAAAGCATGTTCCTTGAGAGGTCAAGTGATTCCAATGCTTGCAAGACCCCAAGCTTATTTGGAAATTTCTCACTCAATCGGTTTGATGATAGATTCAAGTTTATCAACGCATCAAGAGCCGTAATTTCTTCTGGTATTCCCCCAGTTAATTGGTTGAAAGATAAGTCAATGCTAACCAAATTCCAAATGCCAGTACTATAATTAAGTTCTCGTCCCTTGATGACCACAGAAGAAAAATCATATCTAAAGACCATATTCATGTATACTTCATAATCTGTCTCATCCCTAGAAACCTTTCTGTACTTCCCTATCATGGCTGTCGCATTTGACAGATGCCGCGGTATGGCACCTGATAAGCCATTGCCTGCTAGGTTCATATGCTGAAGGGAACTAAGATTTGAGATGGTACATGGGATTTCTCCAAAAAACATATTTTGATCTAGCCGGAGAAATCGTAATTCAACCAAATCTCCAATCCACAAAGGAAACCTTCCGGAAAAACTATTATGTGATAGATCTAGAGACATCAATTGTGTCCAGTTTTTTAGAAACAATGGGAAGTTGCCAGAGAATCTATTGTTACCCAACATGAGAAAGCCAATGTACTTCACCCCAAAACACTGAGGAAGTTGTCCCTCAAGAAGATTGTTGCTTAATTCCAAGACATACAAGGATTCCACTTTACAGAGTGATTCGGGAATACAACCAGTTATTTGATTGGAGCGCAACCAAAATGAAGTCAAATCTGTGATCTCAATGTTCGATGGCAAATTTCCAGATAAAGAGTTTTCAGACATGTCCAAGATGGCAATATTTCTTGGTAAGTTGGGGATTTCACCAGTTAGTTTATTTGAATTGATAAAGAAATTTTGCAGTGACATGAATTCCATGTTTCTTGGCAATCTGCCACTGATTTCATTGTTGGAGATGCGTAGATCTGTGACCTTTGCAAATGTAGTGCTGAACCAGTCAGGAAGCCTATCAACTATACCTGTGCTTGATATATCCATCTCCCTAATGTCTACTTGGAACTGAAGCCATGCAGGAAACGAAGGGCCCAGTTGGCAAGAGCCAAGATCTATTTCTTCTAAACTGAAGGGTGGTATCCAATCAGGACCAACTATAATCCTCAAGGAATTTCCACTTAAATACAGCCTCTTTAGCCTCATTAGACTTGTAAAATGTTCTTCAGTGAGGTCACCATTCAAGTTGTTGCTACTGAGATCCAACATAGTTAAATTGCCGAGCATGTCGATCTCAGAAGGTACAGGTCCACTGAGATGGTTGTAAGAAAGATCAAGGCTGCTTAAACTAGAGAGCAGCACCACCCATCGTGTTATGCCCCCAGTTAGGTTGTTCTGAGAGATGTCAAGTACGACTAGGCTGGTCAAGTGTGGTGTCCGATCTGGCATGATTCCGCTGATATTATTGTAGCCCAAATGCAACTTCTGCAGTTTGTTCAAGGGACACTGGGGCATCCTCCCTATGATATCCTTTATATTTCCAACCATTTGACAATAAGAAAGGTCCAGGATTCTCAGATTGCATAGGTTTCTGAAGCTTGTAGTCATCATATCCGTGTTAGGATTACATGACAAATCAAGGACCTGGAGGGACGTCATATGTGCCAGTGCATCAGGAGCTTGACCAAATAGTTGAGTATCAGCAAGGTAGAGATGTTGGAGGATTGTCGGTACAACCCCCCACACAAAACGTATAAAGGGTAATATGGACTTTTGACATGGTATACCCACTTTGTACTTGTATACGCTCTGCATACCCCCGACTGGGCCGGCCCAGGAAGGTACCCGTAGTAGTGCTCGCACCTACTGTGCCGATATGATCGCCAAAAAAAGAATTTAGAGTGACCTCGCTTGGGTTTCATCTCTGCACCTCCACCTTAGAGAGAGCATCTACTTACCAATCAACCAAAGAGACGTTACTGGCTATTAAAGAGCGTACCACTTTAAGAACTAACTACAATGCAGAATCCGGGAAGTTTATGGATTTTTTTATCTTTTTCTTGGAAATTGTCAATAATTTTTTTAAAGCGAGTAATGTTTGAAAATCCAGCAATTGCTTCAATAACTCTAACAAACTTTGAATAAAAAAATTAAAACGTTGCCTTTTTTGACAGGAACCATTTTTTAAAATCCAAAATATTTTATGAAGAAACGCGGACATTTTTTAAACTTAGAGAACAAAATATGTTAATGGGAACATTTTGGAAATTCTGAACAATTTTTAAAAACGTGAACATTATAAGTAATTCCCAAACATTTCTTGAGTTTTGAGAAAAAATTGAAAACAGGAACATTTTTAACATACTGAACAGTTTTCAAAAAAAAATAACCTTTTCTGAAATTCTTGTATATTTTTGTAATTTACGAAAAAAATATGAAAACATGAGCATTTTTTATTCTGGAAAAATCTCAATCATTTTGGGAAACCGCAAACAATTTTTAGAAAACCCGAACATTTTTTGAAAGTTCCAAACATTACGGAAAAACATGAACATTATTAGAGTTTTCAGAAAAAATTGTGAACGGCAAGAATTTTAACATTCAGAACAATTTCTAGAAAAAAAGAACATTGTTGAAAATCCTGTACATTTTTTGAATTTATAAAAACAATTGAAAAACACTTTTTAAAATGCTAAACAACTTTTTGAAATCAAGAATCAATTTTTAATTTTCCAAAAAGACATTGAAATCAGAAACATTTGTGAAAAAGGTAAATAAATTTGAAAAGAAAACAAGAAATGAAAAAGGAAACATGAAAGCAATGAAAAAGTCAGAAGGGTCCGTATGAGAGCATGTTTTTTTGGCATCGACAAATAACCTTAATTTTTTCGTTGGCTTATATGACCAATTCAAGGAACCATGCCAAGTTATTTGAGTTTTCAATATTGTTTGCATTTTCTGGAGTTTTCTGGGTGAACAACACCTGATAAATGCCAGACGTGACACAACTTGCATACGATGTTAGAAATTGTTCAAATCTGACATGGATGACTACCATGAGCATGCCCTCCTGCTGGCAAAAGTTAGGTCATTTCATGCATGTCCATATGAGAGTACATGGACATTTTGTGAAATTCCAGATCATTTTTTTAACTTTGTATTGAAAAAAAATCTGGTATTCAAAAGAAAATTTCAAATTGTTGAACAGGTTTCAAAAAGAATAATGAAGTTCTAGAAGGAGAAAATTAATTAACGAAAAAGAGAAGAATAACGAAAAATTAGAGAAGAAAAAAAATGCTTAGGCCCTAGAAAATAAAAAAAGTTTTCAAAAAATATTCGCAAATATGAAAAAAATGATAGAAAATTTGAAAAAGTGTTCATATCTTCACCATGTGCACGCCCACCCGTTAACCAAAGTTGATGCCCTTTTTGAATGTCCAAAAAAAATACCATGTTCAACCTATGGTGTCCAAATAGGCGAAAAGGCTCCGCTGAGAGCACATTGTTTCTCAACATCCGTGAAATGACTTCAATTTGTATACGTTGACTTGCATGGCCAATTCAAGGTACCATGCCAAGTTGTTTTGGTTTTCTACAATTTTTGTAATTTCTGGATTTTCCTTCGTAAAAAAAGGGCGATAAATGACCGGATGTGACGCAACTTGCATATGGTGTCGGAAATAATTCAAACCTGGCATGAATACCTACCATGAGCATGCCCACCGGCTTATAAAAGTTCGGGTCATTTCATCCATGTAGACCATGTTCAACGGAGGTGCTCGGGTAGTCAAGAAGGGTCCGTATGAGAGCATGTTTTTGTCGATATCTTCAAATGACTACAATATTTCCCCATAAGCCTAAATGGCCAATTCAAGGCACCATGCCAAGTTGTTTGAGGTTTTAACAATTCTTGAATTTTCTTGAGTTTTCTCGATGAAAAATGGCTGATACATGCTCGGGCGTGACGCAATTTGCATATAGTGTCAAAATTCGTTCAAACCATGGGCATGCCCACCTACTGGCAATAGTTGGATCATTTCATGCATGTCCAAAAAATATACCATGTTCAACGTGTTGGGAACGTAGTAATTTCAAAATTTTCCTAAGCACACGCAAGATCATGGTGATGCATAGCAACGAGAGGGGAGAATATTGTCCACGTACCCTCATAGACCAATCCAAGTACCGAACGTACGGCACCTCCGAGTTCAGCACACGTTCAGCTCGATGACGATCCCCGGACTCCGATCCAGCAAAGTGTCGGGGATGAGATCCGTCAGCACGACGGCGTGGTGACGATGATGATGTTCTACCGGCGCTGGGCTTCCCCTAAACTCCGCGATGATATGACACTACTAGGGAAAAGCCTAGCAGCAGCGCGGGTTTGGGCACCCTCAGTAGCGCGGGTACCGGCACTACTAATAAGGCGCTACAGCTAACGTATAGCAGTAGCGCGTGTTGACACACGCTACTGCTACACATGAATAGCTGCAGCACTGTTTAGAAAAGGACGCTACTGGTATTATCTGCAGCACCGTTTTGGTGTAAGCGCTACTGGTAAGTCGGCGCTACTGCTAAATCCCCCCCTCGCTACTACTAGTTTTATTAGTTTTTTTCCCTGCAAATTTGTTTTTTATTTGTTTTGCATTTGAATAGGCTTTATACAATAATCTTTAGCATATCATCCACATACAAATGTAATCATAGCATATACATACAATTAGTCTCATCAAATCATGTCATCATCATAATCATCATCCAACACAAAGTGGTCTCTCGTCATCAATCTCGAAAATAGCGATACAAGTCTCGATTACTTGCAAATACATCATCATCCATCTAAACAATGATATACATGAGAATAGCTATCACTTTGAGTACATGAGTTCGTATCCCTCTCTCGCATTAGCGTGAACCTAAACTAAGTACTGCGTGTCGCTCGGAAACCGAAAACCGGTACACCTGGGCCTGACACTCCGGCCACTTGTCGTATATATACTCCTGGCGTAGCACTTCTTCGCCATTTATGATCTATGCACCTGCATCGTCACATGAGTCGATGATATGCAACATATATAGTTGAGCAACACAAAGAGACAGACTTGGCAAAAATAGAAACAACATATCATAAGCATAAATAACAAAGTTCATCGTACCCAAATGACCTAACTAGAGTGATTTTCGCTAGTCGAGGAGGACGGTTTAATTACATCACAAATAAAGTTTCACCGTGCATAACTCAAAGTTTTGTCATAAAAGAAACTATGGACTAAACGGACACATTGTCATATATCGACAATCACTCCATCATGTCGTGCCATCCATCCAAGTCAGGGAGATAGTCATCGAGCTTTGTGAAAGGCTTCATGTCGAGACGCTGAGAGGCTATCCATGTTCGGACGTCTTCCCGCGACATTTGTCCTTCTGCATGGAACATCCCTGTTTTTCCGACGACCTCATTCATGATGATTTGGGCAAGTTCGCGCTGGATGTTATAGAAATCAGCTCGAAGTCGATGATCCTCGATATCTCCTATGTCCTTTGCCCATTGCAGAATATGGGCATCGCTAGATCTAGGTGCCATGTGAAGGTTCTGGTGATCCCGTCGGTACTCCAGCATGTGGTGTAGGACATAGAATCCATCATTAAGAGAATCGTTCGGTTGCTGGATGCAGCAGAAGTCGGTCTTATGGCTGAAGGCGTGCCTGCCGCCCCTTTTCTTCTTGTCCCTAACATCTCCACCCCTTGCTTGGTAGTAAAACATAGCACTGTCGAGAACATCTTTGATGTGGGTGTAATCCTTTTTGTGAATGTTCTTCGACGAGTCCAAGTAAAGAGCGTGGGAGAATCGGGGGTAGAGGATGATGAGGACGGCGCGCCCGTCGCTGCGCAAAATAAGTACACCTCAAATTAATTAGCCTCCACCGTGCAAATGAATTATTGAAATCGAAGGATAGCAGCGCGGATGACTTACACGGGATGATAAGGCACGAGAATCGCCTCCTTGTCCTTATTGGCGAGCATGAAACTGACGATGTAATCCCTCGCGTATTCACGATGCTGTGCACAGACTCCCAAGAAGGCCTCGTGCATGTAGTACGGGTCAGCGACACAGATATGAGCTATCTGCTCAACCCCAATGATGTAGCTCATGTGCAAGGCATAAAGGCGGACAAAAGTAAAATCCAGCTTCTTCACGTGAAACATGTCGAATATGTAATCGAATCGGAGGAAGAACTTATCCGCGGGGAAGCCCTTGACGTACGACATTTGCTGCGGAACATTAACCACGTAGAGTGGGTATCCTGGATCTTTTGAGGCGATGAGGCCTTTCTCTACCCGCAGCACATCGTCATGAAGTCTCCTTAGATCGCCGAATCTGGCCCGTAGCGCTGTTTCAGGTAGGATTGGTTTACCGGGGATATGCCATTTATCCGCATCGGGGATATCTACACGGTCCCGAAGCCGAGGCTGCTGAGGCGGCTGGATCATAGAATCAGCTTTTTTGCCTTTCCTCGCTCTCTTCCTAGGCTTCTTTACCACCGGATGGTCGTCAATAACACGTTGAGACGGTAATTCAGGCACCGACTCATGATGCTCAAACCCTGAGGAGGCGCCAGTATAGACATACTGTTCAGTGCCATCGTCATCCTCATCCTCATCCATGGCGACGTCATCAGCCTCTAATGGAGCCACCTGCTTACCCCGTCCGCTATCACCCAACCCGACACCCGACGCTAATTGGGTAGGTGGGGTGTTGATGTTCATACCTTGCTGAGGCTGCGTGCTCGTGGGTGTGCTCCCGGCCGCCTCCAGACGAAGCAGACTCTTTGGCCACAACAGGACCCACCCATTGCAACAATCACCAAGCCGCTGCGGGTTCTCGTCGTCATCCCCAACTAGTATTAGAGGAGGCAAATTCTCGTGGCCCGGTTTGACACTGGACACGGAAACCTTGAAGACGTTCGGGGGGATCGACCGGCTGTGGAACAATGTATTTTCAGTAAGGCTGTCCTGGTATTCCAAACGCAAAATATGAGTGCAATGCAATGACTTATTACCTCGTTCAAAAAACTGCCATGAAGATATAAGACCCGAGACCCTCTAAAACACACAGTCTTGTAATATAAGCCAAGAGGTCCAGAGAAGAATTCATTTGCTAACCATTCCCGAACACCAGACAACACACGCGTTGAAAGTACAGGAAATTAATCTATTCGCCTAAAATCCTTGTGTCCGAAGATTCTTCTTGATGCATGGACTGAACAGAGGTATCAGAAACAGCGTTGATACTCCCAGTTACGTCTTTAGGCAAAACAGAAGCGACAAATGTCAGATACCATAAGGCCAACGGAACCATGTTATCTACGGTTGCAAAATAGATTTTGTTTCAAGAAACACAACACTACAGAGGAGTCACCAAACCACGATGCATGCACACTTGTCACAATAAACATAAGTACTTTGCAAAAGTCTGGAGGCTACAATGTTTGTCATGGATAAACTAAAGAACCGAATGTGTTTCATCACACAACAATTAATTGATTGGAAGAATATAATGTATGTCAGTGTATTCTAGTACCTTGTGCACCTTTTACACTGCCTCAACCCTCGTTCACTCCACAATGAACTTTCCAATTACCTCCAACGCTAGCTCACGATGCATGACCCTGTGCCATGTATGGTCTCTCTTACAAATATATCAACACATTCAGAGATATGGTGATTTGTCGAACAACTATGTGTTGCAGATGAATTTCCACTAACATCCACCCGCGCAAACATTGAATAATCCATCATTTAAAGGACTAATTCCAAGTGTGAACACGGCCAAAGCTTGAGCAATAACATGGGGCTAAGCTCCTGCCCGACGTGCGCCTACAGAGATGTAGGGCACGGTGAGCACCTCGCGAGGATGCGGCGTGGGCGTGATTCTGCAGGCTACCCACATCACGCCCCTGAGCTGATGCCGGCCAGTCAACCTGCGGCTGGCGCCGATGCGCGGACCTGCTGCCATCATGTCTCCTCCTAAATGGTACAGGCATGAATCCGTAGCATGCGGTGATGCGCGAGCCTGCTGCTGTTGCATCTCCTCGTCCACCCACTCATCATGGCAAAGCCCCGTTTTAGTCGTCCACATGGGCAGCCGTCAGTGTCGCCATCGAGCAGCAAGATGCTGCCGAAGTGGACCTGTGTCGGGAGTGGGCGCGTGTGGAAGATGGCGCAAATAGCCGATATGAACCGAAATGCATTTGCTTAACAAAGCCTTCCTCTGAGATTTTTTTTTGTATTTTGAAACTACATTGTTTAGAACATATCCTTTGTACTGATGATATCTCAAATAATTGAACGGATCAATTAGAAATTATCATATATCACTGACAACCAAAAATATGCACAGCTCATATCAATATTGACAGAGAGAGAATAAATGGTTTCTTGTCATATATATTATTATTCCCAAAAAATGGGTTCAGACATTCAGTAGCATGACAAAGCAAAAGGAGATCCACTCACATATGGACTCTTCAAATGCTAGACAAGGACAAAAGAAATTAGTGCCTAATCTAAGATAGTTCTGGCATAGACCTTGTGCAATTGTTGCTTATTAGTGCCTCGCAAAATATAGTCACAACAGGGAGCAGAAGTAAGCAGCAGGGCAAAGACGACAATCACACTTGAGATAGAAAATAACCAAGCTGCTAATTAGCAGCCAATTATTTGCCTCTTGGAAAAGAAAGGGGAGAAGTAAATCACCTTGGATGAGAACTAATTAATTATCAAGCTGCTGTAGCTGCCAAACATGCCACAACTAAATACATGGATTCTTCCAATGTAGCTCGCATAGGCACCTGAGTACAAAAAAATAGACAGAATAATGCATCAATTAAAAGGTGCCAAAACAAGCAAAGTATATCACGAACAAAAACAAATGAGGAAAGGGTTCATACAGAGAGGGGAAAGAGGCAGTGGAAGGTGAGAATACCAGCAGGCTCCACAACAACTATAGATACCACGACACCATGTCGAGCATATGTAGTTCTTGATAGACAAAACCTTTACCAAAATAAGATAAACCTCAGTGTACTAACAACAATAAATTTTTGGATATTAGCTGCCAACCATGACTATGTGATATCTGCCCAGGTAAAAAAGAATGTAAGATATAACAAAAAGGGAGGCACACATGAATCATTTCTTCTGTTGGAGGCAAAGAATCTAAGGCCTTATACCTCTATCCCCAATTCTTTCTCTCTTTATCAGAATATAACTAAGAACCACTGCACAAATATGCATTCAGTATGGAACATAGGTCGCTGGAATATAAGCAAACAAAATAGTTGGCATACATAGAAACTAATCTAAACATGGCTAAAACAAACAAATATCAGAATGCAGAAAAAACTTGACCGAAAGAGAGAGAGAGAGAGAGAGAGAGAGAGAGAGAGAGAGAGAGAGAGAGAGAGTACCCTTTCATCAAACTCTTCCTCAGGATTCTTCCTCTCCTCTTCTTTCTCAGGTCTGCACATCATGTTTACAAAAATAAAGAAATCGAAATCAGATTACCAGAGAACTGGCGGGATCAAGAGGTAGGGGGGTGGGCGGTGTGAGGACGTGCAACCTGGATTGGGTACAGGGGACGACGGCCGGTGAGCAACAACCATCAGTCATGGCCGGCGACACTTCTCCACTCCACGACAACGCGAACGACGCCTAGAGCTCCGGCATCGCGGTCCTGCCTCCACCTCTGTTCTTCTCACCCTCCCATGCTCCTGCACACCCATCATTAAAACCAAACACCGAAACCCTAACTACAAAATATAAATTAATTTAAGGAGATAGGAATTAGGAGGAGGAGCTTACACAGGGGAGGAGTTCAAACCTCTTCTTTCTTGTAGAGATCGAGCCGCCACTGACCGCGACGTCGGCCCTCCCCCGTCCGCCGCCACACCTTTCTCTCCACTTTCTCTCAGATCAAGCAGCCACCGACCACGAGGTCGACCCTCTCCCGTCCGCCGCCACACATCCCTCTCCTCTTTCTCTCTCCTGCGCCGGTCGTCGGGGGAGAACGGGCAGCTCGCCGAGCGGGGAAGGAGGGATGCGGGGGACCGCTCCGACCCGGCCGCCCTCCATGGGGTCACCGCCGAGGCGCGCGGATGGAGGAGGCGAGGAGGCGGCGCGCGGATGGAAGAGGAGGCGAGGAGGCGGCGCGCGGATGGAGGAGGAGGCGAGGACGCGGCGCGGATGGAGGAGGAGGCGAGGACGCGGCTAGGGTTCGTGGGGAAGACGCAGTCTGCGGTCTCCCTGCCCGCGCTGCCTGCCTTTTTGGCCCGCTAAAAAGACTAAAATGCCCTTGGCCCGCTGAAAAGACTAAAATGCCCTCGGCGGGGTGCAGAATTTACACGCGGTGGCATAGCGATTATATGGGGCGACGTGGAGGGCGCGGTCGTGACTACGAGTCTAGGAGGGTTTATATGTTCAATATATATATATACCTTTTTGCTGGTGAGAGGCTCCTTATTGCACAAAGAAATATATGTGGGCAATGCATATTCACGCCCCAAATAAAATCTGATGTGCATGTTCTCTTGAGTCTTGACCCCTTCAGTAGTTCAGTGCAGCTCCGGTCAGCAGAAGAAAAACAAATATAAAATGTAACCCTGCAAAATGCAACGAATAACAAGCCACGGGATGATGTTATGTCAGATACTAGTTGCTCAAGTCCTGAGAACTAGCAGCCAGAAGAAAGGTTTGCACAGAGAGAAGGAAAACAAGCAGCAGAATTTTGCAGAGGTGAAGACAATAGGACAGCAAAATGCTGTTTGAATTTATTCAAATAAGTCATCATATGGACCACATGCATGACGTGGTCTTTCCAAGCAACACATTATGCATCACAGCAAGTAGCAGCAGAAGAGGCCACGGAATGGGCCACGCCCACAGCCGCGGCATAGTCGTTTGAGAGCCATCCGCATGGATGGCCTTTGCTTCGGATCCACAACGGTGCAATCCACGCCCAGCCTGAACATGGTCTGGGATGCACTTGTCCACGGAACTCTCGAAACATTCCAGTTGTTCTGCCAACAATTCAGTGAAGTTGTGCGCCCAAGCCGCCAAATGACCATTCGCTCCAGCTCCATTGGCCTCCCGCCCTGTGACGAGTGCCAGCAGCAGCACACCAAAGCTGTAGGTGTCGACCTTCTCTGTCATAGGGCTTGCCGTGTTCCCATATTCTGCAGTTAATCATTTATAAAGAGTTAGAAGACCAAGCTAGTGGAGACAGAATTCCCTGTAAAAAGAAGTTAAGACAAAATTACATTGCGCGCATTGACCGCCCAACGTACCTGGAGCTGCATACCCGAAGTTACCAGGAGGCAGGTCCGCCATGATTGGCAGCGGTTGGCCGAGCCCGGCCATGCTCATCTGTGCAGCGTCAAAACCTGTTATCACTGGCTTGAAATTCTGATCAAGGAAGATATTGTTAGGGCTGATGTTGTGCTGGACAATCGGCTTGTGGCAACGGTGGTGCAAGTGACGGATCCCTTGGGCCACGTCAATGGCGATGGCCCTTCTCTCCGGCCAGCTCAGCGGCTGACCGGCATCCATCTGCTGGTGCAGCCAGGATTGGAGGCTGCCGTTCACCGGGTACTCATAAACAAGTATGATCGCGTCTTCCCTCTCGATGAGGTCTACGACTCTGATGATGTTACCATGAGAATTGCTGACTAGCATGACCATCTCAGACCTGTAGCGGTACTTGACATTGTCGTCTACCTGCGGTGCTGCTGGGTTCATGCTCTGGAACTTCTTGACAACCAGCGTGCACGGGGCAGCGATGCCAACAATGCCCCGATCATTTCAAGTTTGAAAGCCACAAAGAAGCAGCCCAGATCTCTCGCTGTAGTGCAGGTACATGTCCTTAATCCTGCATCCACAACCCATAATTTTTCAATATCTAAATCCACGAAATCCAACCAAAGGAAATCATGGCAGAAACATGCGCCGTGGCTTACATCTCCGAGAAGGATTTCTTGGCATTCTTGTGCAGGTTGGACACAGCAATCCTTGCTCCGAACTGTAGAAGAACCACACAGGCACCTTCCTCCACCTTGCCCTTGGGGAGGAGGGGGGCAACACTTGCAGCGCCACGACAAATGTCTTTTCTGTCCCTCTATCCCTACTATTTGAAAACAAGGATCTCCACTGATAGAAAGATGCCAAGGACAACCAGAATAAGGACAATAAGCAAAGTGTACCCGGCAGTTCAGGCTTTACCCCAACAAGAACAGACCATGGTCAATTCACACAAGCATGAAAAAGCAGGCAAAGCACACCATGATACACGGCTAACAATTGAAATAAGTGCGCAAATCATATATGGCCACACGCAACCACAAAATATGAATGGCATGAGGCAAAAGAAAACACAATGTCGGGCCAAACCCAGAATATCAACACGACCAATGAAGCCAGAATAATGACAATACATAGGTCACACAATAAATGCAATTTTCAGAAAAAAGGAAAGGAAGAAACCCTGATAAGCAGAAGAAAGAAGAAGAAAACTTGATCAAGAGAAGAGAGAAAAGGCGACCTCCAAGAACGTACAACATAAAAAAGAAAAGAAAAGAAGTAATCAGGCCACATGCATTGCACTAAACAGCTCATTATTATTAGGACCTGTGTGCATATCCAAACTTCTTAAGATTCTGTGTAGAGCAGAAATTTTCAACGACCCAGAAAATTTTAGTAAGAAATAAAATACAGGAACTACAAAAACTAATTAATCCAGGTGGTCTATGCACCACAAATCAGGAATCCTACAATTACACTACTATAAACATATGTCTACTGCATTCCAAGTGCTCATTCCAAGTGCTCTTATATTACATCCGTCTTTTTAATATGAAATCCATCATCCTAACACATGTCTCGTGCTTGATTTTTCTCTAGCAAAACATGAGGCGATAAGCGGTTCAGTTCTATTTACATACTCCGATATCCAGGAAGTGACTACTTCCATGTTAGAAAATCATGTAAAGACATGGGTTTGACAGAATTTATAACCACTTGATAAAAAAAGGGTATCCAACAATTATGGTGCTGTAAATGTCCATCATGATGAACCCAATTGACTATCCCATCAGTATGCAGTAAGGGACACTAACAGCAATAAGTACAGTACCTTATAATAAATCAATGATGCTACTCGACAACCATATTTCTGTAGAAACTTAATTAGAAATACATTTAACTGTAAAATGTCAGTGACAATGGAATACTACCTTCAGTATGCTTACCACCAAAGCAGCCAAGAATATTTTGAGGAAAAATGTCGGTCTAGAAAATGTTAAACTGAAATTTGATTGGAATCCCATTTGCAGAACAAAAGCGAATCTCAGCTGATTCCTTTGTCGATAAACAAGCGATTGTATTTAAGCAAGAGCAAGGAAGTGGAAAGAAAACTCATATATTACTTCCTCCTTGAAAGGAAACAAATTAGCCTCTGAATTTGGCCGCCAGCACCAAAGAAAGGAAAAAAATACAGAAGGAAGAAAACAGCAGACAAACGAAACAAACGAAAGCTTACAATAGGAAGCAGAAAGAGGTCATTCCAGAACGCAACTGAATAAGTGAATATTAGAGCACCACTTGTTAGAATTACCCTCCTAGGCCCTCTGTGATCAATTTGCACCAAAAACACAAGAGCAATCTAAGGAAAATATATTCAGCATACATGGCAACCCAACGCACCAAATCCACCAGAACAAAGAACGCGAAACTTTATTAATACCTCATGTACAACAACATATCCCTTCTCTGGTGTTCTGCAGATGATGAAACATATGGATCGAGTGGTATAAAAATATGCAACAACTGATCTGCTCTGGTTCAACCATCTTCACCATAGACAAGAGGGGAATGGCATCCAGGGTTTTCCCACGTCCTGTACATCAAACACGCGGCGATTGGCGAATGCTTCTCGCACATTGGCACGGCTGACCCAGCCTGTGTGGATCGACTATAAATTTATCAGTACTCTAGAGAATTAATGTGGTACACTTAGCAACACACACTAACATCTTCCCAGTAATATATAACATAAGAATAAAGAAAGAGCAAACGGTACCAACAAAGCTGAAATCTACAAAATTGCAGTACACCTCCAGCATTCCAAACACAACAAAATGATCATTGACCAAAAGGCGACAGAATGAAATACAAAAATTATATTGTTTCCGGCACAAGTTGACAAGGAGAAGAAAAGACATGTGTATGCACTATTTTAATATTTAGAAAAGCATAATTACATCTGGCATCAAGATGCTGTAATATGAAGACAATAATTAATTAATTATATAGTTGTAACAATGTGAACACAGTGATGTACTTATATACTGTAATTTATGATTCGTAACAACAGAAAAGATAAATAATATGCAAGTCAAAGTACTCTGGATTCAAGAAAAGCATGTCCAGCATACATATACATGTCTTGTACGACTAAACATACCTGCATCAGAAGGAACTGTTTTGGCATCCCAGGTGGACGATGAAATTGGATCTCCCATATGCTTTCGTAGGAAAGTTCAAGTTTGTATTTCTTCCAAGTCGTAGATCAGGCAAAAGTAAATCTTCTTCATAGCAAATCCAAACTCAACAGAAACATCTGTTCCGCTCCACAGAATAGATAGAACTCTTTCCCTCAGAATCATCTTATATAAACAAACATTCTAGGAGCCAATGGTTTAACAAAAGCAAAAGAAAATTTTGGGCTGGTAGATTTTGCACAAACAAAATCGGTGGAACAATAAAACAAATTAAGAGCAGTTGAGATCAAGAATGGTTGGAATGGAAATTCATACAAAACCTGCAGCATATGTGATACATCTTATCGTTAAAAAAACATGTATTATGGGCACAAATTATATCGAGGCATCTTTACTTTCACAGAGCTAAAAACGTCACATTTATAATCCAAGCACAAGCTCGACCAAAACATCCACAAGCCTGCATAACGATTAGGAAAAATCTGGTAGATGGAAAACACTCAATGCACTGCATCAGCTATTCAACCTGGCAGGAAAATCTGACCATAAAATTCACACATCCCACTGAGCATTCCATCGAACAGCACCTGGAAATCCTTCAAGGGCCGTATAGAAGCACGATTATTAGCAATGAATCACAGAACTATAACTAAGCAGGCAATTTTGCTTATTAGCCTTTTCTATTGGATTTCTAAGGTACTCAGCAAAAACATTTCAAAAAATGCTTTCAAGATTTGTAGGTTGAATCTTTTTCCTGAGCGTAAACGATTATAATTAAAATACTTAGTGTGTAGCTCTTGCAAGAGTATTACTTCATGTATGAACAATTAGAATGCTTGCCCTATACTTCAAATTTTTGTGCCTCGGACGGCTATTACTCTCTGCTGAAATTCTCGATTTCGCAGAAAGATTTACTCAAGAAGCAACAATGAGACCATATTTCATGGAAAATATATTATAATAACAGATTTACTCGAAGCGGAATGGCAGTCAGGTAGACTATTTCTTTTAACAAGAAGAAATTGAAGAACTATAGCATAGTCTATCCTCGCATTTGCACCTCTCACGCCAACTAAGATAAACCAAAGCATGGACTTGGACAGGAAAATCGAAGAGACGGAAATGAGTTGGTACACCTGTGGATGGGTTAGACAGCAAGTAGTCGCCGGCAAGGACGCCCAGGCCTGGATGAGAACACCCGCCCCCACGCGCAGTTCGGATTTGGGCAGACACCAAAAGCACACACTGCCACATAACCAAATGGTATGAAAGTACCAGCAGCGACCAACCAAACCGAATAAACCACATGAATGGTTGTGAAGGAAGCTAATATTATATGCATCTCACAACTCGTGACCAAATGTAACTGAAAATTCAAAATACTGAAGATCTGCTCTGCATTTTTAGAAAGTCAAAATACTAAAGATCTCTAATGCAATATAACAATAAGGAAGCAAACAAGGCACACATGATTTAAATTATGGTCGCTTAGCTTCTAAAATTTTCCCCTTATATGACAGCCTTGCTCCCAGAAAGAGCCATTGTTGTATTTGGATTTCTTATATGAAAAAAGATCAAGAACTAAAAACTATGTTCGGCAAGACATCCTCTGCACCAATGGTACCAGCAAAACTCACCAGAGAAATTTCCATTAGCAATCTCCAAGGCTCAAGTAGAAAAAAAATCAAAAAGGAGTAAACTGAATGGGACGGAGCTGAAATACCCGCGGACGGGTTGGAGACAGCGATGCCACTGGCAAGGACGCCCATCAAACTATGTTTCTTCTGTTATAAGCTTTTCTTTTACTTC
This sequence comes from Triticum timopheevii, assembly GCA_963921465.1. Classification (NCBI taxonomy): domain Eukaryota; kingdom Viridiplantae; phylum Streptophyta; class Magnoliopsida; order Poales; family Poaceae; genus Triticum; species Triticum timopheevii. Next base: position 6,176,967 of record OY997274.1, on the reverse strand, counting down.
ATCTTGAAGCTGTGAAGAAAACCATCTAGATATGAGCCTTCGATCTTTAAACCAACCATTTGCATGCATAAATTAGCTGCCTCAGTTTCCTTGGGTTGTATCATATAACAAAGAACAGAACAAAATAGATCTGTACCAGAGCCGTAATTGTCTTGAGTAAATGGAAGTTAGAGAGATAAATGAGAATCCATGAGGTAAAAACGAATTAGAAAAATTGGCGCCAAAATCCTCAATGCCTGCCATTCTTCTCTGCGTGGTCAGGCCGCTGCAACCAAAACAGAAGGTACCACAACTCATAGGTATCGGAAGTTCTAAACTGTAACCAAAGCATAGCTAACCATCAGCATCTCACCTGACCTACCAAAATTATTGAAAGACCAGCACCGAAATTACACCCCATCAATAATGCAGGCCAAGCAAAGACAAAAAGTAAAGCAGCTAGCAACAAGATATAATCCAGGAACAACATAACTTTTGAGACCTTGCATCCAAAGCTGGTGAAACCACTCTGTAATACAAAAACATTCTCACAAGATGGACCAACCCGGTGAAGCACGGCAGAGAGCAATGGCTATGTCAGAGCACCAGACCTAATCATGCACATCCTTTCCTTGAAGGATCACATCCTTACAATTAATCTTCATATAGAGTTATTTTTGTTAGCAAGCCAGTTCCCAAATCTGCACCTCTCCGTTTGCATCTGTATCTACCAGCTCTCCTTTTGCATATGTATCGACGATAAACCAAAATAGGTAAAAAGGTAGATCGAGTACATTGCACACCCAACAAGCATAAACCAAAGTGTGGATTGAGCAGAAAATAAGGGAACAAGCGGGAAGAAGTTGCAATACCTGCAGGTGGGTTGGAGACGGCAAGGTCGCCAGCAAGGACAGCCAACGCTGGCCGAGGTCACCCAACCTTTCCGGCATGCCATGTGCATCTCCCTGGTGCTTCACCTTCTTGCTGCTGCATATGAGCATACACTCAGATCAATTAATATAATTGTTTCTTTCTTTGCGGAAATGAAAACTAACAGGAATAAGTCACCTGCTCAATCTATCTTTTGGCATGTTCTTCTTCTCATTATGGTTCATTGTCAACCACTGACCGTAGTATGTCAAATTACCAACCAGTGCAGCAGCAGCAGATTCCACCCTGCAACCCAATCACAATACTAAGAAAATGAAAGCACCAGCATAACATATATTATTCTGAAACAGCAGCACAAAATGAAATGGCCTTAAAACGTATTAATACATATGCAAAGCAAACAAAAGGCATCCCGAGTACTTCCAGAATAGCAGGTAGAACAAAAGGGAAGAAGCCAACAGAGAAAGCATCAGATTTGAGGACGTACCTGGCAAGTATTGATCTGGTCTATTCGATTCCGAGGAAAAAGGGGACGACGCCCAGCAGAAGTGGCGGATGGGGCGTCGCGACCTGACCGAGCCGTCTTCGTGGCTGAGCCCGGCATCCTCCTCCTCCCCTCCTCTGCAGCTCCACCCATCGCAACGGGAGCGCCTCCTGGTGCTCTGCCCCCGCTGCTCCTTGGACCCGGCACCAACCTCTCCTCCACCCTGCGACTCCTTCCCTCCACCACCGTCCTCCAAACTCTCCCTGCTCCTCCACCCCAGCATGAAGAAAGATCACCTCTTCTCCTGCTCCCTCTCACTTGCTGCCCTCCATCCTCTCGGCGGATCCACAGCGCTGGAAGCTGGTGGGGCGAGGTGGCGGAAGGAGGAGGCGTGTGGATCTGGGCCGGCCGGATCAGCAACCCCGGCTCCTCATTTTCTCTTTCTTCCGCAAGGACCGATCCATGGCGCTGGATCGATTCAAGCGTCGCCCTTCCCTTGCAGGTCGCCGCCGCGCCCGCACGCCTCAGGTCCGGTGAGATCCGGGATGACGAGCGGGGATGGGATGCGTGAGGGGAAGGTCGCCGCCGGGCCACCATCTCCCCCCTCCTCCTCCGCCACCAGAGGGCGCCGCCGCCACCATGTCCCCCATCCTCCTCCGCCACCAGAGGGCGTCGCCGCCACCGTTGTCGAGGGAGTGGAGGGGATGAGGAGCTTGGGAAGGCGGATGTAGGGGAGGGGGAAAAGATTTAGGGTTGGAGACGAGGGAACGGGGATGGAGGAGAAAGCGGACGGGCGCGGGGCTCACCACGGCCTGCACGTCGAGCGCGTCTCTCGCGCGGTGCGGTGGTTTTCCCCTCGCGTGGTGCGCTGCACCTGGCTATTTTTTCCCACGCGCGGCGCGGTGCGGCGGTGTTTTTTCCGTCGCGTGGTACCATGCGCTCGAGGCATTGGTTGTGCCTAGCACTTCTTGAGGCTTTATATGTTAGATAGGCTGCGTCTTGGCAGGACGGCTGCCAAACCGCGCGCTCATTATCTCAGCGGCCGGGTTGTTAGCCCAACTACAGAGTAGCCGGCTTCCGACGATCGGACGAAGGCGAGGAAGAACTAAACTATGTTGGAATTAACCACGATTGGTAGTCTATGTCCGGCTCGGACTAGAGTCAGTCACCGTATAGGATTCTTAGTTAGCTAGGTTAGCTGCTACGTATACCTATATATACCTGTGTATCCCCTTGTAAGACAAAAACTCAGATCAAAGCAATAAGATAACCAGGAACGACACGTTCCTGTTGCAATCAATCCAGCATCCAGTGTTCTCGCGTGCGTGCGTTTCGTCGGCGTCGTGTACGTACGTGCATGCATGTACTAGTTACTGGCTAGCTACGTACGGAAGAATCGATCCAGCTGTGTGTGCGCCTGCTTATTGTCTACGTGTGTATCTCCAAGAAAAAGCCAGCTTGTGCGTACGTGTGAGCGACGGCCGAAAGTATAGGTCGCCGAATCGCGTTGTACAAAGTACGCCGGAAAGTACTCGGCGTACGGGACTGTGCCAACAATTGGTATTCAGAGCTTGGTTTGTCGGTCGTGATCTTCGGAAAGCACTCGAAGGATTATGTCGAACACAGGCAAGGAGATCGTGACGGCAGCAGCGGGAGCGCCGATGCCGATGGTGGGGGTGTCGCAATTCCCCCGTCTGGATCGAGAAGACTACGCACTATGGGCGATGAACATGGAGGTCGCGATGGAGGGAGCTGAGTTCTGGGAAGCCGTGGAACCCGGCGGTGCCGAGTACGCGAAGGGCGCGGCGAAGTACCGGAAGGATCGTCAGGCGTTAACGGCGAACTACTCCGCCATGCCGAAGGATGTGCTGCAACACCTCGTCAGAAAGAACTCGGCGAAGGAGGCATGGGAGACCATCAAGATCCTGCACCAGGGTCATGAACGTGTCAAGGAAGCAAACCTTCAGTCCCTGATAAGAAGCTACGAGTGCCTGAAGATGGATGAAAGTGAGACGGTCGATCAGTTTGCCTCCCGTCTCAAGACCCTCGTCAATGGCATACGCAGCTATGGTTCAACCCTAGAAGAAGTTGCGATCGTCCGACGATTTTTGCGCGCCGCGCCGGCACGCTACATCCAAATCGTCACGTCGATCGAGCAATGTCTCGACCTGAAGACTCTCACGGTCGAGGATCTCGTCGGAAGGTTCAAGGCACACGACGAGAGAATTCGTCTCAGTTTTGGCGACGCGGAGGCGAGTGAGCACCTGATGTTGACAATGGCGCAATGGATCGCCCTGTCAAAAGAAAAGCAAGGCGGATCCACGAGCAGTGGCAAGAAGAAGGGGAAAAGGAAGCAGCGCTCGGTGAGAAAGAACTTCGCCGACTCGGACGACGAGGATGCGCCTGAACCACCGAGGAGGAAGTTTGACATCAGAAAAGTGAGGTGTCATAAGTGTGGCCTCCTCGGTCACTTCAAGGCTAACTGCGAGAAAGCACCGAAGCAACAGGCGCTCATGGCCGAGGAAGGAGACGACGGGGATATGATGCTGATGTGCGAGCTAGTGGACGAGGAGGATCCAGATGATCACGGTCAGCTGGAGACAGGTCCGGTGAGTGCATCCGCGCCAGTAAACCCAGGCGAGATCATGGTGCCAGAAGACCATGACGCAAGGCATGATGGTGTGGTCACGCCAGTAAATCCAGGCGAAGTCGCGGCGCCAGAAGACCATGATACAAGGCGTGACTGTGTGATCACGCTAGCAGCAGGCGAAGAAGTGGCGCCAGAAGTCCACAACATAATGCGTGATGGTGTGATCGCGCTAGAAGCAGGCGAAGAAGTGGCGCCGGAAGTCCATAACGCGAGACATGATGATGTAGTCACGCAGGAAAACAGCGAAGACGTGTCGCCGGAACAACTGGAAACTTCGGCAACACAGAGCGATGCTCCGGACGATGACGCGCGGCGAGACGCGTCAGGGACCTCAAATGGATCTGCTGGCGTCCCAGGAATAGGAGTTGTAGCCTATCCTTGAAGCACAAGGAGCAGCGCGTGGAGCGCTGGCGCTACAAGCGACAGGCATGGCGTACGAGGCGTGCACGATGTGCCATGCAGCTCAGCCAGCTGCACTGGAGGCAGTGACCCAGCGGACGGGCCGAAAGCTGGGCGTGGCCCAGCGCCAAGCTCCCAGCCGGGGAGCCCAGCAGGCAGGCCAGAACTGCCAGAAAGCCCAGCCGTGGCTCAACCTTCAATTGACCACGTGGCTGCAGGAGCAGCAGGGCATGCACGTGAAGCATCTCCAACGTTTTTGGCTGGTTCAACTTGTGAACGTGCAGCTAATTTGGAACGGACCAAATTGCTAGAAAATGGAACTTTGGCAAGTTCAGAAGCTAGTGTGTCTTCTCCGACAGCACGAGAGCGGCGCTTTTTAGGTCTCTCTCCAACGGAAGCGTTTCAAATAAATTCGGTGACGATGAAGAGTAAAGGGCAACGACGTTTGCACATCAAGGAACCGAATTTTTTTGAAGACGCAAATATGGAGGAGTGTTGGCGTCGTGCTATGGATGAAGAGTTGGGGTCGATCCGAGACAACGATACATGGGAGCTCATGGATCTTCCCAACGGACATAATGCCATAGAGCTCAAGTGGGTGTACAAAGTCAAGAAAGATGTCGAAGGGAACTTGGTCAAGCATAAAGCAATGCTCGTAGCTAAAGCATGCGTGCAAGAGCAAGATGTGGACTTCGAAGAAGTGTTCGCTCCAGTTGCAAGGATGGACACGGTGAGGCTACTTATAGCTCTCGCGGCTCAAGAATCTTGGAGGATACATCATATGGATGTGAACTCCGCGTTTTTGACTGGGGAGTTAGAAGAAGAGTTGTATGTGAAGCAACCACCGGGGTACATCCAAGAAGGAGAGGAGCACAAGGTATTGAAGCTACACAAGGCATTGTACGGGCTACGACAAGCTCCTCAGGCATGGAACATCAAGCTTGATCATACATTGATTTCTCTCGGGTTTGAGAAAGCCCCACTGGAGCATACGATGTATAAACGATGTGAAGGCAAGGATCGTCTCTTAGTGAGCATCTATGTGGATGATCTATTGATAACTGGAGCAGACGAAGAGGTGATTGCAAACTTCAAGCTACAAATGAAGGAGCTATTCAGGATGACTGATCTAGGGCTCTTGAGTTACTACCTTGGGATTGAGGTACAGCAAAAGCCGGATGCGATCACAATATGCCAGGAGGCATATGCAAAGAAGGTACTTGAAAGCTGTGGCATGAAAGATTGCAATCCAAGTCATGTTCCGATGAAGCCTCGTCTTATGCTAAGCAAGAAAAGTGAAGCACCCGCGGTTGATGCAACGGAGTATAGAAGTGTGGTCCGAAAGCTGAGGTATCTCACGAATACAAGACCGGACTTGACCTATTCCGTTGGCATGGTGAGTCGCTTCATGGAAGCACCCACAATGGAGCATTGGGCAGCTGTGGAAAATATACTCAGGTACATCAAAGGGACAACAAACTTCAGTTGTGTCTATTTGAGAAAGAAGAAGAAGGAGATGGTGGAGCTACTTGGCTACAGTGATAGCGACATGGCAGGAGATGTGGACGACCATAAAAGTACCTCGGGCGTGGCATATTTCTTGGGAGGAAGCATAGTTAATTGGCTATCAGAAAAGCAGAAGGTGGTGACATTATCATCACGTGAAGCGGAGTATATTGCAGCTGCAACCGCGGTGTGTCAAGGCGTTTGCCTAGGAAGACTACTCGGTGACCTCACAGGTAAGGAACGAGTGGTGCTCAACATTGATGACGAGTCTGCAATCTCTCTATGGAAGCACATCGGTACGAGGTATCGATACCTAAGGGAGTGTGTGGAAGAAAGCAAGATCGACATCAACTACGTTTGCACCGACGACCAGCTTGCAGATATCCTAACCAGATCTTTGGGACGGCAGAAGTTCGTGAAGATGCAGCGAAGGATCGGTGTTCAAGCTGTAAAGTGAGGACATCGTGCTTAGGGGGATGATTGTTGGAATTAACCACGATTGGTAGTCTATGTCCGGCTCGGACTAGAGTCAGTCACCGTATAGGATTCTTAGTTAGCTAGGTTAGCTGCTACGTATACCTATATATACCTGTGTATCCCCTTGTAAGACAAAAACTCAGATCAAAGCAATAAGATAACCAGGAACGACACGTTCCTGTTGCAATCAATCCAGCATCCAGTGTTCTCGCGTGCGTGCGTTTCGTCGGCGTCGTGTACGTACGTGCATGCATGTACTAGTTACTGGCTAGCTACGTACGGAAGAATCGATCCAGCTGTGTGTGCGCCTGCTTATTGTCTACGTGTGTATCTTCAAGAAAAAGCCAGCTTGTGCGTACGTGTGAGCGACGGCCGAAAGTATAGGTCGCCGAATCGCGTTGTACAAAGTACGCCGAAAAGTACTCGACGTACGGGACTGTGCCAACAATTGGTATTCAGAGCTTGGTTTGTCGGTCGTGATCTTCGGAAAGCACTCGAAGGTTCATGTCGAACACAGGCAAGGAGATCGTGACTGCAGCAGCGGGAGCGCCGATGCCGATGGTGGGGGTGTCGCAATTCCCCCGTCTGGATCGAGAAGACTACGCACTATGGGCGATGAACATGGAGGTCGCGATGGAGGGAGCTGAGTTCTGGGAAGCCGTGGAACCCGGCGGTGCCGAGTACGCGAAGTGCGCGGCGAAGTACCGGAAGGATCGTCAGGCGTTAACGGCGATCTACTCCGCCATGCCGAAGGATGTGCTGCAACACCTCGTCAGAAAGAACTCGGTGAAGGAGGCATGGGAGACCATCAAGATCCTGCACCAGGGTCATGAACGTGTCAAGGAAGCACACCTTCAGTCCCTGATAAGAAGCTACGAGTGCCTGAAGATGGATGAAAGTGAGACGGTCGATCAGTTTGCCTCCCGTCTCAAGACCCTCGTCAATGGCATACGCAGCTATGGTTCAACCCTAGAATAAGTTGCGATCGTCCGACGATTTTTGCGCGCCGCGCCGGCACGCTACATCCAAATCGTCACGTCGATCGAGCAATGTCTCGACCTGAAGACTCTCACGGTCGAGGATCTCGTCGGAAGGTTCAAGGCACACGACGAGAGAATTCGTCTCAGTTTTGGCGACGCGGAGGCGAGTGAGCACCTGATGTTGACAATGGCGCAATGGATCGCCCTGTCAAAAGAAAAGCAAGGCGGATCCACGAGCAGTGGCAAGAAGAAGGGAAAAAGGAAGCAGCGCTCGGTGAGAAAGAACTTCGCCGACTCGGACGACGAGGATGCGCCTGAACCACCGAGGAGGAAGTTTGACATCAGAAAAGTGAGGTGTCATAAGTGTGGCCTCCTCGGTCACTTCAAAGCTAACTGCGAGAAAGCACCGAAGCAACAGGCGCTCATGGCCGAGGAAGGAGACGACGGGGATATGATGCTGATGTGCGAGCTAGTGGACGAGGAGGATCCAGATGATCACGGTCAGCTGGAGACAGGTCCGGTGAGTGCATCCGCGCCAGTAAACCCAGGCGAGATCATGGTGCCAGAAGACCATGACGCAAGGCATGATGGTGTGGTCACGCCAGTAAATCCAGGCGAAGTCGCGGCGCCAGAAGACCATGATACAAGGCGTGACTGTGTGATCACGCTAGCAGCAGGCGAAGAAGTGGCGCCAGAAGTCCACAACATAATGCGTGATGGTGTGATCGCGCTAGAAGCAGGCGAAGAAGTGGCGCCGGAAGTCCATAACGCGAGACATGATGATGTAGTCACGCAGGAAAACAGCGAAGACGTGTCGCCGGAACAACTGGAAACTTCGGCAACACAGAGCGATGCTCCGGACGATGACGCGCGGCGAGACGCGTCAGGGACCTCAAATGGATCTGCTGGCGTCCCAGGAATAGGAGTTGTAGCCTATCCTTGAAGCACAAGGAGCAGCGCGTGGAGCGCTGGCGCTACAAGCGACAGGCATGGCGTACGAGGCGTGCACGATGTGCCATGCAGCTCAGCCAGCTGCACTGGAGGCAGTGACCCAGCGGACGGGCCGAAAGCTGGGCGTGGCCCAGCGCCAAGCTCCCAGCCGGGGAGCCCAGCAGGCAGGCCAGAACTGCCAGAAAGCCCAGCCGTGGCTCAACCTTCAATTGACCACGTGGCTGCAGGAGCAGCAGGGCATGCACGTGAAGCATCTCCAACGTTTTTGGCTGGTTCAACTTGTGAACGTGCAGCTAATTTGGAACGGACCAAATTGCTAGAAAATGGAACTTTGGCAAGTTCAGAAGCTAGTGTGTCTTCTCCGACAGCACGAGAGCGGCGCTTTTTAGGTCTCTCTCCAACGGAAGCGTTTCAAATAAATTCGGTGACGATGAAGAGTAAAGGGCAACGACGTTTGCACATCAAGGAACCGAATTTTTTTGAAGACGCAAATATGGAGGAGTGTTGGCGTCGTGCTATGGATGAAGAGTTGGGGTCGATCCGAGACAACGATACATGGGAGCTCATGGATCTTCCCAACGGACATAATGCCATAGAGCTCAAGTGGGTGTACAAAGTCAAGAAAGATGTCGAAGGGAACTTGGTCAAGCATAAAGCAATGCTCGTAGCTAAAGCATGCGTGCAAGAGCAAGATGTGGACTTCGAAGAAGTGTTCGCTCCAGTTGCAAGGATGGACACGGTGAGGCTACTTATAGCTCTCGCGGCTCAAGAATCTTGGAGGATACATCATATGGATGTGAACTCCGCGTTTTTGACTGGGGAGTTAGAAGAAGAGTTGTATGTGAAGCAACCACCGGGGTACATCCAAGAAGGAGAGGAGCACAAGGTATTGAAGCTACACAAGGCATTGTACGGGCTACGACAAGCTCCTCAGGCATGGAACATCAAGCTTGATCATACATTGATTTCTCTCGGGTTTGAGAAAGCCCCACTGGAGCATACGATGTATAAACGATGTGAAGGCAAGGATCGTCTCTTAGTGAGCATCTATGTGGATGATCTATTGATAACTGGAGCAGACGAAGAGGTGATTGCAAACTTCAAGCTACAAATGAAGGAGCTATTCAGGATGACTGATCTAGGGCTCTTGAGTTACTACCTTGGGATTGAGGTACAGCAAAAGCCGGATGCGATCACAATATGCCAGGAGGCATATGCAAAGAAGGTACTTGAAAGCTGTGGCATGAAAGATTGCAATCCAAGTCATGTTCCGATGAAGCCTCGTCTTATGCTAAGCAAGAAAAGTGAAGCACCCGCGGTTGATGCAACGGAGTATAGAAGTGTGGTCCGAAAGCTGAGGTATCTCACGAATACAAGACCGGACTTGACCTATTCCGTTGGCATGGTGAGTCGCTTCATGGAAGCACCCACAATGGAGCATTGGGCAGCTGTGGAAAATATACTCAGGTACATCAAAGGGACAACAAACTTCAGTTGTGTCTATTTGAGAAAGAAGAAGAAGGAGATGGTGGAGCTACTTGGCTACAGTGATAGCGACATGGCAGGAGATGTGGACGACCATAAAAGTACCTCGGGCGTGGCATATTTCTTGGGAGGAAGCATAGTTAATTGGCTATCAGAAAAGCAGAAGGTGGTGACATTATCATCACGTGAAGCGGAGTATATTGCAGCTGCAACCGCGGTGTGTCAAGGCGTTTGCCTAGGAAGACTACTCGGTGACCTCACAGGTAAGGAACGAGTGGTGCTCAACATTGATGACGAGTCTGCAATCTCTCTATGGAAGCACATCGGTACGAGGTATCGATACCTAAGGGAGTGTGTGGAAGAAAGCAAGATCGACATCAACTACGTTTGCACCGACGACCAGCTTGCAGATATCCTAACCAGATCTTTGGGACGGCAGAAGTTCGTGAAGATGCAGCGAAGGATCGGTGTTCAAGCTGTAAAGTGAGGACATCGTGCTTAGGGGGATGATTGTTGGAATTAACCACGATTGGTAGTCTATGTCCGGCTCGGACTAGAGTCAGTCACCGTATAGGATTCTTAGTTAGCTAGGTTAGCTGCTACGTATACCTATATATACCTGTGTATCCCCTTGTAAGACAAAAACTCAGATCAAAGCAATAAGATAACCAGGAACGACACGTTCCTGTTGCAATCAATCCAGCATCCAGTGTTCTCGCGTGCGTGCGTTTCGTCGGCGTCGTGTACGTACGTGCATGCATGTACTAGTTACTGGCTAGCTACGTACGGAAGAATCGATCCAGCTGTGTGTGCGCCTGCTTATTGTCTACGTGTGTATCTTCAAGAAAAAGCCAGCTTGTGCGTACGTGTGAGCGACGGCCGAAAGTATAGGTCGCCGAATCGCGTTGTACAAAGTACGCCGGAAAGTACTCGGCGTACGGGACTGTGCCAACAATTGGTATTCAGAGCTTGGTTTGTCGGTCGTGATCTTCGGAAAGCACTCGAAGGATTATGTCGAACACAGGCAAGGAGATCGTGACGGCAGCAGCGGGAGCGCCGATGCCGATGGTGGGGGTGTCGCAATTCCCCCGTCTGGATCGAGAAGACTACGCACTATGGGCGATGAACATGGAGGTCGCGATGGAGGGAGCTGAGTTCTGGGAAGCCGTGGAACCCGGCGGTGCCGAGTACGCGAAGGGCGCGGCGAAGTACCGGAAGGATCGTCAGGCGTTAACGGCGAACTACTCCGCCATGCCGAAGGATGTGCTGCAACACCTCGTCAGAAAGAACTCGGCGAAGGAGGCATGGGAGACCATCAAGATCCTGCACCAGGGTCATGAACGTGTCAAGGAAGCAAACCTTCAGTCCCTGATAAGAAGCTACGAGTGCCTGAAGATGGATGAAAGTGAGACGGTCGATCAGTTTGCCTCCCGTCTCAAGACCCTCGTCAATGGCATACGCAGCTATGGTTCAACCCTAGAAGAAGTTGCGATCGTCCGACGATTTTTGCGCGCCGCGCCGGCACGCTACATCCAAATCGTCACGTCGATCGAGCAATGTCTCGACCTGAAGACTCTCACGGTCGAGGATCTCGTCGGAAGGTTCAAGGCACACGACGAGAGAATTCGTCTCAGTTTTGGCGACGCGGAGGCGAGTGAGCACCTGATGTTGACAATGGCGCAATGGATCGCCCTGTCAAAAGAAAAGCAAGGCGGATCCACGAGCAGTGGCAAGAAGAAGGGGAAAAGGAAGCAGCGCTCGGTGAGAAAGAACTTCGCCGACTCGGACGACGAGGATGCGCCTGAACCACCGAGGAGGAAGTTTGACATCAGAAAAGTGAGGTGTCATAAGTGTGGCCTCCTCGGTCACTTCAAGGCTAACTGCGAGAAAGCACCGAAGCAACAGGCGCTCATGGCCGAGGAAGGAGACGACGGGGATATGATGCTGATGTGCGAGCTAGTGGACGAGGAGGATCCAGATGATCACGGTCAGCTGGAGACAGGTCCGGTGAGTGCATCCGCGCCAGTAAACCCAGGCGAGATCATGGTGCCAGAAGACCATGACGCAAGGCATGATGGTGTGGTCACGCCAGTAAATCCAGGCGAAGTCGCGGCGCCAGAAGACCATGATACAAGGCGTGACTGTGTGATCACGCTAGCAGCAGGCGAAGAAGTGGCGCCAGAAGTCCACAACATAATGCGTGATGGTGTGATCGCGCTAGAAGCAGGCGAAGAAGTGGCGCCGGAAGTCCATAACGCGAGACATGATGATGTAGTCACGCAGGAAAACAGCGAAGACGTGTCGCCGGAACAACTGGAAACTTCGGCAACACAGAGCGATGCTCCGGACGATGACGCGCGGCGAGACGCGTCAGGGACCTCAAATGGATCTGCTGGCGTCCCAGGAATAGGAGTTGTAGCCTATCCTTGAAGCACAAGGAGCAGCGCGTGGAGCGCTGGCGCTACAAGCGACAGGCATGGCGTACGAGGCGTGCACGATGTGCCATGCAGCTCAGCCAGCTGCACTGGAGGCAGTGACCCAGCGGACGGGCCGAAAGCTGGGCGTGGCCCAGCGCCAAGCTCCCAGCCGGGGAGCCCAGCAGGCAGGCCAGAACTGCCAGAAAGCCCAGCCGTGGCTCAACCTTCAATTGACCACGTGGCTGCAGGAGCAGCAGGGCATGCACGTGAAGCATCTCCAACGTTTTTGGCTGGTTCAACTTGTGAACGTGCAGCTAATTTGGAACGGACCAAATTGCTAGAAAATGGAACTTTGGCAAGTTCAGAAGCTAGTGTGTCTTCTCCGACAGCACGAGAGCGGCGCTTTTTAGGTCTCTCTCCAACGGAAGCGTTTCAAATAAATTCGGTGACGATGAAGAGTAAAGGGCAACGACGTTTGCACATCAAGGAACCGAATTTTTTTGAAGACGCAAATATGGAGGAGTGTTGGCGTCGTGCTATGGATGAAGAGTTGGGGTCGATCCGAGACAACGATACATGGGAGCTCATGGATCTTCCCAACGGACATAATGCCATAGAGCTCAAGTGGGTGTACAAAGTCAAGAAAGATGTCGAAGGGAACTTGGTCAAGCATAAAGCAATGCTCGTAGCTAAAGCATGCGTGCAAGAGCAAGATGTGGACTTCGAAGAAGTGTTCGCTCCAGTTGCAAGGATGGACACGGTGAGGCTACTTATAGCTCTCGCGGCTCAAGAATCTTGGAGGATACATCATATGGATGTGAACTCCGCGTTTTTGACTGGGGAGTTAGAAGAAGAGTTGTATGTGAAGCAACCACCGGGGTACATCCAAGAAGGAGAGGAGCACAAGGTATTGAAGCTACACAAGGCATTGTACGGGCTACGACAAGCTCCTCAGGCATGGAACATCAAGCTTGATCATACATTGATTTCTCTCGGGTTTGAGAAAGCCCCACTGGAGCATACGATGTATAAACGATGTGAAGGCAAGGATCGTCTCTTAGTGAGCATCTATGTGGATGATCTATTGATAACTGGAGCAGACGAAGAGGTGATTGCAAACTTCAAGCTACAAATGAAGGAGCTATTCAGGATGACTGATCTAGGGCTCTTGAGTTACTACCTTGGGATTGAGGTACAGCAAAAGCCGGATGCGATCACAATATGCCAGGAGGCATATGCAAAGAAGGTACTTGAAAGCTGTGGCATGAAAGATTGCAATCCAAGTCATGTTCCGATGAAGCCTCGTCTTATGCTAAGCAAGAAAAGTGAAGCACCCGCGGTTGATGCAACGGAGTATAGAAGTGTGGTCCGAAAGCTGAGGTATCTCACGAATACAAGACCGGACTTGACCTATTCCGTTGGCATGGTGAGTCGCTTCATGGAAGCACCCACAATGGAGCATTGGGCAGCTGTGGAAAATATACTCAGGTACATCAAAGGGACAACAAACTTCAGTTGTGTCTATTTGAGAAAGAAGAAGAAGGAGATGGTGGAGCTACTTGGCTACAGTGATAGCGACATGGCAGGAGATGTGGACGACCATAAAAGTACCTCGGGCGTGGCATATTTCTTGGGAGGAAGCATAGTTAATTGGCTATCAGAAAAGCAGAAGGTGGTGACATTATCATCACGTGAAGCGGAGTATATTGCAGCTGCAACCGCGGTGTGTCAAGGCGTTTGCCTAGGAAGACTACTCGGTGACCTCACAGGTAAGGAACGAGTGGTGCTCAACATTGATGACGAGTCTGCAATCTCTCTATGGAAGCACATCGGTACGAGGTATCGATACCTAAGGGAGTGTGTGGAAGAAAGCAAGATCGACATCAACTACGTTTGCACCGACGACCAGCTTGCAGATATCCTAACCAGATCTTTGGGACGGCAGAAGTTCGTGAAGATGCAGCGAAGGATCGGTGTTCAAGCTGTAAAGTGAGGACATCGTGCTTAGGGGGATGATTGTTGGAATTAACCACGATTGGTAGTCTATGTCCGGCTCGGACTAGAGTCAGTCACCGTATAGGATTCTTAGTTAGCTAGGTTAGCTGCTACGTATACCTATATATACCTGTGTATCCCCTTGTAAGACAAAAACTCAGATCAAAGCAATAAGATAACCAGGAACGACACGTTCCTGTTGCAATCAATCCAGCATCCAGTGTTCTCGCGTGCGTGCGTTTCGTCGGCGTCGTGTACGTACGTGCATGCATGTACTAGTTACTGGCTAGCTACGTACGGAAGAATCGATCCAGCTGTGTGTGCGCCTGCTTATTGTCTACGTGTGTATCTTCAAGAAAAAGCCAGCTTGTGCGTACGTGTGAGCGACGGCCGAAAGTATAGGTCGCCGAATCGCGTTGTACAAAGTACGCCGAAAAGTACTCGACGTACGGGACTGTGCCAACAATTGGTATTCAGAGCTTGGTTTGTCGGTCGTGATCTTCGGAAAGCACTCGAAGGTTCATGTCGAACACAGGCAAGGAGATCGTGACTGCAGCAGCGGGAGCGCCGATGCCGATGGTGGGGGTGTCGCAATTCCCCCGTCTGGATCGAGAAGACTACGCACTATGGGCGATGAACATGGAGGTCGCGATGGAGGGAGCTGAGTTCTGGGAAGCCGTGGAACCCGGCGGTGCCGAGTACGCGAAGTGCGCGGCGAAGTACCGGAAGGATCGTCAGGCGTTAACGGCGATCTACTCCGCCATGCCGAAGGATGTGCTGCAACACCTCGTCAGAAAGAACTCGGTGAAGGAGGCATGGGAGACCATCAAGATCCTGCACCAGGGTCATGAACGTGTCAAGGAAGCACACCTTCAGTCCCTGATAAGAAGCTACGAGTGCCTGAAGATGGATGAAAGTGAGACGGTCGATCAGTTTGCCTCCCGTCTCAAGACCCTCGTCAATGGCATACGCAGCTATGGTTCAACCCTAGAATAAGTTGCGATCGTCCGACGATTTTTGCGCGCCGCGCCGGCACGCTACATCCAAATCGTCACGTCGATCGAGCAATGTCTCGACCTGAAGACTCTCACGGTCGAGGATCTCGTCGGAAGGTTCAAGGCACACGACGAGAGAATTCGTCTCAGTTTTGGCGACGCGGAGGCGAGTGAGCACCTGATGTTGACAATGGCGCAATGGATCGCCCTGTCAAAAGAAAAGCAAGGCGGATCCACGAGCAGTGGCAAGAAGAAGGGAAAAAGGAAGCAGCGCTCGGTGAGAAAGAACTTCGCCGACTCGGACGACGAGGATGCGCCTGAACCACCGAGGAGGAAGTTTGACATCAGAAAAGTGAGGTGTCATAAGTGTGGCCTCCTCGGTCACTTCAAAGCTAACTGCGAGAAAGCACCGAAGCAACAGGCGCTCATGGCCGAGGAAGGAGACGACGGGGATATGATGCTGATGTGCGAGCTAGTGGACGAGGAGGATCCAGATGATCACGGTCAGCTGGAGACAGGTCCGGTGAGTGCATCCGCGCCAGTAAACCCAGGCGAGATCATGGTGCCAGAAGACCATGACGCAAGGCATGATGGTGTGGTCACGCCAGTAAATCCAGGCGAAGTCGCGGCGCCAGAAGACCATGATACAAGGCGTGACTGTGTGATCACGCTAGCAGCAGGCGAAGAAGTGGCGCCAGAAGTCCACAGCATAATGCGTGATGGTGTGATCGCGCTAGAAGCAGGCGAAGAAGTGGCGCCGGAAGTCCATAACGCGAGACATGATGATGTAGTCACGCAGGAAAACAGCGAAGACGTGTCGCCGGAACAACTGGAAACTTCGGCAACACAGAGCGATGCTCCGGACGATGACGCGCGGCGAGACGCGTCAGGGACCTCAAATGGATCTGCTGGCGTCCCAGGAATAGGAGTTGTAGCCTATCCTTGAAGCACAAGGAGCAGCGCGTGGAGCGCTGGCGCTACAAGCGACAGGCATGGCGTACGAGGCGTGCACGATGTGCCATGCAGCTCAGCCAGCTGCACTGGAGGCAGTGACCCAGCGGACGGGCCGAAAGCTGGGCGTGGCCCAGCGCCAAGCTCCCAGCCGGGGAGCCCAGCAGGCAGGCCAGAACTGCCAGAAAGCCCAGCCGTGGCTCAACCTTCAATTGACCACGTGGCTGCAGGAGCAGCAGGGCATGCACGTGAAGCATCTCCAACGTTTTTGGCTGGTTCAACTTGTGAACGTGCAGCTAATTTGGAACGGACCAAATTGCTAGAAAATGGAACTTTGGCAAGTTCAGAAGCTAGTGTGTCTTCTCCGACAGCACGAGAGCGGCGCTTTTTAGGTCTCTCTCCAACGGAAGCGTTTCAAATAAATTCGGTGACGATGAAGAGTAAAGGGCAACGACGTTTGCACATCAAGGAACCGAATTTTTTTGAAGACGCAAATATGGAGGAGTGTTGGCGTCGTGCTATGGATGAAGAGTTGGGGTCGATCCGAGACAACGATACATGGGAGCTCATGGATCTTCCCAACGGACATAATGCCATAGAGCTCAAGTGGGTGTACAAAGTCAAGAAAGATGTCGAAGGGAACTTGGTCAAGCATAAAGCAATGCTCGTAGCTAAAGCATGCGTGCAAGAGCAAGATGTGGACTTCGAAGAAGTGTTCGCTCCAGTTGCAAGGATGGACACGGTGAGGCTACTTATAGCTCTCGCGGCTCAAGAATCTTGGAGGATACATCATATGGATGTGAACTCCGCGTTTTTGACTGGGGAGTTAGAAGAAGAGTTGTATGTGAAGCAACCACCGGGGTACATCCAAGAAGGAGAGGAGCACAAGGTATTGAAGCTACACAAGGCATTGTACGGGCTACGACAAGCTCCTCAGGCATGGAACATCAAGCTTGATCATACATTGATTTCTCTCGGGTTTGAGAAAGCCCCACTGGAGCATACGATGTATAAACGATGTGAAGGCAAGGATCGTCTCTTAGTGAGCATCTATGTGGATGATCTATTGATAACTGGAGCAGACGAAGAGGTGATTGCAAACTTCAAGCTACAAATGAAGGAGCTATTCAGGATGACTGATCTAGGGCTCTTGAGTTACTACCTTGGGATTGAGGTACAGCAAAAGCCGGATGCGATCACAATATGCCAGGAGGCATATGCAAAGAAGGTACTTGAAAGCTGTGGCATGAAAGATTGCAATCCAAGTCATGTTCCGATGAAGCCTCGTCTTATGCTAAGCAAGAAAAGTGAAGCACCCGCGGTTGATGCAACGGAGTATAGAAGTGTGGTCCGAAAGCTGAGGTATCTCACGAATACAAGACCGGACTTGACCTATTCCGTTGGCATGGTGAG
The DNA here is from genome assembly GCA_963921465.1 of Triticum timopheevii. NCBI lineage: Eukaryota > Viridiplantae > Streptophyta > Magnoliopsida > Poales > Poaceae > Triticum > Triticum timopheevii. Next base: position 6,159,394 of record OY997274.1, on the reverse strand, counting down.
TCGCTTCATGGAAGCACCCACGATGGAGCATTGGGCAGCTGTGGAAAATATACTCAGGTACATCAAAGGGACAACAAACTTCAGTTGTGTCTATTTGAGAAAGAAGAAGAAGGAGATGGTGGAGCTACTTGGCTACAGTGATAGCGACATGGCAGGAGATGTGGACGACCATAAAAGTACCTCGGACGTGGCATATTTCTTGGGAGGAAGCATAGTGAATTGGCTATCAGAAAAGCAGAAGGTGGTGGCATTATCATCACGTGAAGCGGAGTATATTGCAGCTGCAACCGCGGTGTGTCAAGGCGTTTGCCTAGGAAGACTACTCGGTGACCTCACAGGTAAGGAACGAGTGGTGCTCAACATTGATGACGAGTCTGCAATCTCTCTATGGAAGCACATCGGTACGAGGTATCGATACCTAAGGGAGTGTGTGGAAGAAAACAAGATCGACATCAACTACGTTTGCACCAACGACCAGCTTGCAGATATCCTAACCAGATCTTTGGGACGGCAGAAGTTCGTGAAGATGCGACGAAGGATCGGTGTTCAAGCTGTGAAGTGAGGACATCGTGCTTAGGGGGATGATTGTTGGAATTAACACGATTGGTAGTCTATGTCCGGCTCGGACTAGAGTCAGTCACCGTATAGGATTCTTAGTTAGCTAGGTTAGCTGCTACGTATACCTATATATACCTGTGTATCCCCTTGTAAGACAAAAACTCAGATCAAAGCAATAAGATAACCAGGAACGACACGTTCCTGTTGCAATCAATCCAGCATCCAGTGTTCTCGCGTGCGTGCGTTTCGTCGGCGTCGTGTACGTACGTGCATGCATGTACTAGTTACTAGCTAGCTACGTACGGAAGAATCGATCCAGCTGTGTGTGCGCCTGCTTATTGTCTACGTGTGTATCTCCAAGAAAAAGCCAGCTTGTGCGTACGTGTGAGCGACGGCCGAAAGTATAGGTCGCCGAATCGCGTTGTACAAAGTACGCCGGAAAGTACTCGGCGTACGGGACTGTGCCAACAATGCCTCACCGTGTCCATCCTTGCAACTGGAGCGAAGACTTCTTCAAAGTCCACATCTTGCTCTTGCACGCATGCTTTAGCTACGAGCATTGCTTCATGCTTGACCAAGTTCCCTTCGACATCTTTCTTGACTTTGTACACCCACTTGAGCTCTATGGCATTATGTCCGTTGGGAAGATCCATGAGCTCCCATGTATCGTTGTCTCGGATCGACCCTAACTCTTCATCCATAGCACGACGCCAACACTCCTCCATATTTGCATCTTCAAAAAAATTCGGTTCCTTGATGTGCAAACGTCGTTGCCCTTTACTCTTCATCGTCACCGAATTTATTTGAAACTCTTCCGTTGGAGAGAGATCTAACAAGCGCCGCTCTCGTGCTGTCGGAGAAGATACGCTTGATTCTGAACTTGCCAAAGTTCCATTTTCTAGCAATTTGGTCCCTTCCAAATTAGCTGCACGTTCACAAGTTGAACCAGCCAAAAACGTTGGAGATGCTTCACGTGCATGCCCTGCTGCTCCTGCAGCCACGTGGTCAATTGAAGGTTCAGCCACGGCTGGGCCTTTTGGCAGTTCTGGCCTGCCTGCTGGGCTCCCCGGCTGGGAGCTTGGCGCTGGGCCACGCCCAGCTTTCGGCCCGTCCGCTGGGTCACTGCCTCCAGTGCAGCTAGCTGAGCTGCATGGCACATCGTGCATGCCTCGTACGCCATGCCTGTCGCTTGTAGCGCCAGCGCTCCACGCGCTGCTCCTTGTGCTTCGAGGAGAGGCTACAACTCCTATTCCTGGGACGCCAGCAGATCCATTTGAGGTCCCTGACGCGTCTCGCCGCGCGTCATCGTCCGGAGCATCGCTCTGTGTTGCCGAAGTTTCCAGTTGTTCCGGCGACACGTCTTCGCTGTTTTCCTGCGTGACTACATCATCACGTCTCGCGTTATGGACTTCTGGCGCCACTTCTTCGCCTGCTTCTAGCGCGATCACACCATCACGCATTATGCCGTGGACTTCTGGCGCCACTTCTTCGCCTGCTGCTAGCGTGATCACACAGTCACGCCTTGTGTCATGGAGGGAGCTGAGTTCTATTGTTACGCAATTCCGGGTCCGCTACGCCAGCGTTTCCGACCTACATGCGTCAACCAGGCCCAACCGGAGAGCAACACCGACTTATGACAGGCCTTCGGCCCTCTCCCCCAAAAGACTAGCCTGTTAGGAGGGGACACCTGCCCTTATAAATCGTGTTATGTCTCCCCCCACAACCGATGTGGGACTAAACCCAACAATCTCCCCCTCACACATCGGTCATCCATGGGCCCGCTAACACCAGCGTTTACAGCCCACCAACCATGACCGACCACCCGTGAGTCTGCCGAGATTCATTCTGGGCACCTGGGCTCTGATACCAATTGTTACGCAATTCCGGGTCCGCTACGCCAGCGTTTCCGACCCACATGCGTCAACCAGGCCCAACCGGAGAGCAACACCGACTTATGACAGGCCTTCGGCCCTCTCCCCACTAGTGCAGAACCGGGCATTAGCACCGGTTCGTAAGGCCCTATAGTGCCGGTTACATAACCGGCACTAATTTGTGGTCACTAAAGCCCCCCCCCCCCCTTTAGTACCGGTTCAGCACGAACCGTTGCTAAAGGGCAACCACGTGGCACGAGCCAGCTCCGGGGGCCTGAAGACCTTTAGTACCGGTTGGTAACACCAACCGGTACTATAAGGTTTGGTGGGTTTTTAGTTTTATGATTTCTTTTTCATTTAATTATGTGTTTCCATTTTAATTCTTTTTCGTTTGCTGGTATTTTACGATACTACACATTGTACACGTTATGCATCATATATACATCATGCATGCTTTGTTTATCAACGCTGCTGCTATGTTCATTGCACCCGCAGATATGACATGGCTCATGCATGCTTTGCATCATACATCATCATATATACGTATATAATAAAGTCCTACTAATCATGCATCATCATACTACTTCTACTCGTTATTAATAATAAGTCATACGATCATCATCCTCATATATAGTCATCGAACCCAACCCTACATAATTGTTCTTAGCACATGATCATCAGTACCAGGTATAGGACCTAAACACCCTTAAGGTAAAATAGCATAAAACAATATAGACCCTGACTCTCCATTATGAAGAATGGCGATCATCCTGTCTCCAATTCTTGCCTTTCGCTGCTTATTGCTTCCAAGAAGCTCCTTACGACTGTCCATACATTTTTTCCATTCTTTGATTGTTATGTCTCCACTTCTTTTAGAAACCCGGTATGGACAGTTGAGATTCGTAGGACGACCTGGTCGTATGTTCAAAACATGAAGGCTACCACGCGTATACATCAGATGAGGCACACAATCATTCGGGATTATCTGTTGAAAAACATAATAATAACTTTTTAGTTAGCAATGATGTACTAGTTTTAGAAGTGTGCAAAAAGATGCACGGATGTTCTAATAGTAAAAAATAATCTTACCAGGGTATCTCCATGGTAGTTACCGTAGTTCAACACATGCACTAGTGGCATGTATTGACCATAATGTTGAGGAGTTTGATTGTAGATATTGTAATTCTCAAGATCAGTACAAAATCCGACCAGATGAGTTTTCTCCTGATAAGTTAATTCGCAGCCTTCAGTGTAGTACGTTCTGTCTACCATCTTCCGCACATTCTTTGAAGAATGAAAATAAGCTGTCAATGGAGATAAGTTGTCGACATTATATTTTGAAATAAACAATATAAATTACTTAATAACTATGTTTAGCTCACATGAGGGAAGAACTGGAGGTGTAACCACAAAGACCCAAATCAAAGGTGTCTCTTGCTCGATTGTAGGATCACCAAGATCCATGGTGACAAGCATACCCTCATCAAGACCATACATCTTGCAAAATGCATCCCAATTTTTGCAACCAAGATAGGTTACACTCTGAGCATTGTACAACTTTACTTAAAAATCCACATCATGCTCGGTACTTAGGATAATTTTTTTGGTTTCGAAATTTTCATGGTCTTCAAAACCCATCCTCTCCAAGACATAGCGTCTTGCAAAGCATGGGATAAGCTAGTCGAATTGGAAAAGATGAAAAAGACACGTTAAAATAGTTGATGTCGTGCTTAATTACGAAAAAACTATTGTCGTCGTTGCGTACCGTATGAACATCGCAGGTCTCCTCGAGCTTAATGCTGAAGCGCCGATCTTCGTCCAGCTCAATGAACCTGTTGAAGGAAATATGCCCTAGAGGCAATAATAAAGTTATTATTTATTTCCTTATTTCATGATAAATGTTTATTATTCATGCTAGAATTGTATTAACCGGAAACATAATACATGTGTGAATACATAGACAAACATAGTGTCACTAGTATGCCTCTACTTGACTAGCTCGTTTATCAGAGATGATTATGTTTCCTAGCCATGGACAAAAGAGTTGTCATTTGATTAACGGGATCACATCATTAGGAGAATGATGTGATTGACTTGACCCATTCCGTTAGCTTAGCACTTGATCGTTTAGTATGTTGCTATTGCTTTCTTCATGACTTATACATGTTCCTGTAGCTATGAGATTATGCAACTCCCGTTTACCGGAGGAACACTTTGGGTACTACCAAACGTCACAACGTAACTGGGTGATTATAAAGGAGTACTACAGGTGTCTCCGAAGGTACATATTGAGTTGGCGTATTTCGAGATTAGGTTTTGTCACTCCGATTGTCGGAGAGGTATCTCTGGGCCCTCTCGGTAATGCACATCATTATAAGCCTTGCAAGCAATGTAACCAATGAGTTGGTTACGGGATGATGCATTACAGAACGAGTAAAGAGACTTGCCGGTGACGAGATTGAACTAGGTATTGGATACCGACGATCGAATCTCGGGCAAGTAACATACCGATGACAAAGGGAACAACATATGTTGTTATGCGGTTTGACCGATAAAGATCTTCGTAGAATATGTAGCAGCCAATATGGGCATCCAGGTCCCGCTATTGTTTATTGACCGAGAATAGTTCTAGGTCATGTCTACATAGTTCTCGAACTCGTAGGGTCCGCACGCTTAAGGTTTCGATGACAGTTATATTATGAGTTTATGAGTTTTGATGTACCGAAGGAGTTCGGAGTCCCGGATGAGATCGGGGACATGACGAGGAGTCTCGAAATGGTCGAGACATAAAGATCGATATATTGAACGACTATATTCGGAGTTCGGAAAGGTTCCGAGTGATTCGGGTATTTTTCGGAGTACCGGAGAGTTACACGAATTCGCCGGGGAGAAGTATTGGGCCTTATTGGGCCCTGCGGGAAAGAGAGAGGGGCAGCCTAGGGCAGGCCACGCGCCCCCCCATGGCCTAGTCCGAATTGGACTAGGGGGAGGGGCCGCACCCCCTCCTTCCTTCCCTTCTCTCTTCCCCTTCCTTGTCTCCTACTCCTAATACATGGAAGGACTCCTAGTTGGACTAGGAAAGGGGGAATCCTACTCCCGGTGGGAGTAGGACTCCCCATGGCGCGCCCCTCCTAGGGCCGGCCTCCTCCTCCCTCCCTCCTTTATATACGGGGGCAGGGGGCACCCCATGGACACACAAGTTGATCTACGGATCGTTCCTTAGCCGTGTGCGGTGCCCCCTTCCACCATATTCCACCTCGGTCATGAAGGAAATATACCCTAGAGGCAATAATAAAGTTATTATTTATTTCCTTATAATCATGATAAATGTTTATTATTCATGCTAGAATTGTATTAACCGGAAATATAATACATGTGTGAATACATAGACAAACAAAGTGTCACTAGTATGCCTCTACTTGACTAGCTCGTTAATCAAAGATGGTTATGTTTCCTAACCATGGACAAAGAGTTGTTATTTGATTAATGAGGTCACATCATTAGTTGAATGATCTGATTGACATGACCCATTCCATTAGCTTAGCACCCGATCGTTTAGTATGTTGCTATTGCTTTCTTCATGACTTATACATGTTCCTATGACTATGAGATTATGCAACTCCCGTTTACCGGAGGAACACTTTGGGTGCTATCAAACATCACAACGTAACTGGGTGATTATAAAGGAGCATTACAGGTGTCTCCAAAGGTAGATGTTGGGTTGGCGTATTTCGAGATTAGGATTTGTCACTCCGATTGTCGGAGAGGTATCTCTGGGCCCTCTCGGTAATACACATCACATAAGCCTTGCAAGCATTACAACTAATATGTTAGTTGTGAGATGATGTATTACGGAACGAGTAAAGAGACTTGCCGGTAACGAGATTGAACTAGGTATTGGATATCGACGATCGAATCTCGGGCAAGTAACATACCGATGACAAAGGGAACAACGTATGTCGTTATGCGGTCTGACCGATAAAGATCTTCGTAGAATATGTAGGAGCCAATATGGGCATCCAGGTCCCGCTATTGGTTATTGACCGGAAACGTGTCTCGGTCATGTCTACATTGTTCTCGAACCCGTAGGGTCCCCGCACGCTTAAGGTTACGATGAGAGTTACATTATGAGTTTATGCATTTTGATGTACCGAAGGTTGTTCGGAGTCCTGGATGTGATCACGGACATGACGAGGAGTCTCGAAATGGTCGAGACGTAAAGATTGATATATTGGAAGCCTATGTTTGGACATCGGAAGTGTTCCGGGTGAAATCGGGATTTTACCGGGTTACCGGGAGGTTACCGGAACCCCCCGGGAGCCATATGGGCCTTCATGGGCCTTAGTGGAAAGGAGAAAGGGACAGCCCAAGGTGGCTGCGCCACTTCCCCCTCCCCTAGTCCTATTAGGACTAGGAGAAGGTGGCCGGCCCCCCTCTCTCCCTTCCCCTCCGAGGAATCCTAGTTGGACTAGGATTGGGGGGAGGAATCCTACTCCCAGAGGGAGTAGGACTCTCCTGCGCCTCTCCTCCTTGGCCGGCCAGCCCTCCCCCTTGGCTCCTTTATATACGGAGCCAGGGGGCACCTCTAAACACACAAGTTGATCCACGTGATCTATTCCTTAGCCGTGTGCGGTGCCCCCTGCCACCATATACCTCGATAATACTGTAGCGGAGTTTAGGCGAAGCCCTGCTGCTGTAGTTCATCAAGATCGTCACCACGCCGTCGTGCTGACGGAACTCTTCCCCGACACTTTGCTGGATCGGAGTCCGGGGATCGTCATCGAGCTGAACGTTTGCTCGAACTCGGAGGTGCCGTAGTTTCGGTGCTTGATCGGTTGGATCGTGAAGACGTACGACTACTTCCTCTATGTTGTGTCATCGCTTCCGCAGTCGGTCTGCGTTGGGTACGTAGAAAACACTCTCCCCTCGTTGCTATGCATCACATGATCTTGCGTGTGCGTAGGAATTTTTTTGAAATTACTACGAAACCCAACAGTGGCATCCGAGCCAGGTTATTTATGTTGATGTTATATGCACGAGTAGAACACAAGTGAGTTGTGGACGATACAAGTCATACTGCCTACCAGCATGTCATACTTTGGTTCGGCGGTATTGTTGGACGAGACGACCCGGACCAACCTTACGCGTACGCTTACGCGAGACCGGTTCCCTCGACGTGCTTTGCACATAGATGGCTTGCGGGCGACTGTCTCTCCAACTTTAGTTGAACCAAGTATGGCTACGCCCGGTCCTTGAGAAGGTTAAAACGGAGTCTATTTGACAAACTATCGTTGTGGTTTTGATGCATAGGTGAGATTGGTTCTTACTTAAGCCCGTAGCAGCCACGTAAAACATGCAACAACAAAGTAGAGGACGTCTAACTTGTTTTTGCAGGGCATGTTGTGATGTGATATGGTCAAGGCATGATGCTGAATTTTATTGTATGAGATGATCATGTTTTGTAACCGAGTTATCGGCAACTGGCAGGAGCCATATGGTTGTCGCTTTATTGTATGCAATGCAATCGCGATGTAATGCTTTACTTTATTACTAAACGGTAGTGATAGTCGTGGAAGCATAAGATTGGCGAGACGACAACGATGCTACGATGGAGATCAAGGTGTCGCGCCGGTGACGATGGTGATCATGACGGTGCTTCGGAGATGGAGATCACAAGCACAAGATGATGATGGCCATATCATATCACTTATATTGATTGCATGTGATGTTTATCTTTTTATGCATCTTATCTTGCTTTGATTGACGGTAGCATTATAAGATGATATCTCACTAAATTATCAAGAAGTGTTCTCCCTGAGTATGCACCGTTGCCAAAGTTCGTCGTGCCCAGACACCACGTGATGATCGGGTGTGATAAGCTCTACGTCCATCTACAACGGGTGCAAGCCATTTTTGCACACGCAGAATACTCAGGTTAAACTTGACGAGCCTAGCATATGCAGATATGGCCTCGGAACACGGAGACCGAAAGGTCGAGCATGAATCATATAGTAGATATGATCAACATAAATGATGTTCACCATTGAAAGCTACTCCATCTCACGTGATGATCGGTTATGGTTTAGTTGATTTGGATCACGTAATCACTTAGAAGATTAGAGGGATGTCTATCTAAGTGGGAGTTCTTAAGTAATATGATTAATTGAACTTAAATTTATCATGAACTTAGTACCTGATAGTATCTTGCTTGTTTATGTTGATTGTAGATAGATGGCTCGTGCTGTTGTTCCGTTGAATTTTAATGCGTTCCTTGAGAAAGCAAAGTTGAAAGATGATGGTAGCAATTACACGGACTGGGTCCGTAACTTGAGGATTATCCTCATTGCTGCTCAGAAGAATTACGTCCTGGAAGCACCGCTGGGTGCCAGGCCTGCTGCTGGAGCAACACCAGATGTTATGAACGTCTGGCAGAGCAAAGCTGATGACTACTCGATAGTTCAGTGTGCCATGCTTTACGGCTTAGAATCGGGACTTCAACGACGTTTTGAACGTCATGGAGCATATGAGATGTTCCAGGAGTTGAAGTTAATATTTCAAGCAAATGCCCGAATTGAGAGATATGAAGTCTCCAATAAGTTCTATGGCTGCAAGATGGAGGAGAACAGTTCTGTCAGTGAGCATATACTCAAAATGTCTGGGTATAATAATCACTTGATTCAATTGGGAGTTAATCTTCTGGATGATTGCGTCATTGACAGAATTCTCCAATCACTGCCACCAAGCTACAAGAGCTTCGTGATGAACTATAATATGCAAGGGATGAACAAGACTATTCCCGAGCTCTTCGCAATGCTGAAAGCTGCGGAGGTAGAAATCAAAAAGGAGCATCAAGTGTTGATGGTTAACAAGACCACTAGTTTCAAGAAAAAGGGCAAAGGGAAGAAGAAGGGGAACTTCAAAAAGAACGGCAAGCTAGTTGCTACTCAAGAGAAGAAACCCAAGTCTGGACCTAAGCCTGAAACTGAGTGCTTCTACTGCAAGCATACTGGTCACTGGAAGCGGAACTGCCCCAAGTATTTGGCGGATAAAAAGGATGGCAAGGTGAACAAAGGTATATGTGATATACATGTTATTGATGTGTACCTTACTAGAGCTCGCAGTAGCACCTGGGTATTTGATACTGGTTCTATTGCTAATATTTGCAACTCGAAACAGGGACTACGGAATAAGCGGGCACTGGCAAAGGACGAGGTGACGATGCGTGTGGGAAATGGTTCCAAAGTTGATGTGATCGCGGTCGGCACGCTACCTCTACATCTACCTTCGGGATTAATATTAGACCTAAATAATTGTTATTTGGTGCCAGCGTTGAGCATGAACATTATATCTGGATCTTGTTTAATGCGAGACGGTTATTCATTTAAATCAGAGAATAATGGTTGTTCTATTTATATGAGTAATATCTTTTATGGTCATGCACCCTTGAAGAGTGGTCTATTCTTATTGAATCTCGATAATAGTAATACACATATTCATAATGTTGAAGCCAAAAGATGCAGAGTTGATAATGAAAGTGCAACTTATTTGTGGCACTGTCGTTTAGGTCATATCGGTATAAAACGCATGAAGAAACTCCATACTGATGGACTTTTGGAACCACTTGATTATGAATCACTTGGTACTTGCGAACTGTGCCTCATGGGCAAGATGACTAAAACACCGTTCTCCGGTACTATGGAGAGAGCAACAGATTTGTTGGAAATCATACATACCGATGTATGTGGCCCGATGAATATTGAGGCTCGTGGCGGATATCGTTATTTTCTCACCTTCACAGATGATTTAAGCAGATATGGGTATATCTACTTAATGAAACATAAGTCTGAAACATTTGAAAAGTTCAAAGAATTTCAGAGTGAAGTTGAAAATCATCGTAACAAGAAAATAAAGTTTCTACGATCTGATCGTGGAGGAGAATATTTGAGTTACGAGTTTGGTGTACATTTGAAAAACTGTGGAATAGTTTCGCAACTCACGCCACCCGGAACACCACAGCGTAATGGTGTGTCCGAACGTCGTAATCGTACTTTACTAGATATGGTGCGATCTATGATGTCTCTTACTGATTTACCGCTATCATTTTGGGGATATGCTTTAGAGACGGCCGCATTCACGTTAAATAGGGCACCATCAAAATCCGTTGAGACGACGCCTTATGAACTGTGGTTTGACAAGAAACCAAAGTTGTCGTTTCTTAAAGTTTGGGGCTGCGATGCTTATGTGAAAAAGCTTCAACCTGATAAGCTCGAACCCAAATCGGAGAAATGTGTCTTCATAGGATACCCAAAGGAGACTATTGGGTACACCTTCTATCACAGATCCGAAGGCAAGACATTCGTTGCTAAGAATGGATCCTTTCTAGAGAAGGAGTTTCTCTCGAAAGAAATGAGTGGGAGGAAAGTAGAACTTGACAAGGTAACTGTACCTGCTCCCTTACTGGAAAGTAGTTCATCACAGAAAACTGTTTCAGTGACACCTACACCAGTTAGTGAGGAAGCCAATGATAATGATCATGAAACTTCAGATCAAGATACTGCTGAACCTCGTAGATCAACCAGAGTAAGATCCGCACCAGAATGGTACGGTAATCCTTTTTTGGAAGTCATGATACTAGATCATGATGAACCTACGAACTATGAAGAAGCGATGGTGAGCCCAGATTCCGCAAAGTGGCTTGAAGCCATGAAATCTGAGATGGGATCCATGTATGAGAACAAAGTATGGACTTTGGTTGACTTGCCCGATGATCGGCAAGCAATTGAGAATAAATGGATTTTTAAGAAGAAGACTGACGCTGATGGTAATGTTACTGTCTACAAAGCTCGACTTGTCGCAAAAGGTTTTCGGCAAGTTCAAGGGATTGACTACGATGAGACCTTCTCACCCGTAGCGATGCTTAAGTCCGTCCGAATCATGTTAGCAATTGCCGCATTTTATGATTATGAAATTTGGCAGATGGATGTCAAAACTGCATTCCTGAATGGATTTCTGGAAGAAGAGTTGTATATGATGCAACCGGAAGGTTTTGTCGATCCAAAGGGAGCTAACAAAGTGTGCAAGCTCCAGCGATCCATTTATGGACTGGTGCAAGCCTCTCGGAGTTGGAATAAACGTTTTGATAGTGTGATCAAAGCATTTGGTTTTATACAGACTTTCGGAGAAGCCTGTATTTACAAGAAAGTGAGTGGGAGCTCTGTAGCATTTCTGATATTATATGTGGATGACATATTGCTGATTGGAAATGATATAGAATTTCTGGATAGCATAAAGGGATACTTGAATAAAAGTTTTTCAATGAAAGACCTCGGTGAAGCTGCTTACATATTAGGCATTAAGATCTATAGAGATAGATCAAGACGCTTAATTGGACTTTCACAAAGCACATACCTTGACAAGATTTTGAAGAAATTCAAAATGGATCAAGCAAAGAAAGGATTCTTGCCTGTATTACAAGGTGTGAAGTTGAGTAAGACTCAATGCCCGACCACTGCAGAAGATAGAGAGAATATGAAAGATGTTCCCTATGCATCAGCCATAGGCTCTATCATGTATGCAATGCTGTGTACCAGACCTGATGTGTGCCTTGCTATAAGTTTAGCAGGGAGGTACCAAAGTAATCCAGGAGTGGATCACTGGACAGCGGTCAAGAACATCCTGAAATACCTGAAAAGGACTAAGGATATGTTTCTCGTATATGGAGGTGACAAAGAGCTCACCGTAAAAGGTTACGTTGATGCAAGCTTTGACACTGATCCGGACGATTCTAAATCGCAAATCGGATACGTGTTTACATTAAACGGTGGAGCTGTCAGTTGGTGCAGTTCTAAACAAAGCGTCGTAGCAGGATCTACATGTGAAGCGGAGTACATAGCTGCTTCGGAAGCAGCGAACGAAGGAGTCTGGATGAAGGAGTTCATATCCGATCTAGGTGTCATATCTAAAGCATCGGGTCCAATGAAAATCTTTTGTGACAATACTGGTGCAATTGCCTTGGCAAAGGAATCCAGATTTCACAAAAGGACCAAACACATCAAGAGACGCTTCAAACTCCATCCGGGATCTAGTCCAGGTGGGAGACATAGAGATTTGCAAGATACATACGGATCTGAATGTTGCAGACCCGTTGACTAAGCCTCTTCCACGAGCAAAACATGATCAGCACCAAAGCTCCATGGGTGTTAGATTCATTACAGTGTAATCTAGATTATTGACTCTAGTGCAAGTGGGAGACTAAAGGAAATATGCCCTAGAGGCAATAATAAAGTTATTATTTATTTCCTTATAATCATGATAAATGTTTATTATTCATGCTAGAATTGTATTAACTGGAAGCATAACACATGTGTGAATACATAGACAAACAAAGTGTCACTAGTATGCCTCTACTTGACTAGCTCGTTAATCAAAGATGGTTATGTTTCCTAACCATGGACAAAGAGTTGTTATTTGATTAATGAGGTCACATCATTAGTTGAATGATCTGATTGACATGACCCATTCCATTAGCTTAGCACCCGATCGTTTAGTATGTTGCTATTGCTTTCTTCATGACTTATACATGTTCCTATGACTATGAGATTATGCAACTCCCGTTTACCGGAGGAACACTTTGGGTGCTACCAAACGTTACAACGTAACTGGGTGATTATAAAGGAGCATTACAGGTGTCTCCAAAGGTAGATGTTGGGTTGGCGTATTTCGAGATTAGGATTTGTCACTCCGATTGTCGGAGAGGTATCTCTGGGCCCTCTCGGTAATACACATCACATAAGCCTTGCAAGCATTACAACTAATATGTTAGTTGTGAGATGATGTATTACGGAACGAGTAAAGAGACTTGCCGGTAACGAGATTGAACTAGGTATTGGATATCGACGATCGAATCTCGGGCAAGTAACATACCGATGACAAAGGGAACAACGTATGTCGTTATGCGGTCTGACCGATAAAGATCTTCGTAGAATATGTAGGAGCCAATATGGGCATCCAGGTCCTGTTATTGGTTATTGACCGGAAACGTGTCTCGGTCATGTCTACATTGTTCTCGAACCCGTAGGGTCCGCACGCTTAAGGTTACGATGAGAGTTACATTATGAGTTTATGCATTTTGATGTACCGAAGGTTGTTCGGAGTCCCGGATGTGATCACGGACATGACGAGGAGTCTCGAAATGGTCGAGACGTAAAGATTGATATATTGGAAGCCTATGTTTGGACATCGGAAGTGTTCCGGGTGAAATCGGGATTTTACCGGGTTACCGGGAGGTTACCGGAACCCCCCGGGAGCCATATGGGCCTTCACGGGCCTTAGTGGAAAGGAGAAAGGGACAGCCCAAGGTGGCTGGGCCACTTCCCCCTCCCCTAGTCCTATTAGGACTAGGAGAAGGTGGCCGGCCCCCCTCTCTCCCTTCCCCTCCGAGGAATCCTAGTTGGACTAGGATTGGGGGGGAGGAATCCTACTCCCAGAGGGAGTAGGACTCTCCTGCGCCTCCCCTCCTTGGCCGGCCAGCCCTCCCCCTTGGCTCCTTTATATACGGAGGCAGGGGGCACCTCTAAACACACAAGTTGATCCACGTGATCTATTCCTTAGCCGTGTGCGGTGCCCCCTGCGACCATATACCTCGATAATACTGTAGCGGAGTTTAGGCGAAGCCCTGCTGCTGTAGTTCATCAAGATCGTCACCACGCCGTCGTGCTGACGGAACTCTTCCCTGGCACTTTGCTGGATCGGAGTCCGGGGATCGTCATCGAGCTGAACGTGTGCTCGAACTCGGAGGTGTCGTAGTTTCGGTGCTTGATCGGTTGGATCGTGAAGACGTACGACTACTTCCTCTACGTCGTGTCATCGCTTCCGCAGTCGGTCTGCGTTGGGTATGTAGACAACACTCTCCCCTCGTTGCTATGCATCACATGATCTTGCGTGTGCGTAGGAAATTTTTTGAAATTACTACGAAACCCAACAGGTCATATCGTCGCGGAGCTTAGGCGAAGCCCTGCGCCGGTAGAACATCATCATCGTCACCACGCCGTCGTGCTGACGGAACTCATCTCCGGAGACTTTGCTGGATCGGAGGGCCGGAGATCGTCATCGAGCTGAACGTGTGCTGAACTCGGAGGCTCCGTACGTTCGGTGCTTGGATCGGTCGGATCGTGAAGACGTACGACTACATCAACCGCGTTGTGCTAACGCTTCCGCTTACGGTCTACAAGGGTACGTGGACGAACACTCTCCCCTCTCGTTGCTATATCATCACCATGATCTTGCGTGTGCGTAGGAAATTTTTTGAAATTACTACGTTCCCCAACAGTGGCATCCGAGCCAGGTTTTATGCGTTGATGTTATATGCACGAGTAGAACACTAGTGAGTTGTGGACGATATAAGTCATACTGCCTACCAGCATGTCATACTTTGGTTCAGCGGTATTGTTGGATGAAGCGGCCCGGACCGACATTATGCGTACGCTTACGCGAGACTGGTTCTACCGACGTGCTTTGCACACAGGTGGCTGGCGGGTGTCAGTTTCTCCAACTTTAGTTGAACCGAGTGTGGCTACGCCCGGTCCTTGTGAAGGTTAAAACGGAGTCTATTTGACAAACTATCGTTGTGGTTTTGATGCGTAGGTAAGAACGGTTCTTGCTAAGCCCGTAGCAGCCACGTAAAATTTGCAACAACAAAGTAGAGGACGTCTAACTTGTTTTTGCAGGGCATGTTGTGATGTGATATGGTCAAGACGTGATGCTATATTTTATTGTATGAGATGATCATGTTTTGTAACCAAAGTTATCGGCAACTGGCAGGAGCCATATGGTTGTCGCTTTATTGTATGAAATGCAAACGCCCTGTAATTGCTTTACTTTATCACTAAGCGGTAGCGATAGTCGTAGAAGCAATAGATGGCGTAAACGACAACGATGCTACGATGGAGATCAAGGTGTCGCTCCGGTGACGATGGTGATCATGACGGTGCTTCAAAGATGGAGATCACAAGCACAAGATGATGATGGCCATATCATATCACTTATATTGATTGCATGTGATGTTTATCCTTTATGCATCTTATCTTGCTTTGATTGACGGTAGCATTTTAAGATGATCTCTCACTAATTATCAAGAAGTGTTCTCCCTGAGTATGCACCGTTGCGAAAGTTCTTCGTGCTGAGACACCACGTGATGATCGGGTGTGATAGGCTCTACGTTCAAATACAACGGGTGCAAAACAGTTGCACACGCGGAATACTCAGGTTAAACTTGACGAGCCTAGCATATACAGATATGGCCTCGGAACACGGAGACCGAAAGGTCGAGCGTGAATCATATAGTAGATATGATCAACATAGTGATGTTCACCATTGAAAACTACTCCATCTCACGTGATGATCGGACATGGTTTGGTTGATTTGGATCACGTGATCACTTAGATGACTAGAGAGATGTCTGTCTAAGTGGGAGTTCTTAAGTAATATGATTAATTGAACTTAAATTTATCATGAACTTAGTCCTGGTAGTATTTTGCAAATTATGTTGTAGATCAATAGCTTGCGTTGTTGCTTTCATATGTTTATTTTGATATGTTCCTAGAGAAAATTGTGTTGAAAAATGTTAGTAGCAATGATGCGGATTGGATCCGTGATCTGAGGTTTATCCTCATTACTACACAGAAGAATTATGTCCTTAATGCACCGCTAGGTGACAGACCTATTGCAGGAGCCGATGCAGACGTTATGAACGTTTGGCTAGCTCAATATGATGACTACTTGATAGTTTAGTGCACCATGCTTAACTGCTTAGAATCGGGACTTCAAAGACGTTTTT
The DNA here is from genome assembly GCA_963921465.1 of Triticum timopheevii. NCBI lineage: Eukaryota > Viridiplantae > Streptophyta > Magnoliopsida > Poales > Poaceae > Triticum > Triticum timopheevii. The sequence goes on along the minus strand of OY997274.1, from coordinate 6,143,131 downwards.
GAACATCATGGACCATATAAGATGTTCCAGGAGTTGAAGTTAATATTTCAAGCAAATACCCGAGTTGAGAGATATGAAGTCTCCAACAAGTTCTATAGCTAAAAGATAGAGGAGAATCGCTCAACTAGTGAGCATGTGCTCAGATTGTCTGGGTACTTCAATCGCTTGAATCAAGTGGGAGTTAATCTTCTAGATAAAATAGTGATTGACAGAATTCTCTAGTCACCATCACTAAGTTACTAGAACTTCGTGATGAACTATAATATGCAAGGGATGACGAAAGTTATTCCTGAGCTCTTCGCGATGTTGAGATCGGCGAAGGTAGAAATCAAGAAAAGAGCATCAAGTGTTGATGGTTAACAAGATCACTAGTTTCAAGAAAAAGGCAAAGGGAAAAGAAGGGGAACTTCAAGAAGAACGGCAAGCAAGTTGCTGCTCAAGTGAAGAAACCCAAGTCTGGTCCTAAGCCTGAGACTAAGTGCTTCTACTGCAAAGAGACTGGTCACTGGAAGAGGTACTACCCCAAGTGATTGGCGGATAAGAAGGATGGCAAAGTGAACATAAGTATATTTGATATACATGTTATTGATGTGTACTTTACTAGTGTTTATAGCAACCCCTCAGTATTTGATACTAGTTCAGTTGCTAAGATTAGTAACTCGAAATGGGAGTTGCAGAATAAACAGAGACTAGTTAAAGGGTGAAGTGACGATGTGTGTTGGAAATAGTTCCAAGATTTATATGATCATCATCGCACACTCCCTATACTTTCGGGATTAGTGTTAAACCTAAATAAGTGTTATTTGGTGTTTGCGTTGAGCATGAATATGATATGATCATGTTTATTGCAATACGGTTATTCATGTAAGTTAGAGAATAATTGTTGTTCTGTTTACATGAATAAAACCTTCTATGGTCATACACCCAATGAAAATGGTTTGTTGGATCACGATCGTGTGATACACATATTCGTAATATTGAAGCCAAAAGATGCAAAGTTAATAATGATAGTGCAACTTATTTGTGGCACTGCCATTTAGGTCATATCGGTGTAAAGCGCATGAAGAAACTCCATAAAGATGGATTTTCGGAATCACTTGGTTATGAATCATTTGATGCTTGCGAACCGTGCCTTTTGGGCAAGATGACTAAAACTCCGTTCTTCGGAACAATGGAACGAGCTACTGACTTATTGAAAATAATACATACTGATGTATGCAGACCAATAAGTATGAAGGCTCGTGGCAAGTACCGTTATTTTCTGACCTTCACAAATGATCTGAGCAGATATGGGTATATCTACTTGATGAAACATAAGTCTGAAATAGTTGAAAGGTTCAAAGAATTTCAGAGTGAAGTGGAAAAATCATCGTAACAAGAAAATAAAGTTTCTGCGATCTGATCACGGAAACAAATATTTGAGTTACGAGTTTGGTCTTCAATTAAAACAATGTGGAATAGTTTCACAGCTCACGCCACCTGGAACACCACATCGTTATGGTGTGTCCGAACGTCGTAACCGCACTTTATTTGATATGGTGCGATCTATGATGTCTCTTACCGATTTACCACTATCATTTTGGGGTTATGCATTAGAGACAGCTGCATTCACTTGAAATAGGGCACCATCAAAATCCGTTGAGATGACGCCTTATGAACTGTGGTTTGGCGAGAAACCAAAAGTTGTCATTTCTTAAAATTTGGGCCTGCGATGCTTATGTGAAAAAGTTTCAACCTGATAAGCTCGAACCCAAATCGGAGAAGTGCGTCTTCATAGAATACCCAAAGGAAATTGTTGGGTACACCTTCTATCACAGATCCGAAGGCAAATTATTCGTTGCTAAGATGGATCCTTTCTAGAGAAGAAGTTTCTCTCGAAAGAAGTGAGTGGGAGGAAAGTAGAGCTTGATAAGGTAATTTGTACCTTCTCCCGAATTGGAAAGTAGTTCATCACGGAAATCAGTTCCAGTGATTCCTACACCAATTAGTGAGGAAGCTAATGATGATGATCATGAAACTTCAGATCAAGTTACTACAAAACCTCGTAGGTCTTCCAAAGTACAGTCCGCACCAGAGTAGTACGGTAATACTGTTCTGGAAGTCATGTTACTAGACCATGATGAACCTACGAACTATGAGGAAGCGATGATGAGCCCAGATTCCGCGAAATGGCTTGAGGTCATGAAATCTGAGATTGGATCCATGTATGAGAACAAAGTGTGGACTTTGGTGAAGTTGCCCTATGATCGGCAAGCCATATTGTATAAATGGATCTTCAAGAGGAAGACAGATGCTGATAGTAGTGTTACTATCTACAAAGCTCGACTTGTCGCAAAAAGGTTTTTGACAAGTTCAAGGTGTTGACTACAATGAGATTTTCTCAACTGTAGCGATGCTTAAGTCTGTCTGAATCATGATAAATGTTTATTATTCATGCTAGAATTGTATTAACCAGAAACATAATACATGTGTGAATACATAGACAAACATAGTGTCACTAGTATGCCTCTACTTGACTAGCTCGTTTATCAGAGATGGTTATGTTTCCTAGCCATGGACAAAAGAGTTGTCATTTGATTAACGGGATCACATCATTAGGAGAATGATGTGATTGACTTGACCCATTCCGTTAGCTTAGCACTTGATCATTTAGTATGTTGCTATTGCTTTCTTCATGACTTATACATGTTCCTGTAACTATGAGATTATGCAACTCCCGTTTACCGGAGGAACACTTTGGGTACTACCAAACGTCACAACGTAACTGGGTGATTATAAAGGAGTACTACAGGTGTCTCCGAAGGTACATGTTGAGTTGGCGTATTTCGAGATTAGGTTTTGTCACTCCGATTGTCGGAGAGGTATCTCTGGGCCCTCTCGGTAATGCACATCATTATAAGCCTTGCAAGCAATGTAACCAATGAGTTGGTTACGGGATGATGCATTATAGAACGAGTAAAGAGACTTGCCGGTGACGAGATTGAACTAGGTATTGGATACCGACGATCGAATCTCGGGCAAGTAACATACCGATGACAAAGGGAACAACGTATGTTGTTATGCGGTTTGACCGATAAAGATCTTCGTAGAATATGTAGGAGCCAATATGGGCATCCAGGTCCCGCTATTGGTTATTAACCGAGAATAGTTCTAGGTCATCTCTACATAGTTCTCGAACCCGTAGGGTCCGCACGCTTACGGTTTCGATGACAGTTATATTATGAGTTTATGAGTTTTGATGTACCAAAGGAGTTCGGAGTCCCGGATGAGATCGGGGACATGACGAGGAGTCTCGAAATGGTCGAGACGTAAAGATCGATATATTGGACGACTATATTCGGAGTTCGGAAAGGTTCCGAGTGATTCGGGTATTTTTCGGAGTACCGGAGAGTTACGGGAATTCGCCGGGGAGAAGTATTGGGCCTTATTGGGCCCTGCGGGAAAGAGAGAGGGGCTGCCTAGGGCAGGCCGCGTGCCCCCCCCCCCATGGCCTAGTCCGAATTGGACTAGGGGGAGGGGCCGCACCCCCTCCTTCCTTCCCTTCTCTCTTCCCCTTCCTTGTCTCCTACTCCTAATACATGGAAGGACTCCTAGTTGGACTAGGAAAGGGGGAATCCTACTCCCGGTGGGAGTAGAACTCCCCATGGCGCGCCCCTCCTAGGGCCGGCCTCCTCCTCCCTCCCTCCTTTATATACGGGGGCAGGGGGCACCCCATGGACACACAAGTTGATCTACGGATCGTTCCTTAGCCGTGTGCGGTGCCCCCTTTCACCATATTCCACCTCGGTCTTATCGTCGCGGAGCTTAGGCGAAGCCCTGCGCCGGTAGAACATCATCATCGTCACCACGCCGTCGTGCTGACGGAACTCATCTCCGGAGCCTTTGCTGGATCGGAGGGCCGGAGATCGTCATCGAGCTGAACGTGTGCTGAACTCGGAGGCTCCGTACGTTCGGTGCTTGGATCGGTCGGATCGTAAATACGTACGATTACATCAACCGCGTTGTGCTAACGCTTCCGCTTATGGTCTACAAGGGTACGTGGACGAACACTCTCCCCTCTCGTTGCTATATCATCACCATGATCTTGCGTGTGCGTAGAATTTTTTTTGAAATTACTACGTTTCCCAACACCTGTCGCAGATACCTCGGTCGTCGTGGCACCAATCGCACTCCCCCGGGCGGTTATCGTCGTCTGGTGAGTATGACATTTCCGGCCTACGTTCATAATTTAG